>CM059997.1:34051133-36451133 GCA_030463065.1 Aphidoletes aphidimyza
TTTCAATCGCATTTAATCGATTGCCGTGTGTTTGTGCATTGGATTTTGTATGTGCATCAATTGCATCAACATTGTTTTGATTTTCGTTAATACTTTCATCTTGTTCATTGTTTTCATCGCTACTGCATATCTCATTTAAATATTTATTCACTATATCTAGTTCGTATTGTGATAGTAACAAATCGGGATTGTCGTTGTCATTGCTGTTTGATTCGGTTTCCACACATACATTTTCGCCACAATTGATTTCATTTAGTTCGGACACTTTTTCAACACTCGATTGTCCACTGTCATTTGAGACGGACGAAATTCGATTGCTATTTAAATATTCACCGGACGTTGATGGCGACACCATATTTATGTTGTGTAATACAGCCGCTGATAGCATAACTTCACGGTTGCTCAATCGACTTGCTCGAATCGGCTCATTCTCACTACCCAAATCTATCGATTTTTGTTTTTTTGTCGGTTTGTTCAGTTAAAGAATCAATGCAATTTGCATGGTTTGTTTCGATTTTTTGTTTGTTTGTCAAAGTGATTTGAAAAGAAATATTTGGATTAAAGTCTTATTTAAAAAACAACAACAACAAAAACAAAAACATTTGTTTTTTTTTCCTAATTAACGGAACTAGAAAATATTGCGATTCGCCTGAAGATAACCATAACTCCATTGAGATGTTTTGAATGATGAAAAATATATAATATATAAAAACATGAAAAATAAATGAAATTAACCCCTAACCAATGAAAATGTCTAAGAAAATATGGTCCTGAACAGTTGATAAATATATGAATCATATGAGAAGCGCCGATCATTTTCGAATGGCTAACTTTTAGGATCGTTAAAACTTTTCGAAACGTTTCCTTAACTGGAAGTGTAGCCAGTTATCAATTGTGGCTCTTTTAAGATTTGACAAATAAACTAAATTGACTATGACTACTAACTGAATATGAGCATATATATATAAAAATGATAAATAAAAACATAAAAAATACAAATGAAAATCAAATGAACACTTACAGCCTTCGTTTACTTCCAGTCGTTGCTGTAGTTCACGAATTTGGTTATCTTTTCGCTTAATTTCACAACCAACTGTATCGAATCGTTGTCTTGTTTCACGTAAATCTCTGTAATGATTTCAAAACAAAACACAAACAACAACATTGACCATTAAACAGGGCATTTCATTTCATTCAAACGTGTGTGAAATAACTATGTACTTTTGTGCTGCTATTAAATCGGCTCGTGTTCGGCTAAGCTCTTCCGAAATGGCTGCCTTAGCCTGTATTTCACTTTGTAATGAGCTCTGCAAATTCAATAATTCCATTTTGTCTAATTTTTGAGAACGGCGATTACGCCAGTTTTTGTCTGAGTTATGCTGATGAAGAGAGCCTGCAAATGAACGGGAATGAATGGAATGAGAATGTGTGGAATGGACTGAGCAAATGGGATATTCAATTGACACATTTTCGAGATGCATTTTGATTATTTTCCATACCTGAATGTTTAATGTAATCCAACTCTTCGCTCATTTTGGCAGCCAATGCTTGAAGATAGGCTCGAGCATCATTGTCATCGGATATCCATTGAACCACTTCCGAAATTTGACGTTCCCATTGATGGATTGCCTGCCGTTTGCTACGAAGTTCTTCGTAATCACTTTCAATTTGCATACGATCACTTTGCAAACGTCGATTTGTTTCACTCAGAACGTCCAGCTCATTGATTAATTTACGATTGTCATCGAGTAAAATTTTCATTTCACGATCGTGACGTTTACGTAACTCAGAAATTGTCTCCTCTGAATCTGTAATCGTTTCGAGACGTGATGAATCAACCGTTTCACGCACTTGTTGCAGTTCACGTTGAAATAGATCGCGTTGAGTTTCAGCTTCGTGCAATTGATCACGCAACGCTGTCAACTCAATATTGTATCGCGCCTGCTGTTGATTGATTTTTTCACTAAACTGCACCTGAAGAAGATTCGAATGAACAATTAAAATGGCAGATATAATTTGGAGGAAAGAAGATGAAGAAGAAAGAAAAAACGTCGTTGTTTCGATGATCAAACTCACTTCTAAACGTTCCACTTCCATTCGCGATGCATCCGATGATATTCCCAATGATGAGGAAGAGCCCAGATCAGAGGTGGTACGTGATCTGACTTCCATCTGTAGTTGCCGACAAAACTCTTCGGATCGTTCTCTTAATTTGCGTTCCTGCTTAAACGGTTGAAACGGTTAAAACGTTCAGATGATAAACAATTCGGTGTGATTTGTTTGGACTGAAAATAAATCAATTACCTTCGTTGCTTCCGCAATAACATCCTCGATCCGGCTCTCATATTCGCGACGGCTTTTCTCCATTTTTCTCATATCATTGCGTAGCGTATCGATTTTTTGCATCGCATTTTCGAGCTCCTCTTCTTTATCGCGCACTTGACGTGATAATTTTTGCTTTTGTGTTCGCAATTCGGATAATTTATCGGTAACTTCAGCATATTCGGCCATTGCAAGTTTTCGTTGACTAAGCGCATCGTTTAGCTCTTTATCCTGAATGCTAAGACGATCATGTGTGTCAGTTTTGTCGCGTGCCAATTCTTCTTTTTCGGTATTCAATTGACGCACCAATTTTTCTAGCTCCTTTATTCGAGCTTCGAGCTGCCCATTTGCCTGTGTGTCGGCCACAATCGGCACACTCTTCAGTTGGCTTTCATTCAATTCGAGCACTTTTATTTTGCTATCTAGCTCACGATTTCGTTCAGTTAGCTCATCAATTTGCGCTTTATAATGGCGCAATGCTTCCGTACTTGAATGAATATCAATGTTGTTATCAACCGCGTCCGATTCATTTTGGATGTCATTTTGAATTTCATTTGTACGTGCAATTTTACCAACATCCGACAAGCAACTGGATTGTGTGAATGTGAAACCGATGAATGGCAGATGGAGTCCACTAAATGCTGGATTGGCGGTTGGTGGCATTGCATCGGACAGGCGCACATCGTTGTCATCCACATCAAAATTTGATGTATCGGTTGGGCTTGATACTTCTGGAATATATGGCGCCTGTCCCAAACGTATATTTTCCCAATCGACACCCTCAAACCATGAATGTGTCTTAAAATCTTCAATGCCATTCTGACCAAGCCGAAATTCGGGTGGACAAATTAAGCGTCGCATTAAATCTTTTGCATTATCGCTGACTTGATATTCACCACCATCATCGGCCGGAAAATCGAAGCAATTTTTATGATTCATAATTTTACCGTACGTTTCCACCAAACTTTCCGCATAGAATGGTGTTTCACCATATAGCATTTCATACATGCAAACACCCAACGACCACCAATCACATTCGGGACCATATCGTCCCTGTCCATCTTCCATGGCACGAAGTATTTCCGGTGAAATGTAATCGGGCGTACCCACCGCTACATTCGATTGCACCGTACCATTTGCACCAAGTTTCAAACATGATCCAAAATCGGCCAACCGAATGTGTCCACTTACATCTAGTACTAAATTATCAGGCTTGATGTCGCGATGTACGTAACGTAATTTATGAATGCTGGCGATAGCTAGCACCATTTCAGCTATATAAAATCGTGCCATATCTTCGGGCAAACGATCTTCGAATTTGCTCAGCAACGTTAATAGATCACCACCGCAGTAGTAGTCCATTACAAGGTACTGGAATGTAACAATGGAACAAGAATTAGATCAAAACTCAAAGCACTCTTTGGGAGGTTTTAGGCCATACCAAATTGGTTTCGTCTTGAAAAGCGTAATGCAAATTCGTTATCCATTGCTTATCACCATACACCAAAACGTCTCGTTCTTCCCGGAAACATGCGGTTTCAGCACGCTATACAAAAACAATATTCAAATCATATTATTTATCAACACACATTTCAATTGCACAATTTTGTTGTTTTGTTCTCTTCTTTCTATCATTTGACTTACTTTAAGCATTTCCCATTTGTTTAAAATTTTCATGGCAAACACTTGATTCGTTGATGTCATTCGAACCACACATACTTCACCGAATGCACCACGTCCGATCACTTTCAGCACTTCAAAATCATCGCGGCTTAAGCGCAAATTTTTAATCAATTGAATCACTGGTTTTACCAATTCAATGAAATCGTTGACGGTTTTTTCACGGCGAAGTGATGAATTACAGCACTCATCATACAGCACAATGAGCGCATCGAGTAACGCTTCCACCGACAATGTTTTGCCTGGATTAACGAGCGATGCAATGTTACATTTGGCATCGTTGCCTGTGCTCAATAGTACACTAGACGCACCATTTTCAATTATTATTGATTCTAATTGACGAAGACGCTTTAAACCAGATACAGCAGCTGCAAAAAGAGAAAAATGAAAGAGTTATACACACACATGCACAGATTTCAACATCGGCGTTAACCGATTCAACATCGACAAACAAAAACATAAATCATCATTTTTTAGTTCGGTAATTACCAGGCATTTCGGCTTTTACATCAGACATATTGAACAGAAGTTTTTAAACATATTTTCCGTATAATTCGTCCCGTACCAATGCACCACTTTGAATCTGTTTGTATAAATTTGTGTTATGTGTTACGTGTGTGTGTGTGTGTGTGTTTTTGTTTTGTTTGTTCGCAGCGTGTGTATTATGAATACGTCATTAGAGCTCCAATCGATCCCATTCAAGTTTTCTCAAAACCGTTTGCTGAAACTGAAAAACAAAAAGGAAAAAAAGGCATATTTAAATTTGGAATTTTTCGAAATTATTTGAAATATATTTGAGCATCGAAAAGTATAAAGTGGCGTCTAAAAATGTATAGATTGAGTGTTGGGATTGTGTTGCATTTAGCACACAGTCAAAAAAAAAAATATGTTATCGACACTTTTAGACTTTCAAACAATTGCACATTTTCACGTTTTATCATGCTGAAAACGTTGAATTTATTGTTGAAAAGCACAAAATTGTGTTTCAAATTAATTTCCAAGAAAATTCCGATGAAATCCGAAATGGATACGAATTTCCAAATTAATCTACTTGCCAAAATGCGATCATATTCTTCGATCGCATTTTGTCTCTTTGAATTCATTCTCGCGAATTTAAACACAAAGAAATATTCAACAAATCCTTTTCTTTGTTCCAGAAAATAGAATTAAATTTCAATTTAAAAAACAAAAAGGAAGTTATATTTTCAAAGACAACTGATTCAATGATGCACTTTCACTATTCTTGGTAATGTGCATGCTCCCAAAAAAAATAAAATTAGTTATATTTGCGATATTTGTGATTCCCAGTGGTAAAATGGTAAATTACCACCATTATTAGTTGCAGCATGGTAATTTGGTTAGCTTTTACTTTGCGATGCAATATTAACATTGGCCAAAAATTGCATATGCAGCAACTAGTAAAGGTGGTAATTTGCCATTATACCATTGAAAATCACAAATATTGCAGAATTCATATGTAGTTTAATTCGTTTTTTTGTTTGTTTCAAAAACGGCTATACATTTCAATGTTATAATCGAGGTGTTACAGTTGGTTTTGTTGTCGTACCGTAGAGCCGAGTGAAATATTACAACAACAACAATAAAACATCTCTCTTATAAATAGAATTATTATTTTTAGATATTATTGTACGAAGATACGCCAAACGTTTAGCGGCATGAATATTTCGTTTGCGCTAGTCCAAGACGCTTGGAATTTGAATGAAATATTTTCGATATAAATGTAAATTTCGGAACAACGTCACAAGTATGATACATTATATCTCGGAATAGTTGTTTGATTTGATTCGTGTGTTTTTTTTCTCCGCTTGCTCTTCAGTTTCAAGTGGGTTTTCCTATTCAATTCAAGTTGTTTTTTTTTTTTTTTGTTAAGTAAACTGAGCTTCACCGCGTTTATTATTGATGTTTTGCGTTTTTTTTATTTTTCGCTCTCTTATGAACGGATGGAAAATGAACGAAAAGGAAAACTAAACCACAATACTTCGATGCAATTGTACACACATGCAAATACCATATCGACAAATCAATTGTTATGACATTCATTTCATTTATGATGGCGGAAAAATGTTTGGTTTGGTTTTTTTTTTTTGGTCTTCATTCAATCAAACAAATACTAGCTCACGTTTTATACGAAATGAAAAATGAGATGAGAATTTGTTTGTTCATGTATTGATTGCATACTGTTTGAAGTTCTTGGCGCGCGCACAGAAAATATGAAGTGTCAAATGTTGTGTTTTTTTTTCTTCATATGAATGTGTCTCAATAGCACTAAATGTGTCCGCCAATGCACCCCAATCCATTGCATCGAAAAATCAAATCGAATCAATGCATGCATGCATTTTGTTGTTCTTGAGATGCTTTTATTCGCAAATAGCAAAGGTATTTTCATTTAAATTCATTCCCTGTTTTGTAATCATTTGCAACAATTCGTAGTTATTCATTGCAATGGCTTCCATTGCAACTTGAAAATGAAATGAATTGCACACGATTGTTATGTCTTAGAAAACATTAAAGAAAAAAGCAATGCCATGCGAGTGCACTGAATACTTTCAATTTTTGTCTCAACAATTTTCACTCAATTTTGCCATTAAAAACAGTTATTTCCTGTTTATTTGACACTAACAAAAAACAAATTTACTGAATATTCGATAATTCACTCACAAGGTTTTGTCTTCGCTTGAATTATTTTGCCATTTCTTTAATCAAATTCATTTATTATTTATTGAAAGCAAATCGAAATTTTATGCGGAATTACGCATTTTCATTCGTTAGACTCTCTCTCTCTCTCTCTCTTCATTACTTCGAAATTATGCCGACCAAATGGAAACCATTTTTAACTGGATTGAAAAAGATTGTGCGTTGGAAATTGGTTTTCCGTTGATTTTTCATGCTTTTGTTCAAATCACTAAATTAATAAGTTACACAACAAATACTGAGGCACAGACTAGAAGCGCGATGTAGTAAATTAACGGTGAATACAGTTGTGGAATTAATGTTACAACTGTTGTTTCCGTTGTTTCTTTTGATAAGCAACACTGTAATCAAGAATAACCAACATCAATTGCATACACATATATATGTATAATTTGTATATATTGAAACTGCAAGTAGATAACAAATTGTACTTTGTTTAGAAGTCGAGCATTACTTTTATCCGATATTGAGAGTCAACGATGATTTAGTTCACTCAAAATAAAAACAAAACCAACTGGATTTTGGCCGAATGACACCAACAATTACGATCGCTTGCTTTGTTTTAACAAGGCACAAAATGTTACACATTTTCTTGTTCGATTGTTTGAAAAAAAAAAAAAAAAAAAAAAAAAATAAACAATTGAAAATGTGCAAACCCCAAATTAATTTTAAATTTGATTTTGCCAACAAACCACAAAAAAAAATGCGACTAGGCCAAAATGAAAACAAAAAATCGCGCCTGAGAAAAACAGAGACCCAGCAGACGATTTACGTTCAATATGACGTTCGAGGTATTCATATTCGTGAATTTGATTAGTCAACGTGATTGTTTTACAACACCGATGATTTGCAATGGACGTGTCTAAGCAACAAACGAGAACGAGCGCGCGCATACACCAGTGAAAACACCGGAAAGAATGGCATGTCAAATGAGAAAAGAGATCGTACATTGGCGGAGACACGAAAATTTGGCACAGATTACCACCGAGACATACGAGCCAGTTAGTCAAATGGAGCGCAACTAAATTGGAATGTTTTTGCATATGAGAGTTGCACGGGCTGAATCGATTAAAAGTCTATTTAATGAATTTGGTGTTGTTTTTTTTTAAATGAAAATTTGATTTTTGTTTTTGTTTTTTTGTTTTTTTTTTTAAACAACATGTGATTGTATTTCAACTCAATGCTGAAAATATTTGCATCCATTTACACACACGCACACACACACACATATCCACATGAAACTGAACAAGATTATATGTAAGCTTAAAATATCGGCATACCAACAACTGAGTCATTTTGGTCGATTGATTACCTCAAAATCGAAAAAAAACCCAATCATTTTGGCTTTGACTCAACATCAACATTAGCACGCACAAATACACTCCTTATAGTTTCGTGATTTCTCTAATATTCATTTGGTTCTATCATCCAGTTTACTATTTTTGAAACTTTGTTTTTATTCTCTGTGTGATTAAATTTAAAAAAAAATGGAAATGATACTATCGCGAGAATATATTGGGTATAATGACAGCGAAGGCACCAAACGAAGACGTTCAATTTCGTTGTCTATATCTATTTGTATTGTGAGAGACTCAGTTCATACTGTACGCTTCACTGAATGCATGAGTGGTTTTGTTGTTGTTGCTTTTTTTGTTTTTTTTTTGTTTTTTTTTTTTGTACGGAGAGTACAAGTTTTATTTATCCATTGTGTATAGTAGCATAACACACATTTTCGGTGAACGGGAAAAAAACGGTATAGACACTCGCTGGGCCCAATGTGCAAAATGAAATGCATGAAAACAGTCAAAAATCATTGAACAACACAAACTCATTTGATTTCATATAGTTTCATTGTTTGCCACACAACCAGGCCGTTTGCAATGCCGTGTACGTTTAACTTTTCGGTTCGGTTTTGGGTACTATTTTGTTGTTGTTGTTGTTTTCACAGTCTCTCTTCAATTCGGTTTGTTGTGTGTGTCGATTTTTAGAAGTTTTTACACTGCGCGTTCTCGTGCTTGCTTTGCTTTGGCAATTGGATTATGTGATTACTAATGCACTTTGCACGAGCACACACATCGAAATTCAAAACTATGAATCACATTCGACTATCATGTTTATGGCATCAACATTTTCTTGTTGTTTTTTTTTTCATCAGTTTTCGTCAACCTATGCCTGTGAACATTTGAATTGTTCATTTTATTTTAAACACGATTTGATTAGTTTTCTTTTGCTGTGCACAATTATTCACTTTTCCCCCTTTTTTTGGTTATAAATCTATTAATGTTTTGTGATTATTATTTAACACACAAATTTTACACCGCAATTCGCTTATTATTTGAAATTTATTTTGAAATTGATGTTTACATTTAATCACTCAAATCCATGAAACTGAAAGCAAATAGATTGATTCGCTGTTAATAAAAATCGTTGTTGTTTATCATGGCCGTCCCTAAGTCATTATGTCGCCGCGTTTGGCGATTCACTGTGAACTTGAAATATTTGTATTTTAATGTTCTTTTTTTTACGTTTTTCACATCACAGTCACATTCATATATTCAACGAAAATTTGTCTGAGTAAAATTGATCGGCTAGAGCCAATTTTCAAGTCGCAATTGAAAACAGATGAAACCGATTGTGTTGATGATGTGTGAAGAACATGACAATTGTGTTTTGGGGCTTGTTTTGTACGTTCAAATCGGTATATCATCGGTCTCAATCATTTGATTCTAAACATCGATTAAACAAATTCAAAATACTTTGTTAGTTTACATTTTATGGTCATTCAGATGCAATCCTCTTTCTTATATCGATTTTGTTGTCTAGGTTGTCCGATTACATTGATGTGCGTCCGTCTTAATTATTCTAACCAATCAATCATTTGACCACCACAATTCATTTTCGTTTCGTTTTGTTGTGGAAAATCCGGAATCATTTGATTTGTTACACTTGCTGCAAGTTATGTTTTGGATTCTGATCAAATTGTCACGACAATCAATTGAAATAGATCGAAATTTTGAAATGAATTTCAACGAATTTCAATGGGCGAATTATTATTGATTATTTTCGATGGCATTTTGGATACACAGGTTTTGGATTAAACAAATTTCGATTGAAACCGCATCGGTGTGTGAATTCACACTGTGGATCTTCATGCAACTTCGAATGCCCGAAAACTACATTTTACATATACGTAAAAATTAAAAATAAACAAAAAACCGAAGGGAGAAATGCAAGTCGAAGAATCAAAAACAATTTTCGTACAATTCAATTGTCTTTTTAATGTTTACTTCTTTCGTTGCCGTTCCGTTGTTTTGCTTGTGATTGTGCTTGATACTTTGTGTGTTGTTTGTTTTGTTGTTGTTTTAAAAAAAAAATTGTTTAATCTATTTGTTGGTTTGAAATCATTTTAAATGCCACTTTACACTTGTTCAATTCTGTTGTTTTTGTTGTTGTTGTTGTTCGGTTTTATTTTAGCAATTGTTCTTTGTATTATTATTTTCGACGAAAACATTTTGCAATATTTCCACATTCAAAGGCCATACGCCAATAGATAAATATATATACATGCTATATCAATCGGTTTTTTTTTTCTCTCTCTCTATATAGATATATATAGAGAAAAATTTGAAACTTTTCTTTATAGTTTTTTTTTCGTGTGTTGTATTTTTTCGTTGTTTTTCATACTTACTTCACTTGCTTTTCTTTTCTCCCTCTCACATGAAATTTGGTTTTTTCTTTCTCAATCGTTTTTTTTTTCCTCGTACTTAGGCTCGATTTTTTTTTCTCTCTCGTGTGTTTTATTTTGAGCAAATGGCAAATAAAATCCGATGCGACAAAGTCACAAAAACTAAAGCCGAGGTGAGAGAGGAACGCATCAAACTATCAACCAGAATTAAATCGAAGAGAAAAAGAAAAATGTTCAAACCAAGAAACTAAATACAGAAAATTGAACGACGATGTTATTAGATAGACACAAATTTTTTTTTTTTTTTGTTATTCAATTGTATAATTTTTTTTCTACTATATGACTGAATGAAAAATAAAAAAGATATACGAGAGAAGTTTTGTCGTCTTTTTCTAATGGATTGAATAGTTGTTCTCACATACATTTACAATGTTTGTGCGACAGCTATGGATATATGGCAATTGCCAACGATGCATGTATTCGTAAATTGGAATGCGTATGTATGCACGTATGCGGATGTCTTTATTTCGCTGCTGCTTGTTTTAAAAAATTAATTTGTGTGATTGTGTGGGTATGTTGTACTAGACCATCTTTGAGCATTTTGTTGATTTTCATGATTTAGCGCTTGTGTGTATATGTGTGTGTGTGTGTGTGTGTGTGTGTGAGAATGCATGTGTATGTACAAATGTAACACATTATATTTGTGTGCTAGCCTTCAACGGCTGGCGCCACCCAACGTGATTTTTCATCGACATTCAACCCAACAATTTGCTACATTGTCGCAATTTGAATTGGAAACGTATTAGAATCGATATATACGAAAAAAAAATGATCACCCAAATGCTTCGAATAAATGCGTCAAATGCAACAAAAAAGCTGTAGCTGCGTTTTGTTTGTTCGTCTAAAAGAAAATAAAAATAAAAAAAAAATCATCATCATCATTTGTTCCGTGGAATTCGATGGAAAAAATGATTATTGTTCATTTATTTGCGACGAAACATTTAAGGTTGGTCTGTAAAATCGAAATACGAAACACATTCACTAGCACCGTTTTGAAATGTTTGATTGTCGATATTACGTATGTTTGACAATTCGTCGGCTCGAGTGTTGTTTTTCTTTTCATAATGAATGGGATCTATTTTGACTGAACAAAAATTTTGTATACATGAATCAAAAGATAAAAAAAAAATGTGCTGAAAATTTGTTAGACGGAAAAATCAGAGTTTCAAATCAATAAAACGATTTCACACGGTTAATAAACAAAAAAATAACAATTCAATACAATATTTCGGAATTGCTTTGGTTTAGACGATTTACAGTTTTAGAATAGACCCAATTCGAACGGTGGCGTTATGGCCAATCACTATGAAATCCCCTCATGGGCAGGTAAAGCACCTACTGGCCATCATTTGGATGTTACTAAAGATGATAAACTTATCCAAAAATTGATGATTGATGAAAAGAAATGCTATCTGTTTGGACGTAATAAACAATTAAATGATTTTTGCATCGATCATGCATCGTGCTCGAGAGTTCATGCTGCACTAGTCTACCATAAACATTTGAATATATCGTATTTAGTTGATCTAGGAAGCAGTAAGTCTGCATCGTATACTTTCATTTACTTTTAACCACTTTTAAGTGCTGGCTGATGATTTTAACAATTGCAACTCTCGTTAAACTCTCGGTTTTAGCTCATGGAACGTTTATTGGAAATCTCAGGCTCGAATCACACAAGCCAACACAATTGCAAGTAAATTCAATGTTTCATTTTGGTGCGTCGACCAGGTGAGTTGGAATCATCGTCCATGTAGCATCGAGACACATTTTTTATACACACATGCTTCTATCACTCTCTACAATTGTAAAATTGTATTGGTCTCTCATTTTAGATACTATATTTTACGCGAACGACCATCGGCCGGAACACGTTCGGATAATATTATGGAAGACATCCCAATGAATGAAAGTGGTGAGGGTGCACTGCTTGGGTTGCCTGAAAGTGAAACGGATCTAGATGTAAGGCACACATTCAAGGCACACGCCCTTCAAAACATTCCTTTATACAAAACTAAAATTATTCTTACAGAATTTAACCGAGTATAATACTGCCCACAATCGACGTATATCCATGTTGGGCATCACGGATGATGTTAAAATGAAGAAAAACAAAAACAAACGCAAACGACGTAATGTTACATTCAATGATGAGGAATGTATCATCAATCCAGAAGATGTTGATCCAAATGTTGGACGCTTCCGTAACTTAATCCAAACAACTGTTGTGCCAACCAAGCGATCACGCATCGAAAATAATTATATGGGATACAGTACATCTAGTGCAAGCACATCGTCTGGTACGTCATCATTTAATAGCCATAAATTCAAACTCGTCGGCAATTATTGCACATCAATTGTTTCAATTCTAATTAAATTATTGTTTCCGTTCATAGATGTTACGAAGCATATGATTCCACATCCAACATCGTTTATGCCACATCTCTATCAAGACCTTCCACCAATTGGCAATAAATTTGCAAATAAATTGAATGACGGTCATAATACGTCAAATCCAGGTCATAATTTGGATTTGGATATATCGACAATTCCATCATTTGGTTCAAAGCTCGGATTATTATTGCCTGATCCAGCTCCGGATGTCGCACCAAATCCCGATAAAATACTTTCACCTACAACAGTTTCACAATTGGGTGCCCCACAAACAAGTATGTGTTGTCACAAAAATCCAAATCAAATTTTTGGCAATCGCAACGAATTTACAGAGAATGCTAAAATTGGTGTGCGTGTATTTATTTATTTTGTTGTTGTTGTTGTTGTTTTTTTCTCCCGCAGATAAAATGGCTGACAGTTTGGAAATGACCAACACGAATGAACCAAGAAAGAAGAAATACGCCAAAGAAGCTTGGCCCGGTAGAAAACCACTCTTAAGTGGGCTGTAACTAATGTAATTGTAAAGATACAAATATTTCATATCAATATTTTCATCAGAAGATTTATTGAAAATTAATTATACTTTTGTTTGCAATGTAACAAAAGCCTTTCAATCCGGAATAAAAAAAATCAATTCAAACTGAACATTATAAAATAGCCGTTGTTTCGTTTTGTTGGGTGAAAAGGATTTATCGAATCACCACTTTGCGGTGTGCTGTGCTATGCTGTGGTGTGTTCAATACAATCACACAATCGAATCGTCAATGTATATGCTCAACATCAAATGTTTCATCTCATTTTCGCAATACACAATCTGCATCAAGTAGAATCTTAGCTCTCGCTCACTCTTCACTGAAAAGCCGCTGCAAGAAAAATTCTGTTTCACCAAAAACTTGAATCACATTTGCCTGTTGCATTCAATTCAACGCGCCATTCGAGTGAGAGACTGCATATCGTGTAGACGTAAAATTTGCGAACAACAAACGTGATTCAGTTTAAACGAATCGTCCATATTATTTCGGAATTATTACAAATCAGAAAGCGTACATAATTTGAAAAAAAAAACAAACGGATATTTTTCGCATCAAATAATAAATCGTCATTTGAACGTTAAATATGAGCAACCAGGATTCTAGTGGCCGTGGTAGGCTGGGTCGATTTGCAAATTTAATGTCGTCGGCCAGCGCGCAAAAATCATCGGATGACAGTGCGCACACAAAAAAAGACAGTGAAGATGCACCACCACGATCGATCGGGCGCGGTCAATTGTTGGCATCATTGGCGGTAAGTGAATTTATTTCCAACAAAAAAAAAGCACACACACATTTATTGTACATGTGCGCTAAAACAAAAATATATCACATTTAATAGAAAGCCGCTGAGCCAAAAGAAGTTGCCACATCCAGTTCGTCGCAATCGATGGGCCGTGGACAACGGTTATCAATGCTTCAAAGCAGCTCACTCGGTAGTAACGAAACCGCTCCATCAACGGCACAAACATCACGCGGCAAGACCTCAGATGAAGGCAAAGGCGCAACCAGCTTTGGTGATTCAAGCCGGCCAGAAATCAGTAAGTGAATATTCGTTTATGTTCTTATTCCGTGCACCCTGCATGACACAATGAAAACTGTACGAGCTCAAATAAAACGAGCAATTGGTGATGATTGACATTAAAATGACACTCGATCGAGTTGTGATTGGCCATGCTTCAATCATTTCAAATCATTGAGTCAATTCTCAGAAAAATTCAATCACGAAAATGTACAATGTCAATCATGTTTATTGTCCTTTTTGTTTGAGTGTTGACTACACCGTTTGCTGCATGCTCTTATCATGATGTGTTTTTTCTTTTCTTCATCACTCTTTCGACAGGCGGGCGTGGTAAATTCATGGCCATGTTGAATACGGTACGTTATTATTGCTTTACATAACGGCATGTTTTGTTTCGAGTCTGTTTTTACATGCGATTGATTTTCTTTTGTGCGCTGCTTTAGATCGTAGCAGGTTCATTGTTTATACAGTTACGTTCACAAAATCATTCAAACCACATGTTTGTATTGTGATAAACTGCAAAGTGTTAGCTGCAGTCACTTTTCCGTCACAACAAATAATTATTGTTTAATTTTTGTCGTCGCATCAAAATGGCGGATGACTTTTTTTTATATTCTCAAATATTTCAAGTTGAATTGAATTCGAATCGAGAATCAAACAATGTGTAGTTAATAATTATCTCGAAGTATTTTATTTGATTCGACATTTATGATGTGATAAAAATATCGAATATCTAGAGAAAAAAAAAATCTTGAAAATGATAACGGAAAATTTGCATTTGAAGAATTTTATGCCGAATAATTTGGGTCAAGTTCAGCTGAGTCAGCACGGATCCATTTTATGTTTTGAACATGAATTTCTACATTTTGAAAAGAGAAAAAAAAGTTATTCTCAGTCAGCTGCCTCACATTTTTGTCATAACAAATTTGTAGTTCAATATATTCAATTATGCATCAATAACTTTCTAGAATATATTGGCTCCCATACGAAATTGGCTCCCATTTTCTACATCGCTGCCATTCATTTTCATAATTATGTAGTTTTCTAGTGATTTTATAAACAGCTTGTCTTTGGATATAAACATAAAGTAATAATTGCTTCGTAAGGACTCTCGAAAATATCGCTAAAATATAAACACAAATGCCTGAATTTCGAGTTAAATGAAAATAACATGATATTTTATAATGTGTGTAGCCTGAGACACCAGCTGCACCCGTTGCACCCGCTGCACCTGCTGGTCGTGGAAAACTAATGTCGATGCTTGCTGGAGCTCAGTCTCAGGCACCTGCAAGTACTGTTGTCAAAGAAAAGCCACCCTCTGAAATATCGTCAACAACGGATGCATTAGCTCAACTCCGGTTCAAACGACAAGAAGAATCGCGATCAAGCGAATCCAAAGGTCCGACTCTGCAACAGTATGAAGCTGAGGCGGCTCCATTTGAGGAAATTCAAGAGGAAACGCTTACGGCAAAAACAGGATCGGCCGGTAAGTCATCTGTACAATTGATACGAATGGACAACCACCACATTACCCACAGTATACACCTTGACCCCGAACACATGTTTATTTGAATCTTAATCTTAAAGGTACGCCAAAGAGTGCGCTTACGAATTACATTCGTTTGGAAGTTGAGGCGAATAAAGGTATATTTGAATACGAAGTGCGATTCGATCCACCAGTTCACGCAAATCAGTTGCGCTATGCCTTGTTGAGCCAACAAATTCCGGTTATCGGAAAAACCAGAACGTTTGACGGTGTAAAACTTTGTCTGCCGATTCAATTGCCCGATCGAGTGACGCAATTGATGTGCAAAAATCCAAACGATGATACAGATATTGAGGTGACGATCATCTATAAAGGAAAACGAAAATTCTCAGAGTGTCAACAATTTTACGGTATCTTGTTCTCAAACGTCATGAAGATCTTGAAGTTTGTTCGTTTTGGTACGAAGGATTTTGATCCGTCAGAGCCAAAAATCATACCACAACACAAGTTGGAAATTTGGCCAGGCTACGTAACAGGTTTGTATGCAAATCTTTAGCAATCAATTTGAATATTATGCGATCAAGATTTTAAGCGCGTTTTTTCATAATTTAGCGGTGGAAGAGTGTTATGGTGGTGTTATGTTGTGTGTCGATGTAACGCATCGTGTTTTGCGTCAAACGTCTGTCATTGAAATCTTTCAACATGCGTATCGAACGTCTCGTGGCAATCATGATGATTTTGTAAAGAAGGTTTCACAAGCAGTTATTGGTGCTGTGGTTTTGACCAGGTAATTCCAGCAGAAATCTTAGCTATCGCTTGAAGTGTCAATTGATTTACAAAAAAAAAAGAAATCCCATGTGTGTTTTAAATCTGTCAAATGTTGTCCTTTTTGGAGATTAATTGTCATAATTCAACCACAAGATTTATTTTCTGGGTGTTCTTTCGATTGAAATGTTAAAATCGCCTTAAATTTTCCATCGCAAATTTGTAGATACAACAACAAGACATATCGGATCGATGATATTGCTTGGGATCAAAACCCAACGAATACATTCCAAACAAAAACTGGTGAGATTTCGTACGTGCAATACTATAAATCGCAGTACAACATCGATATTAAGGACATGAAGCAGCCGTTGCTTATTAGCCGCGAAGACAAACGTGTCCCTGGTAAAAAGGAAAAGGTTACATTTACATTCTCAATCGTTCCGGAAATTAGCTATTTGACCGGTTTGACTGATGAACAGCGTGCTGACTTTAAGGTGAGTAATTAGTTGTGGTTTTAAATGGAAAAAACAAACTCTTCAGAAGTAAGAGTATAAACATGTTGTTCATAGGTCATGCGAGATGTGGCAACGTACACCCGTATCACACCAAATCAACGAGCGCACGAGCTCGTACAGTTCTGTAAGCGAGTGAATGAAAACCCAGAAACGAGACAGCTGTTGGCCAATTGGGGCTTAATACTAAAGGAGAATGCAGTTGATTTACAGGTGCGTTTGCTCGATGAGGAGCGCGTCATATTTGCAAACAATAAGACATTTGGAGTTGGACCGAGCGCAGATTTTGGTAAATATAGTACATCAAATCAATTGATGTCAGTAGTGCCACTGCACAATTGGCTGTTGATCCATGTGAAAAATGACCAGAAAGCCGCAAGCAATTTCATTGAGTGTATGGAACGAAACTCACGTCCGATGGGAATTACAGCCAGTCGACCAAAAATTATCATTCTTGACAATGATAAAACGGAAACATACGCACAAACTCTACGTCAAGCGTTGAATGTTGAAACTCAAATCGTTGTGTGCATATGTCCAACGGCGCGCGATGATCGATACAATACGATCAAAAAGATTTGCTGTGCTGAATCACCGATTCCATCACAGGTACAAATCAATTATACTTGTGTATTTAATTTGTTATGAAAATTTGATCGAAAAACGAATATTTATTAAAATTAATTGATAGGTTATCAATGCGCGAACGTTGAGCAATGATGCCAAAAATCGTTCAATTGTTCAAAAGATTGCTTTACAAATGAACTGCAAAATGGGTGGCTCACTATGGAGCATTAAAATTCCATTGGCCGGTTCAATGATCATCGGAATTGATTCGTATCACGAGAAAAAATCGAAATCAGTTTCAGCATTTGTGGCATCGACAAATGACACATTTACGCGCTGGTACAGCAAAGCTGTTGTTCAAAATCACAACGAAGAGCTCGTACATGGATTAGTTGTATCATTTCAACACGCATTGGATGCATACAAAAAGCTCAACAATATGTATCCAAAAAAGATCGTCATCTTTCGGTAAGTGAAAACCGCACGGATTTTCCTTTGATTGAGCGTTGATTATTTTGGGATTTGTTGTTTTTATCATTTTCATTTAGTGATGGTGTTGGTGATGGTCAACTGAAAGCGGTCAAAGAATATGAACTGGCACAACTCAAACAGGCGTGTAACAACATTTCAGAGGATTACAAGCCACCATTCACATTTGTTGTCGTTCAAAAACGCGTCAATACCAGATTCTATGTTTCAAAAGGTGGCCCAGGCAGTCCAGTCGATAATCCAAGTCCAGGAACTGTATTGGATCATACGGTTACGCGTAAAGGACTGTATGACTTCTATTTGGTACCACAAAGTGTTCGACAAGGTACTGTCACACCAACCCATTGTGTTGTTATTGAAGATGACAGCAACTTTCCACCGGATGTGATTCAAAAGCTCACATACAAACTCTGTTTCTTGTACTACAATTGGCCTGGTACTGTTCGTGTTCCGGCTTGCTGTCAGTACGCACACAAGTTGGCATATCTGGTTGGACAATCATTACAGCGTGAACCAGCTGAAAAGCTCAACGACCGACTCTTTTATTTATAAGTCTTTTTTCCCGAAATCTTATCATTTTCGTTTTTTTTCATTTATTATCATTTGACACGTTATTGATGAATCGTGTAGACATTCTCATTTATTTAACAAAAAAAAAAAAAAACTTTTAGCCACGTGGTCAATAGCTATGATCAGCGAATATCTTTGCAAGATATTTACATTGGTTCTATTTTATTTTTTATAAGCTTAAGAAAATTATCTTTGAAAAAGATGAAAAATTTTGAACTTGAAGATAATAAAGAGAAAATCAACCTAAAATTCGATGTTCCGTTGTTTCGTTTTGTTGGGTGAAAAGGATTTACCGAATCGCCATTTTGCGGTTTGCTGTGCTGTGGTGTATTCAATACAATCATACAGTAGAATCTTAGCTTTCGCTCACTCTTCACTGAAAAGCCGCTGCCAGAAAAATTCTGTTTCACCACAAACTTGAATCGCATTTGCCTGTTGCATTCAATTCAACGCGCCATACGAGTGAAAGACTGCATACCGTCTAGACGTAAAATTTGCGAACAACAAACGTGATTCAGTTTAAACGAATCGCCCATATTATTTCGGAATTATTACAAATCAGTAAACGTGGCAGACTGGCAAATTTAATGTCGTCGGCCCGCGCGCATGGACCACCACTATTGAGCGGGCGCGGTAGATTTTTGGCGTTATTGGCGGTAAGTGAATTTATTTCGAACAAAAAAAAACACACATTTATTGTACATGTGCGCTAAAAAAATATATATTTACTAGAAAGCCGCTGAGCCAAAAGAAGTTGCCACATCCAGTTCGTCGCAATCGGTGGGCCGTGGAATTTTTTTTTATTTCTCTTTTATTCATAAGTCTTTTTTTCCGAAATCTTTTCATTTTCGTTTTTTTTTCATTTATTATCATTTATAGACACGTTATTGATGAATAGACATTCTCATTTATAAAGAAAAACTTTTAACCTCGTGGTCAATAGCTATGATCAGCGAATATCTTTGCAAGATATTTACATTGGTTCTATTTTATTTTTTATAAGCTTAAGAAAATTATCTTTGAAAAAGATGAGGAATTTTGAACTTGTAATTAATAAAGAGGAAATCAATCTAAAATTCGATGTTTCGTGTTTGATTTCATAGATTTTAAAGTTATTGGAAGTTACTTAAGACAACGTGTGATAAGTCATCAGTATTCCGTAAGTACTTGAGGTTTGAGAGTAATTTCATTGAGGTACAAAAAAAAACGAAAATTCAGTTCCATTCATTACATGACAGATTCTCATCATTTACATGTTTCTTTATTTCATTTTAATTCTTTTAACTCCAGATGATTTTAAATTTAAAAATGTTTGAATTTCTATATACAAACGTAAAAAAAATCGTTCAAAAATGATTTTGAATCATGCGTTTATTTATCAGTTTGATTTAGCAAGACAAAAAATCTCCAGGATTGTTCCTGGATTATTCCTTTGAGTGTTAGATACAATTAATCTGGATTCTTTTTAGTCGTTTCCATCTTCATCATCAGTTGTTGTCCATTGCGCACTTTCATCCGCATCGTTGTTTCCTGGACCATCATCATTGAAATCTATGTTGAATATGTTGATTTCATCATCATCGCTTCCTGTGAAATTGATTATAATTGAAGATTGTTATTGCCCGTAACATTGTGTTAATGTTGATGTGAATTCTTAATCAGCCTTGGAGACGCGTCAAAGCAACTCTGATCCCAGAGTCTACTCAAGAGTCACAAAGTGAGACCAGCTGAATTGGAACTGTTTTTTATTGTTTTATTCACCTGAATTGTTCAGAAATTCTTCGAAGTTAACTGAGTCGTCGGAATCATCATCGTTATCTTCGTTATCATCATCGCTGTCGCGGTCCAAAAACGGCCCTAACGGTATCCTTCTGTTTTCGTTACCTACGCAAAACCAAATTGAACTCTTAAGTGAGAAAATGTATCCATACGAAACAATATTTCGGTTATTTTTCGGTGGCAAAAATGTTTGTTTTTTTTTCAACATACCCACTGAATCATTATCGGACGTACCATCGTCCGACATCGCCATATCATCATCATCTTCTTCTGCTTCGTCTTCCATATTTTTTCGCCGCCCCACTGAATAGATTCTTACTGCAGACTCTTGTACTGACTCATAATCACCCTGATTCTCTACAATAGCTATTTGACTACCATATTTATTGATGCTTAAATCGTAGATATCACGCTTCACATCGTGAGTGGCTGTACAACATTCGTGACAAGAAATAATTCAAATCAAAAAACAAATTAATCAATTGGCTGTGGTTTTTTTTAGTGGAAATTTCTTACCTATGCTCGAATAGTCATAGCTGTCTAAGGTTTTGAAACTTGGCTCATAACTGAAATTCACTTGATCCATGTCGAAACGATTCTCTACTTCTGAATATGAAATACCGTATATGACATCGAGCGGTGAGAATGTGACCAAACATTGATCTAACGTTGGCACTGTCCGAAGCAGGTGGAACGTTCGCAGATCCCATACTTCTGTGTTTGAAACGACCTGATAATATCGAGGAAAAAAGACTGGATTATATTCAATTCAAGAGAAAAAAAAATTTGCAATTAGTACCTCAAGTCCATTGGGATGGAAAACACCAGATATGGCCTGATTTAGCTTATCAAATTTATGTATCTCTTTTCCAGATCTCACGTCCCAAAGAACACCATCTGCGTATGGATATAAATGCAATGTTTTTATTAGAATAATAACATTTCCAATTGAAAAGGACATGTTGTTTCACGTGCTCAAACACACATTTTTATATAATTTTCTATCATTTTTCTCAAGAAAATTGGTCAGCTCCCTAACAGAGGCCCTAGTTCAGGGTAAGTACGGGTAAGTATGGGCCTGTGGGATTGGGGCTCAAATTTTATGAAATGGTCAGGACGACCAAATTCCTGAGACCCCAAAAAAATATTCTCTGGGGTCGGGGGGGGGGGGGGGATTTCTGGGGTTTTCCCCCATCTAGAGCTGATTTAATTTACATCTCAATACAGTTGGTTGTGTGTGAGCACGTGAAGAAAGCAAATCTTTTTCGATTTAATTGATACATACCTGACAGAATTAGCTCATCGGTTGGATAGTATGTGGCTCTGTTTTTCGAATATTGATTGTAAATACTGGGTACAAATTGTCTAACTATCTGACCGGTATTCAAATCGTAGATGGTGGCTTTTTCTCCCTTTGTCCCCAAAATTCGGTCATTCGTTTGGTTTGCAAATTCCATATATTCCTCCTCCTCCCAGTTTAATTTCAAATGAAATCGTTTACTTTCGATGCTCCATAATGCCGACAATGGTGTTCGCCAAGTGGTTGACGTTGCAATAAAGTTACCATCTCGACTGTATTTGATATTACTGATGAATGAATCATGACAGTTAAATGCAAATTCTTCACCGCTCTCATTGATATTGTACACCTTAACCTCACCGCTATATGAACCGACCGCAACACTTGTGGCACAAGGTGCAATGTCACAACATATGAAAAAGAGATCTGGATCCTCAGCTCGAATGGTTCGAGCGGCACAAAAGTTTGAATGAATAAGTCGACGATCCAGCCGTCTTCCATTGAAACCAGCCTGCTGTCGAAAATAACGTGCAGCAAAATTCATGCTCAATCCAGACACTTTATTGGTTCGTGGATCTGGACATTTGTGTGGTACAATTAAATCAAACGGTGGACATGTTGACATGGGATTTTTGCATAAAGCATGTTGATTTGTTAAATATTCGGTAATTATTGTCTCTAATGTAATATTTTTCAATGAATTTGTGTGAACGCCGTTTGGTTGCTGAGCCCGTGCCGCAAATGCAGTGTACATTGGAACGGCTGATTCGACGGCTGATATTTGTTTTTGCAATGAACGTTGCTGTTGATTTTGTTGTGGCGTTAAATTTAACTGTAGTTGTTGTGGTGGTGCTGTCGATTTTTTGATCAATTTAATTGGAGTGATTCCGGTTGATGTGTCCATATTGTTTTGATCATTCAATTCACCGTTTGTCATTGATGATTGATCGTTCGATGCTTGTGGATCCATGGCGTTCAATGCTAAATTGAAATCACTGGGTTTATTTCGAATACGCGATCGTCCCGCTGGTGTTGTTGGTGTTCGAAATGAGAATGGTGAATGAAACACCGAACTTGGTCGACTCGAAGAGGTTATATTACTTGGTAGATTTGCTTCTTTTTGAAGCATATTTGCTGTTTCGGTTAGTCCTCTTGACATGAAATGATCATAAATCAATTCGTAGAGTTGTTGTTCATTGAATTGGATTTTCGTTTGCGCAACCACATTTGCTTTGTGGATGTTGGCCAACGATGTATCGATTTGATTTGAACCTTTTGATTTGCCTGACACTCTTTCGAGTAATTCGAGGGCATATTTTTGGAATTGGACGTGTTCGGCACGTTTCTCTTGTAATATGGGATCGCGCATTAAGCTCTGCAGTAAACCATTTGTGAATAATGGTAGTTTGCTGATGATTTGACGCACTGTTTCGGAACGTGCAAGTCCAGCCATTGCACGGCATGCCAGTCCACGTATGCAATCGGCATCTGTAATTGGTACTTTTGTTTCCATCAATTGCAACAAAACAATTATACCATTGTTTGATCGCACGCTCTCCCAAACCTTTGATATCATATCAAATAGGTATTTATTGGGTGCTTTTGTTTTAGTCGATCCGTATCGAACTGCTGACTGTTGCTAAAAAACAAACCATCGAAAAATGTGTGTGTGTCATTCAATTGGATTTCATTTAAATTTAAAGCAGAGAAAATAGAAAAACAAATGTTTGCGATATTTACTTTGTTGATTGGAGCGCATACACAATGCACTAAAACAGCCAATGCTGACTTTTGTACCTCAGCATCGGCAAGAATTTCACCCTCAGATGCTCCCAATATGAAATTAATTCCAGCGGCTGATGGTTCATCCGGTAATTCCATTCGGTCACAAAACACTACAGGAACACTTGGTATAACACAGCAAATAGCTAATACATCTAAGGCTGATCGAACCGTTTCAGCTCTGGAAGAAACGCTAAAATTCCATTTAAAATAAATAAATCATTTGAAAAAGCATTGGTTTATAGTTTTGAAATGTGTTTTGTGATAAATCATGGTCAAGGTGACCTTGACTTAAGGAATTTGTACCCAAAGAAGAGGGAGTGAAGATTTGGATAAAGATTCACCAAATGTACATTTTATATGCCAAATATTCATACGCATTCAAGAGACACACATCTCTTTAGATTGCTCTTTCCTTCACTTCTCACACAACAACGTGCTATTTTTGGCACATTGTCAGAATGGTCGCGTTGCTTGCGTTGCCCAGCTGTCGCTACTTCGGGGCGGTGCTTTCCTCATTATCGTGTATTAAGTTGTTCGAATTTTGGACTTAAAATTAGAAGATCCTCACAAATCCTCTTCCGCAGGATTCTCTTCCCAGATTTTTTATGGTGAATTGTGTGTTAGAATGTGCATTCTTACCTTCCGCTGAAGCTCCATTCATACGAATAAGCAATCACGCGTAACATCAAAGGAATTCCATTTAGAGCTAATATCTTTTCAACAGGTTCCCAGCGCACTCGAATCGGCAACAGCTCTTGCAATGCTGTTGCTTGTTCCATAATCATCTCTAGTGTGAACTTTGGCGCCTGAATTTAAATAGTAAATGTGTCAATTCGATTTTAAAATAAACAAATGACCAACGAAAAATGATTAAATGTGTTATTTTGTACTGACCCGAAACAATGGAACAATATTTCCAGAACAATTTGTAACTGGAACAGATGGTTCATTAAGACGTGATAATTGTGTGTACTTGTAAAACAAATGGCTTTCCATGTATCTTTTTAAGGCAACGCAAACGTGACGAACCATTTGGCGTGCAGCACATTCGTCGTCATCATTCAAATTATGATCCTCTGTTCCAAGAATCGGAAGAACGGATATCTGCATATCAATTGACATGAAATATTTGAAGCGTTGATTAATATAAAACGACTTATAATAAAAAAAAAAAAACCTGTTGACTGTTGTTACGTACCACATTGTAGAGTTTTCGAAGTCCATCTTGACGATCGAATTCATCCAGAAACAATTTAAACTGGAATGATAGACCGAAAAACATTGTCGCATGACAACGGCCCGAATCGTGTGCACTGGATAGTAGCCAAAGTCCGTAGCTTACGACATCAGGTATGATGGCCTGTGACATTAAGCATATTCGTTCCATAGCATCTTCACAATATGCCAAATAATAAAGTGAAATTGAAACGGCCGTTGCCGATATACCGGGCCGTGGAACTTTCAAAAGCCGTTCCAGACCACCGTTGTTGATGAATTCCAGTGAAAATTTCTTGTGACACAGCAATGATGCCAAATATTTGAGTGCTTCAAATGCAAGGCATGTATTCTTTGGGTCCAAGCATTCGATGTACCGAAAAATCAATTGAAGTGCATTTTGTTCAAACACTTGTCCAAGAAACTCTTGATACTCGCCCAGCGATGCCAAATAACGAAGTGTGAGCATTTGATAGGTTTCTGATGTTGCTGGATGTATTGGGATTGAGTATCGTACATATTTATGGTCACAACTCTGTTGGCTATTCTCGAACAATGATGTTAAATTGATTGTATTGCGAAATTTGATTATCGAACCATTATGTTTTGGGCTGCGCGTTTCCGGACTACTTGAAACCGATCCGCTTGCCGCCGAACCACTGTTGAAATGTGCAAATGGCCGGTTTATGTCACTTGTTGAATTACCTGATGTTGCATTATTATCGCAACTATTGTCGCCATGTGTCGATATTGAGCTCTTTCGTGAATTTAAACGACTTGAATTTGATTGAACTGTATCCATTTGACCATTGAACATTTCGGCTTGAAGAGCATGCAATCGACGAAGTGCCGTTGGCACTAAACGTGTATTATTTTCACGAAATCCAATGGCTATATCTTGAACTTCCATTGCTGCACCCAACAGTCCGGTAGCATAGCTTTTTAACGGTTCCGCACTGTCCTCTGCCCAACTATAAAGTCGCTGTATCAAATTGTCATTTTCAGCCTGATCAATAAATCCAATAAAAAAAAAACACACACACACATTTAACAACATTAGAATTCAATTTGAGAGATGTACAAATCTACATTACCTGGAACACAGCCGAAGTTTCTAAGCCCGGCATAATAAGTAGAATTAATCGACAGGCGGCAATGTTGAGGGATTGTGAGCTCTTTTGGATGCTTTGGCGCGTAAAGAAATTATCACGTAGATAATCGTTGACTAAACGTGTCATAAAATGATCTTTACGAAACAACAATTTTAACATACGGCCCAGCTCACATTCCGGATCCGTTCGTGAGGGATGTCTTTCGTCGAATGGATCTGGATCCTTGGACATATAAATTTCTGTTTCCTCCTCAAATATTTCCGAGAGTCTGTTGAACAACAGTGAATTTTACCCAAAAAAAAAAAACATAGATGAAGCAAAACAAAAAAACAATCATTTTAATATTAAACATTGTCACACAACGGAATTAACGGATTTGAAAACAAATTAATTGTGAACAGTTTTCGATCACAATGGGAATGTGACATGATCGATTTAAATTACCTGGTCAAAATAATTTCTGGATCAAAGCCAGGCACTGTAAGTTTACGCTCCCATAGCTGGAATATGGATTGTAAATCTCGTCCTTGCAAAACAGTCTCTTCATCAACTGGTGTAGCCATTTTTCTTTCGCCGAAATTTAAAACAAAATAAAATGCTATCGACTATTGTTGCATTTAAATGTTATTTATAAATTTAAACAAATGACGGTAAAATCACACGAACGTATTATATATACACATGAGTTTGATTCGTATGTTATTGCTACACTTGATGAAATTCAAGGTATGACACTAGGTAAACACCTAACCTCACTTTGTAAATATGACAATTTGTTCTGCTCGATATTGCGCTCTCTTAATCGGCAATATTCATAAAACAATCGGATTACATGCCATAGCTAAATACAACGATACATACTACTTGGTCTACTTGGTCTGATTTTGGCGATTTAATCTTCAGAATTGAATTTTCAAAACGTTCTACGTTTTTATTCTATTTATTTGTTTTTTTTTTAATGTTCACAACAACATTCCGTTTACACACGTTTTTTTTTTGTTTTGTAATTCCTTGTCCACTTTCATCCGTAACATAATCAACACATAAGACAAATGAATGTAAATTGTTTTTTTTGTTTGTTTGTTTTGTATCAGATAATGCTCAATTAACGTTTTGATTCAGTTCAATGCATTTAAAATTTTATTCATTGGAAATTGTGTGAAAACTGCACAATATCAAACACAAATGAAAATACACGAGCTGATGAATTTATCAGTTTCTGTAAAATACTTAAATACTTAAATATGAAACATCAAAATTGTTTAGTACGAAACACAGAGCTGTCAAATTTGGTGTTTAATTCAAACAAACATTTTAAATACATTTCGAAATATTCAAATCAGTGGTGGGTAAGTCGATAGAGTTATCATATGTTGTTTTTTTTGTCTAAATTTTATTCAACCGATAATTAGCCAAAGATGATTTAGTGTCATATAAAAATTAAACCAAAAAAAAATTTAAGAGAATTCCTCAAGTTCAAAAAAACAACTAAAATATTTGTCCGTATCAGCCGATATCATCGATATTTAGTACAGTCTGTCAATTGTACTTGGGCCATCTACAGTGTGTGTATTTCCCTTCATTTCTGTGTCATAGTATTTTGCTTTCATTGCTGTGAACGGTCGCGCTGCTTGTTTTTCATATATGAATGTGAGAATATTTCAATTATACATTGTACAGCGCCATTATGAGAATAAGTAAAATCGTGAATAGTTTAATCAAACTCATCGTTTGTTTCGATTGATTTTGTGTTGCATTAAAATAAGCCGCACTTGAAATTGATTTGTGAGTGAGTGGTGTTTTGGTTTTTATTTAAAAAAAATATATATATTTGATTATTATTTTTGCAAATCAAAAAAAGAACACCATCGAAGAAAGAAAGAAAAAAACGAAATATATATATATATATATATAAAAAATAAAATAACTCAGAACTAGACGTGGAAAAAGTTCAGTCGGACTTTTCTTTGTCGATTTGGAGATCAACAGCAGCAGCAGCAACAGCAACAGCAGCGGCAGCACTTTATAGCACACGATATTCCCTCACTCACACATCCATACGGAGAGAGAGAGAAAAGTTTTTGCTCGTCAATTTTAAACACATTTTTTTTTGTCATTTTGATAATAAAAAAAGAGGTGTTAAAAATAGCCTCGTTCAGTGAATTCATTTTTTTTTTTCATTCTTGCATTACAATTTTTTCCCCTATCTTGCTCAAATCGTTCGGTTTTTTGTTTGATACAGAGAAAAAAAAATTCTTCATCGTATTAGAAAGTATATATATATATAGTATATATATTGTGGTCAAAACAGACAAAGGAAAAAAATTCAAAGCGTTGTTTTACTGGAACACAAAATTTTTTTTGTCGCCTGTTATCTCTCTCTGATAAAAAAAACAACAAATGTGTGTTTCAAAATGTAAGAGTTTCAATTTAGATGTATATCAACAAATTGCTCAATCTTGAAATATCATGTGCCAACCAATTTTTAATGTACTGATGCTCCTCATTGGAACCGATCCAATGTAATGCCTGTTTATCATCAACTCATTGAATTTTTTTTTTGAAAAGTGTGTAACAAAAACCTGGAGCTTTTTATACACATAAATACATAACCACGATTTTTCTATGGTCAAAATATAAAATTCTATTTTCACAATAAAAAAAGAAACAAAAATCATCCGAATCAATTTTCTGCATAATAAAACATGTGAAACAATTCATTGATAAACACACACTTGTCTTGCATGTGTGCTGTGTGGGAATTTAAATTAATTGCAATTTTTCATTATATCGGAATCTCTTTTTTTTAACGTGTGTGTTCTCTTTTTCAATGTGCAGTTTAGTTTTTTTTCTTCGAAAAATGTTTTTTTTGTGCAAAGAAATACAAAAGCAAAAATGTTCTACAATTTAATTTTGCTGTTTTTACCCAGCCAATCAATGTTGTACTAAATTGTCCATCGTCTCCGATTCCAATTACAGATTGTGACTGAACGAACAATAAAGAACGTTAGAAAATAACCCAAGGAAAGGCGAATAATTGTGTTACATTCGGTCGCCAAGCTTATAATTAAGTAGTAAATTATTTGCTAATGATTTTACTGTGATTTTTCAAATGGGTGAGAAAATCAAAACAATTATTTAATTTGTGTTATTTATTAATAAGTTATTCCATCGAAATGTTCATTGACCATAACAAACTAAAAAAAAAAACATCTTTACTTTGGTTTTATTTTCAGTAAATTGTTATTAGAACGAAATTATTGACTTATCACACAATGTTTTGGGAGGTAAATTCATATTCAAAGAGCATTGACACTTTACTCAACAAAGAGGTAAACGGAATGAAGTTAACAAAACATTAAAATTGGGTTTGTTTTTCAATTTTTATCTGTGTGTGTGTGTATTTTTTTCCGAAATATTTTTGCAGGATGTGACGCTCAGAGAGCTTTTAGAAGATGAGGACATATTGCAGGATTATAAAGATCAGAATAAAAACTTAACTCAGTAGTAAGTGTTGCCAATTTTCAACTTGAAATGCAATCATTAAAAATATGCACCTCGAATTTGTTGTAATGGTTGTGATTTTGTTTGTTTGTCTTTTTGTTTCCTTCTCTAAATTATTCCGTTTAGTTTACATCGAGCTGAAATTATAGATGAATTGGTTGCACTGATCACAACCGAACCACCGCCTGATCTTGCTGAAAATGTACGCTTTAAATATTCGAACCTTGCATGCGAAATTTTAACCAGTGAAGTGCCAGTTTTAATTGAACGATTGGTGAGCAGTCGTTCGACATTAGAGAAACTGTATGCCTTTTTGGAGCAAGATCCACCGTTAAATCCGCTATTAACGTCATTTTGTAGTAAAACATTCGGCATGTTACTATCAAAAAAATCGGATCAGGATTGGTTTTCATATCAATGTGTTTGCTTGCAAATGCTCGAATTCATTAAATCACGTCCAGGTTTTTTAAATACCATATACAAGCATATGAGCGCACCGGTGGTGGTTGATCTATTGTATCAAATCATCACATCGATTGAAGGTGATGAGCTGCGTAATTCATTGTTTCAATGGCTCAGCGAACAACAATTGATATGCAATTTAGTTGCAATGCTGGGCAACGAGGCTGATGCGGATAAACATCAAAATATCGCCAGTTTATTGTGTGAATTGATCGCAACTGGACGAAATGCCCGGCAAAATGAGCTTCAAAAACGCGGCTATGGATATGTTGACAGTGCCACGGATTCAAATGATCCACTTATTCATATATTGGAAGATGAATCGACTACAGATTTACTGTTAGATTTAATTTTATCGAATAAAACAGAAAGTGCCGTTGTATCAGGCATAACAATCATTCTGAAATTGTTAGAGAATCCTATCATGTAAGTCAAACATTTTGATTTTTTGGTTTTCATTTTTTGTTTTTGACTACTAAACAAACCCTAACACGTCCGCTTCGTTTGTTTGTATTGATTTTTTAGCAATGAACCTGTGTCAGATACTGCTCTACAATATCTAGCCGATGCTGAAAAAGAACATCACCGAAAGATTGTCTATAACATTGTGCAACTAATTAAGCCACGTATCAAGGAACTGCATGAACTACTTGTTAGCCCGCCACCTGTAAGTCAAATAAATATGATAAGTTATCATTTGATAACAAAGAGAATTCGAATCTCGTTTCTAATCAAAAATTGCAATTGATTTATTTTTCCACCCATTTTTAGAGACCGGACATTAAAAATACAGCAACACTTTTGTCACCTCCATTCGGTAGTACACGGTTGCATATTTGTACATTGTTTTCAGTATTAATCGAAACGGGGAATCAAGATATTATTGAGGCGTAAGCTAAAAAAAAACACACTGATTTTTCACAACATAAGACAGAAAATTCATTAGCATGTTTTTCTCAATTTTGTTTGCTTTTTTTTTTGTACAGAATCTGCGAAACGGACTTTTTTAATGTTTTGCTCGACTTATTTAAGCAATACTGTTGGAATAATATTTTGCATAGTCAAGTAAAAAAATGTTTTTCGTATGCATTTAGTGCATTTGAGCATGGCGAAGACAACAGTTGTACACCGTCTGCCTTACAAACTCATGTAAGTCATCATTGCCATGTGTGTCAGGCTATTTTGACATTGATTCGATTAAATCTTTTAATATTTTTCTTTTCATCTTTGAAGATTTTAGTAAAATGTAATGTTGCATCCAAGTTAATCGATTGCTGGAAGCATAACGATGAATCACAGTAAGTGATAAATTCCGAGACAAACAAAAAATGTCTCATTCATTTTATAAATACACATTACATTTTAAAACTAATTTCATGATGTTGTTGTTGTTGTTTTGTTGTGCAGATCAAAAGAATATGGTCGTCGGCTTGGTTACATGGGTCACCTGATTTATATGTTCGATTCATTAAATTTATTAGTATTGGTGTCGCACCAATTTCGTGCCTTAGTTGAATCAAATTTAACTGAAGACGAACTTTCTTACTGGAAATTAGTTACGGATCCGACCAATGGTTATCTTGTGTCGGCCCTCAAAGCACAAAAATCCTATTTGGGTGGCATTGATCCAAATCAAAGCGATTCATACGATACAAGTACATCGAAAGATTTTCAAGATGAAAGCTTTACCGGCGACTACTATAATGACATTGAATCCGGTTCACATAATATGGTGGACGATATAAATGATGCTGCATCCCGTCTGTTTGAAGCCACATGCAGCATGCGAAATCTCAGCACATTTGATATTTGTGATTCGGATCTCAAGTATAATTTTGATGAGATAATGAATGAATTTCGCGATGATATCAGTGACAATAATATGTTTGGCGGTGGCACACAAACATTTCCAAGCGCGAACAATTTGGGCGATTCACTATTACCAAAAAATGAAACCGACTGGGCCGATTTCGATTCACATTTTAGCGATTTTCAGTTAAGCGATAACAATGCATTTCCACCACTTGAACAAAACCATAACAATCGAAATGTTGACGAATCGATGAACAGCAACAACCCACCAACTTCATTCTCATGGAATGATTCAAATAAATATGCCCCGCAATCAGGTATGATATCACCTTTTCGACATCTGCTTCAGTTGGACTGAATAGTAAATTGACCTGTATTGTTTATTCCGCTTTTTAGACGCATCACTAGTTCGAGGACAGAACACAAAGGACATTAAAAGATGGGCTTCAGTTGTCAGTGATATTGATACTGTTCAAGCAAACGATGACTATGAAACGGAAAAAGCAACAGGTAAGTAGTAGGGATTCGAAGAATGAATGAATGATGAACACACACATTGAGTTAGCCATGATTTTGATGTTTTTGATGTAATTTGCTTTCATTTCACTCAGTTGAAATTAACATCTGAAGATGACTGCATCGCAGTCGAAAAACGTTTTAACACGTTAGAAACAAAGTTAGCATTTTAAAAGTGATATTATTCCAACTCTTTTCTATAGCAAATCATTTTGAACAAGTACAAATGTTTTGATTTCATGTAAACATTTCAGAAGGAACAAAGGACGCACCTTTAAATATTGAGTTGAAAAATGCCAATGCAAATACAATCAATATCACAACACCAGCAGATGAACAAATTGATAATGCCGAATTACAAGAGAAGGATAATGTCAGTAATGGACTTGATGATAATGAAAATGATAAAAATGCTGATGGCAACACACATGAAACTAAAACTGACGATGGCACAAATATAGCACTTGTGGTGGCTGATCTAAATAATGGATCAATCACTGATTCTGAACCGTGTGTATTTTTATTTTATTTATTCAACTTTACTAAAAACATCATCAATTGTATTGGATTATTGAAATTATTTTTTTTATTTCTATTTTTTTTTATTTCGTTCAACAGGAGCTCAAAAGAAACCATCGATAATAAAAATGACAACACTTCCAACGAAAACGACGAAAATTCTACAGATATCAACGATTTAAATGTATCCGACTCAGATGCCAATTTAACATCATCATCCGATTCTTCATCGCCTACAGAACAATCAACTGATATAATTAGCAGCGTATAAAGGAAATGACTAAATGCGGTGGTAGCTGATTTACCCCATTGTTTGTAAATCTAAAAGCGGCAAACATCTGTAGAAAACAACTGAGACAACAAAAAAAAAAAAAAAAAAACCAACCGATGAAGAACCATAAAAACAAAATGGATACAAATAAATTTAGGAATAGCATGAAGAAAAATCTAATGTGAGCTCAAAAGACCAAATTAGTGTGGAAGTTGTTGTAAAGTTTTCATTAAATGTAGTTTTCAGACTTTTTATATGCATAACAAACAATAACAACAAAAAAGGAATTATGACCAAGATCACAACCACTTAATACGAAACCACTTAAAACACATACAAAAGTATTGTATTCATTTTTATGAGAAATAACAACAAACAAAAAAATCAGTGAAAACTGACACAAACTGATTCGCATACACAATTAGTTCAGACATAATTTAAGTAAATTAAATTGTTAGAATTTATTTAATAGATGAACAAATGAATCCTTAAACAAGTGAAGAAAAACATAAAAAAACACAGAGAGAGAGAAAGCGTGAGAGAAAAGAGCGTGAGAGAGCGAAAGAGAGAGAGAGAGGAAGTGTGAAACGGACTAACGCCAAAGTGTGGAAGTTTGATTGAAATGCATGAAATTTGTAAATAAATATATCTGCATTTGGATGAAGACAAAAATAAGCCCACAACAAAATGTTCGCATTTTTAAAGCCATTTGCGAAGTCCTTTCGTCATGTTATATCACCCACATATTAAAATATTCCATTGATAAAAGAAAAAACAAATTTATTTGTTGTCAGTCAAAATCTTAAAAATTGCGATTGAACACAAACGAATAAATACAAACAATCCGCAGCAACAAATCCATAGTAACGAAAACAAAAAAATTGTTTAAATAAATGTAACCAAAACACACCGATTGAGATACGCACGAGAAAAAAGAAACACATTCAGATAATAACACACACACACACACACACACACACACACACAGAAAACACCCAAAATATATACATGAACATGATGCTACAATATGATTTTGTGATATGTTCATATCAGATGAGAGAAATATTTTGTACATAGATTTTTTGTGAACAAAATTTTTTGAATATAAGTATTTTTATGACTACTTATAGCCCAGAAATGGAAATATTCTCTACACCTTTCATTCAAGCATATACAACGTGACATTAACAACAACAAAAAACACCTTTTTCGAAAAGAGCTCAAATGAAATAGTCAACCAAAAATCAAAACAAAACAAAATAGATTTTTCATTTTACTCAACTGAAGCCAATTTAATTTCGGATTTTTGGCTTTGATTTATTTTTACAAGAACAAAACAATAAACAAAAAAAAAACAACAAAACAACAACACTGGTTTTGATTGGCTTAAATCGCAGCATGCCGTGCGCGTCAAGTGAACACGCCTCATAGGGAATATGTGCAAAATATGCGATTCAATTTGTTTTCAATATTTGATTTAAAAAAAACAAAACAAAAACTACAGAACAAATTTTCAATCCGAGTATAAAGTTACAAACATATTATTATAAACTGGCACTTTTAATTTTTAAGCCATAGATAAATGATTGGATTTAGAGAAAACAAAAACATTTTCACAATTCATTGAATAAATCAATTGAATTCATAGTAAAAAAAATGTAAGTATCTCAATTGGATTGATTAAAAAAAAAAAAACAACAAAATAAGATGATCGAAAATGGCCAATGCATATTCTATTAAAAAAAAAATAAACGTGAATTTAAAATTAGGAAAATGACAACCGATTCAACTTGTGCATTAAATAAACGGAGATTCTTTGAATTAAATTCAACACAAATAAAATAAATAATGATTGTATATTGTACAGTTAATAGAGTATAAAGGTGTGTATATCAAATTTGTCCACACATTTTACTAAAATGAAAAACTAAACATACCTTTTGTGCTATCTATAAAAGAAAAGTGCAGTAATTGGTGGCATTTTTTTGTTTTGTTCCCTTTTATCAACAACATTTAAACTTGTTCTCAAAAATGTTTGTTTATCGAATTCCAATTTATTTGAAACAAATAAATATACTTATAATTGATTTTTTTTTAAACGATTCAACTTAAAACGTTGATCACAAAACGGTAAAATAAACGTAGTATACATGAGTGGCCCAATACCAGCCCTGGAGACACGGTTGTCAAATACTGCTGCGACTGTGAAATAGATCAATTGATCTAGGACAACCTTAAACTGTCTGCATACTGAATTTATCATCGTATTCAGTAATCACCACCTAATTTTGTTGTTGTTCTCAATAGACATATGACTTTGTCATGGTTGATTTTATCATGCTAAATAAAATGTGAAATGATTATTTTTGTTTTTTTTTTTTTTTCAAAACTGCTATAAACGCAATCGATGACTAACCACCGATGACTATGAGTGTTAAATCCTTAATGCATGAATTTAAATGAAGAAAAACTTTAATTGTGAAATGGTTCCAAGTCACAGTAAAGCCTTAAATTTTGTGGTAATTTCTGAATCAGAAATTTGTTGCATAATCAAGTAAAAAAAAAATAAATAAAATAAATATCAACCAAAATCTTTGAATAAATAAAAAAACACATGTTATTTAAACGAAGTCTCTAGCATTTTGTATAGAAATGGACTGTTTTGCTTTGCTTTGCTTCTATTTCGAAAAAATAATAATAAAATAAAACACATGAATTTGGAATCATCAAATCAAAATCTACAAAAAAAACAACAACAAAATGAACGTTTCCATTTCTGGTGCGACTCTACATTGTTAATTTTGTTCAAAACAATATCGTTGATTTAAACCAAAAAAAAAGATGTACTACAAAGCCGAGCCCTTCAAAAGTTAAGTTATTTAAACAAACAAAATATGAATCGAAATGACAATTAGTTGTAATGAAAGCGAATGAGTTTTGATTGTGCTGAGCAGCTGTTTGTTGTGAATTCAGCTGACAGGAGGATAGAGATTTTCAGAGCTGTCGATTTTGCATTTTAATTACATTTGCGCAGTGCATAAAAACTATCTAAATTTCGTCGTGGAGACTTGAAATTTTCAGGGAAGTTGTATTTTTGGCTCTAATTTTCGGAACTACCACCAAAAAATATGCATTACGGGGTTTTGGATAGCTTAATTACAGCAAATACACTTTTAATTACAGAAAACCGTAATTAAAAGTGTATTTGCTGTAATTAAGCTATCCAAAACCCCGTAATGCATATTTTTTGGTGGTAGTTCCAAAAATTAGAGCCAAAAATACAACTTCCCTGAAAATTTCAAGTCTCCACGACGAAATTTAGATAGTTTTTATGCACTGCGCAAATGTAATTAAAATGCAAAATCGACAGCTCTGGAGATTTTGCTGCTTTTCATACTGACCCAAAGTCCATTTACCGAACGAAAGTCACGATTTTGCATACAAATAAACAAATTTCAGCAAATTAGAATGGATTCTATCGAGATCCATTGGCACGCGCCAATATTTTTTGTGAATTTTGTTAATCTTTGCCTGATTTTTTTTTTGTATCTCCACTTTTGCATTGCATTGTCCAATAAATGAGACTGAAATCTTTTATTTTGGAAACCAAAAACAAGTGCACTGTGTAATCAGTGAGAAAAAAAAACACAAATCATTATGATATAATAAAAGCAAACAACAATAACAAAAATGTATCGCAACAGATCTAGGGAAATTGTTTATTTCATTTTGTGGGCATACAATCATATGGTAATAAAAATCGTTAATTCACAAGAATGCAAAACATATTCAAATTACATTAAATGGTATTCATTTTAGCGAGCTTTAGTGACGATGGTGTTTCATTTTTAGGGGACAAATGTTTAAGATTAGAAAAAAAATAAAGACAATTAACAGTACCAAGAAGAAGAAAAAAAAAACACAATGATGAAGACGTTTTTTTTAGACATTTTCAAACTGATTTTCTTGGCTTGGAACGAGGCCTTTGCAATTTGAGTAAGCTTGAGATTTTAATTCAAACAAAAAAAGAAAAACAACCCTATAGTTTCTGCACAAATGTAAATATGCAAAATTAAAAAAAAAAAAAACCATTGTACTAGTTGTTGTAACAATTATATAGAATTAGTCAATATTTTATGATACAATCCGTTTGTTTTTTGTTCATGTGGAAAATAGTTTAATTCCTTGCAGATGTTTTTTTTTCCCTTGTGATTTTCCAAACGTTATTACATATTTTGTTTTCAAACCAAACAATTAAAAAAAAAATGACGTGATGATAAACATTTGATATACAACAACAACAAAAACATTGAAGCATAAAATATTGACTTTTTCTTAAAAATCGAAAACATGTCATCAAAGCACAGTTAACCCAAAAACCAATACAACGAAACTCGATGAATTTAACAAAAACAAAACAAAACAAAATTCCACGTTTTATAATTTTGCTCATTTATTAGAATAAATTGCTTTGTACTGTGTCCTAATATCATGTTCTTTATTTAATTTTTGAGACAGAATATAAAGAAAAACACGTAAAAATAACAATTTTAATATCGATATTGTAAAGTCAACGTAAAAAAAAAACAAACAAAAAATGCATGATTTTTTTTTTAAAATTTATTCTGTATTTTGAATTTCGGCTCACTTCAAAATATATTTCTAAACAAACACTTTTTTTTAAATTAGTTAAAAAAAATATGTAATTGTCACACATATAGTGTAAAAAATTGAAGAAAAAAAAACCAAAAACTGGTAAATTTTGTAAATTTAATTTTGAATATATTTTCTAAAATGCGAAATTCATACTGAAGAAATTCAACCTGAATCAAAATTTTGAAGAAACAAACAAACAAAAAAAAAAAGCAACAAAATGATGTGAAGCAACAAATCTGTAGATCAAAGGAAATTTCTAATCGTTAGGCTACGAATCCACTGTTGATACAATATTTGTGTATTTATCACCAAATATTTGGTGAATTACACACACACTCAAACAGTGGAATCTAAAGCTTCGGTGTGTGAATGTAAAAATTAAAAAAAAAATGCAGAATTGTGAAATTCCTATGCGAAGGATCGCAAAACCAATACATTTGAAATACAAATACGAATAAAATACTCAATTGAAAAGAAAACAACAAGATTGATTTATTCGCACTTTAGCCAAGAGATACTTAGGAATTGATGTACTTAAGCACATTTCACTCATGTGTGACATTTCGACTGCATGTTGCATGTGCGCGAAGCGAAACGTCAACCAATATATATATATATATATATATATATATATATTGACAACAACAAAATCACACATCAAAACAAGGTTAAAAAGCCACAAATCTAGTTTAAAAATATTTTCAGCCAAATGATAAAGTGTTATGCCACGTGATTGAAAACACCAAAAATTGACCATCCAATCCGGTAATACTGAAATTTAAAAGACAAGAAAAAGACAAACAACGCAATTACATACAATTATGAACAAATATGAAAGTGACGTCTTTTAGAAGCGCGTTCATAGAGTGCGAAAAACAAACACAAATGATCGAAACACATGAACATTGATTTATTGTTTAGTCAAATTCTTTGAGTCGCATATCCGACTCGTTGTTTTTTTTTTTTGTGGGGAGAGACTAGTTCAGTTGTCATGCTGAATGAAATTTCGACATTTATCACATGGCTTATAGGAATTTCGTGCCATCAAAATTGGGATGGCGGTAGGCTGTAGTTTTAAACGAGTTTTTCAACATTTTAACTGAAACGCCCGGTAAGCAAACCCGGTAAGCAAATCAATATTCGATTGTGTAATGGGACAATTGTATTTATTTACTCATTCAATAAGAATTCTCTGTATCGATTGTGTACTATCCTTATTGGATGTGCAATTGTCACATCGACATCAGTCGTCTCTTGTTTTTTGTTATTCAGCTATCAATCGACATTCTATATATTAATTTTAATTTTACTTTGAATGCATGATCGAATGAATTAAAGCTCAGATTTGGTCAGCATATATGCATTGCGTGTGTCTCTATGTATATGTATTTAATCAATCAATGGTGAGTGTGTGTATTGGAGAAAAATAAAATATAAATAACAAAAGACCCGACAAAAACCGACCGAAATTAATGACAAATCAAAACACCGTAAAAATGGAATAACAGTGAAATTCGTTGTATCTCTTCGCAACGCAGGTAAACGTCTGATTTCTATCATGTGTTATTATTGCAGACTCAATCTCTTACCCAATATATACATATGTAAATAAATTTCTCTTTTTTTTTATAACATTTTCATTAAAAGCATTTCTTGGTCTTCTTCTTACTTCTCCTTCTTGTCGATCGAAGCTCTTTTTCACTTTTCTCTTTTTTTTTCTGTGCATATCTGTCCAGCAACGGCATACGAAACAAATCATAACATCGATTGTATGATGTGTTGTTATTTTCATCATTTACCAGTCCATAGATACGCACACACACACACTCACACACACACCACGAGCAATCCATTCCATTGCATATGGGAACGTTCATTTTTGCCACCTGAATGTAAAATGATGTGATTTGTTGTTGTTGTTGTTGTTGTTGTTCGGTATCGGTGTGTGCCACTTATTCGAATCTATAATGATTCGTATTTTACTCTTTTTTTTCTGTAAATCGCGTGAATTGTAAACTTACGTACACATATGAAATCATGAGCGCACAAACACAATCGAAATTCTTGCGTTCGCGGGGTTTTATAACTATAAGATTTCGATCTGTTTCTCTTTCGTAGTTGTTGTTGTTGTCATTTTTCTCTTCTCTCGATGGCATACATGCGCAATGAAATGACTATATTAATGAGAATGCGTGCATATCCATATTCAACACTACGATCAGTTGTGATCGTGGTGTAGTGGTAAATGATTTGCGAAGACTTAATTTCTACATACAATGGTTGGATTTTTGTCGGAGGTTTAGTTGTGTGTTCAAAGTTTTGGAAGCTCGTTAACAAAATTTCCGACGAACACACCATCAAATACTAATTTCGTTCCCGAATTTCTTCTTTCACTTTTATGTCGTGTTTTGTTGTTGTTGTTTGCGTTGTAACAAATGAAATTTGGAGACAAATCGAGCTATTATCAACGAAACGGAACTATCATTTAAAAAATATACAAACATACATATTCACATACCACACACACACACACACACACACACACACACCTTGGGTTTGTGTGATTTAAATCTCTCAAATATTACTCCAAGACACTTTGAAAATGCAAAACCACTTCAGTTTCAACCAATTCACTTAATCGGTTGTAGTGTTAAATGCTGGTGTTTTTAGTGCATAAGCAAGTGTGTATGTGTGGTTGAGAGTAAAACGCTTAAGACCCAATAGTTTTTCAATGCAATTGATCAATACGTGCAGGTAAATCGGATTTTTTTACTCGTTGGTTTACCTTCAAAAAAAAAAAAAAAAAATAAAATAAAAATAAATATAATATTGTTCATGTCTGTTGTGTGTTTGGTTACTATCGTGTGCTTGGGTGATTATTGTTTTCCTTTTCTATTTACCGTCGATCAACCGCTAACAAGTGAGACAAAACCACATCGTCTTCAGTATATTTACGTTCAATGAATGGAGTAGTTGTGTTGTTTCGAAATACTATATGGTCGTTAATTGCAGACATTCCATCGAATGCGTATTTCTTTTTGATTTCTGTAGATATACAATTTTTTTTTTGTATTTTAAATCATTGAACTGAGTATGTTGAATCGACCGACTGAGTGTGTTCATTTTGATTTTGTTCATTGAAAGAAGAGAAAAAAAATTTAAAACCCCTAAACTCATAGCACTTTTACCAAACGTACGTTTTATTTGTTTTTTTTTTTTTAAACGTCTCTAATTTTAAGTCTTAACTTAAAGATCTTGAATGTTTTCCAATTGCAGATAATTTTTTTTTTTTATTCGGGCAGTCAAATCATATGTTCTCAATATATCAAGCAAAGCAGAATTGGTGCAACAACAACAACAACAACAAAAAATCATATTTGTTTACAGTAAAACCAAAAATATTCGAAAAATTTGTGCAAAAAAATTGAATTGATTTTGAATCAAAAGTGACAAAATTACTCATAGTGGGTGTGAAAGTGAATTTTCGATTGATATTTACGAAAGAAAAAAAAAGAGTTACTACACTGAACAAAAGCAGTTAACATTAAGACGAACGAGAGAGAGTGAGCGAGAGCGAGAGAGAGAGAGCGCGCGAGAAAAGAAAAAGAAAAAGAAAGTTATCGGAAATGTCGTTTTATCGTTTAAAATTGATGTGGCCAAAAAATTCGACAAGCGCAATAATCGCAAATGGATTGCGTTGTACACAAACGTTGTCGAATCAATTACCAATCAGTACAACGGCATATCTGCATTGTCGTCAGCATCATTTATTGATGCGATCTGATTTCGCGTCAAGTGCACAGAATATCCATAACAATCAGGTAAACATGAATTGCCTTTACTTTATTGGCTGGTAAACAGCATTTAAATCAACACACTCGCTCGCACACACACACACACACACACCAACACACATACATACATACGCACATTGGGCGCATTTTCAATGTCGTTTCAAATTACTAATCTCTTATCATCATAATGAATCATATTGTTCGCAGAAATGTACATATGCATCAACAAGTGGATCGAAATTGGAGAAGGTAGCCACAAAGGCTATGCAAAAACATGACTGGGATCGAACTATAAGTGAAGCTGAAAAAATTGTCGGTTATCCAACGTCATTTTTAAGCCTACGTTGGTTGCTCAGTGATGAAGTGGCCAATGTTGCGCTACATTTAAGGAAATTGGTTGGAAGCGATCATCCGTTACTGAAAACGGCCAAGTAAGTTTTTTGTTTGTTTGTTTCTTTAGCCAGCCAGCCAGCGCACACACACATTACAAATCGAAATCGAATATGCACGGTATCGACAGCTCACAAAACGATGTGAAGAAAAAAAATAAAAAAGAGAAGTAAACACACACTCAATAGGAATTCATTCATTAGGTTTTCTTATAAAGTTTGTTCGACAAGAAAATCATTCGCCCGTGTACTATGCCTTTCAAGCCGTTAATTCAATGTTTTTTTTTTTAATTTAATGTCGATTACTTAAATCGCGATGTATTTTGTTTTGAATGATTGAAAATTATATTAAAATTGATAAACAAAATTGATCGTGTAATATACGCAGGAACTTCAGCTCACCTCTGCTCAAGCTATTTTATTTGAATACAATAACATCAACAAAAAAATGAATAAGCAAACCGATTCATTTAACATCAATTTGCATTACTCATGTTCTTAACATCAACCATGCAAATGTCATTTAGTGCACATATCAACAGGGTGTGGAATTCAGATTGTCATCAATCAATTTTTGTTAAGCATCAATCAAATGTGTGTCTTCCATGTTTGTTGTTCCCGAGTAATCCAAAAATTTGCAAATGAATCAAAATTTTATTACTTTAGTTTAGTACGTGTCTTGAATGCACACAACATAGTTCTTGATCACACAAATTTGCAATCCATTCCAAACAGATATACGACAACAACAACAACAAAAATCCGAATAAATTTTACTCAAACGCGTAAAAAAATTGTTGTAAATTTGGAATCGTATATATTTAAGTATATACAATGATATTTTAAAGCGTACAGCGTATGAAGAACTATGTGTATTCGATTTATGTACGCAAGCATGGTTGTTTTTTTTTCTCACTTTGCTGGAATGTCAAAAAACACATACACACACTTACAAAAGCGAAGATACGACGAAAGCTCAAATACATGAGAAGAAAAAGATGAAATGGGGAGAGAAAAAAATTTGGATTCAATGATTATTTTAGGAATGTCGGTATTTACGGATATTGTTGACAAGCGAAACGTAAAATCATAAATTTACATAAAAAAAACGAATGAGAGAAAACGATCACCAGGTAGTTCACGTCTATTCGCTCTTTCTTTGATTTTGATGGTTTTTGTTTTTGTTATTTCTTTACGTTTTCGGGTGAAAGAAAGTGACAATACCGGACCTTTTTTGTTTGCGGTGACAACATTTCGATACCCAACATTATTGGATATGAATGAATGGCATGCGATTGTCCATTTAAAATAAATATCAATGATAGACTAGGTTGTTCAAAAGTCATTCTTTTTTTCGTTTAGTTGACTTGTGTGGATGTTCACATGTTCATGAACCGCATGATTTTTAAATCAACATTTAAAATCATAATTTATTTATACACATTGCATTTTGATTGAAATCGGTTACACAATCTTACATAGAACCATTCACATATATATATACATATATATAAGATGTAACGATAATAGTGCTCATGTTGCACATCGTTGGATGGACGATGAGTATGAGTGTAGCAAATAGAAGGTCAAACCCAAGCCGAAACAAAGACAATCATCATTAAATGCTTGAAAACGAGTTTTGTTTCATTTTTATGTACTATTTCCTATGAAAGTTAAATATTGTCACCCAAATTAATGAATGCTCCATCCACGGTCAACGTAAGTGGTCATTAAATCAAATTCAATTGGAATCACTTACAAAAATGCGAATTTGTTTCGAAATTACACTCTTAACCCGGAAATTTCACTATTTTGGCTAGAATTTAAAGAAAAGATTCACATAGGCCGAAATGTCTAATGTTTTTCATTTCGTTGCCATTATCTCAGATTTTTAGAGATTTAAAGAAATCATTTCCATTCCGCCCTGGCATTTTAGCCAATCAGATCTTTTTAGAATGAACATAAGTGTACATTCGTGATTTTATATGTTCACATGTTGGTTTTCTTTTTCCATTTCTCAGGTTATCATCTGTGTGTACCTTGTGTGTTGATTCAATGCACTCTAATTTTTTTTTCGTTTCGACTTGCACATCATATTGCTTCCGTGTCTTTCTATTTTCATAGTCCCAAATCACTGATCAATGAAAAAAAAAACAAACAAATTGCATTAAGATTTAAATTATCTGCTTAGGTTGAGGTCCACGCAATTGTAACCGGTTTAAACCTCAAATGTTCAAATTTTCATATTTATTTCGCATTAGATAAAACCATTAGCTTAACTTAAAATCTCAATTACAACAAAATGAATAACGTTTTCTAATTAGCAACTTAATCAGCAGAAGGTCTTTGTTAGAGTCTTCGATCTTTGCACCACTTTAATGAGTTTGTTGTCGTGGCACAATGTCTCTAATACCTCATCGTTTCGTCATAATAGACTGAAACGATTAGTTATAAATATCAATCATGTCTAGATTAAGTTTCACATTGAAATTTTATGTTTTTATGCATTTATTCCAATTTTTTGTTGTTCTTTTTTGTTTTTACATTCAAACCATATCTGTGTTTTTTTCAATTTGCACTCATATCCCATCTCAGAAACGCTGCATCACAAATTGTTAGCATTACCGAGAGAGACAGGTGGGTAAAACGAACTTCGATGAATTTCACATGAACACAATTTTTTTTGGTGTCGAGGTGCTATTTAACTTGATACTGATACTGATACTGATACTTCTATTTTTAATCAATCTCATTTCTTTTGCAACGAACGAATTGTTGGGTGAAAGGTTTCTTCATTTCTGGTACAAATAAATTACCCTTAAAAATGGTCGTCTATCGGATAAAAATGGGGAATACACGAAATCAGCTTGATTTTAATCCACCCAGTTGGTGTGTGTCTTCTTTAAGGATTTATCGGTTTATTATATTATTGAAGAGGTTTTTGGCACACATTTACATATTTTACATCACATCAATCCTTTTCGCAATTTATTCGGTGTTGGATAACCTTTTCTAATTAGTGAACTCTGAAATGTTGGGAAATTGATCAATTATAACAAATTCATCACACTGACTATTTCTGCATTTTATCAACATATTTTAATGTTTTCCGAAAGGAAGTCAAATTCATTGTATATTATCATCAATCATAAAATGAAATAATTTTTTTTTTTCAATAAACACATGCAAATAAATTTGTAATATATTTAACGTTAACCGCCGGTTACTAACCGGTTTCTAAATTACAACTAAACATTCGGCATAAGAAATGAAACTAAAAATTTAGTAATAAGAAATGAAATTCAAATTGGATAAATAGAAAACAGAGGATCATGATTATCTTCGAAGCAAAAAACTCAAATGTAAATAATTATCATATTCAGCGCCTAAGTAAGGGGTTACGAGTTGAACAGATAACTATTATTCTAAATTATCTTAGTGGGCTATATGATCGGTAGCCGCTACTAAGAAACACCTGACGAACTAATATAATAGATTATACTCTCTGGTTGTGCGGAATACATTTTACCGCGAGGGGCTATTTTAAGAGCATAACTTAGCATGTTACTTATTGCAATAAGTTAAAGTTTATGAACTATATTTGCTTTATAAAGCAATATAAATTAATGCTTGTATGAAAGTTAAAAACTAAAAAAAAAACTTAGTATTAAAACTTGTTGCTAGAATTCGGTGCAGGTATTATTAGAAGCGTATCTATAGGGTGAAGGCTTGTTTCTTAAAATCGGAATTATTGTCGATAAATTGTTATTAATATTTTTGTTGATTCATTAATAAAAAAAATACATAGAAATCTGTTGTACCATGGACGAAATAATATGCAAGCCTGGGGACTTATCGTTTTATTGATATCGAAAGCAGCTGGTCAAGCTCCAAATATCCCCGAAATGGAACACGATAAAAGTGCTGGCGTTCTACATTCGCAACGTGCCTTAGCTGAGGTCTGTGAAATGATTCGCATATCTCATTTGGTGCATCAAGGTTTGGTCAATTTGCAACCCTTAACACAAGCCGGACAAGATTTATCGCTGCACGGTGACATGACATTTGGAAATAAAATCGCTTTGCTGAGTGGAGATTATCTATTGGGAAATTCTTGTGCTGAATTGGCCGGTTTGAGGTAAGAAATTTAAATTGTTCACCTTTTCAATTGGTAATCATCATTTATTAATTTATGTCTTCAATTTACAGAAATCAAGATTTAGTTGAACTTATTTCATCTGCTGTACGTGATTTAACCGAAGCTGAATTCATTGGTGACCGAGACGAACAAAACAATCCGCTACCATCACAGCCACTGAAAACACCACGGCGTGTTGCCACTGACGTACACGATGAATACGATATACATTTGGCCGATGATGTATTGAAACCAATGGAAAAAGAACGTTTTATGGGAAATCCAGAAACTGAATGGGCATTACGTAACATTCTTAGTGCTGGCAGTTTATTGGGCAAAAGTTGTCAAGGTGCATTAAAATTAGCTGGTCTGCCCGAATCCACACAGAAGCTTGGCTTTCATTTTGGAAAACATTTAGTATTGGCTTGGCAAGCATGCTTAGATTTAGAGCCATTTTTACAGCCAACACTAAGCGATGACACAACATTTAGTTTAGTGTCAGCACCAGTTCTATATCATCTCGAATATGATCCAAATGCGTATGAATTAATTAAAAAAGGTTATGTATCGGTGGAAAATGTTGATTACAAAACATTGCACAGTGAGATTTTGAAGGGTCCAGCTGTTGAAAAAACCCAAAATTTACAGCGAAAACACAGTTTGGCGGCCATGAAGGTGTTAAAGAAATTTCCAGCGTCTGATGCACGAACAGCATTGGAAAATATCTTACACGCTATGAATGATCTGTAAATTGAAATAAGTCAATCGATTCATAAATACCATAGCAACATTTTTTTTTTCATTTTATACCTAACATCCAGCAACTTTATAAAGACGAAACAAAAAGAAAATAAATTAATTTTTGTATAGAATTTCCGTCCGAAGACGATTCAATTCAAGAAACAAATATTCAAGTGGAAAATGCGTAAAATGTGTCGCAAGAAACATTTGCTAAATGTATGAGTGTTTCATCAAGGCAAGTTTCTGTGTAAATCGTTAAGGTTTCTATTTTTAAATTTAAAAAAAAACAACAACAAAAACAGTTAAATTAGTTTGCAATTGGTCTACATAGACATCCCTTGCAATAAATTATTGAAATAAAAATTGGTTTGGTTTGGGGCTTTTCAAAATCGAAAAATTTATGTTGAGTTTTTAGCATGTAAATGATATTTAACGGAAATCGTTTTTATTACTGTTTTTATATGCTAAAACAAAAGTGGTGCGAAAATACGTTTGTTTCAAGAATCTGTTATGAGAAGAAATGGCGTATGGATGGTTTCTTCTTTTCGAATTAACTGTCTCAGCAATACAATAAATTTAATCGAAATACTCGCAGTTGTATCATAGAAAAAATGAATTAGATCTAACCGATTTCCACTTAAAACTGCTCAAAACACATTCGACAGTCATTTATGTATATTCATCGATATCGATGAAGCATTCGATTTAATTTTCCTGTCATTAAAATAGACATTTGATCCAGGTGTTGAATTTAAAAATGAAAAAAATGTTCAGTTGACAACAAATTTATTAGTTCTTTATTTCTATTGATTTACTCATTCCGAAAACCAATTTCAGAAAAAAAAACTCGCATACTTTTAGCAGAGTAGCAATATATTGTTAATTTAAAAAAAAAAAAATCTTTATTTATTATAAATCGATATTTGTATGCCTTGTTTAAAAGAAAATGATGAATAAATGTGAATAAAGGTACCATTTTTTCCCGATAATTGCTGTCGAATCAATTTACCAAATTACAGTACATTTTTTCATTTATTTGTGTGCGTGTGTGCTAAGAAGGTGTTAAAGAAATGTCCATCGTCTGATGCACGAACAGCATTGGAAAATGTAAAAGACGGACCAATACATGCGAACAAAACTCTTGCAGGAATAGCAGCATCTATGATAGCAGGAACAAATATTTCAGGATATTCAACATGTGCGATAGGACCATCGTCACAATTGAAATTTATCCCAACTTTTCCATATTTACGTTGGATTGTAGAAAATATTTGTTTCGAACTGAAAATAGCCTGCACCTGAAAGTAGAGCGCATTGAATTAGGGATGATTCTCTTTGTCCAATAGTACATTTTTTTGATCTGTAATAAAGCTTTCATTGAAATAGAACTTCCTTCCAATCTGTATTTATAATTGTATATACGATTATACGTGAGTCAAAATTCCATCGAGTTAACCTTGTAAATTCTATTAGTCAGTCCTAGTTAGTCGATCAATGTAAAAAATGTGTCAAATAGTGTTAATAACAGTAGTAGTATTATTTTTTAGCTAAAAAACACTGATTCAGCGAAACAAATACAACATACACAAAAACTGTAGAGTGTTTCTTTTCTTTTATCTGCAATTGCTTTATTTCTTTTGCTTCAGATAAACATATAGAACCGGACGAGCATACCTTACGTTAAATTGTTTGTAATACATTATCGTATTTGTATCACTTAAAATGAAACCTTACAGTAAAACCTCTCGTAATAAAAATCACTAGATAATAAAACATTTCCGATCCTTTCACCGTTTTCAGGTGGTTTTACTAAGTTTTTTTTTTCGTGTTGTTTAGAGTGGGGAAGTTTTTCATAAGCATTCTTAATACCATTGTCAGAGGATCGCTGTCATTTCCAGTTTGTTGACCATTTGATACTGTACTAGATCTGACTTAAAAAAGATTTCAACTATTTCTCTTTCATTTCAAAAATGAAATTATTCATTATAACAGTGGCTTGCTTTGGTGCATTTTGCGTTGTTCCAAACAATGCGTATGGAAAACTGTAAGTGCTAAATAAATAATTAACGTTTTAAAAAATCTTAATGTTTTGACTCTCATTTTTTTTTATGTAAAAACAAAAATCATAATTTTGCAAACATTTGGTGAATTATTTTGTTTCGTACATTTCGCATTGAACGATTCAAAAAATGAATAAATTGTAAAAAATGTTTCGTACAATGTATGAACGTTTCGTTATTTTGTACCATATATTCTTTCGTAATAAATTCATCAAGTATTTCAAAAAATGCAACAAAAAATGTCGTCTCATCTTTCGAATTCCTGTTAACATTTGGTTTGAAATTGAAAGGCAATGCGAATGTGCGGTAAAAAGTGAAACAATCGATTCCATGCTTTTTTTGTTAGGAATTATTATCATGTATATGCAATTCTTTAATGGAATACACTGATAATAGATAGAACGAAAGGAAACAAAATTTGGATATATATGTTCTTCGGCTTGTTATTTGATTAGGCGGTTCTGAAGAATTTCGAAGTGAATAACAATTGTTGACGATGAATGTATTTTGGCTATCGGTTAGAGTTTCGTGTCGGCGATTTTTATTGCGACAGCAAATAGAATGTTGTTTGTAAACACAATCCCATACATATTAGAATTACGAACAAGGGTGAACGAGAAAGCGTTAGACAACGATTTGGGTGGCAGAGATAAAAAAAATTCTATTGTTTTTACTTTTTGAGTGCTCTAAAGTTACCGACAACTATTAAATAATGAGGAAATTCCAATTATGATTTAGATGTTGAGGAATACGAATTTTTTAAATTTTAATATGATGAGAATTGATGGAAAATATTAATTTTTGGTTTGTATGAAAAATATAATGAAAATAGAAAAAAATATTATATTTTTTGTTTGCAATTGAGGTATTAGAAAATATTAGTTGTGTAAATAACTACTTCAAATTTCAGTTGTTATTTACATTACCCAAGCGTTTTCAGTGTACCGATCAATATCTAAGCACATTTGTATAAAAGTACTCATTCAAGGACATTTTAAAATATGAATAAAAACTTTTTTAGATATATAATTGATGCCACAGATCCAATAGACGATTGGTATAAAGCTATTCTACATGAAGCTTTAGAGGCTTCTCTATTAGGTTTGCTCAATATTGTTGTGTCTTTGAAGAAATAATCTAATCCTTTTAAATTTTTACAGGAAACGTTACAAGAATCGAAAATTTAGTCAAATCTGTATGTTCAAATGGCATGATATCGCAATTTAACTCATCTCAATTCAACTCTCTTGCTTCATCAGTTGTATATGGTAATTTTTGTTGTTTGGATAACATTTGAAATGAAATGCAAAGATTTCTTCTACTTTAAACTCTTTAAAGCTGGATCTGTTGAAATGTTACAACTGATGTTTGATAATGGTTTGCAATACAACCAGATGCCCAATTCTCTACTCAAGCACGCAATTTGTCCTGATTTAGGTAAATCGCGACTACACAGAGCAGAATTGGTGAAAACACTGTTTGAAAACGGTGCAACACTCAGTCTAGAAAATGATGGTGGAAGAGAGTTGCTTGAGTACGCTTTCAAATACGGTATGATTAAAAAATGTATTTTGGAGAATGAAATTGGTCAGGTCGCACAAAGTAGAATTGTCGTAAATATTTGTTGTTGTTGTAATAGAAGTAAAATACCGATGGGGTATTTAAAAAAAAGGAAAAGGAAGAGTCTTTATTAAGTCACAACTGACAGCACTAAAAATTAGGCATTTAATTAGCTCGTAGAATAAGTATGCGTTATTAACTACTACTTGACTACTTGCACAGGAGAAATGGATGTAAGAGAGATGCTAATTACCAATGGAGTTGACGTTAATGCGAGAAATAAATATAATGAGACTCTATTACACACAATTTGTCAATTGAAACATGGATTTACACAATTCAAATCTAGAGATCTTACGAGCAATGATAAAGATTACAATATGAGACTACTACCATTTCAGTTGTAACTAAGCAAAGGTGCAGATATCAATGCAATAAACTATCAAGGATATACACCGATTCATTTTGCTGCATTATCTAGTAAATATTGGCAAATGTTTAATTACTTTGGGCAAAGATCAATGCATTTTATTTACAGGACATCAAGAGGCAGCTGAAATGCTCCTGGACGCCGGCGCAGATGTCAATATTCAATCGGATTATGGCTATACGCCACTGTTCATGGCATATGTAAAATCTGCATGGGATCTTTCTGATGGTAATCAAATACTTTTAAATATTGCTAGTACGAAGAAAATGAAACGCTTTTTCGATTTCAGCTAGTACGGATTTTATCAAACTACTCGTTGAAAATGGTGCACGTCTAAAAGACAATCGATTTTTTAATGCGCTCCGTATTGATCCAATGTCTATATATAGAGCAAAAGATAAATTTTGTGAAAATATTTTAAATTATCAAGAAATTACACACGATTAGACATATAAAATATCATCTGTTCTGTGTTATAAGAAAGAGATATGTTCAATATTCAATCAAATAAAATATCTTTATATCTTTATCTAAATAATTGTGAATCTACAATAAATTAAATCCTATTGAAGTTCAAAACATTAGTTACAGTACATGTTTTCATTTATTTGTGTGCGTGTGTGCGTGTGTGCGTGTCAGTTTGGCGGCCATGAAGGTGTTGAAGAAATGTCCATCGTCTGATGCACGAAGAGCATTGGAAAATATCTTACACGCTATGAATGATCTGTAAATTGAAATAAGTCAATCGATTCATAAATACCATAGCAACATTTTTTTTTTCATTTTATACCTAACATCCAGCAACTTTATAAAGACGAAACAAAAAGAAAATAAATTAATTTTTGTATAGAATTTCCGTCCGAAGACGATTCAATTCAAGAAACAAATATTCAAGTGGAAAATGCGTAAAATGTGTCGCACGAAACATTTGCTAAATGTATAAGTGTTTCATCAAGGCAGTTTCTGTGTAAATCGTTAAGGTTTCTATTTTTAAATTTAAAAAAAAACAACAACAACAACAGTTAAATTAGTTTGCAATTGGTCTACATAGACATCCCTTGCAATAAATTATTGAAATAAAAATTGGTTTGGTTTGGGGCTTTTCAAAATCGAAAAATTTATGTTGAGTTTTTAGCATGTAAATGATATTTGACGGAAATCGTTTTTATTACTGTTTTCATATGCTAAAACAAAAGTGGTGCGAAAATGCGTTTGTTTCAAGAATCTGTTATGAGAAGAAATGGCGTATGGATGGTTTCTTCTTTTCGAATTAACTGTCTCAGCAATACAATAAATTTAATCGAAATACTCGCAATTGTATCATAGAAAAAATGAATTAGATTTAACCGATTTCCACTTAAAACTGCTCAAAACACATTCGACAGTCATTTATGTATATTCATCGATATCGATGAAGCATTCGATTTAATTTTCCTGTCATTAAAATAGACATTTGAGCCAGGTGTTGAATTTAAAAATGAAAAAATGTTCAGTTGACAACAAATTTATTAGTTCTTTATTTCTATTGATTTACTCATTCCGAAAACCAATTTCAGAAAAAAAAACTCGCATACTTTTAGCAGAGTAGCAATATATTGTTAATTTAAAAAAAACAATCTTTATTTATTATAAATCGATATTTGTATGCCCTGTTCAAAAGAAAATGATGAATAAATGTGAATAAAGGTACCATTTTTTCCCGATAATTGCTGTCGAATCAATTTACCAAATAAGACCCAATAATTTCATGCAATCACTTTTTTTTAACACTTTTTGGCATTTCATTAAAGAATACTTTTTTCTAGTACTGATATTCTAAATTCTTACGTAATCTATCGATGGCATACATACATAAATTGAGCAACAACAAACTCATCAACATTCAACAACATCGACATCGACATCACGCGTTACCAACCCAGCTGTACTGTGGCATAAGAGTTAAAATCTAGAAACGTTCAATTGCCGGCTATTATTTTTGTTTTGTTTTTGTCCAATGAATGATTAAATAAACCGTGGAATAATCTATGACTATGTCGGTTCAACCAACTCGGTTGAAGCTTGAGTCCGACAACAATTTGTGGGAAACGCAGCAGCCGGTTCAATAATGCATATCATTATATCACAATTTGAGTGTCACTTGGTGTCTATCTAATTTGAAGTCTCATTTCCACTGACACTATGACCAAGTTTATTGTTAGTTAAGTTTATTGGCTTAGTTTCATTCCGGCAGTTTGTTGTTCTGCGCTACAAACTAATTTCAGGATATTGTTCATTAAATTAGGTGGAAATTCACTAATTATCAAACAAAATATCGCGATTTAAACGCGTTTGATTCGAAATCCTGGGAACCGTACAAAAGTCCACGTATTCTAAGAATTGATCAACAACAGGCTGAAAGACAAGTATAATAAATTGATTTTTATTCATCGATTACCATAAAATAGATTTGTATATATTTATTTTGAATTATTGTCATGAATGTCAAGGAAATACGAATGCGGATTCGAGGTGAAAAATGAGTACACAAACCATAAACTAGATGACAAACCTTACAATATCAAGCTGAATATTGCGACAGACAGTGCTGCTAGTTTGTCTATATTTTGTGCTGTTGAAGTGTTTTACAGCTCTATCTTCTTTGTTTTGTTTCGCATCGATTTTGCGCAGAATTTGACGTTTCACTACGAACATATGTTATAACAAAATAAGATATACACAATTCACAAATTACACGTAACAAAGTTTCTATTTTCTTTACCCTTTTGCCGTTTTTCCGTTGTTTTTTTCAGTTCATTTCAAAGACGTAATCTATCCCTTTTCAATTATTTTTGTGGTAATAATAAAAAAAAAGTGTTTTATAAAACACGGACATTAATTCTGACGGACCAATCAAACATATCAACTTTAAGAATAAACAAAATCAACAGGAATTTATTTGCCAAAAAAAAAACAACCAACAACGAAATCCCAAAACAGTTTACACAATCCAAAAAAACAAAAAACAAAAACACTGATGCATTAAATTTTTCTATTTAAAGAAAACGAAATTCTACATATCGTAAGTACAATGAATGACATATTGATTTTATTCGAAAAATTTATATAAAGCAACAACAAAAAAAACTAATGCCTCAATTTCAAATCTTCATTGTGAAACAGAAAATGGCTGAAAGCAGTGACACCAGCTCCGAGAGCACCAATGATTCACCAGTCGACATTATTAAATTGCAACAAGAATTTTATGAAATGTTTGGCCATAAATCGGCTGTTATCTATGATTGTTATACATGCAAAGCATCGCTTGAAGTGAAAATTGATTTGTTAATGCCTGAAATGAATGCAGCCAAACGAAATACACTCATCGATTTAATTTGGTCACAAAAAAAATTCATGGGCAATAAACATTTGTTTATGTCACCGATATTCGTCTGCTGCATCTATGACACAAATATCAAAGACCATTTAACATATCCATTGGATATAAAATCAAAACGATTTTCCATTCATCCAGTATTTCGTGTTCAAAAATGCTTAGGAACATCAACCGATGAAAATGGACAAACCAAATGCTGTGCCATTTTTGTCGATGAATTTGGCCGGGCATATGTGAATTGGAAAGATTTTCGTGAGAAAAATAAATACGAAGATGGACTTGTGATTGCACCGAGAACGGGCATTTACAATGGATCATCAAATGATCAAGTGTTATTGGATATTTTCGTTCGAAGATCTGGTTTAACTAGAAATTTAGACACCGGATCGACTGTTGTTGGTTAGTGATGTGCTAATGTGCTCAAATGTGTGTGTTTGAATTTAATGAATCATTTTCTATTCCATATCCGTACAGGGCTTGCATCTGCGGGAGTGGCAGCCGCAACATTCATTCCAAGTTTGGTAATTATTCACTTGTTTATGTTTTTATTTAAGAATTGCAACAACACTTGACTATATGCATATTATCGTATATCAATTGTATTCATTGGCTGTGTGTTTGATTGGTATCATTTTTTGTTTTATAAGTAATGCACATTTAATTAACTGAATATTCTTTGCAACGTATAGTTTCGATATATCGAACGACTTACCAATACACTTACACTGCATGAATCACACGCACTCACTGACAGTGTGTCACTATGAGTGAAAAACACATGTATAGATCCAAAGGTGAAGATAAAAATGGTGCAAATCGAACACACGGGAAGTGATTTGATCGCGAATCATTTTGTTTAAAAATGAGAATGAAATGATGAATAGAAAAGATAATGTAAATTTTGTAAATGTGTTGTGCATTTTGAATTAGGTCAGATTGTTAATCGTAGTAACATCATAGTTGTTCATAAATATACTTCGTTCTAGTTCGTAATTATTGACTTAAAAATGACCATTTTATTTTGTCGTGTCCACAGGCTGTTGCTCCGGTTGTTGTAGCTGGTGCTGCTGTAGCTGGAATCTCATGTGCTGTGTATAGTGGAATTCGTAGTGCCTATGACTTATACGATCGTAAATACCATAAGCAAAGTATTGCATTAAAAGATAAAGAGGCTCGTGCATCTTGGTTCAATATAGCGGCCGGTACACTTTCAGCGTCCGCAGCTGGCGCAACACAACTTATCACACAGGCTGCACAAAGTGGACAAAACATATCACATATCACACGAAATACGGTCCGTTTTATGAATCTGGGTGCGATAAGTTTGCACACAACTGGATGCTTGGATGGATTTCATACAATGTTGTATAATTTTTATAATGGTGAACCAATATCGAAAGTGCATCTCGCCCAATTGAGTGCATCACTGTTTCTGTTAACGCATTCCATAAGTAATTTCCAAGCAGCCGAACAACTGATGCGCTGCAGCGATTCAAATGATCCGGACTCAATGAAAGCGATTTTATGTGAGCGTCAAAAAACATCGTTCAAGCATTTGGTGAATGAAACAGCGCTGATCCGTGGTTTGCGCAGTGAAGTTGGACAAATTATTGTGCGTTCGATTAAGAGTTTGGGTGATCCAAAGGAACTATTGAAATACATTGAAAGTCATCAAACAATTCCAACGGACAGTATTGACACGGAAACGGTTGAATCGGAAGCTGTGGAAAGTGAACAGCCACCCGAAGAGGTTTTGGTAAAACAAGAAGATTTTTGTGTTGGAGTTTTGCCAGCTGTTGCAAAGGAATATAGCGAAATGTTTGACAGCCGTTTGAATTCGATTGTAACAACACTGGGAAAACAAGTGAAAAATAATGGAAATGCATCATTGGAAGCGGTTTTAATTCAACTATTAGATGAAATGACATTGAAAGTGTTTAATAAATTTTTGAATTTTACCCAAGAGCTCGTGGTTCGTGTGACACGTTCGCTCGAGCAACGCATTAAAACACCAATCAATTTTGAATTCTTTTTGAAATTGGTACATGCACAATTTCTTGAGCACTCTGCCAAAGAAAAGGATGTCGATCTAAACACCTACATCACATCACTTGATGATGACAAACTTCAATTTGTTGATTTTAAAATACGTGATTTTTTAAACGATCAAACGGCTGAAAATATCGCACAATTGGAAGCAACTTATGATACGGCAAACGCTGATAAAACACAGTTAACGGAAGATCGAAAAGTATTTTTGTTGATTGAGGAGCGCGTCGATATGTTTTCAAGTAAATTTAAAATGTGTTGCGCCACCGCCAATGTGAATGAATTACATGAAACAATTGAAGAGATTTTAAAACGTCTGTCATACGAATCAGCAACGATATTCTTTGCATTGGCTAAACGTTTGTTGAATGATCATGCAGTTAATATTCAGTTGTCGTTGGGACGTTTTATATCGGTGGATATTTTTATCACGGATATTTTTTGTTTGCTCACAAAAATTAGCGCCGATGAATGTGATTCGCTAAATGAATACCTCTTCCAGTACACGGATGATTCGTTTAGTAAAATTGAAAACGAATTCAAACAAAACTATGTTCTTGAACATGAAGGTTCATTAAAGAAGACACTATGTTCTGTTTGCGCCGGTGAGGCATTCGTTTAACTTCCACATTAAAATCCAAAAAAAAAACCCAAATAACAAAAACAACAACATAGACATTGTTACACACAAAATATCAAAATAAAAATCAAAAGAATTATATCAGTATCGACACTTACCGTATTCGATACCACAACAACAAAAAAAACATTAGAAAAAAAACCAACAGGCTTTATATAGTGAATTAGAAGTTTAGACTTCCCGTCGACACTTACAACGCAAAGTTATTAAAAAAGCACAAAGTTTCTATTTTCAAAAAATCAAAATTATATTAGCTGATAGTAAAAAAATATATAAGAAAAATATTTTGTGATCACCTTAAATATTAGCAAAAAAGAAAGACACGAACTTATACAAAAAAAAGTACATGTAGAATGGACAAAATGCTTTCTCTAATAAAAAGTAGCAAGTAGAACTGCTTAATGAGTATTTTCCTTAACGTTTTGTTTTTCTCCTAATTTAAATGTTTTTTCAATCAACATCAATCCGAACATCAAAGTCATTGTCATCGTCAGCAACTTCATCAGTTGAACTGATATCACAAGCCACATCACTATTAACACTATTGCTACGACTGCTATTGGTTTCATGCAGTTCATTTGCTGATGATACGGTTGTGTTGTCATTGCTATTATCATATTCACCACTGTATCGGGCTTCGGATGCTGTTTCACTTAAATTATGTTTTATGTTCATGTGACGCAATAAATCACGTCGTCGAACTAAAATCTTACTACATATATGACATTTATAGAGTGATTTTTCCTGTACATGTAAACGAATGTGTTTGTTTAAATTGCTTGGATCACCAAATGGACGCAGGCAATACTTGCATTTTAATGGTTTGAAACCGGTATGTGTTCGAATATGAATCTTAAGGCCATACTTTCGTGAATAGAGTTTGCCGCAGTAAATACACACGTGACCTTGCTTCGATGTTCCCATATTGCTTACAATCGTTTCTAATTGAGCGGCAGCTGCGGCTACATGTTTTTCTTCTTGTGATACAGCATTTGTACTTGATGTTGGTATCGAGTGACTCACTTGCGTATGGGTTGAATGTGACGACGCAAATTGATGCAGTTGAGATGGTGATAGAGACATAGGAACTGGTCGAAAGGCAGATAGTTGGTGTAAATGTTGCATCGGAAAATGATGATATGGTGTTGCAATTGGTCCATTATTTTGACTAGACGTTGATTGAACGCGTGAACTAAGTGCAGGTGCAAATGGTAGGCTTGACCGCATTCGATCCATCCGATCCATTCGATCCATTTGGTCCATTCGATCAATCTGATCCATTCGATCCATTCGGTCAAGTGATCGTTTTGAAGAGGTTTTTGTATTTTGTGCCAATGTCAAATCTCGATGTCTGAACGGACTGATTGGCTCCGATACCGCATACGATTTCAATGGTAAAATGGCATTTAATCGCAACCATAAATCGTTCATCGTGTATTGATCACACTTAGTGGCCAAATGAATTTTCAATGGATTTGGATTTTCGTACGTTTTGTCACACTCGATGCATTTGTAACAGTTTTTTCCTATAAATAATAGAAACATTTTTCTTTAGCAAATTGAGACTTCGAAATACGCATAATCTTTAAAATATATAAAAAAAAATTAACCGAAAATACGAATTTACCTAAAATATTAGCAGGTGTTAAAAATGGCATTGCAATAATTGCAAGTATTTCATCGGAAAACCATAACTGAACTTCTTCATCGATAACTAAATTTTTCACGACTTTGATGCGCAATCGATGATCACCGGTAATTTCGAGCTGTGCATTGTGACTGTATGTGTCATGGGCTAACGTTAAGCTACGAAGCCACACACCTTCCGGACAATTCTGATCATTTGCGATATAGCCCGATGAGTCGATGCTTACGAAACTTTTGCATTTAATAACATGTCCACTTGTTAAATCGATGCAATCAAATGATCGTGACTTGGTGTCTTTTGGTATCGCTTCTGCGGCATATGAACCGGTGCATAGATTTGTTTGTATTTTGGCAATTGAATGTTCATTGTCGCGTATTTTCAGCTCGGTGATTGGTTCGATCGGATGATCCATTACACAGTCATTCGATGTCGTCGATATATATTTTCTGCGTAAAAAATCTTCCGTCCAAATATTCCAAAAGGTATTCGAGTAGTTGGGTGCAGATGGATTTATTGCCATTTTTGCCAGCGATGTTGATGGTGTTCCATTCAATATATGAGCCGGCACAATTGGAAACATTCTACACTATTCTCAGATCACACACACTCAATCTCACCACAAAACTCACACAAAACACTTTAAACTTTTTTTTTACACAAATTTGTTCGATTCTGGTTGGTCTTGGCAGGTAAATGTTTCGTTCTAAGAAGAAAATTGTTTGCTCTCCGAAGGACCGGATGTGCGTTCAAGTTGGAATTCAATTAGAGTCTGATCGGAAACTATGAATTGTATCCCGTTTATATAGCAGCTTAGAATTTTCAGCCGATGCGGTTGTAATCATTTTGCCGAGTTTAGTAGTAAATCTCGACAACTAGTTACAACCCTCTGAATTTGTCACGAAAAGCCGCCAAACCAAAATTTGTGGAATGCACAACAATGGTGTGCCGAATCAAATGGTTAAAAATGGGACGGCAAACTGTGGTGGTGCGGTGCGTTGAACGGGGCAATGGCATAGCATCAAGTAACAATAGTGCAAATGTGATGACAAGTGCTGAATGCTTGCATCTCTTTCGCCATTCGATATGATCTGATGGAGAGAATCTGACTGCCAATCTAAGCCAAAACATATTTTTCTGGTTTTTAATAAACATTCATTAAACAATAGCTAAAATTAGATTTGGAACGTCAAATGGGACGAAGAAAATACATGGGGAAGAGCGAGATAGATAGAGATAATCGAGAGAGGGAAATGGTATTGAGTGAAAAGGGTCTCTCTCTTCATCTAGGGGTTGATTTATGTATCGTTTTAAAACATCGTCATCACCATATTAAATGTGATTAGTGATGCAGCTGTATTCGACCTCAGAAGCTCAATGTTGTTGTTTTTTATTTTTATATTTCGCTATCGCTCTCTCCCCATCACACACACACCGCGCTTCCACTAGAATATATATATTTTTATGCACTGCATAACCGAGACCACACTATTCAGAACATTTTCTTTAACCCTGCAACATATACAAATCCACATGTTACATCGAACGCATATCATTTTTGGCGGTGTATCGAATTTACATTATTTGTTATGTTTAGCGGGCAACAACACACACACACATAAAAAAACCACGGTTTTCAAACATTATTGTATGCTCGGCACCAAAACTACATCCGAACAATCATCATTTTGATGACCCTTTTCTACATACAATACATGCCAAGTGTTTGATTTGCTCTTTAATTCAATTCAATAGCTTGCTGATTTTCAACACACACACAGAGAGAGAGACACACAAAAAACACGTATATATATTTATCAAGATTTTTTTTTGTTTATGTCGAGTGCTCGGGTTTTTTTTTGCATCTGATAGCTTGATTGACTAACATCTCTTATCAGATGCATTTTCATTAAATTGCATTCACTTGTCAAACAACAATTGGCTGAAGATTGCGTACGATTTTCGTACGTGGCTGATTGGAAAATTGAAAGGTCGCTTAACCACAAGATGATATCTTCCCGCAAAATATAAATGAACGATTATGATCATAAAAATGCTTCTTTCTGAATTGTACTCTGAGCAAATGTTACACAGGCAGCTGCATTTTTTTTATCGGCCGAATACCAAAAAAAAAAAAAAAAATCTACACTCAGATTTCCAGCATATCCATGAAAAAGAAATAGATCTATTTTGTGTAAACAATAGAAAGCAAATTAATGATAATGTATCGTAACAGCGATGCGGTGATGCAAGTGTTACAGCTACTTTTTCGAGTACATCGACATGGCATTTGATGTGTCGTGTCGATGATGGTGAGGTTCAACAAATAATATTTGATCAGGTTGCTAAAATGTGTATATTTACTGAGATCGTTCCATTTGAATGTGTAGATTTCATCTAAGTATTAACTGCTATTAACCATTAATATGCTCAACTGCTTTTAAACACTTCAAATCAAAACCCATAATGGTCCAAAAATTATAAATCCGAACTCGAATATCATCGAACACCCCAATGTAAATATTGCAATTCAATATTTTTTTTTCTTTTTCGTTCTTTGTTATTGATGAATTTTCAACGTATCCAGTCCACAAGTGTTATCTTTTATGGTTTGAATTCACGTGTTTCGTTTCGCACCATATTCCATCTATAAGAAATCAACCTCGAATGCGGCACGTCATCATTTCAATAAAATATCATTTTTTTTTTCATTTCAATCTTTTAATGGTTTACTCGAATGCGGGTTTTATATTAGCAATAATGATATCACAAATGCAGTTCGGCCACACACACACACACACAGACACATTTTTCATTGGTTTGTCATTTTTGAGCGTATTATTACATCACTATTAATATGTGAACGATGACAATTTCAATAGGTAATGCCCTGCAAAAATTCGAACAATAGACGATTAATTAATGACAAGCATTTGCAAAGTGTTTTTTGTTGTTGTTGTTGTTGATTGTTTGTTTTCTTCTTCTTCTCTCTTCTCTGTGTACATTTGAATCGTTTGAAATAGGCTAAAAACATTTTTCATATGATATTCCAAAAATGGGAAAAAGAAAAACTTGTTTTTAAAAACGAACAAGTTGTTGTTGTTGTTGCAATATTCAACTTCAGTAAGCCAACGCATTGGCTTAATGGTAAACCAAATAAATATATAGAAAACGCCAAAAATGGTGTACGCGGGGTTTCTTGTATACACAGTTGATTATTGCTGCCACACGCCAACAATTAAAAACATATTGACTCGCTTATTTCTCGATGATGCAGCTCGGAAATAAAGTCGATTGTTTGGTGCAAGTGTTACTGATACCGTTTTGCCCATCGAATATTAGGCTTAAGCTATTCACTACGCTATTCAGGTTCATTCATCAAAAATGGCACAATTGCTTGTCCCCTCTATAGAATTAGAATTCTCTTCTCTTCTCTCTTTCTTTCTTTATTCACCGCACACACAAAAACCCGGGCGCTTATAAAACAATTTAAAATTGAAGCGCGAATCGATTAAGCATTAAACACAAGTATTAGAGGGTAACAGAGTTTTTTGTTGGTTCGGTTGTGATTCGGTTCGGTTCGGTTCGGTTTTGCATTTACGTTTCGTCCATACATGCATAAAAGAAAACAATTATATTACTGTATTGTGCCCATATTACGCTGTGGTACGATTGATACATCGCTCAGTGCAATGCCGTGCAGTGGTAGTGGTAGTGTTGTCCTGTGCTTGGCTGTGCTGCACTGTTGTCACCCCTCAATAGAGCGTTTTCATTAAGCCAATAGCAGTGTAACACAAGCTGAACAATCGCAAATAGTTTTAGGCTGTATATTTTTAATGCAACAACGTTTGCGTATTTGCAGCCCGGATTTTTTTTTTTTTTTGCTTTCATATATGTGCTAATCGTCGTTGTATTAACTCAATATGAATTGCAGCTGAATTACAGGGGCTGTAATCTAATATATAAAGTTGTTGTTTTTTTGTGTGTTTTTTAATCTGCATACATTGCTTGCTCGTCATTCCCGGTTTAAATTGATTTAGTTCCACTTTAAAGCTGTTTTTTGTGTATGTGTGTTATTTTTCATTTGTTGTTTGTCGTTTGAGTTTGCACGTCTTTTGTTGGTATTTGTTGTTGTTGTTGTTTTTTCGCTTTAGGATTTTTTTTTCTGCCCAATCATTTATTGAAAGTTTGATTTTGAAAAAAAAAAACTAAATGATTTCCATCCACATTTAAACATTGGCATTCAGTAAATTAATGGATATGGAAACAGATTAGAAACAGTTTCGATTTTAATCAAAATAATATATGCACCATCGAATGAATTGCAATTCATTTTCATTCAATCTTGTAAATATGCATAAAAAAAATTTGCTTCATGATTCGTCGTATTGCAAATTTATACCATCCACTTTGTTATAGTTTTACCGAATTATAAATGCATCATAATGTTGGCTTAATTCGCTTTTGTTGTGCGGTACCACACACACACACACACACACACAGAGAAAAGAAAAAGATCCGAATTCAACTGAATGTATTTGATCTCCGTAGTCAAACAATCGTGGTAACACCTGTTTTCAGTTCAAAAATTTCACTTTGCCACCCCACAAAAATACAACAATCAACCAACCGCGCAACCAACCGACCAACCAATGAAATAATCGCTCTTCCCTGCCATCACTTTTGCTACGCATCGACAAATCGTTTCGCCCCTTTCCAAAATATTCCAAATCGGATGCGCACACCATACACACACATATAAATACACTGTTTTGATGGGCTGAAGATAATTTCCAATGATTGAATTAGTGGTACTCAGACGCATACATTTGAAATACAATGCAGCATTTAGTATACGACATTTCTTGAATACGATTTGTGCAACAGCAATAACAATGCAAAGAATAACAAATACGTATTGATGCACGTGGTACTGTAGTACTCTCTCCCTTTCACGTCTCGTCCTTCGTTCACCTATTTTATTTTTTTTTTTGTTATTTTCATATGACAAGCGTTCATTTTTACATTCAATGCGCATCAACTTGCTTTCTGTTGAAATCACCACCGAAACCAAACCAAATACTTTGTTGATATTATATGGAATACATTTTCTGACCTTGAGCATTTTTTTTCCTCCTTGCATTCGGCATCCGTCTCAATTTGACACAATTTTTAAACTTTAAGAATCCATTCTGAACCAAAAAAAAATCTAATTAGCTAATTTTTATACACATGTTTGGTTCAAGGTCGTATATGTATAAATTTTATGATATTTTTTAAAACTAAAAAAAAAGAATTTAAATTTTAACTTCTTCCACTTTCCAGAATTCCCCCAATTTAATACAATGATTTTCAGTGAACAGGAAAACATAAACTAAGTTCGTGAAATAGCATATCTATGATTTCAAAAGCGATTTTTGATAAAAGAATGAAATATCCAAAGGAAAATGAGATTTCAAAAAAAAAACCAACGCAAATAAACCATTGTGCATTCATAAATTAATTTTGAGTTTGGAAAAACATTGTTCCTGATTTTTGAATAGAAGAGTTCATAATAGTGTTGAAAAAATGGAGCTACATCGAAAGTACTATAATTGTTTTTTTTTTTTTTTTATTTTTGATTCCCTTTCAAATGTGACTTATTTGAATAGTTGGAAAAATGTCCATAAATGGGATTTTGATTCTTCAATTTATATTATTTCAAAATTAGTCAAACTTAGCTCATTCTACAATTTGCGAAAGTAAAAGAAAACTTGTAAAATCTTATTACATCTTCCATCAAATCAATGCCAAATTCCAATCAAATTTGGCCATTTGTAGCATTAAGTGGCCTAGATATCAGTGTCCTATATGTCCTTTTCATATGAATTCCCTGCATAATATACAATGCTACATAAACAACAAATTGTTTCATTTCTACATTTAAATTCGATTAAAATCCGCTTGACACTTTTCAAAATTAAACAAGTGCGTACGGGAATAAGCCATCCAAAGCGTATAATCTGATGGATTTATTTGGTTGAATTTTAATCTCTTATGTGATCGAATGGCTCTGTGATTATTTATTGTACTTTGTCTTTTTTTCCTCTCTCTCTCTCTCTCTCTTTTATTCACTCGACTACACCGTAAATGTATGTGAATGGGATTCGAATTGTTATTTAACAGAGTACGTGTACATTGTACTTGGTTCAATATGTATGGTTTAATGGTGCCAACAACTGCAACCACTCAAAACAGCAAATCTCAAATTTAAGGGAATTACTACATGATTTTTAAATATTGAATAAGAAGGATAAACATTGAAAGTACGATACGATTTTAATTTTTTTTATAAAACTCAAAACAGTGTTTCCACATTTGCATCGATACATCTTAAAGCAACATTTAAGTATGTGTGAGTTTGTGTGTCGCAGAGGAACGAGCGAACCGAAACGCTCTTCACACACTCATCTTTGTCGTGGTGTTTAAAGTGAATCCAACTAAGCTGAACACTTATTATTTTGGAATTATTTGGAAATGTTTCTTCATTTTGCAAAGAAATGATATCGTTGAGAGCATGTAAAGGAAGAATTTAACAACAACAACAAAAAGCGGCAATACAACTAAATACTCATTACAACCTTTTTTTTATTCAAATGAAAGAAAAAGATGGAACAAGAATTGAACGAGATAGTCGAATGTTTACACTGGAATTATGGCTGGAACTGAGTAAATAATAAAATATACCGGTTCTATGTGCTACGAGTCTTAGGCGTATATTTATACTGTATGGCTTTTTTTTTGCTTTTGACCACTGCATCGTCCAAACTTCTTTTTCCTTTCGTAATTGTTCTTTGTACGAGATGTAGAGTTTTTGCTGTATGGTCTTGAATCGAATATAATAAATGTTTGTAAATACATATGCAATCAACACCAATACTAATACTGAGGCGAGCTCGCAATTACGCTGTCCGATGTGGAATACGCAGTGAAAAGAACCGATACGAAATTTCAAATGAATACATTTTGTCATCATTTTCTAAAAGTTGGTTCGAGAATATTCTCCAAACTGTTGTTGAACAATCATATCACTGAAAAGACACAACAGTTTTTGCTAAACAGTTGAATTTGATTTGCTTTTGGTGTAAATAGTTGTGAAAAGTGAATGAATAACATTTTTCAATTGAACGGACAACAACACAAACAAACACACACAAAAAATGAATCAAATGTTGAGTTATGGTGCGATAGCGATTATATTGATATCGCATTGTATCGATGGCCATGAACAAAGTGCAAATGTTAATCGGATGAAACGGTTGACGGACAACGCATCAATGCAATTGCAACAACCAAACCCATCCAATCTAGCAAATTCGGATCAAAGAAACATATTAAAAGATCGCATTAACAGTGATAAAATCATTTTTGATCGTGGTGATTTATTTGAAACGGTTAAAACCGAAAAACCATCAGCCACATCAATGGCACAGACAATAAGCAACAACATGTTTAAATCCAATGAAACAAATCATCAATATACGGGCAAACCAAATGGTGAATATGAATTCAGGTGAGACAATTTTATTCAACCAAAAAAAAAAAAAAAAAACAATTAAAGACAAAACTCAACAATGCGAAAACGAAATGCATCGATTTCATTTAGTTTGACCATACGCAATGGAATAAGACGTGTTGAAAGTGGAGAATTCGAGGAGCATAATAAACACAAAGTGTTCGTTGTTCGAGGATTTTTTGAACACATTACCAAAGAGGTAATTTTTCTTCTTTTTTTAACATTTTTAATTAAATTTCAAAAAAAAATCAATTTAAAAAATCATTTTATCCGAATCTAATCAATGTAAATAATCTCTCACTATAGGGAATATTGAAGGTAACAGCATATGCTTTCGATCATACAGGATACCATGAGATACCGGTCAAAACGGACAGTGATGGTGTAATCGATTTGTATGGACCGGAACAAGCTCATGATTGTGATTTTTCGAAAGGTGTCTATTGCATTGATCGTAAACTGTTGAGTTTGATGGTTGGATAATCAAATCACACTTTCACACCAAAACCTGGTCAAACAGGACCAATGGTTTTAGATGATTGTCAATTAAATCAATAAAAGATAAAATAATAAAATATAAATACACTGTGAAGAAAATTATTATTAATGAATAAAGAATTTTGAAAAAAAATGTGAGGTTAATGATTTTTTTTCTTGGGTGAAATGAATGATTTAAAAAAAAATCAACATTTCTACTCTCGTTCCCGGGGATACATAGTCTTGAATCAGTCTTAGCACCATTCTTTCATACACATTAGATCGATGCTCGTGGAATCTCGATGATTTCAGTTGCTTTTAATTTATTTGTTTTGTCTGATTATTTCAGATTCGATTGAACAGCATTACAAAATGTATTTCTGTGTAAGAAAAATCACACCAGTTCATCTCATTTTGACAAACAGATGCAAAATATTATTACAGATTTTACAAATATTGTAATTTCTAGTTTGTAGACTAAACTCAGTTATCATTTTAGAAAAAAAGTAAACTTGAAATCTGAATAAGTTAAAACTATATTGGTTCCTTTCGCTGTGCTGCTCTCTATATTACTCTCTACGCTAATGCTGTTGAATTGAAAATGCAAACACATTTACACAGACATTGTATTAACTCGGGGGATATGCTATCGTTGATTTTAGAGCCGAGACAAATGCATAGTCGAGGAGCTCGACTCGAAGCTATAGTCAATTGAACCCAAACAAAGCATTCCTCAGTTAGTCTTTTTTACATAGAGGTTTGCTCAATTTCAATGACACAAACAGGGTGATTCTTAAACAATTTTTAAAATGAAAAAAAAACAATTTTTGTATGTTTTATCGTAACAGCTTTCACCAGCTTCTTATATTTGATTCATTTTGCATTCAATACACTTTTGAGCTAGTTGAGCTTTGAATATGAGTTCCCTGTGGATGGAATCCGTATTTGTCAGCGGTATATGTAACGGTGTATACAACACCATCAGCACCAACGTATGCATATGATCCACTAACTACTGTTGATGGTTCGCCATTCTCGACAACAATTTGAGAGTGCTCTTCGCGCTTTTGTCCATCAGATGTTTCAAATCTACGAAAAAGCCAGCGAATTCATTAGAATATTCTAAACAATTTAATTTTCCATCACTGAAATTGTTCGATAGTACTTACTCGAAATTATATGGTCCAATACCGTTGTTGTCATTTTGATAGTTGACTATTTGAGGCTCTGGTACAGCAACATTGTCGGATTTATATACTGGTCCAGCAATTGCAAGTGTAATTCCAGCAATTAAAAAGAATACAACAGCGAAATTCATTTTTGAGTTTTGAGATTGAAATTTGTTCTGCAAACTATGAATCCTAATTCTGACTATCGTTTAGACACAAGTGTTGTCGTGTGTTTGAAAATGAATCCCTTTTATAGAAAATATTTTGATTCGGATTTTTGGGAGCGTTGAACTTTTTAATATTGAAAATGATGAAAAACATTAAGAATTTAAAAATAAAACAAATAAATATAATTTTATTGATATCAGTAGATTGGAGCAGAAAATATGCGTGAGTTTCAACCAAGGGGTGAATCACTACAAAATAATAATACTTGTCATCCTATGGTTCTCATCAAGAGTCTGAGGTATCCCATTTATGAGGGAATCTTCCGAATTCCTTGATTCCGAAGATCTTTTTCATTTATTACACACTCATTACAGCTAAATGTTTGCCATTGACATGAATTGTATTGATTTTGCATGATATTAAAATATTTTTTTTTATCTATCGAACATTCAGCTCTATTGAATGTGTAAGTTTTTAGCGGCAATAGCAATGTGATCATTATCTGTCATTGATCATATCGTGTGAGCAGTAAATACCCCCTTGAAATTGACTATTTTAGAGAGAGAGAATTCGAAATTGAGATTTTCAGTTTGATGATGGATAAAATAAAATAGAACAAAAGTAATACAAAAGAACGTAGAACAATGTGTATTACATTCATAATTCAAACTTTTCTGCATGTTACGTTTCTTTTGGAAACTATTCCTGAATACTTTTTAAAATTGCTCATTGTGAACTAACTTTTGTGAATCAGTTCGTCTAGTTGGAGTATTACATTTGTGATTTAAAAATTATTCATTGGGATTAACGAAACAAGTTTATTCAATTTTCTGTAGATAATACCTTTTGAAAAAGTTGTTGATTGAAGAAAAAATGTCTTCACAATAGTGGGAAAATCTCAAAGTCTGATCGATCGTTCAGGCGGGGGCTAATTGGTCCTTTTGAGCCTCTGGTGAGATGATACGGTAAACCCTTTTTTTTAAATATAAAATCGTATTCAATACTTTTCCTTCTTTATCTCCGTACAAACGAAACGCAGTATCTGAAGTCATAAAAGTAATAAAGACCGTAGATCAGGAGATTAAGCCATGCGATATTGCTAAAAAATACAATTTGACGGTTATTACTTTAGAAATTTCATGTTTTCGCATTTTCACATATTCGCACGTGTCTTAAGAACTTGTATCAAGTTATACGAAATTTCATTTTGAACATTCTATCAAACGTGATGAAAATCAAATTAGCTTTTCGATTCCGTAAAGCATATGTCGCATCTTATCATTTAATAAAGAGTGTTGGTGACGAAAAAGCATGAATTCACATTAAAACACGTAAACCATTTCATTGTAAGACCATATTCAAATTCAAATTACACCCATTAACGTCCAATTTTGGCTGAATATTTTGTCCATAGTTCACTGAAATGTTGCTGACCTATCACAAATTTGCTAATCATTTTGCTGGTTCATTTTGATATGGAATTAGAAAAAAAAACTTTTCGATGATGGTGTTTTTTTTCTTCTTCTCTAAAATGAATGTAAAATAGTTAATATCAAGACACGTTCTACTCAATGACCTTTAAATGTCTATACGCCTAAGTCGAATTTTTCTCGAAAAATCTATATATTTTTTGTCTTCATATATTAGTAAAAACTGGTCTTGGATTGATATGAGAAACCAATTTCATCAAAATACCTTGATTTTTGTGTGGAATTTCACATTTTATCCATTGCTTTGTTAAATATCTTAGTTGGATCCAACGGAAGACTGAAGCATTACATTCGTACGCACATTTGCGCGTGATACACACATATGTATGCCTACCATACATATTAACACAAAATATTTTTGAGAATCGTTTTCTGTGTGAATTTTTTGTTTTGTTTTTTTTTTTTTTTTTTGGATTGCATTCATTCGCTACACAGATGTTGTGCTCTCAGCACTGCTTTTTTGTGTAGCGAATCTCTGCAGTCCATACTAATGTTATGTATAAACGATTCTTGCTAGAAATTGTTTGGTGTTAATTCATGCTGTCATTTTTTTTATGTAGTCAGGTTGATAATTTCTTTTGTTTTATTGACAAATTTTACACTCAAGGCTTATTTCGTCTTATTTCGTGCAAAATGTTTATCTCGGGGAAAGAAGAATTCTCATAGCATTCAATAAATATATTTTGAAAGAAATTCATGCTGAAATTTGTTGTAAAATTGTTCAAGATCCATTGCGTAATCCAAAAAATATTTCAAATTGACCGGCTGACAATTTGCCAACTAGCCGACAATTTTTCACGTGGACATAACGAATTTCATTGCAAAGACTTCTTCTGGTTAACTTATACTACAAAAAGAGCTCAAATGCTACTGATGTACAAATTTACTGATACCGCACTATTTATATTAACCAATGATTTGGAAGCGTTCATTTCTTTGCCATCTCTTTTATTTGCGATCTATTAAATTGATTTTTAGACGAATGATTTTACAAATTAGTAACCGTTAGTCTTATGTAGACTGTGCGGTTTCACGATTGTGTATGTGTGAAAAGAACGTTATATGTTTGTAGTACAAACTTTGTACTGCTACCAAGGTCAGTTGTTATTTGTATTTTTAATTGATGACAAAAGTGTAACAGAAAATACGACAAATGGGGCTGAAACTAGGGGGTAATCAGCTCATGTGATTTCATGCTGATTCTTGCAAAATAAATGGACAACGAAATGACTTCATTGTTTAATTGACTGTATAGTTTATAAACTGTCTAATATGTCAACACATGTTTAATAATGTAATTATGTGCGTGTTTTCTGGCAGTTTTCACGCGCTTTCGATCATTTAAATCCCCCTAGGGCTGAAAACAAAACCGAGAAACCATTTAAGTAAAAGTGAGCGCATTCGTACAATTAAACAGTCCAACTTGTTCGATTGTTTTTGGTGATCATTTATTGCATCTTAAAAATGATGCGTCAATACTATCACAATTGGATGGATAAAACAGGTAAAATAAACAACATATGAAATACTTATATGTTTTTATTATATGTCATACGTTCACGGAATATAAATGATCAAACTTTAAACGGCCATAAACATTTTACGAAATTTCTCACCATTAACAGATGATCGTAAATCGATATAACCTTATGTTAACGATTTCTTTCGTCAGACTGTATGTTTTGTGGTTAATTGTTAGCGGATTTCAATTCGATCATGGAAGAAATTTCATTGGACCACAAGGTATCATAAATGCCGAAATTTGAATTTTGTTTTAAAATAACAAAATACGAATCTAATCGGACTTAATATAAAATCGATTACATTTTCTTTTTCCACTTTTTAACTCTCAATTTCTCGATTTACTACATCTTGTCACTTTCTATTAGATAAAATATATATTCTGATTATTAACAATTGTGTCTAAAATCAGCTCCAAAAACGTCTATTGAAAATTGAAAGTCGCGCAGAAAGAAATGACAACTGAATAAAATCTCTACGAACTCAAATATGTAATCGTTATTACAAGATTATAACCGAGGTGTTAACCTTCGTAAAACGTAAAATGAGTCCTTAGAATTTAAAGGTTCGAACATTAGTGAAATCGTCCCAATTGTGGTGAATATTGCGTCATCATTTTGCCATCCATGATTGGAAAAACAACGCTCAAGTCAATCGAAGAAGTACATTTAAGTAGCTTGAAAAAAGTAACGATACAGAATCAAACTTCAGAGCAAAAGTGCAACTTGAAACAAAAACTTTCGTTAAAACGCAACATAAAATTGAGTTCACAAAATATTTGTTTATGATGTATTTCTATGCGGGCAATTCCGTTATCGTTACTTCTTCTCTTTTCAGTGAATTTCTTGAATTTTTTTTTTTATCTCTGTGAATTTTGATATCAATTACGTCATTTTGAATTTCAATCTATTAGAAAATGTTACCAATCCATTAACGTTTCCGCAAACTCGTTTTAATGAAAACTGTTTGTAAGGTCATTTATAGCAAAAGGAAATCGAGATGTTGTATTTTTTTGTTTTTTAAATATTTTTTATTAACTGATGCTCAGACAAGTCAATACATGATGGTTTTTTGTACGATGTGTCTCACAGTAGCTTAACCATTAATTTGGGATTAATTTAAGCGACTGGAGCAACTGGCAAATGAGCGCCTTGTGGTTGGAAACCGTTTTCATCAGCAACATAGGTGACGGTGTATTGTTGACCATCAGCACCAGTGTAGCTGTATGAACCTTGAACGGCGATGAATGCAGCTGGGTCTTCAGCAGATTTTGGAGCTGGGTTTGGTTTCAATTGACCGCTTTCTTGAGCTGAGATTCCGTTTGAGGTCTTTACTCTGCAAGTGAATAATAAAATTGTCAATCATACAATTGAAGAATATTTTTTTGTCATTGGCCAATTGTAGAAATTGTTACACAAATGTCAATATTTCATGTTTTACTGTTCTCAATATATCCGTATAGAAAAATTCGATTGTACATGAGACAAGTGAAACAAAAGATTCTCTTACAAATTTACAAATATGCACAGATTAAATTAGTTAAAGAATAAAATGAAGCACTTACGAGTTTTGGAAGTTTCCTTGTGGGTCAATGTCTGCGGTTTGTTCGACAATGGTGGCGTCTGCTTCTGGGTTGGCTGGAGCAGCAGCGGCGATGGCGAAGAGAAGAGCGAATGCGACGATGAATTTCATTTTGATTTGTTTTGTGTTGTTTGCGTTGCGACTTGTTGAAGTTGCTAGTTGAATATGATGCCAACTGATGAGCAGCAACCGCTTTATATACCAAAAATTGCGAGCAAATGTGTGACATTATACACATTTAACCTTCTACATTCGTATTTGAGTATTTAGCAACAGATATGAATGAATGTTAATCTAAAAGCTAGTGAATAAAAAAATATAAATCATTGTGAATCATCCTTTTCTGGTTTTTTCGGCCGTTTTTTTTTCTCCATCGTATACTTGTGGCTAATGGCCACTGGCTATTGAGCAGAAGAAAATGTATGAATATTTATTACGAGCGATACATATGAGGCAAAGCAACGCCTGCACTTTTATACGCGATTGCATTTTGGATTTAAATTCGTTTAAGGTTAACACATGCTAAATTCATTTTATTGATAATTTTCGTGTCTGAAATGTTTCGCTTCGTAAATTCAGTATCATAAAGTTGTTGGTGCTAAGCAATCAGTTTCGGTGTTCGTTTGATGTAAATAGCTTTTCTTGCATTTTTCATGCGATAGCATCATGTCGGCGTAGATTCATAATATAGATTACAGTCTTTATACCAAAAGAAAACTCATTGTTATTAAGTTGAAATTCCACTTTTCTTGTCTTCAAGTCTTTTAGCACCTCTAACTGAAATTTTGAGCACAATTCTTATTCGACCATTTTTACCATTGTAATGACACTCAAAGGATTAAATCGAATTTATTTCAAGTTTTATAAAATTTCGCAATTTTTTTATGTGATACATGTTTGTGTACTCCTTGTGCCACTTTATTCGCCATATAACATTGCTATGATTTTTAGTATTGCTCAGTCAATCACGTTACCGGCCTCAATAAACCGGCCTGTTTTCCGTTTTTGTTTCCTTCAAATAACTTCAGTTGAACATTCTTGAAATTGGTTCTATCTTAAAATGGCTCACTCTGTATAGTGCCGTTTCATATTGAAAACATAGATCATATCAAAAGGAGCTAATACTGCAGGCTCCTGTGACTGAAGAACAATTTCTACAAAAAGTTGCCAAAGATGGATCTATATGAGGCCCTTACCTCTCAATAATTTCAAGAAACAAAACCCAAAAAGGTAATTCTCACATTCAGATTCAATGGTTTTGTTTGTTGTGAACGGCTGTCATAATTGAAATTGAATAAAAGTCTTTTATTAAAAGACGGTATGTGCTGAGCTAATGCCGTTGTTGATAGTATGTATTAATGAACTGTTAAATGAATCCAATTTTGGCCTAAAAGGTTCATCATTCTTTGCAAGACTTTACTTATGATTCAAGAGCAATGTGATTTTTATCACATTATGACATTCACGTAGAAACTAGCGCCATTGTCTTGTATAAAACTGCATATAGTTGAGGATTCAAATCGAAAGTGACAATGATTATAAATATTAGAAATATCGTTAGCCTTTCTTCGGTCCCTTGTCTGAAGAAATTATTTGTAATGTTGCAAGAGTATATAAAAATGTGTGAAGAGAGCACGCTATAAAACATGCTGTACTGCACTGAGTGCACTGCTGCATTTACCAAAATTTGTACAATTAGAAATAAAGAGAAGGTTAGCGTGTTGCTATAGTTCTGTTGCAGACAGCCGTTCGGCATATGTAGCACATGCCTTGCTAACCAATTTGAGTCGGTGTATAGCCATCGCTGAGTAGTAGAGCACCTTTCAAACACTGATTGTGTTGCGTATTTCGTCGATGAAATATCACGAACAAATCGTTCCATATTAATAAATGAGTGGAAAATTTGAATTGCCCTTCGGAGATTAGAGTACTGAAAAGTTCGTTTTGCATTGTGAGGCCATTTATTTAATTTATGCATTTCGATGATATTATGACCCTCAAATCATAGCACACACACCTGTGATGTATGTCACATTTAAATATCTCCATATCTATTCTCTGATGCTATTGAACTCAGAGTCTCTCGAATTACTCAATCAACGATGTAATAGTCACATCTTATTTTACATTCTGTTTTATATTTTGATATATTCAAAGATGTAATCAATTTGCTATAAATTAAATCGGTTCTTCATTAAAATGCATGTTGAAGGTATTTAGAAATGAACTGCTCACCAAAAAGTACACCCATTTCGTTTCCATACAAATTACGCATTTTTGGCAGTGAACATTTTAGATAAAAATATACACTGGTTTTCAAATAAGCGATTGTCTTATTTTAAAAAATGGATTTCGTATACAAAATTCGTATTTGTGTTTTTATAATGATTTGAAAAAGACAGGCATTCTTAAAACCAGTGCATACTTTTAACTGAATATATCTCTATTTAATTCATCTAGGGGGAAACCACTATTTGTCCATTTGCGTATATGCGGCGTAGTTGTGATCATTTGCATCGTATTCGCACGTGTATTTACATTGCATCAACCTTAGCTGTGCACGCATACTAACAAACAGTTCAAGCAAGTTGTCAACGTGCGCGTGCAGCTACAAATGATGCTATCTAAATGCTTGCAAACATACATCGTTATTTGCTTCATTTGCAACGCATTTGTAGTATTTGCGGCAGTCATTTCCCCCCAGTAATTCACATTAAATCCAAAACTTGAACAGGAATTACTACAAATAGAGGTTCAAACTTTCTGTGGGTAGTTCTTTTTTGCACTATTATAACTAGTACTGCTTATTGGAAAATATAGTTGTTCACTAGCTGGCTTCCATGTTGATCATGTTGATCCATAGGTCACATCAGGTTGAAATTCTCTAGCTAAAAATAGTAATTTTTGCAAAAAGAAAATCGAGTTGTTTTTTTTAACAATATTTTTTTTTTATTAACTAATGCTCAGACAAGTCAATACATGATGGTTTTTTGTACGATGTGTCTCACAGTATCTAAATCATTGGAGATTAATTTAGGCAACTGGAGCAACTGGCAAATGAGCGCCTTGTGGTTGGAAACCGTTTTCATCAGCAACATAGGTGACGGTGTATTGTTGACCATCAGCACCAGTGTAGCTGTATGAACCACGGACGGCGATGAATGCAGCTGGGTCTTCAGCAGATTTTGGAGCTGGGTTTGGTTTCAATTGACCGCTTTCTTCAGCTTGGATTCCGTTTGAGGTCTTTACTCTGCAAGTGAATAATAAAATTGTCAATCATACAATTGAAGAATATTTTTTTGTCATTGGCCAATTGTAGAAATTGTTACACAAATGTCAATATTTCATGTTTTACTGTTCTCAATATATCCGCATAGAAAAATTCGATCGTACATGAGAAAAGTAAAACAAAAGATTCTCTTACAAATTTACAAATATTCACAGATTAAATTAGTTGAAGAATAAAATAAAGCACTTACGAGTTTTGGAAGTTTCCTTGTGGGTCAATGTCTGCGGTTTGTTCGACAATGGTGGCTTCTGCCTCTGGGTTGGCTGGAGCAGCAACGGCGACGGCGAAGAGGAAAGCGAAAGCAATGATGAATTTCATTTTGATTGTTGGTTGTTTTTTGTTTCACGTGTGACTTGCTGAAAGAGCTAATAGATTGTGATGCCAACTGATGAACAGAAACCGCTTTATATACCCAAAAAACCGATGGGTCAATGTGTGAAGCGGCAAGTATGAACTATTTCGATGCTTCTTCAGTATGGACATTTAGCCTTCTACTTCTACTTCAGTTTCAAGTATTTAGCAATAGATTTGATTGGATGTTAATCTAAAAGCTCGTTAGTTTCTGAATAAATCACAGCTTAATGCACGCGTCGCCTCTTTCTGCTAAATCAAGCTAAATCATACCAAATTTGAGGAATCTTTTCATACTATCGAAAGAAAAAAAAAACACCGATAATGTTATGAATATTTATCGGATCACGCGTGATACAGAAGAAGTTGTTTTGTATATTTTCAATACATGTACAAAGTTTTCGAGCCATTTTTTTTTATTAGTCGTTGACAGTATCCACCACAGATCGTTGGTATGACTTTTTTTTCTCGGTATTGTCTATTAAATAATATGTGTGAAGGCTGGCGTACGCCGTACGTTATATATGTATAATGAATATATGTATACATATATGATATTTTAGTGTTTCACTTTCAATGAAATGTGCGAAATGAAAACGAAAACGACAAAACACCAGCTATAGCACCGAAACTCAAAAAAAACCATCGAAATACCATGCCAATTTTTGTCATTTTTTAGACACACAAAATCATGAATTTTAAATTAAAGTTTTTATAATCGGCAGTAAATGAATTGATTTTTTTTTTCTTTCCTAACATTATTCTTCTTCGTCTGCAATCGTTTGAATTCGTGAACGTTTGTATGGGAGCACCTGAGAGCATGATCCATTGCATATTTTGTTTCATTTGTTTTTCTCTCTTTCTCTCTCTTCTCAGACGAACTTAGCGTCACAAAATCGTTGATAAACCAAGCAGCATAAACTTCATGCAAACATGTGTTAACCGCATGTGATACGGCAAAGAAGAGACGAAAAAAAGATGACCAACAAATTGACGTAGATGGAATAAGATATATAAAAATAAAATGAAATATAAATAAATTATTTTAATATGGTTTAGCCAAAAGGTTACGGTATTAAATATACAGATCAACCAGAGTGGAAAGATAGAGTTTCAAATCATTAAATTGATCATTTTTGTATGCATAAACATTTTTGTTGTTGTTGTTGCCTAAACTAAAAAAAAAATTGTTAAACATGTGCTTGACTATACTCCCCAAACACCTCCCGAAACGATAAAAATGCGTACGTTGTATTCAGATTACTTGCAATTTAATCAATAGTTTATTTGCACAATTTGTTGGTCTTTGTCGATGTATTAGTGTCGATGGCTATTTGTTTATGATATAATTTCTTTGAATATTGTGGAATAGAAACATTCTTATAAATCTATTTTGTATCAATGAAATTGAATTACAATTAAGTCGTAATCACATTGCGCCCCTTGTGCGCATCGACACTTTGGTCACAAAATCTTCGGCCAAATTATACTTTACGAAACAATGAATTGATATTCTCAAATTAGATTGTTTCAAGGAAAATTGTATCGTCACGTGTTCAGCCGAAAAAGTATATGCAATAAAAATTGTGATCGTAGGAGTCATCAATGATATCAATCGATAAAAAATGAATGCAGTTGATTTTTTGCTGTTGTCGTTTCTTGCATTAATGTTACCGTTGTATAAAATGTATATACACATCGCATCTTAAAAATATATGTTTTACTTCGAAAAAAAAAAACAAACTTGTTTTGCGATGTTACATTCACCCACTGCACCAACAATATTATTATGCCATAAAAATTGCTTAACATATTTGCACCCAATTTTATACGGGTTCAACAAGGTATGACACAAATTTACGTTTTGTGTGCATTATGTAATATTTAAGCCGGCGATAGCTAACAAATCAAAACGCAAAATTTCAAACATACAGACACAACAAATTATCATAAACCAATGGCTTTAACTAAATTTCACTTTTTGTAGCTGCATATTAAGACAATGACAAAACAAACAAAAAAATTAATGACCATTTCACCTGGCCCAGAGTGACAGTCAAAATTTTGCACTATAAAAATGGCTGTGACAAACATTGTTCGGTATCAGTTCAAATTCAGCTGTTTAACAGACCATCTCTTGGTTATTCATCACAATCAAATTTTATCAAACATGAAAGCCTTCATTGTTTTAGCTGCACTTGTTGCCATCGCCGCTGCATTCCCACAAACACAGGATTCAGCTGCTGTTGTCATTACCAATGAAAACAACAACATTGGTGTTGGAAATTTCGAATCCAGGTAAAAATTTATTTTCATTTTTCCTTGAATCACAATTGAATATGGAACATAAATAGATAGAATTGTGCCAAGTGTATATATGAAAGTGAATTAACTTCAGTGATTTCAATGATCCTACTGATGCATAGGATTTCAGTTAAACTGAAATTATATTCGATGAAGTATTCAAAATCATACACGCAAACTCAAAATAATGTAATTGGTTGTTACTTCTGAAATTCTCAAATTTAATTTGGAAAAATCACTTTCGATTTTAGTGAGAATGGTTTTCAGTTATTTGATAACTTTCACTTGCATTTTCATCTCGACCCATTGACTGATTTAATGGTTTTTTTTTCTTCTGTTTCAGATATGCCACAAGCAACAACATTCAAGCCGATGAATCTGGTGAATTGCGTCAAGGAGCAGAAGGACAATACCTTGTCAAACGCGGTAGCTACTCATTCCAAGGCCCAGATGGTGTTCAATATACCGTAACTTACACAGCTGATGAGAATGGATTCAAGGCCGAGGGTGCTCACATCCCAAAACCTCTAGTTTAAGCAATTTTGATTTTAATTTAAGTTATGTTTTCCACAAGGAAAACAATTGATCAATAAACTGTTATTCGCGAAGAAGATTCGCAAATGTAATCTTGAATTTCCTTTTTTTTTAATCTTTTAATCTATCGTTAGCATTTGACCAATTTAAACATATTTAAATCGCTTATAGTTTTATGGTAAATATTTTCCATCAACCTGACTACTTTCGATCTCAACATTCACATTTAATAAAACAAAAATTGTGTGTGTTTTGTTATGTTATGTCGAAACGGAATATTTAGGTAAAATTGCCGATGTATCGATAACATTCGGCGGTGAATGCAACACAAATTCATGTCTGATTTTTAATTGTTGATTCAAATTGATCAAATTCTTTCAGAATTAAAGACATCGGAAGTAAAAACATTCAACAATCTGTTTGATATTCATAAAATGTGAATTAGTTGCAGATGCTCAGGTGATTGCGCCAAAAATCGATACCAAGAGAGTACCGATTTGGTCATTCTTGAATTAATTATCTGCAAAGAGAATAGGAGATTTTATAAGAGTATATTAGAGAGATTCTGTTGATATACATTGGTCGACGACGCGTTGATGTTGCCACTCGATCGAATTAAATTGTTGACTTGAACCCAACATTCGTCACACACACACACACACACACACCAACAACAACAACAACAAAAATCATCATTTAATAATTATGCTAATCGGATGACATTTACACAATATGTATCGTTGAAAACTTGTTTGCCCGGTAAGTTTCAGGTTTTTATTTCTGTCATATTTCGCAGAAGAGAAAGATCGCCGTTAAATATGTGCATGAACAAAAGCAAACCAAAAAATCACTGTGAAAAAGTATTTTCATAATAAAAAAAAAACTTCGGTGAAAAGAAGGCGGTAATGTATTGCGGTGAGTACTTGTACAATCGCTGATGATACGTGTGTTTTGCAATTTTGCTGGTAATTAATTGACAAAAGCAGTGACAAAATCAACTATTGTCTTGATTGCGCATTGATCGCAAAAAGATTAGTTCAAAAAATAAACAATTTATTTATTGTTTTCTGTGTTAATTAACTCAGTTAATTTAACTGTGATGGCATTAGTTCAACCGAAGACAAAGTAATTTTAACATGAAAGACGATGACTTCATAATTTCCGCAATTTTCATGATACACTAAGCTAGGCAACACAACCTCACCTTAAGCCATTAACAAATACGCTGAAATATGTGACAAAAATTGACTGTATAATACACCCACATTGGTACCAAGCCTCTGAAAATGTTTGAAGGATAACGGAAATGATGAAATAGCAATCAAAAAGGAATTCGTGGTGTGCCGACTCTCTGCACGGACGACGATGAAAATCATACAAACGTAAGCATACATCAGTTACATCATTGTGTTGTATGTGTCGGTTTTCATAGTTGTATGTGCAGAGATTCGGCACGCATCGAATCTGATTCAGTTGTCTCTAATCTAACAATTGAGCAGACTCATTGAAAAATCCGGTTGAATGGTCAATTCAATGAACCAAAGAAATAACCGACGTTTTTTTTGCTGACAAGATGAATTTAACTCATTTACGAATACCTTTTTGTCACCTGTACAAAAAAAAACAAATGAACAAATTAAGACTGGTGAGGTCAGTCATGTTGATTTGTAACGATAGACTTTCAGTTTCATGTGAATTTTCATAGAAAAGTATATTCGAATGAGTGCAGCCAAGAAGAGCCTATGGAGTAGTTGATCCATCAAGTATTTAATCGTCCCTCACTATTTGTACCTTAATACAATTTTAAATATTTCAATTTTGATAATGAGACTAATCAAAGTTCCGACGGCTACTGTGTATAAAACGAAAATTTAATGCAACATTTTTGAATTGTGCAATCACAGTGCGATGACAAGGCTCTTAAAGGGTTTTTTCCGGCAGGGAATGATGGAGAGAGTCGGATAGATACAGATGTATATTACCATCTCTTTTTGTTCTGTGTTCACATCTAAAAAAAACCCTACAAAGTGAGCCTTGTCATCGCAGTGTGTTTGCAATTTTAAATTTATTTTGATTTAAGTCAAAATCAAGAGTTTGATTTAGGTCAAAATCAACATTCCCAAGAATTTCGTATCTAAAGTGATGAAAAAAAGTGTCAAATTATTTTCATAAATGCTCTTTTCATGAGCCCATGAATTTTCATAGATTTTCAAAATGTATTGTGTATTATCAATCTTATCCGTCCTATTTTCTGTGAGCAAATGACGTGTTTCAGACGCTACAAAATCGAAAATGACCGTGCTATATCGACTGGCACCATTGGTAGACACACTTGATTTTTTGATCAATCGGCATGTCGTCAAAAAAAATACTCGCTGGGGATCAAGGAAAATTGGCGCCACTTAGCTTGAGTTTGATGTTTGCAGTCAGTTTGAACTGTCGCTTGTATTTGAGGCAATAAACATCCTCCCAAAACTGATTTTGAAGTGATTGAGAGTGAATCTCGTCTGAAAACTTGAAAAATAATGGTAAATAACTTGCGTCGAGAATCTAATGTATTTGTTCGTTGAACGTCAATATGGTGAAACCTTTTATCAATTGCTTTACTTTGCTTTCGACGTAACTAACGGATGAAGTGTGTATCAAACTATTTCCATAAACGTCAATAAAAAAAAATGGACAACAATGCCTTTATTAGAAGCCCTTTATTATATGCCTTGGATCAGAGCTACTAAATGGCAAAATATTCACTTCAGCACAATATTCTTTTTCACTGTTTTTACATACTTTCGCTACTCAGATCACAGGCTTCACTAAATCTTCAATCCATATCAGGTGAATTATTGGTTTAAACAAAGCAACAAATCACAAATTGATGTTTTTTTTATCAACAGTTCAAAATCGTTCAAAGAGCCCACTTTTCACAGCGATGAACGAAAACCTTTGAACTGTGCACCAATATAAATTTATATCGATATAAATAATTTATTTAAGACTTTTGAATAAAAAAAATTATGGGAACACATGAGCTTTCAGATGGCAATATGAAAAGCGCCAAAAGTTATGCAATTAACTGACAATATCATGAAAGCGGCGTCGATTATTATGAAAATGGACCGATTTCATTTACTCACATAATGTGTCACATGTGAGTCACATTTAGATATTTATCAGTGAAATGTAAATGAAAGCATATTTTTTGGATTTGAATATCGTAAAAAGGACGCATGTTTTCGTCTAATTCTGTTTGACGATAAAGAAGGTATGTTTCATCTTTACCGAGAATGAACAAAAGGCAAAGTAATATGTTCACTTACGAGAATCGCGATAACGAAAACGACGTAATTTTTGAGTGCACATGCACATTCTTTTCTATGAGCAATAATTTTACACTAAATATTCTTCTAGTCCATTTCAATCGATAATCCCAAAAAAATCTCCGCATTTTCTTAAGAGAACGTCTACCGTGAAGTATTTAAATAGAGTTTGTTGGAACGATTATATCAGTAGCGTTAAACTTGCTCAGAAAAATGAAAGTATTTATTGTATTCTTTATATGTTTCAGTGCAGTTCTTGGTGCTTTTGAAAATAAATACCATGCACCGTAAGTTATGATATTCTAAAGAATATTCGTTGTTTGAATTCATTTCCATATACTTCATCTTTCAAGTCTTCTGTTTTATCATGTGTATTTGTAAATATATGAATATTTAATTTTCAGAAACACATTTAGCGCCGAGGAAATAAGCGAGCAATTGAAATTACTCGAAACAGAGGTCGAACGAGGTTTGCCATCCGAAATTATAATTTAAAAAAATAATCATATGATTTTGAGCTAAGGGAATATTATGATGACTAAAACTTTACTTTAAACTGGATTAACTGTGCATATTGACTCTAGAATACAATACTGGTAATTTTTTCGATTTAACTAGAAAGATTGATTAAAAATACCAGACTTTAAAGCTACTCGTTTTTCTATTAGCAAATACAACTGAAATATTACAGCTACTGCTTGATTACGGTTTGGATGCAAATTCGAAGGATTTATTAAACGTTACTCCACTTATTCATATTGTTTGCTATGATAGTTCAACAAATTTATACTATATACACATCAATTCAATTAAAATAACTATAATCGAAATCATAATTCAGATCACATCAGAAATGTTGATGTTTACAAATTACTGTTTAAATATGGTGCAAAAATCGATGATGTATAACAAGTCTCGAATAAAATGATCTGTTTGATATGTTTAAAATCGGTGAATATGAACGTGGCTTAATTGAACATAACTTGGTGTTTTCATGTATTTGTGTACGCATACAACGAAGTTTCTCCATATCAATACCGTCGTCCAGTAGTGACAACAATGTTTTACGGCGTGTTGAATGTTGTCGTCGATGAGCGACAATCGTGCAATTCATAAACGAGACTGAATTTGTGCGCTAAAATTTGGAAAGGTGACACAATATTACATATATCTGTGAGATATTTTACCGATTATAGCGATAGAATATTTAAGTATTCCATAAGTAAAGGTGCTAACGTCAACGCACAAAATGATAACGGTTATACACCGCTTCATGTGGCTCCTGAAAAAAATATATATTGGGCTGCTAAAATTCTTCTTGAAAGTGGTGCAGATGTGAATATTAAATCAAACTCAAATGCCACACCATTCATGACGGCCATTGCGAATGGTAAATAAGACGATAAACTTTATTCTATTTGATTTTTTTGGACATTTATAATAAATGAGACGCATTCATCCAATATAATTATTTCTATCATTTATTAGGAAACATAGAGATGGGCGAATTTTTGATTGAAAAAAGCTCGACCAATTGATGAAAATAAAGAATTTAATGATTTACACAAATTCACTATGTAATACAGTTATATATTTCACATTTGTTTGTTCGTGGCATCAAAAACTAAACTATAGTTGATTTTACATACATTGAATATACGGTCACCGCTAGTCGTCCAAAACAATTTCGTTTTTGTTTTAACAACATTTAAATAAGATATATGGAAAAGTTGACATTTGAAAGGAATAAACAAAAGAAACATAGGTTTTTCAAAAGTCTGCTTACTTTCCACGATCATTGTTCTCATTATCAAATAAAAAACCTCTGAACGAGGTAAAAATCGAGTGACAAAAAATCGAGTTTAGCATGCTTGAGCGCGGTGCGCCTCGCAAACATGGTAAAACACACAGCGCATAGCAGTTCAATACCAAAAATCGGATGACCATCGTTCTTTTAATCTGTGCTACGGATAAGTCAGTTTTTAATGCATTAATTTAGTATTACAGTAAACCAAAATAATTGAGAGTGTGAGCTGCTTAATGCAGTATAGCATGAGGCCGAGTAACTGTCCACTCAACCCGAGGGGCAAATCACTAACAAGTAATTTCTAATTGCATACAAAAATGTATAGTAATTGCCAAAAAACGAAGTAATTGTATTGGAAATATACAAAGTAATTGTAGTACTAAAAATATACAAAAGTGATTGCATATGTTTCATGCAATTACTTTTTCATATGCAATTACTTGATATATTTCAAAATTACTTTCATCGTAAACAATTATTCTGAAAATGTTAAGAAATCTAAAAGTAATTGCAGAAAGTAATTTCAAAATATATAAAGTAATTTTTGACGAAAAAAAAGTAATAGCATGAGTGATTTGCTCGACTCAACCGCTTCCAGTGGGCAATGCAAAACAGTGGCACACTCGTAGAATTTTAAAGGCAATTACTCTGTCTCTTTCATGCGCATGCTATTATTATTGCGTTAAAATGTTCCTAATGTATTTGTTATGGCATAGTTTGTGGAAAATAAAGTGTGTGTATAAGTTATGCGCGCCTGTTACTTAGAATTATTTCAAATCAATAAATCTAACTATTCGAACTTATTTCAACACCAACAGTAAGCTCATGATGTTTGAATTTTCGATTTGTCAGGCTGTTTATGCTTCTGACATTCTATTACCTCTTTTTTTTAAAAATATTTTACCGATTTAACTAAAAACATGTTCGACTATAAAAAAGTGGTATCAGGAATTATTTTTTCAACCTTACTACAATATTATCTTGTTCTTTATCTGAAGTTAATTAACTTTTTATTATTAACCAATTTCACTTTGGGCACGCTTTATCCGCGTTAATTTAAGAATTTCAATATGTGTGCGATAATAATTTTAATAATTAATATTCAACTCGTTTTCTCTTGTGCAGAATAACTGCAAAAAAAAGTGAAAGAATCTAGAATCAGTGCTGATCACTGGTGAATATAAAGAAAAGTCATTAAAAAGTATCATGTTTTGTTTGTTTCTTCAGAAAATGACTGGGAGTTCAACCATTCGTTAGAACTGCACAAATATCTAATCAGTGAAGTTCAGTAAAAACATTATAAGAGAGTAGATTTTGTTTGTTACCTGAATGAATAAAAGAGAGATTATTGATAGCTTAAACTCTGTCTGATTTTAGAATTAAAAACTTTAAAACCTACAATTTTAAATAGTTCGCGGTTGATTGTGCGGAAAGGCCCTTCAGTAAACTTCACTGCATTCTGTTGTCGACTGATCAAAATGATCAAGTCCTTTTGAAGATCAAATGGCAAGGTTTCCCATTGGCTACCATATAAAATTTCCGCAAATTTATTATCCTGGCAAACACAATTTCAACATTAGATTAATAGATTTAAAAACGCAATCCATATTTTACCTCGATTTGATCACCGCAATCGCAAAGAAAGTACATCTGAACGTATATCAAAAAAGCAAAGCCATAACCTGCAATGAAACCTACCTGCAAAGATTGAATTAGCAATTTGTTCAATACATGTTGAATGTTATGTTTGGAGATATTACTTTCATGTGGCAAAAAATGGCCACTGCTATTGCATAATTGTACAGGCACGGTGTCGACCAGAATCTCAAATATTGAAAATCTTTTATAGAGGTCATGTAACTTTTGATAGAGAAAAAATCCATTAATGGAGAATATCCGAGCCGTTAAAAATAAAATATATTGGCTTGAGAAAAATAGTTGTCCCGGTGCAACATCAATGTCAGAGCATATAATGCGATAAATTTGTCTGATAAATTCAAAGAACAACAATGAATTCCATGGAAAGTCCATTGAAAGTTCATTGAATTTTGGTGTTACTGTTGCGACAACGTAGAATGGAATCTGTTCTATTTCAATTTATGCGATAAACATATTCAAGCTAATAAATTTATCGGATTATATACTCTGCTGAATACTCTACATACTTATTTATGTTGCACTTTTATCGATTCATTTAAGATTGACTTAGTTACAATAGTGTACCTGTCATAATCTAATATTTGTTTTTCGATGTTCTTTAGAGCAAAACGTAGTTGAACGTTAGATAATTTCTTTCGTTCGTATTTGTTACATAATTTGTGCAGTTCGTGCTCGATTAGTTTCGGTGTAATATTGGCAACATTTTGAAAAAGTGACATCATAATTTCAACTCCAAACAGAATGCAGGTACCATGTAAAAGAATGAAAAATTGAAGTGTAATATTTGCCAAAAATACCGCATTTGAATTATCATCGATGAAAGGGAACTTCAATTCAGTGGTTGTTGTTTTGTAATTCAGCCAAAAGTAAGCATACACAGGCCCTGCAATGGCAGCATATCCTCCAAATAACATGCCACCTGCTTTTACAAAAAAGCTTTTAGCGGTGGCATTCATTTGCTCAGAACATATGCGATTGTATTGTGTGTCGTCATTGTTGTCGGGATAAATATATTGACCACCAAATCGGACTAAACTGCAATATTTGTCTCGGTTTTTATAGATAACGGTCTGAACATAGAGTATACTCTAGAAATCAATTACATAGGAAATGAATAAATTGAAAATGTGTCCGATGGAAAAGAGTTAGGTTTCAAAAAAAAACTTACATTAAACAATCCACAGAAGAGACAAGTGCATGGGAGGCATTTGAGTGGCTCACCAAGGGAAATCCAATGAAATGCGGTGTACAATACGAGAATCGCGTAATATCCCGTACATATATGTCCAAGATACGAATACCAGTGTACCGTTTGATCTTCGTTGAACGGTGGAAGGCCAATCAAGTCTTTGCTCATAAACAAAAATTAAAATATTTGTTAGCTGATTTTATAAGGCCCAACAGGCGCGTATTTAGGGGGGGGGGGGGTTCGGGGGATAAAACCCCCCCCGAAATGATATCACATCCATGGAAAAACACTGCATTTCAATGTTTCAGCATGTTTTGATGTAATTTTTTCAAAAATTTCGGCTCGCTCCGCTCGCCAGAGCTCTGTTTGACGTTTATGATATAACAATTTTTATTTACGATAATTTCATTTGACCGCATATTTTTCGATCACCATTTTATTTATTTATTTATCATTCAATATTTATACAATTAGTTTGGTAGGGAAAAGGTATGAATTGAAAGTATCACCATTAAAACCTACGTCTTTTCATTGGTATTTACATTATGTGATGTGTTAGTATGGTAAGTAGGTTTAGGATGAGTACATGAATTTTAACCAGTCCATTTATTTCTATATTAGGACCAAACAAAGATAAAATTAAGGTTTATGTTATCAAAGATTGCTATTGATCGCAAATTTATTCCCGCGAAATGGATCATTTGACGCAAGACCTTGACCGAACTATTTGCGATTTTCGGTCAAATGACCCATTTTGCTGGCATAAGTTTGCAATCAATAGCAAAATTTGCGATTAGATGCAATTTTTGTATGCAAAGATTGCGGTCGACCGTAATATCCAGACCGCGGTCAAAAATTGCGATCATGACGATTGGTAAAATAGAGCCCAGGATATATTTACTGTCCCATGCATACATTTTCTTGTAAATTTAATGCTAATTCGACATTTTGAACCATTCCAAAAATTTAAACCCCCCCCCCCCGAAACTTGTGTCTAGATACGCGCCTGAGGCCCAATATTCTATTATCACCATCATTTACATACCGCTGAATTCTTTTCCAATACCGTAAACATAGCTCCATTTCTTCAAAGGAGTCTTATATTTCCATTCACGTCGAATAGATGGTAGGCTTTTTATTAATTCCAGTCGAGTTGGAATTTTGACTTGATTAATCAGAACCATTGTATTCCTGTTATTATTGTTAAAGCAAGCGATCGTGCACAATAATAATTTTAGTGTGATTTTTTTGTGACGAGTGTAAAAAATGGACTTATGAAAACTGTTTAGAAGAGAACTTATGAAAATTCAACAGATCACTTTAACGAGCACTTCTGATTTGAACTAGTGGAAATTGATTGAGGTAATTGAAGCAAATACAATTACACTGTTGTTTGTTGTCTCTATCAAGTGATTGTTAAACGGCATAAATCAGTATGTTGCTGGGAAATTATTCATTTTATAATTCCAAAACCTGATGTTTGTGATGTATCAAACTAAATTCGGACAATTATTATTTTATTATAAATCAAACAAAATGCTATTGACAATGAGTATGACATTTTCATTGTCGATGGAATTTATTGCGAAGCTTGTTCAAACTGTTTAGCGTAACGCAACTAAAATATAAAACAGTTGACCAATTTCAAAACATGTCTTAAAAATTCATGGGAATCTATTCACTCATATTCAAATGTAACTGACAATTTAAATGGTTCAAAATTAGTTGTCAACATTTAAACCACTGACTATTTTAAGGAAAAATCAGAACTGCAGTTTCTTGAACATTTTAAAAGTGTGCATAAAGAGATTACGATAGTGTGCGTCCACTGTTGAAAAATGTCAACTGTCAACTGTGTCGATACAAACACAGACATTTTCGCCGATTCAGCTGACGGAATCACTACAAAAACCGCTATATGTATGTATTGCAAGGGGAAAATGACAACCTTTCTGTCGTTCAAACGTCAAAGGAGCTTCAAGTACCTTCCAAATATGCGAAATGACCGTGAATGACATGAAAAAAAAAACAGTTTTCACAAATTTAGCATGCTAAATTTTTTTTTAGCATGGCACTTGGAACCAGCATTAGAACTGCATTTTTGATGATTCAGAACTGCATTTCTGAAATCAGAACTGCAAAAAAAGATAAGAACTGCAGCTCAAAATAGTCACTGATTTAAACCACGTCATAGTTTTAAGATTGATGAACATCATCAATCTTCGGACAGGAATTGTCACTACTTTTGGGAGTGAGAAATGTGGCCTATAAGGCACATATGCAATTGTGCAGTTCATGGAAAATAACCATGGTTACGCATTACGAACACAATGTTCGCAGCCAGCACTAAACCCAATTTTCACATTTGTTCCGCAAAATGTTTCATTTAACTTTCGTATTTAACAGTATATATCGAACCAAATTGTAAATTGAGTTATTACTCATTCAAAAACGCAATTGTGCGCATATTCATTTCTTAAACCGAAATACGAAGATTTTTTAGATTCACCGATCGTATCCCTAGAACCGCCGATAAGATTGTTTAGCTCTATCATGAAATAAGTGCGAATAGTTAGATTTATTGATTTGAAATAATTCTAAGTAACAGGCGCGCATAACTTATACACACACTTTATTGTCCACAAACTATGCCATAACAAATACATTAGGAACATTTTAACGCAATAATAATAGCATGCGCATGAAAGAGACAGAGTAATTGCCTTTAAAATTCTACCAGTGCACACTCAATTCAGTAGTAGCAAAATATTTTCAATGTAGTGGTGAAATGGTATTTTACCGTCATTTGGTTTGTATGTGGCGGAAATTTCTATATAAAATACACAAATCTATTGTCAGAAATCTTACACACAGGCATTATCGGCTGTAGCCGAACACGTTGTAATATAATTTGAATTTGTCAGAGCGCAACAATATAATTTATGGTTCAGCACCTCTCGTTTCGGCATACAGTGATACTTCGTCATGATGAAAGCAGCAGAAGAAACGAGAATGTTTGTGAGTTCTTCTTCACCTCTTCGATTCTTTTTGCTTCTATTCTTCCATCTCTGTGTAGTTATGGATATCGAAGCGAGAGGTGAACACCAAACAAATGATTTTGTTGCACTCTGATGAATATAAATCATATATTTCCAATATTTTTGGCTGCAGTCGATTACAATTGTGTGTGCGATTGTTGATAGAAAATTTTGAATTTTACATAGAAATTACCGCCAAATGCAAACCAAGTGAAATTCCATTTCACCATCACATTGAAAATATTTTGCTACCTCTGAATTGAGTGTGTGTGCCACTGTTTTGCCATCTTTGCCATTTGAGACTTCATTCATATCACAATTTGATTTTCTATGAATTCTTCATATTCCATGATTTTTCAGCATAGTTCAAATATATGTATAAAACACCAAGAGGACTTAAATATCTTTAAAATGACACAACTACATGAATTTTCATAGAAAAATACGGTCAAGGGGTCTAAAATGTGAAAATCGGTTTTAACGTAAAATGTACTGGAAACCCAAATCACGAGCACATATACACGCCGCTCCGGAATGCTAGTAAAAAGTTTTTTCCCATGGGAAAGTCCACTCTGGTCAAAATTTGAGCCCAATCGGAGATCTCAAACGCGGCTCAGTTAAATTTTCGAGGCAAAACCAATTCTTTTCCTAAGCACATTTCATGTGCCGACTTTGAAGAAATTGAATTTAACAACGAGAATTGCACATTATTTTTCGCTCTGCAGGCACCATGCCCAAAAAAAGAAGTAGAAAAATTGACATCAAATTCGTGTATAGGACGGATACGGAATCCGAACGGAAGCCCTGAAGCAAAACGTATACGGAATCCGTACGGAATCATTCAATTCATTTGGATGAGTAACTATTTGATCGATTAAGGACGAGACCGAATACAATCCGTACGGAATCCGTATTAGAATTAAGAATGAATTTCATACGGATTCCGTATGACAGTTTCCGTATGACACTTTCTGGTGAATTCATCGGATTGCACGGTTTCCGTTTCGTTCCTTCGGAATCCGTACCTATATTCGCGGAACGGAACAGAATGTAATCCATATCCGTTCGAATGGTAACGGATTATGATTATGACGGACATGGAACGGAGACGGACACGGAACGGATTGGTGGGACCTATGACAGTCACCCCATGAAGAGAAAATCGAAGACCATAACTAAGAATGGATCGAAATGTAGACAAATGTTTGAAATAAATGGAAAATAAGACAAACGTTCGGAAACCCAAATAAAAAATTTGGCTTTCAAAAACATTCTTTATAGGTCTTAAGATTTCTGAGCGTCTACATAGTTAAGCGGATTCATATTAAACTGATTGAGTATGCCTCGAAGAAAATGTGTTCATTTTACTTGGCATTTTGGCAAGTGCCCTTGGGTTTATTTCTGAACATACACGAACCGTATAATCCAATCGAATAGTAGACAATATTGCAAGTGTTCAATATTTTAATAGCTTCAATCATAAATGAATTATGGCATTGATATTGGTTCCTTTCAGACGATTATTAAATTCTGAACATTTATTTACAGTTCTAAACAATCATATCCGAAATTGTAGTTTTTGGGGATGGATTGGGCTCTATCGCATTTTCTGCATCGACAATATCTGCACTTGTGATATCGAAAATTCTCTTGTTCAATTGAGATTTACACAAACCATATAATTATTTTTTAGTTCAAGACTATAATTTGGTAAATTCAAAAATATCGATGGAATAGAATTCGATGAAATTCGATGGATGGAAAAGTGGTGAATTTGGCTATAAAAGCAGATGCAGCAGACTCGATGAAAGTAAAACAATTGTTAGGGAGAAACGAGTTAGAGCTGAAAAATAAAATCAAATCAAAATGCTAAGCCTGTGTAAAACTTTGTTAAAAATGTTGTGCTTGTGGCCAGCATCATCATCACCAGTAACCTCGCTGCGCTATATTTTGAAGTTGTCAATTGAAGTAGTAACTTTAACTGGTTCTTTTTTATATGCTCTTGAAAATCTGGCCGACATCGATGAAGCAACTGAACCGGGATTCGTTTGCTGTGCATTTGCAACCACTATTTTCATTTATATTTGGTTGATTTTCAAAAAGCATTTGATTGAGTTCACGATGAAACAGTTAGAATCGAATATCATTGAAAGTAAGATCAATTTGTTTGCTTCTAATCAATGTTGACAGTGATTTATATTTTTCGCTTACGCATTATTATCATTGTTTTGGAAGGAACCAAATATGAAGTGGACGACGTTGGAATGGATACAATGGTCGTTGAGAATAAATTTTTATACACAGAAGCAGAACAACAATATACTAAGCGGGCAAAAAGATACATTTATGGCTGGTTTGGCATTGTTTGTTTTTATGGTTTTGTTCTATTGATTGTTCCTGTAAATGACATGCTTCATGGAAAAATCGATGCTACCAATTGGGCAACACTCTTCAAAGTGGTGTAACTAAAACAAAATGAGATTCAATGAAATCCAGGGTATTGAATTTCCAAACGCTTCCATTGATATCTGAACCGAGTCAATCGAAAAAGCTCGCATGTTGGGTTTTCACTCATAATTGAGGATCATTGCCAACAAGTCAACAATTGATTGAAAAACTACGCCAATTAATACGATACTGAAGTCAGTCCCAAAAAAAGAATTTTGCTGAAAAAATGAATTACACTCAATTTGAATGATTTGTTATAAGCGATTTTCGTTAAATTGATTACGATATCATCACGATGCGATTGGAAATTTTAAGCCCTGATTAAATCCTGAAGTTAATTGAGTTGATTTTTTCTAGATATCCAATTGATGACAGCAAAATGTCGTCATTTTTCATACACTATGGATTAGACTTTGGAGCTACGTTTATACACTTTACAATTTACTCGGCATCATGCACATTTCACATGGCCACAGCCACATATGTCTCCGCAATGGTACTTGACATAAAGTTAATTTTGGAACATTGTGATGTCATCATGAAAAAGAGCGATTTACGAGCATCAGTTCAAAATTTCAATGTCAAAAAAACCATGGAAAAAGCCATAGCACTTCATGCGAACATCTTGACGTAAATTACTGTTTATTCAACACTGTTTATTGATCATATTAAAATTTTATCTCTCTTTTTTCGCAAATGTTTAGTCTAACAAAGTTATTAGCGAAAATCATGTCAGGCGTTCTCTTTATTATGATTGTGAATAGTATTGGTTTTTTGGCAGTGGGACTTTTTCAAATGGAAACCGTAAGTCAGCATACTTCATTTTGCGTACAGTCTTAAAAATTTTATGATTACAATCTTGAAAATCGTTGACCATTTCATTCAAATTCAATATCAAAATCGATTAATCAAGAAAATTTACGGCTGAGTCGATTTGAGTTGTCTACCAACAAAATATACATTAAAAAACTTCAATGATGCATTCAAATATAATCAAAATTCACATTTTTCTCTATAATACTTACCTCTAACTTGGAGGCTCCCAGTTCTATTCTCAGAAACTAACTCGAAAATCGTGAACAAGTGTTCAGATTAAGCCTGCGCAAAATTTCATCAAAATAATTTCAAAAACATCTCTTTTAAGGAAGAATTAAATAATTCTTCATGCAATCTGTTGGTGTAAGTCATTCAGATATCGATTCATAGGGGTAAATAAATTGACCAGATAAGGTCAATTTGAATCTTTTTTCCACATCATTTAAATAAAAAAAGGTCTTTTTGAGAAGATCCCAAAAAAATTAAAATCACAAAATTATTTTTGTTTCGTTTATTCAAAGAAAACGAAAGCAGGCGCCTTTGCAGTGTATGTGAGCTTAAATTCGGCGGTGCTGCAGTCTACACTGATTTGGTACTTTTGTTTTCATAGTGCGCTAGTTTCAATGCGCTTAAATCAAATATCTGACATTGCATATACGGTATGTTGGTATGATTTCTCTCGTACTTCACAAAAATCTACGCTGATGATGATCCGGCAATCAAATGAACCATTCAATTACAGCGGTTTTGGAATACTCAAGTGCAATATGCAAACACTTTCAATGGTTTGTTTCTTTAACATTCTTATCTTAAATTTTTTGTTTTTTAAATTAGAAATTTTCTTTTTCGTTTATTTTTTAGATGGTCAATTCAGTAGTATCCTACTATTTGCTCCTGAAAAAAATGTAATTCAAACACTAAATGTGAAGAAGAAAAAAACAATTATTCGATACATACACATCCTAATCTGGAGCTAGCTCGAACTCTTCTTATGTCATTTTTTTTTAAATTCCTCAAAAAAATTGGATATTCTGAACAAAAACACAAAAACACAAAAACCTGTTCCAAATTTGAAATTATTATTAAGCAACTTATTTCCACACTTTGTAGGACGCTTATCTAAAATGAATAAAAATACAAAAAAGGTTTGAATGCACGATAATTCTTGTTCAGAAATGTTCCGAAAAAAAAGCTGAAACGAAAATCGACGCCGTCTCCATTGAACGCAAACTCATGCTTAACTTGTTGGTTGAAACTTTAGATTGTGCTAGTGTTGATACTTTGGTTGCGAAATAAAACACGTTTTAATTTCAAAATCAATTAAAATAAAATAAATAAATATTTATTGTCATTTCATATCATTAGATTACATTTACAATAGCATTTATATTAAATTAAAAATAAATGGCTTAATTTTAAGTGGCGTTTCAATCATCAGACTCTTTAAGAACTGGATGAATGACCATTGATGCACCGCCACAGCCGACTGTATTTGATATATAATCATGGAAATTGCTTTCCAATGTCCACATATATCGTTTATGGCCAGGCATAACTTGTGTCGCCAAACGGCATTCGGCGCCTTTTTGTACTTCCAAGAAATTGGCTGGTTTAAAGCATGTTTCGGTGTTCCACATTAAGATATTTGATTGACCTTTAAATCGGAAAAATAGTGATGCACCATTATCGTTGCCCAATAACACAATCGGTTGACCATCTGGTTTGGGTCCAACATCAACAACAGCACCCGACCCAAGACCATCGCGTAATTGTTGCGTTTTGATTGAAAACAATCGTGATGCTCCCAAATATGTGAAGTACAGCATATTTGTTCCGTCGGATTTCCGCACTAACGACATGTATAGCACGTCATTTCGATTGCAACCTGCAACGACAGCAGCTGGTAAAACGACACGATGACCTTTGTTTTTGGCGCAATCATATACAAGTATTGCTCTTGTGCCCGCATCCGCGACATAGCTGCGTATTTCGGTTGAAGGGAAACATGACAGAAAAACATCCAAATAGAAAGAGAGAGAGAGAGAAAAAAAAGATGAAAATGTCAATCATTAGCATTTTTTTGTTCAATTTTGCGCCATCAATTGGATCATCTAAATTGATAGGAGGATTGGAAGAGCTTCAGTATTGCGTGCATCGCGTTGTGCACTGTGCATCCATTTGAATTGGCTGTAATGAATTTCACACTCGTCTACGTCAACCACCTACGCACACAATTTTCGTCTTATTTTTTTTTTTTTTTTTTTTTTTTTTTTGATCATCATATTTACCATAGATATATATATATAACATTTGCTGCAATGCACTGCACGCATAAATTTTAGTGGCTGTAAATTATTGCCGCGGCTTCGATTGTGTGAGATGCGCATCATTCTCAGATTATGTAAACAGTTCTTTCGTATGGATGACGTTTTTTGGGAGGGAAGGGGAGGGATGGTGGATAGTTAATTAAAGTCCATGGATAGACTAATTATAGAGGCGAAGCGCCAAGCTGCCGGACAGACAACAAAAGAAAATTACAATTCAAAGTCATTCACTATTGATGATGCCTCATTAATACTACAGAATTTCCACCAATGAATATTATATTGGTCAATTGGTTTTGCAATTTCGGAACATACCAATTATTTATGCTATACAATTGCATAACACAACACAACATATGCAATGCAAACACATCCACCCACACCCGCTCACATGGAGGGACGTCGATACGTTATGAATTTGCATATCTTTGGAATTGCAGCGTAACAAATTTCAAACCAAACATATCAAAAATTATATCGGAATTTCATCAGAGACTTTGGGACTTTGTGGGGTTGGTTGCAGTTTTTATGATTTATGTTTTACATTCGATTTTTTTCCGGGAAAATGAATGGATTTTTCTCTCGCATGTTCAAATGAAACTTATTTGAATGGAACAAATCGACTGACATTTTTATCGATATGTTTGAAGTTGGAAACTCAATTGAAAGCGGAAATAAATGACTTGAAATAAGAGAAAAATGTGTTTTAGCTGCAGGTTTTTTTTCGGTTGTTCGTTCGTTTTTCTACCGTACAATAGCGACCACAATCCGAGCACACAATTCACTAAATCATCGTGCTCGTGGCGTGTGCATAGAGTGCACACAAAGTAGTGAGAAACACACACACACACTCTCAAATAAATAGAATAAAATTTCGACGCGAAGTGTTGGGCGATCGCGCGCGCTTCTGTCAAATGAAATGATATTTATGTTCTTTTAAATTCTCATTTTCCTCATTTTTACAACTATCGACACAAACCAAATGGTGGAAGAGAAACGTAAATTACAAACAAACACACACACACACACACATGCAAAATCGAGCTACTATAAGCAACTGCAATCATTTGTTTATAGATAGTCAGATGTGGAAAAATGTAAATATTTAGTTGAATTGAATCGCGTGGCACACAGTTGGATTGCAATTGCATATGATGATGATGATGAAAAAAATAATAAAGTGAAACATAACGAAATACCACAGAATTGTGTACAAATATTAACTGTAATTTGTTGGATCAGCACGGCAATACGGCATTGAAGTGGTGCGCTTTCAACGACCAATCGATTCTGTTTGAATCGAATTTATTCAATAGACAAATTAATGGGCAACGAAACAACAACAACTTATGTATTACGCGTTCAATAAATTCATGGAATTCAAATCAAATGGAATAAGTAAACGCCGTTTGATTTCAATTGCACGTTTCATTTCGACGGAAAAATTTTTCTCTCCCATTTTCAAACTATACAATTTGACATTCGGAAGCATTTTCAGTCACATTTTTATATACCTGTTTTTAAAACTATTTTTAAAACATTAAAAAACGTTTATTAATGCAAATGCACAATTCAATGAATGCGAAAATAAATTCGATATTTGCCGTTCTAAATGTTCACCACTCTGAGATAAATGAGAGAATTATTTTTCGAGAATCATTTACTGTTGTGAATTTGTGTTTGTTGCTACGGAAAGAAGAGTTGTCCTGACCTATGTGGACAATGCTGAACAATTATCAATGGTCTTCGGTTTATGATGTGAATGTGATAAAAGCCAAAACGATTTTAATGCGTGGGCTTTCACGTTGTTGCATGAACTCAACTGTTTATTTACTGAAATCGTTTGAAAAATCGTCCAATTTTTTCCCGGTCCATAGCCGATGACCTTTCGAAGTGTAGAAAATAACATATTTCATGATTGCTCTTCATAAATCGTTTTCTGGTTCTTTTGAAAAATGTGATTGTGTGAAGGAAATGTGGTCTTTTACAAAAGACTCATGCCATGGCCCCAAAAACATGGACAACTGTGTGTCGTTTTTTTCGTTTTGCTCATCGAAGATTATGAAAGTGAATAGTCTCATCGTTGGACATATAAATCATAAGACCTCTGAAATGGAATTCTATTAATAAAAACGAAAATCTCTTGCACAATTCCAATATTCAGAGTATTATTTTTATATTCCATTAAATTTTGGTGTAATACCGTGTGATGAATGGAGCAACAATAATGATTCGTTTAACGATATATAAACGGATATGAGGGGGGGGGGGGGGGAGAAAAAGCCAACACACTTAAATTCAAAATCTATCGAACCAATGACTTTCGATTAATTCAGATGCAATTTTAACGAAGACTCCACCTCGAAGAAGTCAGTTAAGCATATCACGAACATTTTTTTTGTTTGCCACGACTCTAGAAAAATCAATCAATGCAGGGCATTCAAATCATATGAATGTTTTCAACGGTAAATTTATAATGGTGGAGATTTTTTTTTTCTGGTACGTGTACTGCAATGAAGTAACACAAATGCAAAGAATGCTGTTTTATATGTGTGTGGATGTTTTTTTTTTCGCTGTAGATTTCGTTTGACGCATCAGCAAAAACTATGCTCGGTTTTGGTTTGAAATCAACATTCACGGTGAATGTTTCACCGAAGCATCTCATTAATTTTTATGGCTTTAACGATTTGCCATTCAGGATGGCATTCATTTCATCACGATTGGATTACGGTTACTTTCATTCCATTCTCACTCTTTCTCTCTCATCTTATTGCATATTGTAGGCGCATAAATAGCCAGACTCATGAATGCGATTGCAATTTAAATTAAAAAATGACAGGTTTCTTGTGACGATTTTGAGTGTTTTTCACCGCAATTTCATTTGCAACCGAATTCAGTGGTGTGTGTATGGTGGTGGTACCGATTTAAAGCCACGCAACAACATTTTTTGTTGTGTGTCTGTGTTTTTTTTATCTTGCTGCAATATTTTTTATTCAGAGAGCATGGTTTTTCTCCGACAAAATAGCATCCAGCGTGGCGCATTATTTTGTTTTGTTTTTTTATGATTATTGCTATTATTATGGCTTTGTGAGTGATTGCATTCGCAATGGGATACAGCATGATAGGGTTTCTGTTGAAAAGATAAATTTTTACAAAGATACCCACAAATATGGGTCTGGGTTTTGGGTGAGGTGAACAAAAAATTCATTCATATACGCGTATACGTACACCATACAACACCGTCGTTCGCAAACCTACACTTAAAAATATATAATATATCGACGAAAAGTGAAAGGCAAAAACCCAATGGCAAAGGATGAAAAATGATGCAATCTGAATGTAAAACCATTTTCTTTTTGGATTTGCTTTGAACACATATTTGTAATTCATTTGATGAGTTTTCGTGTGTCTCTCTGTGTGTCTCTCTGTGTGTCTATGTGTGTCTATGTGTGTCTATGTGTGTGCTGTTGTTGTTTTTTATTCGCTTCTCTTTTCGATGCCAATTTTTGCACGCGCGGCAAAGGCAATAGTGAATTTGCTATCACATTGTGTGTTTGTCGCAGTTTTTGTTGTTATTTGTAGCTCGGTAACATTGCCTTGTTCGCTATCACACGCGCTGTAATGTCCATGGAATTCGAATCGAGCAGGTTAAGTGCGAACATAAATCGCTTCACAATTTGCCAAAGTGGCAAATGTGTGTATGTTTATGGTGTACGTTCCATTCGATTCTCGTATTTTGAGAGACAACAACAACAAAAACAAAAACCATAAGGAAGTTGAAACGGAGAGTAGAAAGCAGCGAGGAGCAAAACGGCGCGAAGAAAGTGGAGAAAAACGATCGGAGTGCAAGCGAGTTGTGAGTCTGAAACTCAGTGATGAAAGCCACACGAAAGGAAAATCCACAAACAAACGAAGATGAATTCACATTTGGTTTCAATAGAATTAAAAAAATAAAAATAAGAAGAAGAACCAGGAAAAAAAACATAAAAATTTCAACAACAATAACAACGAAAATACGCAACGGAAAGAAATAATGCGAGAGAAAGAGAGAGAGAGAGAGAGAGAAAGAGAGGATACAATAGGAAACAGTTTCTGTTATTGCTGTTGGTTTCGAGTGAACGAGTTGCATTCGAATACTGCAGCCAAAATGGACGAGTTAAAAAAAAAAACACGAAATCCCGAATCAAACTTGCATGGAAAATGCTACGAGAAATGCTTTTTATTCATCCAATGTGTGCACATGCATGCACTGATTAAATTCGTGCTGGGTTCACCTACTTTATGGCCATTAGCCGGTACTATTCTCTATTATTCATTTCCTTTGCTGCAATCACGTAAATCGTTTGCGTGATTTTCTCGTATTTTGATTTTGTGGTCGAGGTTTTTCGGGAAAATCTCTTACAGCCGCAACCGCTATAGGACTGCAACACAGAGAAAGACGCCATTTTGTTAGATTTAAAATGTGCGGTTGAGAGTGAAAAAAAAAATACAAATATAATGATGAAACCTCTTGCAACGAGTTGATATGTGTAAAAACGATATCACTATAGGAGCTTAGGTAGTTTCTAGTCGACTAAACTACTGCGGGTATGCAAATTGACGCAAAAATAGTCTTCCACAAATAAGTAATTTGTCATCAAACGCACCAACAATAAAAAACTCTTCACAATATTTTTGTGTGACAACAATTCAAATCAACCTATGACCCTGAGGTGTACACTTGACGCCACAACAAGTTCCGAAGTTTTGTTAACGAAAAATTTCACCCATTTTCCATAATGCACATAAAAATCACTGCAATTGAAGTTGCACATCATTTATCAAATGTACTTACATGTTGGCATTACCGCTCTTATCATAGTCAATGGCCAAATACTGTAATCGTGATGCAGACACCACTAAATTCGCCAAATCGATAGTTTTTACAATTTTTCCACTTTGTACATCAATGGCAATGACTTTCGGTGAGCATCGTTTTATTGGTTGTCCTAAATTGTTAACGATTCCAGTGTCTAACACCCAAAGAGTATTCTACAATTGAAATTGAATTTAGTGGATTAGTTTCTTTCTCTCTTTTTTTTTTGTTTTTGTTTAAATCTATAAATTCAATGCTGAATGATGAAAAAAAAGAATGAACCGAACAACTTGAAAATCAATAAAAAAAAATTCAATCGAACCTGACGATCCAGGAAAATATCGATGACATTTTGTAGTGCTTGGCAATTGCCTTCTTCTTGTGATGCCCAACATGGATACGGTGCAATTGGTACGGAACATTTACCTTTTCGCAAATCGACACGACCAAGCGTAAATGGAACACCGTTACGATACCGTGGTATTGCCACAAAAGCAGTATCACGATAAATTTGCGAACGTGTTGCGATTATATTTTTTGGAATGTATCGTCCGGAACTGGTGTATATACTTTGTGTTGCATAGCCGGGCCAATCCAAATTATTTCCACCCAATCGGAATGTTAATTCAGGTATGATGGAATTATCACAATCGGCAAGTGTCACTATCACCAGTGACAGCATCAATAATATTAACTTCATGGGCATCACTGGCATTCGGTGCATAGAATCCATTTTTGCGTGCGCGCGTTTCAACCGGCCAATTTATAATTTTCACTTGCAAACGTTAGCTTCACCGAAACTGTTGCACAATTTTCCAAAGCGCGCAAATAGTTTTTGTTTTTGTGAATGAAGATTGAATGCACACACACACACACACAGGTTCTTTTATAACGGAGAAAAAGTAATAGAAGCGGTTACAAGACACCCACCAAACAATTTATTATAGACGATGTCAGCACGCACCAAAACAGTATGAAATAAAAAATTAATCGCTTTTGACTTTTGACCGAATAAGTTCAAACATAAATAAATTTATGATCGTATTACACTCATTCCATTCATCACACACAAACTCTCACATACACAGACACACAAACACACAAACTCGTTGTTACTTCGTTGCAATGTTTTATACATATGCGGATCGAATACGTTTGTTTTTGTCAGTCGTTCGTGTCCTTCTTTTGTCACTTTTTTCTCGCTTTCAGATTTTCAAGCGTGGATTTATGGCACAAAATGCTCAAGTGTACTAAATGGCAATTTTTCACCTTTCACTTACTTATACCCAAAACGGAACGGGGGGCAAAAATATACAATTCCAAAACGTCCGACTGAAACCAACCGAACCGAAGCAATCAAACCGTTTGTTTTCGTCTCGATTGTAAAGCACAGAAAAACCACTCGAAGAAACACTGTCACTGCTTTTAAATGTAGATTGTAACAACAAAATATTTATGCTTTATCTCAACTGGTGTCGCTGGTGCATGTGTGTGTGTGTTTTTTTTTATTTCGTTGCTGCTGCAAAAATAAAACATTGTTATAATTAAAATTCTGTTTGATATTATTAACATTGTTCAGAATTTAATGCAAAACATTTTAAAATTAAATAAACTATTCGAGAAGCACGGAGCACAATTCCGTTGAAAGACATAGCAGCAGCAAATAGAGAGAAAGAGAGAGAGAGAGAGAGGGGGATAGAGTAAATGGCGAATTTTAATTTGTATACGAAGATTGCCATGGACAGTTTGTTGCGCACAAGATCTGTTTTCTATTTTCTCTTTTAATTTGTTATTGTGCTTTTTTGTTGTTGTTGTTGTTGTTGTTGTTGTTAGTAAATAAGTCCCACTCAAAATCATACAACTGTGTTGAATATTATACAGAATCACCCAAATGCAATGACTTCAACGCCAACCGATTTTACAATGAGACAGAAATTGAAATGTAGAAAATTTTCTAATAAATGCGAATGCACAATTATACATGTTGAAAATGATTTCTGGAGAGAGTAAGGGAAAGAGATATAGAGAGAGAGAGAGCGAGAGCGAGAGCGAACGATGCAAACAATCAATTTGAATATTGCTGAGTGGCCAAATTGACCAAAAGGAGCGTAAAATGTTGTTATTATCCTTTTGTGAGTATTTTTTATTTTACTCTATCTTTTCTTCGGAATCGCCAAGAGGAACAGAGAGGGGTGAAGAGAGAGAGATAGAGAGAGAGAGAGAGAGTGCGAGAGGGAGAATGAACGAAACAGAAAGAATGAGAGTAGAAACATCCCACGAGAACTGCATACATAAAATTAAGTCGAACGAAATGCTTTCATCAAACAAGTAATCAAAACGCAGTTCGTTGTGATACTATGAACGTGATGACGTTAGCGAACAACAAGTAGTAAAATTAATGACGAACATTCATGCGAACAAAACAAAGCAACAACAAAAAACCAAGCCCAATGCAGTTGAACCAAAAAAAAGGGAATTGATGAAAATGTTTTTCTTTTTTTTTTTTTAGAAAAAAAGCAAATTTGCACAGCAATTACTAAAATCGTTACCACTTCTCATAATCGGTGATGGAACCCGAACCAAAATCCATGAGACAATGCGGACTCGAGCTTCAAACAGGATGAGAAGCAGATAAGGCTATACACTGAACCGAGAACAATGCTGTAAACAACGGTTAATGTGGTACGAATATCTCATCAGCAGAACACGAATGCTAAGCTTTAAACTTTAGCACACTATAACAATCTCATCACAGCGGTAAAAATATTGCAGTTCACTGGAGTTCTCATGACCCATGGTATACATGTGTTTTTTTTATGCTCATCTTTCTCTTCTTTCCACCGATTTTCTATTATATTTAATAAATTACATTGTCTTATCATATTTGAAGCTTTGTTTACACTTTTTTTTTTTTTAAATAAATGATTTAACGAAAAAAGGGACAGCCGCAACAGCACCAGTTGTAGCAAGAGAAAAAAACAGCCGCATCATCACAACATACTGTTACAGTGCATACGCATGGTGTAGCAGAAATAAATGTGAATCAAGGTATATTGTATTAAAAAAAAAAAAACGATTTTTTTCTGTTCTCGTTGTTATACCATCGAAAAGGTTAAAGTGGTTGGTAGAATAAGATTTTGAATGATTCATGGGAATTCGTGTGTTCTCTTCTCTTAAAAAAAAAAAAAAAAAAAAAAAAACATTCACAGCAGGTTTTGATTCGACTATATGTTGAAATCGCATAAATTTTGTGAGTGGTTAAACATTACGCCGTGAGAAACAATAATAAAAATGATGTGCAACGACTCTACGAAGGTGGCGGTTTGAACCTAGGTTTGAACTGCCATAGACAACTTTAAAACAAAAGCGAACCTAGAAAAAAACACACAAACACACACACACATCTACATCACAAAAGAAGCAAAGCCATTGAACAAAAAGAAAAGTGTGGTGGTGCTGATCACTCGTTATGACAGAATGTGTAACACACACACACACAAAACCGGAGCAAAAAAATATCAACCGAATTCAGGAGCACGCAAGTGTTTTTACGCTAGATTTGTGAGTGCATAACGAAAATTTACTGCGCCATCGTCTGGGTTTATTTTAATAATTGTCTATCCAAAGGAATCACTGTAATTATTTGAAAGCCAGTGACTTGTTCGTTTGCTTTGGCTTCGCGTTTCTCTATTGCGATGCGTATAAAAATGCCACATTGCAAAGCATCAGCAATATTTTGCAAATAGCATTTGAGTTCAATTGAAAAATCGAAACTACAACAAGACGCGGGTCGAATATGCATGCATATCATATTTTCATTCTCAGTTTTTATCTTTATTCATCACACACCATTGAATTTATTTGACGATGGCATTCGGTCGGTCTATTTTTTTTTCTCTACGTTTTCGCTTCAGTCTGTTTTTTTTGCTGTTGTTGTTGTTGTTGTTGTTGTTCGTTGGATATATATGTTCCTTTCTGTGGTTTCTTTTGTTCAAAGGATTCTAATGTGAAATCTACATCTTCCGTTGGATTTAGTCTACGATTGCCGATATATTTGCTCAATGTGCTCGCACCATTGCATTGACTCAGCCAACTTTGATATGATGGAGAAAAAAAAACAGCAACGAATTTAATCGAAATAAAATGATGGAAAATGAACTGTTTTATTTGCGAATGGTACACATACACACACACACACACACAACATATAGAATGTAACACGATCATAAACTTTTCCATTATTACTGTTTTTATTGTGAATATTCTGAATTCTAAATGCTGGCTCAGATTTTTTGTTTTTTGTCGCTCTATCTATGTGTGTATTGTTAGCGGGTTGTCGGGTTTTTTCATGTGTGTAAGCGTTCGTTTGCCATTAGTTTGATCTTATGTTTGAGCCAGTTCATTTTACTGCTCCGTTAAAATGATAAAGTGCAGTTGATATGAGATAAATTCATATATTATTTGTATTATCATTGTCGCAAACATATCCTCATACAGTCGATGATGATGTACAGAGAATATATTCGGAACGAAAATCATGGCATTGATGCGACAATGTAGAACACATCGCGCTTAAACTGGCACTCCGATGATAACGCCATTCATCAGTGTGTGGTATTATTAAACTGTAAACATTTGCACCCACACATTGCAAATGATGTATTATGGATTCAAATATTTTCTTTTCTTTCCCCAAACCATCTTTTTTGTGTTGTAGTCAATTTTTTGTTTGGTGTGTTTGTTGCTGTTACCAAAGAGAAACGAGCGAAAAAAAAATTAATTAATCAAATTTAAAAAAAAAGAGTAGCAAATAACCAACACTTGGTGTAACAAAATGTTCAAATCAGAAATAGAGAAAAAAGCGAAACTCTCTGTTGTCGTCTCTTTTATGTATGCATAATGCGTTGGCAGGAAAATTGTCGCGACTGTTAAACTCACTTAAATACTAGGTTTGTGAGGGAGGGAAAACTTTGAGAAAAAAAGCACACAGACCATTTTATACATTCCAAACCCCGTTGGTGAGTTATCATTTGAAGCCTTTAATACCATTCGCCCCATTCACCACATTCATACAGTTTATTTTCTCTTTCTTTTCAGTGCGAATAGCGAGAAAGAATAAAGTATCTCATGTAATGCGATCACATTCGTCTGCGGCAATAATATTTCAGTGTAATTTCTTTCGGATAAATTTGTGATTTGTTCTATTTTCGTTTTTATTTTTCGCTTTGTTTAAAGTTGCTTGCCTGCAAGCAGTTTTCATTCAACTGGCTTTCTGTATCTCAAACCATGTATGAAGATTAGAAAGGGATTTTTTCGTCGAAAGAATTTCACATGACAGTGTTTATATTTTATATATACAATGTATTATGGTGTAAAATATAAAAATGGTCATATTTACCACCACCACACCAGCTTATGGTGGCTGCCACCAAACAACAACAACAACAACAACCAACCAAAAGAAAAGATGAAGGTAAACCAATTTTCGCATCTTTCCAATTACATGTTTTTCTTCAATATAAAAATCATTTTGATGGCGGAGAGAGTATTAATAATGTTGGAACGAAACAGCTTGAATCATGTCTGACTTTAATAGCATTTTGCACTTGTATCTTCGTTTTCGTTCTCGTCTTTTATTTTTATTCGTTGATATTTACTTTGGTCGTTGTAATTAAAAACAAGGAGAAAATAATAAAAAAAAAACGAAAAAGAGAGCAACGAGAAAAAAAATGTGTAGCAGCAAATTGGGTGCTAATGCCATGCGATGGTGTTTTTGCTTACATCAGCAAAACTCATAAAACGCAGCCTTATGTCGTTATAATCTGTAATTTGTTTGTGTGTGTGTCGTGTGTGTTTTTTCGTTGCTGCTGTTGTTGTTGTTGTTGTTGTACACACAATTTCAACTGTAAATGACTGCATTTTCGCTTCTTTTTGCGTATTTTCTAACTAAAAGAAAAAAAAATAAATCCACAACTTCGAATCGACTGATTTCAATGCATTCGAAATAGAAATGGTTGCGCTTCAATTTCAATTAAAAACCCTGAAACAAATCTAACAAAAATAAACATGAAGAAAACACACAACAACAATTTCGATACGAAAATGTTCGAAATTTAATGTGAAAAGCAGAAAACTTGTTGCGATTACTGGCAATTTGTATACAACAACACAAAAAAATGTTGTTGTGTATTTCAACATTGGACTTTGTATCGTTAGCTCGATCACTACGCTTATTTAGACAGTTTGATGGAAAATTCAAACAATTCTGTTGAAAGAATAAATTTTCGTGTTTTTGGATCTTGTTCATGGCCGATTTGGTTGTTGTTGTTGTTGTTGCGCCAACGTAAAATAACATTTATACACACTGACACTCAAATTCAACATTTCCAAGATGACACTTGACTATCTCATGCAACAGCAACATCAGCAAACCCAGCTAAAAACTCGATTGAAAAGTTTTTTACGCATTTAGTTGAAAATTTACAAGAAACTTTTATTTCTGTTTATGCACGAAAATAAGCGTAATTTGACACCGATTTAACATTGTTGTTGCAAAACAAAGGGAGTGCATAAGAGCTAGAGAATGCCCCTGGCAACACAAAAAAAAACTTTTTGCGACGACTGTTTTTGTGTGCTGTTGTTACAAAGTCTTAACATTGCAAAAGGACACGCATCAAATTGACCGACTAATTTGATTATCACGACCTTTACCAACTCGTGTATCTGACGCGTTCGTAAATTTTTCATATGAATTAAAAAAAATATATAAAAAAAATCACGTCAATGTTGTGAAAAATCACACGTTTGTGAGACAATTTTCATTTCGTTCCAAATAAACTAATGAAAAAAAAGAGAGAATTAACAAAAAAATCATAATCGAGTTCACTGTACGAGGCGAAAAAGCCGTTTTGTTTACTTTTACTCCAACGAAGCAAAAAAAAAAAAAATAGATTGACATAAACAAAACAAAACAAAAAATGCGATGAAATTACACCAACTAAAATGCAATAAACGCTTTGAACGCCAATGTGTACCGTATCGAATTATGGCGAACATTAATACCGACCCGAAAATTGCAGCAGAAAAACAACAAATATCAAATAATGATGATGAAGTAAAACAAAATCGAGTTGAAGAGAATCAAGTAATACTGAAATAAAGCAATTCAAAGCGCAATTAAATGACGATGATGATGACGATGACATTAACAACAACAATAACTATGACAACAAAAATTTGCTTGCATAATTTTAAAGCGTATGAAAATCGCTAATCCCAAAACTTGATAAGTTGACGAGAGCATCATCATCAGCGAAACAAACGGAGGAGGAAGAATGGGAGCGAGAGAGAACGTGTGAGAAGGAGAGAGTTTTTTAAATGCCACATGAGACCTACAACATTTTAATCATTGTGCTTCGACTAAATTGTTGCTTTAATCCTATCCAATACGAGATGAGACTATGTTTAGAAATCGACCACAATGGTGTGCAAAATAGATGTGTGAGTAAAATGAGTTTGCATACAATTACAAAGTTGCATATTATGATTGGTTTTCGAACTTTTCGTTTTCTGAATGCTGTTAGAAAAGAGCTCAAGAGGATTTAGTCAGCTGTGACTATAAATAACATGAAAATTACGGCAATTATCTACATGCCCACCGAAAACAGTTCAATGTTTGTCGGCAATATGCAACATTTCAGATGGCGTGCGTACGTGTACGTGTACGTGTACGTGTGTGTGCGTGTGTGGAAGATGTTGGCCTCACACTTCACAACAATGTTTAATATTTTAGATGCGATGTCGGTGTACGCATTCAAAACATACTCATGCTCTTATCAATAAATTGTCGGAACAAACATGCTCATTGAACAAACACGCAATACAAATGCTACAGTCAACCTCATAACAGCAAAATAGTACTAGATTAATCAATTATAGTGTAGAACCGTAAACAATGGACTCATATGTTGAGATAAATTATCGAATATTATAATTTATTCATAGTGCATATGATCCTTTATCTCTCGCACGCAATAAAAGATTCATCTTTTGGTATTTCATGATAATGAACATATTTTGGAATTGAAGACCAAAAACATGCACAAATATTCATTCTCTTTACAAATTAAACGGTTTTAATCATAGTTTCTGTTTTGGGATTAAACACATTACAACATTAGGAAATAATGTAATATGTTCCCATTGGTTTTTTTCTTTATTTCCACGATTTTCTATTTTTTTACTGGATTTTCAACAAAATAAAACTGCCATATGCTCTCAGGTCACAAGCTTTGGAGCGAAACGAAAAGAGTCCAAAGATAAAAGGCAAAAATAAGCCCCAGTGTCTGCTGGGCCTCAGTGTCTTTTTTGTATATTGCCTTAATTGGTTGCCAAAGATTTTCATTTTTGTACTATTAATAGGATGGCTAACATGAGCCTTGCACTTGATGGCTAACATGAGTCGGGAAAAATCCAAGGGGCTTTTAACTAACTCGAATACATTTGTGCGATTTGCGATTACATGTGTTTCTTTGCGTATGTTTTCAAAGTAATACAATCTCTTCCTATGGAAGTAAATCAAGCGAAGTATTTGTTTCACTCCGTGCAAGTTGAAAGCTCCTGGGAGAAATCCATCGAAAACAAAAAACAAAACGGCTCAGCATTAGTTCAAATAAAGGATAACCGATTATGTACATTATTAACCGAATAAACAAATATGCGTAGTTTATTTTGTGTACACTTATGTGCTATGGACGTATCTTTTCAGTTAAGCGCTTTGCCGACGATTTTGTGGGCGCTGAAAGTCGTATCTAACACAGTGTTCAGACTGACACCAATGTTCGAAATCAAATAAAAACCTCTTGAATATTAAGCTTGCAAAACGCCACGAAAAACTCCAGATGCATCAAAATGTAACCAAGTGTATGGTTAGGCAACCGCGCCAAATAGACCAGCTTCTCATACTTTAATTAATTGTCCGTCAGAAAAGTTTTTCGTTCGTAAACTCAATTTAGCTCATGTCATCGTGCGTTGATGTGGCGGCAGATAATTTTGCGTTTATTTAATTTTTTAACCTTTATTCCGCCTTTCGGACAATATCAAACGGTTTTTATTTGGTTTCGAATACTTGCCATTAGTTCAAGTTTTGTTTGGTAGTTTTCGCAATGAGAATGAGAAAGACAACGAAAAAAAAAACACTTAATATAAAGCATAAAACGAATTTAGAGAAAATAATGGGCCGATGAAACATTCAACTTGGGAATAAATTTCGAAAAAGTTTCGATTTATGAAAAAAACCATTCGTAATTTATTTGATAAAAACTTTAACACGCAAACAAAATGATGTCACATAATTTCTGATCGAATGTTATTGTCTAGCCCAGTGAATTGTAAAATATAGCGCGAACATCATACAAACGAACCAAGCTATAAACCGCAAAAATTGCGCGTAAACAAGACAAAGTTTTCTGCTCATCGTATCGCATAAAAGGAAAAAAAAATCAAAGCAACCATCAACAAAAGTCTACACTACTTACGAAGTTGGACCATAAGCCAAAAAAACAACAACAAAAATAAATAAATGTTCGTTGAAAGTTCAAAGGCATTGACAGAAATAAAAAACAATAAAAAATGGCCACAACGCACATCACACATTTCAAACGGCTCCACGAACAAGATTGTGGTTAAATAACGGCCCATACAATTTATATTATCACGTCAACAAAACAATATCACAGTAAACGGATGCACATTCGATGAACACAAGCACGCACACACACACGCACATTTTCGCGGATTATTTCTATGTTGGCTGATTTGTTGGCTTTCTGCTGCCTTCAATCAACTCGGTTCAGCTTGGCTTGGTTGAGTTAAGCTCAGTTCGCATTTGAATCGCATCATTTTTTATTCGGAATTCGCTTGTCGGCCTGTGCATTAATTTTATTTTATTGTTTTGTTTTGTTGTTTTTGCTCTGCTTCAGTTTTATCATGTTTGAAGTGAATCAAGTGGTGCAAAAGTTTCCGGATGAATGCGGAAAAAAGAGCAACATAAAAAAACAAAAGAACAAACAAATAAAATGGAATGGATTAGTTGAAGAATGCGGATGCTGAAATATCAACAACAACAACAACAACAAATAAATAACCCTTTTACTGGTTTTTCTTTCTTTTTGAAAGAAGAAAGGGTCCACCCATTTTTCCGCCCGCAAAACTGTATGGCATCCGTGCATTTATCTGAGAGATCAAATTAATTAAAATCAACTAATACGATTAAAATGTTTCCGGTCGTAACTACTTCGTAGACTTTTATATTCATCACATCCATTAAGTGATGTGTGCACAGTGCACACACACACCCACACAGACAGATATATACATATAGTCAAAAGAAAATGCGCGCCATTTCTATGCTGGAATCAAATACATCAGTTTTGTGGGTAACGGTTTTGGTGGAATGAACGAATCTCAGACAAAGTCACAGTTTCTATAGAATCAAGTCTCGGCATTTCAATATGAACATTTCAAGCTGCCTTTCCTCGGTGATAAACAACATAATCCAGTCGCTTGATTGTAATTAATTGTATTTGGTTTCGACAATGTAAAATTTGGGCGTATTGTTTGTGCATGCTGATATAAATCTCATGATAAATGTGGCCCATGTTTTTGCACACAATCACGGTTTATTACCAGCTGAAAATATCAGGTTGTCTGTAAATTGGCAGCTGAAATGAGCTAATATTTTAAAATTAGTGGCTGAAAAGCTAGATTTGCGTCAATGGGTCTTTTGAATGAAATTTGACCATAAAATTGACATACACCATACAATTGAAATGTGACCAACAACACACAAAAAAAAAATCCCAATGATCATACTCCCTTCGAAGGACCAATCGATGGACACATTCGGAAATAGCTAGATAGCAGGGACACATTATATTTGCAGTTGCACATTATTAGCTGCTTTTTTTTCAAATAGCTTGATATTTTCAGTTGATAACAATCCCTGCTCAAAGTAGCGGAAAACTTTTGGATAAATCAATATATCGAGAGAAAGAAGTTTCAACAATGGAACATTTCGGATTTTCCTAACAATGAAAAAAAAAGAAAAAAAAAAACGTTACCGATGATTGATCGGGAAAAATGGATATATGAATCCTTTACTCAGTCATTCGTTTTGAGTCATATTCAAACAAATAAACAACTGCAATAACACCAGTCAACATAGATGGTTTATGCGGTAAAATTTGTGTTTTTTTTTTATTTATTTAAATGAATTCTAGGTGTTGTTGGCTCTGTGACATTTCCAAGGGGAAAATGACAACCACTTTACCATCAGAAACGTCAAAAGTACCTTTAAGTACCTTCCTAATATCGAAATTACCGCCAATGAATCGTATTTTTCCAGCACTATGATAATTTGCTGTATTGCTGGAGAAATACGATTCATTGGCGGTAGTTTCGATATTAGGAAGGTACTTGAAGGTATTTTTGACGTTTCTAATGGCAGAAAGGTTGTCATTTCCCCCTTGGACATTTCTGAGCTAGACAAGACGCACTTCATATCAAACGATTTTTATTTCATCGTAATTAAATTGTTTCGTACAAATGGTAAATGTGATGCAATAATGTCATGTTACATTAAGAGCATGTGTTTGATTTGGCATTTTTCAATGAAAATACTTTTTGATATGACAAGTGGTTTCAGCATTTTATGTATTGATGGGTTACACAATACGTATTATGAGTGTATAAATATATATATATATATATATTTATAAATCAGCTTTTTTCGTGGTAATTGAATATCATAATATACATAGAATTTGAGTTAAACAGCTGATGCATTTGTCATTATTCCACAAAATTTGGTCGAAATGAATGCTAAAATTGACCGTATAGTATCTGCATTTAGGTCTCCGTATGACATTTTCTATCTCCATATATAATCTGTCTATACGAATTTCGGTTTCACATTTCATATCAAATTTGAAATCCCCGTTTATTTCAAAGTTAATTAAATGATAATATTTAACAATGCTGCTTGTTTGATCTCTCTCTCTCTCTTTCGCTCTCTCTTGTGGTAATCCAAGTATCGTAACAAAATTGTATGAATTTCAAAATGTGCTTATATTTACTTGATTTCTTGACTTCCCCGAATCCTCTCACAATCGAATTTTCACTCGGTAGGTAGATAAAGATGTCTTGATGGATCCATTTGCTCCAATCAAGTAAGTGTATCGTTTTGAATGTTAATTTGTGTATGTGTATTTGCTTTTTGTTATGGCAGAAACGAATTCAGAGCAATCTTAAACGAAGGTCTCATATTTATCTCGGAATACGCACATTGATTTCTGCGGATTTGAATAATGGTTTAATGAGATGGTTTCTTGTGACATTGTAATTGGCTTCGGTTGTTTTTTTCTTGTTCAACATACATGTTGATGTGTGTGTGTGTGTGTGTGTGTGTGTGTGTGTGTGTCAATGAAGTAGATATATCTCTCTGTTGGTCGAGCGTTTGAAGAGACTGAATTTGAGTTTGAGGTTGAGCTCGAGCTAGGGCCAATTTAATGAATGGTGTTCATTTGTACGAACTTATTCTAACCGATACCATGCCAAACAATGTCAACAAGAAGAAATGTCAATCGGTGTGATTCACAGTGCAAGAAAACTTGAACTCACCAGAAATAAATTAATAATCCAATATGGTTTTGTTTTCCATCAATCTACACACACACACATAGACGAACAAAACCATTTCGAACAAATCTCTGGTGTGATCGTTGTTACACCGCAAACTTGTGTGCTTTAATTAAATTTATTATCAAGCATATCGTGACTTATCGCAATGCCATAAAACGATTTGTAATCTGTACCTGTGTGTAGTGCACTTTAAGTAATGTATGGTATATCAGTGGTATATAGATGGTGCCTTCATTGCTGTGAATGAAGTTGTGAATATTTAAAGGGGGCGAGAGCGCATACACTGTCATTCATGGTAACTAAGTGATTGGGCTCCAATGCGCGATTTTCTACGCAAACAAACCTGTATATATATGTATATATATATATATATATATATAGATTGAAACCAAATTTAACCATACGCTTGTTGATGTCAATCGATGATTCAATCGTGCACATTTTTAAGCGTTATCACTGCCTTTGCCATTTAATATGGGAAATCGTTAAGTGGATGAGTGAATTCCATCGGAATTCAAACAGTCGATTCACACAAAAATGGAAAACGGAATGGAAATTGATGGAAAGGAACGAGAAACGGGAAGTGTGCAATATCAGCACTGCAGCAATTTCCACGCACCATCCTATTGGATTTATTAGTTTGAAACAAGATCGTTACAGCTATAATGATGTTTGTGATCACACAAAACTGGTATGGCTTTTATGGATGTTCATTTATTCATGCTATTTGCACCACCTATTAGTTTATACCATAAGTATACTTTTGCTATAAAATGGTTCAGCAAACATCGTTTAAAACCATTATTACCCACATCACGAATGTGAAGCTCGCTTCTTTTATGGTTTTTAGAGATTTTACGAACACCACCGAGAACAAACTGATCTCAACATACTTAATGCTGTTGCTCTCTCTCTCTTTCTCTCTCTCTCTCTCTGTGTGTGGTTGGTTTTGGTTTACATTTCAAAATCGGATTGCATCAAAGATGCCACCAATTCATAGTTGCATAAAACTCAATTTGTTGAAATCAGTTCTCAAAAATACATTCAAATATCATAGTTATCAGTGTTCGTAATCGGGCCATTTTCGGACCAAATTCGGGCCTTCGAGAAATGGAATGAAATTTCGGACCTAGACGTTTCAGGCGAAAAAGATGTTGGGAATTGCCGAGGCCTAAGAAAATACTGTTCCTCCCTATCCAAAACGCATAGCTTGAACAATTCGACTTGATTCTCGAAACAAGAAAATTTACCCGAACATGGCCCGATTGAGTACACTGCTTAATGCATTCTCTCTCTCACTCTTGACAAAGGTCAAACAAACAAGCATCACGAGATACGCATTAATATGCTAGACTAACCGAAAAAAAACAAAAAACAAAATGTTCCAACAACTTCATTTCGACTTTCAAATGTCAAACAATTTCAGAATATAGAAATACGTATATAAATCACATCACGATGGACGTAATTCTCATTTTTCTTTCACCAAATTTCAAACATTCGCTCTTCAAATCAAAATCACAATAAGAACACACTGATAGAGAGAGAGAGAGAGAGAGAGAAAACAAGAACGAAAGGAAACGAAGCACCGTTCGAAAGATTGAGAAATTGCTGACCTGGTAATAAATTGCACGCCGAAACTAGTAGCCCACTTTTAAATAGCAAAAGATGGTAGCATGCAACTCAAAATCCAGCTCCAAATTACAACGGAAAATAAAATACGCCATAAAAGTAAACGCAATAATGGAGCATTGCTCGCCAGAATCGATGTTGTGGTATGCATGCAGTGGTCACTGTGTATTTTATTTTTTTGTTGGTTGGTTGTTGATTTGTATCCTTTGTGGATTATACGTCTTCTTTTTTCGAGTCGCTTGACATAAAGGACTTTGACTCTGGTATGGAAAGGAAAAATTCATCACACAGCCAAATTCAATTCATTTAGCATGTAAGCGAATGAAACCTTTACTGTTATAAAAGTAGTACTTAGTCAACGGTACACCAATCAAACCCAGCAACCACAAAACCGTGCAGCGATAGCGTAAAGCATAGGTAAAAGAGCATATATGTTATTTTAAAAGAAGCAAAATGGTAAATGTAAAATACACTTATATGCGCGAACGGCAAAAGCAAGTCAACCAAAGAGGGACAATCTAAATATTTACTTTGTAAGAAACGTGTGTGTGTGTGTGTCATCTTTCAAGCATTCCAGTATGGCAAATGAATGGTTTTCTTTCTACTGCATTCTATTACATGGACTTGTGTACATCAAAATATCAAACCAACACAACTAAAATTTGGCAATTCAGCAAAATTCCCAATAAAAGACATACGACGAGCTACTGTGTTTTTTTTTATTGTTTTTACCATTCTATTTATAAACAATTTTCCAAATGAAAGCAAACACCATAAATGAACGACACACGAAAAAAAAACAACAACAACAGAAAATACATTCCGATTACAATAACATCGAATGCGTCTGAATATCGAAGCGCAGTGTTGTGTGTTTTTTGTGACTTGTTGCGGCTGTTTTGTTGTGGTTTTTTATGATTGTTTTTTGTATACAATTCATGATTAGTGGGTGATTCAACTTGATTCTATTTCCAGTTTCCACATTCATTACACATCACTGGCGGCGTTACGGATGCATTTACATGTGTGTTGTTGTCTTGGTTCATGTGTATTATGAACGTAGTACAACAACATTTTGTTTGCATAAAAATTGCTGCCGAAAAAGAAACAACAACAAGAACAAATATGAGATTCATAATACGAACAACAATCCCAACACAAAAAAAATAAACAATCAGGTCATTCGCTGTATTTTTGATTGAACACAAGAACATAAGTATATACAATATACAATTGAGAATTTTCGTTGTGCATCTTGAAGTGATCTTGAGCCGTGTTTTTTTGTTCTCTTCGCTTTCTTGACGTTTTATTTGTATAAATTTTTTAGTTTTTTTTTTCTCTCAAAAATATGTTGTAATATCAAAGCTCATTTATTAAACATTTCCATAGATAAACTATTCCACAATGTTAAACTATAAAAAGAACAAAATACCGCATCCAGCGAACTATAATCATCTAATATTGCAGCGAAGCTAAATTGTGCATACGAGACGAGCATTGAGGAAAGAGCGCGCGCGTGAGCATTTCAACACCTTTGTTCGTAGTTTTTTTTTCTTCTTACATTTCATTAAATTTAACCGCTTTGCTTTCGAAATTCACATCGAAAGTTGTTGTTTTTGTTGTTCAGCGTGGTATTTTTCTTTTGGTGGCTTATATGTGTGATAACCGATTCTAACTGAAACACCCCGCTCAAATATTATAACCGCAATGAAGGTAATAAATTTATACCAATTTTCACATAATTTTAGTTTGTTCAATCTGTTTCGCTCTCTTGAGCTTATGATTAAAGTTTTATGAAAAGAGATAGAGAGAGAGAGAGAGAAGAAAGTGAAAATATGAAATGATTAATCAGTTTCATAATGAAGGACGATAAATGAATCTGGAGCACGTTGAAAAGTGTGTGTGTGTGTGTGTGTGTGTGTGTGTGTGTGTGTGTGTGTGTGTGTGTGTGTGTGTTGTACCATTTAAGTTTTGTGTGAACGAGAATTATTTGCTAATTGAAACCGTTCAAGGCCAAACATATAAACATCATATAAATTTCATGTGCTTTTTTTATTCTGTTTGTTGTTGGTTTTGTTTGTTTGCAAAATTGGAATGGCAAGATGCTTGGGTCCTCTTTGTCATTCGTCATTTCATTTCTCAGCATCTTTATTCTCTGGCGATCACCCTTGTGACGGTCTGTCCAATTAATAAATGACCATTTGCATTAGTCTTTGGAATCCCGCACGCACGGCACATTCGTGCCGTTTTGTCGCCTGACATAATGACATATGAATTTACGCTTCACTGGAAATTGTACACAATTCATCAACGGTTGAAGCTGTTTCAATTATATCGTCGTTTTCATTTAAGGAATTGATTAGATTGCTTAAGTTTTACCCGTTTTTGTAAATACCCGCTGTTGAAACTCTCTTTCTCATTTACTACTCCAAAAAAAAAAAACCAAAACAAAAACAAAAACAGATGATGATGCGGAACGCATTCGTTGTGACAATTTTAATTGGGAGCTGCTGTTGTATCGTGCCAACACAATATGGTGCTGTGCCAATCAAACATCCGGAAGAAAAATTGAATGAACCGTGTGTTGAATGGACTGGCGGCTCATTTGAATGGCCTTGTGCTCAAACCAAATCACTCTACAAAAGTTCGGGTAAATATATTAGTAAAAATGTAATTGCGACACGAGCCCAAATCGTGGGCGATAATGTCTACGTTGCATTGCCACGTTATAAATCGGGTGTGCCAGCAACATTGGCACGCACATCATTCAAAGCTGGCACGTGTGCAGCCACTCTATCACCATTCCCATGTTGGAGTATGCAAGAGGAGGGCAATTGTCAATCGTTGCAATCGGTTGTCGATATTGTGGCCGATCGTAATAATATTTTGTGGGCGCTTGATGTTGGTATTGTTAATACATTGGAAACACCCGTACGAAAATGTCCACCAAAAGTCGTTGCAATCAGCACGAAAACGGGCAAAGTGCTGAAAACCATATCATTGGAGAAATTAGTTGCACCAACCAGCCGTCTACAATATTTGGCCGTCGACTATAAATCGGAGAATCGTTGTTTTGTTTATATAAGTGATGCTGCACAACGTTCAATACTGGTCTATGATGTTCAAGCATCACGTGGATTTCGTGTCGTCTTACCACAGGCGGTTACCAATGGCTGTCCAAAACGTGATGTTCTCTATTTAGCACTTATCAACCGCATTAATGGCACATCGTCGCTCTACTTCTCATATTTAAGCTCAAAGCAACTATTTGTCATCAGCACCGAATATCTACGAAATGGAAATATCCAAGGACGAATCACTGGTGAGTTATGGGTTTTCATCTTCTTGAAAAGTTGTATCAATTCCCTGGATTTATTTAAGTGTGATAGTCGCTTATTTTCAAATTGTAGTTTTCATCATTTTCGTTTTATTAATTTTTTTTTGTTTTGAAATTTTTGTTGTTGTTGTTCTACAACCAATTCACTTTTTAATCTACAGAAGTGGGCATCAAACCAAGCAAACAAGTCATAATTGGAACCGACAACGGAGCAGCGCTATTTTTCCGCTACGAAGGACAATCTGAAGTGTATCGATGGGATACGAATACAAAATTCAATGAGTCCAATTTCAAAGTTGTTTATCGCTGTCAAACATGTCAGCTAGCAACACATGCATTGGCTGATTACAATTACAGTCGAATGCGTGTCCTCGAGAGTAATTTTCCCGATTTCTTGCAAAATACCGTTGGCTGTGGTGCCATTCAACAGTTGTCCATAATGCAAGGCTGTTGGTGAAATGTTGTATTTCAGTTAGAGGTGTAGCACACTGTGTCTGTCTCGCTCTCTTCCTCGTCACTCACCAAATTATTCATTTGTTTATTTATGTGTTTTGTGTTGTATGTGTGATAGACTGCTATGCTGTTTAATTTAAATAAAATATAAATACCGTCTTTGATGTGGACATAGACTTTAATGTAATTTCCAAAGAAAATAATATTTATAAAATAAATGAAAATGTCTAGAGCTTAGAGTTTCTATTTTCAAACTGTATTTTTCATTGGAAATTCATCACACTCCAATGGAATCCCAGACTGATTGCTCATTTCGACGAATTCAATGTATTTATTTATCAATGAATTAAATTAAACTTCTTAACCTTCAATTTAATCGAATTTTTTTTTCTGTTTTTTTTCCCTGACAAAAATAAAACCGCTTAACTTTGTATAAAATGTCGGAGAATCACTTCATGAGCAACAAAATACCACTAAATGTCGTATAAATTATATGCATTTTCATTTTCATTTTAAGTGCGTCAGTCATTTTCGAGCATTTTGCCAAAACTTTGTAATAAATTACTGAGCAATTTGTTGTCATTTTCCGGGGGCGCAATTTAGTGAACATTTGTCTCCGTACATTTGCTGTTAATAAACGATACACAACAAAAGTATTTTTGCTGTGTGGGTCACAAAGTGTGGCCGTACACGAATGAGTAAATTACCCAACGCATTGAAATTGAATTCATAAAACACAAAACCAAATTGGCAATTGGAAATAATAAACTAGAAACAAAACAATGAGAGTCTCATTTCATATTCAGGGAAGAAAAAAAGAACAACAACAACAACAACAACAACGACAACAACACACAAACGAAGTGACTATCAAGTGACTACAAATGCAAATTAATTGAATTTCTTTCGATTATGAATTATTTATGAGAAGCTGCTAAGATTTAATTAATCGTTTCTGGTTTTGAAAGCGCCATTCTTGAGAATGTCATCCCAAAAGGAAGCAGACCTGCCTCTTTATGGTCTGTTAAACGACACCAAATTCCAAGCACTCGCATTTTTCCACATCATCTATATAACTTCGTCATCGTCGAACAGTGTTTTTTTTTCAAAAATAAACTTACGTATACAAAAGTACGATTTCATTTCAGGTTCAATATAGTGACACTGAATATGGCAAATTTATGCGTTAGAATCCTGTGTGTGCCTTTGGAATTAAATAAAAGTTGTGAACAAATAACAGCTCAATTGAGATGCCATTCACCACGTAATTGCAATAAATAACAATATTATTTTTTTTTTTTTTTTTGAGAGGGGGGCAATTTTCATGTGTTGAGCCGTGTGTTTGCTGGGGTTGGCTGCACGAAATGGCATAATGTCTGGCTGAGACACATTTCGTATTTTTGTTTTGGAGCCATTTCATTTGCGTTTGTAATTTTGATAGAGTGTTTAGAATAAAATATCTATTTCAGCCCCAGAAAATGTGCTGAAAATGTCTGGAAAATGAAATAAAATTAGTGATTTTGTTATTGTACTTAAATACAATGCAATGGCAATAGCAATACCAATGGCAATGGTATTGGGTAAATCATGCGCCATTGGATGCAATTCATGAATTATTTGTTGCTGGTGGAACAAACATATTCAAATGATTTGTTGTCAGTATGGTCTTATTTGATCGCTTTTGAATGAATCGATGCGGATTACTTGTCTATTGTCTCTGAAATTTAAAGCCTCAAAAACTACGGATTAATTTAAATAGGATACCGCCATGTCGACGGCAAAGACAAATAAGTCTGATAGAAAAGCGGAGTTTAAAAAAAGGAAAGAAAAATGAAACAACAACATTTTTATGCTGAGTGAAGAATAAACGGAGTGAGCGATCTCTCTGCAGGTGGCACACACACACACACACTCGTATATACAAATTCGACTCGACGAGCTTGACTCAGCCGGAATCTTCACACTCTCGTTTGATATCGAGACAAAGATCGATCAAAGTTATAATCAAATTTTTATTGTATCGTATATCGGCACGTCCACCGATTTCTGTTCAAGGTCTAAATGTTTTGACTCGCTGAGATTGATGTATTTTTCCGAATAAACGTAGTATTGGCGCTGATACATTTTTGGCCCATGTCCCACATTTCAATTGATTCATGCCTCTCTACACTCGACCTCATCACATTTTGTCGGAGAACTTCTGCCGGTGACATGATTTATTTAATGCCATAGCATTACCGTTTATACCACAATGTGTGTGTGTGTGTGTGTGCGCGCGAAAAATGATGCAACTTAAATGGTAAAACAGCAAAATAATAGCAACAATTTTGAGTTTAGCACTTTTCCTAGTTTGTGTAGATGTGTGCATGCAAATCAAATCCAATAAATGAATGTGTAAGCATCGAAACGTTTAGCCTGAAAATGCCCCCTCCCCCCAAATCTATTACATAAATGTGTTCGTAAACACACATTTCCGGAAATTGTGTGCATAAAATGGAAATCATAATGAATATTTATGTACGAAATGTGTTCACGTGTTTACCGTGCGGCACGTTGTATTGCAATGCAAAAACCAGTCTCTATTTATGGATGACTCTCTATTTCGATTTTATTCTTATTGCTGCTCAATTTATAGGTGCTGAAATTGTTCATTTTCAATATCATTTTGACGATACATATAAACTGGATTCCCATTTTTAAAAAGAAATATGTCACTTACATCGAGCGGACACCATCCACGCTGAGGCACGAAATCACGCTCATGCCATCAAATCGAAATTCATACCTCCAAAACATCAAGCTCCCGTTTGTTTTGCTATCAAAAAGATGTTTTGTGTTGAAACTTTTTCAATTTGTCTTTTTGTCGTATCGGAAATGTTGATCGACCAAAAACACCATTTTTTTTTTTTTGGAAGCATATTTGAAGAGAGAAAAACACACACACACAAATATTTCGCCTTCTGGCTGCCAACTTGTGAGATATACATTTCCTTTTGGGATTTCCTGAAGTGGTAACAAATCGCTTCCTTTGGCAAAACAAAAGGAAGCAAAATACACACACAAAAAAGTGGCAACGACAACAAAAAAAATTGGCGTCGAGTTTGTATTGACATAAATATGGCTTGATTAACTGATAATAAGCTTGAAATATGTTATGTCTGATGTATCAAAAGCAATGGCTGTCTATAAAGATATTGAACATGGTGACTGGATTGATGTATTATCATTCGACATGAGTAACATTCATTCAGATTAAAGTATTTTTTGACATTTCAGCTTTTGACTCGGTTGGCTGAGAGTTGGTAAATATGAAATGTACGTGTTGAACGTGGTATCTGTTTTGTTGTTGGTTGTTTTTTTTCCCTCTGTCGTCTTCTGGAATATAGATTTCTAAAAACACGCACCCAAACATTTTGTTTTTTTTTTTATATGTTTCAAAACATCCAATACATGAGTGATTCGAATCGTCTTTGTTTATTAAAATGATGGAAAACGAATAAAATTCGATGTACGAGTGATGTTCGTGAACAGCGGTGTGTCTTTAAGTGATACCTAATTGATTGTGATGTAAATTTGCAAATGGTAAAACAAACTGATTACATACTGACTGAACATCACCAAATAAATGGCATATATTCAATGAATTGCGATTCATTAGGTTTTAAAAGCTACTAAATGAGTTACTGTTTTTTTTTTGCCCCTCACGTTTTCTAATGCAGCATCTGTGTGACACACAAGAAGATCCCCTCAAATTTAACAACGTAACTCCATTCAACAAATAAAACGGGAATGAGAGACTTATCGAGTGCTGGGCGTTCACCCATTAATTTTACGAACTAGAAACATTTCAAGGGAATAAATTAAGTGTCGAAGACGGTTATTGGACGAGAATCGATTTTCGGCGGAAGCCTCAAATGTTATATGATTCCAACATCAATGAGCAGTGCACAGAGCATAGAGTATTTTAGATTATGTTGGGGAAAAAAAGCACTCGCTTCAAATATTCAAATATTGGACTCGTGAATCTGTTTTTGATGCTGATGCTCTCCTCTCCGCCAACAAAAGAACGGCTCCCCCGTTTCCACTATGCAAAATAATGTATAGTCACATCTGACTTAGTAGACTTTCACTTTTCGCAATTTCAATCATATTTACAGAGATAGAAAATTGTAGAAAAAAAAACACAACCATCGTAGATGATTCTGGTGGAATAATAAAATGTGCAAAAAAAAAACTTTTAATGATTTCGTTGCCATTTCTTTTATCAATTTTTATCTTCTCCTCGTTCAATATTTTCTTGTCAGTGCACTGTTGTTTACCATCCACAATCCACATCGGTCGATCTCCATGGGTCACCGATTCCACTGGCAACGCGGCAATTACATTCTCTTTGGCAAGAAAAAAACTTTTAATAGAGATTATTTATCACACAAACTCTCTCCTCATCTACACAGCCAAAACACTGACACGGATAGAGAAAGCTACCAGAAACCTGTACGTTTCGAATTATCATCACTGATGAATTGAAATAATATGCCACTTCTTGTTGGCCAGTATTGAACCACGCCGTTGCATATGCGTTACGCTTTATTTCACGTTGCGCATACTAATTTATGTGTTTTCAATGAATTTTGGTTCAACAACGAAAAACCGGCGGCCATGAGCCATTATTTTATTTGTTGAATCGTAAAAATCGTTGCGCTCAACGTTCTTTTATTTCCTCAACAATCCTCATCCCTGATTAGAGTTTAACTAAAGGCGAAATATTGTATCAGAATCCAGTTTGTCTGGAAGCACAATCATTGTGTTACAAAATGGTTTTCAGCCATTAGCGGAAATGAAATTGAAATAAATTTTAAAGAGAAAGAACACAAAAATAACTAACAAAAGAAATCGGTTCGGGTAGCGAAAAAGGTGCATCTAAAACTCATCTTTTATTTCCGTTCATTTATTCCACTAAAAGAATGAAAACAATGTATATAAAAAAAACAGAAGAAGTCGATGGTTTTGAAAACTTTTCCGTTCTTACTTTATGAATGTGGCATGCTGTTCCTATATTGTATGTGTGATTCATGTATTTTTCACGTGGTTTTTGGTTGAATTGGTTGAAATTTATCGCAAATTTTGAATCATTTTATGGGAAACTATTTTATCGAAAAATAATAATGGAAATGTTCAGCTATGACAATGAATGAAACTGAATAGCAGTGCCAAACTTTGTAATATTAATATCCCGCTAAACTCCACATTTTATCGTTCATCTGCAAAAAACCACTTCATTTTAAATTTGGTGAGTTACCCAAAATGCATATATTTATTCGCAAATACAAACAAATGAATTATAACAATTGTGCATGAAAGCCAGTATGCTGTAGTGTGGCTATGGCCACGCTAATTGATTAGATCCCATCAGTATATTGTGAAATTGAAACACTATTATGGAATACAGTAAAATTTCAATGCACATTCCACAAACAAAACAAATCAATGCATTTTCCATGTCCATGTGTTCATTCATGATGGTTTCATTTGAATGCAATGCGTACATCGGTTTGAAATGAAATTTAAAGGACTGCAGTAGCCACACTCTACCTCGAGCTATATTGGGTTTTAGCGTTTAGGGTCCTGGGTCCAGTGTTCTATTTTGATCATCGCTGCTCTACCATATTTCAATAGTTTCTAATTGGTTGTTGTCTCTCTTCGATACGTTCAATTAAATGAATTGTGTCATTGATAAGGAATTAGATGTTTTGTTCAATATCATTGGAAATGTTTATGCATGTGAGACAGCTAAGAGCTTATGATAATTTTAGATATATATTCGATTGCAGTTTAATATTTCCATGAATTGTTGTTGTTGTTGTTGTTGTTTGGAAATTGTCGACGTCGTTTTGCCGATTCAATTGGTCTCATTGGCCGATACAAACATTCATAAATGTTATGATTTATAAAATCAATTTTTGCGATATTCATATTACAAATTCATTGAAATATGCATATAAAGCATTCTACAGCTATTTTTTTGTGTTTCGTTTGTATCATCAAATTCAATTGAAATGCAATGTTTCACATTCCACTAATGTAAAATGGGTGAAATTAAGTTACAATTTGAAAAAGAAAAAAAAACAAATTATGTGAAATGCAATTATATAAACTTATTGGCCCAGTTAAATTAATTTGAATTCGATTTTTTGTTTGTTGGGTTTGTGTGCTGTGATACAATTATATTCACTGAATAGTTGAGTGCGAAAAAAAAAGTTAAAAAACAAAAGTTACCTAATTAGTAAGTTAAGCCCAATTTACAGCTCCATTGAAAATGAAATTTTGATTTTTGCAAATTTAATGATGTAGCAGTATACACGAGTAATACTCGCCAGACGTATACATCAATTGACAAAAAAAAACGTTTTGATAATTTCGGCCAAATAGCCTCAGAGTCATTTTCAATAGAATTTCATGTTGTGTTCAGAACAAAAGCTGCACCACACAACAAAATGGTATTTATGTCGAACATAACATGTTAAAAACCATGTTGAACCAAATTATTCCCATTGTGAATATGAGAGAAACATTGCTTGCAATGATCACTATATACATGCCAAATGTAAATGTTAAGAGACTTTTTTAGTAAACAAATAAGAAGAAAGTTGCTTGTTATGGGGCGGGTAAAAGCCAATGGGCCCAATGGCAACATACAGACACGTTTGGTTTTTCTATGAACATATTCTTAAGTGCTATCCATTGTTGGACATTTTGATCTTATGTTAGAACAAAAAGTACAAGTTTAAAACATTAGCCAGAGCAGATGTTTCAGAAAAAACTATCTGAGAAAATCATTTAAAATCAACTAACCAAGCAACAGTTCATTGCCACTGTTTGTTGTCGCTCGGCCTCAGGGGGAAAATTTATTTTCCTTATCTGTTTCGGGTTCATTTCACACAAGAATAAACCAAGTTAACAAACGCCAAATTGGACTTTTGAAATGGGAATGCGTTATTCGTATTAAGAACTTTTTATGTTGACCAAAATACTATCTCTATAGAGAAGACAAAAATGTGTAACAATTCACTTATATCGTTCTGTTTGACAATGTGTTTTACGCCTTAAACTTAGCAAATAGCTAACCGTATGGGTTTTACAGTGCATAAAAGTTTTAACAAAATACGTCGATTTAATGAATGAAAACGTCCAAGTATGTATGTTTTTGTTTGCTGGTGATGCCAAAAGAATATTTTATGTATTTTAGCGTAACGTTTCAAATGTTGTGGAGCAAATTGTTTGATTGGCTTTTAACGAATTTATCGAAAATCATTAATGTTGATGTGATAATTCTATTCGTGTTGAAAAGAAAATGTATGCGCTCGTAAATCAATTAAGAATCATGAGTCATCAAATGCGTACAACAGTTTCCAAATTTGAAATACACATTGAACATTCAATGAGAAACTATTTCGTTTGATCGATGAGATGGTTTTAGCATTGAAATTGGATGGAGTGTGTGTGTACTCAATCCTATATTCAGGATAAAGGTCGCAATGAACAACATTTCGCCCACCCAAAAATTTAAAGTCCAGTCGTTCGACAAGCACACGTTGAACATACGATCAAAGTTCGAACTATCTATCCTATACGAACTCGTTGCCACTTTTAATCCAGACTTGTGCGTCTTGTTAAAGTTTTTCTTCAGCATTGATGAATGGACCAATCAATTTACTCTAGAGTCAATGTTCTACTCGTACATTTTGTGCTATGCAACGAAAGAGCGATAAGAAGAAGAAATAAAACGCTGGTAGTTGTGGTGAAACCATTCAGTGAATTTAAAACAAATTATTTTCAACGGCGTATAACAGAATTTTAATTTAACGTAAAACATGCTTGGCAAATTATTCTCACAATAAAGTTTCTATTTGTAAGTAATTGTTTTCATACATAGATCCTCAGATAGTCCGAGGAGTCCAATTAGCCCCGTCCTCTCATAACTCTCAAACAATTTTTAAGAAATTTTTGTACATTTCTAAGGTGTTTGATGTGTGAAAATGCTCAAAATTTCCTAGCTGAGAATTCCGCCAAAAATCTTTCGGTGAGAATTCCACCAGGGGGTCATTATGATCCGTGTTGAACAAAAAACCCCTTCTGTACACTAAATTGAATTTCGTACCTACTCGAAAACCTTTGTTATTAAAATTGAACGGCTTTTCATCGAAATTTGTCGAACTTAAGAAAAGTTAACAATGAATTTAAAGAAAATGAACATCAATACATATTTAAATGGCAAACTTGGCACAAAGCACCTTCTAAGCTCTAGCAAACAATGCTTTTTCAAATACTTGCAACCAAAGACACATGTAAAATTGGTTTCTTCGCCTCTCATTCAATATGAATCCACACATTGATGTGATGAGACTTAAAATCTTGTGTATGTTTAAAAATTTATTTCGTAGCTGTTTGAAGTTGGCAGAACGATAACAATAAAATGCGTTGCTGCCAAATTTACGCTTTCACCTTCGGCTTCTCGTTTAGGTTCAAAACAAAATTTGACCGAAGCAAAGTGACTTTTATTCCGAAATTATCTCGAGCGTAGGCAAAAATTCATTTAATTATCATATGCAAAATACGCTAAAACCTCTATTCATATAAAATCCGTCTGGAATCCATCCAAAAACTATTATCTATGCGCAGAGAAAAAGGGTGACCCGGATCAAACATCAAATATGTTAAGCATCCATTTTCTGTGCATAAAAACATTCTATAAACGAGGCCTCCTTTTGCCATTAATCGAAAAACAGAAAAAACAAGAAAAGGCTAAACAGTGTTCGAGTGTTAAAATTCGACCTATATGTTTCTATCCCTAGGAAGGTGTACAAACACACACCAGTTCACATTAACCAAAAATCATTTTTAGCAGGTACACAAAGTTCCGGTCATGCAATTTCAAGACAAAACATGTCGCATAAATATATAAAACTCAAGTTAAAATGCCAAAGCTAGCTCAAGATTATCGCTTCAACTGGTGCTGAATACTTTCACGATCATCATCCCCAAACGAAAAAAAAATCGTTTATTCAATCGGTTGTGTGACACGTTTGAGACTCAATCTTTGTGTTCGATTTGATTGAATTTTGTACCATGCGGAGAGCACAATACCATCCAGCTTCATCATTTATGCAGTTTGATGGACAAAAATTGACTCGCATACTCGAAAAAAAAAATCGAAAGAAATGTCTTGTGTTGTTTATCGATTTGAAACCATTGCATCAAACGATATAAATTGATATCCGGTTTGAAAATTATTGATATGTGTGTTCATGATAAAACTAATCGAACTATCTAAACTAGCATAAGTCGACGTTCACACTAGCATTATTTTCGGTTTTCGAATGGTTTTTGTTTTCTTCTTCCGTTTTTAGATAAATAGAGCTAAGTCATGCGTTAAGGGGTGCTTATATATTTGGTTCTTAACCATGGGAATCAGATTATGAGTCCCATTCTTCCCCTTGTGATATAGTCAAAGCGTTTCTCAAGAGCAACGATTTTGTTTTTGTCTTCATTTTCGGCATTATTAGATTTTCAGTTTCATATTTTGCACATTTTCATAGCACAAAACTCAAGGTTTCAAGGTATTTTTAACTATGAAATGTTCACATATATTCCAAAATAAGTACTTGCTCATAGACGTAATTTGTTGACTTCAGTAACAAAATTGTAAGCAACTCAGTGAATGATGAATAAATCTTCAGCACGAATACTAGACAAAGGTAAGGCTGGTGTATCTCACGAGCGAAAAACATATATACAAGAATTTTTAATCCCTTTTACGCTATGGCTATATTAGGCAACAATTTTTTTTTCTCGACAGGGCATATGTTTCAAGCCAGTACAAAGCTTCCCACCTTTTCTATGTCGTTGTTTTTCTTTTCACATCCATCACGCCCTTAACAATTGAGCCGGACAGCATACACGCAAACCAAAGCACACAAATAAAATGGAAAACTCATTCATTTTGCATACTTTTTCGATCTGCACATGTATTTGGTATCTGTATGCCTATGGCCATATACGAAATCTTCTTTCATTTTGATATTAATTCATATATTGTCATCACAACAAGTGCGTTATTCACGTCGATTCAAGTAGTATAGCATTTCAAGTACACATACGGAGAGAAATCAACAACTTGAACAAAAGCTTCTTGATACAAGGAAACGAGTTTTTATAATTCTATATTTAAAAAACAATTGTAAATGTTCCTTAATAAGGATTCAATTTCCCGTGAAACAAAAAGATTCAACCCCCCAAATCCCAGATTCTTTGTAAGAAGCGTAAAAAAAATATAAATCGTTTGTCGCAATTCCAATTACTTTTGCTGTTTTTTTTGTATGTTTGAGACACTTTTCCAAGTCTTTTCGCAATCGCAACATTTCATAATTTATTTCCGTCTAAAACTTAATTTCGATGTTTTTTTTCCCCCCATGTACATTACACGAAGTGCCATTTACACACAACTAACATAAGGTTACACACATTTCACGATGTAGAAAAAAAAACGTAACGTGATGCAATTGACAAATGTGAAAAACAGCACGCGTTTGACTGGTGACATAGCGTCGCAACGACAAATATACCCGTTTACATAACGTGCAATCGAGAGACGATTTGTGTTGTCTCGAGCTATCGGGTGATTTTGCTGATGCAATGTTCAATGAAATGCATAAATCATCATTTAAATCGAATAATTTGTATACGATGGCATGTCATCCCATTAGCTACCAAGGTGGAATAATTTATTCGGAATTTAAAATCAGAGCACAAATGATTTTATCAAACAAAATCTAGGGAGAGCGAGAGAGAGAGAGAGAGAGAGAAAAAAATCGAGCCTGATAAAAAAACATAAAATCGAATAAAGTAAAAAGAGAAAGAGAGAGAAAGAAAAAATAGTAGAAAAAAAAATATGAATGAATGAGCAATGTGAAGAATGCAAAAATTGTGAATGGATCGATATTCTTCAATCTCAATCTGAGTTAGTCATCAATTATTCGCTTTTGGTACGTTCAAACACTTGTTGAATGCATCGTAATGGTTAGATGTTGTTTTAGTAACTTTAACAAGAATGGCCGATTATATTCGGTGTGTTGTGTATGGCGACGCTCTTGAGATGACGCTCACGGTGTATAGCATTTGGCTGAAATTATCGACAAAATTCCAAAATAAACATGTTTTGGTAAAAATGATAGCCCAAAAAAAAAAATGTGTCCAACAGATGGTTAGATGAAATGAAACCGAATGGAAATAATAGACGATAAAATTGACATTGATGAACAAAACAACCCAAAAAATCCCACCCATGGGACAAATATACAGTTTACTTTATTCATTTTCATTGCTTATTAGTGCGTTGTACTTTCATCTTTATTTTCATTATTATTTATTTTTGACAAATGTCAAAGCAGTGTCTATAATAACACTGGCACTGGTCCGCACAGAATGTTTAATATTTGGTTTAGCTTAATCATCTGTAGTAAATAGTGAAGATACAGATGCATGGCATTTGTATTGTCCACAATCATAAATAACACACAAAAAAACAGAAAAAAAAATTATTTCCAACCAAAGCAATTTCGTTCTAGCAAAAGGCATAATGCCTTTTACATGCATTGATTAGGATAAAAAAAAAGAAACTGAACTAAATTGTAATATAAAGATGATGTTCTGAATATGAGAAAGAACCGTATGATTGGGGATTCATATATTGTATAAAATAAACGAAATATTGATACATATATAGTATATTGATACATGATGACATTCATTTGCAGTGAAATGATGGTATACGAGTCACCAAGACAACCGATTCTTTTATGCGTTCATAAACAGAATGAACCGCACATATATTTTATCTAGATATATAGTCAAAACTGAAAACCGAAGATAGTTTAACAAGAGATAATCGCCGAAGACAGTCTCATTTATTATGTCGGGTATGTTGAAGTCATTGTATTGATGAAGGTCAGAATTCCGACGACTTCTCAGACACAATGTGAGCAGAATGATAACAAAAAAAAAAAAAAAATAGAACATTAAGTGAACAAACACAAAAAAAAAGAAAATCAAATCTAATTGAGTATTATCGAGGTGAAAAAGAAGGATCTAATGAAATTGTTTTCTTAAGAATATTCGAATATGGGAAATAATCTTAAGAGCTAAAAATAGAATAAAACTATTATATTGAAAATAGGAAACAATTCAATATCGTTCATGGCTTTTCAGTCCTTTAACGAAACAGTTCGATCGATGACAACAACAAAAAAACGGATTCGTTTGCTTAGGTTGTAACCCTGTAAGATGGTTGGAATTCCAATATGTAGATTATTTTTTTTTTTGAATAATATTATCATTTTGGCATCGGCCTCTGATAAATTGAACTCTTTTGTGCTAAGATCAATATCATACTGACCCAGATACTAGTCTGTTTGTCCATTGTTAAAAAAATGTCCTCTCGTCCCTCCACTCTCGTTGTTAATCTAGTTGTTGAAAATCTGATTTCCCTTGTTTAACATTCGGTGTACATTGTATATTGACATTGCTCAACTGAATTCCATTTCATAGCATAAAAAGGCTATGGTGTGATTGTACATAAACATGGGCAAAAATGGTACAAATATTGGTTTCGTCAAACGGTAATAATAATAGGGAAATGAAACCCTTTTTTACCTATAATAAGAAACATTCCAAATGGTAGTGTAAACATTTATTTTGATTCTGTTTTTTTTTAGTTAAATCTTTAGATAATCTGACATCTTGCTAGATGACATAATTATCTTAGATAAACTTCAATATTTTGGATTATTGTATAAATCAGGGAGAATTTGCTCGTCGTATACGACTAATAAATTGTTTTACAGACAGAACCCGAATTGCATTGAGTTTAATTCAATACCACGAGAGTGATTATAGTTCAAAAATCTTGGTCATGCGTCTGGATTGTTTGCAGCATTTTTGAGAAACTGATATGTGTTTCCTGATGGAGTTTTTGACTCAAAAATGTTGAGTACCTCCTGTGTGTTAATTGTTTGTTTGCTGTAAATTGCCCTTCCAGCGTTCGCCAGTCTGGGGCAGGATCATATAAGGTGCATTTCTGTTTCCTATGCTTTGCCGCACCGGTCACAGTCAGGGTCGTCCCATACTCGCATTTTGGCGAGGTGACTATTCACTTTCTAAATTTCAATATAGTATTTACTATGGCTTTTTGATATTTTTACGAATTGTTAAATATTTTCAAAAATTCAAATTAATTTCCAATTTTCGTCGATTTATTTTTATTCAAAATCAAAGTTATGTCCACACTGCGATGACAAGGCTCACTTTGTAGGGTTTTTTGTAGATGTGAACACAGAACAAAAAGAGATGGTAATATACATCTGTATCTATCCGTCTCTCTCCAACATTCTCTGCCAGAAAAAAAACCCTTTAAAGTGAGCCTTGTCATCGCACTGTGGTTATGTCTAATTGAAACATTCATGAATTCACTTCTGCAGACGTGACATTTTATAAACCACTGTTATTTATAGTCTGCACAAGTGGAGAACTGAATCACAATTTCAATTGAAATAGTAGTTCACATTCAACTCAGTTATAAATTGTTATTTATTCTCACGAAATACAATGAAAATTGAATAACACTCAAACGAAACGAATGTTTGCATGTTGAAAAAGATTTGATGACGGAATTGTCAATAAAATCGAATCTTGAACTCAATCTAATGATTGAATTCGACTGGCAAAAAAAAGTGCAACAAACAAATAGAGACTCTTACTCCCCAGCCGGACATTTGGTGGCGATCGGTTCTTTTTTTAGTGCTCAATTAGTACTTTTAATTTATGTTTCTCATCAAGTTGAGAACATTCTGCGTCCACCTGTAAAAGTCAGCTTTTCTTTTCTCTCCCGATCCTTTTTTGCACTTTTTCAGTTTGACGCAGAATGTTCTCGACTTGGAGAGAAACATAAATTAAAAGCACTAATTGAGCACTAAAATAGAATCGATCGTAACCAAATGTCCGGCTGGGGAATAAGAGCCAAAAATATATCCACATATTAATGTACAAGTTGATTTCATTGAAAATGTTGAGGCTAAATGTAACCCTCAAATCAAAGATAGACATAATTTGAATTCAATGTGAGTTAATATTGCTATGACAACTTCATGGCGGTAAATTTGTTATGCTTGAATTTGTGTTCAACAAAATTCTAACAAAAAAGAAATGGTATTTGTGACAGGCTTTGTTAAACATTAAGCAATTCGTTTCGTATGAAAATGTGTGCATTTATTAGGATTATCAGTGTCTTGAAACAGTAAAAAGGCACTGGAAGATTTCGTTGAATCAGCTAAAATCTTTCAAAATGCGACTGCCACTTGTTGTTTGTAAGCATTTTAATGTGTCAAGACCACCCGAAAAAAAACACACCTTGAAAAATGACACACCATTTGGCGACATTATTTTTGATTGAGCTTGAACAGCACAATCGGTAAATCATAAGCTTAGGTATGATTTTTTCACAATTTCTCTTTCGTGATGCGAATGATTTACGCTCAGTGTATGCGAAAATATTCACACTCATGTGTGAACATTTGCAAATCATCATGCTTTATGGCATGCAATACGTTTGTTCCCGAGTTTGTTCCGTTCACAATCTCCCAGCGCACACACACACACACACGCAGACCCACACACAACCAATATCCCTGGTTTTGAATAGGAAAAAAAAACAAAACACTTGAAGAAAAGTACATTTCAAACAAATGGTTTGCAATAAATATCCGTTGTGATACATGGGGCTGTTGGTGTATGTCTTTTTCAAGTGGCAAGCTTCCAATCCTTAACAATTGATGTTTTTTTATAACCACCAACTTCCGCATGTTCAGTTCAGTATGAATGATTTTTGTGTGCTTCGAACAAGCGATCGCTTCACTTCAACCGTTGAGCCGGCTTCATTATTGTATTGCATGTCAACAGTGTTGATGTGAATGCGAATTACAATTTTCGCAATACAACTTGAACTATGGTAATAAAGGCAAAAATTACCGTCAAACCAATACAAATGTGCAAAACGCATATGAAAATCGGCTGCCGTGTACAATTCAAGCTGCACAATGAAATCATCATTACATTGTTTCAATTCTGGTGTGTGTGTTTTTTTTTCTCTCGTTTTACGAATTACCGGAATGAGAATGGCACTTCAACCATTAGACACCTACAGAAGAATGCAGAATAAATTCGCATAAGACTCAACCATCCACTCACGACACAATAATAAATTTTCGACGATTTTCAACACATTTATAAGCCGTTCACCGTTCACCAAATGCAGGTCCCCAGTCAAATGGAAGCTACTGCTCCACTGTTTCCCTTGTTTTCGCATGTTTTACAAAATGCCTAAAGCGTTACTAACAGCAAAATAATGGCAACGAATGAATTCCGGTTTTGTTATGACTGACGTTGGCAACGGGGTTTTTCAGCTGTGCACTGGGCATGTCAAACTTACACGCGTTTAACCAATTGAATAACATGGCAACTGTTTTTTTTTACGTTTGCATTCATCAAACCATCAAATGACGCACCACGGATGTGGCTCCATAGAGAAGTCACGCGTAATAATAGGACACAAGTACAAACAAATTGCAATTCCTAAACGGAAGATGGAGGTAATTTTTTTTTGTTGTTGCACGACCACGAACAAATTCACATTCGATGTTGAATGATTGTTCTTGAATTAATTTTCTATGTGGATACAAAAAATTATCCGATTCCGGACAAAGTAATACAATTTATTTCCTTTGCCTGTGTGGAAGAAAAAAATGGCACTTTGTCTGGCGTCAAAATTATGAAACATTGTTGTTCTTGCTGTGTCATACAACAATTTGTAAGTCTGTGAAATATGCAATAAAAAAAAATTAAGATAGGAAGAAACATTCCAAAGAACAGACATTTTGATATGCACGTTGCTTGCAGCGCTTGGTACTTCACTATTCCATATCAAATTGACTTAGATGCATATTCACCATAAGGGACTGAGATTTTGCTCAAGGCTATAGCCTATAGCCTCAAGAAAGATTCATCCAATGAAATCATATAAAAGAAAACTATCCAGTCTTGAGGCCCATTGTTCGAATGCAAAATAATGACAATCTTTTCAGATATTTTTGTTCAATTTTTTCAACTGTTCGCGTTTCGTATCAAATTGAAATTGAAATGGAATTGTTGTGTGAGTGCTCAAGTTAAACAAGAGCAATTCGTTTTTAAGGCTCATAAAAGATGCGACTACGATAATAGTGCATACGTGCAGTTGCAACGATCAAATCAGACGGAGAAACGGCGAACAATGCCAGAGGAAAGTAAATCAGTGACTATTTACATGCGCAACATTGCAAACAGTGCGCTTAACAATGACTTCAGTTGTCTTGCCACACTCTTCGCTTTTATTCTTATTTCCACGAACATTCTTTTGCTATTTGCTTTCATTTCACATACAGTGACACTGAATCAGTTCCATTTTGTATTTCGATTTGTTAATTTTTCATGTGCAACAAAATAGATTACAATTTTAATTTGCTCGTTGCTCGTTGGTTGTTGTTGTTGTTGTTTTTTTTTCTCTTCATCGTCTGATATTCGCATGACAACCATGTACTTTTTGATACGATTATGCTTTAAACTTGCTTCGTAGTGTGCGCTTTAGTTTATTTTACTTTGGGTTTTCTATTTCGTTGGCGAGGAAAAGCTCGATCAGAAAAACTAAAACCGTATCACCGAGTTGCAGTCACATTTCCCATTCTTAGCCTCAGTTCAGGAGCTAAGAAAGTGTTTGAGTGTAGTGAAAAGAGTTCTTTTTTTGCGATGTCTGAACTTTCATTATTCTTTTTTTTTTTATTCGTTCGATGTTGTGGCTAATGTCTCGAGATTATACGTGTACAGCATATCGAGATTAGAGTCGAGACACAGAGATAGTGGAAGTTCAGTACATGAATACAAGAAGAAAAAAAAACACATGAGTCGTGTCGAAACTGCAACAACTCAAAACAGACAGTTTTCGGTTTTAGAATTCTGAAGTCATTTTCATCGTTGACGATCATAAATGCCACACATCACTCGAGTAAATAACAGTGCATTCATCACTAAACATGGAACTCATTCTCACTCGCTTTTTCCCTCCTTCCTCTCCTAATTTTGGATTATTGTGATCAAAGTATGGCATAAATAAGCGAGAATTTAATAGATTGATGTCATGAATGCTTGATATGTAAGTGCGCGACATGTCTCAACAATATCCACTTTTATTCTGTATCCTAGTCAAAACGCTGTTAAAAGTGTTTATAGTTCAAAACATTCACATATCTGTTGATCTAATTCATTCAATACAAAATGTAAATTAGAAATCCACAAAAGCTTTAGCTGATAAAGATAATTGTTTTTTTGCAGACACCTTAAAATATGGAAATATTGATTTTGACGACCAAAATTGTGAAAATTATTTCCAAGAGTGGAACTATTGTATCCCGAATGTTTTTAAATTCTTTCTCCATGGTTCAACATGAAGCAATTAAGAATGGCATTCGTGCTAAGAAAAGTACTAGGACATTTTTTTTTTCGACTAATAGTCGAGGAATATGTAATGTAATATGCTAGTGTTTGCATCGAAGGTATATTTTTGAATCCGACCCCCGATTAACAATCGATGAGGCTGTCTGACCCCCGCTCGAGATCCAACATTGTCCATTTGAATTCATTTCACCATATTTTTTTAAAAAAAATAATTTTGCCCATTTTTGAAGTGCATTTGTTCCTACGTCCACCTAAGTGAACGTCCACAAATATGTGTTTTCGTCGGTATTTTAAATTCATTTTTAGGATTGAAACTTGTTTAAATATTTAATTAAAGGACAATTTCAATGTAATCAGTACTTTTTGAATTATATGATGAGTTAATTGTACTGGTTGTGCAATAATTAATTGTATCTAAATGTAGTATGTTATAAATTTAATTTAATACTAAATTTTGGAATGCTTGAACAAATTTAATTGAAAAATGAGTCCATACAGCTCTACATTCAATACATAGAGTCACAGTTGGTATTATAGAGCCACGTATTCGACTTTAGCTATGGCTCGTATATAAAAATGCATGTTCCATGTTATTTAGCAATGTGTAAAGCAATGGAGCTTTTATTCCAAGTTCAAGGACTTAAAATATTTACTAATTAAAAATTCAAAAATACGTTCATTTATCATCAAGCTTCCAAACTCCATGGATTCTAACAACCATGCTTGTTCAAATTACTAACTAATAGTTAGGAATCTTTTATCAAAAAGATTCTAAAATTAGTTTTTAGACGCGGATGGCTTACGATATCCTATGACTTGTTGTCAGATATCAATAATTCACAAACAATTTTAATAGAGTACATTGAAAATAACTGTTTCAAAACAGTTCATTTATCAGCCGAGTATTGCCGAAAAGGAAACTAGCCAAACGAAATGTTCAAGCTCATAAATTATGACGTCCAATTGTGCTGCCAAATATTTCTTTATTACGAACATTTCACAAGCAATAACGATCAACCTTGCACCTTTTATATTTTAGTATGTGGAAATTTGCAATTTATATTAACGAAACACATCTTTTTTAAGAACAGCAATAAATGTCGATATTTCCAACAACAACAAAAAAACATTGTTTTGTTGGTAGGTACTTGGATTAAAACAGCATACAAGCAAACAGCATTTTACCATGATGTCAAAAATGCTTTCCGTGTTGCTGGTTTGGAATTATTGCAGAGAAGCCGACACCGACACCAATGCCAAAGTCAGAATCGAATCCAAGCAAGCCAACAATAAACCGTACTACATCAATTCAGTGGCGTTAAAAATGTGTACACTTCCACAATCCAGAATTGAATGGTGTTGGAACGACACACACACACACACACACACACACACAAATACACTGTTACGCAGACGTCGTATCACACGAGAAAATTGTTGTGAACGCATATTTTGGTTTTGTCGTTGGCACGCGCTATCAGTAGAAGATGAAGAGCCAAACGAACAAAAAACTAAAGCATATGCTTCACAGTGTGACTCACTGGTTCTTGGTAAAAACGGTATGAATGATACGCTTCTAATGTTGGCTGGTTCGATGTTTTCGATCCAAGTGTCTCGAGAACAGTGATTCGTTTCATTGGTGGTGGTTATGGATGTGGATGTTTGTGTGAATGAACACGATAGAACTGGAACTGTGCTGTGCTGTGCTGAGCTGTGCTGAGCTGTGCTGTGCTGTGCTGTTGTTCATAACAACATCGTACCGCTGACTGGTTGATGTGAAAAACACACGGCTCCACACAAAAAACCGTACCAACAGGCAAAATCTCTATACGCTGTGCAACTTTGATTCAGTGATCATTGAATCTTCAACGGACACGCGTGTACTATAGTTTAAGCTCCTGAACACACAGCTTTTTCACCCACAAAACAAAACATTCTCGCTACGTATTCTTTCGTATCGTAAGAGTAAACTCAAACAAAGTCGCATTTTCATATCGTTAAAATTCATCAAAAGAACACACAACTGTTTGATGGAAACGAACAATTTTTGTTTTCACTCTCTCAATCTCTTCTTCCTTGTTTACTAAATAAAGCTGGCAACAGATGAAAACAGTTGGATAAATTTCAATTGCATAAAAATCGAAATCGTCACGGTTGCTGATTTCTAGTTTTCTTTTTTCACTGTGTTTAAACGTTTTTTTCTCAAGTCCTACACACAAAAATTTGTGTGTTTGTTTGTTGTTTTTTTTTTCTCTATCACTTTAAAATTTATTGAGTCGATTGACGGAACTGAGCCCGTTGACGGACAGATTGACGTTGACGGGTTCCTAGATGATATGAAAATGTTTCATTAAAAATCAAAAAAATCACAGTGTGATCAACCTGTATATGCTGAGTGCTGATGGTGGTGTGTTTTGTTGTTGTTGTTCGTTCGTTCGCTTATATTCTCGTTTCTATAAATAAATCGACAAAAAAAAACAAAATATCGTGTGAAGTGATAGCAATTCAATTTTCTCTCAATCTAGATAACGGTCAGTGATTTTGAATCTTTTACGTTGTTTTGGCCGTGTAATTTTTGTTGTTGGAGTTGATTTTTTTTTATCGCTTTCACTTTGGACACTCATTCTGTTGAGTCAGAGAAAGAAGGACAAAAAAAAATAAACAAAATCGTTGTTATTGTATCGTTCGGATAACATCACTTTCAAAGCATTATACGCATAACATACTAAATTCATTACATAATATAAATAATTTTATGGCGACCAGAAAATATGCACATGTGTGAAAAATGTTGCATTTGTTGACTCACTCTCCGGCACAATTGGTGTGTTGAAAATTGAAGTGTTTTTGAAAGACGATGAAAACACATTTGACCGTAAAAATAGACAGAATAGAAAGAAAATAAGGAATCGAAAAACAAAAGCAAAGAAACCCCGAACGAGCCACAACACAGCTCGAACTTTAGAGTGTAAAAACGACTTGCACCATATGCCACATTAAACACGAAACAAAAAACGAAACATTTTACAATATTTTTTTTTATTGGTCAATAATTTGTTCCAAAAGGAAAATATTGGCAAAAATCGTTGCTAAACCATTCGACCTATCACCGATACATTGCAAATTGCACCATTTTGGTTGCATTTGAAAACATAATCGACTGTGTGCATTTACTTACCGATCAACGAAACAACACGAAGATCGAGTTAGATTTCAAGCATAAACCGCAATAAGTAGCGGTTCCATGTTCATCTACATTGACACAAACACCATCAGCGCATACAATTCGGACCATCCGGAATGAAAATGGAAACAACAAAAGACAGAAAAGAAAAACACATCCATCCAAATGAATGTTGAGTGCAAAATTCAATTATGCGTGTGTTGCATGTTAATTTTTGTGTAAGTGAATATTATTGGTGTGTGAGCGTGTAACCAGCCCACCCCTCCCGAAACAAAGAACCCCGAATGCGATTGAACCATAAAAAATTATGTTTGTGCTATGATAGTTCAGTGACCAAAAACGAAACTGAATCAACGTGATTACAATATCCAGTAAAACAAGTAACTGAAGAACGAGAAAAAACAAACAGCATCACGTACATATTTTGTGTGAGTGGTGGATAAACATTCAAACGATCAAAACGATTCCAAGGCCGCGCCGAAATACCATAGACGACCGGGTATGTAATGGACTTTTCAGTTTGTCGAAAATCGAATAAATTCTGATTAGGCAATGATAAAAGAGAGAGAGAGAGAGAGAGATAGAGAGCGCGCGCGAGAAAAATAGAATCAGAAAGCGCTGTTATAACAAGACCAAAATTGAACTCAGGCTGCTTTGAGGTACAAACGGAAGCAAATTAGCTCAGCGATACATATAAGCGCCAAATATTACCGAAATAAATTTTCCGCAGAGACAACACACACACACACACACACACACACACATACAAGCGCGCGCGTTAGACGGAGACAGAGAGAAAAAAAAAAGAAAAATAACTTAATTGAGTGTTTGCAGTATGTGCACAAGATTTCAAATAGCCTAATTTAAATGTTATTGATGCGCGCACACACACGCACACACAGTGAATGCAAAAACGATTTTAGCGCCTGAATAACACATACTGAACAAATTCAATCATTCAAACGAGCAACAAAAATAAACAAAGGCACTACCAAGGCATTAGCTGGGCAGGCATATTGTTGGTGAATATTCTAACAGGCGTTTGGACGAAGAAAAAAGAAAAAAAAACAACGAGAAGTACTATTTTATAAAGCCGAATTCGAAGTAAGTGTGGCTTTTTAGCTAATTATAATTAATTAGTAGGTCTTAACCGAACAATTAACATTCCATTATTCCTGGCCAACAATTCAGTTCGGTTTCTTACTTTTAATGAATCTCAGGAGAAGAATCTTTTAATGCGATATTCTCCGATTTTTACGAGTGGAAATGTCTGTTTTTTGTGTGCATAAAACCCCCTTCATTATTTTCGAATGCCGAAACGAACCATTTTTTTACCTCACTTTTTTCGCTTCGATAGATAAAGTTCAATTACCTTCATTTTTTTTTGTTGCCATTTTAAGACCATTTCATAAATTGAGTTAGATAAAGTTCCTCATTTGTTCAAAGTTAGATTTATTATTTTTTTCATAATCTAATTGAGACATTTCGGGATACTTACGTTAGGGTTAATGTCGCTGCTGGCAGATGACTAGTCTAAATTCAAAACCGGTTTTCGATTTCGTACTTTCGGTTGAGTAATCGATTTATTCGTGGCTTTTGTTATCTCCGTTCGATGTACGTAGCTTTCTTTTGAATATAAATTTTAAAAATAGCCGGTTCAAGTAATTGTGACCAAAATTGGCCATTTGAAGTAAAATTCGATTCAGCAAAGTTATTTTCATTTTCTTTTGGTTCGACAACCATTAAAACAGAATTCATCACCATTTTTGTTTGAGCCCTACAGGTTCTAAACGTGATATTTATTCCTAACGTTCGAGAAACCAATAACATTTTGCAAAGAAAAAACTTTCACCTTATTCCATCTTTATTAGATCGCTCACTTAAAAAGTTGATTGATAACGATGCCGTAATGTGTGCCCGAATTTTTGTTGTTGTATGTATCATCTCTAGATGAATCCGAAATAACGTCGGCTTCTTAAAAAAAAAAAAAAAAACATAAAACTTCTCCATGTGACAATTCTGTGGTTGTGGTAGGTAAATTTTTTATGACTGGAGATCTCCATCGTTTTCGATTCCTATTTTGTACTATTTGTTTCAGCACATTCGTTTCGTGTTACTCTTAAGTGAAAATCCCCATTTAAAAAAAAGTCGAATTGATTAATCTTTTTTTGAAGATGTTTAATATTTAAATTTAATATGCCCATTGAATCACTTGATAAAATGAACAAACGAACGAACGAAAAAAAAACGAAAAAAAAAACAATTTAAAGCGAAAGGTGTCATATTCAACTGCATTAAAAAGGATCCATTTTATATCGGTCCGCAGAGAATTTCTATCACAAAAATTTAAATGTTGAAAATTCACGCGAAACGTGAGAACAAAATGACCAAAGTGTCTATTTTGTGGTTCTAAGTAACTTGTAATTGATATTTTAACAATGTTTTTCCTTTTTTTTGGCTTCTATTTTTCCGACATATTTAAATTAATCGTAATTAGAATGAAGGATACTTGACCCATTATATTTGGTGTCGATTCATTATATTGTTACGTGCTGTGGCGATAAGAGAGAAAAAGAAAGAGAAATAGAAAGAAAAAGAGAGTATTTAAAACGGGCGATGATGAATTTGCCACATTTGGCCCCAAAGTATATTGCTAACATCATCAAATTTGGGTAAGTCGAAAAGCGTTTAGATATTGTCGGATCATATTCCCAAATGGCAATAGAACGACGAGACAGAGGGAAAAAGAGACAAAAAGAGAGTGGAGGGAGTCAAGTTATCAACCAGCTCATTTTTAATATTATACTGTCTCCAAAGCCAATTCAGCGGTTGATACGTTTTTTTCGTTGTTGTTTATAATGTCGAAAGCTGAGCCGAAAATCGGATCCAAACAAGCTGAGAGGAAACACACGGTGACTTTTCGCCAACTTCTTTGCGCGCGCTCTCTCTCTCTCTCTCTCTCTCGTCCAAATTAATATTAAGAGAATTGCTGCCATTCGAAAATTCAGTACCCCTTGAACAACGTAAATTGGTGTCGACTGCGACAGCGAATTTGTGATAAGCAATGTTATCATTTGCTATTGTCACTATAAATAAAAATTCAACCACAATGTGGCCCCATTAGATGCGGCATTGTCATTTAACTAAGCAGTACCTATTACGGGCAATGCCAGTGATTTGCTAGATTAACCGCTCAGTCGACAGTCAACAGAATGGCAGGTATGAAAGGTGTCATTGAACGTTGAAAACGCTTCATTCCACCGCAGATTGAAAAAAGAAACACATACACATTGAATGATTTGATGCATGTCTGTCATGGCAAAGCCGACAGATTTTTATAGCTTGGGATTTTCCTTTTTCGTTTACAAATGCGAATTTCACCATCGCATCGATGCAATTTTACCCACATACACTGAAAATTGAACATTCTATACCAAAAAAAAAGAAACCACAGCAAATAAAGAAATTGACTGCGTCAAACGTACAAAGTTCCATTCATAACATTTATGTTGTGTTTGTATGAATTCATACACATTTTTTGATAGACTGAAGTCTGTGTATATGCAAACTCCATCGGGCTCAGTCACACATCTCACACTGTGGCCCATACTCATCGGATGCTCATTTCACGGAATATTTTCATCCACATTAATTATTTCGTTTATTTCAAGAATGCCAAAAATGTTTCCCACTAAAATATTATGCAAATTGCTGGCGTATACTCGCGTGTGTTAGCGCGTGTGTGGCTGGCTCATCACGAACGAAGAGGTTGGCGGTGACAAATACTGAGATTTCTTCACTTTCAATGCCGATTTTCACTCGGCATATTTCACTTTTATGAAATAACTTTGTATTTTATCACCTAATTAACATGTTTATAGTTGGATTCTTGAACGTTTACTCCATCTGCGTATAAATATACACGAAAATATACGGAATGTTGTGTGTGTGTGTTTTTTTTTTCTTTTCGCATTCGGTGTATGTTTTATAACATACTTTGAAATGTGTTAAATGTGTTTTATGCTTTGCTCTTCTTATCGAAACTAACTTAGACCGACGTGTTTAAATGTTCGGACCAATTATTAACGAGACGAGCGATAAGTGTTCACAAATGTTGATCCTGTGCGCTTTTTTTCCATCTAGCAATCATTTTAGCAACAAAAAAATATGGTGGGAGTTTGATGCGCCAACAAATGTATCACAAAAATCGATACACACACACACAAATTGGGTAATGTTGAATAAGAAATTTAGATCAAACAATTTCATATACACGGTTATATTTATATACAAAGTTCCAAAAAAAAAGAGAATGAAACAAATTGCACGAACTTGAGCATTACAAATACGCTCTAGCTACTGTTCGCTCAAAATTACAGGGGACAGAAAATAAGGTTTTCTGAATTGAATTATCATTCAACAGTTTTAACTGCGTCGGAAAGTCGCCATGAGAATACCGCCTTTTCCTTTATTTCATTTTTATTCTATTTTTTTGTTAACTTTTTTTTTTATAAACAAAATCACTGAATATTCTATTGAAAAATAAAATATCAGAAAATCCAACCCGTAATCAGAATAAACCAATAAGCAACCGAAATTAGAATCAAAATGTAACATGAGTCTACAGTATTATAAATTTGCGAAGTAACAAAAAAAAAATACACACACATTTTTTTACCAATGAAAACTACTGATTTTGGCTTGTGGTTTGCATAAATTTATGTGCGCATGAAACGGTAGCGTGAACGACGAAACTTCCCATTTGGCTGCTAACAATCAAGCTGAAAATTCTCTGGATTTTCGTTTGTTGTTTTAAAATAGTGTTCACATAATATCCAGCTTACTACAAAGAGAGATGTATAAAATATCTCTCGATTCTTCGAAAACGGATAATTTAAAATCGTTTATGTAATTTATTAATTTAAATGCATGAAATGATGACAGCGAAAATCGCAATAATTTTACATATTGTATAAATACTTTGATTTTCCATTTGGTTTTCCATTCCAATATTATGTGTATACATTGGGTTAAAATTTCAATTTAGAGATAGAATATATGAGAGACTAGATGGTGCACTGTGGTGCACATCTGTGCTGTATTGATATTTAGTGCAAACAAACTGCGCACAAAATTCACATTAATTCAGTTTTCTTCTCGATTTTTTTTTTCAATAAATGATGGAGAAAATAACTGCAATAGCGAATGCAGTTTCGCAACCGAAAAAAAATGGAATATATTTTCGGAACAGTAAAAGAGTCTAAATATTTACGTATAGATGCAGAGCACATCAATTGAAATCTATAGCAAACACGTGAATGAATGTTGCTTCGGTTCCGTTCCGTTCAATTTTCATTTTCTTCATTAAATTTCACTGAAAAAATGATTAACATTTTCTGTATTCGTTTGAAATGTTGCGAGACTTGTTAAAACTACTAATTGGAATAATAGATTTTTTTTCGATAAAACTTGAAAAGTTAAATTTCAAACCGGCAACCTTAATAAAAATGAGATTAGATTTCAAAAATGAGACACACAAACAACTCCTTGACAATGTACCGTTTTAATGTTCATGACATGTGATAATGGGTGGGCGGAATGGAACAATTTTCGTTTTGCGTGGAACAATTTCCGAAAATTTAGTTCTCTGGCTAAGTAACCGTGTCGATGTCTATTCTGTTCTATTCAATTCTATTCTATTCATGTGTGTATAACATGACGAATATTTGCACAGCATTATGAGGACGATGAATGATCAGAAGTAAGTTGATGAATTCAAAACTTTGAAAAGGACAAATATTTGGTTGATTCAGAGATTGAAGAGCAAAATGTGGTTCATTTGTGCAATAAGAACCCGGAGATGGGTCTGAATCACTTTAACTAGCTGCTAATGAAGGTAATTTTTACAATTCTACGAACATCAACCGGAGATTTAATGAACACCTGAAATACCAGATTAAGAATTGCGGCCGTATTCAGCCCACATAAGACTAAACAATTGGTCGTTCTGACAACGATAACGACAAGTAATCATATATATTTTCTTTTGCCAGAGCATTTTATTTTTACAAACGATTTGTATTTTTTCATTTAAAAAAAAAACGAGAGAGAAAGAGAAAACGGATTCCATCGAAAATTCAATTCACAACAGCAACAATGACGAGAGAATAAACTTCAATGTTATACATGAAAACACTGTCATGAATCGGTATTATTAATTAATAATAATCTTGGTGAAATTGAAATTTTACGGAAAAGAAAAAGGGATTTCAAAAGCATAAATCACTGTAGCGAAGGAAAATATACAAAGTTTGAGGTAGCACGAGTGAACAATTTTTTTTTTTTTTTGTTGCAAGTCTTAAAATCGTATATCATCATGTTTATTATTCATATTTTCCAGCTTATTCAACCATTTTGCAAATTATTCATGGATTTGCTTATCAAATTATTTTCAAAATCTGGTTCGATGTTGTGGCATTCTTGTTGATCCTTCTTTCTCTCTCTCTCTCTCTTTCTCTCTCTTTCTCTTCATTCCATGTGCATGAATCAAACATTGATTTTTGCGACCGATGAAAAGATGTGAAAAGTAAACGAAATCGTTCAAATAAACAAATGAAATTTGCAGGTTTTGTCGGCTGTTCGCAAATAATATTGAAAGTAAAAAAAACTCAATGTTATTGTTTTTTCTTGTTGTTGATTTCATCATTACCGTGTGCGGTGGTGCCATGATGTGCCAATTGATTTTTCAATTTTACATTAAGACTTCGAGAGCACTCAATATGATTGTAACACATTCAATTGACTTTATTTTTGTCGCGCATCAAATCAAACGGTGAAGTTCAGCTAAATTGAAATTTCAAGTGACATTTTGTGTTTTTTTTTTTCATTCAAGCACATTAGGTGAACGGCTAGGGTGTTTTTGTTACAAGTCATTTCAAAATAATGTCATATTTGGGTCGGATAAGAAAATCCCCATCGATATTTTTGTGATGGTGGAATTTGTATTCACATTTCTCAAGGAATTCCTATTTCAATTTAAAAAAAAAAAAAAAATTCTAATTGAAATTAGGTCGAACCAAGTAATCATTATATTTAGATTCACATATGGAATAGATAGATTTTTACCAATTATATATTAATATTGAATTACAATCCCATCGCATCAGAATTGTGATTGTTATGCAATGTTTCTGAATATTTCACTCAACTGAATCGACATAAGCCATTTCCTCAAATATTTGCATCGCAAACACCCTAATTGTACAGTATTGTATACACTGTATTGAACACTCGAACGCCTTTTATTCCGAAGCGACTTCATTTATTTAACATTTTGTAATGCGATACATGTTCACGCACACATAAGCAATCAATACAAAATACCCTTCTAATAACTCTAGTGAGCATTTCCTTGTCTTTTCTTCCATCTCAAACACCCTGACAACAGCTGCTCATTCCCGTTTTTTTCTTTGCTTTCTTATTCTCCGGGTCCTTCTATTTGATTTGCATAGAATTCGATGATTCATTCAATATTCAACATTGCCAAATACTTATTTACAGTAAATTTTATCACACAACACAAAATGAAGTGAAACGAAATCGAATTATCAAACACACTTTTCTTTTGTTCGTTTCATGAATTTTTCTCGGTTTTGTTTTTCTCTCTCCACGTGTTTTTTATTTCTTCGTTCGATAAGCGTTGAAAATGTTTAATTTATATTCGCTGTCTGCTCTTTTTTTTTATTTAAATAATAAATATGTATTGTATTATATGAGATATGAGGCAAAATGTTCGAACTAATAAGAAAATGAAAAATAACAATCTCAATCTCTGCGTTTGATTTGATTTTTTTTTTTGTTTTCGTTCGCGGAGGAAAAAAAACACAAAATTATTTCGTTATACATGGGGACAGTCATACTATGAAAGCTAGCAGAAGCTAGCAAAGGCTAGCAAAAATTTCAGTACACTGCTATATGATTTTTCACAGTTTTTGTATTCTCTTTTGTTCGGATGTTCTTCGTTCCTGTTGTAAAATACATATATAGGCTAGCAAAGGCTAGCTGAGGCTAGCAAAGGCTAGATGAATGAACGTCCCCATGGTTATATCAAGCTATTTGTTTTCCTCAATGGAATTCTACTTATTGTGAAAATAACAGGAAACATTAGTACAGATAGGCAACAATATATTTACGAAAAAAAACGTCGAATACTTTTTTCTGTATTTGTTTCCTTCTTTTTGTTACTCTGCATTTGTGAGAACTTGTAATTTTATGCAATTTTTTTTTTGCGTTTAAGGCTTTCAATTTATATGAAAAAGCAAATAGAATAACTTGAAATTCAACTGGAGTATTTTTTTGTGTGTGTCGTATTTACTATGTATGCGTTTGAGAAATCGAACAGTTGTTTAACCAGAACTCAAAACTCGAGCGAGTTGCCATTATCAAAACCATCAGCTGAATACAAAAAAAAAACAAATTCCTCTACTAACTTTCATTTTTTTATTCATCTCTTCACATTTTTGCTAGCATTTTTGTGACTCTCAAAATGTTATTCGACATGTATAATCAGTACATTACAGCAAAAACACTTACTTTTTCTTCGTTCTTATTGTTGTTGACAAACGTGTCAATGCATACAATACCATAAAAAATAACGCTGAAAATGGTCGTTTTCACTCACTTGAAATGTTAGCTAAGCCCAAATTCCTTTAACCCAACACAAAACTGTGGACTCGTATACGAAAAAGTTATTATTCCCATAGTATTTGCATCTAATATAGCAGCAGCACACAATTCTGCATCAATTCTGATGGTTTTTGCTTCGGGTGGGTGTAAAAGCTAAGCAACATCTGGGAGTAAATATAAAAACAAATACTGATGAATTTTTCGATGTAGACATAAACACTTAGTTTTGCTTTTGTTTCGGCTTTATACGATGTTGTTCGGCATGAATCAAACGATAATTTATGACATGACTGTTATTCAGACATCGAGGAAAAAGCTCGAGAAAGGCACAAAAAAATGCACAAGACCAGATGAAATACTTTGGTTTCAATATTTGATATTTTACATACATCCATACACAGTGCAATTCAAACCAAATTGAATTTCATCAAAACGACAAAAGCACCGAAATGAACGGTTCATTTCCGTTCATTTATTCAAATTTTTTTCTTCTTTGTTTTATTTAAATTTTGTAACATTTCAATCAGACTCTGTCTAATAAGTGCGTAATTTTCGTCTTTCAATCGATGTTTTTTCAGCACATTTGTTGCATTTTGAGTTTGAAATTGCTTTTTTTTCTCTCTCTTTTTCGTGTTTTTATGCTCAACGTTGCACGTAATTTTTTCCAATTTCGGACACCATTTTTGCTCTTTTTTCTTTCTCACACTCTCTCTCTCTCTCTCTCTTTCGCGCATTTGTGATCTTCGCTTAATGGTTTGTTATTCTCTTTGCTGATGTGCAGCCATTTGTTGGGGTGGCGATAATAAAATATCGCTGTAATGTTCGTGTTCGAAATTTGCGCTGAAAATATATACTATATTGAAAGAAAATACATCTACAGCGAGAGTTTTTATAAGTGTTTAATTTGCAAAAAGTGTCAAAACGTGTCAAATATCATAAATTATTGTTTACTCGCTGGGAATGTAAAAATGAGCTCGCCTTACATGGCAACAAACACATCTAAAAGCCATTGTATGAGATGTTCTGTGTGGATGATGTGAATGTGTGGATTGGTTCAGTTTATTTCATTTTCTGAATGCATATTGAATGGTCATTTCAATTGAATGAACAAACTTGCCCACACACATACAAATTATGTGATTAGATTTGAGCTATAAATTATGAACACAAAGAGCAATAAATTGATCAAAAAGTTCGTAAGACTAGAAATGCCATTGGTTCTGTGCCATGATTGTCACTCTGAGTAATGAACTATGAATGATATTTATTTCAGCATCAACAAGGTGTTGTAAATTTGGAATGTTCATTGTTCAATCATCTATTGTAGTAAAGAAAATGTTATCCCCGAGGTTGTGTGTGTGATAGTGTGTGTGTTGAATCGCATGTGTAGGGATGATTTGGACTATTACCTTATTGTAGGCCGTGTCCATTATTTAGCTATTATTTGCAATTCCATTATTTTCGACGCATATTTTTACATAATATTTACATGAGTATATTTTTGGCATATTGACGCACTCTTACCGCTGGCTATTTTGTATGCGTTGTTTATTTATCTAAGCATCATGTTTCTGTATCTCTCTCTCTTTCTCTCTCTTTCTCTCATATTTTTAGTAGCCTCGCCGCTTCTGTATTATTCTCATTTTGATTTCTTCTGTTATTTTCGCCGAAAAATATGATTTTTGTTCGGCCATTGAATCAACCCGCATATTTTTTTTATTTCTTATGGTACGATATGGTTACTGCATTCGGTTTGTTAGTTGTTGTCAGATGGAATTTTTTTCTTTTTCACGCTCCACTTGGGTGGGCTGTGTACAGTGGTTTCTCATGCATTTGTAAAATGTTAACGAATATTCTTTTGTTTTGTCCGGAATTCCAGTAGCATACATGATTGCAAACATGATTCAAAAATTGATATGAAACAACCATGGTGAAGAGTTTGCCAGGTGAAAATGGTAATTGGCCCCATGTCTGGCAAAAACAAAAATGAGCAAATATTCGAAATAATTGTCAAAAAACAAATTGCACGTCGTTAGACCGTTCAATATTTTATATACATTTTATGAGGCCAAATATTGCAGCGGCTCCCATACATCGTAACGCATTCACACATTTCAATTGAGTCTGGTCGGATACCAAAAACGGGGCACAATGTAATAATTGTGTTGCTTCCGACGAAGATTTGAACACAAATTAAAAATGATATACTTTATGATGATAGTGTATGGTGTTGGATGTGCTTCGCCAGAATGGCATGAATCGAATAAACAATTCACATATCTTCATGACAGCAAATGGCAAACTGGGTAGAAATATGTTTATATGCAAGACTTTTTGTGCGATAATATTTATGAGAGTTAAGGGTATATTTTTTTTTCGAAAGCAGCAAAAGGGATGACACTGGGCAAAGAGTCAAAGAGCTAGTGCTAAACAAACGAGCATAAGATCAAGAGAGCGAAGGAGTGCGCGATGAAATAAATTCACAAATACGAAAAAGAAGAAGAAGAAGAAGAAGAAGAAGAAGACGACGACGACGAGAAAAAAATGAGAATCGAAACAACGGTATTCCCTACGCAATACGCATATTTCACGCGTTTTGCAATACCAGCAATTTTCACTTTACTTTCGGCCCATGACAAGATGCTGCAGCATCAACGAGACAACAAGTTGAGCGAAGCACCAAAGCCCAACGTCCCACGAACGTGTGTGTGTGTGTGTGCGCGCACAAGAGAAGAATGAATATGAGCCTTTGTTGAAAGCATATTTGAGCGCTCGCGCGCGCCTACACACACACACACACAATAAAATAGAAACGCATGCACGGCAACCATTAGAAGATTATAATAAATTTTGGTTCAGTGAGTATCACGAGAAAAATAAAAGCTCCATTAAACGAACTTCAACAAAGTAAACGCAGATCAACATTAAAGTGATAAAATTCCAATTATATCAAGTCACACGCACGCACTTAGTTTCAATCTCGTCGACATGGCTGGTAATATATGTGTCGCACATGAACACAACACACACACACAACATGTGGATGAATTTCGATACATCACGTCGACCAATTGTGTGCATACTAGTTTTTATCCAACGATTTTTGTGATGCCAAAAAGATGCGGCACACTCGAAGCCGATTTAAAAGTCGGTCGAAAGCAAAATCTATTTCGAAAGCCACATGAGGAAATCAAAAGACTAAATCAAATGGATCGCAAGAAATTAGATGGCAAACGCCGAACAAGACCCAACACAAATAAACACTTTATGTCGAATTCCGTCGAGAGAGATCTTGAATTGAGAATCAAAATAATCGAGAATTTTGTCTGTTTTTTTTTTCCCGTCGTTGTCATCGTTCCGAAAGACTTGCCACCGACTAATAAAAAAGCAGCAAGAAATTAACGGCCTTTGTAGGCAACGAACGACTTTATTGTATAGTGTCTGCTTTTTTACATTAACGCACATTTGGTATGCTTTTAAATTTTCGTTCGCGTTCACTTGAAATTGTGTGTGCGTGTGTGTGCTTTTTTTGGTCCAAAATTGCGAATGAATAATGATGATAAAAGCAATGGAATATTATTTCCATTTGCTACACTATTTTGTGTGTGTGTGTGGTATTTCGATGTCTTTTTTCCATCATACCGCAGATTATTTATTCAATCCGAATTTTTGTCTACATCTGATTTTGCTCCTCTTTTATTATCGTACCGTCAGACAATTGAGTTCCTTTTGTATCACTTAGTTAGGGCGGATTTTATAAAAAGAAACAAATGATAACAAGGGTAAATATGTGACTCATTTGGATAGCAATGGTGGCGGTGCGTTTTTGTTGTTGCTTGGATTCTGCGGATGGTAAAATCGCTCATTCGAAATAAATACGTTTTTTGGACGATTATGTAATTTCTTTTTATGATTTCGCTCAATTCTGGGGCCCCCCAAAACAGAACTCATCACAATTTTCAGCCAAGTAGATTAAATGTCATTTATGTTCGTTCTTTTCTGTTGGTTTTTTTTTTAATTTAATGATATTAAAAATCAAAGAAAATATGATGGACGAGAAAAGACACGGCTCAAGAGCTCAAAAAAAACATTGTCCTTAAATAGGCGATTTAGTGCCTTGACGTCTGCTGTCTGCTGTCTGATGCTGTTTTCAACATCACAAAATATCATGCTGTGTGTAAATAAACGCCGTTAACGATTCGCATTTTTTATATCATTTATTCTCATATACAAATCGTTAATCTTATGTTAAATGTCGCATGGCCAAGAATCAATAAATCATCGATTACAGTGCAGCTGAACAGTGTTCTTTTTCTTCTTCTTCGATGCCATCACAATGGCTGAGAATAATGTTTTGGCTGATGCCACTTAAAAACAGAAATAATTTAATTTGAGTGCTCAACAATGATAATAATCATCTTGTTGCAAAAATGGTGAATATTAAATTGAACACCATAAAAATAAGAGATGTGTTTTAGCTTGAATCAAACCTGAAAGATAGAAAGCACCGATACAAATTTCGGTCTGACCGAATGTGACCAAAAATGATTATTAACTGGCTTAATAAAGCTGCACTCAAATATGCACGCTGGATGTTAATGCATTAGCACATGTGCTATTGACATTTTGGGCCATTTTCACAGACTTGGATGATTTAGTCTTTTATTCACCCGAATGTTATCAATTGCCTACACAATGTGAGCGAAGCAAAAGTAAAACCATTAACTCAGGAAGCACTATCAATCAAGTATCATCAAAATGTTTATTGATTTTAAAATAGTTTTCAAATGGATTGGAATGTATGTGATCATTAATCAGTCTTCATCTTTGAATACATAATGCTATTATATATACGTTTCCAGAACTTTCGAATAATAAAATTATTTGCTCCCAATTTGGTTTGAATGAAGCCCAATTAAAGCGATGGAAATGATTGAAAAAACACTGCAAAGGATTTGACAAACTTAATTTGATTTGATTTTGAGCTAAACTTCAGCTCAAACCACCACTTTGCCAACTTTGGCAAATTGGTCGGTTTTCTCTGGACTGCAAATCAAATCCATAGGATTAAGTTTAAATTAGGGAGAAATATCAATTTTAATAATCAAATCGATAAAAAAACAAATAATTTATTTCTAGATCTAGACCAAAAGATTAACATTTGTGGATTTGTGTTAAACATGTTTACTCGAGCACATTTTAATCATTTATAATGTTATAGATTATCGATGATTGTTTGCGATTTTTATCACAAAACCAAAAACAATAACGGACAAACGCCCGGATGGACATGGACACGGATAATTATTTTCGTCAGCGGGCATAATTGTCTGATATAAAAAAAAAGTGCGTGACAGAGTCAGTACCGAAAACGGAGCTTATGATAATTTCAACTATTCTCGGATGTTTCAATCCAGTTGTTGCTACTTTTGGTAGATTATATACACAAAATGACATTTATTTCGATGTTTTCCGCCATTGAAATTTGGCGTGAGGATTGAGAATTATGATTTTTCTTTGTGTGTGATAAAAGTTTTGGTTCAACTTCATTTAAATAACATCACGTTCAAATCATTTGGGATTATTCGAGTCTTTTTTAAATATATATCGATATCATTTGAAATGTTTTGCTCACGCGTTCGAGGCAATGAACGTATCATTGGAAAAGTTCAAAGACTTGCAAACACCATCAATATTCAATGCCGCGTCTGAACGTTGAAACAACAGCTCATTCGCAATTGGAAATTCGAAAATCGAACAAAAGAAAATGTTTTATTAACATACTTGCAGTAATCTAATAGCTAGATAATAGAATAAATTATACTCATAATCCTAGCTGACTGATATAAAAAAAGAAAAATAGGTTTTTACCCTTCAAACAATTTCTTATTATAGTTGTTTCTCTAGAGCTAAAACTAAGAGTGATGAGTGTCCCCATGGAACATTTGTCCTTCGGTAGACAATTTGATTTTCAATCAAGCATCACTTTAGCAAAATTTATCGGCCCAAGATAATCAATATATTAATTCAGAACGTCATTTCCACCCATGAGCACACACTTCAAAGCTTTAACTAATGACTAACAAATTATTCGCATTTCAAATGGTGTTGAAATGCGATTAATCGCAAAGGAGCTTTTTGCGTGTGAAATGTCATTTTTTCGGTGTTGTTGTTGTTGAAAAGCCTGGGTCGTTGTCAATTTATTTGTTGGCGTCAACAATTGAGCAGATTGCATGGAGTGGCGGAAACATTGTCGATTAAAAATCAATATTATTTTGTGTTTCGATCAAACAATGAATTCGCATGTCAATGAGTGAAAAATGGTGAACGGTACGAGATTTAAATCTAGGGGGTAGTCACACATTTAATAATAGCGTTACATTTATTTTAAAATTGCATATTTCGTTGATTTTATTTTAGCTATTTAATAACGCCAATATCCAATTGTAACAGTGGTTTGAGCGGTTCAAAACTATCCAGCCATGCCCAAAGTAACAGATCGTTAGTGTTTTGCGAAACATGTTTACAAAACAAACTGTTGAATATCATATGACCGCTATGCGTCAGTATCTTTCTATTTATTTGAACTATTGCCATAGTGAAATCCTGTGAATGCGGATACAAAAAGAAATCCCTATAACAATTCTCGTTGAATTCATTTGTGTGCTATGTGATGGGTCGCCTAACAACCATTTGAAAAACATAAAAATCATTCTATTGTTCAATGGAAATGAAGTTAAACAAATTCCATCGAATCGGTACCCTGTGTTTGAAAAACGTTCGAATTTGTTTGCAATAAAATATCGCGTTTGGGAAGTACTGCGTGTGTGTTTTTTTTCCACTCTATATCTCACTTTCTCGAAAGAGCATGTGATTGACGCGAAGAAATGGAAAATTGTTTTTTCATTCAATACACAACTGTTACTCTACTGTTAACCTTGGCGTGAATGCAATATTTCAACAAAAGTAATGAAATCAACCGAGGAACCGAATGGAAATTGTAATGAAGACAAAGAGAGTTGAAAGTATCAAAACAAAGCTACGGATGTAAATTCATGCTTTTTGCTCCGTTTTTTTTTGTGTGTGTACATAGTTAGAAGTACATCAGGCTAATACGTGTGGTTCAACGAAACATTTATTTTCATTTAAAATTTCGCCCGTTTTCAATTCAAAGCTGTTGCGCCTCAACCATTTTGACGGGATAGAGTCTCGAAGGTCTAACAATATAAATAAATAAAACGCACTGGCAGGCTGACGAAAGCGAATGAGGAACAAAAAAAGAAACGAAAAAAGATCCACTTGCGGATTGATGAATGTTTAAAGTTTTAGTTAAAATATTCAGCACACACACACAGTGCTGGAGTGTGAAACCGTTATTTTAGATGTAATTTGTTAGTACAAAGGGAATTTAACGCAATGTGAGCGCATACGAATCAAGGAAATGAAGAAGATCAACGGTTTGGGCATCAACGGAATATAAACTGAAATTTCTAACTGTTCTCAACTCAGTTGAGTCAACTGTTACACACCCACACACACAGGAGCTACTGTTCTCTAGATTATTAAAATAATGCCAAACGTTAGTGTGTTTGTGTGACATAGAAGCTGTCGCAACAAACACACAATACCTGACAACTCAACCCAGTTTACATGACAAATAGAAACAGAAATATTACGGCCACCCATTTTTGGCATTTTCTTTTAATGTTTTTCTTGTTGTTGTTGTTGTTGTTGTTTCTTTTCTCTCGTTTCCTTTGAACACGGTGATAAAACATTTTGTCACTGTGGTTTTGTTGCTTTAGTACTTTAGCTTAAACACAAGAAGAAATCTACTAAGTTATCGTTTGAAAACCGTAAAATTGCTTCATCCTTCATTTGACACAAAAAGAAAACGATCAAGCAATTGATAATACTCTGTTGAGCTGTCACCTTGCATTTACTTGTGAATGTTCTAAGACCAAGTCTTTAAAATCCATGCACAAACTTCCCATTCACCGTGCGAATATAATTTATGTTAAGCAATAAGTTGCTAGTGCTGTCAAATGTTTTGAAAACAAACAAATAAACCGCAAAGCTTGTTTCATTTGTCGTCACACCACCAAATATTCGAATGCAACAAACTTTTGGTATGGATGTGTATTGGAAGCGAAATACACACGCACACACACATAAACAAACACATACATTCGCCGCATGCTATTTGATTGACAGTGATCCAGGTCAATAGTAATACTGGCAGTTAACAGAGCCCCTCCGAAACCACGAAACCCAGATACATATCTCTTCTGGTGAATCGAAAATCAAATTTGATTTCGCAGTGTGCAACATTTGAGAGATGTGTATACGTGAGTGTTGAATGTTGATTGTCGGTTGCTAAAACTCTCGGTTTGACATTATGGCAAAAATGATTTCAAGCCGACATTTTTTTTTTGTGTATCTCGGATAAATGACAATATTTTCCCCCAATGTACTCGTTATGATGTTATACATGAAGCTGTGTCGGGTATAAATAAATAAAACGCCGTCAGAAATATTAATTAGAAAGAAGAGAGAGCAAAAAAAGAAAATATGACAAATCAAGCGAATATATAGACGAGATACGAATCTCACTTGGGTGGCAACATTCGGTGTCAAATGAAATTCGAGAAAAAAAAGTGGTGAAGTGGAAAATTGAGGGGCTTGAGTGTTGGGTGTTTAAATTGCCCCCAGCCGTGCCAACGCTTACACTTCCCATACGTTCCATTTTCATGCAATGCCAAATGAAAATTATGTGCACTTTTCTTAAATTCGATTTCTTTTTCCGGCAAATTTTCTTGGAAAGCCTCCAAAACACTAGCTTCGGCAATGTCATGCGGCTGTTGTGTGTGTGTGTGTGCGTGTGTGTACTATGCTCCACATTGCATGAGTTTATTGCTGGGTATTATTTTCGTGTTCATTTTCATTCGATTTGTTTGCCGTTGTCGTGTTTCTTTTAATACTCATTTGACGCATTTATTGCGATTGTTGTTATTGTTTTTTTTGCTCGGTCAATTCATTTATCATGCGACATCAATACCCATCAAAGCGATCATAGTGCGTATATGCTATTCTGTACACAGCGACATACACGCCCGATATCAATAAACGGTGTTAAAATGAAAAGCTCACTTTGTGCAACACACACACAAAGTGATACACCGCTGAATGCCATTCATATTATCGCCTAGCATTTTTATGGGACAACTCCATTGTTGTTATAGGCCATATGACCCAGAAAGCACATCACCGAAAGTTAACAGCGACAACGATTGTAATTATCAATCGTAAAAAAAGAGAAAGAAAGTGAAAAGCACAACACAATGTATTAAAAAAAAAATAAAGAGCTGAACCAACATTTCTGCAATTCGCACGTAATCATCATCACAGCAGATAGAGCGAAACAAACACACGCACAGAATATATTTGAAGTATCTAATCGCAATAAAAACTATGAAAATGGCGCGTGAAAACCACGTAAAAGGTGCATCATGTTCCGTTCGTGACACTTCAACAGCAGACAAAAAAACAAAATGACACTGTAAAAAACACTGACGGTTATTGTGCTAACGTAACATTGTTCTTTTTACGCTTTTATTTAGAGAAATTTATTGGATTCGTCACTCTTTCGATTCGCTGATTGCATCTCATCAATGGGCAATTAGGATTTATACATGAAAATATCAATTTTGACAACGACCACCACAAAATGGGAACATTACACACTGCGACACAATTTTGCACCCATGAAGAAGTCGAATTGAGCGTTAAACTAGAGGCCAAACGGAGCTCAACGCCACCTCCCGTTTCTCGAGATCAGTTCGTTTGCGATTTTTAGACAGATTGGCATTTTTTCCTATATTTCGTCAATAACTTTGGAACGGCTCGCTCAATTTGAACATATCATGCTCCAAAATTGATGAAAATCAACAGACCTTTGCAACGCTTGTTCATTAAACATGATACAGTATGTAGTTCAGCAGACTCGTGCTATCGAACAGCGCTTCAAAGGAGAAAATGACGATTTTCAGCGAAATTTTGCATTTCCACTGAAATTAAACAAATTTACATTTGTTAAATCTATTTGAGAGTATCATATTTGAATTTAGCAGTCTGAATTTATATAAAAATGGTCGATTTTACTTGATTTTTACGCAAATTACACCAAAATGTAGGGATTTTCTACACCCCAGAACACAAAAAATGTCAATCTGTCTAAAAAACGCAAACGAACTGATCTCGAGAAACGGGAGGTGGCGTTGAGCTCCGTTTGGCCTCTAGTTTAACGCCCAATTCGACTTCTTCATGGGTGCAGAATTTTTTTTCATTCTGTCTCAGTGTGTTATGTTCAAAAAGCAACAATAATGATTGATTTAAATGAATTTTTTTGAATTTTTCCATATGAGAATTCTTGTTTGTAATTTTATATTTAATTTGAATATTTGTAAAATTTCTTGAGATGTAAAAAAAAATCTCATAAAAAAAATGTCCGCTTTTGTGAAGTAATTTCACTAAGGGTAAGATACTGTAAAGCGAATCTATACTCTAATTATGATGTAACTGCAAAAATGAAGTTTATTGCATATGTTACTAGAGTACTTGGGTTGAAATTAGACCTGCATAAAGTAGTAGGTTGGAACATGGACGTCTATTCATACGTTTTCGTGATCGTTTTGTCTACTTTAGGAATACATTTTCCCAAAGTCCATTACAGTCCGCTTTGTGGTTCGAACCAATGTCAATTTGGCTGTACTTAAAATGAACTCAGAGATAGTTATTGCAACCTTTAATGTGTGGCCGATTTTAAAGAGTGCTTTTTTTATAAGCTCTATTTACAGTTGGCAGACGGCGCCACTAATATTATAGTTTTTATGCCACATCATTCGATCAATAATTTTTTAGTTGGAAATTTTTAGTTGGAAGCTGTTAAATTGAAAGGGCAAAAAAAATTTCATTCAGCGGTTAAAAATGCGATGTAATTACCTGAAGCGTCAACGACTAGAAAATGATAAAGTCCTAGTTACTAACTGAATTTGCTATAAAATGTCCCAGCCACTACTTTTCACCCGTGCTTATATTACTTATAAAAGAAAACATCCAACAATCATCGAGTGTCACGAGCATTATAACAAGCGAATAAATATGATCATGAACATGAACTTGGACACTCAATGACAAACTACAAAATACAACGCAAAGCAAAACAAAACAAAAACACACACAAAAAAATAAAGAAAATGAAGAAGCGAAGATATATTGAGGACGACAACGAAACAACAACATAACAAAAGGGGAATTAGCAGAAGCACGCATCGCGTACTCGAATTGGACAAGCCAAACTTCGCACACAAACTCGCAAACACACACACACACACACACACACACACACACCAACAAACTCGTCGGCGTGTACACATTAAAAAGCTAAAACCGGGGTATAATGATTATGAGTTTCGTGTCAATGCTAATGAAAATAATACGTATAACCGTCATTTAATTTTATTTTTTGTCGTTGTAGCTTTACTCGTGTTCACATCTCTGTTCACGGTGGTTGTGCAACTCTCTGCTCCATGGGTCTCACATCATCGCTTTTTTTTTGTCGCTCCCGCAGTCCCATTTCGCCATGATTGTGCAGCCAACGGTGCGCCGCTTTGTATCGTGCTATACAAGATTCTTCTTGTGCCTAAATTATTTGTTTCTTTGCAATTTTATGTGAATGTGAAATATTTTGACTTGCAAAAGTGCGGATTACGACGAAGTTATTCATTTCATTGGGCCGTAATACACTCGACGGAGTATTTTCATTTTCGTTGTCACCGTCATTATTGCCTGGTTTCAACTGAATTACATTGTGCCGGCCATTTTCAATGGGCTTTGAACAAAAAAAAAATTATTCCAGTCATTGGCTTGAATGTACGCTAAAACAGCGAAATACAACATATAATGTTGTACACATTTTGTGATGTATACATTTTGAAACGTTTTTACACACGGCTTTTTTTTTCCATTGTCTCCTCGCATTTCCAATTTTCGAAAGAGTTAAGTATGATTGGGGGGGCTGTGATAAGAATGAATGGCATTGGCTTTTCTTCATTAAACGTTGAAAAAATCTTCTTTGGCCAACACAACAACAACAACAAAAATGTCGAAATTGTTCGTTAAGCGACTGGCATTCGGGTAGAATTGGAACGGTGGAAGAGGGGAATTTAATTTTGGTTAAAACGAAAACCGAAAGCTATCAGACGGTCGATTACATTTGCCTGGCATCATTCAATGTAATTCATGTTCATGTTCAAATCGATTGTGAAAACAATAGACTATTAAATGAATACGACATGCTGTTGCTAGGGGGAAAGATTGATCACAATCATGGGGACAGTCATACTATGAAAGCTAGCAGAAGCTAGCAAAGGCTAGCAAAAATTTCAGTACACTGCTATATGATTTTTCACAGTTTTTGTATTCTCTTTTGTTCGGATGTTCTTCGTTCCTGTTGTAAAATACATATATAGGCTAGCAAAGGCTAGCTGAGGCTAGCAAAGGCTAGATGAATGAACGTCCCCATGATCACAATGGATACAAACATGCAAAATGAACAACTACAAATGAAAACACACCTGAACAACCGAATTGGACGAACGGAACTTTCCCCTAGCGTAACAACAGACACTTTTCAACAACATTCTTATCGTCCTCCACATTACTTTCGATCTTGTTTGAAGTCCATCAACTTAATTCAATTCCATTTTAAGTCGAACTTGATCGATACCTAATCAAGCCAATATACATTTTGTTTGTCTTGTTGTTGACTTTCAATTGCAATGATTAAAATGAATTGATCAAATAAATGCTTATTAGATTTACAGCAACCAATTGCAATACGTGACACCAGTTGATTAAATTGACAAATGAATTTATTTGACGAATAGTCAGTTGTTGTTTTTCAAGACGTATGTGATTTTCGTGTGCTGTCAATGTATATATTGTTTTATTACACTTACCTTTTTCCGGCCTTTCACAAATATTAGTATCATTCGCTCCGACTCAATGCAAGTGTTATTTTAATTGTTCACATTCTCGATGCAATCGCAAAGCAAATTGGCTTCCAATTGGCAAGCAATTCATTTGCTCATAAATTTTATCGATTCAACTGTTACACACATAAATGTAAAACCGTTGAATTTTAGCTTGTCTTTTGCCACAGAAATGGAATTTAATAAGTAAATAGACGGAAAAAACTTTGTGCTTGGCTTTAAGGCAAAAAGGTGTAGTGCGTGCGTATGCATATGCGTCGCCGCAAGACAAAGTAATTAACAATTGACAATTAATAAATGATGACTGACACTCTTGTTTGAGTCTTACGCCAACACACACGCCTTTTAATTACTACCTTTACTTTATACTGATATATGGCGACCAGGAACACAAAGTGAATTGTAAATCGACGAAAGTGCAATACTAATAAAATGACGTAAATGAAATAATAAATCGGAAATCGAAATGAAATTAAATGACAAATTGTGAGATATTTGGCACGAAGTAATAAATCGACGGAAATTAAATGATAAATTGTGAGATAGCTGTTTAAAAAAAAAAAAGAAAAACTTCGACTTTGAGAGTGACAAAATGGATCCAGTTACGTGGGGAATTGGTCTCGGCGTAGTAGCATTGACAAGTATTTCTACTTTCTTCGTAACAAAGAGCATTTATAGTGGACCAGATGGTCAAAAGATCACCGATAGTATCAACAATCAATTAATAATTGAAAAAGAAAAAGACAATAGCCACGAGTTTGCACAAACAGTGGCTATAGTGATCCTATTGTTGATCGTGGCATTACTGGTAATCAGCATATGTCTTCGCTATGTGATTAAAAAGACATTAAATCATTATAGTGCGCGTAACGTGATCACAAATGCTTGAGAAAATAGCAAAAGACATTAAATGAGTGCAAATTAACAGAATCTAAAATTCCAATATGAACGATGAATATCAAAAAAAAAAAAAATAACTGTGAATTGAAACGTTACATAGAGTGACAAAAAGTGCTCCATTGACAAATATTTGATTTGAAAATACAATGTGCAATTATTCATGCAATGAACTAAAAAAAAAAAAACAACAACGAATTGCAATATTACACTGAGTGTGTCAAAACTGCTTAACTGACAAATATGTGAGTTCAAAATTCGAATGAACTGAAGGAAAAAAAAACGAATTGCAACGTTATACTAAGTGTGTTAAAACTGTTTAATCGACATATATGTGAATTCAAAATGCGAACAATGAACCGAAAGGAAAAAACAATGAATTGAAATGTTAAACTGAGTGTGCAAAATCTGCTTGATAGACAATTTTGTGTTCGGAATCCAAATTCCAACCTGGACGAGTGTTTCAAATGTGCATTGAAAGTGTATGTAAACAAAAAAAAAAAAAACAACACAGCTGTACATGGCATTTTACGCAGTGCAAACAAAATATAATGCAAAAGACATACAATGCGAAAAAAAAAATAACACAATATACAACGTAAATGCGAATTAAAAAGTGAATTTATGACGAAAGACGGGATGTTCCAGCAGAGATAAGTCCAGATCAACATTTTAAAATATTTTAAAAATAAATAATGCTAAAATCAATTGGAATTTTGACCAATTTATGAACGTTGAATTAGATTATTTAATATGAATTTGCATAAGCTGATGAATTTAATATGAATTTACATGACCTGATGAATTTAATACGAATTTGAAAGAAAAATAATTTGGTCATCATTCGAAAACATTTACATGAAACATGATATCAATGCGATTAAATGCGATTTCACTTAATTTCGAGGAATTTTGATCTATTTAAAAAAAAAATTGAATTGAAATCTTGCTCAATAATGACAGCCTAGTGAATTTATTCCAAGAATCTACGATTTTAATGATTTGAATATACTGAATATAATATAAAAAAGACAAGAAAATCTAATGAGTGCAAACGAGGAATATAAACAAAAGAAAGCCTATTTTTATAGGGTCTGTGGAAAAATTTTAGTCTATAAGACAGAAAAAAGACCATTGCCTCAGGATGAGAGTAAGTTAACAAGTTTTAAATTAGAGGTCGTAACGGCATATAATAAATTCGCGGCATTTGTAAATGAAAACATAAAATTTCAAAAGGAAGAAACACAAATTCTAATCCATAAAAGTTTCGAAGATACCTATAAAAAAAGATTGTTAGATGCACTGCATTTTTTGGGATTTCACGTGGATTTACCCCTTGATTTTGGCTTGATTAGTGAGCTTTTATTAGTACCATATAACGTGAATGATAATTCGGACGGGGGTACAGGTGTGGTAAACAGTAACTCAGATCTGATAGAAGACTCTGAAACAGATGATGATTTAATAAACAACGTTGAAACGGGTGATAATTTAATTTTTGAAAATTTTGCTTCGCATTCGGCCCCTGTATCCACACAACATACAAAAATGACTTCTAAATTGGAATTTTACAATTTATGTGCCAGAACTTTCACAGAATACTATTCTGGTGATCCACTGTCACTGAATCCATTCATAAATTCTATCGAACTGGCGGAAACAATGTGCGAATCAGACGTGCACCGCACAGTTCTGAAACAATTTATAATATCTCGTTTAAAGGGCTTGGCGAGTGATATAATGCCAACCGATATTCAAAATATTGCAATGATCAAAACAACGCTCAGGTCGAAAATTAAGCCTGAAAATAGTAAGGTTATTTGCGGTCGTATGATGGCAATCAAGGCCGATAAGTGTAATCTCTCGGATTACTCGAAACGGGCCGAACAATTGGCTGACAGTTTCAAAAGATCTTTAATTTTAGAGGGCATACCTTTGGGTAAAGCCACTGAAATGGCCATTGACAAAACGATTGAGCTGTGCCGCGCCAACACAGACTCATCAATGGTTAAATCTGTCCTTGCCTCATCAAAGTTCGAAAGTCCGAAGGAGGTAATTGCAAAGTATGTCATTGAAAGTCGTACAGAAACGACTGAGCAACAAGTGCTCTCATTCAAGACAAATAAATTTCAGAATAATCGTGGTTTCCGTGGTAACCATAAGAACAATGGCCGGGGTTACCAACAAAACAGAAATTTCAATAATTTCCAAAATAACAACGGCGGTAATGGCAACGGCAACGGCAATTTTAGAGGTCGTGGCCGTGGCGGCAATTATCGTGGCCGTGGTCAAAATTATAATAATTATAACAATAACTATCGTAACAATCGTGGGGGTCACAATCGTGTTTTCTATGCGGAAAACAATCAAGCCCCGCCGCCGGGGGCAGAGACCCAAAACGTGAATGTCAATCAGGCGGAATACAGCAATTAAATGACAATAAAAATTCATCAAATTCAGACGAAACTGTGAAACGGGTATTCGCCATGAATTTGAATCTCTCTGACTACGTAGAATTAAATACAAATAAGACAATAAGCAATAGTAGATTTTTGGTAGATTCAGAAGCTGACATTTGCATTATTAAATTGAATAGTTTAAGGGGAAATTTTAACATCGATAAATCTAGCATTATCGAAGTAACCGGGGTAGTTAAGACACCAATTTATTCGTTAGGTTTTATTCAGTTAAAGTTATACATTCAAAATTTAGAAATAACACACAAATTTCACGTAATGCCGAACAATTTCAATATTCCAAGTAACGGTATTATAGGCAAAGACTTTTTGAGACTTTATTCATGTGTATTAGATTATGGTAGTCACACTTTCACTATCAGGACTAAATTAGGTGAATTACACATACCGATGGGTGTTCACACCAAAAACAACGAGATTGCATTGCCAGCACGGAGCGAAGTATCTCGAATTTTCAAGTTTAGCGTTTCACAACCGTCGTTAATTTGTGGAAAAGAAATAGAAAAGGGAATTTTTAGTGCAAACACGATAGTAAATGAATCGGGTGACATAAAAATACATATTGTAAACACGAATGATGAAATGAAAGTCATAAAGATGCCAGAATTGGATATAGTTGAGTTAAAAAAATTTAAAATTTATGAGATGACTAAAACAAAACCCGATGACGAGAGAACAGAAAAACTAATGAAAATATTGAGGAAAAATTATCCAAAATCAATCAAATTGAGACAGAAATTAGATGATTTGTGCAGAGAATATGCTGATGTTTTCGCACTTGAAACTGATTCATTAACAGTCAATAATTTTTATGAACAAAAGTTGAGAATAAAAGACGACGAGCCAGTATATACAAAAAATTACAGACAGCCACAGTCACAGAAAGAAGAAATAGCGCGACAGGTGAAAAAACTGTTAAAAAATGGATTGATAGAACCTAGTACGTCAAACTATAATAGCGCAGTAATTTTAGTACCGAAGAAGGGCTCAGGACAAAACAAAAAATGGAGAATGTGTATAGACTATAGGAAGGTAAATCAAAAACTAATTCCGGACAAATTTCCGCTTCCGAGAATAGACGAAATTTTAGACAATCTAGGCAGAGCTAAGTTTTTCAGTGTGGTTGATTTATTTTCTGGATTCCATCAGATACCACTTCATACAGACAGTAGAGAAATAACGACTTTTTCGACAGAAGAGGGCAGTTTTCAGTGGAAAGTCTTGCCATTCGGTTTAAATGTGGCACCGAACTCTTTCAGTAGAATGATGAAAATCGCTTTCTCTGGCTTACCACCAGAACGTGCATTTTTGTATATTGACGATATAATTATCATAGGAAAGTCAGAATTTGATCATTTAAAGAATTTAAAATCTGTGTTCGACATTTTGAGAGCACGTAATTTGAAAATTACGTATGCATATGCGTCGCCGCAAGACAAAGTAATTAACAATTGACAATTAATAAATGATGACTGACACTCTTGTTTGAGTCTTACGCCAACACACACGCCTTTTAATTACTACCTTTACTTTATACTGATATAAAGGCATCAAAGAGAACATTTGAAAATAGAACACAACCATATATAATCATTAATTTCAATTCATGAATTTACTTTGATAACATTTGGAATTTTCCATTTTCATGCTTTTATGCATTCGTATTGCGCACACATCCACTTGACTTGTCTTATAATCTCGAATACCTTTGAGCATGTGGCATGTGTTAACGAGAGATATTTTATTTTTATACCCGCAAACATCCACACATCTATTGAAATGAATTTGGCATGAGATGCGATATTTTAAATGGCAAGACAATATCGATCGAAAGCTCAACACTAATTGAGCAAAAATGTATGTTGAACTAAGAAGTAATTGCAAAAACAAAAATAAACAAAGTTTTCATTTAAATCAACAGTTTATATGATTCAGACTTGGTGCAGACTGTTCAAGTGGTTTCCACTTGGAACAGATCACTTTGAATGACGTACGACTGAAGTCGATGAACTAAAAATTCGTTTCCAAAAACCAAAACAAAAATAAACGCAAGAAGACTAAAAAAAATACGAGAACTATGAGAAAAACTCCATGATTGAGTGATGAATAGGCAAATACTGTACACTTCATGATTTATTTCGGTTTTGTTTCAAGCGTGGGCTTTTGAGATTGAAAACAACTTCAATGCAATGTTCTATGCCGTGCAATCATTTTCATTCGAAAACTGGATCTGGCTCCATGAATAGAAGATAAGCACTCAACAACCGAAGTCAAGTCGCTGGTCGGAATACTTGCACATTTTTTTTACAACACATGATGCTAATCGTTGAATATAAAGTTCAACTTTTTTCTGTTTGATCACGTACATTCAATGAGACTCAATTCTGAATTTTCCATGCGAAAGAATTTTATCAGTCGTGTTTTTTTGTTGTTGCGGCGAAGGGCATTTTTTTTTAGTCAATGCACTTGTATGAACGCGTTGAACTGCATTGATAAAACATTTTTATCCTTCCAGAGATGGAATTACAAAATTCAATGTGTTTCAGGCCCCCACAAAACAACACGAATCGCAAAGTTTAGTATCTTAAAACTGAGATTGAAAAGAAGCTATAAATCTTTTCTTCACCGAAAAATGTGATAATACCGGCCAAAAAAAAGCGAATGGCTTTCTTTAAACAACACAAAACCAGCATTAAAACCTTTGTCAATACATAAATGTTACCTTATTTAACGTTACTTTTGAGCAAAAAACCATTTTTTTTAAATGGTCGAATTTGTGTTTATCGCATATTTGCGCTAGAAACATTTTTTATGGTCTTTTTTTAAGTCTCAGCTTCACAATTATTGTTGTTATTTGTTTTTTGCTCTGCTGTGTTTGTTTGTTTCGTTGGAGGGGTTTACATTGCAGTGAAAGCTCATTGTTTTTATTGTATCCCTAATTTTGGGATTTATTGGCTCGTTAATCAACGGCGACACGTGTGCAATAAAGCGATTCCGCGCACAAAACATCCAAATTTAGAAGCTATTGAGAATGGAATGCTCGGGATGTAATAAAAAGGAATAGCGTGCACGCATATATTGAATGGTTGTTTGGCGCTTTTATTTTTTGTCTTTGTTTTTTTTTCGTTTTTGGTTCTGTACCGTTATCCACTAGTCAAAGTTCTTGTCTAATATTTGTTGTGATGAAATTGCCAATTTCAGTTATCTGTCATGCGTCAAACATTGTCGTTCAATATGTGTGTTCGTGTGTATTTCTTGTTCATTGTTGACATTATTTGAATATGGATTGATGTCACCATATCTGGCTACGGCGATATGAAATCGAAAATGTTTTACCAGAGTGCCACGTTTCACTACATTTGCTGCTTTATACAATATTGGAAATTTGCAATTTATAAGCATGTTTACGTGTGTGTATTGACAATTTTTTATAATTCTTCCCAACTTGAACACATACACACACACACACGGTTAGGTGAAGACATTTTTTTTGCATCAACCAAAACAGCCCGCAACTGGTGTCGTTATTTCGATTCTTCGAGCCATTTATTGCATTATTGACGGCAATCAAACGTATGAATCGTAAAAAAAAATCACATTTGCAACACCCTAATCGAAAATTATAGGTTTCGAAATAGTGATCGGTGTGTTGTATGTACGGGGTCTCATCGGAACTAAGCGTACACAAAAAAAAGGTTGTATTTGAGCGTGTGAGCATATAAAGAATGCTTTGTGACGTTGATGTTTCAATCATAGTAGAATATTCCGAAATATTACCATTGTGTTGCAAAAGATGAAAGCGAACTGATGAATGTTTTGGCGGTGACAAAAGAAATAGCAGACGATATGTGACACGGCGCGTCATTCGGGAAATCGAAGTAAATTGCGTTGTTGTTAGCAATTCATCTATTCCAGCCTCCCCCCCACCGCACACTTTTATTTACGAAGTGAAATGAAACCATGAATTTTATTTATAAAATCGATGATGTGCATTGTGGTTCATTTTACCGGGAATTCGAATGCGATTCGATTGTTGGCCATTTGCACGGCTATACACATGTGACTATGTGAATGGTGTTACCATTTGAGCGAGAGAAAATTTCATTGTTGGAATATTTCCCAATCTAATCGCTTGGGAATGATTAGGAATGATATGGCTTCGAATATAAAGAGCAAATGCCAATGGCTGCACTGATATTACCATTAGAATGTGAATCTAGAGTATAACATTGATCGGAGCTCATTTCGAATGCTTCTCTCAAACATTTTGTTCTCTCTCTACCCCCCCTCCCTCTTTCTCTCTCTTCATTTCATCATCTAATTCAATCATATTTTGGCTTTTTGCTGCGTGTGCAATGTGCGTACGAATATGCGAAATTAGGTAAATGAGCAGACAAAAAAAGAAAATGAACAGAAGGAAGCCGGTTGAACCAGTGGCAAATATGACAAGTGAAGGGGTACAAAATACACTCTCACAATTCACCATTCGCCATTCTGTTTAGCGAATGTGAACTCCGAAATATGAATATGAATATTAAGACATAGTAGCTTAAGCGAATGTGCTACACAATCAATGGCAATTTATATGCATACAGTTGCTTTAGATAGCACCGCACACCAGCTCAGTCAATATGTGATGATCAGTTTATCAAATTAGATGTGCTTTCTGAACGTGCTCCGTAGGTTTGTACAGTGTATAGCAAGGGCATTAGCTGACAGCCGATTAGACATTGGTAGCATGTGACGCAGATCTTGTGTGTGTGTGTGGCACACTGCGTGCAATTGGCATACAAAAGTAATCATTTATAATAGTGTATGACACATACACATAGGAAAACATGACCAAAAGACTGACTAATGCATTAACAGCGTGCTGAATGCTCTATGCCAAGCTCCAGCTGATGCCCGTTAGCATCAGCGTTTCTATGGCAATAGCAATAAAAGAAGATGGCATCAACACAGAAAAATACCGTGAAATTTCGTACGTAACGTTGTCTTTTTATTATCCTATTCAACGCATTACGCTGTGCCAATTGTATTATCGCTTGTGACAAAAAAAAAAGAGAGAACGAAAATGCTCAACACGCTAATGTTGATGGTGCACAAAATCTAATATGTATGCGCTCGGTGTTGGCATGCATATTTTAATGGCTTTCGCAACAACATCAACAAGTACATTGACACGCGCGCGTTCGCGGACACACACACACACACACCCACACACCACAAATATGTTCAATCTAATATTCGCATTGAATTAACACGCGTCTTCTACAATATTACTGAGGCGCTACTTCAATTCAACTACAGACAATATACAGCCGCTTTTTGTCTACGCTTCATTCAGACTGGCAAACTTAAAATACCCCAGATTAATTTATGGATATTGTATGAATGTGATGTGAAATAAATTGACAAAATGAACTGAAGACAATACACGAAAACAGAATGCCACTACACACATGAATGCCCCCCAGCAGCCGTAGAATTTATAGAACAGCAATCTGACGACGTGAAATCCGTTTGAGCTTAACGTACAATACGAGTGTGCCACTGAGATTCACGTGAATCCAATTGCGACCGTAAATTGTGGTCGGCTGGTCTCGAGTCTCGAAACAAACCGAATTCAATAATCAATATGCATTGATTTGTGAACAATGAAAGAATGAGATTTATATATGTTTGTTTATCACAAATCTCATTTCTGTTCGATGTTCAATGGTCAACGAATAATTTGATACATTTTTATGGCACACAAACAAAAACAGTAATTTTTCAAATTGATGTTTAATGAAAAATGAACTATACTGCAACTCTTTCTTATTCGAATTGGTGTAAACCAATACACATTTACTCCAGTTTCTTAAGTGTTTCTTTATTTCATACATTACATTGAAATCTTACTCATAGATCTCTTTGTATGTATAATGAACACACAATTGTTTACAATCGTTTACCGGAAAACAAAACAAAACACTTCAGAATGGAAATTGAAAACAAAAAATCCCTTGAGTGCTTAGATATGCATTAAATTCACCAAAATACTTAATTATTCAAATTGTAATTAATTTGAAATTCACGAGAAAAAAAACGTTGCAATTAGCCTCTAGCTATTTTCGATATAAATAACTTTACTGATACAATTAAAATGGAGACGACGCATAACGAAAAAAAAAAAAAAAATTAATCGTATCGGAATCGGACATAATCGTCAAGTATAGTAAACATAGCTTACTAAGCTATTTTGTTTTTGGAATAAAGGCCAATGATATTTGTAATATGAGCTTTGTCACTTTCGCTTTGAATCCTCTGCTATGGAGGTTTCTATGTGAATGTCAAAAAATGAATCGCAATGCCCTTTAATTGAATAGATTGCTTATCGTATTAGTTGTTCCTGGGCAGTTTCTGATAGAATTTCTAACTCGGAACAATATTCAGTGGCGTGGAAATGTTGACCATATCCAAATGATTGGCGTCTTATTCAAATTTTCGGAACGATATTCTTAAAGCTTATAAAAAATACCATTAAATGCATTCAGAAGAGGAGCTGATAACGCACAACCTAACAGTGGGCATTGATTTGAATAATTTCTTTGAATGTGATCAGTCAAGTCTAATCATTTGTTTTGGATAATGCTCTGGATATTCTAAAAGGGAATATTTTATACGTTTGGAAGTACATTATTGACTATAGACAGATTATTTCTTTTTTTATTTTGATTTTTTTCTGTGTTCCAATTGAATGTTTTATTCCACTTTTATCATAAATAAATGAACGCTGTAATTAGAATTCCGTTGATTCCTCAAGTGAATCATTCTGTGTCATTTTCCAAAGCAATAATGGCTTCATTTTCAACAAGTTGAAGTTGTATTTGAATCACATTTCTTGCACTTGTACATACACTTTCTTTCCATTTCATTTGATTGCTTTCAACATGTCTGAGTCGATGGGCGACGTGGTAGAAATCCATACACGACTGATCAGTGTTGAATTTAATTAACATCCTTTTAAATCTCTCTAGAGATGAATGTGATTCCTTAATAAATATGTTTGATTATATACGAAAATGTTCAATTTCGATGATTAAATTCCATTTCAAACATAACATTTCTTTTACGCCCGGTTAGGATAAACGAAACTAATTTTTTGTCAAATTTTAAATGCTAAAGCACACACACACACACATATTGCATAAATTTCGTTGATGTTTTGCATGACATCATGCGATGATCCAATTAATATACGAACAATTGCTTTGATTTTCAGAGCATCGCACTGTCGAATAGGTTGTGCTGCGAGTCAAATGGTGCCTAACGGTACGAATAAATTAGTTGAAAATAGTATTCACGCCATCTATGGCGCTATGTCATTTACTTGTGTAGAGATGACACGCAAAAATACAAACATTATTGTTTATAATTTGAACATGGCGAACGAGATGGCGTGGTCTTGGGAGTCTATCATCATCGTATGCATTACCGAGATAGGAATGTTAACCACGATTTTGCGAGTCTAAAATTCTCATATTTCAAATTTATAATTTACCCAAATATGGTTAGACCGCAATGTTATCCCCAAAAAAGACAGTTTATTTTTCCATTTTTGGTGTTTGTACAACGGAAGTTTATTGTCAAGAGATCTCGAACAATTTAAAATCAAGTGTAAAAAACGACATTAAGGAATAGTTGCACCATGGTGTGTGGCGTGAAATCGCAAAAAAACGTCAAAAAATTGACAAATGTTTCACATGAGAGAGAAATAACTGCCGCAAATACTGGAAAATGCTCTGCAAATAAAGATACATTTGTAAGCATATTTCTAACTCATCTCGCACCTGGACGTGCACGTGTACATCTACAGATGATGTGTGACAAAGGGCCTGGTTGAAATTCTATCCACTGAGCATAGAATTTTGGCATTTTTTGTTGAAATTCAAATTCATCCCCAGCATTTCACCCTTGTAGGAAAGAAGAGGGAGAGTTCTTTTTTTTCATTTATTTTGTTATTGCATTAAGCTATTTAGTTATTTACATATTTATTTCATGAATATTTCCAATACTACGAAAGTTGTTTCTGTCTGAAAAAAGTTAAGATCTTGTCTGTCTATATTTTTTTTTCGTCGTCGTCGTCGTTTTTGTTGTTTCACTATATTACCCCGAAAAATAAATCACACTTCGCGGTTGGTAGAATTTACCGCCCCGCAGCAAATAACAATTTGTTTCTGTATCGAAAATAAGATTGGTTTTGGCAAATAAGATTGATTTGGTGTTAGTTGTCAGTTTGTGTGGCAAATCGCAATGCCACTCGTCATGTTCACTTTGCGCCACTTTTGTGTTTGTTTGTGTTAATTTTTTTTTCTTTTCACATTCACGATGTCACTCTTGCTGAAAATTATCTCTGGAGAAATATAAATAAGTGATTGAAGAGATCGAACCATTCAAGAAAACATAGAACAGAATGGAAGACGAGATAGAGAGAGAAAGAGAGAGAGAGAGAGAGAGTAATGTGAAAATGCCAGATGTGCGCCTCCCTCCCCCGAAATCCAATCGTTTGCCTGAATCAAATGTATATGGACGAATCATATACACACATCAAATATAAGCGAGTATTTAGCATTAATACAATCGTCCACTGATTACAATGTTATTGTTGACTTTCATTGAATTGTTTATTAACGACAAATTCGCATCGTCAAAGCAAGTATATATAAGACCCAATCTATCGGTCGTCACCCCCCCCCCCCTCCTCCTCCCAAAAAGCATTAAATTGCAGTTCGTCGCAAAACACAAAACCGTTTCGGGGATCATATGAGAGTTCAAAAGTGTGTTCGAGTTGTTTGAGTGTAAGCGATAGACCGGAATAAGCTGTGAATAATGCGACGATGCACAATGTCTGTTCGAATTAGTACGGGAACAGTAGGAGATGATGGGCGATGACGGTGGCTTTTTTTTCGTGTTTGTGTGTGTGAGCGTGTGCCAAAACATCCACATTTCAATATATTATTGAGCACTTTTGTGGTCTCGATTGTTTGTGGTCCTCGTTGTTTGTGGGTGGCTTTTTGTTTAATACAGGCGGGAAAAAAACGCACTGAACCAAATATGGGTGGCTTTCATTGTTGATATATAAACGATAAATATGTTTGCTATCAAAATACAATCTTAATGCCAATTTCAATATATCCATAATAGCGGTTTTCGATGCGTTATGGAAATGGAAGACGGTTTTTTGTTAGACGGTTATCGTAAATAGATTTATGATAAAGCAACAAAATAGCAATCCACTATTTGCTCGACTGGCCATCAGTTGAATGCAAGCCCCAAAACCGTTTCATACTTCCAATGGCAAACAACGAATCCCGAAAGTCTGCTCTATCAGTTGTTGTTGTTGTTGTTTCTTCCTCTCAACCAAACCGTTATTTCGAGGAGACGATGTGTGGTGAGGGCGAGTGTGTTCAATCGTATGCCAGCATCTATGTGAATGTACGCTTGTGTGCATGTGTGTGTGTGCATGTGTGTGTGTGTGTGTGTGTGTGTTTGTGTGTGTGTGTGTGTCCAAAGCATGCATTCCATTTGATTTCTTCGTTATTTATTTGTTTGGTAGCCCGTGTAGCAGCATCAAAATGTGAGTCAGCGATTATTGGGCCATGATGTGATACGGATGGGATTGTATTGATTTCACATGAAACAACACATGTGTTGAGATCTCTCTGGTTCCCATCGTTGCCATGAAAAGTGCTATCGTCTGCTTCAAATCACTCCAAATCAAATTTTAAACCATTTTCTCTGTAAATGTCCACTTTTGTTCACAGATTGGCGGTAGAAAAAGACTTGTAATCATCGAACCAAAATCGTTCGTTCAATATATCCATATGTGGCCACATTGGACAATCAACATGAATGTGAATGTGAATGTCGATATATCGAATACTTTCGATGTGTGGTGTTAAGGGAATATAGTAAAATGTTTACGAATGATTGAGCATTTCGTTTAAAGTTGGACATTCACATGGGAACGCTTCTTAAATGGGCAAATTATTGAATTATTAAGATTTCAACTTCAATGACAAGCTGGAGATGGAAGACATTTTTGTTGAACATGAAATTTGATACACTATTTAAAATAAAAACAAAAAAAAAGCTCAAAACGTTTTTGAGCATAGAAAAGCCAGAACAAAGAGCTGTGTACTACTTCTACCTCTAGTATTCATTGATCCATTCCAGTATTTACTGAAAATTCCTTAAGCTTTTGCACTCGATTGCTGGATCTAAAACATTTTCCCTTTGAATTGATGGTTTTTCCGCTTTTTTTTTGTATCCTCTTTCTCTGATATGGACATCAGTCGTCGGCCAGTTAGGAAAATCCCACAATATTTCTATTTTCTATATTCGGTGTGCCGGTACAATTTAATCGTGTCCGTTTCATTCTATTCTCTCAATCTTTTGACATAATCAGCATCTGGATCGGTCGTATGTCTTTTTTTGGGGTTGAAAGATTTTATTCTTTTGTTTCAATGGTTAAAATGGTTTTGTGGCAGAAAACGAGCGCCGCTTCTCAGTTTTTATCGTATTGAGAAACATTCGTCAGTGTGCTTGCACGCGTGCAACATAGCTATTTATAAATAAATCGGACCCATTTTTGGCATGTTCAACCGAAAAATGAAAACGATGACGAAAGTGTTAATGATAAGGCATTCATATTACCAACCGTTCAAACAGCGATGTTGAGATATCGAGAGCCACTAATAGCCCTTTCATTTTACACTTATTTCCCTTGGTCTACGATTCCGAATAGTCAATGCTGTGAATTTGTATTTCTATATAAACATGTATAGATCGACACGATAATCGTTTGTTGCGCTAATATGAAGCGGAAACAGCAACCGGTCAGAAATGAGAGTAAACAATTGTTCAAACTGATACATCAATTGCACCGTGTTTGCGATCAAACATTGAAATTTCAATATAAACTGAATTCTGAATTTTTTTTTTACATGACATGAAAAAAAAAACACTGAACTTTTTTGTGTGACGAAATGCCGTTTTTTATAACAACGATGACATTTTCGATAATTATTACTATTATATACACAAGCAACAACACAGTTCGTAGCTGCACTTTTTTATTCGTAGTGTTATCGCTAGCCATGCTATACAGTGAGGCCGGTGTTGCTATCGTGTGACTGTATCGTTCTCAAAAAATAATTGCAACTCAAAAACTTTATATTCAATTTCGATGGCAATAAAAACATAAGCTACCAGTCAGCGCACATAATAAAACCAATTTCATGAACATGTGCTTGAGCACAAGGACTCTCAATGTATGTGTGTGTGTGCATGTGTTTGGTGTTGCTGTGGAATTTTCATCCGTAAAAACCAGTTGCAGAGACATAATTCACAATGTTAATCGAGAACCTTTTATAGAGATTCCGTTTGCTATTGCCTTGCGATAATAAAGTAAATGGATTTGAAATGTTTATGTTTGAATGTGAAAGTCAAGTTTTTCATTTAAGTTTATTGTGTGCAGATTGCAAAGTTCGGCGCATCGTGTTTCTAAGTTTGTTAAAATGTAGCGCTTGACTTTTTTTAGAATTGTCGTATTTTCAGATTTTAAGCGTCACGAAAGCAAAAAAAAACTGCACCCATATTTCCTATGACTGCTGTTGAAATTCGAATCAGTGTGGTGGGAGGGATAAACCTCCACAGTAAACCCGGGTGATTGAGGTGGGGACGTTTTTTTTTGGTTTTTTCATTCGAAACCTGAATTCAAGAGCTCCCCCTCCCCAGTCATTTGACGGGGCCCCTCTACAAGTTACCGAACCCGCACGACATTGATTGGAATTTCGATGCAAGTGAGGACAATTTAAAACAAATAAAGGTCAATAGCACGTTAAGTCATTACCCGAATTTTCAAACAAGAGAGTTAAAAAGTTCAATCAATAAGAAAGTGTCTCATCGACATAAAATTACCATTTTTACTCAAATAAATTTACCAGATTTAGTGACGATGTGGCTTCGTTTTAGTCAAGATGCTAAATATATAATGAAATGAATATTCATTTTTGTTGGTTAAACTGACGCAGCAAATTTTCAATTTCCATAAAAATGAATATTCACACCGAAATGATATGTAAAATGCAAGAAATGTGAGTTGAATTCTCGAAAGCACGAGACCAAAGTGAAATGTTGCCAAAAATTATTCTTAATCCGAGAATATATGTGAATTTGTGTGCGTGTGTGTGTGTGTACGTGTGTTTGTAGATGGAGTGTTGGTTAATTTGAGGCGACATCTCCTCCGCATTGGCGTGCATGGTAATAATCACCCTTTGGCCATGCCAGTCGTTCGATTTGCCGATTTATTTTGATGATGGTCGGATTATAGTTCTATACTCTCTGGGAAACTCTCATCTTTTGTCATTGAATGCCAAAATCATTTGGATTTTGTGCCAGAGTGAATCTATTGGGATTTCGTGTTATTCATATACTTTGTCATTCTTCGAGACGCTTAGATACTTCTCGTTTTTTTCTCTCAACCGATTCTCGTTTTATTTTCCGCTTTTGTCGTTGTCGTTTCTTCATTCATTGCTCTGTTGTTGGCGGCGCCTTCTATACCTCGCAGCCTTTCAACACTTGTTTTCTTTTTTTACTCTGAAACAAAATATATATTTAAAAAAAAAACATTCATGTGATTCATAAGCATTGCTTACTTAAGATTGCGCACAAGAGTTTCGACCATTTCTTCCACATGAACAAAACGGAACAGGTAACTTTTTATACGCTGCGGAATTTATAAAAACAAAAACTTGTAGATGAGAGGAAAAAAAAGGTGTACGCGGTCGGAGAGACAGAAACAAAAGAACTAGAGTAACAGAGAAAGAAGGATCGAAAAACTTTTATAAAATAATTATTGTGTTACTATTTTGCGTGCAATTGTGTTATACTTTGAAAGTTTCCCTTTTCAACTTTCTACTTGGTTCACTGACTTTTTTTTTCGCTCGCTCGCTCTCTTTCTCTCTCACTGTCGCAGAATTGTGTTCAAGTTCAGTTCATTTCAGTTCAGTTCAGTTCAGTTCAGTTAGTTTTCTGCGTGCATAAGAACCAGTCATAAATACACTTGAACGCATTTATAAATGCTCAAGGCGTATCATTTATTTCGCCCCTTTTTGCGATAGCAATTGTCTTCGAAAGTTGCGTATTCGTTGGAAATGAGCAAAAAAAAAACATTGTATGCATAACAAACATTGTTCAGTTGCTCACATACACACACACACACGAAGTGATGTTCAAAGCAACGAAGAATGAAATAACTTTTTATTATTATTTTGAATTGTTTGAAGACGAAGCAAAAGTCTATGTCAAGAAATGTCCAAAAATGTAAAGCTCTGTGAAAAGCGCGGCCGCACTGTGTACGCCAGCCAAATATCAAAGAATGAAATCTACCGCAACAGCAAATGCGAGAGAAGAGAGAGAAGAGAGAGAAGAGAGAGAAGAGAGAGAGAGAGAAAGAGAGAGCGATAGTGTGCGTGTGATAAGTTTGTGTCAGAAAGCATTTTTGTTGTGTGTTTGAGAGTTTCTCAATAGTGATAGCCACTCACTTATGTTGAATGTAAAATACTTTTAATGCCTATGGCCAAACATTTGATAAACAAACACTCAACAGAGCTGGGTTAGAAAGATGTCACAATATCTGTGCACATATTCCATCCACATTGCTGAAACATCCGACTAGTTGTGTGTTTCATAAACAAAAGTTGAAATTAAAAAAAAAGCAAAAATTTACAACAATTTTCAATGCTTCTACAATTTTATCGGAATAAATTGTTCATGAACCATTTAATATATTTATTATTTGAACCAACCACATCACATTACACCATTTTCACACCAAAATGCCACATAATATTTAATTATTTTATTTCTTGATATAATAAAATGAAATCTATATTTCCATTACGGATGATCATAATACTGAGGGTTTGTGTGTTTGTGTATTGTTGTGTTTTACACTAACCAGAAATCACGATGAAAATAATGTCGTTGCCCGAATGAAGATTATGTCGGTTGGCGTGTTAAATGGAGATTCATTCTATTCATTGTATTTCCTTTGAATTGGTAACACCGACAAACCAGCCACAGCACAATACACTGTGTACATCGGTGCAATGGTGTTCTGTTGTATAGCTTATTATTAAAGCGAAAGCTATCGCGTATTTAGTCTAATGTTTTGTTTGAGCTCAGCTGTATCTAGATGATGGTGTTTTGTGGTTTGTGGGACGGTGTATTTGTATGAACTAAGCTGCCCCTTGAAAATGCTGATTGCCTAGCGATGCGGTTTTTCGAAATGTGAACACAATAGTACACACACACACATACACACTCAAAAAATAGCCGTGAAGGTGCAAATTTAAACGCTTTCTTTCACGTTCTCGTTCTGTTTGTATTTGCTTAGATTTGGAATGCTTTCATCTCAGTGTTGTATCTTTTCCATTTTATCATTTATATTCGCAAATGTTATGGGTTTTTACGTTTTGTTTTGTTTTGTTACGGATACTCTCTCTCTCTCTCTCTCTCTCTTTTCTCTTTACATTTTCTCCCATTAATCCAATGCTGACACTGTTTCTGTTGCCTGGACTTATCATTTGCCGCAAGAGCTGTTAAAACGTAATAAGTTGACTGCCAAATTTTCGATGGGGGAGGATTAGAATATTGTTATCCATTGCTAAATAAACCAGCACATTATGTTTCGCTATGGTTTTATTGAATACATTCGGCATGAAGGCAACATTCCAATGCATAATTTGCACTCACACACACATATATCTATGTATATTTTCGCACAATCAATTGCAATCGAATCGATTGGCAATTGAGCACGAAATTAGGCATGACTCTGGAAATGAACAACACCAAAAGAGCCCAGTTGCAGACTGTAATTGGATCTTGCATGTTTGCAAGATCAATGAAATAATATGAAAAGAGAAGAGAGAAAAAAAACAGAACTATGCGGTTAATTAACATTTAACTCGAATGCGTAACACATTCGCCTGAAGCCATTCATCCGCCAGACTGTTCAGATCAATTTTTGCTGTTAATTTATTTCATTTCATGCCTTAACATGGACCTTAACCATGGAATGGGCACGTATTTACGCTTAGGTTGATTCAAACCATAACCACTAAGTCACGCAATGGCTTTGGACTCATCATGGAAATCCCAAAAGCAAAACCACTTATTCATTTGAAATGCTTATAGTTTTCCGATAAAAAAAAAACGATGACCCGGCAAATGATCGAATTTATTGGTTTGAATTGTTCTCACCAATAAATTTGCCTATTTGACAGTTTCATGGAATTTATTGCTTCTGGGGATTATTTTTCAAAAAACAAATACATTTTTTATTGTAAAAATCTCATTATCTTTTCAAATAAAAATACAAAAATTCAATTCAATTTGATTATCACATTGAATGTGCACGCGGTCACAACTCAATTATTGATTACGAAACAAAAGCTATTTTCGCCCTCATTGATGCGATTTCTTGACAGCAATTATGTTACATAAATCAGTTATTTTCAATATGAATATAATGACGCAACCATGTTGATTTCAACTTCAAGAATGAAATTGTTACAATCGATTGAATTGGAAATATTCAACGGTGTTATCGATTTATATCCCAATGAGGAGGAGTGTAACGTTAATAATATGAAACTTCGGCATTTTATTGTAACGTTAATTTGCACTAAAATATGTCTAATGAAAGCCATAATCAGGCCTAGTGTGTGCTATTTACATGTAATTTTGCATTTTTTTTTCTTGTTAAATTTACATTGGGCCTGAAATAGGCCTGAATTAGACCTTAAATTGGGTGAATTTCCTCATTGGGATGTTTTTGAATTCATATCAAACATAAGTCATTTATAAGTGTACTTATATTTACTTAAAACAATTCATTTTTGAAATCGAAACCACCTGTGCATTTAGCCACTGTGCAATAAAAATAAGGTCGAACAAAACAAACAATGCCCAAAAAATGTATTGCAGGTAGTTAGAAATTCGAGTGATTGAAATATCGACCAATATCGACAGGGCAGCCAATGTTTCGTTGCATGAATTCATTAAATATGTATTAAGATTCAAAGCTGCTACTTGGATTCTTATCAGATTTCGAAATTCATTCACACAAATTCCGATGTGCAATGCTTTTACACTGTAAAATAGAAGCACTCTGCAATCTTTTTCGCAAGTATGTACTGCAATGTTCTGATTTCATTTTGAAGTAAAGGTGTACAACGGACAGAGTGTCCGTCCATCCGTCCGTGATTTCCAATTGGACGGACGGACATTTTTCATATTTTCCGACTCGAGAAGAAGGACGGACGGACAAACCTGGGATGTCCGTTCTGAACATTTGTCCGTCCGTCCGTCCTTCTTCTCAAGTTGGACAATATGCAAAATGTCCGTCCGTCCTAAATCACTAAACGGGCAGAAGGACATCAGACGGACGGACAACACTCTATCCATTGTTTACCTTTATGTTGAAGAGCACCGCTTTGACCGCATTTTTCTTGTGTTTCGCAACAACACTGGTTGTTTTCAAAATAAGTCTAAATGTTTTGAAATATGGTTTAATCCACTTAAAAGATTCCGATTGAATGACGGTGTGTAACATAACGAATGAAGTAAACTGGACGAATCGAAGAGACAACAAGGAATCCAAACAATAATAAAATCCCGTCGAAGGCATTTCAGTCTGCACACATATTTCAATGTGAATTTATGGCAATATTATCGATTATTTTCCATTTAAAAAAAATCAAACGTTCAACAATGCCGTTTTTTTCTTCATTCTCTAAATTTCTATTTGTTGTCATTGTCAAATCGATGTAGAATACACACGTGTGCTTACGGCATACTTTTCACACACTATTTTCTCTGTTGTCATCATCGTCGCCGTCACCGTCATTGTGATTATTTCCTTTTTCGCCCACTGTGCTTGAATATTGAAAATGTGAACAGGCCCCATTCAACAGAAAGATTTTAAGTCGCTTTCTCTATTCAATCTTCTATACCTTTTCTACTATTGGTTGCATAAAATTTCAAATTTCTTTTTTTTTTACCAATTTTCTCAAAAACCATAAAACATTTCTAATATTCGTCTGTTCAAATTGAATCGGTGAGAATAGTTATGACCTTTGAAAAATGATGTTGAATTTAATGTGCAACATTAAATATATAGTTTTATCCCAGGGGGTTTTCACGATTGGCCCAGCAAATGCATTCATGTTGTATTTTTTTTCATTCACATTTTTCCGATGATCTTAAGTATTCTCACCGGTTGTTATCAACAATTTTATGAGAATGCGTCTCCAACACATACACACCGACGATAGAAGCGCAGATTTTGGGTAAAATCGACATCGACATACGGTTCAATTGATGGCTGAAAGCTCAACCACATTTAAATTACATTATTTGTGGGAAAGCTCTAAGTGCTGTTTTTATGAATGAAATTCATTTTCCCGACAAATGTGATCATCTTCGCGGTTCAAAATTAATGTATAAGAAAAGGGGGGGGCGGGCGGTTGAAAATACTTCAAAATGGAAATAGAAATGGAAATGTTGGTAGTAAAACACATTCGGTGTGACTGTGCAGTGAAGCATTGATAAGTTTCAGGCATTCGAACTATACGGATATGTGTCTACAGACTGACATATTAGACATTCTCAGTCAACCAGACGCCACATCTAGTTTAACAGATTTTGTAGCTTTTTCCTTCGCATTAAAATTTAAATACCAATCCCAAAATCAGCGATAAATAAATAAATCGGAGATCATCAAAGTGGTTCAAACCAATTAGAATGGGTTCATTCGAAACATTGTTATTGTCAATGCAAATCCTATTGAAATGGACGGGAGCGGTTTTTATCGTTGCTCCAGGAGCATTTAAAAACATGAAATTTTATGGTTATTGCAAATCAACCGGAATAAACAAAATCCTTCGATTAAGAAAAGAAGAGCATTAATAATTTTATTACTGTGTTGGCCATTTCTGTTTTCTGTAGATAGTGAAGCATAGAAAAAAAAACAACAAAATAATAAAGAAAGATAAACAAAAACAACAAAATATCCAACCAATTGGTTTCAAGTATTGTACGATAAATAATTTGAAATTTTTTATTGTTTCTCGTTGCAGCCAGTATGTTATCATTTCTAGCCGTTGATTTCATCAGTGTGACAAGTTTTCGCATAAAGGCCACTTAATTTCAAAAAAACAAAAAACAAACAAACAAACTTATCGAAACGGTCCAATAATATTGGCCATTTTGTCAAAATACACGAGCTTAACGTCAAACGCTGAAGTAGTAAAATTCAACAGTCCGGAGAATTGATTTTGTTTTCGCATCATCAGCACCACAAACAACTCAAACAATTGTTTCAAATACACGTGTACATGAGCTAATGTATATGGTTCACAAGATCATCATCAACAATGAGCGGAACATCTGAAAATAGTTCGGTTGTTTATTGCGGCCAAGGGCTAGATGATTTTCATACACGGTAAGTAGAAGCACATTCGATGAGCTCTAGAGAGCTCTAGAGAGCTCAAGTAAAAGTGAGCGAGTTTCATAGAACTTTCAACTTTGCACATTATTGTTACAGCAATCAAATCTAAGTTTTTCGTATTAAATCATTTTTGGTGGTACGGCCAATGTTGAAGTTTTTGTAAACTCGATTCGCTTGATTTACACAATTGAAGGTGAAACTTTTTGATGAATGACGATGTTTATAGACAATAATTTTATCCGTTTAACACTTAATTACTAAGCACAAAAAATGTGTCGAAACATTGGCTGGAGAAGCAAGTAGCAAGTCAAACTCATAAAAGTTCAAATCACAAGGCGGAAAAATACACAACGCAATGCATTTCATTGACTTCCGTTTCGGATAGAAAAATGAAATTAGAAACATTTTGTGAGAGATTTAGTGTGTAAAAACTTTCTAAATGGCGAAGTAGCAAATGGATGTGTATTGTTTGTGAATTGTAACGAGCTTCCGAACATTATCATCACAACGCAATTCAGCCTCACATCACATAGATAACAATTAGATTTGATATGGTCGCCAAACACTTTCACTGCCAAATTATTGCAAAGCGTTAATTTAATTTAAATGTTTTCGGCAAACTTTCCTCATCTCTCATATTGAGTTGGCGACGCCATTGTATTGCAAAATGAATAATGAATGGATGTGCGGATTCAGATAAAGTGTATAAGTAGTCGGGCGAGTAGTCGGGCGAGATAAAAAAAAAACAAACACCCAAACAGCTTACATAGGGTCTGCCTCATCCAGCCAGAAAGTTAAATTTATTAAATTTCTTTGACTATTTTCGACTGGAGTGAGAGAGTGATAGCGAGAGTGAGGGCGAAAAGACAGTGCGACGTCTACTCCATGATCGAATATTACAGTTAATTCATTTGGGACGTTCATTTCTAAGGCGTAGGCTGTATTAATATTAATTGATTTATAATGTTTACAAGAGCATTGAGCAGCGCATTCATCCAATATTTCCGTAGCATTTGATCTAAAATCAAACGATTTTTCGGTATTGATCCGACGGGGCTTTGTTTTGTATAATAATGAACTTGTGTGCAATCACAAATGAATTTTATGTTGTGTTGAACGCGTGAGCATCGAGTTAAAATCAATTCAGCCAAACCCCATTACGAAATCATTATTGATAACAATAAATCAGACGGTTTGTCTAAAAATAATGAAAATAATGAAAATAGGGAAAAATCAAGAAAATGCTCTCACGTTTTTCCAATTCGCAAATGTGCCCATTTGCCTGCCCGCCACTAGGTCTCTCGCTCTCTCTTCCTCTCTATTTTAGTATGTGTTTCGAAAAATTGAACGGTACCGAATGGAACATAAGTTAATTAAGCTTGTCAATCGCAGACTGTTTGGAAAGTTTTATCGAGTAAAAGCCAGTGAAAACAATACACGGATTGGCCCATTTATCATGTAAAAGTGATGCTGAAAGTGGTTCAATGGAATGTGCAATGCATCAAAGTTTTACCTCGTGTCCGTTTACTTATTTATGTGTATCCTGTAACGTCATGTAAATAGAATGCAATGTTGTTGTTTACTCGTTACGTTGTATACGGACTAACAATTAGCGGAAACCTGAATTGAACCCTTAAAATTGATTTGTTTAAAAATTTATAAATGTGTCTGATTAATTTTTCCGTTTTGTTTCTGTTTTTGTTTCTGTTTCTGCGTTTTCCTTCTTTCCTTTCTTTCCAGATATCACTCGATCCATGGGTATTTGAGTTTGACGGTGTGCATTTTGGGTTGTATCGCAAATGTTGCAAATGTAGTGGTTTTGACACGACGTGAAATACGTTCACCAACAAATGCCATTCTAACGGGTTTGGCCGTGGCCGACTTTTTAGTGATGATCGATTATATACCGTATTCATGGTTTGATTACATTTTACCGAACATGAATCATATGCGTAAAACATTATTTTCTTATTCAACCACTTGGTACATCATGTTTCATTCAATATTTGCGCAAATTTGTCACACAATTTCGATATGGTTGACGGTGACATTGGCGGTATGGCGTTACATCGCTGTCGCATATCCACATCGAAATCGAATCTGGTGTAATATGCGTACAACACTTATAACCATTGCCAGTGCCTACATCGTTTGTCCATTTGCAGCGATCCCATTGTATCTAGCGACAGCCATTCAAGCCAGCACCGAAACACTTGATGCGAATGGGCAAATTTATAAGGCAAACATGAGTAGCAATCGGATGGCATTAACAACACCGTTACCCGATGGCTTCAAACATGTCATCGTCTACAAAGTTCAGTACAGTGCCATTGCAGCAAACAATCCCGGTTTGGTCACATTCAATCTGTGGATGTATAGTATACTAATTAAATTGATACCATGCTTTGCGTTAACCATTTTATCACTACGTTTGATTGGTGCACTGCTCGAGGCAAAACGACGTCGTAAACAATTGATGAATTCGAACGGTATGCAAACATTGGTTAATGGCAAAGCGGTTGAGGGCAATTCAAATCGTCGAAACACCAAATCGCTGGAAAAGGAAAAACAAACCGATCGCACCACAAGAATGTTGCTAGCTGTTTTATTACTCTTTCTCATAACAGAATTTCCGCAGGGCATTTTAGGCTTACTGGGCGTGGTGCTGGGACAAACGTTTATGTTACAGTGCTATTTCAAATTGGGTAAGTTTCATTCTTTCTCCCTCTCTTTCTCTTTTTTTCCACTTGTTCACTTTTCCTATTGATTTTCCGCATCTCTCAATTTACGCTGATGTCACACGTCGTAATAGCCATTTCGCGTACATTTTATGGATATTTATAACAATTTTTTGTTGTTGTTTTTTTTTTTATATGGTATTCAACTCATTCATGGGCCTACGAGTAAAACATGTCCATAAAAATGTGAGCACTTTTACGCGGTTTAAAAGCATTGCGCGCCTGTCAACGTTAAGCTGATTATTGATGTATACACGTTAATTGCAAGCATTGTGCAAATACACTTTACTCATTTGATTACGCTTACGGGTGTTTTTTTTCGACTCGCACGGTACAAATTCTATCGAACAATCTACTCTGTATGATACATTCATTTCACCGATCACCGATAAAATTACGTTTAGGGTTTGCATTTGCACTGATGATAAGTATATTCGATGTGGCAATTTCATTCAAATTTCCCATTAAAGGCACTGCCAAAGTTATAAATGTAGATGTTTGAGGTTTGTGGGCACGGGCAGCCGCCAAACAAAAAAATGGCTATATCACCGAATTTCATGTGATTAAATAAGCCATTAGCCTGGAAATTCGGTGACAAAATACATTTTTTCGGCGATTCTATCCGCAGAGAAGAAACACAAATATCGCTCTGACTTTATTGACACATATATTCTTTTTTGCTGTTGTTGTTTTGGTTTATGGAAAATTATGGTTGAAATGGGATTTAATAAAAACACTGATTTTCTCTATCTCGCGCGCGCATTGAAAGCTCATTTTATACCATGTCTTTTGATCGTATATTTCGCAATTAATCATTGCAATGGATATAGATTAAGTGAATTAAATATAAGCTTCAGTTCATACAAAATTTATTGCATGAAAATAACATGCGAAAATGTGATTTATATCACAAAATAAAACTTCCAACTGAATAAGACAAATGAGCTATAATTAAACTTAAGTATTGGTAAATTCAATCGAAACAAATTGTATAGAGAGTGCTGTGAGCTTACAATCATATCAGGTTATAATAAGAGCTTTTCATTATGCTACTCCTTTTATGTAATGAATAGTGTTGTCCCTACCTATTAATTAATGGTTCAATACAATGTTCCTTTTATTTTTCAAAATAAAAAATGTGGCATTTTGTTATTGATTATTTTAAAAACTTTGTATAAAGTACGTTGGGAAAGAAAATGCCATCCGGGACTTTCATAAATTCAACTGAATAATTCAGACTAAATTTACACGGAAAACATACTACTGGGATTGATTGGATGCTTAATTAAAAAAAAAAAAAAAAAAAAAAAAACTTGCAATTGCAAATTCTGATACTGTTAATCCATTTTCAAGTGCAATTGCACTTCTTAGAGCTTGATCGATGCATCCTCATGCTTTCAATTGGAAGAAACAAAATGAATAAACTTGTTCGTTTAATGTACATCGACATGCCGACGCACATGACTACTCTACTTAAGATCTGCTCATTTTGCTTGTACATTTGTACATTCGAAACGTGCCGGTTTCAACATTTGTAAATGCAATACGATGCACTGACTCATTTAGCGAACACAACATGATGAAGTTGAAGTGTTCGAAATGATATTTTCGTAACTTTAGGTACTGAACGTCAGTGCTATGAAGAGTGTGCATTTTGAAATAATGAATATTATCCATCATGTTGAATGGACACCTCTTGTGTATATTATTAGTGCAATATATAAATCGACGTGCTACCCAGACGGTACGTGTGGCGAATTTAAAAACGAACAAATCAAAAAAATAAATAGAACACTCATGCCGAAACCTACACATTCCACTCAATGTAGGCCATTTTCTATCATCTCTCCGTTCTTGCGTATTAGTGACGTAGATTTGTTATAGTTTTGTAATAATCAAAATTGTGAAAGCTCTATTCATTGTGCTAACCAATCAACAGCAAGGATGCTAAACGATAGTTTTAAGTTAGAAAATTCAAAAACCGAAACCAAGTTGAATTGGTTTAATTTACATATTGATTCAGGTGGAAAATCAAGTGTCCAAAAATACACACTTTGTACAACTATCATTCTATCCGTTCGGAAGCAAGACATTTTTTGTTTTTTTGCTTCATGGATGGTAAATGCTTTAAACATACAAGTGTTTCGAATTTCAGGTGCTATAACAGAGGCCATAATCATATAATCAAAACAGCAAAAATGCTATTGTCTCAATAGCTTCTGACTCTTGCATTTAAAGAAAAAAAAATATTTAAAATTGCAACCACTGTTAAGATGATGACGGAGAAAAACCAAACGGACAAAATTGTGAATGAATTGTGCCGAGAGAGAAAAAAAAAACGTAAAACGTTTCACAAAATGCCGTTGGCCAATTTTACAAATGCCATATTATTTAAATACTCAATAAAAGTTTTGCCCAATTATGTAAATTCGACGTCAGTTTCTCGATTTGTTTTTGTGGGATAATAATCGTTTTTATTCGTCTCACGTGCTTACCCGGTACAATATAATGATGATGATGTCCTGATGGCATTTTCTATACGGATTTTTTTTTCGGTTTCTTCCACCGGAGTGATATAATCACAGTGTGCCGATTTTTCGTGATGAATTACAAACGATATAATTTTCGAAAAATCAAAAACCACGAAAAGCAAACAAGTTGGACGAAGCAAAAGATGAACTAATGTCTATATATGCAAATGAATTGACTAAGATCCAAAATTTGCATATGCCGGATATTCGTGTGCTATTTGATGTGTTCTAGTCGGGTTAATTTACTTTCTCAATATTACGGTAAAATATCAATGTTTGAACAAACACCATATATGCACAGTACACAACGCACACACTCAATAAATTTGAAGGGTCATATTTTATTCCTCCGAAGGAATAATTCCTATATTTTTTCCTCGCGGGAGAATATGGGAGAATATTTCCTCCTAAACATTCTCCCATATTCTCCCGCGAGGAAAAAATACAATAATTACTCCTCCGGAGGAATAAAATGTGACCCTTCGTATTTACTGAGCACACACGCACATAAACACATAGAGAGAGCCGATTCTTGAGTCAAAAACAAAGATCAGAAAAGAAAATACAGAAAACCATAGCCACCTACGGCTGACGGGTGGAAAAATGCCCAGGTGGAATTATAATTAATTCAGAACCAATTCCACGTGAAATAAATGTGTTTGTGTGTGTGTGTGTGTGTGTGTGTGTGTGTGTGTGTGTGTGTGTGTGTGTGTGTGTGTGTGTGTGTGTGTGTGTGTGTGTGTGTGTGTGTGTGTGTGTGTGTGTGTGTGTGTGTGTGTGTGTGTGTGTGTGTGTGTGTGTGATGAGATGGGACTAACATGTGAAAAGCACACTTCAAATAAATTACCGTAAACACATTTATTCATCATATATGGAGTGTTTTCACTTCTGACATTTTTGCCCAACACACACGGACTGGCCCCAATGCACGTTTCATTTTCTCCAACCTCTTTTACATGCATTTGCTGTATACGTAATTTATCAATTTTTCCGTCAGCGTAACACAACCGTAGAAATAACACTGTTATACAATGTGATCAGTTTGCCTTTTGTTTACCTATTCAAATGAATGAAACAAATATCACAGAGCGGGGGAAAAAAATGATTCGCACACTCGAGTAATTTTAGCCATTTATTAAAAGCATTCTATTGTACTTCTGTGTTTGTTATTTCGAGGAAAATGGCAAATAGCCACACTAGCCCAAACGAATACAATGCTGCAAGCAAATTCATAAATAACGTGCATGGCTATAAAAAAAAAGATCGCTTTTAATTCCTTTGCTTGGTCATTTGAATGTCTCATATGGCTTTCATCTGCCCTGGTGGCTAAATATCAAATGCAGTAAGCTTGACTCCGCTTGATCTTCCGGCATTGATTTTAAGCATTCAGTTTCTTTGTTCGCATATTATATGGTAACAAAAGCCATTTGGCAAGTAAAAATGTTATCTTTTTCAAAATTCCCGCCTTGTCCCTCATGGCATTCATGAAAATCACACACACACAAAAGGTTGTCTGACATTTAGATTTTTATTGATCTTCCGAGTTGAATGCCAAACAACTTATAATTCCTCAGTTAAATTGCACGTGGTTCGATGGTTATGTTTGTAAAAATTAATCCGCTTTTATTTACCACGATGTGCAGGTTGGCTGAATGTGTAAAAAAAAAGAAAGAAAGAAGCAAAACCATTAAACTCCAATGGGCAAATGGTCATCATTGATGGGATTTTTGCTTTTCATATATGCCACATTCAACCGAACAATTTGAAAATTCGTTGTACAATGTTGAATCGGTACAAGAATGAATAAAACTCTTTGAAATCGGCTACTTGGCTTTTCGCGTCCCTTTTCGAATTTTTGTGCTCACCAATTTGGTAACTCTCGACCACTTCCCATTCATATGTGAAACGTAATCGGCTTATGCGTAAATAAATGAGTTGATTTGCACCGGACTCTGTGACCCACTATAAGTGACAGCGTAACCACCATTCTAAATACACTCACAATGGCATTTATTGCAACCGAAAATTGTTATATTCAATGATAGCTCAGCTATCCACTGAGCTCCAACAAAAACATCGTAGAATGTAACAGATGACTAAATATGAATGAAGCTCTCTATTGAATATTATTTTAGCGAGTCACCAATGGGAAATAAATGCTCTAATAATAGTGATATATGTTATTTATTTGAAAGAGGTGGTTGTTAATATGGTAGTGATTCGGTTCGTTTGGACAGGCTTTAACTAGAGCTTTAATATAATAGAATAAGTTAAAATAGAAACTATTTCTACAAATTACTAATGCTATTCTTGGCTATTGTTCTCTTTCTCTTTCTCTTTCTCTTTCTCTCTGTGTGTCTCTTTTTTTGGTTTTATGGAATGTTGGGGCGTTAATGGCTGCGGTGACGCTGGCAATGGTGGCAATGGTGGTGACGATGGTGACGATGGTTCTGTGGTTATTTGCGTGCTTACAATTTCGATACAACAAAAGGCGATTTAATCGACATTTTGGCATTAATAAACTCGGGCATCAATTTCATTTTGTACTGTTCGATGAGCCGACAATTCCGCAAAACGTTTATTGTATTGTTTCAGCCGAAATTTCTAAATCGTTGGCTATCGTTGGGTCAGGATGATGAAAATCATGGTGCCGGCCACACATATATTGGACGTGATGAAAATAATGGTTTAACTACACAAGTGACACAAGTTTAGCAGAAGCCCAACAGACATTTGGTGGTGGTGGATCGAAATGGTGTGGTAACACATCAAACAGACCAAATCCAAATGATGTGCTGTTTCAATTGTTGCCATTTACTCAAATAAAAATTTTCTCAACGAAAGACAAAATAGAACATTGACAACGCATCGGCAAAAAAAAGTATCGAAGAACAAAAGAAACAACAGCAACAACAACAACAACTAGAGGGAAAAAAATAAGAGAGAATGAAGCAATGAAGCAACGAACTCAAACACACGGGCAACTGGCGGTGAAATTGCCGTTAATCAAATAAAAGTTGAGTGATTTGTGTGGTACATGCATGTGCTATGCGCACACAAACACACACACACACACACACACACACACACACACACACACACACACACACACACACAAAGCATTTGAACAACGTACACCGCACGGATGCTGTAATCGATAACACTCCAAATGTCTGTGTAAAACGAATGTTATTTTGAATGTATTGAGAGTATAAAAACCCAATGCGAAACGAATCATAATTGCGTGGATACAAAGAGCCAGAAGCAAATAAAATCACGCGTACAATTGATGCTATCACACAGTTTTAATTTCATTTCCATTATCCCATCGCATTACAAGTCGATTCATCCACTTGAGTGGAGATGTATTTATCAATAATTTGAAATCATTAAATTAAAGTATCATCAATAATGGAATTTGATGTTTATTATTCTCAATATTACGAGATACTTCAGTATAGCAACATGAAAATGAAATGAATTGAATTCAATGAAATTTGGCGAAAGGATTGCCCGGTTCCTAACTCGATCACCAGATTTAACGTCAAGCACGGTCAAGCACCGTGTTTTTTTTGTGTCGTCATTTCAAAACGGGGCAAATGATTTTTACAACAAAAAATGAACAATTTATGGGAATAACGGATTCAAAGTCTAGCAAACGATAAGTTAATCAGCATAACAACCGAAAAGCATAAAATTCGGAATTATTGTTATTTTATTTTTGGAATGGGCGAAAGGTTAATTAAGGGTATTAGAGATTTTTGAGAGAGAATAAAAACGGTGAAAAAAATAAACAGGTTTGCGTCTGTTATTTTATTTCGTTCATTTGAAAATGTATATTTAAGTGATGATTTCGTTTTACACATCATGAATTATGCTTTTATGTTCATATTTAGCTCTGGAATTATATTCATGAAAGAATTAAAAATTGCGAACAAAATGGTTTTGTTCTAATATACAATAATAAAACGGAATATTTAAGCTTAATTAAGAAATTTTTTTCGTCGTAACGAATATAAAATAAGCTTACCAAACAGTGAAAAATATGTAAATTGGGTTTCTTTTCGAGTTAAAAAAAAAAAAAACAACAAAATACAGAGTTAAAAGTGAAAGAAAAAAACGAATTTAAGATACCAGACTCAAAGCACATACTGAAAATTGGCATGGAAAGCCTGTAGGTTGATCTTAAACAAATTCGTAAAAAAATTTCTCTTTGTACATCTGAGACAAAATCTTGGCCATGCAAATTTTAAATTGCATTTACTGTGCTCAAAAGCTGAGATTTATCTTTGGAACACACTCTACAGTTACAATTACAGCCAAAATATTATGTATCCTAAATTATTTATACCTAATCTGTTTAATTGTTATTTTAATCCATATTTTATGGCTGAAATCGAAAGGAGTTGGCTATTTTTTGATACTTTCCGATTATGTTGTGCCACTATAAAGTGACACAACAGTTTCTTGGGTCATCAGCTGCGTTTGATATGTTCAATCGCATCGATTTGGTATCTCTACTAATTCTGTCATAAACGTTCGAATTGACATGATTTTTTGTTTGTTTGATTTTTCACCTTAAATTTTAACTCGGTGAAAAACGATTCCGATCAAAATTCACTCAACACATGTGGTTTTGTGTGAGCTTTTTCAATTCACTTGATTCAGATATCAATGCATTGATATCGCATGCGATAGGATTGGAAACTCCATACTCTGGCTCATGAATAGAAATATTGTTCGACAAGATGTGTTGCATAGATGCACATACACTCATCTCAAAGCGTCGCTTTTTTTTGTTTGTGTGGAGAGAAATTGATTTTGTTTCAAATTCGTGTCGCAATATATACTTTGATTGACGCAAGTAGCTGTTGCCTTTATCAGAGATTCGGATGGTATGCTCGATGCCATTTCATGTGATATGAAGTGTTGTTGAAATAGAACTTTGATCCTATATATATACATGTAATGTATACTTAGTTCAAGTGATGTAACCTTTGCACCCGAAAAAAAGAATCCATTTTTTGTTGTGTAACCGTATACCCTGAGCTCCATTTCCGTTATCTTCGCGGAAGGATGTATTTTTAGATCAATTTGTGTGAAAATGAGAACAAATAGTCAATTTGTAATAGAGTAAAGTTTTACATCCAACAAATATCACAAGCGAATTGAAACATGATCAAAACTTCTCCCAAAGTGACAGTATGAATATCATGATGCTCTGATTTGATTGTCCATTTCCTATTTCAGTCATAAATACCCAACTTATTTTATAGCTAGAGTGAAGTTTAAGCTCCCCGAGTTTCCGAACTCAAGATTGTTACACAAACACAAACTATTAAATTAATCAAAATTATGCGATAAAATATAATGAAGCATTTCCTTGAGCATTTCCACGTTCAAAGTTGTTCCATAGTCCGTCTCCTTTCGAATTCACCCAAAAGATATCGATGCTAAATGATAAGAATCTTAAAAAAAAAAAAAACAAATATTCAATCTTTAATAATTTTTTTGGTTTTGTTTTTTCATTGTTTTCCATTGAGAATATGGAATGTTTATTATGCACTTGTCAAAAGAAAAAAAAAATGAAAGAACTATTGTGATATTTATTTTTAAAAAATAATGAATAAACAAAAAAAACTCTTAAACATTTAATGTATAGATGTTAAGAACAATTTGAAGGGTTTTGACAAAAATTTGTAAAATTCATAAATTATATAGCAGAAATAAAATTGTATGTTATGTCGTGTTGGGAGGTTTTAACCATAAGCTAGTATCACTATTGGAATTTCGAGTGTTAAGTGAAATGAGAGATTTATTTAATGATACATATAACTTAGATGTTAATCCATTACTATAAAAACAACAAAGCGTTTTCACAAATGAAAATTACTATAAAATATTACACAACAATGTTTTTTTTCGGTTCAATTGTTTTTTTTTTTTGGTTGAAAAGTTTCAAAAGAACATACAATGTTTCTTATGTCAACGAAATTATGTTTCATTACCGTATGCATCCATGTACAATATATAATAAATTGATATAAAATGTAACTGTATTCTCAAATCTCTGGAGGTTTTCAATGTATGTACGTTTGTATATGCGATATGCAATATGCATTTATACATTTTGGAAATTTTATGCGTTCGATTTGAGTATTTTAGTTAGTCTTGGCTCTGGTTTTTTGGAAGCTTTGAAACAAATCACAATCGTTTCTTTCGAATCATTTGTCACAGAAGACGCTTGCGAATCTTCTTTATTTTTTAGATATGAATATATTAAAATTATTATGAATAGTTTTCACACATCTGTTTCTGTAACTTCGTCCAATATAGGAGTTCTAAAATAATTTAGTCTTTATTAGCCAAGAAAAACATCATTTATAGAGTCATCGTACAATGATTGTACTACAATCTGAGTATCGGAGTATCAGGAATCGCAATTTCCAAACTTCACACCTGGTGTCTCATGTAAGAGAAAGAAATTTAGTTTTCCATTTCATTAAATCATTTTAAAAACTACATTTTAATTGACATTTTTCAGTGTTTTTCATGAAAAAAAAAACACTTCAAACAAATATTTTAAATCAAAATCAATAAATTAATAACTGAAATTTTTTTCACTGGCATAAGATATCAAGTGAAAAGAATGAAATTCATGTTCTCTGACACTAATCACTTCTTCCTCTTCTTTGGCATTAAACTGTTGTCAGTTTTATTTGAATAAATGGTGGATTTGAAGTTGCTAAATTTGAATTATTAATTATTGGATTAAATAACAACAAAAAAATGGCGTTTAATAAATTACTTTTTATAATAAAAAAAACTGAAAAATTGTAACGATACGCAGAAATGAAATAAAGAAAAATTGGACGGTTTCAATGAGATGTTTCTTTTGTTGTTGAAATTGTTATGAAATGTTTGATATTTTGTTTTTAGGTTCCCTTTTTTTGTTTGTTGTTGTCAAAACGGAACGGTGGCAACCCCCTTTTAACTCACTGATAAAAGGTCACGCGAAAAAACAAAATGCCATTTCCAAATTTTTCATTTTTACCTAGACAGAAAGAAAATTCAGTTGAAAACCCATGGATTCAATAGTCAATCAATACGATTGCACAACAACGAGTAAGTATTGAGTATTTGATTCAATTTTGTTGTAAAATCTTTGAAAGTTATGCTATTCGACAACAAATAATATAAATATTTATATATATCTTCGTCGAATCAGTTGAAAGCTTGGGGTTTGCTCTTTCAATGAACACAATAACAACAACAACAACAACAACGAAAACAAAAATGATGAAAGCAAAACATCGATAGAATCTCCTTATGTGTTGTCAATGTGTCATTTGGTGTTTGTATTGTTAGCACATCATCAATGTTACGTACAATCTCAAGCATATAGCTTCAACAAATTTCGAAAATGTGAAAAAAAGTAAATATTTTACCAAGAAATATAGTTTTTTGTCCATTTTTTTTGTTGTTGTTATCTCTGTTTCAGTTGTCTTCGACCGTTTCATTTTGGAATGCTTGATTTGATACACACACATACACACAACAACAACAACAACAACAAAATTGAAAGAACAGAATCTTCTACAGTCCAAAAATAAGTGCTCTGACCCCAAAAAGGAGATATATTCCATTTATTATTATTGAACTGAAAGCTACAAGTATCTTCCATTCGGTACGTGTGTAGAGCGCTCATAATACACTGCATCAATTCAACCATAATCACCCGGCAAACTCTTCAATTGCGATTATATTTTACGATCTGAGTATGTCGCATTGCGTTTCTTTTATTTACGCACAAATCACACTGAATATATGGAATATGTTTGGTTTTTTCTGTTCCCACTACACATATGAATGTCATCGGAGCAACCACAATACAAATGATACATTAAAGATTTTCATTTGTATGTACGTTTGATAAGGTTTGTGCAAAGCTTTTGCCATCAACCTCATTTGTGTGCATTCAAATTAATATGTTGATAACCGGTATAAAAAATAAATAATGCGACGTACGTTTTTTTTAGTCTCGACAACCCTTGATTTTTTTTGCGCCAAAATGGTTCGTCTTTTTTTTCGCTTGAAATATAATGATTTTTAAGTTAAATTTCAGTTAAAGCTTGTCTGAATCATGAAAAGGTTCAAATCTGGAATATTAAATTTCCAACAGCCGCAAAAATCACATGAAATTGGTTGTCACTGTCTGTGGTAATTTGGAGAAACGTAAATGGTTGATCATTTTCGTTTTAAGCTTGACAATTCATTCCGTCGTTCATTGCTTTGGTATATGATAATTTTTGGCAAGATTCGCGCGCGCACTAATATGTAAAATATGTTTGAAGGTGACAACTGTTGTTGGCACTATTGTTGCGTGACTGTTAAAGTTCAACTCCTATTAAAATGTTACGGCACACGCATCTTTCCTGTGTGTATATCACATGAATCGATGAGAATTATTATGGACTTCGAAAAAAATATGGAAATAAAAGTGCAACATAAGTTATGGTGTTATTGGGAATGATTTTTCTGGGAACAGCTGGGTGAGACATAAAGGGGGGCTAATACTACAAATGCGCTACAAATAAAGCAAATGGCAACTATATATTCGCAAGCATAGCATCATTTGTAGCTGCACGCACACACTGACATCTTGTGTGACCTGTTTGTTAGTATGCGGGCACAGCTACGAATGATACTATGTAAATACATTTACGAATACGATGCAAATGATCACTAATATCGCATATACGCAAATGGACAAATAGTCATTTGTTTTCTTTATCATCACATTTGTGAATTTCGCTATCTTTTTTTTGGGCCAAATTATAAAATTTACCGATTTCCAAAAACGATAATCTTCTAAATTACCTTCTTCTGTTAAAAGAACAGACTTTCTAGGGAATTGTCTTCTTTTAATTTTCATATTTTTTTCGTTGTGTTCATATTTTTTTCTCACCGGTTCATATATTTTGTAGTCATTACGAATCCATAATATATTTGCGATTGTATTTCTCAGTCTCACGCTCATAGAAGTGTGATAAATCAGCAAGCGTATATTTTGATTGTACGATAACACCCAAGCAATTTACGTGTCTATTTTTTGTTTCCTTTTGTATCAGCAGACATTCTACGATTCTTGTCTTTCCCATTAATTTTTTCTTGTTCTCTTCTTTTGCTTTTCTATTCTATTCCATGTGCACTATATCAATATAATCCTGGCTTTCCTTCTCCCACCAAGCACACATACAAAACATATTTGGAGTCCAATACTCAACCAACAATTCTAATATTCTCAAACTCTCCATGTCTTTCACGCACACATAATTCATGTATAGTTCTTTGCATATCACTTAAATACACGATTGTGACTGTGACTGTGAATGATTGCTTCCTCGATTTTGTTTGTTGGCAATAATTCATTTGGTGGGATGGAAGAGGCAGAGAGATCGAGTCAAAGTACATGACAAGTGAACCTGAACGTGTGAGAAAAAAGCATAAGCGAAGAATTTGTTGCGCTGTACAATGTCTGCATAAGTGAAAGTGTGTCGATAGCTTACAGATTGAATGATTTATATTCCCCGATGGAAACCGCAATGAATGCGCATTCGCGTTTCAATAATCAACAACAGCTCACAAACTCAGCACTACCACCTCCCTCCTCAACGCCCGTTTAAAATTGGAAATATGCTGAACTTTATTGCCAGATAACATCATATAACGTGCATTATTGCCATTTTCTTCATTTTTATGAGTTAAACCCACAACACATATTGAGGTCGTGCATTATTTTCAATCATTCGCCGGTTTTTTTTTTTATTTGATTTGAATTTAATCCACGGAAATTCACTGACAACATAATACGCAACAGTAATTGTAATCAAATTCCCATAAAGAACTGAATCTGTTTCAATCTTATTCGACCATTTACTTGACTCCTTTTGCCATCAGAACTGGCGTTGATCATCAATTCGTACGAAGCACGTTTTCAATTCATGACCGTCTGAGTAATATATTACTTTAAAATCACTTATATGGCAAGGTTGTGTGTGTGTGTGTGTGTGTGTGTGGAAAGACTTTTCTTAAAACGAAATAAATTGTTTCTCTTTATCGAATAAAATTTTTAGGTAACGTCTGACATCATGCCTTAATGATATCATGTCAAAAATCAATTTTCTTATTCAACATTCAATATTTGAAATTTTTTATTTATTCCCGTATATCATTTGATTTTTTTTTTATGAAATGGATTAAATTGTTGTTCATATGGTAATTCAGCAGTATAAACAGCAGAAAAGCTGAAGGTACGAAGCGGTTAGATTGGATCAATTTCCTTGCGAGAGGAGGGGAGGAGAGATTGACATTTTAGAAAAATGTGTAAAAATAACAAATTTTTCTGTTGTAAATATTACAAATCCCTTGAAACAAGCTCGTTTTTTTCACTGTGCCTGGTGTTCTGAGTACACTGTGAATATATAATCAGCTGAACGGGGGCTAGATATATGTAGTGTTTGGCATTGAAAATCGAACGAGTGTCTATGGTGTGTGTAGAATGTTTGACGTTGCCTCAATCAGTGAATGTTGTACATTTTTTTTTTTGGTTTGAAATTTCATCAATGTCACACTGGCTGCCATACAATTTGCACATGATTTCCGGTGTGTAAATATGTAATCTGAATATCATATGGCATTGAGAGGAAAAGACCCGCATCAACACAAACTGACAGCCAGTGAAGTACAAAGCCACTTGAATTGTCTGCAGAGGTTTTCACATTCGACTATAATTCTCACTTGAACAGTATGCGCTTCAGGCGCAGTTCAATGTCAGAAAAAGGCAAACAAAAGAGCCGCCACAACGTGATCGTTGGGGTGGAATGGGTCTCGATGGAAAGTCACTTTTAGATTATTGCTTTATTAATTTTGTTTTAATCTTGTATCGCAACGTAGGATTTAATCATTCCGAAGTAATCTCTCTCATCAAATTTTTATCATTGGAACATTGCTAATCATCATCATATGCTGTGTGTGTGCTGGTTCACCTAGCACATTCGCTCACTTTCACTGCAGCATGTGACTTTAATTGTATTTTCGCTTATGATTATGGCTGTCATTTTTATTAATGCCATCAGCACACACACATACACGCACATACACAATGCTTGACTACATCGCAAATGGGATTATTATCGTAACGCGCGCTCAAGTTGATTTCAAGCCAAGAGTTCATTTGCATAATCAACATTTTAAATTTACACATCATATTCGATAATATTTGGGAATGGCACATCGACTTTGCACATTGGCCTCATTTCACGTGGAATTCAATTTGAATATCAAATCGCATAAGGCGCACACCAATATTTTTTGGAGATGGAATTCGAAATATACCAGGAACAGATTGCACTTTCATTTCGATTCGAAAATGGCTCTGCCACAATTCGTATTATTGTTTTCTTCTTCTTCTTCTTCTTCTTCTTCTTCTTCTTCTTCTTCTTCATTTTCTTCGAATGGAAGCAAACTTTTCGATGGATAAATTTGCAATCCTTTTGATATTATACATACAAAGAGCCGAACAATGTGGCTGTAAATGGAATCATTCCATTGGAATATATAAAACACCAACAAGAAAAAAAGAAAGTTGCACCCACCCCAAAGCACACTTATTCCCTTATTCTTTATCTCTTCACTTTCGTTTTCTGTCGATTTGCTTAAATTAAATGCTTAAAGAATATTATTCCGTTTCCTTGTTTCGACTGTAGCAACAATCGACAACACTTCATATAACTACTATGTGGGGAATTCAATGTCTGTAGCTTCAAGTCAATGGCCTTTTTTTGTGCATTGAAACACGCTCATTTGATATTCAAATCGATTTATTTGCATCAAATACTGTGCGATTGGTATACCAATACACACATACTATTTGGCAGTAGATTTAGCGTGAAAGGTAAATCGAAATGGTCCATTGGGCCAACGTTTTACAGGAAGCTATTTTGAAGGCGGGGTTGGAGGTAATAAACCTCTCACCATATTCAGCGACTATCATTGAGGTATTCTATTCATAGAATATTTATGACAACCTAGGCTCAAGTTTCCTCATTCCTCATACTAATGGAAAGCACACTCACACACACACACACAAAAACACTAGATATTTTGTTCTGGCCAGAATAATTTACTAAAAACAAGCATAAAACGGAACTTTCATCCAGGGATCACAATTCAAACATGTTTTGGTCGCATTTTTTTGTTGCTGTTGTCCTGTTGTATCATAATTTTCTTGATAACAAACGCCCTCACAATTTTTTTCTCATTCCATAACCATTCCATAACTCCTAAGACACAAGACCTATTCAATGGAGTTCATCATGTATTCGAATCTAGAATATTGGTTGCAACCATCCTTCTTTTTGCAATACTTTAAGCGTGTGTAAATATTTAGTCATGACAAACATGAACCGAAAATTGTCACCGCAATACATAACAATACAACCATTTCAGATCATATTAAATGATGATAAAACGAGAGAAAAACAAACAATGTTCAAGAGACAAATGATATACCGGAAAAGAACAACATCAAGCAGCAGCATTTCGAATACAAAGGGAAAACGAACAAAAAAAAGTAAATATGATTTTGGGTGTATGTGGGGGTGAACAAAAAAAAATGTCGACCACATACACTTAACCTCATAGCATAAAGATATTTTCAAACTCATTTATGAGACCCCAATGTTGTCTCAAGAGAACAGCACAAGTTTTATTCTGGCGATGCTTTGAGCATTCTGCAACGGTTTTTCTACTCTCTCTATATGTACGATTAATATTCAAAATACACAAAAACTGTTAACCAAAATTCAAGAACAAATGTGAGAATTGGCACAGCCACAAATTCAATACGTCATATTTTCACATGGTTTCTTTTGTCAAATTTGGTTTTTGTTTTTATCATTGCGCATCATTAGAGGTAAAACAATACATTTTTTTTTCTCGGTCAAACCGATGAAAACGTCCTTGGATACTCGATGCTAGACTAGCATAACTAGTATACCAACTGGGGGATTGGACACCATTTGAAACCAGAGGTAATTAGATCATCATTAGACTTTACTAGGTCTTACTATTTCATATGGATGAAAAGTCTCGTTAGTCTTCTCTTATAGAGGCTAAACCGACCATAAAATTTTAATACATTTCACTAGATGAATATTAAGCGATATTAGAATCTGTGATTAAATCTTGTTCTTTACATACCATAACATAACTAGTGGAATTGGGAAATAAATTTGTTGTGTTTTCAAATGAGATTCCAATCTAACGTTAGATCACAATGTTTTTTGGCAAATATCGTACATTGTGAAAATATCGTTCATTGCATCATTTGAAACTTGAATCTCGGAACCAATCTGAAGAATTGGCATGCTCAGTGAAACACTTGTCCATTTTTCGTTTTCGAGGTTGATGTTTTTGTTTGTACAAAGATGTTGACAAGATTTTTGTTATTTGGCATAGAGCCGAACTGGCAATGTGTCCTCAATTTGTTAAATATAACATCATATGGAGCTTTTACACTGCACCTTTTTTTTCGCCGGGAACGTTTTATCTTTTGATCCAGATGAATCCAAAATCATGTTCACTTTATTGTTGCGTTGGGTCACATTATCCGCAACCTTATGTTTCTGTTTCATAAGATTTCACGGGTTTTTGCACAATTGAACACAAATGAATAACATAACGAATTTAACAAAACCAAAAATTCAATATAATTCACATTCACTTGACATGTTGTCGTGCACATCAACTGACATTTGTAAAGAAGGAAGCGAAATAAAAACATTACAATAAAGCATTGAGAATAAGGAACAAACACGAAACCACTTAATAAGTTCGATTGTGAGCCCAGATATCAATTTTTGTTAGATTCGATTTCAATGTAATTTCAGAATTCCCGATGGTACTTTAATAGTTGCTGTGAGAACGATAAACTTATCGGATGACTTAATCAGATAACATCAGAGCTATGAACATTGAGTTCTTTGAGAATTGCTGTATCCCAGTTTCAACTTTCAACGTAAATATGTTTTGGGATACTAGTCATTCGGCGATTTTGATGAGCTTTTTTCGCCCGTTTTCATTTAATGGATTTATTGCAAACGTAATAGTTTGATCCACAAATAGGCAATGTTACGAGTACTCTTCAATAAATTTAATTGACTTTTCTATTTGAATTGCAATTTGAACAAATTTCTCTGGATATTTGAACTGCACACATTAAACAAATTTTGCAAAAAAAGGAGATACCAGTGATGAATAAATAGATAAATTTAATGAAATAGAATAGAATAGAACGAAACGGTAGCAAAAGTGTAGCATTTGAATGAGACATGAGAACGATGACACTCATATATGCATGTCCTATATGGATATACTGTTCAGTTTCTCTACATGGAAACATTACATTGAATGAATGTAATAAGCGAATTTATGCTTATTATAGTTGTGCCACTGATCTACTGCGGAGAAATTATTGAACGAAAAGGAACTGCGAATCATTAAAATTATTCGAATTGTTGGCATGTGAAATTGTATTCAGGAGTAATAAACTCAAATGAAATTTCCGCCTATTTATTTTCATAATATTTTCTTCTATTCGAAATGTAGTTATTAAAAGCAAACGAGCCTTTTTTTTGTTCGTTTGTAACTAATAATGACATCATAATCAGTAATCAGCATGATATTTTGATGGTTCGTTTTTATTATTTTTATGAATGGATTTATAGCTTCTACTAATAAATTGTTATGAATGACTATCCAAAATTCCGGCATCTCCAAATATATTGATGGCGTATAGTGTGGGAATAAATAAAATGTTCCTATACGGATTGATAACTACCACAACTCAATCGTCCTGAGGGGTCATTAGGTTTCGACGATATGACAATACAATATTTTTCGATGTTCAATTTTTGCAACACCAAACGAACTTCTAACTGTGGCTTCTTCTAATTTGTTTGCCCAAAATCGAAGGGAAATGTTCTTTTTGTTCGGCTTATGTCAAAGTTTGGGTCGATATTTACCGATGTAAACAACTCGCTTCATAAAAGACACATTTTTTTTTATATTTGTATATAAAGTGCCAAATGTAACCAAGCACCAAATCGACCCCAAGCATCAAAATTAAATGTGTTTGGTTAATTCGGGAAATGTTTGGGCTTATCAATTGATTTGAAATTTTGAGATTCAAACATGAGATTTTCATTTTATCATTCGGATTTTTTAATTTTGGAATCTTAATCTGAATGTAAAGCAGAAGCGAGTACAGCTTCTTAAACTGAAGATGGTCGATGTTTCGGCATTCGGTCACCTTAATAAAGTGATCTGAGTAGTCTGATACTCTATAAGGCGAAATGAGAGCACCGAAAAAGTGTGTCATAATGCGAAACACCTATGGGAATAATTGAGAAAAACCGTTATTTCTGCACGACATCGCAACGATGAGCTGCAGCAATTTTGAGTTAGTCATCCGTTATGATGGAGTTTCACGGTGAGTGTGTGTAATTAAGAATGCCATAAATACTGAAAGTATCTGTCCGAAATAATCAAGCTTCAGCCTGAAATGGAAACAATTAAATAAAATGAACGAAATAGTTGAATATTGTAAAAGAGATTGTTCACAGATCTGGCTGCACCATATCATCTCAAATTCGTTGATACCAAACTGTGTATTTCATGTATACAAGCGAAAATGTTCAAATGAGGCTGATACATATGCCATACTTTCTTGCATAGTTTCCCCATAAACTGAAATAGTTTACATTAAATTCAAACTTATAACACAGGCACTTATAACACATGCACTTGCTTCGAATTTTACTTTAAAAAAAAATAGTTTGCATCTAGATTCCATGAATGGGTGTGAAATTGTGTTACTGAATTAAATCGATCTACAAACAATAGTTCAACAGTGGTCGGCCATTAAAATTATCCAATTTCCATCTCGAATTTGTATATATGCATAAAATGGAACATAAATATTTGGCCCTGGAGCCACAATTTTGCCAAATTATATCGCAAATGTTAGTTTGCAAACCGGAAATAATAAATATTTGTTTGGCTTAATTCTATGAACTAAATTCAATTCAATCGACAATTAAACGAATTCAATAAAGAATATTGAAATTATTTGGTGTTATGAAAGCGTCCGAACAATGCTTTTATCGAAATAAATTGAAAATAAATGGTTACTTTCGTTGATATATTAGGAATTTGTGACAATAATATCGTCGAAACTGACTTATTACCATTGCTAGGCTGTGCGGGTGTCCATTATCATAAATCTTATGAAACAATTTAAGCAAATAAAGATAGAGACTAACAAGACGCAGACGATTTTCTAAGTAAATGTAAATTTATTTTAATACACCAATTCCAAATGGTTATGCTTTCGAGTGGGTATCTGGGTATACGCATTCTTGACTAATTTTAATCCATTTTTCAATCAACAATGCAAATTGGTCTGCGAAAATAACAGCTTCAATACGGAAGCAAACATTCCCGGGGGGCTTAAATGAAACGAATGAATTATTTTTTTACGGTGAATTTATGAATAAAATGCAAATTCATTACGAATTTTTCGTGCAACAAACTGTTAAAATGACTCTTAATATCAAGAAATTCTTCAATTTGGAAGCAACTCATATGTATTCCAAGAATATAACATATTCTTAAACAATTCAAAAAAGGTTTTCAGTTTTAAACTAATTTATATTGCAAGAGAGTCGAACAGTACATAAGTGACAATAGATAAGTAAACAAATGTGCATATGCGGTGCCATCTTAACAAGTTGCATCGGTACAGCATGAAATGAGTTGGGGCACGCAAGGTCGAGTTGAGGGTACTATATTTTATGTAGTACTGATTGTACTTGCTAAGATGGCGCCGCATATGCACATTTGATGTGTTACTCTCTCTCTTTCTTTCTCTCTCTCTCTCTCTCTCTCTCTCTCTCTCTCGTTATACTGAAAACAATCAAATTACCCCTATGGATAGATAAGTTCCCCCAAGGGGCGAATGAAAACTAGTAAATGCCAAAATGACTGGAAGTTCGCATTGGATATCGTACGTTTTGTGAATCACTGGCATACTTCTACTGACTAAGTTTGCGTACTGTAGTTTGCAGCACAGACTGAAGTCCATTGAGAATGTTGCCAGCAGTAGTGTGTCAGTGATTCACAAGACATTCGCAAAGTGCTTTCAATCATCTTTTCATCATTTTGACGTTTATTGCTTGTCATTCACCTATTGAGTTCCCCTAACATACGCACACGCATTGCAATAAATATTCTTATGACGAACATCATTTAACAATTACACAATAGTATAAAAAAATAGTCCAGAAAAAAATGCACACAATTTGTATAATAATTTTGGGAATATCAAAATGAATTGTCTTTTGAGTGATTGTGGGGGGATTTTTCAGGTAGGTGACACCTACTAGGTGTATTGTTGCTTCTTGTAAAAGGAACATTCCATGCTAAATTAGCCCACTTTCATTTGTCAAGTAGCTGAATTTTATTTTTTTTTGAAATCCCCATCTCATTCTTTTCATAACATTGAAACAGGCAAACGAATAATTAAAACCAAATAAAACGAACATATTTTTACTTTAAATTTGTCTGTACACACCTCGAGCATGATCCAATCATTTCATATAGATTGATTAATTCGTGTGCCTTATTCAAGTCACGTAATAAAATGTCATTGTGTTATATACAATACATGATACTGCATACGGCTATCGGCTATAGCACTGTTCACTGTTTGTGAGAATCATTCAAACAGTATTTTTAAATGTGACCAAGCCTGAGTAAATTTAGCTAGCTAGATGAAATCACAGATGGCGCTATAAAGACGCATTAAATTATACCAACCGTTTGCAAATGGTTTGTCCAGTTACTACGCTTTCTTGGGGAAGCACACCCGATTCTTTCGTTTTTAAATCAGAATTTCATGTTCTGCAGTATTAAAAGTTGAGTATTCAATGTCTTATAAGCTATATATGTCTGTAGACATTGGGAACCTACGGTTTTTTTTAACGTACCAACAAAGTTCCTAAAGCTCGATTGATACATATATTCCTAGTTCTTTGAAAGTCAAATTTTGAACACATATGCTTGCACTTCAACCTTGAAGTGGTTTTGAAGAATGCCCAGAAGAGAGAGCTTTCTTTGTCAATTACACTTACCGCTTGCCATACGTTGCATGTGTTCTATTTGGTTGTAATTGATGCTGTTAAAAATCGAAAATTTCAATCTGAAAACTCCACGTTCCTTTTTCTTACTTTTTATTTGAATAATCTACCTACAGTTATTTTTTGTAATTCTATTTATCATTCTGCACTCATTTATTTGCAATTCGTAACACGTTATTTTCATATTTATACATTTCGGGTTATCGTAAGCCTTAAATCATGGTTTTATATCATCTTCATTTGTTTGTTTGTTTGTTCATTTTCTACTTTTTAGTGTTCAATACCCGGATTTGAGCATTTTATATTTTTTTCTTCAATCTATACCGACATCATTGTTTTTGTTGTTTTTTTTTTGTATGCTTTTTTTCTACATGTTTATAGAATTTTAAAAAAATTAACTATTTTTGTTTCAGTTTTTTTTTCAGCACGACATCAGTCATGCTCAGTTCACTATTTTATTCAATTTTAAATTTATTCAAAAAATTCTGAGAAAAGTTTAAATTTACTGACGATCCAACAAAGAAAACCAAATAACAAATGAACCGTCTTTCAATCAATTTTTTTTTTTGATGAATAAATCTTCTTTTTTTTAATGTTTTTTTTTTGTTCAATTTTAGACGAATTATTAATTTGTTAAAATTTGTTTGTTTATTTTTTTTTTTAATTTTTCATTTTATTTATTTAATGATTTTATAATATTATTTTTTTTTTTGTTCATTTTCACACAGAATATTTTACTTTTCCTTTTAAAAATATTGTTTTAGCATTCCCTGTAGTAACTAAAAGGTTTTTAAACGAAAAAAAAAACAACAAACAGAAAACAAAATCCCAACAGCTACAGGAAATCCATGTATAACTTATACAGTATAAGTGACACAAAATAACTCGCATGTGCTACTATTGTAGGCTATGGTGTATGCCAATAAAATATTCTGTGTGTGTTTTTTGTTGTTGTTTGTTTAGTTTTACAAAAAGGAAAATGTATTTATTGTACTTTGTATCATCTGTTTCAATCAATCTTGCAGTACTTTCAATTGTATTCCAAATAACAATTTTTTAGCCGAAAACAAAAGCTTATGAATGAAAACCGGGTGGACATGGTTGTTTGTATGGATTTATCATTAATAAATCGATTTTTGACCTTGAATTTTGGATGTATGTAAATTTTTTAGTAATTAGTGTTGCTTGAGATACTGTGTAAAGGTGGTTGAATTTGGATAAATTTTCCATTTCGCTTTGCAGTGTGTACTATTGCTGTTAGTGTTTAATGTGCGTCGATTCTTGCTTCTTAACATGATTTTTTTTTTAGCAAATACATTAAAAGAAAGCCAGTTTATGCGCTCAGTTAATTAATTAGAGGAATTCAAAGAACATACATATCACGTTGGCCTGTCTCTGAGTCTCAGTGGAAATAAGACTTCAAATTACATGGACACGAAGTGACAGTCCAAAAATGAAATAACTTTGAAACACTGTTCTTTCATTTTTATCTGTGTAAATTGAGTGAAATATTTCCGAGTGCTAATCAATCCAATTATGTGATGTACAATTAAGTCATCACAATATAGCAAATATTGTATCAGAGTAAAATCGATTGCATTTTTGAATATTCATGCCATGGAAGACTGAACATTCAATCTGGATCTCAGAGCAAATGGTCAGTTAAATTGAATATCTAGCCCACCTTGGCACCTGTAAATATATTCAAATATTTTTTTGCAACTTCTGCTGCAGCAATACAATCAAATTGAAATCACAAATCAAATGTTTTTAAATTAGAAAAAGACGAGAGAATAGTTGAATATTAGAAAAATGGAGCGTATGCCCCTCTCCAAGAGGGGTTTGAAAACGACCAGATGTGATCTTATGTAAATTGGTTTGTTTGCTCAGAAAAAATATTGTGATTCTAGATTAAATAAAAAGGATGCGAACCATGTGGTAACGATAACATTTTAGGCGAAATGTTTATGCTGCGTTTTGCCTTTGAATAAATAATGCAGCTAAACAGAAATGCAAACGACATGGACCAACTTAACAATACAACAGTTCAATAATTTGCAGTGTGGATTGTTGTTCTTTTTCCATTTCAAATAGCTTATTCAAATATCTATTCATTTTTTTGATAGGGTTAGCGCTTTGACAAAAGCCATTTTTTGTTTGGTTCAAAAATGAAACGATCCTGTTTTCCGCATGTTCAATAAATCTCTACACAATATTCAAACTTTCATTGTATTTACATGCTTATTACTTACTTGATTGGTTTTTTTTTTGGTTTAGTTTTGTTTATTTTGCTTTGGAAAAATAGATTAATTTTGTACGTAAAAGGAGCGTTGCGTGCAGTCTATGTGCAATTTCAACTCAATATTGTTCACATAATTATGTTAGAGCACACACTACGTCAAATGCTAATTATAACAAAATTTTGTGAAACAAGAAGTTGAAGGGGGAAAAAACCACAAAGAAGCATGTTGTCCGCACTGTATTCAATACACAACAATGGATATATTGAGTAAAACTGATCACATACACTGTTTGTATGTGTGTGTGTGTGTGTGTATGTGTGAACCTTTCTATTCTAATAGGTTTTCAATGAAAGTTAAATGTATAAAACATTTGGAAGAAATCAAATGATTCAAAATGATAAATCATATAAAGGTAAATTCTTTAATCTTTCACGTCAATATTGAATGACGCATATGAGTTGGGGGAGGGGGGGGGGGGAATATAAGTAACGAAACGCATTACATTTAATGTAAACAACAACATCTTACTGTAAAATTTGTCCCCAAATTTGTGTGCGAACACATTTGCTACCAATTTCTCTTTTTTGTTTTTTTTTTCTTGCAAGATTCGATTTTATATCAGTCTAATACAATTCACAAATTTAAATATTTCATGTGAAGTGTTTGATGGGCGAATGAGAAGAAAAGACTGAAGAAAAAGAAGAAGAAGAAGAAGAAAAAACAAGAGGCAAATACATTTCCAATAGTCCATTGGCAATGGAAATATAATATACTACAAGGAGTAGTTTACCCCTGGTTGCTATCAGTATTCAGCATTGGCAGGAGATTCACTCAATGAGAGTCCCACCATGTTTAGTGCTTTTTGAGCTGCTTTTGGTATTTGGTTCTAATAAATAACGTTGATTTTATACGCTGTAATAATAAATATACAAACACAATGTCAAACTTAGTACATTGCATTGATTAAGATAGGTGAAAGAAATGGTACGAAGTAATAAATGAAGCGTAGCTGCTGTCCGAAAATTGCGCATATACTTCTAGATAAAATCAATCAGTATCACTATTCGATACACTTTGGCCAACGGTACTAAATTTTGTAAAGCTTTTGCGTGTCTAAGCTGGCGACGATCACGAAGAAGTGTCCAAGAAAATGTTGTCGAACAATCGTCAAAGAATAATGGCGAAAACAATTTAAATTGAATTGAATAGAATATTTACCGTTTGAAGCCTTATTTCATTGTTCATTTTAACGCAAAAAAAAAAACACTTTGCATAGCGCTTAATATAATTTGGTTTTGTTTTGTTTGTCTTTTTCTGCAAAGAATGAATCGCATTTTTTTGGTCAATTTTTTCTTTTAAGTTTGAACATATCAATGAAAACTATTTGCTTCATTTTCCCTTTGTTTTAAAATGTGTTTTCTTTGTTTTGTTTTGGTTTTTCGAGCATTAGATTCAAATAATTTATTTTATATATTCAATTTTTATTAGTAAATTCATTTTTAAGTAAGTTTCAACTATTCAATGTGTGTGTGTGTTTTTGTTGTTGTTGTTGTTGTTACTATACATTTCTAAAAATAGACAAAAAACCAACTATTAACAATGGGCTCAATAAGTGAATTTACCTGATTGATTGACCAAATTTGATTTTTTCTTTTACCAAAATGGAACTCTGTTAAAGAGCGTGAACAGAAGTTTGGCTGACCATTTCAGTAATTTTGTCTATTTTTTTATTTATTTTTTTTTTTATTTTTGGTGTTGTGTCTTTATTGATCCTGATATATTAGGTACAAGTTAATAGTTTCTGTTGTCTATTTTTGAGATGTATCAGTTTGTCTCGTTAAATTATTTATTCAATATATATTTTTAAAGGCAAGGTTTTTATTCATTTTTTTTTTAATTTTAAATTTTAAATATTTATGTATCTCTTCTTTTTTTTGTTAAATTTCTTTACTGTTTTTTTTTCGCATCGATCAATAAAAAAATTGTCTATTTATGGTGTTACTAGTGAATCCTAGTTTGTTTTTGTTGTTTGTCATTCATGTTTTGTGGCTTTCAAGCATTCAGTATTTCCTTTTTAGGTTTTATGCTACGTATACTATTTATTCCAACTGATGTGTATTTTGTGTGTCTGTTTTTTGGTGTTTTAGGTGTTTTTTGGTGTATTTTGGTGTGTGTGTGTGTGTGTGTGCTAAACCGACTTGCATCTTGGGATCAGTGGAGAAGATCAAATGATTTGGTGCTTAGTGTTCTTTTTTTTTGTCTCTGGGGGGGGTGGAGAGCTTCAATTCTGAAAAACTTTGACTATTTCTGAATTTCTGGTTAAAATCCATTTTAAATATATTGAAAGTTTAAGGGAACTGAATGAAGTAGAAATAATAGCATTCGTTATAAAATCATGCTCAAACTGATTAAATACTGTTACTTGAATATATGAAGAGGAAATAAAATTGCATTTTTTGCATACCGGAAAAAAAGCCATTCCAAATTCGGATTTCCAATTGCAATGCTTCAATATAATTGCATTCGTTCAATTTGCAATTGGATTTGTTCAATGAATGATGTTGTGCAGTTTTCTTAAATATTTTTGTCTCAATGCCATTGGTACAGGATAAAATGAATGAAGAAGACTTTGATTATTGAAACATTACTCACTGTGGCTAGTCAACACCAATAAAATGGTCGTTTGGATTTGGTTGAACTAAATGTATTTTAGAGACATGCAATGTCTGTCATGTTTGGCTGTCACGATCAAATGTTTGCCGATATGAATTTCTAATTCAGAAGAGAGTTGAAACAAATGACATTGATTTCCGAAAATAAAACGTTGATTTCAATAATTGTTTTTGCTAACTAAATTGCAAGTCTCAGTGAGAAAAGGTAGAGATGTTAAAAAGCCACAGCTGAACTTCATTCGATGTTTATTCCCGTAGTACAGCAGCCTATCTACTATCTCTATTCATATAATATTTTTGGTTTTTGTTTGTCATTCAAAACGAAAATGAAATGTAACGAGAAAAAAAAACGTGCATAATATATTTGATATATCAAAAAAGAAACATAAACATAAATGTTATATATCTTCGATGTTCATTGTTTTTGTGTGTGTGTGTGTGTGTTGTGTGTGTAATTTTTCAATTCAAATTTCGAATGTGTGTAACTAGACGAAACGTACAACCATTCTTACAAGAAAAAAATGAGAGAAATCAAAGCTAAATATAGAATTAACCTAAGCATTATCTTATTGTAGTTCCTTAACTGGATTGCCTTGCTGTTGACGACAACTGGGATTTTTGTTTTTTTCTCTTTTTTTTTACTTTGTTGAGCTATTGTTAAGCGATATTTATGGCTAAATACTATACCAGCTTTTAAATCCTATACCTTGCATATCACGCAAATAACCATTTCCATCTAGAATGGTATTGACCGAAAAACTATTTACAAATAAATCCTCAACATCTAAAACGAAAAGAAAAGGAGAAAGAAAAAAAAACAAACGTTCGATAGATTTACACATTGCGGAGAAAGAAGGTAAGTGAGGGAAGGTGTGAGTGAGTGAGAAAAGACTGTTTCTTATATAGGTTTTTTTTTCTTCTTTTGTATGTGTGAATTGTTGTGTTTAAGTGTGTGAGTGCCGAAAACGGTTAACATTTCGATTAAAGCGCTTAACATCCGCGAATTTTATTAATCGCAGATTGTTATCAAATCGGATTTATCAAACTATACAAAACGCAAGTGTAGCGTTAATTTAGTGCTCGATTAGCATGTGGAATTTACCGTCTAGTATCAATTCTATACACTATAATACGCTGGTGCTCTGGCTGGAATACTCGATGATGCGTGTGTTTGGTGTTCTTCATCCCTAAATCTCTCCCTTCCTCTCTCTCTCTCTCTCTTCGTGTACGTGTGTTCGTGTGTAACGACAATGTGTTTATGTTTTATGTTGTTCAGTGCATATTTACTCTATTCGATAATATTTGTTGTGTGTTTTTGTGTGTGTGTTGTTTTCTCTTATAAAATTCCCATTTGAATGCGTCCGGAGAAAAGAATATGGTTCAAACTTGTTTGCGGAAAATATCAAAGTGCTCTTTTTGTTATTTGTTTTGTTCTCTCTATTTCTAAGCAATTTGTTTTTAAAATGTCTAAGTTGTAATATCAGTAAACATTATTTTGAAGGTCATTGTCAATCGCTATCATTGTCTTCATCATTGTATTTATTTTTATTTTTATTTTTTATTCCGCTTTGCAGTGTACGGCTCAGAGTAATCTTGCCGGTATTCGATTTTTTTCATTTGGAAAACGCAACATTTTCAAAACTAAAAGTGCTTCAGATTTATTTCTCTAGGTTAAATGGAGTTTCAAAAATTGAAATTTCAAGTTTTTCGAATGGATTAAATCGCTATTTTGTTGTTGTTCAGTTTTTATTTATTCAAAGGTCACTGAAAACATTTTTACACACGGTTGCGCAATGTCAAATATCGTTTTTTTTTTTTCATTTAAAATGGTGAAATTAAAATAATTTTCCATAACCGTTAAAGGGGAGTTGGGTGGTTTGAGTACCGTTACCGTTACCAGTTTCGTGCTATTCACGAGTTTGTCTTGTTGTTGGTGTTCTTTTTCTTCTTTACTTTAATAAACGCTAAAGCTCAAAACTCAAACAGGACGTATTACGTAATACATAATTCGTGTTTTTTTCTTTCAGAATATCATTGTTTGTAACCAACATGCGTTGTGTATACCTAACGTACGTGTGGCAAACGATCTCTATGTCTCGCGCATTTATATAGATTTCCTATTAAATTTCCGATAGAAATCTTCCGATATTTGGATCGACTTAAACAAATATACAATACATATCCGAATATCGGAAGCTCCCTCATATTTATATGTCTCTCTTTATTGAAGAGTCTTTAGAGGTCGCGCTGAGGGTGGTAAGAATTCCAAAGAGAAAAATAAAACGCGTATGGCTGTACTGTGTAAAAATCGTTTCAATAAATTTTGCGCAGTGCAAAATTCCAACAACAACAAAACAAATTGAGAGAATCGAAATTATAATCGCATATTTTATGTGAAAATTCGAGTTGAAGATGTAAGCAGGAGCCGTTCTTTTTTTGTATATACACTTTGGTCACGATTATTCTTAGCTCCTTCAAGTATTTATTCGACAAATACTCCAAATACTTCAAGTAAATGCGGCTTTTAAAATAAAAGAAAATAATAAAAAAAAAAAAAAACAAAATCTATAAACACATTTGATTGGAAAATATTGAGCTCCCGAATCAAAGAGAATACCAACAAGTTACTCAGAGTCAACATGTATTATTGATTTTTGTTTTCTTTCAATTTGTTGTTTCTTTCGAGTGATTCCATTTAAGATGAAACACCACTTTTCTTTTGTACTCTTTATGTTGTTGTTGTTGTGTTTTTTTTGTCTTTTAAAGTATAGAATATCGTTTGTGCTAACACTTTCCAATGCTTACGATTTTGAGATGTATTGTCTTTCGACTTGTGTTTGGGCTAAAAAAATGATCAATTTGAAAAATGTGATTTTTTTTTTGTTAAGTGTTTAGGACTTTAAGAAACGTTTCAATCGAAGAAGTATTCAAAAATCGACGCACTTTTTATGCTTGTTTGGTTGTTCATATTGTGTGTGAGAAATGAACGGACAAATATTTTTCCGTTTGACACAATTAGTGTGTCAATTGGGGGGAGCAATTCAAAGGGGCGTCGGGCAAGCATGTTTTTACATGTGAATAAAATAATATCCAAAATTAGAAATGATTCTGTTATTGGTGTGTTGTTTGCCAATTTTCAAAACAAATTCATTTGATATTTTTGCTTTGGTGAATGTTTGCCTCTCACAATCCGAACTAATTGAATGCTCAGAGCTGACATTAAACATTTCAAATTCTCATGTATTGGCGGCATTTTTTTTTTTGTTGGTTGTTGTTGTTGTTTGGCATTTGAGTTCGGGTTGGCTTTTAGCCCTTGCATTTTTGTGTTGTGTGTTGTTTGGTATGTCTAAGTAAATTTTATGAAGCGGCTTCTTGACTTCTGGTATGTAATTCGTGTTTGAATTGGAAATTCGCTAATTGTTGCATTTTTTTTTTAAATTGTATGTTGGGTTGGTTATTATTTTAGAGTTTAAGTAAGTAAATGATCAAATATACAAGTTAGTAATTAGTTTTTTTTTTGGTTTGTTATTGTTTCGAGAAAGAAGTAAAGTTAATCACAATCAATAAAATGTAGTAGTTGTTGTTGTTGTTTTTTTTTCCCATCATCGGGTAAATATTTGGTATTTAAATTTGTTAAATCAATCACTTTTTTTGTTTTTGGTTTGGGAAATGCTGTTTTTTTTCGATTTCATATGGTAGATTCTTCAATAATAAATCATGTATGTCTAGATTGGCTTTGGCTTTGGATTCATTTATACTTACGTTTTTGGTTTTTTTTTTGTTAACATTATTTGCTTCTTACAATACCTATAGCATTTTTTTTAGACTTTTGTTGCTTCAGATTAATTATTGATATTTTTAATATTTTTGTTTTTTTTTTTGGTTTCATATATGTTAAAGACTTTTTTGGTTGTTTAACCGACAAAAAATTCTACGCTTTGGTAAAGCATTGTTAAAGCATGTGAAGAAAAAAAACAAATACAAAAGTCTATGAACGAGAGAAAAAGATGTTCAATGCAAGAAAAATATACGTACTGTGTGTGTTTTTTGAGGTGTTTTGTGTGTGTGTGTGTGTGTATTTGTGTTAGAGTGTGTAATAGCTGTGTGTTTGTAATAAACCAAGTTTTTTTTGTTTCCGTTATCAAAATCTGTTCCTGTCTGTTGTTGTTGTTATTCGTAGTGCGCATTTGCGGCTGATAGGTGTGCAGTGTTGGAGGTCTATTGATCTATTGTGTAGGAATTCGATTTATCGGATCCGCATTCCGGATGGACGTGTGTGTGTGTGTGTGTTTCATTTTTAGTTTTGTGTATTTTGTTCGTCATTATCCTAAACATTATCATAGTCTACAATCCCTCAAATTAGATTTTTGTTTCGTACATTTTTGTTTTGTTTTTTTTTGTTTGGTATATGGTCTATTTAGAACCAACCGCCGCCACCAAGCTTCGAACCTATGCCACCGATGCCTTTACCAAATAAGTTGCCAACTTTACCTACAACCACATTTGTTACGTTACTGATATTTATATTTCCATCTTCACCCAATGTTTCCATAATTGGCTGTGGTTTGGTACCTCTTCCCGCTGAACTAGCTGATGCAACGGATGCGGCTCCTGTTCCGGCTCCAGTTCCGTCATCACCATCAAAACTAACACATTCAGAGTTGAGAGAGAAAGAGAAAAAAAAAATGAAAAACAATCAAATGACAGCAATCAGCATACTAATGAACTGCAGTTTCAAACAGTCCTAAAATTTAACGAAACAAAGAAAAAAACAAAACAAAACAATGCTATGGAAAAAGTTGCAAGTTTTAATTACTCAGCGTCATCAGGATGGTTGTTCATAGTTAATGCACATGTAGCTTCTTCGGTTTGCATGCGCTGCGATACTGTTTGGTATGCTTTGGAGTTTAGTTTATCTTCCATTACACCTTGTAGTTCGAAATCGGAATAGATTTTCTGCACAAACACACATACAAAAAATAAAAAATAAATACGAATTCACATACAAACGATTTTATTTTAAAAGATTCGCATGATTCGGCAGATTCGATGGGCAATGAACTCACCTTAACAATATGTGCTAAACAGGTACATTGGTAAAAATGTAACGAATGCCCTAACCGCTCCGACAGCCAATTGCACAGCATATTTATTTGCGATGTATACCATTGCTCGAAGAATGTTAGAATCCAGAGTTCATCATTGATTTTGCCGCGTATTTGATCCATATTGTTTCGTGCAAAATTTACATAGCCCTGACCAAGGTCTTTGCCAGAACCAGATACATTCTACAAATGATATATGGTAATTTAAAGAGAACAATTATATGTAATTATCGATTGCGTTTCGGAAATTTGCATATTTAATGGTTTTAATGATTGGCTTTTGCCCCAAAACACCAATTTGTGCAACTCACCGTGAAACTTAGAATCGAACCAATGAAGCTACCTTCATCGTAACGTGATAATTTTGACAATGAAGCTTCTAATACAGACATCAACTTGTTGATTAAGCCCATATTCATGCTGGCCAATGTTTTATCGATTTGATCGTCGATTTTTGCATGATATTGGTGCTGGAAATGGACAAATCATACATTTTTAGTTGAAGAATCCCATTCGCCATTTGAAAGTTGGGAGGGGTGTTTCTAATCACTTTATCGCGAATATGCTATAAAATTATAAAAATGTATTTACCACATCGACACCATCGACGGCACACAGTTTAAAGCTTTGATTTTTTGCATCTAAAATGACGTTAACCATGGCGCACATTTCCGACGGTATGATATAATCGGTCGATATAAATGTAACGGATTTCTTGAGCCACGATTGAAATGCACCGTCGGTGCGTTGAATACATGACTCAATCATATCACAGGCCATCAACTTCAATCGTTGTTCTAAATGCTCGCGGAATTCTTCATCGGGCCAATGTAAATCCCGTATGAATGATTGAAGAGCGTCCAATTTCCAAAATAGATCTTCCGATGTGGCACATCCATTGCCTTTGCTCTCCCATCGCTCTTTTTCGAAACCTTTGTGAATCGATTGAGCTATTGACGATTCCATTAGATCCACATATCGCACTACCAGTGGAGCAAATGTATCACGTAAATGCTGATGAAAGCGGCCATTTTTCAGGTTATCTGCATTGCCACACCAAAAACAAAAATTAAATTTCACAAAACCAAATCAATTGCTTGAACATTTCTGTTCTTTTTTTTTCTTTTTTTTTATGAAACAACATGTTCAACACCTACCATCCGTTCTTAGGTAATCATTCAAAATTTGGAACAGTGGAAATGAATCCCAGGTATCTGGTGGTTGCTCAGATAATACTCGATCCATATCAACAGCAAACAGTGACCAAAATATTTCTGCATGTTCAACCAGTAAATCACTAAACCATGCAAATGCCTATGCCAGCCGCAAGCCATCAAATAGCAGACCAAAATTATATATTGAAAATATTTAATTAGATTTATCAGAGCTATCAGTCGACGAGCAAATAGCTAATTGGCAGTTTATAAGAAAATGAAGCAAAACTGTATCAAATTTATTTGAACAAAAAAAAATTAAGCTGATCGAATACAGCTGGCATGTAATCTTATCTTTCTAGATTTGTTTTTTTTTGGACAAATTGAAACCAAAAAAAAATAATTAAAACTTTGCAGTATGAATGCTTAATTATGTTATAAGCCTACTCATATGAATGAATGCTAGTTTAAAAAAAAACGCTTTCTTTTGCTTTTTTTTAAATTTTATATTCTATTGAAAAGCAGATTTTTTTTCGGAATTTGCAATGAAATTCGGTTCTCTTCGTTATTAGCATTATCTGTAGCATGGAAGCCTGAATACCAATTTATCATCAAATTCGGTGTGTGCTAGTCCAGTGATTCGTGTACATGAGTCAAATTTTGCATCAATTGAATCCTTTAGAGAATGAAATCATTCAACAACAACAACAACAACAAAAAATCATATAAACGAATCACTTGGATAAGAAGATATATGAAAGAAAAAAAAATCAAGGTCACAAAGTGTTAAACGCTTGTCAAAATCACCGCTATCACACCACTGAACAGTAAGAAAAAAAACATCCCTCCGTGTTTACATAATCAAATAACAATCCATTCGTTACATACATAAAATGCATGTTTTATGGTTAAACCAATGTAATTTAATGTTGAAATTCCCATTTCACCGGTATGATAGCGCTGCTTATGATTTTACAATTCCTAATAAACGAACATAAGAAAGAAAGAAACAAAACAAAAATCGTAAACAAAAACCGTGACTCTCGAAAAACAATGTTCAAGTTATAGCGTTCGCCCCCATTAAATTAGAACATAGCGTTTTTTTTTTTTTGAATTGTTTTCATCAGATCGATTGACTTGTTCAAGGTTATTTTCACGGCTTCACCATTTTTTTCAGGGTTTTTTTCTCACTTAAAATCAAAAGAAATGATAGCAAGAGTAAATAAAATATACGGTGTTTACAAACGGTGAAACAACAGCTACTCCTACAATATACCGAAAAAGCTAAGGTGTATTAAAAAGAAGAAAAAAAACCTCACGAAAATGCTGAAATGCTTTCATTTCTACGACAACTCATTCAATTTAATATGTTCACATAAAACGGTAACTATAATGAACAGCAATTTATACATTTATATATTTATTAGATAGAATAGCATGCTACATGCACACAATTGGTGCGTTTCGTTTGTTCAATTATGTGCATAATCACATTCATTTTTGACCAATTCAATTGAAATTATTAATTTGAAATAAAATGCCTTTGAACTCTTTGCATGAAACACCATTTCCTTGATTATAAAACGCATCACTCGTTTTATGAAGTGCTTATGCCCAGAAGGTGTCTGCTTCTCTACCATTTTTGCTCTCTCTCTCTCTCTCTCTCTCTCTCTCTCTCTCTCTCTCTCTCTCTCTCTCTCTCTCTCTCTCTCTCTCTCTCTCTCTCTCTCTCTCTCTCTCTCTCTCTCTCTCTCTCTCTCTCTCTCTCTCTCTCTCTCTCTCTCTCTCTCTCTCTCTCTCTCTCAAAAGAGAAACAAAAACCATGATGTGAGCTCGCGTCACTTGTACTGTTTGTGTGTTTTAAGTGAATTGTGATGCAAGCATATAAGGTGTCTTGTGTTTTTGAAGTGGTGCTGCATCTGTGAATGCAATTAACTATTATATAAAACATGGGAATATTCTTGTTATTGTTTTGCAGAGTCTCAAAGGAGTTTTCTTTTGCATTTCACACATGAGGCATTCATTTTGTGAGCTGACGACATTGTCTTCAAAGGAGATGGTACACAATTATGGTTATTTTTGAAGTGAGTGCGATCACAAAATACTGGAAGCATAAAAATTCGTGTGTATGTGTGTGTGTGTGTATCAAAGCGAATGAAGTGATTTTGAATTTTCTCGATGATTTTTTGTTTTAGTTTTACCAAGAAAACATTTGATCATTTGATCAGTGATCCTAGTTTGGTTGTATTCGATTACGATGATGTATGTTCCATCATCATATTCCAATGATTTTTTTTGTTTGTTTGTTCCAAATAATTTTTGGTTTGTGCTTTTCACACAAGATCAAATTAATCGGTCAATCGAATTTCACAAAGGTCAGGGGAAAATTTCAAATTCGAATAAGCCATCAACAGTTACAGCATAATTTATGTCACCCAATTTCAATTTATATAACTATTTTATGTTCTGATAGATGTTTGCAATCGGCAAACATCGACTTTTTTTTGTGGATGTGATTGTAATTTCGCGTTTCATTGAAAAACGAAAAATAGATGTTGAAAAATACGTTTACATCAAACCGCAATGAAATTTATCATTTATGTGGAGAATAAAAAAGCGCTCTACTATTGCTTTTGCAACCAAAACTAGAAGTTAACGCAACCCAAAAAAAAAACAACAACAAAATCTCCAGCAAAATTACGCAAGAAAAAAACGAAATCCAGTGGATTTTGAAAAAAAAAAAAAAACAAATTTAATCATATGCTTCATTGGCAATGAATAGGGCTAGCTGCTACAAGAGTTCTGTTTTTTTTTAAATTCTGGCCAATTTCGGAAGTTTTGAATTTTATTTGGACAAATAAATGGAAATGACAGATATTCCAAAGAAAATGAATTTTTTATACACCAGCAGCAAAATGAAATGACAAAAACAAACATAATAAAATATGAACGAGCGTGTCAACTCAAATCGATAGAAAAGCCGAAGTAAAGAAACAAAAAAAAGAGAAAACAGAATACATGCAATGGTCGGTCTAGGTAGGCGATTTAGCGATAGCGTAATTGGTCACAGGTTTAGATATTGCTGTTATTGCTCTCCCTCTCTCGATCTATCATTTTCACATTTTTGGACATATCATATAATGAGTGTATTGTGTGCGAAGCACTTTTGCTTGCATGAAATGCAGCATTTTTTTTCGGAAAATGCTCAATATATTCAATTGTTCTATTGTTTATTGACCGAATTACATTATCGCTAATTCTGTTAATAGAATGTTAATTAACACCAAGCTGTTGCGTGTTCACGATGTTCAATAGTTAAGCATTGTTTTATCTATCGTGAACACAGAGAAGTGCTCAGCATTGTCTCGCTCTACAACCAGCCGCTGCATTCGATTGCATTGAATCATTTGTGAATGATTCGGGATTTTTTTGTTTTGTAAAGTGTAATGTTTTTTTTGTTGGTTTTTTTTTTTGGTTTTGATTTGCAATTATAAGTTCCGTTTACATTTGCATCGTTGGTAGGATTATTTCCAACACCGTCGCCACTTTCACCAGATGCCGTTTGCGCATTTTGCTCATCTAATTGTAAGTTGGGTTTTTCGATGACATCTTTTTGTGTTGGTTTTCGCAACTACACACCACGTATATATAACAACATACATTAAAATAATATAAATGTTAAGAGTTATTTATGGTTTTCGGTATTTGATTTGATTTGATTTGTTTTTTTTTCAGTAACAATAACACAAAGAAAAAAAAACGATAAACAACAAAATTACGGGAAGACAATTGGCATTGGAAATGGTAATATGGTGAAGATGATATGAAGAAGAATATATAAATAATAAACGTTAAACGAATTTGCTCAAGATTTTTTTTATCTGTGTGGCTTAACCGTTCTGTATTTGTTTTGGTTTTGTTTTAAATATGCAGGGTCAAATATTGACAAATAAACAATAACGTAAACATCAGTGTACCTTGGTGTACTTTGAGTTTTGTTTCGCTGTATAAATTTAATGCTGAACAATGTTCTGATTTAGATTTTATATTCAATTTTTTATTTAAATTTAATTTTGATTTGATTTTTGGGTGGTTTTTATTTCTTTCTTTAGCATATTACCATTTTACGTTTCGGGGAGTATAAATTTTCTTAAAAAAAAACGAAAAAATTATCAAAAATATTGGTCGCATTTGGGTTGAATTGCTTTTGTATATATGTGAGCAAAGTGTCCTCAATTCGAGGAACTCAAGTAAGAAACACGAAAAGCTGAAATATGCCAAAACGACAAAAACTCCTGAACATCCCTTGGGGATGTTCGTGTTCGTATAATATTGTGCCTGATTGCAAAATATTCCGTAGAAATGGAAGAAACGCATTGCAAACAAAAGTTCGGCATCTATGATTCTATATACCAATTGAGAAGCCATCTTTTGCGAAACATATGAATGAAAAACATTAAAAATAGGTGTAACTTATTCACCTTCACATAATTCGATTTAAAAGGACATTAATTCCGAGCCACTGAACATCGGTTAAGTTGTACACTAGTAACTCTATTACTTGGAAATGTTCTTCTCTTTTAAATGGCAATTTTTCTCTCTCTCTCTCTCTCTCTCTCTTTCTCTCTCTCTTTCTCTCTCTCTATCGTCGACGGTTGTCAAAATATTGCTTAGAATCCAAATCGATGTTTGTTTTGTTTTTTTTTCTTTAATTTCAGAGCACGTATGCGCTGATGATTTTATGTATTGGTAGTTTTTGGAGTGCCTTGGAAAAGTTTTTTTTTTCAATATATTACAGACTATCTGCTCACTTACTTCGCTTGGATCAATTCCAAATGAGCAATTTCAAATGGGAAAAATCATACACGAGTGGCATTTTGTACAGTTAAAGAAACAAAATAGCCGATTTCAATGGGTTCGGTTCTTTCATCCGTTTCACATCGTATGAAATACACTGGATTTGATTTTCACCAATTTTAAATCGCACCATTTGATATGGTTTCGGTGAAGTGAGCACATGAAACTCAGCCTCTGATCGATTTGCCATAGTTTATGCCGTCGCATTGGTTGTGCGAACAAGAAATACGACAAACATTTCGTGTACGGAATTATTCGATCAGTAAGCACGTATTCATGTTGCAGATATTTTATTGATAAAATGCACTTAGATTTTAGTTCGACTTTACAATTATTTAATAGTTATGGTTTTATCTGAATGAAAAAAAAATTAGGATAGTTACTCAATCAAAACATCGAAACACGACAACAACATTTAGTCATCACTTTATGCAAAAGTTTTTTTTTTATTTGGCGTCCAGTGCAAAATTTCAAGTTCAATCATTTCACAATCCAGCATCGAATCCGATTTCGTCACATTCTTCGATTCGATTTGACATACAGGTGATGATTCGATTGGTTTTGTTTGCAATTCACTTGATATTTATCACCGGATTCCAAATTTTGGTATAAAATAGCAATTAGTCGGTTTTGTAGGTGTTAAGGTAATACATAAAATTTATCAAAACATACATTTAGACAGATAAGTAACAATATAACGTACACTCTTCGGTTTGAATCAAATAAAGGAGGTAGATTGATTTTTTTTTCAAATTTTTATATTATATTTAGTGTGATATTTCTTTTTATTTAGTTTTTTTTTTTGTCTTTTCGGATATATGTAAATGAGAATGAAATTGGATGCACATTTTGCACACCTATTTGTATATATTCATCAGAGCAAACACATTTAGAGAAGACGGCAAGGCTCACGAGAAACATATCAAAAACCAAAAAGTATTGTGTTAGATAAAGCAATAGGTTTACATTGATTAAAAACGAAAACGCTTCACATTTCGAAGAAACGAATAAACACAAAAAAGATTCGTCGTTCATTTTGTGTTTCTTTCTTTTATTATTTAAATTTAAAAATCAAGGAGTTTTGTGCGATTTTCGTTAAGTCATTTGTTTTTTTTGTTTTGTTTATGGTACTGATTTCAGGCAATGTAAACTTTGTTCAAAAACAAAAACAAAATAAAATAATGATCATTCATCTTACAAAACTGTCTCCCCAAAGTGATAATAAAGTTTGTGCTGATTTGTTTTATTATATAAATAAAAAAGAGAAACAAAAATATGTAACAGTTTTCTTACCTCTGCATAGTGCTCTTCGTTTTGTTGCAGCAAATCTACACATAATTCGGTTAAATGTATCAAGTCTTCAAGTTTCTTTGCAGGCGGCACAATCGCTTCGCCACGCAAATCATCTGGTCAATAAAGAAAAAAAGCATTTTTAACATTTTAAATCTCACTCTTGTTTCTATAGCATAGATGCGCTTGATGACGTTGGGGGTACGGCGAGGTTTTAACCCTACCCGAGATCGTCTGAAGCCGGGGTTCACTTCGGTGAGATAATTTTGAACTACACCCAGTAAAACCCGGCTTTCAACGCTCAATCCTAGCCAAAAATTAGAATATTGACTTTCTGAGTTGGCATTCTCCCTAGTACTACCCCTACCCCTACTCCTACAACTTTGCCCCCATTTTAAAGCTTGCGCACTTATGTTTCTAAAGTTAACACAGTATCTCTGGGTTAACAGTCAACAACGGCCCAGATGGTGAACGTACCTTCAATTTTAGCTTCAGATGATAGCCGTGTGTAGTTAACTAATGCAGCAGTTTCTAAGCTCTTTTTAATCATCGATCGCACCTCTTCTGGCGGTACAGGTGTTACAATGTCTTTCATTAGAACACGTTCTAAGAGTGAAAGTGTTGCTTTCAAAGAGCCTTCCGGTCGTCCAAATGGAAAACAGTATCTGAAATGTGCATAATTATTGTTATTTGTAGCCATTTATCAGTTTACAGTCTTTCACCGAAATTGTTTGATTTTTCCTTTCTATTACTAAATCATTTACAAAAAAACACACACAAAAGAAACACGGCTTCAAGAAACTTTACCTAAAATTGGTAATTTGATATTCCAGCAGAACACGAAGACGCTCTTTGATATTTTGAAATCGTTCTTTTTCTTCGTGTGTTATACTGCCAACACCATCTGGACGATTACCATGAACGTGACTGGCACAGAAGGCAAACGAGTAATGAATCAACGTTGGATCGATCATGATATGCTTTTCAGCGCGATCCAATAGATCAGCCAAATAGCATAAATGACGGTAACAGCCCCGTACCCCATACCGTGCACAATATTCATCAAGTACAAACAATTGACCCGGACTGTACCAACCCAATGATGCATACGGATCGTTCAATCGATAGTCGAGCGTTAAATTTTGCAATATACGAAACAATGTTGCATGATCAAATGTACATGGATCAGCGCTGATAAAATCTTCCATGCCATGCTTTCGTGCTTTGTCTGCGTCACCTTGAATTTTCGATATGGTTGAATTTTTGTCCTGAGTCAACGGTGGTGTTGGTTTGAGCGATTGTCCCGTTGCACGGTACATTGCCATCACCCATAAACTGCATTCGTTTTCATCATCACATGCAAACAAAATACTATCACCATCACCTCTGACCGCGTTAAAGAAATATCGTCCACCTTCTAGATCCATTCCAACCATCAGATTGGCTATTGGGATTTGAAAATACACCAATCAAATGAAAAAACGAAACCAAAACAGAGAAAAAGATTAAACAATTTTATCCATCCATCAACGACAATCGTTCATAATTAATGTTAAGCTTGTCAGATTAAAAAGCGCTCAACTCTTGTCTCAAATTGTTTACTCACCGCTAGCCGGTTCGATATAATCCACTGTAAATCCATCCATACTTGTCATTTCCGATGGCTCAGACTTCTTCTCTTTATAACTGCACATAGCGAATGTATATTGTGACACTTGAACAAGCACAAAATATCGCTTTTTCCATTTTTTCCATACAGATTTTCCTATTGCATATAAATGTCCACAATGTTTCATGTTTAATGGCTTATCCATGCGGCATGCAATTTTTATACGAAGATCTTGGTCGGGGTGATTTTTAACTACATTCAGTCGATGCCATTCGGGTGCCTGATTGAATAATAAAACCAAATAAAAACAGTTTAAGTTTTACTTTGAAAATGTTGTAGATGAAATGAGACGTTTTGGCAGCTCACCTTTGACGAGAGTGGTGTTGGTCGTAAAGTCACTTTGCCAATTTCCTTGTCCTCGAGCGCAAGCATACCCGGATTTTCAGTGTATAGCTTCACTTTAACAACGGGCAATGGATGTGTTGTCGTGAAATCACCTTGCGTATCCCACCTAATTTGGTATTGAACATGTTCGAAATTAATTGAATGTTGATTAAACATTTATTGAATTTGTTTAGTTGGTTTTGGTAAACACTTACATTGGTTTCGATGCTTCCGCTTGATCAGTTTGTAGTTTTTCGCCATTTTCCACTTCCATGGTGCAGTAAACAATTCGATTGGGTGCCAGTGATTTCAAACCTTTAACTTCCATCACAACAACTTCGAGCTGAAATGTTAAAACGACATCCATTTTGGTCAGTGTGTTTTGATCGCCATCTGTTGAATCTCCATCTCTGGCCAACGAGCCTTGTGATCTAAGTATCATTTTGCTGTAGGTTAACAACGAACAAGAACAATAAAAAGATTAATTATATTTATTTGGTTTGGAATTTGGAAGAATTTGAATTTAAACATACAGAAATGATGGTGTACTGTGATTATATCGTTTGAGCTTCTGCATTCCAAACTTTGAATCCAGTGATCCTTTTGAAACCGGTAATGACTCAAGATTTGCCATCAATAAATTGATTGATGCCTTTAACTCTTCAATATAGAGTGATTCCATTTCTTTGAGAACAAATTTCGGCATCAATTTTCGATTCTTTTCCATTTCGCCAACACGTTGCATTCGGCCATCCAGCTCACGACGAATAGCTGCTGCCTGTTCGTCGGCTGAGTCCAGCTTTAATTGTTATAAAGAAATAAACAACAAACGTAAATGGTTAACAATTGTTTAATTTTTGGGTGTATATGTGTGTTTCGGATACTTGCCATCAACGCATTGAAGAGAATTTGATGCTCGAATTTTTTTACACCTAAAATTTGCTGAAACATATCGTACAACTGGTCCTTTGATAAAATAAGTTCGCTATTTAATGGCTGTTGCATTCTGGATGGTCGTTTTGAATCTTCATCTCCGGTTCCCTTAAGGATGCAATCAAATTTGGCCATCCATGATGTTAGAACAGTTTCTTTGCTGAGGCCATCGATTTCGGGCAGAGACCTAGAGAGAGAAATAAAAACCGTTTAACATCAACATCACAAACTCATACATTTCATAGTTTGTCTGTAGACAAACAGATTATTACCTGACTCGTTTTTCGATATTATTTCGGAACACTTCGCGGAAATCATGCTGTGAGCAAGCGCCTGATTCGACCATCTTAACCACACGTTCGGATTTTAAAAATACATCGTGATACGATTGTACGGCATTTTGGAATGCTTCATCGGCCATGATTGGTGTGTCACCCTTTAAAAATGCCACAAATCTCGATGTGATTGTTTCGAGCTGATGGCGGGTGATTTTAATTTGTCGCCGTGTCATATCGGTCGGTTGTTTGGCATTAAATGGATATGCTATGCACCGTGATACAAACACATACAATTGGATACGCCGTTTTCGATCTTCTTCTTCACGCTCCTGTCGCTCTTGTACTTCACCTTCATTTTTTTCGCTCACAACGGACGGAGACGGTGATGTTGGTCGTGGTAAGGAATTTACACGTGACGATCCGCTCGACTGTTGATTCATTTTGTCTTGTGTTATACTAGAAGGCGACAGATTCCTAAGTTTATTTTGTAGGGGATTTGGATTGTGGTGTGTGTGTGTGTGTGTGTGTGTGTGTGTGTATTTTTTGGGTTGGAGATGCAGTTTTGATGAAATGAATGCGATGGATTAATTTTGATTGTTGATCATTTTTTGAAATTGATGTTAAACATGTTCAAAGAAGAGTCAACGGACCGGGTTCTTCTCTCCCTTGAACACACACATTTTTATGAATTCGAATAGGTGAAAGCCAATTCAGTTTTGATTGGGAATAGAATCGATATAAATAGCGATAACTAATCAACTACCTTACTCTACGGATGTGTGTGTGTGTGCGTGTGTGAAGTACGTCAGTCAGTACTTACCTAGCCATTTTCTTATTCGATACGTCTAGATTACTGCCACTTGTCGAATACTCGGCACTGTTGCCAGAGGCACTTTGGTATGGCCGTTGATACATATCTCTACTTTCATCGTGTTTCCCCACCGCTGCACTACCATCTGGTCCCATTGCATGGTGATGTCCCATACTCATATTCGTATGCAATTGCTGATTGCTAGCTAAATGTTGTGGTGTCACATGACCTGAGCTGCCTCCAAGACTACCATAATCAGATGCGGATGAATTGTGATGACCGTGCATTCCAATTCCAGAGCTTGCACTACCACCGAAGTTGTTCCCTAAACGAAAAAAAAACCAAACAAAAACACATTGAATATTGATTTGTTAGAGGTTCAATGGACATTACATGGTGATATGGCCACCCAGGGGCAAATTACTTTTTCAGCAGAATTCACTCAAAACAATCTAGCTCCAAACAAACAAACAAAAAATCATTATCTAAAGTGCATAAAACTTCAAGACCGACATTTGACATTTGACTTAAAATGTGTAATAGACAATTTTGAAATGTTTGAAATTGTCTCGAATTTGGTATGATTTTTGTGTTTAAAAACTAGTTTGCCAACCATTTGCCATCGTGATATGCTGCAAAAGTATAATAAATTTGACCACTTGCATGAAACCTACTCAGTGTGGATGCACTGCTAATATTTGCACCAGCCAATGTTGTCGATGATGTGCCAATCGTTCCATGGCTGCCACTGCTAGCACCGACACCATGTTTGGAATGATGACCATGTTGGCGATGCTGAAATGATGTGCAATATATATTTTGTGTTGAAAGTGTAAATTGGTGCTTATTTATTTGGGGCGAGACATCACAGCATGGTGTATTGTCAACGCGCGGCCATTATCAGACAACTTACCCCAACTTGTTCCTCATCACTCTCCTCTTCACTTGAGCTTGGATCGATCATTTTGTTAAGCTAAGGAATGTGTTTATTTGACAGTAGCCAATTCTAATTTGTATTGATGATTTGACAAAACAAAAACAATTCCTTTGGATGGTCGTTGTTGTTGTAGTCGTGTTCTCGTGTCACCGAAATCCGTTCTTTTTTCGTTTTTGTTCGTGCGTGTCACTCAATCAACAATCACATGAGATTTTATTTTGTTTATTTTTCTTAATTTGATTCTTTTTCAAAAAAAAATGCTCAAATTAATTTTCTATTTTGTGATGAACGTTTTGATGTTGACTTTTGCGGTGTTGTTGTTGTTGTTGTTCGCATCAATTGGACTCACACTTATGACACAAGTATTTTTCAATAAAAAATAAATATTGCTTTTTTGTTTTGATAGGCGTTGGTTATTCTAGTGATTTATCGACTACTAGACTATATTTAAAATATTATCGTGTTATTGATGCACTTTAAACTTCACTTTTAAGTTGCTTTTCGAACCAATTTTTTTGTTTTCTCTTTTTTCGCGCTCAATTTTCTTTTTTTCTCTTTGTCTCTTGTTCACACACACACACACTATTTTTTATCTATTTTTTAGTTGTTCATTAAATTGTAAAATAAACTATACAAACACACGCAAACTATTATATAAACAATTTAAATAGTACGAAAAATATAACGTTTGCTTCATCCATTCGATTATTATGTCTCAATTAGTACAGCTGGTGTTGAAGTTTTAGCTGAAAATCTACGAGAAAAAAACAACAACAAACAAACACAATAAGAGAATAAAACACACGAATTGCATTATTATTGATTTTTGTTTGTTTTTTTTTGAAATTTTTACCGCGCACAAACAAACGGATTTTTTTTATCCGGACAAAATAAGTGGTTTTGCAATAAAATTTCAACATTTCTAATCAATTTCCTGTATTTGATGCGCGGAATAACAAACGAAGTAAATTTGATGAAAACATGTATAATTAATTTGCCACTTTCCGCTTCTCGTTTGTTTTGGTCTATTTGTTGAGTGTACAAGTGAATTATTTCCAAATTGATTTACTATCATTGGTTTCGTTTGTGAAGAAAGCACGAAGAACAGAATATTTAATTTCCAATTAGTTTCATTTGAATCAAAAATGGATGTTTTCAATGTACAAACGTCCCATTTTAATAGATTAAAGCGGTTGCCTGTTTCCTGCCAGGTCCGCACCGCATCCTGTGCAACCGGAAATAGCAGCAAATTGAATTTTTCATTAAATTGAAAATAGAAATATATACATATATTTAAAAAAAAACTCTCACTGAAACTTGGAGTTTATTGATGGTATATATACGTGGATACGAATTGATTTCGGATGAGAGTTCATAAATGTACCACAAGCTGTGATTAGCAATTTATATCGAATGCGGTTAAAAGGATTTTGATGCGTTTCATTTGCCAATTTCCATAAAAAAAAATTGATCATATTACTTAGAGCACACGGAGTGAACATTACAAGTACCACTGAATGGTGGAATAATTAGTCAATACAAACACAGAGCATAGATTTAATCGGGTTTTAGAGTGAGTTCGATTCGATCACAGCACTTTAAACAAAACACACACAACAAAAAAATCATATGGATTTTTATCGCGTGCTACAGAGGACTATAGACTGTGAGGCATGTTCAAAAAATTATATTATATGACTCTATGCACGCTTTGAATATGGGGGGGGGGGGTTATTTAAATCCTTTTACTCATTTCGCACACACTTCAGATCGTCACTATTTTCTATATGTGTTTTGTTTCTCAACATTTTCTTGGAACATTTTTTTGACGAAATGAAATATTTCGCATTTTTGCATGATTATATCCCAAGAATTTGCATACGGTCGCACGCAAAATGATGATGACATTCCATTTGTAGTTTAGCCATTCATCGAGAGAGTGCGAGAGAGAGAGAGAGAGAGAGAGAGGGAGAGAGAGAAAGAGAGAGAGGGAGAGAGAGTGAGAGAAATAAAAAATGAGCGTTAGAATCCATTCAATTGATCTTAGATATGTAATAAGAGTGATTGAGTACTTTTCATCGTTGCGTGTAGGCATTCTGGCTCTATTTAGTTTCGAGTTGATTTAATGTGCCACACATATCGACCATGTTCTATTAGCTTATCATTATTATGTATTAAAAAGAGAGAAAGAGCGAGAAAGAGAAGGAGTGAGAGAAAAATGAGCGGTTGATAGCAATGGCTCTAGAATGACTAGCAAATGTACACCATCGTGACGAAACACTATACATTATATTGTTATTGGCGTGACTCTAGCGAAAATCGATGCCAATTTTTTTTTGCATTAATTTTTACATTAAACGAGTGTGTTTATCGTTTATTTAATCGTTTGGTGTGCAAGTGCAAAACAATTGCAGCATAGATCATTTTTTATGAATGTTCTAACAACAATAAAAAGCCGATCATGTTGACATTTTGTCTTATGCTAATTTTTAAAATCACCGAAATCGACCATCAAATGACATTCTATCGGACCGTTTTATGTGAATTCAATCCAAAATGACCAATCCGTTTACAGTTTTTTCACTAGAGTCAAAAAGATGATTCTTTGCGCGAAAATGACTCTCATTAAAAATTGAAACATGTGAAATTAAAATAAAATTAAATGAAATGAAAAACATGAAACAAAAACAAAAACATTGTACAAGAAAAATGCGTTTAGTTGGCCGCTGCATGGCCAACAATCACGAAACCTTGCGATTATATTGGGGTCTTGATATATAATTGCATCGCATGGAATATTTACATATTTAACAGCGAAACGTGTTAAGCGTGTAGCATTTTAATAATAATAAAATAAAAAGAGGAACAAGAGGGAAAAAAAGAAAATCATACGGGAAAAACAGGAAATTCGATAAAAAAAAAATTATTAAAAAACCGTTAAACTGTATTAGAGATTATGAGCTTCGCAACCCCTCGCTAACTAAACCAATCAACGTATACAAATGCTTAGAAATATAACGTTATGTATGGGTTGAACGTTGTGTGTGATTCATAAATTGCGTCTTCAGCAGAATAATCAAATTTGAATTGACAAACAAGCTAATCGAACATTTGCATTTGGCTAAAGCTCAAAAATAGATTCTCAAATTTACAGTGAATACACTTTTGAATATTTTGTTGTTCGTGGCATTTGGAATTTCCGTAACAAAGTCAATTGTCGTTTATTCAGTAGCTTCCTACACATTGTAATTTGAAATGACAAGACAAAATAACCGAACACAAAGCTCATGAGCATTCAAATAATTATTCCAAGTAAATTGGTTCTCAATCTAATGAGTCTATAGAAAATCCTTCAATACAAACAGCAACGAAATCACACACACAAAAAAAAAATGTTGTGTAAATTAATCAACCACATTAAATTTGAATGATACAAAATAGTCTCACTCTCTCTCGCTCTCTTCATAAATGGCACACGACAATCACAATCACAGTCTATATTGAAAATACACACTTGCGCGTTTTCCAGTGCCAGTTGACACATCGCGCTGCGCTTGTCGTAAGGCCGTGTACGTCACAATGACGGAGTGGTGTGTATGTTTTCACGACAACCGTCTACATTTGTGGTAGTTTCCAAAAGCACACATGCGTTTTTACTTCAAACAACCACCAATACCTTTTAATCGAAATTCAGTATGTTAAGATTCCGAGCTTTTAACACTCGAAATATAACACACGAATAAAAAAACAACAAGAAGTTGTTGCCCACACTGAATGTCGGCGATCTGCTGCCTGTCCACACTTTGTGGTGATTTTTTTCACTGTCAAATTGCCATTCGAATATTTTTCTCCATCATTTGACGCATTATATGATGATTTTAACATCACACATGACACATGACACAAGAATTCAAATGGTTCGACACAATAAAAGAAGGAGCAGAAGAAGAAGAAGAAGAAGCAGTGGAATCATTTCAGGCTTAAAACGGTTAATTTATTCGCCAATTCTATTCATGGGCACACTTTCAATCGATTTAAACATTTGATTTAATGTCGTTCATTGTCCTGTGTATTCACATTTACATTTAGTCAATGCAATTTCGACATAAACGTATTGTGACCATCAACCGTTTGATTCGTACAGATTCGCAAACACCATGAAATCGTGCTGGATTCAATCAATGTCATAAGGTGCACAACTTATGTGTGCACAAACACACACACACACACACGGCAAAAACAACGATAGTAAATTCGAAGTTGTTGTTTTTTTTATTTTGTCGTTCATCGTTCAATCTCTATAAAAAATTGTTGACAGTTTTCAGTTTCACGCACATGTAAATGAGCCTAGAGCAAATTGAAAACAACAAAAAAAAAACATGTTTGAGAGAAAGTCTCTAGGAAAGTCTAGGCTTACGGCATGAAGTTAATCCTTAATGCAGTGGATTTACGTTTTGAAAACAAAAAAAAACCATGTGACTAAGGGCCGTAGGTCATTTTTAATCTTGTCGTCGAATTGGCATCTAATTAATACACTGCTGAATATTTCGGCCATTTCACATTGTTTTTGGAATTTGTCATTCAGCCGAAATATTGGCTTCGAATCGTATTAGCCAAAACAAAATACATTTTTCTGTCGTATTTTCTTCCCTGGTCATCACTTAGCACCCCTGCACTTTCACACTCACTGTTGAATTTTCACAATCTCCATTTATCTCTATCTCTTTTTCTCTCACTCACTCACACTTTTTCCTCTCTCTCTCTCTCTCTCTCTCTCTTTTCCTCTTCCTCTGTCAACCTTCAATTTACAAAAATAGCGACATCACAAAATGTATTCACTGAAATAACAAAAAAAAAAAAAATGAATAACAAGAGACCACATATCGTTGGTATATATAGTCAGTCAACACACAAACGCCTTTACAACAACAACAAAAAATTTGGTTCACAAGCCTTTGCTAGCTCACACTGTGTGTGTTCTGTGTTCAGTGGTTTTTTTTTTCGAAGGTTACATACGGAATGACTGTTACAATGCTTTCCATTCATAGTGGCAATTTTTCCCTATTTACTGGATCATTCAGTAAAACTGGATTTTTGTTTTTTTTTGGGGAGAGTGAGAGAAAAATGAACATTTCGATTAAGCGTTCGAATACTTCGTTTTGAAGTGCCCATTGTTTATTATATTGGAATTTGAAACACATCGTGGCAACATAATTCAGTATTCATGTTAATATAATCGTTAATTTGAAATTAATGTGTTTTAGATCAGAGTTTCAAAAAAAAGAAAATCGAAGTCCAAAATCGATGATGAGATATTCATTTTGTTTTAATACTTTTTAATTCAATTAATTGCATGCAATTAATGCATTTAATGATTGTTCTGCGTTAATGTTTGACTCGTTTATAATTTCATACAATTGAGCCTTAATACCGCATATACAAATACTCTTTTCTGCATTTACGTATGAAAAAGACATTTTTACTTGGATTGACCGAACAATTTGAGATTTATCATCTAAAACCTGATGAAATTAATATCAAATTGAGATTGTGTTGTGTCCAGTGGCTATGTTTTGGGGCTTTTGCATTCGGCTTGTATGTTAATACGATGAATTAATCACTCTGTTCATTTCATGGCGTGTACAATGTAAATAAATTTGTTGTTCATGATTTTCTCTGAATTCAAACCGTTGAATGATTTGAAGACCCCTTTTTGTTGTTTAGCACTTTAATTCGATTTAAAAAAATTCTTTTGCATACATTTTTTCCTTCTTCTCTTTTATTAAGAAATTAGTTGCAATAGCGACCTGTCATGAACTTGAATTTTTCACACAAACATACAAATATTATTTACAGTGGTGCTTTCGACATTTTTTCTCTCTCTCTCTCTCTCTCTCTATCTCTCTCTCTCTTTTCTCTCCTTTTGATTTGAAACGTCAGAAATTTTGGCTTCCGAACAATTTTTTTTTGGTTTTGTTCACTGTGTCAAAAATCACCTTTTATATTTTGTTATAGTTACTGGTTTTTATCGCACCTGTTCGGTATTGAACTTGTTTGTAGTTTTATTTTGTTTTTTGCTTAGTTTCGTTAAGTTTTAATCGCAATATAAATTCTATGTAACAAACGCACTTATTTAATTAATGAAATGTGTTAACGTGTATATGAGTGTGTGGCTGAGGTGAAGGCGCGTTCTTATCAAACCAACATTTTTCCTATGACTGACTGACGAACGTCGAGAAACAACGTACATGTTTTTTTTCTTCTTCTTCTTCTTTGCTCTCTATGTTCAGCTTCGGACCAATTTCTCCAACTTTTACACTCTTAAATGGGCAAAAGCATAGCACTTTGCTTACACACATTTTCATGGCAAATACTTCATTCTGAACTGAATATATGAAACGACACGGTGGTGCTTGTGTATGTGTGTGTCCATTGACAATGTATTGGCGTGTATTTGTGTCGTTGTATGAGAGTGTTTGGGTATTTGTGCGCGTGTGTGTCAATGTGCCTTTCCACATTTTCCATCCCATGTTTTCAAAGCGTGAGTGGTGCGACCATATTATGATTTTTCACTTCTCACTGGGTTTTTTCGTTTTAACTTCGGAAATATACTGTATGAGACATTAAAGTGTGTTTTTTCTTTCCCTTTTACAAGTGGGTTTTCGATGAGACTAGATTGCGCGTTAGACGGTGCAAAACGGTTTCGAAAAATCTCGAAGGGGTTTGAAATCAACAACATCAACGCTATTTATATATAATATGTTCACAATTTAATGTTAATGCAAATGGTATCTTTTGGTATTGAGTAAATGGTTTGTTATCATTGTGAATTGGTAATGGCATTTTTTTTTTTCATTTTTAACCAAATTTTCCCCCCTGTATTTTGCCAAAAGACGACAAAAAAAACAAAGCCCAAACCGATTCGGGACAGTCTAATCCAACACACAAAATATACATATATATACACAAAATATATATATATATATATAGTTGATGGTATTTACAAAACGAGCGTCTGGCATGAGTATTTGTTCCATTAACTTGTAATATTTGTATGATGTATAAAAGCGACACACTGTCTACATTGTGTTACACGAGTTCGCGACAAAGTGTGCGTGTGCGTGTGTCAATGTGTGATGGTTATGTATTGGGCTTGCGTATTTATCACATTAAATGCACCGATTCACCAACAACAACAAAATACTTTATATTCCCCAAAAAAGAAAACTTGTTGGGTAAATGCGGACCCTGTTTGAATTTTTCCCCCCAAAAAAAAGAAGCGGAACAATTTTAACACTTTTAGCGCCCAATCAACGATTTAGAAGACGCACTGAGACTCGAAATGAATCAACAATTTCCATGGATTTTAAGTGGTAAGAGTGAGACTGGGCCCCAGTGAACGGCCGTATCATGTTCAATTTGTCATGTTCTAGTCTGCCAATGAGGACTATTTTTATATGTTTCAAGCAAATCATTGTGCGCTATTTTGATCTTTCATGGTTGATTGATTTAGCATTCAGTGGAAAATTCATAGGGCTTTAATGTTTGAATAATATTTATGCTTTAAGCTCTACTACTGAAGCACCCGTACAAGCGGAGCCCCAAGTACACACACTCGCAGCCAGCCGAGAGCCGAGAGAGACCGACCACCTTTTGCCGAAACGGTTTTCTGTGAAAAGCTCAAAGTGGAAAAATGGATATACAATGTTGCATTGGTATTATAATAAATAACAATCATCAATGTGAGCTGAATACACAATTTATATCTTTACACGTTTGACGTCATGCACAAAGAGTGTGTGATACCTTCAAGTGCATATATGAATTTGCCTGAACGAAACGAAAAAACAAAAATGTGTTCACTTGATTGTATTCTCCATCCATTCAATGGGATATTTGCCAGCAACTGTTATCTAACTGGATTTCTCTGTTCTCGCATCCAAATTCTACGCTACTCAAAATATTTTCCAATCACGTGAACCTCAAACGAAAAGTAAAAAAAAAACAACAACATTAAATCGGGATTTTATGAAGAGACTGGGAAAATTTCAATTGGACCGCATCGACGATGATGATAATTGATTTTCTCCTGAATAACATTTCGCGGTGGCGGCAAGAGGAGGGGGAAGCAGCGAAAAAAAAGCCCAACAACCCAATAATCAAATCAAATGATTGGTTGTCGATTTACAAATGACCGTGTCAAAGCCGAAATGGAATTGACGAACAGTAGTGAATTAAACCGTTTCCGACACGTTTCGGAATTCGTTTGAAAAAAGAAAATGATAAAAATCATTCAAAACCAAGATACGACCGAGACAAAAAAACTAAGCATCCGCTTTGAGGTGACCCAAATACAGATTAATCGATTATCTTATATGATAAGAAAATATGGGTCGAATCGCCTCATCATTCGCCTGTGTCAACCGCTGAACCGCAGCAATTTGTGAATTTTGAAATCAACAGTTGAAACTCAAACAAAACACATTTCTCTATCAGCTCTTTTGAGCTCCAAGATGCGATTGTGAATTCAAACAATACATTCTATTTTTCTGTTGTTTTTTTTTTCTTTGTGTTTGTTTGCTTGAAATATTCTCGATGACAAATCACCCCCTGAAAATTGCTTCAAGGAATTTTTTTTTCCACATTTATTTGTTTTGTGTTTTTTGTGTCCCAATGAGAATTTCGCCAAGTTGAAGACAGTAGCATAAAAAAAACACACAACAAAAGCATACACTGGTCACAAAGCAATGCGAGAAAACAAAGTCTGTGTGAATGTGAATGTGAAGAAAGATATTCAAAAACTTCTAATGAATGAGCGATGAAGATGAGTGATTGAAAGAGAAAAGAGAGAACAAAAAGAGAAAAGAATCATGTAAGGGGAAAAATTCTAAGGCGTACAGCCGAGGGTGTTTTCGTGAAGTACCACGTACACATTATTATGTGTTTGTATTCTGGGCAATCGTACAATATAAGCAATCTTGAACCACTTAACAAAGGTTGCAGCTCTCGTGTCAACACACAGACATGCTGTGGAGTGAGCTTTTCATTCGATCTAATGAAAGAAGCAACAACAACCACAACAAAACGAACGGAATGACACGACAAGCAGCAGCTATAGCAGCAGAGGAACAACGAAGACGACGACGACAACAACAACGAAAAAAATAAAATAAGCGAGAATCGTCTGAAAATATACAGTGGGCATTAGCTTTCTAATATGTTCTCTGCCTCTTAATGCTGTGTGTGCCATATCTCCGCGCGCGTTCCACTATATTCCTATGGTGTTCATTTGGAAAGCGATCGATATTGTGAATTGACGGTGAAGCGTAACCATTACATAACCTTTCATAGCAATATGTAAAATGTGAACGACAAAAAGCAACAACAACAACAACAAAAGTGTGTGTTAGTTCATATATGCGAATGAGAGACTTTGAGTGCAGCACATCAGAGTTGTGCATAGTACAGCAAAACCGTGCCAATTCGAACTTCATAGAATGTTACAAAACACCAGTCATTGGTGCTACATTGAATTACGATTGGTTCCATTTTTCGACAATTTCAGGAGAAATGGATGCCTTTGAAGTGGGCTCATTCTTGCGAATGAAATGCGATGATAGCTGATGTACACTTTATATACGCATGTGAATGACACACGGCACACAAGTATTTTTAATTGATGTTAATGAGAGTCCATTTCGTGATTCCAATGCGTCCGCATCGCATGTAAATATGTACAAGTGATGTTATATGATGCGTACAACTACCCCTTGGGGTTAAGGACAACCAAATGCTGCAAAACATCATATTATGCATTTAACACTATTATTGTATTTTATATGGAATCAGTTAAGTCGTCATTGTTAATACCTCTTTAAAATCGGTCGGTTAACAATTTGTGGAATTATCATAAATCCAATTGACTTTTCAATTCAAATATAGCAAAGACCATTTGCATTTGAATATCGCACTTAAATAAAATGACCGATTTTATGTTTAATCGAATTCAAGCTCGATTATCATGCTTAATTGTTAACGGTAACTTTATTTGAAACGAAGTTTTTGAACATAAAACGATTGAACAAAAAAAAAAAAAAAATACAGAGATTTTTTTTTCACACAATTTTGGAATGAGACAAGGTAAAAATTGATCGATTCATCATTTGTGTGTGGAAAACGATGTATACATCTCATATACGAAAACAAGGAATCTTGAAACCAGCATAACAGGCATCTTTCGATGATAAGAGTGGAACTTCTTTGTAGGTTACTAGTTCATTCTTTAAATGAACCAAAGAACCACCCAAATTTTGAAAAAAAAAATTATTAAAAATATTATGGAAATGATTATTATGCTAAAGTTCTTCTTAAAAGAGCCACACATTGAAATTACTTTTAGATAAAATAAATCGACAATACAATAAAAAGTCACTGCATGTTTAATGAATCGTTTGAATGGTAAAATGATAATAAATGTTGTCTAAATATCACAATAACAAATAGTAATGTCTTAAAAGTTAATAAAATAAACGTTAAATATATATGCTATTTATATATAAAATTTATTCATTTGATTGAATGGTTTCTCATAAGATGGCGTTGTAGAGATGAATCATATTTATTTATCGAAAATGTACATCGAGAATGGTAAATTGATTATGCTTTCTTCCAATTTATTTACATCGTTAATTTAATTCTCAAATGAAATAAGTATGACATCCGTAACCACTCCGAATACACTCGAATCAAATATAAACTGTCATAAGATTAGCAATAACTCCAAATCAATTACATAAATAAATATAAACACATCTATTTATAGCAAAACGTCAAATCCGGCAGTCTAGCAACGTAAAATTTCAAGTGACATTCAAAATCATTGAATAACCTCACATTTTGAATCCAGTATTGAATTTCACATACAAACGAAATTTTATTGTGGTTTTTTTTGCGTTTTAATATTGTGAGGTACAAAAAATTGAAGAGTAGAAAAAATGTCGAATCCAAATCCATATCAATCGGATGGTGGTCAAATGAATTATCCACCGCAATATGGTCAACAAAATCCTCAGTTAGGTACACAGCCGATGAATCCAAGACAAGAGTTTCTGGTAAATTTCTGAATTCGGCTATAAAATGTCAAAATAAGAATGTGCAAAAACGAACATATTTAACAACAAACCAAATGTTTTTTTCATTTCCCTTCAGAACTACCGTTTTTCACCAGAAGAACTTCGTGTGATTAGAGAATGTGAAAATGAATCATTTTATTATCGTAGTTTACCGTTCGGTTTGGGCCTAGGCACTGCTGGATATTTGGGTGTTAAAAATGGATATTTCAAAGTATGAATCATTTCATCTCATAATTTGTTGTTGCTATTTTGTTTTTTTTTTTAAATCAAAAATGTGTATTAAATGACGGAATCATTTTTCAATTGTCATAGCCTAACGTAAAATTTGGACCATGGCCAAAAGTATTGGCATTCAGTTTCTTTGGATATATTGCGGGCCGAATAAGCTATACAAAGAAATGTCAAGAGAAAATGATGGCATTGCCAAATTCACGGTTTGGCGAAATGCTTCGTCAAAAATTACAAAAAAAAGGTAACAATTGGGATATGGGCTCACATGAAGCTGGAGCAGCAACAGCGCTATCTCTGGCACCATTTCAATCAAACGTTGACAGCTACTCGGATCAATTCAGTCAAGTGATTTTCAAATGCGTGCAAATGCCTTTAATTCCAATGTTTCATTGAAAAATTAAATAAATATTTTTTAGCCGAATTCATTGAATTTGGATACAAATCGGCCACATTATTCGGGATTGGATGATACATATACACCAACCAAGGCTGAAACAAATGATTTAAATGAAGATTTACAAATTCCACAACGCAAAAATACCGTCACATATGATGAACTACGTCAAAAGAATCGAGACGATTATGCAAAGAGCCATTATGGCCCTTCCTACAGGTATGGGACATTTATGGCAACAACATTATTATGGAACAAGAACACATTTTGTCATGATATTTGATATGATAATTTTTCGAATTTGTTTCAGCCAAAACAATCCTCAACAACAGCCAGCACCTGGGCCGTTTAATCCAACGCCCGGACCATTTGTTAATCAACCATCGGATAATGATCGGCGACGAGCCAGCCTTCGAACCAAAACCGACGATGAAATACTTAGTGGACTGAAAACTGGTCCAAAGAATAAATATGGTAATTTATAATGTTTTGAATATTCACTCGGTCGGTGTGATTCGGTTTTTCAATATTTCCGAATATTATTCTCCTACAGGTGACGTTTGGACGGAGTAAAACTGTGCTGTTCGCCACCAATTTACTAGATTTCAAACAGATTGCATGTAGATGTTAAATTTTAAAAAAAAGAATCCGCTTGCTTACAATTCAGTAAAAATCCGTTTATTGTTTTTGTTTCATTAAATATATTTAACAAAAATGAAAGATCTAATATTAGCTTGTAGTTTTTTTTCTCTTCCATTTACGATTTGTTGATCAATAATATCGAGTTGAATGTTTGTTGCTTTTTTTTTTCTTTGTTGGGTCTCACACACACACACACACACATCCAATTGAAAATGTGGCAAAACAAAAAAAAATTAATTCGTTTGTCAATTGATCGACAAATGGAAATGAGATGATATAAAAAAGAATTTTTGACTTGTTTCGAAAAAGAGAGAAAAAAAATAAAACATGTTTTCGAATTATCGATGGAATTTCAAGCCGCTGCCTAGAATAAATATAACAAAATGAAAATAAAAAAAAGATGGACAAAAATCAAATGCAAACGATTTAAAATAAACTGAACGAAAAAAAAATGAAAATAAAAATGTCAACAAAAAAAACAAACGATAAAGTCACGGAACGCAAAACAAATAATCAATTTCGAACTGAAAAAAGAGAACAACAACGAGCCAACTGATTTCATCTTAGTCTTTACATTTAATATTTTATTTTAATTCAATGTCTCATCACGTTCCAAAACAACGTGTTGAAAGATGAAAAAAAAAATGTTTTCTTTTCGTTCACAAAAAAAAAGAAAAAACAGTTGATTCAGTTCTTTGAGTTCCAATGCGTTCTTTTTCTTCACAAATTGTGGGGTGTGTGTTTTGACAAGCTGTTTGCTTCTTTTTGTTTCACTCCGTTTTCGCTCATATAAAATGATCTAAGGATGTTGATCGCGATGTGATTTAAAATTTAAACCAAGACTTACCACCGGACGATGGTTTCATGATTTTGCATTTGTTCTTTTTGATGCGTGAATCGGATGTGGTTGAAGCCGTCGTAGTTGATGATGTTGAATCCTTATAGTCCATGGTATAATCTTCATCGATATCCGTCAAATGCGTTTTGAGTGTCTTCTTCAAACTTGTAATCTAAATTTAAAAACAAAACAAAAACCAAATCGATTGAAATGTTTTTTATACAAAATATTCATTGTTTCGGTGAATTTGCAAAAACAACAACAAGTGTTGCTAATACAAACCTCGGCATCTAAATCTTCAGTGTGTTTGGTGCGCAAAGCTTTGGCTGTGTTGGCGCGATCGATTTGATTTTCAATGGTTTGCAAAACCGATTCACATGAATCACACCATTCTTGTAGAGTGGCCGAAATTTTTTTCACATCCTCCGGTCGAATATCACGACCAATTGCATAATCGACCTCTAACTGTTTGTTCTTTTGATCCAATTTACCATGAATGATATCTGTTGAGTGTATATGAATAAAATCCATCATCACCATTTCATATGCAAACGGCGAATAAAAACAAAAATGCACAAACAAAAACAACAACAACAAATTACAAACCAGCATAAATTGACTCGATGATTAAATCTTCGAGCTCACGAACACATCCAATGTCCAATTGCTCCAGTAAATCACTGTATGCAATGCATTTGTTACTAATTGCCATCGTTACAATGGTCAAATGTTTCAGTTTCTTTTTCATGATGTCAGTCAATTCAATCAATGAGCTTTGGTTTTCCAAGTACTGTTTGTATGTTCCATATGCGAAGAGATTCAGCGTATTCAAATAATTGGCATGCGGTGTATTTTCGAGCTGTTCAAATGTGTGCCGGGTGATAAAATTGCAATTTACAATTAAAATATATATTATCTTTAACCAAAGTATGAACAATCAAATTCCATGATGAATCATCAACGAACAATACTCACCTCACGAATGTTTGGATGTGCCAACAATTCGGAGAAAACATAAACACCGGGCGCTTCAAGTACAGTTTTTATCAAATCCTGACAGGCTGCACCCTTTGTACCTTTTGCCAGCAATAAAAACGGTTCCAGTGGATTGTGTGCAACTGGTTTCTTTGTTTCGCTTTCATCGATCAACATATTTCCTGTACGCATCGCCATTACGAATCGGTTTTTTGTTTGTTTGTTTGTGAAAATTGGATTTTGGGCGAAATTTTGTAGGCTAATTCGCATGTGAATAAAAAAACAAATTCACAAATCACAGATTGATTTTTATTCAATCCACAACCAAAAACAAAAAAAAAACAAAACTAAAGAATTTCACAATCGAAAATCAATTGGATCGCATTCGTTTTGAGTATCGTTTTCTGAACCAGAAAAAAGAAAACAACAAATAACAAAATCACGACTCTTTGTTGAATACAAAACGAAATTTTATATATTTTTTTTTTCCTTTCAACTTTTGGATGTGAAACGAGATAAATGTTGTCGAATGAAATGTCAAGCACAATCTGCATTTCTTTTCGTTGTATATATATTTTTTTATATATTTTGGCAGTTCAGTTGGTAGCACTGCGAACGTGTTTGACAGATGATTTCGAGATCCAATTCGAGTATGTTACTTCTAAACACTTTGTTTTGATTCCTTACATAATTGTTTTTTTTTTTGGTTTTGGTTTTGGTTTTCGTGATCGATTCATTTTTAGCATGTTCTCAATTTCGTTTGAGTTAACATCATTTCGATCACAATTTGCGTCTGTCAACAAGCGAATAGCATAAGTCACATACAATAGTATACGAATAGCTATGGATTATCGTGAGAATAAAACTACATTCGGAAGTTTACGTAGAAGATTTTATGTACGCAATATTTAATAACAAACAAAAACCAATTATATATTTTTAAAAAAATGTGAATTGAAATATTTGTAATTTGATAAAAATGTCTAAAACCGTAGGATCGAAGAAAAGAACTTGAACTGTTGGACGATTGCATTGGCGAGGCCTTGACGAAACGTGCAGTACCTGTTACCGTTGCATTGAGTGCAGCCACGTATGTGGCCATACGAGAAGGTTTTCTAAAAGTAATAAAACAAATCATATATTTGAATGTTTTTGGAAAAAAGAAAAACAGGGTACTAAAATTCCATTGAAATTGTCTACATTCAGAATAATGGAATGTTTGGATTGATGCGAAAGAATTTCCTGTGCATGTGTGTTGGCATTGGTGCTAGTCTAATTGGAATCAAAAGCGATTATTATGATAAATTAGCCATATTCTACACATCACATCGTTATCAAGAGCTAAGAAAAATGATATTGGCTGATTGGCGGCAGACAAACGGCGAAAATAATCAAGCAAAACAGTTTGTCCAGGTAAAAAATGCACTCAGCACAAAATACATTGATTCGTATATTGCGCCCGTTATTGTTTATCACGATTAGAAATGAATTTACTACGTCTTTTTTCAATTTGTTTTGCAGCCAAATCACCTAAATTTAGATTTAGAACGGCCACATTTCGAGGGGATCGATGCAAATCGACTAGTTGAGACAAATAAGGGCGATCAATCGAAACATCAAAACTATGTCACATATGAAGAGTTACAGCGCAAAAATCGAGAAAGCTACGCTATTAAGCATACTGCGTACTACTAGCACAATTTATTTATAACAAATTTAAGAAGAAAATCATTAAAATCTACATTTCGTTCAAATGTAAAACCATTCGCATTTTTTTTTCTTCTTCTTTCAGCTATTTTACAGAATTTCACAATAAATGCGAAATATTGCAATATGTTCGATTGAAAAGGTTGGTTAAAGGTATTTCGAATAGATGGCGCTGAAATATGCCATATCAATTGGGTTAGCAAATTTACTTATGTAAAATCTCATTTGTAGATGCAATTTAAAAGTAGTTTCTGCAACGAAATGGGCAATTTTTTTTTTAAATGCAAAACGACATTTGGATTTAAATCTTAACGTAATCGTTTGAATTCAATCAGTTCACTGCATTCGAATTGCCTCATAACGATTTACACATGAAGAAAAACTCAAATCAAAACACATTTGTCAGCTGTTCCTGGAAGTTCGTTACTGCTTTTATGAGTAAATTGTGTTCAACTATAATAGAATTTATTTAGAAAAGAAAAACAATAATTATGGAAATGGAATGTAATCACGACAACATGCGTGGAGTGTTCATCGATTTGAAAATCAACCTTAATTACTGATGACTCGACAACGTGCGATCAATTGTTAAAATACACACATGAATTGAAATGGTGTACGGATTTTAAGAAGAGCATGTTTTAGAAGCAATGGCCGAAAATATGCATACACTTTTGTGTTGAAGTTCAAAGGCCACCAAAACCATTTTAATTCGGTTTAGAAATGTGAATTTTTGATCTAAAGTTCAATTTATGAAATGTCATAGCAGAAAATAGACGTAGCAAACACACGTTAATTTGGATGAGGATGAGCTTCAATCCAATATTCAAACAAACACCGAATTTCGATGAACTTCAAACAGGCTCAGCATAGAACATCAATTTTATGGAATGAGAAAATTCCGTTTTGAAATTGAAGTGAACTAGAAATACTCGAACGAAAAAAATCATACCGAATGGAATTGGGCGATTATCAACGCTTCGTAGTATACGTTACAAAGCAAATAGAATAAAATACTGTGGAAATTTCCCGATAAAATGTGTCGAAGAGATGTGATGGTGATAAACAATGTGCTTATTGAACGTGATTTAGATTTGTGGCTAATTTTATTTTTATTATTTATTTAGTGTATGTGTGTGTGTGGCGCTCAGTTTATATCTTCAAGCCATATCTATTTCTATGCCGTTTTTGTTCGAATATTAAATTATTCATTGGTTCCAAACATATAGCCAAGGTTCAATGTCAAAAAGCATAGTTTTAAAATCGAAATTATCATTTTATGAATGAGTGAATGTGTGATGGGCAGTTGAAAGGGAGTTCGAACAATAAGTCGCCAAATTGATATTGTTTATGCGTTTTTATGCCAATTTTCGACTGCACAGAGCCATTTATCGTAATTTATTATGTTTGCACAAATACAATAAGTGGTATGCAATTAGAAATGCATATGTTGAAAATAAATATATATTTGTATACGAATCGAGTTTTTACCTTGTTCGTTTATTCTGTTATGGTTTTGGTCGGTTGTTTTGTTTTCGATTGGCTTTTGTTGTGTTTGTCGCCAGAAGTACACAGAAACAGAGAGAGAGAGAGAGAAAGATCACATATCGGTGTGCTTTCATTCAGAAAATGTAACTCGTCGTCAATCGAATGAGTCACTTGAAAAATCAAAACGCTTCGTTGATTTTTGTCGTGTGTGCAATCAGTCGGAAATTTGTAATTGACATGAAAAAGCGACATTAAAGCTTAAATCCAAAATCATAATAAATGAAAATAAAAGAAAAAAAAATCGAAATATCAAAGGCGCTCTCGTAACAGTGATTGTGTATCGAACAAGAGATATATTGTGTGTGTGTATATTTGATGCGTATTGTGTGCACGGTATGTTAGCTACTGCATAATTTGTCGATAACGTCACACAAGCAACAAGTGGATTTTTTTTCAGTTTTTTTTTTTTTTTGGTTCGTTCGTTGTTATTCATTTGCTTGTTTTATCCAATCGGATTGGTTGCTTTTCCTTTTATTCACCGGTATCATTCCATAAAATGTGATGACTGTTGTAATAGTGGCCGAACGTGTGGATTCGTGTGTGCGTTAATGTTTTGTGTATAACGATTTCGAATGCTTAACTTCATCTCACCGCGCACTGTTTCCATATTCGCCACCAAAAAAACACTGATTTATATTTCATAATCACATGTGTGACTTGACACAGGCACAATTTAACGGAAACACGAGATACAATCAGTGTGATTTTGATTTTTATCACATTCAAACAGCTGAAGAACAGTTGTGATTATTAACCTGTGAGTTTTGGAGTCTTTATAACTGGATTGAATATTCTTAATTGTTTATTTGTCTGAGTTAGATGTTGAAAAATGTGACCAGTTAACAGCCAACTTTCTGAATCAAATTCAAATTTTCTGTGCAAATGTGTCAACATTAAATAGTTTGTTTAAATAAAAAGTGAAATTATATTAAAATATTAATACACACACCGGGATGACGTGACAACTGATCTGAAAAGAAGGAATTGTATTGTGAAGTTTTGTGAATTTTCACTTCCAAAAAAAAAAACAAAAACAAAAACAAAAATCAAACAAAGTGTTCCAATAATTAAAGTGATTTCGTTTTGTGATAAAAGTAAAACAAATTTTATAAAAATGAGGACTAGAAATCATCCACCGTTGGAACATTTCTCGGAAATTTATACAATTCGAACTGATGTGAGTATAAAACATTTACATTACATGAATGCAAGTATATTTTTTCAATTATAGTTTGATTGAAGAAAACAAAAAATAACAATATCAATCCTCATATGGTATAATGGCCAGTGTTGAAAGTATTTGCTTACACCAGTCAAATACAACGATCATTTTTTTCTATAAAAGAATGAAACCAAATTCAAGTTGATACATAAACACAGTATGGAATTATATGGGAATAAGCAAAAATGTTTATGTGAATCGACACTTTCTTTTTAAATATGCTTATTTAATGAATCATTCATTATCTGAGAAAATAAATCGTTTTGGCTCCCAAAAACCTCACACAAACACTTGCACACACACACATCAAACGAATAATACGATGAAAAATTCCCATTAGTTTATCTTTTTGAGTGCCATTTCCCCGCAAAACCATAAAGTATTGTAATTGTATCTTAATTCATAGATTAATGAAAAGATAATGATTGGTGTGCGTAGTAACTTACTACTAGTAAGTAGTAAAATGACACATTTGAAATGCCAACCGTTTGAGGTGAGAAAAAGATACTTTAGCGATTAATTGGAATCGAATTGAAAAAAAAAAAAAAAATCAGTAAATATTTCTGAAGAGTGTGCAATGTGCATCAGCACCAATAATTAGTTCAGAGTGAGCCAACTACAGTTTTACAGCAACAACAAGTTTGCTTACATTTACAGTTTTTGTTGAATTGTTAATGTCAAACAAGCATGTGTTTTTTTTTAATAAATTCAGCTACTAAAATTCTTGAGCACATGTGATGACACAGCAAAAGATGATTCATTGGATTCGGCTGGAATTTTTACGATATATATTTATTTATAGACGTTATCAAGAGCATGATTTTCAATGAAAATCCGTTTTTGATGATTCGTTTTTTTTAAACGCCTGTGAGTAGGCAGTAATTACAGAATCTAAATTTAAAAAAAAAAACCTAAACGCCACCGTTCAAATTGCCGACAACAAATAAGTTCATTGCATATGTTTGTCCAGAGAAAACTTGAAAACCAAATGCATTGACAAGCAGCAGATGGCGCTAGACTGTTCAACCGAAACATAGTTTGAATGCTCAAATACACTCAAATGGATTGAACGAATTTGAAAAAAAAACAGCCCATTGGTATGGTTAAATGCACTTGTAATTTGGTTTCGGCTTTTGCATTTATCCATTAAATTTGTTACTTGATCCAATTTGTGTGTGCATGTTGTTTTTTCTTTCAACAACCGCATGCAGTCACTTGTTCAGCCCGTTGAACAAAGGAATTCTCTGAAACCTATGAGTTGTTGTAATTTCTGCTGTAAAATATTTTACGAGCAAATTAAAAAGAAAACAAAAAATGCAATCCATCGAGAAACATCGCATGCAGATAGTGTGTACTGAAAAATCGCCACCATCCACAATTCTATTTCAACAGATTTTAAAAACCCGACAAGAGAAACGAAACAGAATGATCTACAGATGCACTTCTCGTGAAGCAATAAAATATGCTACCCGATAACACTTCACATGTTTCTTTCTCTGTTTCTCTTGCGTTGATTCTGAAGAGTAAGAATTTATCACTTTTCACACATGATGCATTCTCAATCGTGTCAGAGATGAGTGAAGGAGACCGATCGTGAAAAAGGTGTCGAAATTTTATTGCTTTAGATCTCTCTTTTCATTTTAGCCACGCGTATGATGCGCATCCATCTAGTTACTTTGAACCGAAATGAACATAAATTTATGTCTATCAATTTAAACAGGTTCATACACAGGCACGCACAACACGCACACAATGCAGTCGATAAACTCAAATTGCAAAAGATTCTTTGTTCAAATAAACAAATCATGTTGCGTTGTGTTTTTGTTCGATGCAACCATTTTTTTCGTTTTGTTTTGTTTTGTTCGATTCAAATTTCTCAAAATATAAATTATACACAAAAATCCACAACAACAACATTTTTTATTGCACTTCATAACATCAAAACAAATAAATCGTATAAAATAAAAAATAAAAAAAAAGATTATATTTCCGCTTTCAATTGATTCCATTATGATTTTATGTATACATGGCACAATGCACCCTGGTTGTCTATCAAAACAGACAATTCATAATAAAATACGAACAAATTCAATGCGTTCATTTTGATCCTCAGCCAGTTCCCATATCCTGACTTCAATCAATGCTTCAATGATCTCTGACTTGTTCAGTTAATAAAACAAATACCAGTTATACATTTTGAATGCACGTTATGCCCATCAGCTGTGTGCATTTGCTCAGCAAAGGTTGACGTTTTTTTTTTCATCTTTCAAACAAATCATTGGAACAAAGTGATTTAACGTAGGTCATAAAAGTAAATACAACATGCCATGGAAATGGTTTGTGTTGATTTTGTCATTTGCTGACAATTTAAACAGTTTATTCTGTGGAATTCTTCAATAAATCTATTAGCGATAGTCATCTAACTCTGTATAGCTTGAGTGTAAACGTTGTCCGCAATTATTTGAAGATGTCCGTAGAATGGTACTCACAGTTATATAACAAATGAATGGCACATGGATTTCAGCCTAACTGGGCCGTATTTCACAAGCAACGAAGAATATGAGATCTTTTCAAAAAATCTTTTCAAAAATAAGAAGTTATGTGTGCAAGAAAGGGAAAAGAAATAGACCAATCTATGAAAAAATGAGAAGTTCTCATAAATTCTTGCAGGACCTATGTAGCCAATTTAAAAAATATATGAGAACTTCACATTTTCTATACATTGGTCTCTCTCTCTCTCTCTCTCTCTCTCTCTCTCTCTCATTTCATATTATGTCTGTTCCTTATTGAAGGAAAATGTTGAGAAGATCTCATATTCTTCGTTGTTTGTGAAATACGGCCCTGATGTATATACAAACACTTTCTGATCTCATAAACTCGGCTTTCTTCTCAATATCTTCGATTCTTTCAATTTTAGTATCGAGAAGGAAGCTGCACACGCTTTGCTTTGGCGCATCAAAATCATTATTACTAATATACACTCGGGGAGATTACTAATACTCTAATACCTAATACTTATACTGTACAATATACACATTTTCATGGCATTTGCATGCCATTCACACGCCGGTCTCTGACCAATTGACGTATAAAAAACAATAGCACCTATTTGCCTTTAAGTGCCGTCAAATGATTATCATTCGAACACGCTCTGTCACATATTAACACCTGTGGTCGGTTAACTGTTACAGAATTATCTTTTTTTTTTAATTTTTGAAATAACATATGCAATCATAAAATTGAAGATTTAATTTAAATTATAACTGATCTCGGCTCTTAAGCCATCAAGGTTCAATTTCATAAATGCAGAATTGATTGGGAATTGAGTTGGTGATCAAGTATTAACGAAAATTAACTCTTTTTTTTTGCAAAGATCGTTCTTAAACACCCGAAAATCCTTCTAAGTGTCCCTAAAATGTCCGTTAATATCTTCAAATTTCACAAAAATCGCTCAAAATACACACAATTTGGGCGTAGCGAAATTGGTTGAAACTGAAAAATAACACCAAAAGTTTAAAAAAAAAATAAGAATCTGGAAAATCCATCCGTTTGATTCACGTTAAGAGATCGAGTCAATTTGTCTTTTCACTTAAAAACCTAAAACATTTGCGAAACAAAGTTGTGGTTGGCATTTGAGGGCATTAGTAACCCAAAAACCGGCATTCGTAAAACATTCACAAAGTATTCGCAAGTTGTCTGAAATGTTCATAGGCATTTGGGATAAATGAATCGCTCTGGTTGAAGTGAACTATCAAAGAAATTAGTATGACGAGATAACAGAAAGATCGGAACTTAAAAAGAAAGTTTAAAAAATTACTAGAAATGATGGCGCTTGATTTGGATTCAATTGACTTACCAAACAGACTTAGGCAATATTTTTTATTGTTTTGAATGTGCTCCGATTTTCGAAATAAATCCAGATTCAAAAGTAAATGCATTGTTCGAAGAAAAAAAAATGGGTCTGTCTGTGTCTGCGCCCCAGATCAGTTTCATTTTCAGTGTGAAGGTCAACCTTTTTCATGTTTTTTTTAGACAACGTGTGACACATTTGTGTAGCAACCAACAACCAAATCCATATCTCTAGCACAGATCAAAGTCTATTGACATTATCTATCTATGGTCTCATCCAAACCTCATGTAAGAATCACTATTATTTATTTCATTCAGAATGCCCGTTCAAAAAAAAACATGTCATTCTTCAGTTCCTTTTATTCAACTCTAGTTTTTTTCTCTCTTTAAATTATAATCCAAATAAAGAAGAATCATTTGGATTTTATATCGATTCTAATTTAAAAAAAAAAACAGAATTATGTTTTGATTAATGGGATCAATGATTTCAATGCATAAAAAGCCAATTTTTTGTATACACACGCATCTAAACAGATTTGAGATGATCTTCAAAATCAACACAGACGATACAGCCATTTATACCGCAAATTTTATGTTTGTTCGCGTTATTTAAATGCAATGTTGCGGTGTAAACAGTATGTTGATGCAAATATTGGTTCATTTATTCCTGTATTCGGTTCTCTTTCATCTCTTCTTTTAGCAGTAATCGACTATTTGCAAACTGTGTAGTTAGTACCGTTAGAGGAAGACTACCAAGGGAGAGAACAAAGCAAACAGCAAAAAAGGGAAAAATTTGAGATACAAAAACAAAACGACATATCGTAAAAATAGATTAAACAAATTCAAATAGGAAAGCAGGGTAAATTTAGTTGAGGACTTTCACAGAACGACTTTCACGATCCCTGTCCAGAATTTCATCTCGCTACCAAAAGTGCACCGAAAAATATGAACAGATGCAAACGTCAATCAATTGTATTAATGACAGAAAGTATTTTAAGGGCTGTCGAATGAAATAGCAATGGTACAATCCATTCTCAGGAAACTAAATTGAATTTGATGCACTTACTACTTAATTCACTAGAACTGGTATATCGGTTTCCCAATCAACCGAAAACTGATTCATCAAAAAATAAAAACCGATGGGGAATTACAAATGATCGATAATGCAATTAGATTAAATCAAAATATTGATTACCACACATCGGAGCATTCAAGTTCGTGGACAACATACTAGGTCTTAGTGAGACGCAGAAAACAAAACAAAAAAAAAACTGTTCGCCTACACAGGAGCCAACTTAATCATATTTCGATTTATTATTATTTATTTAGATGGACGCGGCAATTAATACGGGAGAAAAAAAAACGAACAAACGAAATTAAAAAAAAAGACAAAGCGATGCGTGTATGCATAATGATCAAGGTTGAAACGGAAGAATGATGAAGGCGATGCGATGCATTGGCGCCATACAGCAATGCACTCACAGCGGCACCATTTAATGTGTTACTATTCAATGTAAATGACCCTTTTTGTGTTATTCTCTCCTCATCTTGGCTATCACGATTTGTATATAAATTTTTTTTTCTTCTGTTTTGTGACTATTAACTTTTAGCGTGGCAATGTTACCACGAAATGAATGTCGTTCGTTTTTTTTCACTCTCTCTCTCTCACTCTCTCTCTCTCTCTCACTCGTATTTTCATTGCCTACGGTTGAGCACATCTTCTGTTTGTTATAGTGATTACTCAGATGTGCCATCGATTTGTTATCCAATACAGTGCGCATATATTGTGTAGGAATCAACCACCACAAAACCATCAACAGCAAACATAGTTTTTAAATTAAAATCAATAATAATGCATTTTTTTTCAAAAAAGAACTTCTTACTTCTCTCTCTCTCTCTCTCTCTCTCTGGTTTTTATTTATTGATTGCTTACATTTTGGTGTATCGCCATCGGTTTTACTTTCGTCTGGAGTTTTTCCTTTGATGCACATGTAAATTATTCCATCCGAAATAAAAACGAATAAACGAATAAACGATTTAATTGCCTTTTGATGACTGACATGTGGTATAATATACGACAGTGAATGTGCCCGTAAATGAATTCAATCAGCGTGAACATGTCGTAGTCATTAGCATGCTGAAACATGGAAAATGCACCGTGTAACTTATTACACCCAACACAAGAGACGACGATGTTTGTGGACGCGGAGGATTTCAACTCAAATTTGTTCAATTTTTAAACACACTTTATTCATTTGTGGCTCGAATACCAACATCAATGTCAAGACGACAATATGCACTTTGTGTAACAAGATCTATTAGAGAAAACATCAATTTTTCCTTTGAACATTTTCAAAAGTGAAAGTCATTTTCATTCTATCCTTTACTATAATATTCTATCCAAAGTGTTCCCATTTGTGTTGCACGTTAATAAATTCGTAATGAGGTGGTAAATTGAAATGTTGATTTTAGAGACATATTTTACCGAACGGTTGGCCGCGTTGGCATTCAAGAAAACTTGAATCAAGATGCACGTCTGTTGGACAACACTGCAACACCATAGAACAGGAGTAGATAGCATGCAATTACTGCACTGTCATCAACTGTACTTTCAGTCCATTACTTTGAATTTTCTTTCATTACAACACGTTTTACAACTCATTTTGAATGTCAAGAGACATTTGTTCATCGTAGCAATTTCATGTTCAAATGGAAATCTTTCAAATTTAATTCCAATTAATATTAATATGCATCCTCGATCAATAGGTACGACCGGAAGAGTAGTGGAGGTAGATAGTGTCTAGTGGAGCATCGATCAAAAGCTGTCAAAATGAGAAACAGTTAAAAACGATTAGCAGTAATTTGCTGCGGCCAGAGATTTCAAATCGAATGCGCTGCTGTCACATCACGCACGTGTGTGATAAATTTCCACTTACACATTGTTCATAATGCATAATTTACAGTAACACAACACCAACAAAATGACCCACAAGGGTTGTGCAACACAAAGCATTGAACTGAAGCAAAGCGAATTGGAGCAAATTAGAGCAAAGAATGTCGAAGCGGAAAATTCTAAGAAACACTTGAAGAACTGTCCCCCGTGCAAAAGAAGTGGCTTGAAGAGCAGTCGGTTACGACTAAAGTTGACTTTTTCCATACACATTTTCCAATCCGATCACAATCGGCTAATTTGAAACGTTTGTCGACTAAAAGCAAAGATAATTATAATCGTCTAAATTTGTTCGAACTATTTAAACTTTAAATCAGCTATAAACGTCCTGAATTGACCGGTCAGTCGAAAAAATTTCACATGGGTGTTGAGATACTACAATCTATTTCTAGCCTCTAGGGAAGAGTTCTGAATACAGTACAAAGTGTCTCAAGATGGAGAACCTTGAGGAAAGGGGGTTTTATTTGGTAAATCGAAATTTTTAGCATGGAATTGCATTCAATAGATTTTATAACAGAAAACGTGCAAATTCAAAGAAAATAAGCATGTTTGCGCATTTCAAAGAGTTTCAATCGAATGTGCTTTGTTATATGATGTTTATTTTTTGTTCGTTATAACAGTGTTTTGAGTTGAGCGTGGTCAAACTGTTGTTGTCGACAAAATCTCATTTATTCCATTAAGTTAAGTGTCTAAAATAGTCAAGTGCAGCTGAAAAAAAAAATTATGAAATCAAATCAATAAATTAAAATAAATAGAATTAAGCGAATAAAGTTGGACAGTGGGGATTTTTCGTGAACAGTAAATTTGCTTGTGTTTCCTCTAAAATTCAAATAAAATGTGCTTAACACGGGAAAAAAAGGACTCGCAACTGCATTTTTTCGCGTCTTGCTGCAGTTCGTTGCATTTCCCGGCCCGGACAGTGCAGTATAATTTCGCAAAGGCGAACATGCGTATTTTATTGCAATGCATCTGTTGTCCGTTCCACCAAATGCACGGTGCTTGTGCTTATACATTTCAAACTTTTCACGTGTAGTTCCCGTTTGCGTTTGAGTTTCCAGTGTTTTCAGAAATTGGTTGCTTTTCGGAATGACTCACATTTTTTTCGTTCATGACAAGGGAATGGGCCAGTTTCAAATGATTCGGTCATTTCGGTCTAGTTATATGAATGCACTTTTGAAACTTCAGTTCAAAAAAATCAACCAAATTATGTACTCCACAAAGATACCCCTCAACGAGTGGATTACGGAACAAAACATGACGAAAGCATAGAAGCAACCGCAAAAAACACACACACACACACACGAAAAATGAGCAAACGACAGCGCAATGATAATGAAATACATAATAAATACAATGACGTATGGACATAAGTGCATTAACAGTTTATTTGTGTTATGAGTAAAAATTGATTCGTTGTTACAATTTTGTATGTTATGTGTATTGTTCTTTCTTTCTCTCTCTCTGTATCTCTTGTGTGTTGTTAGTTTATCGCTTTAGGTTAATGCTGAATTGTTTTGCACTAGTAAAGAGCATTCACACAATTTTCTCGCTCATCGACAGCGCGGCCCGCTCTCTGTGCTTTGCTCTCAACTTGCTAGCATTCGGGTCATTCATGATGTTTCACAGCTATGAATTGAACTGTGCTCTGGTGCTGCTTGCTCTGTGTGCTTCGCTCATCGTTATTCTTGTGCTAGTGTGTGCAATGCGATTGTACGGGCATATGTGTGTTTGTTGTTTTGGTTTTTGGTGCTCCGATCGTGAAGCGTATGAAATGAGCATGTGTGTGTGCCATTGGCACTCTCTCCTCGTGCCTTTTGTGTATGTCTCTCTTTCTTCTGTTTTTTTTTTTTCGTTGGTTCGTATGTTTTTCTTTTCTCGTATTCTATAGTTTCTCGTCATCACATAGTGCCGTTCGCTGGCTGGTTGTTATTAGTATTATTTAACAAATCGGTGGAAAAGTGCATATACATAAGGCACTTCAGTGCTATCGAAAATACAGTTTATTACCGCGTGTTGATCAGAACACAAGCATATTAAGACGAAGAAGATTTTGAGCCTGAACATATTTTCTGGCTGCCTTCTTTTCGTTGTTACTGCTGCTGCTGCTTCGATTTACGTTATCCGATGATATAAAAAAAAATAATATTTTTTTTTTTGTTGATAGTTCGGTGTTTATTTTTTTACAATAGCTACGGAAGAAGATAATAAAGAGAAACAAAATCCTACCCCGCGATTGATTGATTTTTTTTGTTTGTTGGGAGTTTTTGTTGAAAATTGTTCACCGACGAAAGAAAAATCCAGATTTTTTTTTTTTTTTAAAGAAAAACCAACACATAATTTTAATGTGCGTGAATGAATTAATATAAAGAACGTATAAAAAGCATTTTAATAATAATTCTTGAAAAGGATTCACATTTGTTCCCTGTCCCGAATAACCGTTTTCTTATCGCTTTAAAAAAAACGAATTAATTCCAGTTAAAAAGGAAGACGCTTACATCCTTTTAATTGAAAAATTTTCTCATTTTTGTTTTTAAACGCAACGCATAAAATTAAATTGCTTAGAAATCGTCACCACGAACGAGTTGATATCAATTAATTTCAATTAAATAACGGGCAAACTGACCGAGACAAGTGTTTTTAAAATTCACATATACGTTTTTTTTTCGGTGATAAAATCGTGTGCTAAAATTGTGATAAATATCACCAAAAAATTGCGTTTGTTTTCTTTGGTTTTTGTTTTGAGAAAAAGATAAAGTCGTTAAAAATACAATTCAAAGATCGACCGCCGAGTGTGTGCGTTTTTTTTTCAAAAACAAAGCGCTACGTATTTTTAAATCGTTGAACTGTAAGTAAATTGCTATGTTTGACCGTTTGAAAAGTATTTATGATAGCAATCAATTTGAAAATGTTTGTACTTAATGTAATTTTGTTGTTGTTGTTTTAAATGTTTTAGAGGGAAAAGAGAGACAATTTTCTGTTTTTTTTTTCAAAAACCGAAAAGATCGCTTTGATGAGTGTTTATTTGTTTACGCGCCAGAAAATCTCCTTAATCGATTTCATTTGTTGTCGTCGGCTGTCATTTTTCTAGTTTGCATTTTTATCACTTTGAAAAAATGACAACACACATTTGCTTCTCTTATCACAATCGAACGAAGACCCAACTGTGAAATGTGTGTTTTGTGTGTATGTGGAATTGGAAATTCGAAATTGTGAATACTTTTAAAAATGCATTCGTCAGCGCACTTGCAACTGATCGCATTGATGAGCACGTACGCGCATCATTTGTGACTAGATACTCGTAAATCAACTGCAAATCTATTAATAATAATTTTACTCACTCTGATCATCAGCTGAATAAAAGAGCACAAAACACAATACGCACTGGCAAATATGGTGATAAAATAACAAAGGCTTTTGCAGTTAGAATAATGTGTTTGTGCGCGCGCGTTCATTCCACTTCTAGCTTGTTAATTTATGCGTATTTGTTTACAATTTAAACAGTTTACGATCGGGTCGGAATGGTCACATAAAATGCAAATTATTGCATTCTTTAGCACTGATTTCCACCAATTGTACCTCATCATTGAGAAGCGATGAAGCGCCCAAAGTACTAGCAAATGTATGCTTGACTACTCCATTTTACTATAATAAACAATATCAGTTGAACCGCTTGACAATCTATCGCACAATTGTGCGTTTGAAATGTTCGAAGACATTCGTTTAGATAGAAGCAAAAATAGAGTTAAAGTCCAAGATATGGGAGTCAGTTTAACATTTCTTACTTCGCTTGACTACAACTAACAGAAGAAATGCGCCGATTGTATTTTTCTTTTCATCAGAAGCCTTTGGGCAAAAGCATAGGGATACCCTCAACACATCATTGAACGAATTAAACGAAAGAAAAAAAAACACACACATTGAATGTAGTATACAAAGGGCGAAGTCTGTTGCTATGAACTCTTTTTTTCTTTTCAGTCAATCAGATTAAAGTGAGCCATTAATTAAAATGAATTAAGATAAAATGTAAACGGATCAAAAAAAAGTGCAATGACATCGTTAAAATGCAAAGCATTTTTTTTAATGCTTGCCACTTCTTGAGCCTATATTCGCCGTTTGTCATTATATTCGTTTTGTCACCTTCGCAATTTCATTTTACCATTGTCCATTTGCCAAAGGATTTGGCTCGGTGTTTTTTTTTATGTTCCATCAGCGATAATGTGTTGACGTTGAACAAAAACACAACTCACGACATTCAAAAACTGTTGAATACTGTTGTTCTTTTGTGGCAAAAGGCAATGGAGGAAACAAAAAGAGGAATGATTTCCACTTAAAGATTGGCATTACAAAGGAAACAACAACAAAAAAAGAAACCAATCAAAATCAAACCATAAACTACTCGAGAGGTAAATAGAGAACGGTTAATCATTTGATCTTTGTCTTCTTGTCGAAAAACCACTGAAAACTGGCTTATTTCAAAAATGGTGCGCCTGATGGTTTATAAAAATAAAAACGAAAAGGAAATCCGTATCCAATTAATGCAGCCGTAAATTCTAAAATCGGTTCGACCATAACGAATTGTTGCGTGAAACTGACAACAACGAGAAAAATAAAAATTAAAAAAAAAAAAAAAAAAACAGGCCAAATCCAGACGAAATCTCGCACACCGGTGCAATGGGATTCGAATGCATTTGCCATCACATTCAATAAATTTATTGTCCTTTTTTGTTTGGTTTGGTAAATGCCGCAATATTTTATTTTTACCGCATTCACAAATGCCCAACACTTGAAACATTGAAATGCAGTGACACACAAATTATAGTTAGTTTCACCAGAAGAGAACACTTCACTTCAATTGAATTTGAACGCGCGAGAGACTCATCTTTCTGCACTTAAATTCTCTCATTCCATTCTGTCCATTCGTTTAAAATAATGTGCTATTTTCACATGAGCACGTTGCGTTTGTCAACATCGTTATTCAGCTCTTCATTTTCGATGGCTAAGATTGTTGTTGTTGTTTTTTTCTTTCTTGCCTCGAACTCTTCATCGATGCCATTTGTAACCGAGGGAAACGTTCTAGGCACTTTCTTGAAAAATTTTTCGTGCTTCAGCACAATTTTGAAAATGCTTGCACAATGATTGCATTTATATTAAAAAAAAAAAAAAAAAAAATAAGAGGACGAAAAAAAAACAACAAAAATAAACTCAAAAATTGGGAACCCCCTTTGTCTTTTCGCCTCTTAGCGCAAAAAAAGAAATCCTTATTGATTTCAATTGTTTGCTCTTTTAAAGTAAATAAGAAAAGAAAATAATAATGAAACTGCATATTTATTGTTTGGAATAATTTTTCCACATTACACAATATTAGACCGATAACTTCAATGCACAGAAGAACATCACTTTGGCTCCGGGGAATTTTTTTCTCTTCTCTCTGTTTTGTTTTATGCTGTTGGTTTTGTTGTTCTCGTTGTTGCTGCTCACACAGAGTAACCGTATTGGATCACTTTTAAAAGGATAGCACATCGATTGCATTGTATATCCGTAAAGAAGACGTAAAACTTTTTTCTCTTGTTTGTCACATTGATTACGTCAATTGTGTAATTGTTCACAATTTCATTTGTGAAAAGAAGCTGACAGATAAAAAAAAATGAAAAGAAAAGAGTGTTATAGATATTGAAACACTTTGGAACACAGTGTTTGTCAATCTCCATTGGAGCATCTAATAAAAAAAAAATAAGAAAAAATCTGTGTGGATTGCATGCTCTCCTGTCGAAACTGATACTGACCAACTAGCATGTGCATCTTGAGATGCGTATGCACACACAGAGCGAAAGTGATGCTATTCACAGACAGAGAAGAGAAAGAAAGCGAGAAAATGATCAGCGTAAAAGATGATAAAAAGTATTAATAATAACGTCTCTTTCTCGGCTCAGGTATCGACCGTATGTGAGTTGTGTTGTTGTTGTTGTTGTTGTTTTCTTCAATTCTATAACAAAAGATCTACCTTTTTGTGCATCTGATGCTGTGTGCATAGAGAGTGTCTTCGAGACGGATAGAATAAATGTACGTGTTCAATGCACACCACATGTAATAGCCAATGAAAAAGATTCTTCAATGCATTGGTCTCTTTGTTTATGCAAGAGATAAATTTAACACCACCTAAAGCTATGCGTTACATGTTTAAATTTTTCGATCGGTTTGTTCATATGTTCGATGATTCTAAACAACAGAAAAAAGGACACACTTCTTCTTTTTTTTGTGTGTGTGTGTGTATGTTCGCTAGCCAAACACGAATGATCTAGTCAACCCATCTCTTCTTTGGCCGTTTTTGAGACTTTGTGTGCCCTTTTTTTTTCTCGAGAAAAACGTTTTTTTTTTACACGAGATCAGGAAAAAAACCCAAAGGAATACTAGAAAAATAAATAAAATAATGTTATATGCAATAAATTTGTCTCTTATTTTTTTTGGAGAATGAATGACAAAAAATGAAAAGAAAAAAAAAACGATTCGCAAAAGGTGCACTCTTTTCATTTTCGGAAAGAGAACAAACAGTATTTGTAATTGATTTTTCTCACACGACCACTGTTTCGGTTACAGTTTTCGTTTCCTTTTCAAAGAAAAATTAAAAAAAAAGCCATATAGAAGCTAAGACCTGACACAAAAGGTGTAGAAATGTGCAATCATCAGCGTGAATGCAATTTTTGCAATATGCTGTTGCAGTGCTAACATTTTGTTAATTCGAAACATCTTAATGTGCCATAAATATTAGATAATAAAAGACGAAAAAAATAAAATAAAACACAACAAAACCGGACAATACGGAATCCGCATTACCGTTAATTACATTTACGTCTGTTCTGTGTTTCATAAGTTTTTTAAAATTGTGTGTCGGAAATCGTTGAGAATCTTAAAACACACTATTCTACATTCGCACACAAAATATATGGCTTCGATTTATTTATATACCCATGAGTGGATAATGTGCAAAAATTGACGCGATTACTTAATAAATCGAAACCAAAGCCTGTGTGTGAATGGTTTCTTTTGTTACACATTCTTCGTTCTGTGTTTTTTTTTTTGCTATTCGATGTATGCTAACATACATTCTTATGTGTATGCTAACATAGATATACATGAATACATAGGAAATGGAGCAAAAAGGGCTGAAAATGAGCGCAATCGACTTTAATTTGTAGCAATGCCAATTGCTTAACTTTCTTTGTTCATTCAAAAACCGATTCAAAAACATTTGTTTTCTAAATCTCTCAATTTGCTTTTATCACTTTTCATATTCGAATTTCAATTGAGTCGAGAATATTTATGGTTTTTCTTTGTTGTCGATTACCTTAATTGAGCGATGTCGACTCAGTGTGTGTTTTAAGCGTGTGAGACAGAACGAGAGCGAACGAAAGAGAGAAAAAGAGAAAGAGAACAACTTCATTTGCATTATCTTTAGCACGGTCATGTATCCAGCTGCACTTTTTAGTCGTATTTATTCGCACTGAATTGTGACTACATGGTAATAAATTTATGCTAACAAGCCGTATGTCCATAATTCTATTTGACTCAAAGAGAACACACAAAAACGAAAGAGAGAGAGAGAGAAGACACACAAAAAAACCGAAAATATTCCAACGAAAGTGTGTTGATTCATATCTTCTGTATGCACTTTATATAATGTGTGGTGTGTATGCAATGTGCACTCCTGAAAGTGTTCTCGCGCGAATAGGAAATCACATTTTTCATTTTAATATACTCTAGAAAATTCAATGTATATACACATTTTCGTTTTTTTTTTGTATGTGAAGACGAAACCATAAAATTGCGCTATTACCTTCCATTTGTTTTATAAATCAGTTAGCAAAATGTGAAGAGAAACAACAACAAAAAAAACGTATTTCGTACAAGTTATACGAATATTTTTCAAAATCATATGCATAGCTACGGGACTCCAGTCACACAAATGTTGATTTAATGTAGCATTCTGTCGGTTTGTTGAAGTTAGACAATGGCCAAATCGCCGTTTAGTATTAAGTTTTAGGTACACGCGTGCGCTCATCAAAGCGCGCAAAGTTTTTATTTATTCGTGATATGGAGACCTTTCATCCATCTAATCGGCTCAACTGATTTTCGTACATTTGGCTGGATTTTGTGTTTTTTGTTTTTTATTTTTTGTTTTCTTCGTTATGTTTTGAACATGTATGGCGAAAAACCACACACTCTTTCAAATCACTAGAGAGAAGAGACAAAAAAAAACGAGCTGGTTGTGAATCAAGCCAAACGAAGATTTATCACATTTAAATTATGTGCGAACGGCTGCGCGAGCGCAACATTTGCTTTGGCTGCTGCTCCCGTTGCTGCACTGGGCGATGCAATTCCTACGAAATAGATGCAAAACAATTGTATGCCTCACATTGTATACAACATTCTATATTACACAAGTCACACATATCGTGACTCTCATTTTTTTTTTTGGTTTTTCCTCTATCAATTGCATTTCGTTTCCATTTGGTTGGCCTACGTTATTTAGGTTATAGCACACACACACACACGCACACATTGCATTTTGTTAGGTTCGATTGGCCATTCTCTTGGTGTCTTTTCTCATGCCAAACGATGCATTTTTTTTTCTTGTGTCTTTCTCAAGTGAAAGAGAGAAATTTTCAATTGCAACAAAGTGTGCGCGAGTGTATTGTGCGCATTTGGTATGTGGATTTTTTTTTTTTTTGTTCAACTCAAAACTCACATTTGCAATTGCCATTGAGAATTGAATTTATAACGACCGATCAATATTTTGATCGAAGTGCATGTTTCATGAAATGTAAAATGGTAAATGGTAAACGTTTTACCATGAGATTTGTTTGTCTTTTTTTGTTGTTGCTGTTGTTTCATTATCATATTTCTTGAAATGAAGTAATACACAAAAAAAACCAAGAGACACAATTCCGTCAGTATACATTTCAAATGCACCAACATTGACGTAGGTTGGTCGCACCAAAAATCAAGAGTGCCAACACAAGTTTTGTGTTAAAAATTTTGCGTTAAGCAACCAAAGACACACGGCGAGTGAGAGAGAGTGTGAGGGATCATGCAACCTAAACTGAATATGCGCATTGCACATTGTCTATTCCGATATCTATTCAGTAAATAGCATTTACACCGGTACCTTTCGATCTGTTTGATGTTCGTTTTTTTTTTTATTCTCTGTGCTTCATAACCTCTTGGGCTTTTACATCTCACTCTACTAGCTTTCTTTTTCGATTTCATTTTTTGCCTGGTTTCCCGTTGATTAGATCAAAATTCTGCATTAATCTAATTGGCCTATTCAATATCCATAAACTCGCCCAACTGCGTGTGTTTTGCTATCCATCCGGGAATGAGTGGGACTTTCAATGAGGGGGAAACCGGGAAATATTCCCGAGAATTATTTGACACGTGTCTTTCACTCATCGGGTACAACAATCTCGTTTTTATGAGGGAGACGTTGTTCTTAAAATGATTATAGCGTTTGAAATAATAAAAAAAAAAACACAAAAAATTTTGCTCGCTTTTTTTGCCGAGTGGATTGTTGTTTTGTATCAACGAACAAATACGGTTAACTATAAGTTATAGAAATCGTTAAGGCAATTCCGGGGAACCCTAAGCAGAATCGCATCAAAAATGTATTTTCTTGAAAGAAAAACAAAAACAACAAAACATCAGGGAAAATAGAATGTTTCACATTCTCTGTTTATAATTTATTGTCAGACAGTTTTTTTTCCGTTGCTCTATCTACATTGGAAGTCATGGAATATGATTCATTCGAGCAAATTTACTATACGGGCAACACACACACACATATTTTCCGTCGTATTTATCGTTACATCAGAAACTTTGTGGCCAAGTCAAGTGTGCGTTACAAGGGGATTGAAAATGTTTCATTGCTGTATCTCATGTGCGCAACACACAAAATGTATCCGCTGCATTTGCACTTGGATCAAATTACGTATTTTAAGGCTTGTTTTGTATTCATTGCGAAAAAAAACGACACAACTGAAATTATTTTTAGGGGAAACGGTAAAGTTTTTGTATTTATGCAAAAAAAAAACAGCAACAACAACAAAACACATACTAACGAACACAACCATTGATGGAATCGCATTATTCTTTCATAACATAGACGCAAAACAGTAATTGATCCTGTTAATGTAGAGTGTATTTGCTTTGTATTTTAATCATTTCTATGGCCTTTCCGGGAAGTACAGCAGTCATTTGAAAATGAGTATGAAGAAATTGGTGTCGATCATTCAAATGCGCAACAACAACAACAACAACAAAATCCCTGAAGGTGCAAAAAACAACTTTTCATTTGCATTCAATTTCGATGCAATTTTGATTGAAAAAACCTTTAGATATGCCATTTCGAAGAATCGATCCAATTAGAGGCTTCAACTCCAGACACACACACACACACAAATGTGATATTTTGGAGCAGTTCTTTTGAACTTGGACAATCGCTGAATAGTCTGATTACTTTAATGACATCAAATTGATGACGGTAATCAGGTCTAGTTGTTCAAATTTTAACATTAATTTCAACACAAAATTCTTTGATCTGATCGTGTTGTCACCAAATTGATACGCAATACACATATTTGCATTGCAAACCAATTAATTTGTTCTCAATAAATAATTTCGAATTATTTAATGATCGAAATTCAGTTTTTTCTTTTTTTTTTAATTTGATGTCCAATTAATCGAATGCCTTAGGGCTTGTGGCATTAGAAAGTGTTGCACCAAATCACTTCGCTAATTAATCTTTTTTAATGAATTAAATTGCTATGCGATCGATTTCCTTAAGAATGATTAATTTTCATTAAGGATTCAGGAATGACCTTTAGATAAACAACGCACTGATAAATGATTAAAACATTATTAACTGATAATGATCAAAAATCAAAATAGTCTAGTGATCTTGGCCGTGTCATTTAGCAAATAGCATCTAGAGACCTAGATGAGATTTGATCCAATAACTCATTATATTAATGATCGAGAGTTGACAATGGTTAAACGAAGCCGAAGCCCAAACAAATGATTCAAATATTAATTTCTTTGAACTTGGCGCCAACTCAAATTGGATGCAATTTTTTTTTTTAAATTCTCTTTTCACCTTATAGTATGGACCAATTAATTGAATTTGCGTCAAAGAGGTATCGATTTTATATTTTTAATGAATTAAATTCGATTTTAATTTGATGCACAAATTAAACAAAATTGTGTTCGGAAATTAACGCGAGCATAATTTCATTTAATCATTTGCTAATTGGATTTCACATTAAAATAACTGGGCTCCAGGGAGCAATTGTCAACTTTATATAATCCCTTAATTGAAACATATACGCACACACCTGAATAAAAGAGACTTTATTATATTTATAAATTGATTATTATTACAATTCAATTAAAAACATTGATTTTATTTCAAAAATTTCCATGAAATGTTTAATTGGTTGATAAATTCTTTTGCAGGGACATGATAACTTTGGTCACAATATACCGGAATTGTTAGAACGAAATACATCAATTGATTCCGTCATAAACACACCAAATTCGTCATCATCATCGTCGTTACATTTAAATCATTGTACAAAATCACCGGAGAATATGTCACCACTACCGATGCACAGCCGGCCGTTGATGGGACGACGGCTTGGTCTCAGTATAGACATCCTCATTTGGATTTTCTGTAAGTGTTACTCGATTTCAATTTTGGTTCTTTCTTTTTTTTTTCTTCATTGAGTGTTGAAAACTAACCAAAATTAATGAATGCTATTGTTTAAGATGTTTGAAATATTTGCGTCAAATCAAAACAAAAGCACACAAATACGCATAAAAAAAATGAATTGCGCATTCACTTTTGAATAGACGCTAGCTATAATGAAGCTAGTAAAAAGTGGTATGATATCGCCAACAATTTCCATTTAAAATGAAATTATTGAATTTCCTGTGTTGATGCGGCCGCATCATAAACCAACCGAAACATACACACACACACACACACACACACATAGACAGTGTATATTTATAACATTCGTTTGTTATATCAACTGTCATGCGAAGCTGTTCATTCGCCAAATTAAAGTACAAAAGCCGCCGTCAAAGCCAAACACACGTTACGGCATAACACCACAATCACTTACGATAAAAACGAATTTGGTCGTAATTTTCACCAACAAATCAACTAAATCAATTTTTCATTTCGTCTTGAACAGCAATCAGGCGTGGTGTGATTTAAAAAAATGGTTTAGCGATTTTTACGACGTAATTTGTGACGTTGACGCATATTAACAGTTATGCACAGTTCACCACTTATGTTTGTCAATAAAAATCGGTGATAATCATAACGAGTAGTAGTATTTGACACGTGCACTTGATTCTATGTTTGGAATGATAGAGTTATGCATAGAGAGAAGAGATTTCTTAGATAAGATAAGAACCCCGGTTGGATGATAACAAGCGGTTATACATCAATGTATGAGCTCATAGGTAATTATTCAATAGCGTCAACCGATGACGCTTCATTCAAACGACCGACACATGTTCGATGGTTTTTGGCGAATTTGACCAAACATGGTAACAGCAATGGCATCGGCAATATTTATTTATATGTTTTCATCTTTTCGGACTGAACCCCGAACGCCAACTAGAAAGTTCTAGATAATTTTTCATTTATTGATGGTTGCTTATCTCATCTCGATGCCTTCATTACAAAATGCAGTCTTAATTAATGAGACTTTTGTTTAGTTATTGCCTTGATATACAATGTTTAAACAACCAAAACAACAGCCAAATAAGTGTTTTTGCTTCGCATGCAATTTCATTTTGCCCGTTATGCACTTTAACCGAATACAATCATTTGCTCACTAGCAAAAACAAAAATGCGATGTATGATGATTTGAGAGACGTTCTCTGTTTAGCACTTTTTTCATAAATTTTCCCAACCGCAATAATAATAAAACTGTTGTTCATTCAATGTAAGTGGTTTTTAAATATCTATCCATTTGTAACAGAGACGCTGTTCTTTAAATTAAGAACATTTGCCTGCGAATGCACGGGTTAACATATGTGATTTATTTTTATTGAGGCTAGGCTAACAAACTGTATAATTGTAATTTAAGTTTTATTGGAAATATTTGTTGAAATCGTTGAAACAATGGCATAGTGAAAACGTGACCAAATAACATTGTATTGATCCGTGATATCTTCGGAATCACGATAAGATAATTAAATAAACTTCATGTGGTGAAAAAACGACGATATGCATGCACATGCGGCCCAATCAAATCAGCCAATCGATTTAAGCCAATTTTCCGAATTAATGTTCAGCACTGGATTCGTTGGACTTTAAGTGAGTGCAACCGTCATGCCACCGATGCAATGATTTTTTATCCATTGTTTAAACATTTTTTTTCCATTTTGGAAAGTGCAATCGTATATCAACAAATATCCAAACCAGAAAAAAAGCATACACAAAACTACTTTCACAACAATATAAAACCCTGTCATAAATGGTCGTGGTAACCCAACTCCCCTTTTTTTTAGGTTTTTGTTTAAAGTAACCATTTTTTCTTTGCTTTGGAAGTCGGTGATTGCGGCTGCACAATACTGAACACAATACACATCGAAAACAGAAGCTCAACATTGTCACTATTATTTAGATTTGAAATTTGTTGTTGTTCAAATGTTGATTCGAAGCAAATATTTAACTCTCGAAAGACCGTTCCCGGAATGGTTAGAACATTTTGCCTCCCGACACACCAAGTCTTCAACATAAAACATATATGCATTCTATTCTAAACCGAAGAAAGAAAAGAAGACAAAAAACAGACAGAGAAGAAATTTCATTAAATAACAAACAAAAAAAAAGAAGAAGAAGAGAGAATAACAATACAAAGCACTTATCTCATATTATAGTTTATCGGCTAAATGATGAGATTATTTACTCGGTGGCTGGCGGCCGCGTCATATTAACGCTGTTAAGTGCCATACATGCACCATTCACACATATCCACACAACACACAAATCAACTAATTTCAGCATCCGATGCAATTGTTTACGAAATCGTGTGAGTGCATCGTGTGCACTTCGACTTCGGAAGCAAACGGTCAAAGAGAGGGAAAGTTCATTCAATAGATGTGATTTGTGTGAATATCTTCTTCTTGTTTTTTTGTTGTTGTCTTTCTTCTGCAACCAAAAACGTTGGAAATCCCATGGAAATGCTAATTTGATAAATAGCAAAAACATTCAAAATACCATTTGAAAAACGAGCGATTTTAATTTTCCCCAGTGGCTCAGAGAAAAAAAATCAGAATTCGTTAATTTTTACGACAGAGGTAGAGAGGGAAGGTAGCAACATGTTATTCATTTAAAATAATAGAATGGTAACATTCGAATTATTAAAAAAAACAGATCGGATTGGCAACACGAACAACAACAACAACAAAACGCATATGCAGGCGGATTGAACCCCTGTTTGCAAAAAAACAAAAACAAACTCGCGCGATATCGCCTAATGCAACTTTAAATGGACACTGATTTGGTATTTACTGGCTATACGCCGTTTATTGCTTATTTATTCGTACTTTCGGGTTAAAATAATAATGCGGAACCATTCAATTTAAATCAAAGCCAGTCCTATATTTACATTGAATGGTTTTAAAATGGTGTAATGCGAAACATTTATGGTTACATCTGATCGTTTAAAAATTAAAAAAAAAAGAAAAAAACAAAAAGGATCCTAATGTGTAAACACTGGCATCAATGCAATTACAGTGTCAGTGAGTTTGTATTCCCATTGGAATGGGATAAAAGTCAAATGATAAATGGTAGCCGACATGATTCAATGAACAAAATCCCAATAAATTCACTTTAATGAAAGCGATTAAAATGATCGTAAGCCACATAATTGAGTGGTAAATAAATCGCGCATGTGTTTGTTGATGCACATAAAACATATGGAATATGAATATGCGTGGAAAAGATTTAACAACAACAACAACAAAAATGTGCATTGCACAGTAAGTTCAGTGTACAGTCTCATTGTCATTATCAAACTTGTTATAGGTTAAAGCCACCAACGCCACATAAAACATACTGACACGAACCGAAAAAAGAGAAAAGATGAACATACAGACCACAAAAAAAACACACACACACACAACAAAAACGCACAAAAACCAACAGCGCACCAAATTAAGTTCGTTTCACGCTGATCAAAAACAATCAACGCATATTCAATCCATATGATTTCGCGTGTTGCGCACAAAACGATTGACTCCTCATGGAAGAATAAAAGAGTTTGAATCGGCCTAAAGTGACTGAGAACGATGGGATTTTCTCTCTGTCTCTGTCTCTCTCTCTCGCTCCCACCCCAAACATCAGTTCTTCACGTGTCAAATATGTTTTATTTCGATTGCCATTTTTCAACCTTGAACTTGATGCCCATCATAAATACATATGCCAATTTATCCAAATCAACTCATCATTTATGACAAGCTAAATAAACATATTATGCGCAAAATATCTCTCACTCTTTGCGCGATTATAACTAGACATTAACGTTCATATCCGCAGTGTACAATCCACAACATGAATGTGAATGGTGTGACGCATTCCATGAAAATTTTCGTGCCCGCCAAATTTGTGTTTGTCTGATGACAACAAACACAACCACGAACACACACACACACACACACACAATAAAAAACGAGGCATCGCTTAACATCTGTGCGTATTAAAATGCACAGAACATTAACACTAATTTACGATTAGCAATTAATACTGGCGCATAATTTTCATTCATGAATTTTTCAATGAATCAGCTTGATAATGCATTTGTTTTTTTTTTGTTTCACCAGAGCCCATCATCATACCATACGACACACACTCGCTCTTATCTTTTGTCACTTTCATATTGTCACGATGCATTGGCCACATCACTTTCTAACATTTCATACAAATTCAATTCAATTATCCAATAAAACACACTCGGAGATCGAGCCGAACAATAAATAACAAATTTAATTACTCTCGAAATCTAAGCAACACAACCACTTGACAAACAAATATCACACATGCAAAGCAAGACAGGCGTAGCAACATAGATGCAGAAGACACAAGTTACGCAAGCGCTATTGCATGAACTCTATAGAGGCATCAAACAATTTTGTACAACACTTTTTATTGTGTCATAGTAATCATTTTAATTGACCGAAAATTTCTTAATTAACACACTCCACCCAATAAGTGATTTTTTTTCTTTTCATTTCTGTTCAATTCTAAATATGTGGATCGACTCAATGACATGCATTTACTTACACATGCATTTTTTTCGGTTTGATTCTCTATCTCTTTGATCGTTATGCTAAACATCATGCCCTATGTGACTGTGAACTAAAAAACTGAAATTAATGTAAAACCATAAACCAAGAGCCAGTTATAGTCACATTCAATTCACAATCAAGATCGAAGACGAATCATCTAATTGTCAATGTTCGGATTTATTAAATAAATGTAATAACACACAATGTCAACACTCAGGCACAGTTCGACTGGAGAAGAGTGTGAAGATTTGGCTTAAAAAGACAACTTCACAAATAGGTTGATACATTCTTCCTCGCTGAGGTGGGACTCCCAGGTAACAACCGGACAGATCAAATTTTTTGTCCAAACGCGATCTCTGGGAGATTATAATTCAACATTATAATACCTTCTCACTGAGGAAGTGTACCAATCCGCTCTAAAATCCTCTTACTTATTTCAATTTTTCCATAAATACTCTTTCGCAGATTAACAGTCCCTGAATATGTTGCAATATTCATAATTCATTTTGATTTCATTCTAACAACATTTTCGTACATTTGAAAAATTCAACTAAAATGATCAGAAATGAATTTGAAACTGTTATCTTTGCATGCAAAATGCAATTTTATGTTGAGTAAAATAAGAATAAGAACGAAAACAATAGCTTTCGTTCAACATCCGTCTGATACGATCATTGTCCAATTATGCTACAATCTGACGACGTTAATATGATAAGAACAAGCGAAATTTACTGCTAATTCTAGACACTCAATTATCGCGAAATTTATTGTAGCTCCAATATCTGAAGTCAACTGCTGTCACACATCAATTGTAAATTTTCAAAACATTCTTTTCATATATTGAAATACGATGTGAAATAAAATAAAATAACAAATTTCAATTGAATGGAGACAGATCGAATCAGTTGCATTCTACTTAATCATTGTGCCAATCTAATGTTTGTGCTAAAAAATAGCTTCAATAAAGAGAAAGACGCATACATGTTATGTTTTGAATTTTATGATCGTGAAGTCTTTCTCTTGCTCTTGCAAAATATTCGATTTTCTGTGATTTGATTCGGTTTTCAATGCCAAATTCGTTGCCTTTTAAGTGCGATATTTCATTTGGGTCTGCATAAAATATACAAATTGTAATCACCAAACGAGTGGCAAGACGCGCGTTTATGCCTCGATTGCATTAGACGTGATACAGTTGTAACCGATGTGATCTTTAAACCGTTTCAATTGAATTTACGCACATTTTTTTTTTCTCGAGCAATTGAGAAATTGCCAAAGCTAGTTTTGTGTTCAGCAAACATATAAGGAACCCATATGTGGAAAAGAAAGGACACAACATCAGCGGGGTGCCATGAATGAACGGGCGATAATTAAAAATATCATGTTAGTAATGCCATAGGTCAGCGCTTCCTCGTTCGTCTCTCTCGCTCTCTGTCTTTCGTTTTTTTTTTCTCTTTTGGATACTATCATTGAACATTTTCTACATAAATTCCAATTCCAAAGCAAAAATTCCTTTTAAATACACACAAACCAGAAAGCATGCCACATAAGAAGGCATATGCAGCTGTCGCACTGACTACTTGAATTCGAATCGATTCTGCGAACATTCTTGCAATTTCCATTAAGACAAACGAATGTGAAAGCACACAAGTCAAACGATCAACGCCATGTACTTCATTTGTTTACTAAATCCAACGGCTGTACAATTCACTGTACATCGATGTTTTGAAATTTAAGAAAATAAAAAAAAGGTTTCCATAACTATTTTGCATTTTCAATAAATGGCCTTTCGACAATGTGTATTGCTCGGTTCGCCAATGACCGTAGACGTTTTGCATATCGTTTTGAAGTGTATTTCCAAAAACGCAGCCATTCGTCAAAATGAATGCAACTTTCTCGTTTGCACAACATATCTTTGGTTTTTTCTTTGCATCTTTTGAAATGGTTAAAATGTGGTGCGTCAGCTGCGGTTATTTCTATAGAAAATAAACACACACACACACACACACACATCAAAGTAGCAAAGTAGCGGCAATGGTTTTATGTTTTTTTTTTGTAAAATGACCACGTGAGATTTTTTTTTTGCCTACTTTTTAACATCATCATTAATCAAGTAACAACACTCAGCGATGAACACTGTACTTTGTTATCAATTCCATTGTGAATTACGAATATTATTTGCCCCTTACAAATTACCTCGGTCGCCACTCATCATTTTCATTTGGCCACATTTGAACTTTGTATTTTATTTAGGTCGGTACATTTACCTTTGATGCAACATGCACTTTGTGCTACTTTTCGGTCAAGATTTTTCCACTGAACTACCTGCGCCCCCGATAAATTCATGCCCACTCATCGACTCATCGGTCGATCAACAATATATGAATACCACGTTTGAATCACAACGTGATTTTTTTCCCATTCCCACTGGCGTTCAATTAAACTATAAGACAGCCCTCAATTCCATGACCCAAACCATTTTGATAAATTGAACAATAGTGATGTGCAGCAAATAGCTCACAAATAAATTACACATTGAACATTCAATCGTTTATAATCTGATACAAATGGTTGTTTTTTGCTTTTTTCTTCAGAATCGGTTTTTTTTCTCTTCGTTTCATTTAGGTTTTTTTTTTTTTAATTTTTGAACGGTTGAATCTCGTCATCTATTGCATTTATTAATCAAGCAGCAGTAACTAAACAGTGGCTCGTACTTGACATAAAGCAAAATATGCCGTTGTTCCATATTTTATGCGATTCAATTGAAGACAACAACAAAAAAACAACAACAGAGCAGTAGTATCGATGTAGTGCAATCGTAATATTTGCATTCATTTGCCATGTTTATTTATATGTGTCGACACATTCGTCACCACATGTTGTAAACATACGCATGCCCCAAGGTATTATGTGGTAATAATTTGTACATTGGGCCAGTTACTGTGGTCTGCTCAGAATGCACTAAAACGATATCAACGCATTTTTGTTTTTATCAGAATTTAAACATTCTGGTTCATACAACAACAATAACAACAAAAACGCAGAAGATAAATTCCAAGCAATATCGCATAATTGTTATCGCGTCCACTGTTAGTCATCGTTTTTGCGATAAATTATACATGTGTCGCGTGAACTAAACGTGTTAAAATGGAACAAAAATTTAAATTCCGGCTAAACATGCCGCGCGTTTCAATTAACGTAATCAAGCCGTTCGTGCTGAATTTTAGTCATTTTGTTGTCGGTTGATTTATTGGTTTTTCTTTAATATGAAATCACGCTACTGATAGGTTGATATTCTTCTGTGTTTTTTTTCTTCTTTGATTGGACACTGGACAGCATCCTTTTGCTGCATAAATAAAAATAAATGTGAAGAGAGAGAGAGAGAGAGAGAGAGAGAGAGAGAGAGAGAGAGAGAGAGAAAAAGAAAACGATTTGTTTTCTGCACGAAGCGTCTTCTATGGCTGATCCATGTTCAAATCGTGCATGATATCAATGTGGGCGCGCGCGACATGTTTACATGCAAATGCAAAAATTGTGGCTGTTGTCAACAATTGTTACAGGTTGCCGACGTATTTGAAAATGCCTGATTTCGACATATATGAAAAATGAACTCTTTCAAACGAGGCCCAAAGATTATCATAAAGAAAGCCGAATAAATCAGAAATGAGATGCAATTGAAGAGAGATTACTCGCATTACATTCGGCAGTTACATGGTGTTTTTTTTAAAAAAAAAGAATGAGCATCTAAAACAAAACAAAATTCCAAGCGAAAGAAAAGAAAAAAAGAAAAACATTCATTCACATAGCTCAAAGTGGTGAGACTGTCGAGAAGCCACGACAACACGTAAAATGACCACAAGCACAACTAATAACAATAAATAGAAAGAAGAAAAAAAAAAACACGAAAAGAAAATGCATTTCAATTAGTGAGTCGAGTCGAGTCATGTGCAAATGGCAGTGAAAGAAATTAGAAATCACGATAGAAATTGCACATCGACAAATTGAGCAGCATCAGTGAAGTGAGCTGTGGCATCTTTCGTTCCCGTTGAGTTCGACGATACCGAACACCATCATCCATAGAGAAATGATAAATGCGTTACAGATGCATCAATAAATACTCTCGGGTAAAAAAAATGAGTATTTTCATGATAAACGTTACGCCGAGTGCACGATTTACATTCGAAATGAATTATGCCAGAGATGTTTTACTTGCGCCGCCAATGCCTTTGCAATCCATTTGCTACGGAAATGATGCACAAAATGAATCAGTTCATTTTTTTCGTTACTCATCGAGTTATTTGCTGCATGCGAAACACACACACACATACACACAAACACATGGGATGGCATGGATCATAGCAAATTGCACATTGCACACCGATTAAAGAGATCGACATCCAACGGTTTTATTGCATTTCAAGCGATCTGTTTTAGCATCAAATAAATTTGTGTGGTTCGTTGTTGGTGCTTGTCGTTTTGGCGTCCAATTGATTTGATGCAGCCAGACGAAAAAAGGGATTCAAGTGTTGCATTGGCACGAACACCAAATCAAGCAACAACAAAACAAATTGAACTTGTAACACACACACACACACACACGCGCGCGCGCGAACGGCTCTCAACCAGTCTCGCTGGGCTTGGGCACAAAATTCTGTATTTACCTTTCAATAAAGTTTAATTGAAAGAACGATAGCGCAAAACGATGCCCAAACAATACAGACATCTATACATATGTGTCATTTGGCGATACAGATGAGAGTGGTTTTTGGTCGTTTCGAAAAACAGCTGCTTTGAAAACCAGCCAGACAGTTTTTCCCAAAACGCTTAAATGCGATCACGTTATTATAATGAAGTATATACTTCGATAAAAACTATTTGAACCGCATGCTGCACACCACAAGTATTGGTAACTACTGAGACAACTATCCGAACGAGCTAGTTTTGGTTATAAATCATCGACACATCGGTTTAGCCATTCTCGTTTTGCCACAATCAGATGCATTGATTAATTTAATAATTGCTTTGGATGGTGAATAAAATTCAAATAAATCTCCGCATTCGGCGGCAATAGACTAAACATTTTCTTCTCGGGTCCGTTGATCGGTTTGCATAGAATTGTGCAATATTTCAATAGGTTAAACGATCTCGAGCTCTTGGCATCGCATCGATTTTATCTAATGATTCGTGTGTTGTTCCAATCTAGGTTCCAATAAAATGTGTATATGCATCTAATCCAACAGCTCTCTTCATGTTCAATGATCTATCGATGCCATGCAATGTATTGATAACATTTGCCAGCATCCTCGGGGCGTGTTTTGGTTTACTAAATTCACTTCATTGGTTTATTGTAAATTGCTGCTCGTCAATACAATGCATGAGAATAACATTTTGTGTGCATATTTCTTCTATGCTTCGGCTGTGCAACAATGGACGAATGAAACACTCTGAGCATGCATTCCACTGTCACAAGTACTGTGCACAATGCATATACACGGTCTGCACATTGACGCCACCCGCATGCTTATGTTTGCTTCTCATCGATCGACTTAATCCAATGATTAACATATTGATTGACATTTGAATATTCTTTTCATTTTTTGACTGTTTGTAATAGAAAATCACAGAAAAACCACTAATTAAAATCATACACGAATGCATTATGCCGGCAGCCCAGAATGGATCACAGTCTCAGTCTCAGTGTCATTCAAATTATCATTGATTGGGCTGAAAAAATTGTTGTTGTAGTTTTCCACAATTGCTATTTCTCGGCACACGTTTCAATTGATTTGATTGAACTAAATCTAAATATGTGGAATGTTTACAAATCCCAATCATTCTTGGGAATGTGGAATTTTTCACGAATTATATGTATATTATTTTGAATGTGATTAAACATGGTTCATAGTATTGTTCCGTGCATGATAAACATGTGCTCGTCATCTGACATTGTCGCCAATCGCACATACTCCGAAATATCACGTTTCAATATTATACATCATTTCAATATTATTCACCTCGGATTACACTCACCGTAGTACTCAAAATACGTCTGGCATTCTTTGCTGAATATGAAACGTGCATTTAAGCAGCATCATTATATACAGAGAACGATTGATTTACTGATGTATTTCCAATGAAAATGTTCAATAAAATTGGAATGAAAATACATTTTTATTGAAATTAGAAGGAAAAACATTGCATTTTAATCGGCTATATTAGTGTGTAAAGAGAGAAATGAATTACTGAAATTACATATGGAAAATGTTGGCAATTTTATCGATTTGAATCGAGTTGAAGACAATGGATGAGATATGCAAATATCAAATAGTTACTCTGTATTTGTGCTGTTTTGCACTGTGACTGTCACAACAATTTAAGACGCATTTCAGGCCCATTTAATCTCAATCAATTCGAATGTCTCCTAAGAGACAAGCGACTCATTATTTTAGCAACGGCAATTGGTTCACCGTAAATACGAATACAAACAAAAAAAAAACCAAACAAAATCATTCGAAATTATTCAACGCAAATTCTTTTGATCTTGACGCCCATTAAATATGTAACGCAATTTTCATCTGATCGTAAATATTCGAATTAGAATCAATTATTTTGCGATCATGTTTAATTAATTCAACGTAAAATAAACAAAGAAATTTAATGATCTAAAATAAAAAAAATACTCATTTTTAATTTGATGAGCAATTAATCCAAATAATCTAGAGCAATTTTGAGCAAGCGTTACTACAAATCGATTGCTAATTAAACAATCCATTGAAATCATTTCAAAAAGTTTCCGATTTCCTAAAGAATGAACAATTTATTTGTGAAATTAAAGATTCAGAGGTGACATTTTTGAACTTGAAATTTTGTTTTTAATTAAACCAAAAATCTAGACACCGTCAAATTAGATGCAATTTTTTTTTTAAATTTTATTTCACCTTCAATTTAGAATCAATTAATTTATTTGTGACAAATACAATCGATTTTTAATGATTTTTAGTTTGAATTCAATTTTTATGACCGATCAATAGAATTGTGTCTGAACTTCAGTCGCTGAAGGTAAGAAAGCGCAATTTCTAGGTAATTTCAATTAATTTCCATTGACTTTAAAAGATTTTACTGCGTGAAGAATTAACGGCTGACTCAAAGTTGAAGTCAAAAGGATTTAAAACAGATATTTCAATAAAAAAGTCAATTCAATTGCAAGAATGAGCAGAGTTGAACAGCCACACTAAAACTAAAAGAAAAACAAAATATATCTGTTTTTAAAGTGCAGAAATGGTATATAAATGCGTTAAACCAATATCGTTAACATATCGTTATCATTTGATGGCACTTTCTTTAAATTGAGTTGCTTAATACATGTCGTAGGCGTGTGACCATTATATTGAAAATTGTTGTTTCGAGTCGTTAAATGGTAGAATGTCAGAACCGGCGTTCTAAGAATGTGTGTGTGTGTGTTTTTTTTTAAATTTTATGTCATTCACGAGAATGGATTTAGAGAGATGGCTGATGCCTGAATGTACTGATAAATATGACATGTGATTTAGTTAATCGCATCGAAATCATTTAAAGTGCGCGCACAATTGAAAGTTTCATTAAAGTGTTCCGTAATGTCTTGAACATACGTAATGCGCATACTTCCGATGTTTGGATGTCATTCCATTTCCACACACAAAAACCATCCACTCTTCGAAAAGTGTATTCAAATGGAATGCAAAAAAAATAGATTTCCTTCAATTATACGAAACAATAATATTCAGGCAATTATAGGCGGACCTAGCACGCATGACATGGCATATTTTCACAAAATATTTATGCTTAATAATATCAAAGTCCAGTCAACTAAATTCATATGCTCATCATGAATATGCTTATCGTCTTGGGCCAAGTTCAATGAACACAAACAACAATTCCCCCAAATTGATGAAATATACCTATTATTATTGCTCTGCTCGCCAACGCACAAAATGCAATGGGTTCAACGGAAAGCGAGCAGTCAACATAAACACCGAAAATTGTTCGAAATGGCCAATCTAATTTCCAAACGGGCGATAATCTTTAATAAAGATATTCCAGAATCAGAATCATACGAGTTCGAAGACACAGACAATTTAAGAGAGAATCAAAAATATAACACACACAAAAATGACTAAAATTGTTTATCATGATTTATATAGAGAAGAATGACATTCGATAAATAACAAAGGAGTTTGTTTTCATTGGGTGGATTTGTAAGTGGACGTAATCGTAGTTCATTTCTGAGTACAAATCAGTTTTGTCAATCATTCGAAATACATTAGTTCGGCGACAGATCACAGCATTGAATTAAATATGGTGAACATTTAATCGATATAAAACTAAAAAAATTCACTTGGTTGAGATGTGTCTAAAAACCAGTTTGTTTGTTTGTTTTTTTTTTTCGTCGTCTGTCTGACTTTAGAAAATATTTCAATGGACAATGCAAATTTATTGGGTGTATGCATGGCACACAGTTTTCCGTGTCTGACCTAAATGCATTTGGTACATTAGACCGTTGAAATTCAATTTTTGTTGTGAATCAACACGGCCAGTTTACTAGTATTGTATGCTCAGCTGAATCACGATTATGACATTTGAAAAATATACGACAAAAAAAAAATCTCCAATTTTCACATGAAATTCCATGAAACGTTTCAACGCTTTAAATTATGCATGAAAGAAAATTTGTGATTAGAAAAATAGTCCATCATATATAACATTGGTCGTCCAATGGTCGGCAACACAAAGCATTTCCATTCAGTGTGTCCATTAAGAATGCATAAAGAAATATTTAAAACAACCGTTATGTTGGTAATTCAAAATACACGTGCAATTTATTTGGAATGTTTTGTTTTCATTTGGTTTGTTGTTGTTGCTGTTGTCGTTTTCGAAAAAGAACTTGCATCGATGTGCACCCAGTTGCCCATAATCTTTTGATTTATCAATTCCATTAGGCTGAAGAGTGTGGATATTCCATGCTCATGATGCAATATGACCATAGATTCAAAAACGGAAAGATTTTTGTTTTTTTTTTTTTTCATTTTCTTGTGTGTTATTGTGTAGATGGCCGACTGGCCAATGGTGGCATGCAAAACAATCACATGAATTACGATCCAAATTAATATTGGCTTGTATAATGGCTTTATTCGTTTGCAAAAATGACAACCAACAATATTTATGGCTAAAATTACGAAAATGTGATGGAATTGAAAATACACGGCGTTCAACTGTTCAATACAAATAGCTCCAACATTTAGCCTGTTAGTGTTTCAGTTTTAGTGATAAAATATCAGTCATGTTAAATCGTTCTCTTTTGTCGCTTTTATTTGATGTTTTTTTTTTTTTTTAGCTGGAATGTTAGAGGAATTCAAGATGATTTTTTATACAACTGCACCGACAACTTTCATCCGTAGATGACTAGCTTCGGTCAGTCTGGTTGTAGAATATACATAAAAAGGGCGGCATTTTTAGAATGGTTAAATGTTAACGATCTATTCAAAGATACTTTGAAGTTTAGGTGTCTGGCAAAATGATTTCTTCGGCAAGAGAGTCTCGATAAGAGAAAAAGAGAATAGCAAAAAAAAAGTCGTTTGCATCGAACATTAAATTACATTTTTTTGCCAGTCCATATAGAGCATATGGGTAAAATAATCGTGTTTCGCACTGTACATTTGCTTGAATCGAGAAGAGGAATGAAATTTCCCATCGAAAGTTCACATTACAAAAAAATGTGCTTTTGCAGGTATACATTCAGGCGATTTAAGAAAATTAGTTTGAAATAGTAATAAATATTAAAGAGACAGAGAGACTCTTTAATCGATCGCATTATAGAACTTAATTGAAATGAAGAGTAAGAAACTATATTTCAAGTAATTCTGGAGGCGTTTTACAATATTGGCCTAATCATTGCCAAGATATGAATCGAAATGAACAACACTTCCATTTAAGATCGCTAATATTGTGTGTGTGTGTGTATTTACATTAATATATTAAGTAGACTGAAGTGTGTTGATAGCTTGACAAATACATATTGAGTGTTTGTGTCGATGTTTTGGTGCATCAATTTGTTTATTTATTTGTCGTACGATAAAGGTTTTTTTGGATGGATTTACATATGATACGATGTTGGTCGCACGTGTTACACGCACACATGTTTGGCGCCTTACTTTCATCGTATGTTTTCATTGTTTCATTCACAAATCGCACCGCATCGAACCCAGCCAAAAACTGAGCTCACATGTTTTTTTTTGGTTAATATGGTTTTAAAATGTTGGGTGAACTTCATGTCAGACATTCGCATGGAAAAGGGGACATGTGAGCCAAAAAAAAACACACGCGATACAATTTCTCAGCCATTACACTCAAGTGAAGAGTTAGCGGCATACTTTTCCTACTCTCTTTCCACTGAATCAGGTGATATGACGTCATATCCAATGGCATATTGTTGACGGTACAACATGATTGTTTTAGTTTTTGTTGTTTTGTTGTTTTTATTTTATATCACCTGCGAAACGTTGTAAATGTGTGTAAAACTTCGTTCGTTTGGAATGTTGTGTGTTTTCAATTCCCTTACCGTTTGTTCGCCCATTGACATTAATTTTAGTGTTATACTTGTTTGTGTTCCGTGCATTTGGGAATATGGCGAGTATGAGGTGTACTTGGAAGACGCTTCATGTTTTACTTTATTCAAGTCACTGAAATTAACTCGACAGTTTGGATTTCAAAAGAATAGCTTAGTTCGTTTGTGAAATTTCAAAGAAATAACATCACCTAGTGTGCGTGCGTGTGTGTGTGTGATCAAAGTCAAGTTCAGTTTAATTGAATGTCAATCTAAACTAAGTTGTTGAGTCGTATTATTGTCACATGCATATTGTTGTACTGATGAACCAATTTTGGCAACATTCTAATTGGCACACAATCAAAATAGAAAATTCATTCGGCATTTGATGTTGTTGTTTTTTTCACGCGTCAAACTCGTCACACTCAGGCATTAGTTTAAGCCATTTCCATTACAATTACGATATTTTACATCGATTAGACCGTATGACGGAAGTGTAATTTATTCAAGAAAACTTATTTTTATGATTTATTCATTCGGTCGCATTCAATTTCAAATGTACCTTCGTAGCATTCTACTTTGATCGTTTCAATCGAGTTGTGCGGTTATCTTCTGTTCGTTTTTTTTCTTCTCAAATGTACGAACCGCGAACGTAGATTGATAGTGTGTGTTTTTTTCGTGTTTATCTTAAATGTTTATCTACAATGTAGATTCAATATATTCGTTTGTAAATTGGTGAATTGCAATAAGTGTTTTGTCAGGCAGACAAGAAGTGTTTTTTTTTTCGATATAGAATCATTTGAATGACAAAACCCGCATCGGTGCAGAGATCAACAAAAATCAGTCACAAACTGCAATTCATTACATCAATACTGACGACAAAACACTAAAATTTTTATTTTACGTTAAAAAGTTTACACCGTTTATTCGAAATGGCAACCAGTCACATATAACAAGCCGAATCAATTTGTTACGATACGAAGTTCTCGGTGCTTTCTAGTCATCAAAGTGAATTTCCATGTAGCAAACTCATCTTTGACAGCAAGCTCTCGTGCACCGCCACAAAAAAAAAAATGATTTCCGCTAAAACAGTGATACTAATTTTATTATTTATTTATACCACACGAAAATATTATCAATCCTATAAATATGATAAGCGAACCAGAATGTTGAATCGTTTTTCTATTCGTAAGTATATTGCGAAGTGTGTTTTTTTTGTGTTGTGTTCTTTAAAATATTCAGCTGTTTTGCACATGATAATGTTAATGGATGAAAAAGCAAAAAAAAAACAAAAACTTTCCTTGGAACGTACCGTTCCGAACGACATAAAAGTGAAGCTCACAAAATGTCCAGTGATAATATAAACTGACGTCATAGTTAACAGATGTCCTTAAGTTCCACAACAAAACATAATGTTTACGGTTTTTTTTTTTGAAAATCACGAGATGCTTATGATTACGTCAAAGTAAAATGTAAGCGACCGGTTTCAACAAAAAAAAATCAAACAAACAAACACTTTATTGCTTTTTCCAAAGTGCACTTGTCAGTATTCAATGATTTCCAATCTATCTGTTGGCTTGAGCTAAATTAGCAGCCAGAGAGAATGCGGCAAATGGTAATGTGCGCTCGTGCGCAATTGTTCAAACAATTGTAATTCAAACATATGAGCCCATTTAAATGAGATTATTAGACTTGAACGGTTATATATTTACGTTCGTTCAATGCGATTGCATTCTTCGTTTAAATGAAATCTAAACATTTGGATGAGAGTGTTTAGTGTCTATAAATGTTAGACAAATGTGTGATCGTAGCCAGTGTATTGCAATAGCCACTTGCCAACAGGCAAAGACAATGATAGTGATTTTATTGAAAGAGTGCAGTTGCACTCATAATCATAATAAAAACGATGAAATCGATATTACCGTAGAAACAAGATTTTTTTTTTCATATTCAGTTGTTGTTTTTCTTTTAAAATAAAGATACATCAAACGAAACGTGTTAATTACAAGAAGAACTACCACAATTACCACAATTTTATTTGATGTGCTTTAGGTACTTTTGATAAACTACATTCTCCATTGCACACATATATACACACACACACAAAATATGTTCTCATCATTTTTGCTACAATGATGTGCATAGCATGCAAAATGTGTATGCAAAAGCGTCGCAAATGAAATGCGGCCGTTTTTTTTGTGTGTGATCTGATTCTCTTTTTGCGTCTATTTTTCTTTTAAAAACAAAAAAATAAAATATCGCTAAATTGCTCTAAATTGAAGTCGATTCTTAAAATGGTTTCGCTGCTGTGGCATGCAGTGATTGCTGCAGTCATCAGTTAATAAATTGAAATATTTTGAATTAGTCATTTTTGAATTCAGAATCCAGAATTTATTTTGTTTCAATCAATTAATTCGTTAATTTGACAATTTCTGTTTTTTTTTGTTCTCCATTTATTTTCAGTCCTTTTCTGGCTAATTGTGATTGAATCGGGCATATTTCCACATGTAAAACGTGGATTTTACTGTGATGATCGATCAATTACGATGCGCTACAATGGTGAAACGGTGCCAACGAGTGCTATACTAATGAGTATATTGTTTGTGTTCCCAATACTATGGATATGTGAGGCATTCTACTTTGTACCCGTATCACTGAAATCGTCACGTTTCATTGAATCGGCTCGACGTGCGTGGAGATGGTTTAAAGATTTCCTATTTGGCATGACCTTGCATTTATTTGTCATGGATGGCATAAAGGTTCGTACATTTTTTTTCTTTTTTTTTTTTGGTTTTTATCGTACAATCGATTTTCGGATTGATTTAAACATGAAAAGTGTTTGAAATAAAAAAAATTGGATTTTTACTTTCAATAAAAAAAACAGGTATTATTTGGTGAATTGCGACCACATTTCTTAGATACTTGTCGTCCAGATGCTTTGCAAACATGCACGGGAGGGTACGTAACGACACATTCATTTTATTTATGATTTACATTTGAAAATCAATTTTTATTTTGTTTTCAATACGTTTACATTCATTGACATTGTAGACAATACGTTGTTGATTGGAAGTGCACCAATGATATTGACAGTTCCTTATTTGTTCGTGATGCATCGAAATCATTTCCATCGGGACATTCTTCCATATCATTCTTTGAGGCTATCTTCTTAATCTGGTAATTAGAAATATTTATTGTTTTACTTTTTTTTTCTCAATTTAAAATAACAGATGATTTAAATGTGTATTCGTGATTCGATCTGTTTGCCTAATTGGGTTTTTTTTGTTCGTTTTTCGTCCGTCACAGGTACCTTCAAACGCGCACACCAAAGATCCGTAGTAAATTACTTATTCCAGGCATTCAAGCGATGTTCTTATTGTATGCGTGTTTATGTTCAATTTCACGAATTACCGACAATCGCCATCATTGGTGGGATGTATTGGTTGGCGCTAAGCTTGGTATCATCTTTGCATCGCTAGTGGTAATTAATCATCCATTTATACTAGATCATGAAGATCCAATCCATGTAGATACAATCAATGAAAATCCGTATTTTTTCCCCATTTTTAGTGTATTTTCTTGTGCAAGAATTTCCAAACTAAAAAGGTGCCTAATGTTGAACCGATGCTGCAAAATGAAAGCACCGTCGATCATCGGCATACAAGCGTGCGCCGTCTCTTATCTGAAAGAACCAAAGATGATTTAAATCTAAGCCACGTTGTAGTTCCATAATACGTATAAACAAAAAAACAAAAAACAAAAAACAAAAAAAGATTTAAAAAAGCAGTTAAACTAACCCAAGCTATTTATACGCTACGTATTTTTAGTTTCGAAATGCCACGGTTTAAGGTTTTTTTTTTTTTTAAATTATAGCACATAAATATTTGTTTGTTTGATTTTTTTTTTGTAAATTGAGAGCGCAAATTCATTTAGTAAGTCGTTGTAATTTAGAAATGGATTTCATTTATTTAAGAAAAAAATTGCAAAATGGAACATTGACCAAAATAACAATTTTACCTAAGCTAAGAGTATATATGATTTCAAATTACAAATGTATAAACAAAAAACAAAAAACAAAAAATTGATTAACATGACCTCCCCTTTTTTTATTGATTTTGTTATTGCTTCAAGAGATGAAATAATAAACTCTTAAAATAGATTCATTTTTAAAATTACAATAAATTAAAAAAAAAAACAAACAACAACAACAACAAAAATCGTGTGAAAGAACAAGACTACAATTTAGTTCAGATAGAAATTGTTTCAAAGATACAAATTGCTTATTTAAAATTTAGATTCAACAAAATAACAACCAGTGAAATGCATTGAAACCAGTGAGTTAAAATCATGCTGACAAACGAAATATATAATATTTAACGATCGTATTATTGAGTGATTGAGAGATTTGAAATCGGATTATCGAACTGAAACAACACACACACAAAAATCGAATATATTTTGATTAATATGAAACAATGCACCACAGCGTATGTGGAACCAAAAACAGCATACAATCGGCAATTCTCACCAGATGAAATTATCAGGCCATCTGAAAATAGCTGCTAAAAAAAAGTATCCAGTGCATTTTTCACTGCTGTGAACTCAATTTAAGCTGTGGTCAACAGTGGCGAACAGTGCGGTCACTTTAAATATGTTTTTGGTTTTTTTCATAGCCAAATGAATTCAGCTGGTTAAAAATCCTTGTATACAGGCAAACTATAAATACTCAATTTGCTAAATTTCGCGAACTGTGTCAGTGAACAGTTCTTATTTAATTGTCCGGCATATGCTTCAGTAATCTCATTTGAATTTTCAGACCGATTGAAGATAACACCCGAATCTTAGTTGTTCGGTACGAATTAGCAATAAATTGGCATATACACATTGTTTTTTTTTTCTTGTATAATATAAAGTACAAACTGAAATTCGAATCGTGCAAAATTGTGAAACAAACGCAGACAAGTATTAGACAAGTAAATTTTCAACAAATATATTTACCACACGATTAACCATACATTACCATTGAATTGCAAAATTTATTGCCGAAAATTTGTAACACATTTTACGATGAACGTTGGCTCACTCTTTACAATACCATAGAAATGTGAACTTTGTGCCCTGACGAGAAGTTATACATTATCAGACAGTTAGTTTGGCAGCATTTCAAATCGTGTGTGCGGTTATTTTCAATTTGAATAAACAGAAGTGTTGTGTTTTTGTTTCTCCTGGCGCCCACTTTAGCTCAACTTCTGTTTTTTTTTTAGTCGGGAATATATACTAATAGGTTCAACAGGGTTGTTGATAAAATATTATTGCGTAGGCTCAAATAAGTTCAATAGGGTGTTGGAATTTAAACAAACAAACAAAAAAAAACACACATTAAAATTTAATAAATTAAATAGGGTTGAAATCAATAAATTAAAATAAACAAAAAGAAAGGAATTAATAAAATTGCAAACCCCAATTTTGCTTAATTTTTATTAATAATAATAAAAAAAAAACTATATATTTCATTTATGTGATAAAAAATGCGATTATTTTAATAAAACTAATACATATATAATATAAAATTGCTGTTTATTATTATCATGGATTTGAATGAACATCTTTTTACAGAACATACAGGCGTTTAACGTTACATCAATTCAATAGGTAAACAAAAACATCTTAAAATTAATACATTTTAAAAAAAGAACCATTCAACAAATTTCGTACATTTTTGTTTTCTACATTAAATATTTTTTTTTTTTTTGTTGATACAATTTACAAAACATTCGCTCACTGGATATATAGATAAATGTGTGTAATATATGCCCACCACTCCAATATACACTGAGACTTAATCGATTCGAACATTTTACATCATAGGAATGCGGTACAAGTTTAAATTTTAAAACAACTTCAATTTTCATCAGGGGCAGTTTCAGCATCCTGAAAAAAAAACGACAAAACATTTTTTGAATAAAGAAATTCTATCTATAGATCTCTTTATAAAGAAAGTAACTAAAACCTAGACCCAAAAACAAAGTGTTTGCTCATAGTTCTTCTCACCTTAAGTCTTCTTTGTCCAAATTTACTGTAAAATTCAACATTGCACCGTGTTTGGACGCCAGTTTTCAAATGGAATATCGAACAGGAATTGTATGGTGGGCAATATAAATGCAATGAAACAGCACCGTCCACGTTGCTAGGATTTTCAACACGATGTAACCCCAAAGTATCTATTTCCACAAAATGAAATGCCAAATATTTGGTTAAATTCAATTAGCTGATAAATGCTTTCCATTTTTGAGACTATTTGGAATGCTATGAAACCAATAACGCTCGATGATGTGATTGAAATCCATCCACATACCATTAATATAGTGAACATTGTTGGTTTCCATGATTGTTCGTGAGGTTTCAATCAATTCGCCATAGTAGTCATTATTGTTGTCATCATCCGTTGAAGTTGGCGTTGGCGTTGAATGATCGGTTGTATCGTGATGGAATTCGTGATATCTTGTGCTATTTTTGGGCCATTCATAACGATATTCACGCAATTCACCCTTCAACATTTTCATAAAACAATGCGAATCGGAGTGATCATGGATGGGCGATGCATGACCTTCACCCCAGCATAAAATCATCAAATTGAATTTTCCATTGCCCGCATCCACAAGGTTTCTCGTGTACCTATTTAAATCATTTATATAAATAATTCGATTTATTTCTTGATTTTATTTTCAAGAATTCATATTATTAGTACATAATCATGATCATGACCTTTAGAGGTCTCCAAATATACACAAATATTGATAATTTGTGAAAATTACGAAAATTACAAACATGATTAAATGCACGATTCTAATTTAAAATAATAATATATTATTGAAATCATTGGTATCTTTTCTTCATTTAATCTGCATACGCTGTGCAAATTATACTAAACAATTGATATGAAACACAAGTTGATTTCAGAGACTACATTGGCCCTATTCCTATAGTTCGAGCTATATATAGTTCCTATAAAATAGGAGCTATCGAAACGAAAAACAATGGATTTCATTGTCCATTGAGATCCAATCGGTAACATCCAATTTAATAATCTCAATTTGGATCTCAATGGACAATGAAATCCATTGTTTTTTGCTTCGATAGCTCCTATTTTATAGGAACTATATATAGCTCGAACTATAGGAATAGGGCCAATGTAGTATCTGGTTGATTTGATCAGCAAACGTATGAAAATAGCGTATTAGGTAATAGAAGTCTATGGATTTAGTGCTATTTTTGGTGATCTAATATTCAATATTTTCGTTATCAATTGGAAAATCCCAGTTGCTGAAGTTCTTTGATTTTAAATAGAAATTCTGAATACTTGTTATTTGAATAGATGTTTGTTACCAATGACAATTTACTTAGGTACTCATTTATGGTGATAACGCATTGTGCGTCAAGATTTATGATTGGACATTGCGTATAACAGCGAAATTGGTATTGAAAGACTGAAATTAAAGGGGCTTAACGGTCGAAACAATTTATTTCCATAGTTTGAAAATTCACCGGTGAATTTACTCACGAGGTATATACCTCGCGTTGACGTGTTTATGTACTTCGAGTTGACTTCGATTAACTGAACGAACTCATTTCATATCAATATATCAGAAGTCAATCGCGGTAAAAAAATCTGTTTATTTCTATGCTTAGTTATGCACCATGAAATTGGTACCCTTTGTGAAAAAAATATGATTGCCAGCCAGTCGTCTGTTAGACGTCTATAGTCGTTTGATTTGGGACAATAGACGTCTGAAAATGATTTTTTTGTACTTTAGACGGTTTCAGTCGATTGCCAATCGATTGCTAGTCATCTTTTGTCTCAATTAAGCCGTTTGCCAAACGACTGTCTGTTTCATCGTTTTATTTTCACAAGGGACCATCTCTCTTCATCGTCATTATATTTCACACTTATTCTTTCGTATTCGAAATTTTTTTTAAAGTCCCAACATTTCATGCTGATTGAAATGCAAACAACGCATCACAATTGTTTAAATCATTTTAGAAAATATGGTTTGCAGTGTATTTTGATTTTTATCTGTGCAATATGACGTCGTTGATATTTTCTTGAACGTTCGTTGGCTTAGCACTTTTTTTTCATTTTTTTTTTCATCTTCATCGGTTCGGTGTTCAATTTAAAAGAAAAAAAAGAGACAATTTGAATTAGCTTTCTTATCAGGATACAAAGTTGATAACCTTTTGGGTTTTTTTTCGAAATTTGCACAAAGGTTAATATTCACATCACGAGCAAGTGGCATGTGATGATCTTATGAGCTTCCAAAATATCGGTTGTTTTTTGTTGTTGTTGTTGTCATGATCGCATAAAATATCTACTTCATTCATTGTTTTACAGACAATTGAATGAAAGCAAATAAAGTAAAATAAATTGCATTGTGATTGAAATTGATTCGAAACTAGGGAATCCGAATGAAAAACCATGACTCTATCAGTCGACTAAATAGGTTCAACAAAACACCGATATTCCTCAATCGCAATACGTTCCAGTTTAATCGACTACCAATCGTCTGATAGTGGTCTGATTTCACAGTCACTGTTAACTAACTTGTTTTTCTTAAGCGGTTTTTCATAAGTGCGCAAATATTTGTTATTTGCCTTAAATACAATGTGAGACGTTCATTGGTCAAAGGCTTTGAATCAAAGCTCTAACGGATTTTGTTTTTTTTTTTTTTTGTATCAAAATCTGTCATGACCCAAAATAAAGTTTCCTGATAGCCAATTGTCTGACCGTATTTCAATTTTTTCAAAATGTCAAAATGTCAGAAATTTCAAAATTTCTTTTTTCACTGATAATATTCGTTTTTTTTCTCCCACTGAATTGCGCTCTTCCACACTTACTACTATCGACCATTAAACCAAATTCTTGAATTCTACGCAATTTCATTAAAATTGAAATGTTCCCCCATTGAAATTTTTCGAAAAAAAAACTCCCATTTTGAATGTGTACCGATAGCATCGGTATTAATGAGCCAACCGGGGCAAACGTAGGAAAAAAAATCGTTTCTAAATATAATCATCGTAGTTGATGTTGTAATCAAAAATAAACAGTTTTTTTGCAAATTCAAACATCTGACTTCGATTAAAACGTGACTGAATCGTTTCATTTTTTTCAAAAAAACAAAAAAAAATCACCTAGTAAACAAACGTGATACATTCATTTCCGAAAGACTAGCGATAATCTTTCGGATTTTTTTTTCAAAATAAATGTTTGACAAAATAATTTAATTTTAATTAATTGTGAGCGATATGAGAGATACGCGTGAAAGTATGAATATTAATAAGAGTAAAGTGTGCCTTTGATTTTTGTTGTTATTTTGAGGTGCTTTTTGATTGGGCTACCGTTTTTCCTGATTGATAATAGTTGTCTTGACTCAACAAGTGCATGTAAGGTCATGATAGTGTTTTTAGTTTTTCGAACTAAACTCTATCTAAAGTCTCTATACAAGTCACACACACACATCACGTCATCATTAATTCATTCAGTTACTATTTTTTTTTTTGCAGTGAACTTTAACTTTGTTTACGCATTTGGGCATGGAATGTGTGTTTTTACAATAAAATTAAACAATTATTGTATGCGAATAAAAATGGACTTATTCGGTATGCTTTTGTTTCCCTTATTTCAATTTGATTTTTAATTGTTCCATGTTTGCAATTGTTTGCTCTCGATTCGAAGTCATTTATCATATTTTTCAGAATTATTATTATTTTTTTTGTTCAATTTTTACGTATTTTGAATTATTTGTTAAATACGTGAACATATTCAATTGACGTAGGTACATTTTAATCATGTCTTATATTGAAAAAAAAAATTCTATCGGAATTCAATTTATTGAACTTTTGTTTATAAAATGTGATTATTAAATTCAAAATAGAATTGGTTTTGTTTTTTTTTTTAATGTGTGTGCCCGTACTTACTTGTAACGATCGAATTTTGCAAATTTCTTCCATTCCAATGGATTCGATTGATAGCTCAACATCAAATGATTCACGTACTCAATGTTAACACGATCCGATTTAAAGACTTCATACAGTTCGGCAATCAGTTCATCCAATGTGGCTGGAGAGTAGGCATTTTTCAGTGGTTTTTCCAGTCCAGTAAATGATTTCGTCAATTCCCGAAGGTATTGCTCGTGGTTGGTCGATTTTTCAGCGAATTCCTGCATCATTTTTGTTGCTAATTATTAACTTTTTCTCCGTTGTCTATTATCGTATTTTTAAGAAATGTCGAAAATTGTATTCGATAATTTTCAAGTCTCGCGCCAAAATGGTTTTTATGTGAAATTCGTACGTTTAAAATTGTCTAATGTTGAAGAAAATGAAATAAAAATCAAATTGAAATTTCCAATCTGTTTTCAAACTGCGATCAATTTTTCCAACAATCTCAATGTTTAATAGAATTTTCTATGAATTAAAAAAAAAATACGCAATCAATAAAATTGAGTACTGTCTTTGAATTTGAGAAAAATAATTTTTCTACAATCGATTAATTGTGGTAACGATTCGAGATCAAAACATCAACTGACTTATTTCGAGTGTGAAATAGACACTTTTTGCATCGCTCATATAAACAACAACAACAACAACAACATTCATGTAAAAGCAAATGTGCTCGGAAGCAATCAGTAAACATGGGAAAATGGAGAGAAAAAAATAACAACATTCAACAATTAAAAAGTACGTGCAAGTGAATACAGTGGACGCTCAAGCTTTCGATCGAAACAGTTGAACCCAACACATCCCCGATACAAACAGTGTCGGTGGGATAGTTTTCGTCCAAATAGTCAAAGTCTAACCTCTAAATAGTAACGACATTATTATTGATTTTAAATCAAATTTGCACTGAATTTCGTTGGCATACTCTATGAACGATTGCACAGTGCGTCTATCTAAAGATTTCATTTCATTTGGAATTCCACATATCTGAGCATTGACTGTACAAATAATATGTATGAGCATGAATCCATGCAACGTTATTTTGGAATTGAACAGCGAAACAGAGAAACATGTGACAGGCTTAAGAGATAGTGTGGCACATATATGTGTGTTGATTAGCATTTCATTCAAAGAGACGACGTCAAGTGACAAGAAGTAGCTGTTGCCATGTGTATGAATGAGCAATATATCTATATATTGAATTCGGGCGAAAAAGAAAAGAGATTGACCAGTGTGATTGAATTTTGTATATGATTTATTATAGTACTACACACCAGAATTACGATAATAAATTAAAATATTAACGGTACATTTCTGATGATTGTCAATCACAATCATCAATTCATCGCACAAACGACAAAATGCGTTGCCAAATGTTTTTGTATGTGCGTTTTCATTTTCCATGCGAAAACGATGACAAAAGTATCTGTCGTTTTTTTCTATTTTTTTTTTTCAAAAATCCATCACACTATTAACAAATGTTTCGATATATCCAATAAATTGGGACGAGTTTGATGGCACATAATGAGAAATGAAAATAGTGTATTTTGGATGATCAAAAAACCTCCTTGAGAGAAACAGTGTAAAACATGTTCAAAAGAAGTTTTTCCTCAAAATAACCTCCTAATAAGGAAAATTTCACCTCTAGAAAAAAGGGAAAATCGTTCTTTTTCGGCTAAATTTTCCTTGCTTGAAAATCAATTGAGCCGCAATTAATATTAGTAGACCTTCGAATTCGTCTATTTATTGAATTTCTTTGTTTTTTTTTATTGACATTTTTTTTAGAGAAATTCATATTCAAACAACAAAATTGAGCCCCAAAGCACGGTAAAATATCGTGACGAAAGCCGAATTGCCGATGGAACAGTTTTCATATTTCGTGGCAAATTATTTTGATTTGATACTTTGTAATAATTTAAATTATTAGAATTGTTAGACCATTTTGGAATGTTCCCCAATCTATGGACCCTTAAAAAAGTTGTTCTGCCGATTCCGAATCTAAATGATCATCAATAAACATATGGGCCGGTTCCAAGTGGATAAATTGTTAAAAACCCGGATATTGGATGAGATTTCACAATAATTCAATACATATCACTAAAAAATATAGTCTTGGATTTCTTAAAATTCTACCTCTAATTCGAAAAAATTAACCTAGAATTGTGTACAGAATACAAAAAAAAAAACTATATTTAGCCGGGCTACATTAAATTAGTCAGTATAAATAAATTTAGCCCGGCTAAATACATTTGTTTCTGTATCCTGAACACAATTCTAGTTAATTTTACTCAAATTTTAGTCCAATCATATTTTTATTGGAATGATATGAAATGAAATTTTATAAAATATTACCCATCTTCAGAGTTCCGAACAATTTGGCCGGAGCGGTTGGAACCGGTTAACAAATCATTTGTATTTTTTGCCAGTTGTATCAGAAATTCTGCACGTGCAAGCAATTGCGTCGTGATAATTTATTTTCCTTGGGGGTTTTTTGGAGGTGCAATGTTTTCTTTAAAGCCCAATTTAAAAATACCGATTAACAAGAATATAAGAATAAATCAATGTGTTTGTCTCACTGAAAAACACTGAAAAGATGCGAAAATGATTCGATTCTTTTTAAAAGCGCTTGATTGCTCAACAATATGTGTAATAACCGAAAGAACGAAAGAAACACAACATGTTAATGGTCTCGTATTACTACATTTATTTTTAATTTCAAAGACTCCCAAGCAAGGGAGAAATTACTGCAAATATATGCTATTAGTTACTATTAGTCGGAATTTTGATCTATTGTTTATGTTCTATCAATTACTTTTCAAAAGAACTCAGCAGCTGAGTCTCAGCTCGTGTGAAACAATGGCAATTTATCGCAACTCTAAAAGATTATTCAATAAAGGTGAGTCGCGACTTAATAACAGTAAAAAACTAATAGTAGAGTAATATGAACAACGAAAAGTAATAGCAACTAAAAAAAATAGTGCAAGAAACAAACTGATTGAATTCAATAGTGATTAATAGTTGGACACAGCATATTAATTCATAATATCTGAAAACTAATATCAAATATTGCTAATTCCAGTTTTTAAAAACATCCTATTACATCATATTATTATACTATTGCTCAATTATTTTGAAGTGATTCTCCTTAGGATTTTCCTCCTGTCCCCAAGTCTTGACCGTATAAAAAAGTCGAATTTAAAATTTCTCAACTCCTGGAATCAACATAACATATTGAGACCATTTTTGAAAATATACATATAATAATTCCATTTTTCGCGATTGTTTTTTTTTCATTCACTTTGATGATAGACCTGTGTGAATTTGTTAAGAACAATTGAATCCAATTTATTTGATCAATGGAATTGAATTGGGATAATATTTTCACTCATTCAGACTTAGAGCGTGGAGATTGATTTTCAAGTTTAGATATTGGCTTAGAATTATTTGTATTGGCTATTGTGGGCTTGTCAATATTAAGTATGCTTTCGTCACTCGCGTGGATATATCCATCCATTGTGCTATGATCGAATGATCGATGTACGTGAACATGTGCTTGTTGCTTTATGCAAATGTTTTTACTAACATTATGTTGATTTCTGTCACTTTCATTTAACGATCGCGGCTACTAAGTTCATAGCCAATGTAGAAACAAAACAAAACAAATACCGAAACTGGCTCCTTAACATTCAGATGATCACCTCTTCATGATTTCACAACTTTATTATTCCGATGTTATTCTTATGGAACACATTCCATAATTGACGTTTCAACACAAAAAGTACTTGTTTTTATCAACAATTTTATGATTAATTCAAATGATCGAAGAATTTAACATTTTGATCGAGGAAAGAAACCAACCATTTGTTTTTGCAGTGAGTTTGGCAATTTTCATAGTAAATGGTGTGATTCGATAATTGATTCGTTGTCATTTTTTTCTCGTCAATTTTGGCCAACACAAAAAATATTACTGTTTTTTTTTTCGTTCCAAGAAAAAGTCTGTTAAACTGTTGACGGTTTTTTACCATCGCAATGAGCACATTTGGACAATTCACCGATCTTTTCTAAGTTATCGTTTAAATTGTCAGTTGACAGGAATGCATGCAAACGGCTACGTCTAATTTTAAACTAAGGTTTAAGAGACCGTTAAATTTATAAATCTGTTTCTATTACTGTCTACATTGTAACAGTTATTTTCATTTCTAGAACGAATTCTATTATTCAATTTTACTGATAAGGTTGGACTGCATTTTTTTTCGTATTATTAACCGTTTTCACGCACTTACTTGGAAACTTAGTTGCTGGTAATTGAAATAAAATCGATTAAAATGATGCTATTACTTCTAGTTCACGATCAAGAATATTATAAACGTATATTATGAGCACCGATAGCTTGTGTGTTTTTAACGAATGGCGTTCGTTTAGAAAATGTTCGTTAGTATAAACATTCGTAGTCCTTATATATATATTATCACCCTTTCGCGAACGAATTTTTTTGTGTGAATATTTTGAAAACCAATCACAAATAGTTTGAAAAATCAGCTCGTGAAAAAATGTTCACGAACATCATGGAACGCGTTCGTTGACTAAACTACCGATAAGACTTTCTAGTCTCAGACACTCAGCATGGACTATGGATGAATTGGTTCGTATGCTAAGTAATTGTGTAAAATATGTAAATAACTCGAGTACGTTTCGTTGAATTTGTATATTCCGAAATTGAGATTCATGCTCTCTCTCTCTCTCTCTCTCTCTCTCTTTCTCTTCTTTATTTATTGTGTCTCCCACTTCAATTTTTCAGGTAAACAATTTTTCACAATGCTAAGCATTTTACGCATGCATATTAAACCATTGTCACCTATGGGAATCAACTAATTCATCCTTTTTCCGTTGCTGCTATTCTATTTTCTCAGGTCACAATCGATACTTACTCGTTCACTTCTCAACGTGTTAATTTTGCATTAGTTGTGATTCTGTTTTTGAAACAGAATTAAAAATCCTGTAATATTTGTAAATATTTCCAAGAAAAGCCAAAAAAATACATCATTTTCATCAAGAAACTATATTTCTGAACGGATATTTCAACAATAACATCGATAGTTCAATTTTTTGATCGTATTGCATACACATCTTGAAGAAATATACATATATATCTGTTAACTATACTTAGACATTTAATAGAACACTATACTATAGTGTTACACTATTCGACTCAACTACATAAATTGAATGGTAAACGGTTAGTTTGGTATGTGTTGCGGTCCTTTGGCCAGAACACTTTTAATGGTTTTGAATAATTTTGGTAAAATCTCAATATTTTTATCCACACATTGTACAGCGCAGCGTTCAAATTTGGCAGTGTATTTGGAGATTTCATCTTCATTTGGATTAGCTGGCATTTCCAATTTGATATCGTCATTACATTGCTATAAGCAAGGGATGAGAGGGTGACAATTAAATGGAATTATCGATTGAAGTTGAAATGATAAGAGAATGTTGACAAAATACGGTCCAATTTACCATGACACAACGTTGAAGTCGTCCTTGATAATCACCTAGCTCTTTCTGGACATATTGCTGGGCCCGGTTAACTGGCGCCGAACAACGTTCTATACAGCCTTGTACCGCATCAATGCTTCCATTTTTATCCTCACAACACTTGGCTGCGCATAAATGCATTTCACCCTGTAAACAAAAAATATCAAAAACAACAACAACAAAAATCATTCTCAGTCACTTTGCACACATTCAAAGTCCATTGGCTTAGTAGTCATCGTATTCGGTGGGATTTTGGTTAATTTTCCATTTTATTTCATCAATTTACCTGCATCTTTCGTAATACCGAACGATCTAAGTCATCGACCATACGGGTCATTTCTTGTTCCACCCTTTGGCGTTGTTGATCAATCGTATGGCTCATCTTTTGCTGATTGTTTGGCCTAGTTTCGAATCTAAATTCCAATTTACCGGCTTTGTAATATTCACCAAGAGTGGTTTTTTTTCTCGGTTCGTTCACTCTTGCGAACGATTTCAGTTTTCGTTGTGTTCGTATGGACAATGACTTTTCACACGAAAAAGACCATGCTTGAATTTTTGACAGTTCGATTCCATATCAGAGACAGCCCAAGTTACTGATATAAAAAGCAGTTAACAATGTTGCAAACGCCAGCAAAAATTTCAAAAATTGCAGACAGTAAACAACTGAAAATCCCCTTTTTACCGGTTTTTTGTAATTGAAAAATCTCACTATCAGCTCGGCTTATTTAATTTTTTTTTTTTTGCAGAAAAAATGCCATTTGAACTACACACAAATGAATTGAAATAAATTGTGTGATTTTCGATAACACTATTCTCAATGTAAACCGGTCATAAGTCGAACGAGATTTTTTTACTGTTTTCATTGTTGTCAGCAATGACGGTCAGATGGCTCATGTGTGTGTACATGTGCATGTGTCTCGCTATGTGTATGTATGTGTATGTGTGTGTGTGTGTGTGTGTGTGGTCGCATCGCTTTGATATTTATCCGGTTCAAAATCATACAGTCTGTATGCACTTTAGATATTTTAAATAGGATTTTCGTCGTTCTTTCATACATTTTTTTAGTTGAATCTATACTTCATCTGTCAAAATGCTTGGTCGCCTTTTTGTCTTTCGTATACATTATTAACCATTCATTTTTTTTGTGTATATATACACCGACCAACCAACAAAAAAAAGAACTATTGAAGGATAAAGGAATTTAATCGATAAACAATTTAATAATGATTTATGTAAGTATTTGATAGATTTTTTGTTTTTCGGCCAAACAATTTTGTGAAAATCAATTAGCTAATATAAACAAGGTGATCGAATTTTAAGTCCTGTGCGGTAAGTTAGGTGGTTTTTTGTTGTTGTGGCGATTGGTCATTTAAAATAAATGCCCATTGAAATGCGAATGGCACGCCGTCAAAAAGGAACCAGTGAAAATGTGTTATTTGTTGTTTGTTTGTTTGCTTTTTTTGGGTGAAGGTGCTTGGAATATTGCTAAATCGAAAATTGTGCACACCATTTTCGATTTTGAATATGGCGATATTTGTCAAGCAGACCAAACAAAAAAAAAACACACACACACTTTTCCTTTATTTTTTTATTTTTTTTTTTTTTTTTTTTTTTGGTTGAACCATGATTCAGCAAACAAAAATGATGTATCTATAGATATATGAATACTGATCGGCTATGTTGACTACTAAAAAAAAACCACAACGACTGCACTCGGCTTGTTCTCGTATTTAATTCGATAAAATCAGAAATTATGAACATATTATTATGATTTATGCACCTTTTTTATGTTTCCAAATGATATATCAAAATAAAATATGAACCATTGAAAAATGTTGAATCATTCAAATGTCTAGATCGTCTATATTTGCCATTGATTATGCTTTAGCACGAATTTTTGAAATCAAATGAAATGAAATTAATTTTTTTGTTCCACCCCCCACAGATGAGTGCAGACGATATGCAGTTAGGTCAAACGGAAGTTTGTACCGATACTAAGTCTTCAGTAGGATTAAATAACATTCGTCACAATCACACGCATTCCGCAACACACAATCATGGTCACAATCATTTGCACGGTGTCCTAATTGGAACGATGCAATCGTATGGAAACAATTTGATTGAATCATTTAAAACGGAGCCATTGTGCCAGGTGCAATGCATGGATTGCCAGAAGGTAATAGATAGATCATTTTACTCGTTCGAAACTGCATAATTCTAACTCGTTGGCTAAATGATTTTCTTGTTTACTGACCTGACCTGGGTGGGCGGTGCGAACATCAAATTCAATTACAGTATTTCAACAATGAAGAGCAATTGACCGCTCATCGAATGGTCCATCATACTCAGACAAATAATACCACACCAGTCTCAACCACTGGCACCACCGAAAAAGTATACGAATGTGGTGTATGCATGAAGACATTCAGCAAACACAGTAGCTGGTGGAAACATAAAAAGTGTCACACGGGTGAACGCGCCTACAAGTGCTACATTTGCGAAAAATCCTTTACACAACAGGCCAATTTACATCGGGTAATTTGATTTGAACAAATTATGGTTGAATGTTCTTCTGCAGGGTCGACTTATTTATGCGTTCTCTTGCATTCCATTTTTAGCATATGTTTGTTCATTCCGGAGAAAAACCACACGCCTGTAAAGTGTGTAATAAGTGCTTCTCGCAGGCCGCGAATCTGGTGAAACATCAGGTTATCCACACCAGTAAGCCAATTTCACTCGTTTCGTTCGAATTTTCACCAATCAAATTAGTACAATTGTTTTTTTTTTTGTTGTATTTGTTATTTCTTTTTAGATGAAAAACCATTTCAATGCAAACTATGCCCCAAACAATTTACGCAGCGCGCCAATCTTAAGAAACATGAAATGGTTCATACAGGTACAATCATTATTTATGCCTTTCAATATTAATGATTTCAATTTTTTTTTTAAATTTGCATTTGAATTTGATTCTTAATTTTGAAAACAAATCTATAATTTGTCCGAGTATCGAAACAACTTTTAACAAATTGGATACAACAATGAAAGTGAGGTTATGTTTTTCATTCACTTTATTTAAATGAGATTATGATTGCCATACATATTTCCAACTAAACTAACTAAAACATAAAAAAATACAAAATTCAGAAAATTTGAAGATGCTTACAGTCAATCTATGAATGAAATTGTATTATTTAACACACAAATATTTCTCTCTAATATTACAAAGGAATTCGATAATTAATTTATTGTGTTTGTGTCTTGTTCAAAGGCGAACGACCTTATCAATGCCCAATTTGTAAGAAACCATATGCTCAGTATGCAAATATGAAGAAACACATGCTCGTGCACGCAAAGTCAAAGCAATCAGTGTGAGTATACAGTTTATGATCATTTATTTTTGTAAAACAATAATAACAACAGCAAAAATCTACCATCACCCGACCCAAAATGCAATCATTTTTATTCATGTTCCTTTTTTTCTCGGTTGGTTTGCATTTGATCGGTCGTTTCTTCACCAACAATGACGAATAGTGCATACTTGTGTGCAAAGTGTAAGGTCTTATTCGATACAATCACCATATATGATGAGCATTTGGAAAGCTGTAAAAATAATCCGGATAATTACAATTTTGATGAGGTGTTAGAAAAGCTAAGGTTGGTCACATTTGGAAATCTGGATGAATTTTAAATATCTCGTGGTGTACACCATGTAATGAATTGAGTTTATTTCTGTAGCCAACAATCCACCATACCGGAAACAACAAAGGAAATTGTAGGCAGGCCAGCATCTTCGTCATCATCATCGAACTCAAGCCAACAAACTGCATCAATTATTGTTGTTACAGCTGCAATGACATCGACATCGATGACACCTTCTATGAATGTTTCCGGAACAAATCGATCAACAGGTGAACAGATTCATTATCTTCAATATGACAAAAGACAATATTTTCACTAACCTTACGTCAATTTCTCAATTACGATTCTAAATGTTTGGTATATGTTTTTTTGTTTGTTTTTTCTCGATTTCAGTTGTGGGAAATACAGTTGCAACGAATGCCATTTCAAATGTCACTCCAAATGTAACGGCAGCTTCATTGGCCACTATCTCAAATGTAACTGGTCTTGCGACCATTTCGATGCCAGCCAATAATTTTAAAATTATTAAATATCCGCGTAATCAACAAACTCTATTTTGAAAATACGCAAATGTGTCAGCCACACCGACAAAATGCACGCATCCCAGCCGATGCAAGGCAAAAATTAAACAATTGAAAAATGCTTAGCTACGATATTCGATTTAATGAGAAAAAAAACAAACATAACAGATGGTTCTATTTGTGGTATATTTTGTAAGCTTAAGATATTAAATAATGATTTATCATCATTAGCATATTCGATTAGAATTTCGCAAATCAAAATTTAATCCGAAATTTGACAGAAGAAGAAAAAAATAAGTATGAAAAAATCCCAAAATTATAGTGTTATACGTCGCAAGTCGTTTTATTTTGCCATGTTTATGTTGGTTAAGGGCAAAAGTTGGTTAAGGAACAAAAACAAAAAAAAAAAGAAAACAACTATCAATACTTAACAAACACAAAAAACACACAGAGATATATAACTGACAGTTGCAGTAAATTGAACCGAGAAAACCGAGTAACACACTGCATGTTTACCGCCCTCCCCTAAAACGATTCTCTTTTTGTGTTTCGCTACAATTCGAACAAAAAGCAAACGACACACACAAAAAAAAAGAAAAGAAAACAATTCAATTTATAAATAAGCCATTTTATATTATTACAATAAATGTGATCGTTTTCACACAAATTTCCACAAAGTGTTGGATCGCTCGTCCAAGTCCAATAAATTCATAGTTTGAGAGTAAACAACAACTAATCGAGTGTTACATGTGAAACAAAAAAGCATTTTAGACCTTAGTTTTATCAGGAAAAAAATATCAAATAAATACGCCCATTTATAACATAGAGATACCAATTTGTGTTTTAATTCAACTATCACTTGTGATTCTTTATTCTCATCCTCTTTGTCATTTGTCATTTGTCATTCCTTACAATCTAAATCTTATCGCCTAAAATTCTGGCTAAAAAACATGTTTATTTTTTTTTCAAAATTAAACGAAACATTTTCCGTTGAAAAAAAATTACAAAATTTAAATAAAATTCATTTCTTAATCGGCACAAATTCGGTTTTTTATAGAGTAAAAATAAAAAAAATACACAATTGAAAAAAAAAACCGAACAAAAAATAAAACCAAAATGATAAATCACATTAAAATGTTCATTGATTTTGCTGTCGTCGTTGTACACTTTGCGCTAGCATCACATGATGATTATAGAATTGGCGAAAAAGTGTTTCTAAATCGGTGCGCAATGTGTATGGAATTTCCATTCGTCCAATTTCGTTAATATTCCGAATTTTAAGTACGGCTGCCCACAGTGCAATTGTTTTTAAACTTTGCAATGGAAAATGAATGTGAACATGTTGAATGGGCCGTTTTTCGGTCGATGCTTCTGGCCAAAGCACTTCTTTGTGATCGACATGCATTAAAAGTCCTGTAAAATAGTCACGAAATATCCATGGATGCGTTTTAAATGTGTTCATTCGAATCTCTTCACCCGACCGCAATGTTTTGTATCGTATTAATTTGGCTGCATAATTTATCCATAAAATATCCACCGGTCGATTTGTTTGATTTTTTACTAATAAACGGGCAGCTTCTATTGATTCTTTGGAACGAAGTGTATGATCGTATATCGTGGGCATTGTTTTATGTGTATTTGTGTATTTGTGTGACTGACTCTTGTCCTTTCTTTTATCGCTATGTTTATGGACGTGTTGCCTTTTATCAAAATAAGTAACACTAGATAATTAGCTATAACACTTCTGGGTTCAGTGCTCTCTTTCTCTACTGTTTTCTTTGTTTAAAAGAAAAATACATAAAAATGTATGATATTCAATTGCAAACGAATAATTTCAAACAAATTTCAAGATTCTCATTTGTTCCCTCTCAAATCTGTATTTTGTCTTGATTTCAACTTCTTTGTTTTCGTTTATTTTTATTTTGCAGCAGAAAATTTTTATTTTGGTTTTTACCATAACTTGACATTGACAGTTCAGTCTAACAAATGTTGACAGCTGGGTGTTTGAAATGCATGTGTCAAATTGTTGATTAGAGCTTATTTCACTTGGATTTGTGTATTCTCTCAGTGTATTGTAGTGTTTTTCTTCTTTTTTCTTCAATCAGTTGAATAAAAAGACCCCACAGAAAAAAAACGAGAAACAAAAATAATCCCGAATAATGGCTGTGTGCATAGCAATCATCGGAAAAGATGTAGGTTCTATCAAGTTTTATATGTTTACGGCAAAAATGCAAGTTTTACTTCAATTTGCAGAATTCACCGCAGTACATAGCAACGTCAGATTTGGATAAGGAACTTGAGCTCCAGTATCGTGTTCATGCTGCTCTCGATGTTGTTGAAGAAAAGTGTAACGTCAGCCAAGCACCATCACAAGACTCAAGAGATCTTTACATTGGCCTTTTGTATTCAACAGAATATCACAAAATGTATGTACTCTATACCTTTGATACATTCACCAGTTGAAACGAAATTTTATGCAATATTAACTAAAACACTTTTTTTTTATCCCATTTGTTTTCTTATTCTCTTCTCTATTATCGCGACCATAAATTACATTTTCTCTTAATGTGAATAGCTATGGATATGTGACAAATAGTAAAATAAAATTCATCATTGTGGTCGACTCGGGCAATACTGCTCTGCGGGAAAATGACGTCCGAACGGTAAGACCCAAAACAACTGTTTACTCTTGATATCTTCGATGTTCTTTGGGAAACAAACAACTTTTACATTTTTTACAAAGTTTTCATTGATTTTTCACGTTTTCGTCCCCGCTTTTTTCCCAAAAAACATAATCAGATGTTCCGAAATCTCCATTCACTATACACGGACGCCGTATGCAATCCATTCTATGTGCCCGGTGAACCATTGGAATCAAAGTAAATTTATTCAATCAATAGATAAACATTTAAGAAATACCAACACCAGAGAGTAACGATTTAACTTTTATTTTTATTTTAGAAATTTTGATAAATTAGTGCGTCAAATTATGACTGGAACCGTGTAAAAATCGTCACTACACGGTCATTTAGTTCAACATTTCCACTTCAGCAAACAATAACTACAACAATATCAAGACATTTCGTGTGAAGAATGCATTTTTCACATACGAATGTAAAAAATTTCACTTTCCGAATCGAAACCAATCATGTGTGAAATCGAAGATTTATATATTCATAAAACACTATTGAAATAAGTTTATTGTACTTTATGAAATGCAAAAATATAGATTGATTAAGTAACATGCAAAATTCAAACATATCTCTTCTAATCTAAGGGCATTAGGTTCGCAGCAAAAGTGTGACATAATGGTATATTGGTCTTTAGCGTCACCATTGAGCGTGAAATTACCAAATATTTCATACTTTCGCTTGGATTGCTTAAACCGATTTTCATCAAGTCTATCGCTGCTATAAAAGTCTTGAACATATTTCGTATGTGTTCATAGATGTAGTTGCTTGTCTTAAGTTTGGTACAGTTATCTCAGATTTTTTGTGTGACCAACAGTTTACCGAATAGTAAAGATGATTCTCAAAATTGTGGTAAATAGCAAGTTAATCGTCGATTTTTTTTTAATTATTTTTTTTTAAAATATAAATTATTTATCATTTTTTTCTGGTTAGAGCATTCTTTCGGTAATAGGTTTGCATTTGCTTACCGTTATAGCTTTGCCGGTGCAATTTTATCCCTCGTCATACGGTTAGTACGTTCAGAAATCTTATTGAGAGATTCCATCGAGTAAAAATTTATTGTTCAGTTGAAATGCTAGCAACTTGCTAGTAGCAAGCAGTGTTGTTCCTCTAATTTTTACTAAAATATTGAACAAAACCCAAAAGTAGTGATTTTTGCATAAATACAAGGTCTAGTTCGTGTTTGAACTGAATTGAGTTGGTCGTTGATTGGGCTGAGGATCGAACATTTACTGATATGAATAATAACAAAATTGGACTGTGATTTTCATTTACTTTGGTGTAATTGTCGCGATTAACTTTCAAAAGTGTCGTTCATAAGGAAATCAATTCTAGTCAGTAAAAAAAGTATTTTTTCAAACAAGCCCAAAAAAATCTTCATCGTTGATTGGTATTGCGTTCTAACTCGACTCAAAGATTTCATCTCCATTTTATATGGAAAAACCGTATTTTTTTCTCGAGGTTGATGTGAAATGGCTAGATGTGAAAATCAGTCATCAGCAATATTAACTCGAAAAATCAAATCGTAGGCTGTATATGTTTTGAATAAGACGTGTAGTTTTGGTTAATAGCAGAACTTAACAAACTATTCAAATAATCAATTCTTTCATAGAAAGTAAATTTTTTTTTTGTATGGATGGCCGAGTCCAAATTTATGGGAATAAAAAATGAAATTTGTTAAATACACATAATTCTATGGTAAAATGACTTGATCTTTTCTATGGAGATGGAATTTTTGAGCTAAGAAATTCAATTTTATTTCAGAAAAAACAGGTGACCAAATACTTTTTTACTGACTGTAATCGATTTCCTTATGAGCGACACTTTTGAAAATTATTCGCAAGAATGAAAAAAAGTTATTTCCTTTCATGGTATTTGCAATATTTGTGTTTTTTTAAATTTTATTTGCATGATTAGTTCTGCAACCTATATTTGATTTTATTTCACTGTACAACAGTGTTCCTCCTCCTTGATTTTGTCGTTATCTAGATAAAGATGAGCAGAGCTGCGATTTTCCTAGCGATTTTCACTGTATGCGTGCTCGCACTAATTCAGCTGTGCATTTACACACAGTGTGCGGCGCACAGACTGCTTCTATTTTCTATGAGCACAACAGTACACTGAATTTCAAATTTGACAAACGTCAACCGAAATGTAAAAATTTGAAAAAATATACTGATGTGTGCGTGCACTCAGAAAATAGAAGCAGTCTGTGCGCCGCACACTGTGTGAATACACACCTGAATTAATGCGAGCACGCATACAGTGAAAATCGCAGCTCTGAAGATGAGATAATTATCTAAATACACTAGACACTCAGAAATACGAATCCTCCAGGAATTAGGACCGGTATCTCTAATAACAATACACATTCTGAAATTAGAACCAATTGGTCAAGTGATCAGATAAAAAAAAGATAGCACAACTTAATGAAATTGTTACTTAAAGATTGAACAAAACCCAAAAGTAATGATTTTTTTTTAAATGCAAGCCCTAGCTTGTATTTGAACTGAATTGAGTTGGTCGTTGATTAGGCTGACGATCGAACACAGAGAAAAATATATTCGTAAAATATATATGGTTTGGTGGTATTTCTAATGTCAAAATGATTTTGATGCATTAAATTTACCACTGTTGTACTTAAATTTTACCAAAGCATCATCGATTCGCATATCTTCCGACAAATCGATCGTGATAGATTGAGAAACAGATGTCGATGAAAATGATTGCTATTGGTAAAATTTATGTACAAAAGTGGTAAAGTTGATGTATTAAAATGCTTCTGACATCAGAAATACCACCGAACCATATAGATTTACCGACAAATTTTTTTCTGTGAAGATTTACTGATTTGAATAATACCAAAATTGGACTGTGATTTCCATTTACTTTGGTGTAATTTTCGCGAATAACTTTCAAAAGTGTCGTTCATAAGCAGGGTATGGAATTTCCGCTCGCATCCGATTGATGATGAATTGAGTCAATCGAAAGAGTTCTTTCATAGAACAGATCTCCTGAGTGCATACAAGCAAATCTGAGAATAAATGTCAAGCACATTACTCCATACATGTATAATTTTTTGGTCACTCCACTATAGTATAAGAATGTATTGAGTTATCCCAATGTGGTGCAAATCTAGAACTTACTTTTATGTTTTTTGTTTAAATTCACTACTTTTGGGTTTGGTGCAATGTTTTAGTAAAGATTTCATAAAGTTGTGCTATCTTTTTATATTTGATGAAGAAAATTCAGTAAAGATTATCTAAAATGAAAAAGATAAGATAATTATCATGTGTGTGTGTGTGTGTGTGTGTGTGTGTGTGTGTGTTGCAGATGCAGATCCCCCTACAACGAATCCCGAGAATCGAGTTCAAATTCAAGTGTTTCGTGGTGCAAACAATGAAGTTGAACAATTTGCTCCATGGGGCTTTGTAATACGACAACCACCCGACGAGGAGTATGCAGAGTATAGTAATTCTCCATATTATATGTAAAAACAACATGTTTTAATTGTTTTGTATGTTTTAAATATTTAATATGTTAATAACGAACAATTGGAGCTTTTGAAAGCTTGAAAGGACTTTGAATTAATTACTTATACAACTAAAATATGAATAAATACAAAAAAAACATCTTTTTTATTTTTTTTTTAAAAACCTCCTAAAATAATTAGCTACTAAGAAATGTTCTTGTTATTTTTTCGATTTTATCAATAATAAAAGCGGCTACAACCGCACGAACGAAACGATTTTTATGAAATAAACGTGTTTCTAAACGTCTGAACATAAGTTGTGAGCAAATGCAACGAAAACACTGTGTTTGTTTGTTGATGTTTGATATCAAACGATCAATGTGTTTAATAGCACATGCTATACACATTACACACATACGCAGACATGCAATGAAATTTACCGTTATAGAACAATTTTTACTTACATTTCGATGTCACGCAGTGCATTTTTTTTGACTCACACTTTGGTCAAATGCTTGACAAAATTAACCTGGTTTTGATTGCCAAGTGCATGCAATAAATGAAACACGTCTAACTGTGTCATAGCGAGCTGTATTTGCGTGGTTCTAATCCAATAGATGCTAAATGCCTAACATTTTGGTTTTGTTTTTGTTTTTGTTGTTGTTTTTGTATGTTCTTTTAAAATGTTCTATATTCGTTTTGAAATATGAAAAAGAATGGTGAATATCAACAATGCCCATTTTGTACACAGTGCATAATTGGTGGAATAGAGCAACTACATTCTACGCAATACTTTTCGGATTTAACTTTATCTCCCACTCTCAAATTGAGAGCACCAAATTTGCACATCATTTGTGTATCATTTGCAGATGGTTGATACATAGCACCAGGAATCAGTTCATCTTTTGGATCGGCTAAAGAAAAAATGGTTGAAAAAAAAAACCATTATTTGGATTCCGACATATGAATGGAATGTATTTTGTGACTTACGACATCGCCAATCGATTGGACAACAGTTAAATTTTCCATAATAGATGGGAATGCATCCGGCCATTAAACGATCCGCATAATGAATTTCAATATTACACTTGACTTTTTGACAATTTGGACTATTTATGATAGTTGAATTATCAAAATGCTCATCACAAATGCATGCATAGCATCCAATTCGATCTGAAAACATTTTTTGACCTTTGACATATTCTTTGTTCTCTAAATAGCATCTTGTACGTGATAATTCCTCAATTTTATCTCGATCTAAAAAAAAACAAAAAATGTTCGTTTGGGTTTGTATTTGTGTGATATGAATTCGATCAACGTAAACTACAACAAACTACTAAACTGCACTCATATTTTCCGCAACATCGATCAAATTGACTTTGGTAGATGCATTCTGGTTTTGGTCCATTAAACACCTCTGGACATTCAATGCTTGCACAACGAAATTTCATTCCACTTTGTGTTTGAAAAAAATAAAAAAAAAACAACAAAAACCAATAGATATTGTTGTTGTTATATACTTTATATGGCAAACCAATTGAATGAATTTGCAGGATGCATTTGCAAATGCAAATGAAAAACTTACTCAATCGTTTTGGCACAGTAGCAAGCCGCACTGCACAATGGCTCTTCACTGTCCGATAATTTTTCGTTGAGATTGTAAACATTCCCATTTACATGGCATTTCCCGTCATTTTCCAGTTTTGGGCACTCGAATCTGGTCAATAACAGTAGTAAACAAAAAAAACTTCATAATAATATACATTATATACATCACCCATCAAAAAAACTATCAATTACAACAAACAAAAAATCCAACAAAATATACAAAACAAATATACATAAAGAGGTTCATCCGCATCGGTGTCAGCATCATACATACACTGTGTGCAATGCACGATGTTATGAGTGTGATGAGGTTTCGCGTAAGCATTTAATTCAATTCACATTTAACTCACCTAATTGGACAACAATTGGTCTCATTGTAAATTGGACGACAACCGAGTTCATAATAATGATGCGGAATTTGCTCGTTACATTTGTGATCGCATCCTTGACCATTGACATTAGCTTATGAGTTGAACACACAAGTGGCCGATCGAAATACATATATTTGTATATAGAGATATTGTCCGTACATGAAATGTAAATTGTTGTAAATGGTTATGAATACATAAGATGAGTGATACACAAAGAGTGTATCGAGAGACGAATACAAAAAAAAAAAAAATCAACAACCAAATGATATTTTTCAGGCAAAATCAATGAAATGAGACACAGAACAAACAACAACAAAAAAGTGCACTAAAATGTTTTACCGTTAATAAATACGACACAGTACAATAACATCAAAATCATCAATAGTAATTTAACCATTTTAAAAATGTTGACAATTTTTACTGTTTTGACAAACCAGATTTATTTTGCAAAACACCCACAAAACAATTTTGGTGTACTGTTCGATGACGATTATCACAACAACCAATTCCAATCTGGTAACCAGTCAACAATATACTGATTTCAGCCGTTACTATTCGCTTCGGTTTTTATGTCACGAATGCAATTTCATTGCAATTGAAATGATATGAACCCGCAAATCAAAGCTGGAAAGAAAACGAATATACGGCATTTCGACAATGAAATTCAAAAATTCAAGAGCTTTTAACGTTGTTAGCATGTTTACAGATGGAGTGATGTACGCTTTAAGAAAAGATATATGCGTTAACGGAGCAAGACAACAGCAACAGCAACAACAACAACAACAAAAGCATCAAGAACACAAGAAAGGGAAGGAATGATATTGACGATTTTGACCCTTTGATTTAATGGATTCATATGTGGGATTCATTGATGTGGTTGAATAATGCTGGTACTTGTTGATATGATTTGTTGATGATGTACCTTCATCATTTCAAATGGAACACATTTTTGCAGCCGTAATATACCGAATTTATTGAACTCATTTACATTTATGTGGTTTGTTTGTCATAACCTACATCGAACATAACAACGAATCTGTCAACACTTTAACGTTACAAGCCGACGCATTTCATAATTTTTTTTTTAAATCAAAATTTACGATAATCAGTTCAGTTGAGTGTGACTTTACCTTGAATTTGATATTGACTATTGGAGGTGATATTGATTTTTCTTTTGCGAAGGTAACTTATTCAACACGTTGACTGATATATTTTTGAGCTATAAACTTGATAAAAAAGACAGATACAAATATAAATTTAAATTTATTGCGTCGAACGCATCCAATTTTCGTCGTTAAATATTGATCACATGATCAAAATAATAAATCCTCAGAATGAAGGAATATGTCAAGTGAAGAATACACTGCAATCAAATATTAATACGTTCAATCGATTTTGTTGAACAATGTTCCATTGGAACATTTTAATACATCTGTGAGAAAAATAATTTATTGAAAGCTTTTCAAAAACACTTTTCACGGTTGACCAAACTGTTACAGCATTAACCACAAACAAGTCAGGCTTCCCCTTTTTATTTAAAAAAAAAAAAAACAAAAAAAAACAAAAAACAAAACAGAAAAGAATATATTCAAAATATACACCTGATAGTCAAATTCATCGGCTCATGAACGTAAATCGTTTAATTTTGAACTTTAATAAATTACAGTCTTTTGAATTAAAAATACGTTGCATTCGATGGAGCGTACAATAATTTTGGTGTGATAATTTTGGTGTGCATCACCATTATTATTTTCGACAGTGAAATTTGTTGTTAATGTTTTAGACCTTGTTATTTTTATCATTGATTCGTTGATCATGAATATTATATGATAAAATAGGGTAAAAAATTGATCAAAACCAAAAACTTGTTTTCGTGACAAGAGAAGAAGAAACAGAGCGACATAAAGTTATGTTATGGTTCAACAACAACAACAAATTACCTAATTGATTTGTTCAGCCTCTTAACAACAATAAATAGACGAAAGGCGTAGCTATTAACATTTGCTTGTTGGAGAAAAAAAGACCGCAGTTGCTGGTAGTGTTGACTTTTATTAAGACAATCGCAAACTCATCGTTAATTGATGCATTAAGATTTTGGCACTATGTACACTTTGCATAGTATTCAGGAGTAAATCGACTCAAAAAATCAGTACTTAAAATCCTGACCTTTAGCTCTTATCAGATGATATATTGAACTATTGCAAGTTTTTTGTCTGTCTGAAAGTGTTGATTTAGCTCGTATTGGTAAACCACTTATCCGTATTGCTCATAAACCACTTCTTCCCTGGGGGGCGATTCAATTCTTTCGAAATAGCATGTGAATGCTTACATTTTAGTCCCAAGTGCTTATTGATATTCAGATTGACTTTGACACATACTTGCGAATTCGACCGAAAACAACAAAAACTCTATGTAAATTGATGTTTACGAATGTCTGCGAATGCGTGTATTTTTTGTACGAATGGCTGCAAATAAATGGCATTCGCCGTGAGTCAAATCCCCCATATCTTCTTCCTATTGACAAGACAAATTAAACTTTGATGTTTCCGTAGAAATCTAGACATAAGTAGAAAATATAGACTCAAATGACGGATAACCAGTTAAAATATGGGTTATTTTTGATTTCATTTGCATGTTTTTATTTAAATTTACGAATCACGATGGTTAATTTTCTTCTTTTTTTTTGTTAAAAAAAACCTAAACAGTTGTATAGTTGGGATAGGATGGGATAAAAGGAAATCGCATTTAATGGCATTTCTCGGTTGTGATGGTGCGAACGCATTGAGCCATTGGTGGTGTAGTGCAAGAGCACTCTAAACATGGATCTGGAGTCTTGATTTTATCACCGATATTCATTGTCAATTTGCCGTATTTACAGGTGTGCTCAGATTTTACTGATTTTGGATTCGCTTCAATCGCATCAGCGTCAGATGCTGTTCATAGAAGAAGATTTAAAAAAAAAAAAAAAACAAAACAAAACATAAATAAAAGATTAATCAAAATAATCAAATGAACAAATAGATAAAGTGGAAAATATTCTGAGATACGAACGGCATCTGAATTCAAATGGGCAGCAAAGACCATCATCAAAATAAACTGGAACGCAGCCCAATTGCAAGTAGCTCAACTGATGTAATTCAATGCCACATTCGACTGGTTTACAATTTGGATTCTGAGAAACGTCCGTTTTATTGTCGTATTTTTCATCGCACAAGCATTTATAGCATGGGGTCTTTGGTGAATAAATTAAATTGCCTTTAACAAATTCATGTCCATCGTTCCAACAGCGTGGCAATTTGTCAATTTCAGCTTTATCACAAATGGTGTTTGTTGCACAGCAACTATCAATTGTAAATTGATAAGCGCATTCTGGTTTTGGCGGCTCTTTTGCTTCAGCACACTCATCAAATTTACATGAAAATCCGAATTCATCTTCAGCACTTTAGATAATGATAATAAAAAAAACACACGTTGCAATCACAATTATGAGCAAAGTTTCTATGCAAAGTGCTTTATTTGTAAACAGCTCGCATAACTTACCCATCACAAGCACAAGATGACGTACATGTTGGCAAACTAGATGCTATTTCATTGCCAAGTGTATACTGTTTACCATTCAAATGACACTTCGTTCGATCGAGCTTTGTAAAATCTGGACACTCGTATCTACTCAAATCAATTGAATTAATTTAATCAATGGATTGAAGAAAAAAAAACAAACAACAACAACAATAAAAAACGAATTGCGATTTAAATGAATTTTCAAGAAAAAAAAACCGGTTTATGAATTGAATGAATCATTTACCGAGACGGGCATGGATCGTCTGATTTTTCGTTAATTGGTTTACATCTTAGCTCTTGGTAATGTTTATGACCTGGACATGTTTGTCTTGCACCTAAACAAAATACCCAAAATCACAATACATTTTGAAAATATCCTCACGCATAAAAACGACAATTCTACTTTGAATTTTCCATAGTTGAATTGTTTTTTCACCAAAATGCCGGCTTACAATTTCTTCAATGGAAATTATCAAAAAAAAAAATTCAAAACTAAATCATACCAGAAATCGTTGCTACGGCAAAAATCACAAGTAATTTAACAGCAAACATTTCGAATAGAAATTGAGGTGTACACTTTATGATTAACGAATTGCGACTGCTTTGTTAAAATCATCGGTCGACGGTTGTGTTGTTTGGTTTTTTCCATCTAAAAAAAAACACCGATTTGTTGCGGTCAGCAGGTTCGCAAAAAAGGGAAAAGTGTGTTGAAGCAAACGAATAGCCTTGAAAACGTATCAGACAATTTATCAGAAAACAAGTTGTATCTAGATTCATTTTAAACAGCAAAAAAAAACTTTAACTAGATTTTTCGTTGTCCATCTAAGGTTCAGCATGACTGTCTGTATTTTTGTTTTGCATCCAGCACAGAGTAAAAAAAAGTGAAGCAATGGGTATTTCCCATTGTTCCGATTCTATTTTTGCATCTCTTTCTTGTTTGGCCCCATAAAATCTATGGCTTAGTGTAAAGGCATAGCTGTCCAGTGATCAAATATATTCGTGAACGGCAGAAAGCAAAACATACATCGTTTATATGCATAAACAACAGGTGATAAACACATTTTTTTTATTATTTTTATTTCTTCATTTTTTTTTGTTGGTTCTTAATTCATATTCATTTAATATTCCAATGGCGTTCGCTTGAAATCAAATCTTTTTTTTTGTTGTCATTGTTTTGTGTGTGTGTGTGTGTTTATTCTTTGCCATTCATTCGATATTGCGAAATAAAATACATCAAGATTGGTAACAACTGAACTATTTAATTGTAAAGGAAAACTATTTTAAATATAACTGTACAGCAGTCATCATTAAATGAATGAAAGAATGTTTTTATTAAATGACTGAACAAAACATTTTTTTTGTTTGTAATTTGTTACGTTTTTTAGTACTTTCACTCTGCGTTTTTTTTTTTATTTTTAAGATTAATATGAATAAATTGAGTGGGATCAGGGATAGGCTGAATATAGCAGTTGAAAATAGCTGATATTTTGGAATATCGGCTGAACATGTATCGTTAATTATATCGTTAACTCTTGCTTTCAGCAATTTCACCGGCAAAATAATAGACGCGCAAAAGGAAATTCTCATACAATTAGTCGATCATAAATTAGCTAAAACAACTATCTATGTTGGTGTTTTATTAACCACTTCATAAAGTGAATGTTGCCTACCTAAAAGTAGTGATTTATTTTTTAAATACAAGCTTTAGCTGAAATTTGAACTGAATTGAGTTGTTCGTTGAGTGGGCTGAGGATCGCCAATTTACTGATTGAAATAATAACAATAAATTGAATTACATTCTTAATCCTGAAGCCGCTCCGGAACAGCTACACGAATATAGCTCAAATTGAATAGGATACATCTGGTGATAATACAGAATAAATTTGCTTTGATCACTTTGGAATTTGAGACTCCGTTCGAGAGTTATCGTGCTAATATACAGACTACGACGACGATGACGACGACGACACCATTTTGCACCAGAAGTACCAGAACCAAGTATCCAAATCAAAAAGTACTAAGTCAAAATTTGTTCCCATGCTGAACTGAGATTCTGATCAAAATGTGAGCCCGATCAAAATTCATTTACTCAAGCGCGTTGGAGTTGAATTGTCGAGTCAAAACCAATACTCTTCCTAAGCACATTTTATGAGCAGAAAAGTTAAATTGGATTGTGGTTTTCATTTACTTTGGTGTAATTTTCGCGATTAACTTTCGAAAGTGTTGTTCGTAAGGAAATCCATTGCATTTTAAATTAGAAGTCGGGTGAAAACGCAATACAAACCAACGATGAAGATTTATTTGGGATTTTTCATAAACATTCGAATTCACATTTTCACAATTTTCACAATTTTTCATTCTCGATGACTTTTCGAACATTTTTAATAGTAAACAGAACAAAATAGTAAACAGTGGCTACTATAGTAGGATAGGTTTGTTTACTACTGAATGACTATTGAAATGTCAAAAGTGTGCTTCAAATAAGACGTGTAGTGTTGGTGAAATGCAGAACAACAGTCAACAAATTATTCAAATAATCAAATCTTTCATGGAAAGTGTACAACCTTCTATTGAATTGTACAGTCCTCAAATGAAAGTGTACAACTTCTTTTACTTCTCCTGTTCCTTCTCCTTCTTCTTCTTCAACTTCGCCTTCTCCTTCTTCTCTTTCTTGTTCTTCTTCCCCTTGTTGTTGTTGTTCCAGCACACGTATGCCCGAAATGCTGGCATCACCCCCTCCCAGTGGAGAGATTGAAATATCCGTGGCAGTGGTTGAGCCGTTCACATACAGATCAATCTGCTGCTCTTTTGGCTGTATGGCCAAAATCGCAGCAGTTTGAGATTTTTATGCCATGGTATTCAAATGGCCGATTGGTTGATCGATGACTGTTATTTCACAGTCATCAAACAAACAATCGATACGAAACTCTGAAATACATCGTTTTGGGTCCACAGAAGCAAATCGATCCATCTTTTACCCATTTAAATAGCATGGCATCGCTCAAGGATCTGTATTTAACTCCTAAGAGTGGATGCTCTACCAAGCCCTGCCACGACTTTTTGCGCAATCCAGCTGAATTGGTCGTGTTGACCAGCAAACGTGGCTGATGTCAGTGAACTGTGTCATCAACAGCCAATTCAGCAGAAAGGTAAGAGGGTGACTCGCAGTTAATATTGTGTTCACTGCGAACACGAGCAGCAGCCCAGCAGCTCTCACAGCGACGAAGACGCTGTGGCTTGTTCGGGCAATACATGGCTGGATGATTTTCCATGCGGAGGCGAATAGAATTTTTAAGATCTGCCGGCTCAAACTAGAGCTTGTATTTAAATAAAAATTCATTACTTTTTGGTTTTGATCAATATTTTAGTAAAAGTTTCATTAAGTCATGCTTTTCTTCTTTTAGATAATCAAGATAATTCGATCTGACTTTTTATTTAGATTATCTGAAATTTATCTAGATACTTTTCAATATTAAGATAATTGTATCTCATCTTTATCTAGATAACGAAAAAATCAAGGAGGAACAACACTGACGCACTGACCATCTCTTTATGGGGCAAACTGGGTTCGGCAAATTCAAGTCGATTGATGAAGAGGCATTAATTTCGACTATTGATATTCTTGGCTCAAAATACTAACCAAATTTCTTCTATTTCAGTTGAAAAAGTTAACAGTGCAAACAAGCAAGTGCGAAGCATCAAACACGAACAGGATAATTTTCTACCACGTAGACATTTACAAAAATGAGATTTACTTTATCATGAACTTTATTGCCTCGCATCAAATGCTATAATATATTCAAAATTCCACCGATTCCAAATTAGTAACAAACATTGGCAAAAACGGCATTCGGCCAATCAATCAAGAAATGAGAATGGACGATTTTTCAGCGGAACTTTAAAAACATTTATTAGAATTTGAATAAAATGTTTTTTTATTCGAAATATACAAATCAAAAAAATGTTTAAATGAAATGGTTTAATTTAAATAAAGTTTTTCATTAAATGAGAAAATGTTTCAGTCGGTACCGATTGATAGGCACCATATCCAAAGCATCATAGAGTCTGAAGCAATTACTCTAGGAGAGTCAAGAGAGTCTAGTTTAAGGTGACACATCAATATGGCTACCACAGGTATATGGTATTTAGTCATGAAAGTAGTACCACGAATATTTTTTGAATTCCGTCGAGAATTAATTTCTGAAATAAAATATTACCTTATCACATATATTTTAGGGAAAATTTCTACATTCAAGGCACGTTATGCGATGAAATCATCAAGCTGAATGGTACCATCAGAGCTGTCCACGAACGTTCGTTCGTTCGTTCGAACTAATAAAATTGTTGTATTTTGTTCGTTCGTTCGTTCGAAATAATTTTTATTATTCATTTTGTTCGTTCGTTCGTTCGAGTTTATTAATTGTTCGACTTGTTCGTTCGAACTGTTCGATATTTTGTTCGAGTTCAATTTCTGTTCGTTGTTCGACTTATGTTCGATGCTCGATTTTTTTTAGTAATTATCATGAACATAAAAAGCATTGATAGTGCTTCAATGAACGAGAGTTTGTATAAAGATCCATATTGATTTATTTTTGGTACTTCCGTTGATTTTGCAGTGGTTTTTTTCAAATTTACTTACTTTGAGAGTTTTGTACCGACACAACGTGTAATGGACAATTGCATTTTTTTTCCACAGTATCCACAGCATATACAAATACGTTATTAAAGTAAAACAGATTACAACTGTTATCCTGTCGAGCATCATAAGTTCAACAATGTCAGTATAAATACTGTATTGAATAGAAATAGAATTGTGTTTGAAAATGATTATTAATTAGAATGGATAGATTTCTTTAATTCGTATGTAATACCTGTGATAGGAATGATTGAAATTCAAACTATTCGAATCGGATTTGAGAAACTATAAGTCTGTGATGGCTGAAAGAACAGTGCTTCATAGTTATATCATTTTTGGACTGTCACTTTGTTTCTATGTAATTTGACGTCTCATTTCCACTGAGACTCAGTGACAGTCCAACGTGATAGTATGTTCTTTAAAAAAGAATGCAAAACTCAGGAACAAATTTGAACATAAACCAGTTAATTTTCTAGACGGTAAAATGTATATTACCACAAGGAGAAGTTCCAAAACTAAGAAGATGATGGAGATACCAAACGTAATGAAAACTATTCGGTGTTTTGATCGTCTCAATTTGTCTGAATACAATTTATTAAACGGAACAACAGAAAACACCTCTTCGTTAATACGAAATTGAAATTTGACAGGCCGGAATATGTGTGTATTGATTTTTCCCAACATCTTTGTACAACGAATACCGTACAAATCCACCGGCAACTGATTCCGGCTCACCGCCCGATGCAGACACTTCCGATTGCAATTTAATGGATTGGATTTATCGACGGCAACACATTCAAAATGCACAAAATCGTTCAATGATTGGTGTGCTATTAGATACCGGGCAATTCCAATTGAACTGGTTGCGTTGCGGATAAAATCAAATTAAAGAAACTGCAATAATTGAAGAATGAATCGGCACGTCCATGAATGGTTGGGCCCCTGGGAATGCGAGCGTAGATATGACGGGAGTACAATTCTTTGTATAGCGTCAAATATACGTCGTCGTGTCGGTTGTGTCGACAGTGTCCAGTGATCAAATATATTAGTAAACGGCAGAAAGCAAAACATACATCGTTTATATGCATAAACAACAGGTGATAAACACATTATTTTTTTATTATTTTTATTTCTTCATTTTTTGTTGGTTTTTAACTCTTATTCATTTTATATTCCGATGGCGTTCGCTTGAAATCAAATCTTCTTTTGTTGTCATTGTTTTTTTTTTTAAATATTTTTGTGTGTTTATTCTTTGTCATTCATTCGATATTGCGAAATAAAATACATCAAGATTTGTAACAACTGAACTATTTAATTTTAAAGGAAAACTATTTTAACTATAACTGTACAGTGTACATCATTAAATGAATGAGAGACTCTTTTTTATTAAATGACTGAACAAAACTTTGGCTCTACAAAAATTAAACATTTCTTTTTTTTGTAATTTGTTGCGCTTTTTAGAGCTTTCATTCTGTATTTTTGTTGTTTTTGTTTTTTTAATTAATATGAATTAATTGAGTTTGAAACAAAAAAAATAATTGGCACTGGCTGAAAAGAGCTGCTATTTGCCAATTAAAACAATAGAATTCCATCGACTGAGAATGGAATACTGTCAAAGATTCAGTGTGACTATCAATGACAATTCATTGTGTTATTTGGAAAATAAAAGTTTTATTTCCTTAGTTTCAGCCGATATTCTAAAATATCCGCTATTATTAATCGAAATTGTACATTTTTAGCCCAAAAAATTCCTGCTAACATGACTACAATGTGATTGAAATACCGATGTTATTCGGCGATTCAAATGAAAATTCGGAAAAAATACTAACAAAATAAACAAAAAAATAGACAAAAAAACTCAATAGAAATTCGATTCAAAGAAACTGGAATGTTGATCTATTGATTTGAAATTTGGTTTCGTTTTGGTAAATAAAATTAAGATATTAAATCGAGTCAGGTTTAAAGTTTGAACACAAAAACGAATGCTGCTCAAAATATTTACAGGAGGATGTTTTTCGTGCCATTTGATTCATTTATTTTACAAGTTTGCGGGACATTTGGAGGTTTTTTTTTTAAATAATTCCATCACGTATTTATCTACTCATTAAAATTCAAATCATTTAAATATTTTAATTAAACAAATTGGTTAGTTAGTTTAATTATTAGATGTTTTCTTTTTTTGTAATTTACACATAATTCAATCTAAATGTATGGGTTTTTATTGTTCTCTTTTTAAATCATTCTCAGATTTGCGAGCGAGTCATTTTCATTTGTTTGTTCGTATTTTTGCATTTCAATCCATTTAAATTTATTGATATATGTTTGTGTTCATTCTAACGCAAAACCACCAGCCAAACTCACTATTATTGATTTATCGATCTGGATGAATTTAAATATTGATTTGTGTGAAAAAAAATTGGAAATTTTGAAATCGACTAATTTTGTTCGTGTGAATGATTTTCAATAAAACGATATGACCATAAATTGAACGTAAAACTTCAAAAAAACAACAAATTAATCGTAATTAATATATCAAAATCAATTTATCTAATTTATTTTGAAACGGAAAAATCGCATTCCATCGCAACGCATCGACAGACAAAAAAAAAAATTAGCAAAGGCAAAAAAAAAAAAATTAACACAACAAAAATTTTTCGTAGCTTTTTATTTTTTTTTTCTGTTTTTACAATCTATCAAATAAAATACTGTCTTTTTATATAATTATTTTTCATTTTTACAACATGTTTTCTTGGTTTTTCTTTTAAATCATTTACATATTCTCATTTTAAATTGGATTTCGTATTTGCTTGGTTTATTTGCTCAAACTAACAAAATTCATCAATGAACTCTCAATAATAATTATATAACTTTTGTTTGAAAGTGAACTAAATGGTATTATTATGCAATTACAAGGCTTTCATGTCGTAGACACTGCGCGTAGTAGGAATTCCATTGCAATAAAATATATGTTTTTTTGTTTGTTTGTTTGTTTCCACACGCGGTTTACTTATAAATATTCACATCAAAACCTTGTAATTGATACCGAAATTACTTTTTCCGTGTTTTGTGGGTTTTTTATTTTAAAAAATAAAATTATTCATTTTGCTTCTCGGCAGGCATTTTTTTGGCCAATTTTGTTGGTGTTTAATTTTATTTTTTTTTTCATTTTTTAAAATCGTTTTATATGGATCTTTGACTCTTACCAGGAGCACTAGGTGAACACGAGAAACAACGAAAAACAAAATGAAAATTAAAAAAAAAAAAAAAAAAAACAAAAAAGGAAAAATAATTGTTGTAATACATAAGACGAAAAGGAAAAGTGTGTCTCTAAACTGACCCTACATAAAGATTACATAGCGATTAAAATATACAATAAGAATTAAATCAACAAAGAAATTTCTGTGTGTGTGTGTGTGTTTTTTTTGTTATCTGCAAAATATTGTTGTGTCCTATTTATGTTTCTCTCTATTATCTGTTTTCGGAATGGTAAAACATAAAACGATAATCTGCAATCACAACATTATTGTGACACGTTCTTGAACAATTTTTTTTTTCTGTTAATATTGATCTTACTATCGGTTAACAGCGTAAATATGTAAATTTTGGCGAAGTTTTTACATCGAATTTTCGGTCTCTTCACGACCAGTAGGAATTAGATTTGCAGAAGTATATATCATGGCCAATTTGAATTTGCAAGCATTTTGTGCAATACGTCCCAGTTAATCAATATGATGGTTATTATTTTTGTTGTTGTTTGTTTTTTTTTACACAGCAAAGACACGCATTTTGTTTTAATTGGATGATATTTGTTCGAAACGAGAGAAGAAGAAGAAGATGAAAAAAAACTGAAGAAATGTGCGCACGCTTGGTTGATTTTGATGACACAAGATTTGACCGCGATATATGTAGGAGATCCACCAGAAGTGAACTTACAGACAAAATACGTTGATTGATTGGAAGTGGCACGTTTCGAATACGGTTGGAATTCAGCAACACACACAAAAAAGAGGAGCTAATGAACTGATCTATTCTTCTTCTGTTGTTTTATATTTGTTTTTTTAAGCTATGTGATTAAAATTTCTTCGATTGATTGATATTTTATTTTTCTTTAACGGCACCCGGCAAACAAATCATAACACATCCAAATACACTGAACGTGTGGAAATTGCTCATCAATTGAGCATTTTGGGTTTTTATTCAAATTAATGTTTGTTTTTATGTTTGGAATTGGTTTGTTTGTTTATATGCATATGTATATGCAGCGATTTATCGCCACCGTTTCAATTTAGTTGGAATACGTGTGCGTGCTCAATTCATCTGATTTGAAATTAAAAATTTACAAAAAAAAAAAACTAAAGAAAGCTCCATATCGTTTGTTTTTATCTCTCTTCGAATGAGTCATTTTAGATTGATTTCATTTTTCTATTTGGGTAGTTTTGAGCGTTTTCTTTGTTCATTTTTTAATCACTTAATTGCTGTTGTACATTTTGCATTTGTTATTATTTTTTTTGTTGACAGTTATCCAAAAAAATCATCAAAACACACTTTTTGAAAAAATGTTTTTTTTTTAAATAATACCACGAAATAGAAGCCTCAAATTATTGTAACATAATAACATTCGATGAAATTATGAAAATCATTCCAAGAGAAATGGACACATCTGTGTAATTTAGTGGCTTGCATATTGGTTGCTGGCTTGATGAAGATATAAGTTGATTTTTTTGTTTTATTTGTTTGTTTTGTTTTTTATTCTCATTTTTGTGTTATTTGCATGGTTTAATATTGATTGGACTGGTTGGAAAGGTTTGTTATTGTTTTGCCCACGTTAATATTTTTAAATTTTCGATTCAACCATATCGATGTTTAGTTTATAGTGAACGTATGGATAGTATTCTGATTGGCCGAATCCAAGTCCGGGTATATCGACGTTCTATAAAAGGAAAAAAAAACGTGTGACATTTATTTCGATTAAAAACGTGTTTGCCAAGCAAAAATATGGCATTGATGGTGTAAAACTTACATCAGCGTTGCTTGAAGGGGCTGATGCTGAGCCATCCAGATGGCTGTACAGCTGATTGAGCACATCGCGCAGTCTTTTGACGCTTTTCTTGTTTGGATGAATCAAAATTGCTTGGAAATTAACGGGTAATCCGTACCTACCATAGAAATACAGGAGTTAATTACATTGACAACAACAACAACAACAACAACAAAAAACAAATTGGAATTTTCACTATTTTACTCATTCAAATTCATACCTTAGCACAGATTCGACAAATACACGGAGCGCTTTTACGTGAATCCATGCGCAGAACGTTTCACTGAAGTTGACTTTCAACCATCGCACAAGTGGACCCTGGATAATAAATTCAATTTTTATTTATCTTCATGGAATTTTGGTTTGGTTTTTTTGTCAATTTGCGTGCGAATAACTTACGAATTGCTTCTTTTTATCGGTCACCAGCTTAGTGATTTCACTTTTGCCAGCTGCCAATTCTTCTTCGTTGTAAGTGAAGTCACGGACAACAAACTTCTTTTCACGAGCATGCAATTTAAATTCTTCAACCACCTGTTTTGAACACCAACAAAAAACCCCGATCGATTAACATTTGATTAACATATAACATTGAACCGAATTTTGGTCGTTGGCCAGTTATACACACCTTCTTGAAAAGTGTCACATTGAATAATGCGTAGTCAGGATCTTGGGTAATCAATTGAGATGAACGTGGTACAATCATGTCTGTGATTTTCTCATAGTTTTGAGTCCAATCATTCACATTCGCCCTGGAAAATAATTTTATGTCAATTCAATGATGTTTGATTGATATTTCTGTTTTAAAAATGACATTTCAACAAAATCAACAATGGGTAACTTACTTTGGAACAATGACCAATAATGTGGTCAAATATTCCGAATCGAGAATAAAGTGCTCCTTTTTCACTAGATCTGCCAAGTTACGTGTCAACAAACTTCCGCTGAAACAAAAAAAAGTGCATTACATTTATTAATTTACATTTGAAATGCAAAATTGAAAATTTTATTGCTTTAATTCAATTTTCCGAATTCAAATCACTTATGACGGTTTAATCGATTCTAAACTTTGAGTGACAACGAGGGAATGTATTCCACTCATATTGATATCCGATGCTCACAAGGAACTCATACTGAGGATGATAGTGCATAGAGTACGAATATGAGCATAATGAGTCGATGTTATGGATGAGCTCAGTACATTCCATACCGACAACAATATTTCGAAGTGAGTTTTGTTTGTTCACACTTACGTTTGTTTCTTCTCCAAATTTTGAAGATTGCCCTTGAGGTTATTGTAAGCGGCTGATTTGGTCTTCAGATCAGCATCAATTTGGCCAACTTGTTTGGAAATGATATCAGCAATATTTCGCAATGATTGCTTGATTGGGTATTTCGCCATATCCCACTGAAAACGGGTAATGTACGATGGAAGATCCGCTACAATGAGACAAAACAAAAAAAAGAATGGCCACGGAAACCGTGCAGCACGCCAATAAATGGCGCACCGACACAATCACCGAAACACACAAAAATCAACATTAAAACCCATCATTTTAAAACAAAACACTTAAAAGTTGATAAATGATTCATTTTGTATTTTCACTTTGGAATGAACAAAAACAAAAATCATAAATATTATTTGTCAACAACTTGCTAATTACTTTCGATTTGATATTTAGTTTCGCGAAATATTTTCAATTTCAGCTTGACTGGTTTCAGGACATTTCAAACAATTTAAAACAAAAAAAAAATGAAATACACACATTTCAAAAAAAAACTATTCGAAAAAAATCACTTCGAAGAAAAATGTCATAAATATCGATATGATGATAAATCAAATGCATATTTTATAACTATGAAATGTGATTGAATTGTTTTTTTTTCTTTCTTTCTTTCTCGTTTTGTTTGGTTTTTTATTAGCGTTTTTATTAATACGACCTAAAATTAATGTCTATCTAATAATGCATGGAAAATGTCCCAACAACGGGTTAGTAAGTTGTTGATTCGGTTTATTTATTTATTTTTTTTTTAATTTGAAACAAATAAAAATAGAACGAAAATAACTTCCTCATAACATATAGATTGAGATTGGTAACATGCACAGATAAATAGGAAATAATTTATTCATTAAACGGACTGTTAACAAACATTTCGCTGGTTTTAACTGTAATTTTATTTCATACGAATCAAAAGAAAAAACCCATTAAATTGAAATGTTCAAAAATGAGAGAAGAAAAACAAAACAAAAAAATGTTCAAATATAAAATTATGATTGTCATAAAAAAATTTAGTTGATGATACACAATTATATCACAACGAAAAACAACAAAATCAAAAAAACAAAATAAATAAAGAAGCTGAAATGTGACATTCAACATGAAATGTTAATAGCGAGAAACTAATGTGGGCTATAAGCGCATGCTGTACAATTGAGTATATACACTGGATGTGCAATTGGATGATAGTGGTGGTTTCTACAAGTGACAAATTCTTATTACGCTTCGATGGACGAAGGAGATCAACGTTGATTTGAACAAATATTTGAAGGTCAACAAGAGATTCCCGCACAGTGTAATTCGTATATGAATTCCCAAAACGGAAACTCTAGCATTGATGATTGAGCGGTTTCACTTTAAACGACATGAGTTTTAATTTCAGTTGGTCGGGACCATTTAAATGGAGAGAAAAAAAACAACAGAAATCCATAAAATGACATTTGAAAAAAATTCGAATTTAAGAGTCTGGTTTTTTCAATCAAAAAACGTGTCAACGGATGAAGATGCATTTCAAATAAATTTACACGTCATATCGAAATACATTTATTAATTTCAGCTAACAGTTCATTTGAACATAAATATATTTACAGTGAAAATGTAAATTTTGCTCAATAAAATCTATGTAAATGGCAGTTGATTCATCGTTGTGTCAGAGTTTTTGGAACTTCACTGGGGCAGACATGCATTAAGCTTTGATGAAAAAAAAAACACATCAAAATTATTAATATTGAGAAATAACAAATAAATGTAAAAACAATAATAAAAATGGTTAAATAAATTCATGTTTCGCTTCTTTTTACATTGAAAACTGATACGCATATCTCTGATAAAAGAGTTTAAAAACAACATTTAATGAAAAATCCTTCAAAGAACCAAGAAAAAAAGGTTTGTTTCGGTGTTGAGCTTCTTACGATTGAAATCTTTTGAATCTCATCAGCAGTCGATTAGTTTATGGTGAATTGCACAATAAGATTGAGCATCATAAAATACATACATGAAAATAAATAAATGTTGAAAATAGAGTTAGCTGGATACAACTCGGACTGTCGTCCTTATGAGCGCATCTATTTACATTCAACGATGAAGCCATGCAATGCTAACACATAACATTTAGAATTGAAACTGAAGCTGTACATGTCATTCAAATTGAAAGAAGACAGCAAAATTGATGGAAAAGTATATAACTTTAGATTTCCAAGATCGTTAAACAAAAGCCATTTTGGAAGAGAGTGTTTTTTTTCTCCCTCTCTGCATTTCCAGTTAAATGCGCTCACATTCAAGCAGCTTCAAAGAAATAACTGAGTTCAAACACAATATATATCAAAAGACGAGAGATATTTGAACAATTATCTTTTAAATAAATTTTTTTTTTCCACCTAAATATTGACGTTTCATACATGAAATAGAAAACATACAAGAACAACAACAACAACAAAAAAACATCTAGAAATTCTAAATCTGATTTCACATTGATAGACATTTACAAGACGTTTGCAAATTGAGCACTTTATTTTCCAAACCAAACAGAAAAGACAACAACAACAAAAAAAGAAAATAAAAAAATCGATTGACGTCATTTTTGATGAAACATCCACACATCTTTCGAAATATGTCTTCATCATATTCAGTTTTCATTCAAACTTTTAGACCAAACTAACTGTTTCAAAGCCATAACCTAATTTATGCAAACACAGTAAATCAAATCGACTCACTCACGACAGACATACATGTTTAGATTTAAAAAAAAAAAAACATAAACACAGCTCATCAACAAGAAAACTTTTCAAATACGGTTAAAATTAATAATAAAATTTACAGAAAAAGCCAATTTCAGCATCATTATTTTCATTCACACATTGACATTGAAAATTGTAATTGCATTTTTACCACATTTATTAATGCTTTGGAGAAAAAAAAATTTTTGTTGCCTTAAAAATAAAACATCAAAATGATAAAAATCATTGTTTACGGAGTGCGCAACAGTTATTTTAGCCGGTGAGCATTTAATATTTAAACAAACAAAAAAATAATAATGTGTAAATGACGCGTGTGTGATGTGCATTTGTTTTTCGCCCAATAAATTACAATATAAACCTCCAGAATAAAATGCCATATTTGTTTGTTTTTTTTGTTATTGCAAAATAAAAGAAACAAAAGAGAAAAGCCGAAAAAAATGAAACAGAAAAAAAGGAGCATTAAAAGTAATCAAAAAATGAATTGATTGAATTTTCAGTCCCATGATCGTCTGTCGAATGAACCAATAACAATCTGTATATACTTATTCACCGTTTTTTTTCCCTAACACAACATTTTCCATTTTTTGTGTGTGCAATAAATCGTGAAACTGAATCCCGCCTTTGGGGGGGAAAAACATGTATTCACATACAGAGAACACACACACACTAAAACTCTTCAATCTAAATGAAATGGATGCGCACCAAATAAATTTCGCATAATATTCAAAATTTCCATTTGACACACTTCAACAGCATAATAAAAATCGTCGAATTTTAGGGTGGTGCAATCAAAACTGATGCTTGATTTTTTTTTAATTTTTTTTTTTAACAAATAAAAAACATGAAAAGCGTTAATATTTCTGCCGTCTATGAACACTTAAAGTATAGCACATTTTTCCCTGAATTCGTTTATGATGTTTGTTAAGGTAATTTCAACCGTATTAAATATAACGTATAAATTTGAAGGAAAATTTCGATTAAATGAAGATAGAATTCGAACCAAAGAAAAAAAAAATATGGAAAAACAAATGAAATAAAAATATATTCTGTCTGAGACACTGGCATCAAAGAAAACGAGAGCTTGACGAACCAAACGGTAAATAAAAAAAGAACCAAAAAAATGAACACATGGAAATTAAGAGAAACCAAAAGAAACAAACAAAACAAAAAAAAAACCCTAAAAACCGCATTTTGAGAGTATGAACCAAGGCGTGACGCTAACCTGGGCTCAAAGGCATATGTGGTGGTTCTCCGATTGTTTCGCCATCTATATCAACTTCAGGACTTGAACGACCCTGACTACTACCGCAACAACTGCTTACAGGCGATGATCGATACGTTGAATTAGTACCATTATAAAATAATTGACTCGATGATCGACTCCTAATGTTTTTTTTTTGTATTTGGTTTTTGATTGGTGAATGTGTCAGTGAGTTGAGGGGAGGGAATTTGCGGATTTGGAGTACAAATTGCGAGATTATTTTCACGTATTGTTGTTGTTGTTTTTTTTTTGTCAGTGCTTAATTTAGTTTCGGTACATTTCAAATTCGATATCTATGTCTGCGGTCGAATAAAATTCACAACTTGTGAGTGACAAGCTCAGTGGGAGAATTCATCGAAATACATTGAAGAACAATGATGTAGCGCGTGATTGAAATTGGTTTGAGAAATAACATTGAAATATTGTATTTTCTCTCACGCATGATGAATAATTGTTTCAGTTTCTTTTTTGATTGAAGAGCGCCGAAATGAAATTTGTTATAATTTTATTATCGAAAATTAAATCGTAGGCCGCCAAAGGGGTGCGTGCAATAAAATATGTTTGTGTCGTGTGACACAAAAAAAAGCTGTCGCCACTTTGGACTAAACACAGGTTAAATGAAAAGAACTATTTCAGCACCGAATGAAAAAGTAAAAAGTAAAAAAAAAACAACAGAGGAGTGGAGGTGACCCTTTGGTTTTTTTTCGCGCTGTGTATCGTTGTCGCATTGCAAAACACATTGAGCATTATTTGGATGGTTGAAAATATCAGATTGTGTGTGCACAGACCAATTGACTAAAATCAGCACGCCCAATCAGCAAATAACCGAGTTCAAAGTGTGCGGTCGAACTGAAACATATGAACACACACACACAGTGTGTGCTAGTTTTCGTGTGTATCAAAAAAAATAAATTGAATGCAGTTTGCTGCTTGGGCATTTGGTGCGCCACCCAAGTTATGCGAAGTGTGCTATATGTGGATTTCTTTATAACAAAGTATGTCAAGGGCCACTGTTTTTATTACTCGCAAGGAAATAACGTTAACATTTTTTGATGCGTTAGAATAAATAGTAATAAAAATTTCGTACGAAATTATTCGAGTGAGAAATTGTCTGCTGTGTTGACAAACCCAAAACGATACACGCACAAAATAAAACAATAAATGAAGTCAACTGAAATCACATAATTACCAACAAAAAAAAAATATTTAGTGGACAATTTGCCATAATTTGATTGATTCACATCAACTTGAGTAATGACCAAGCTTTGATTTGAATCATTTTTAGCGTAGTTTTTGTTTAAGACACTAAGATAGAGACAGAGAAAAATGAAGAGAGAGAGAGAGCGGAACATGCGATCGAAGGGGCGACCAAGATCTGAATCTCATTTGAAACGTACCGAAATGGACTCTGAGAATCTGAGAATATGAACGGTATTCTACCTGCTTTTTTTCGAACTTCTATTTCTATGAAACCACCAATCAAATACATCATTATCAGCAGTCTCTGTATATGGTTCGTTTGGGCTTTCTATTTCGCTACTACCGCCATTGCCACCACTATTGTTGCCACCGCTACATGCGCACGAATCACAATCACGTTCTGAACTTAAACTTCCCTGTCGCGACGCGTTTTGTTCTTTGTGATCGCTGGTGACCGCATGGTGACCACCATGTATGTGATTATTGTTATTGTTATTATTGTGATTTAAATTCGCATTCGAATGGTTATTGTTCAAACTATGATTGTGGTGATGGAATGCCGTTCCAACATCCGATGGTTGTGATTCCAACGGCGAATCATCATCGGGCGGACCAGGACCTTTTTTTTGGTACATACATACAGACACATAATATATTGGAACCGCATTTTTTTTGTGTGTGGTTGTTGTTATTGTTGGCCGAAATATATAAATGGTAAAATGGAAAGAGGCTAGTGTTTGCGTGCATGGTTTTTTTTCTCTATCCCTATTCGCGATGAAATGGTGTAACAATCAAATTCCACAAAATGCGCATTCAGACAACGCATTAATGTTTGTTTTTGTGCATGTGAAATTCAACCCTGATCAAATTCAAATCGAAAAAAAAGAATAATCACCCACTCGCAATATTGCAAACAGCTTGCTTTTTTTTTGTTTGTTTCTTCTTTGCATAAACATTTCATTCATCGAAATTGACACAGCCAATAGACAATCAGTACGGACCAAAAACATCATCGAACTGTTTGAAGCGCAAAAACACCACAATGCTAGTTTTTATGATCAAACATTTGAAATATGATCTCGATCTACATGACGAGACGGGTTTATAGTTTTGCGTTCGCAAACATTTCATGATTTATTGGTCTTTTTCACAAACTCGTAAACAAAACTTGTGATTCCAGCACCAAATGGTTATCATCAGAAAGCTTTACGATTTCAAGCAAAAGAGTAGGATTTTTTTTTGTTCATGCTTGAACACGAATGCATACTCATTAATATTTTTTAAAAAAATATCTCATTCAAAGCACTTTTTCGAAGTGATTTTCCATTTTGTTTGGCATAAATGGTCAATTAGCATATTATCATAAAATTCGGCGCGTTCGCCAATACACACTCCATTAAATCACACAATTTCAATTCAAATTCACGGGGAAAATTGGAGTTAATTCGTTGTTGTGTGTGAACTATGCGCGAATGGGGGTCTAACGATTCTGATAGAAACTCTGCCTTTTCTCTTAATTAAAGTGACATAGAGTGAGAACGGTGCTTGTTTTTTTTCGGAATCGTGCATTGAACAAATTTATTGGGCTGTCGCAAACATTGAACTCAATTAGAACAATATCACAAAACGTAAAATCGACTATGGTTTGAGGCTGAAAGTAAAGCGTTAAGTAAGAATTTCAATTGTGAATGTGTATTTACAAGGGAGGGCGCAGAAAAACGCAAACGCTCTCGCACCCTGTCCGCAACACAGTGAAACAGAAACAAAAAAAAATGGGTGCGGAGTGTTGAACAAATTCTTTTGAACTTTACTATTATAGAATGGAATACTGGTGCATGAATCGAACTCAAACGATTTACGTTTGAAAAGAATGAAGAAAAAAAACTTGAAAAAAAAATTAAAAGAAAACCACTACGTTATGAACCGAGAAATGCAATGTAACGGAAAAATGAGCCATAGGAAAATATGCGAAGTCGTTTCGAAGAAAATACAAGTGGAAACGGTAGTTAACGAAATGAATGTGGTCGGTACGCTTAGATTGTAAAATATGACAATATATAAATGTATATGGAATGGTCTAGAAAACAAAAACAACAAAATATGTGTAACAAAAGGCAAAAATGAAGAGAAAAAAAAACATTAGTGGAGAGAATATACAACAAACAAAATAAAATCTAATCGCACAAGAGCGTGTGCAAGCGTGCATACAAACACACGCTTACCCACCATCAGCGTGGTTATCCACAATCACATTAGTATAAGTAAACAAGAAATATACACCGACGTATTGTTCATTCAGTGAAAGAAAATATCGGCAAAAAAAACACACACACACACACACACAAGAAATAGCTTAGCCAACGCTCATAGCAAACCTAGCGGCTCAGCTCAGAATTCTGGCATAAAAATCGTCAACTTATTAGATTATACAAATGAACTATGTAAATTAAATGCCGTTTCATAATCGTCATTTACATTTGAGAAAACAAAATGTTGAATGCACAGGCACACATTTTATTTCAATGCATATGTTCTCAAGGAGGTAACCACCTCGGTGGAGTTGACACAAGAACATTTCTTGGGTGAGTAACTAAAAAAAAATCTATTCTATTTAGTCTAAATTTGTGTCTTAGAAAAACAATTAATGACCAGAGTTGGGGGTAGCCTACCTGGTAGGCCTGTATTCATTCCATTTGGTGTAAATGGATCTTTCACAAATTTAAGGACCTAAAACGAAAAATCACAATTGTGACCGAAATTTTCAAGCGATACCCCCTCACTCATGAGGGGGGAGTAATTGGACCCCCGGGCCTTCAGGGCCCCTAGTGAGAAACTATAATTCAATGAGAGTCAAAGTGACTATGTAAGAAATAGCCGTCAATCTCCTAAGATCCAACTCAACAACACATTTACATTGACATCATATCAATATTGTTATGCATCGAATGGAGGCTTAATTGGAATAGAAGGTTCTACGGCTAGTAGCCGACTCCAATTTTCTATCGATTCAGTCAATTTATATTAGCGGAGTCAGGACGTCGCGTCAACTGGACTTCTATCGCATAGATAGTTTCTATAAAGCGAATTTTTGGTGATGATATAAAAATACAAATTAGCAAAAGACTATTGTTCGCTCTTTTATATAGAGTATAAATAAACAGTTACTAGTGTAAGCTTCGAATTTCTTAAGTTCAATGGAAAATTTACAAAAAGAAAAAATGTTGATTTACATTTGAGGAAAATTTTTCGGCATTCAACATATAAATCATACGAAATAAGTTTTTACGATTGAATGTAACAATGTAATGATTTAACGAAGATCCACCAAACCATGTCCTTGCTATTGCACATTTAAAATGAACGTAAAATATTGGTAATGTGTTGTGGTTTTTGTTGTTGTTGTTGTTGTTGGTGGTGGTGGTGTTGTTGTTTTTTTTTGGATTTTCCTATGTTATCCGTGAATAACATACGACGAAACATATTCTCATGCTTATACACACACACACGCCATTACGTAACCAACAGAAAACAAATCTTTGCGTAACAAAAGATGTATATATTATGTTATCGCGGCGTTTTCCATACACAACCGTTGTGTCAGTATGGTTGTGTGTCATATTGCACCCAATTTCATATTTACTATTTGTAAACAAAATCCAATGACGACCGATTTTACTTAATTGCGTCTCGTTGCGAATTTGTTTTTTTTTCTGTTTTGGTGTACGTTTTGTTCGATTGTTTCTTCTTAAAAACTAATTTCTTCTTCTTTAACGCCGGTTGATTTGGCAAGACAATTTTAGAAAGGACGATTGATGCTTATTTACTTTGATTATTTGCAAAAAGAGGGGTTAAAAATGGTGTCCAGAATTTAATTTTACAACATTGAAGAAAAAAAATGTCTTCCATTAACTGGAGTTAAGGACTTCAATGGCCAAAAAAATGTTTCATGTTAAATAGAAGGGTTCCGTTATTGAGAGGTAGTGAAACGTATTTATGTTTATTTTATTTTTATATAGCTTGTCGCGCACCATGCCAACTGATTATGTTAAAAAGTCAAATTCGTGGCCTTCAAATGGTGTTTCGTCTTCGCGTCCTATCGACTAGTGGACTATATTTTGGCTACACCGATTTTATAGGCTTAGATATATTGGCCGCAAAAAACATTCACGTATCCAATATTAATAAAAGCGTACGAAGTTTTATATTGTGCGACTCCTTTGTGTGACTACTTCAACAAGTATATATATAATATAAATATCCAAAATGTATGACATTTCTCACTCCAACGCACCTCATGACTATTTGCTGCAGCAATGAATTTCTTTTTATGGAATCTATATTTAAAGGATGTCCTAAATTGGAGTAGGTGTTCTCTTTGAAATATGAACTGAATTGCGCTGATAGTTCAATCAATGATCTACGTATAATTTTATTTTGATATCTATGACCAGCGATTGATCTATGACACGTAAAACCACAAATTCTCACACCATTTTCGGGTAATTACATTCATGATTTCATTGTATTCTGTAGTTTTTCTATCTGGAAGATATATGCTCATTATAAAAAAATTCAAATGTGATGGTTCTTTATTTGCCACATATGACGGTACAAAGCCAACGATATTCACACACACACACACACACACACACAATTTTGACAGAGAAAATGGTCATATCATTTGTCTCCATAATAATCCTGGGATTGAGAACCATTAGACCTTCATTATGTATGGTGGCTATTATTGAAATTGAAACCGATAGACCTATCAGTGAGATTTGAGACTCAGACACCAATGCCACCGATTGCAGATCGATTTTAAGTATTCGCATCCATTTAAATGCGTGTCTGAAATGTCAGAAGAATACTTTGACCGTGATGGTGTGCCTATTGGTGTGGCTATATTTTTCAAAACTTTGGACGGAAAATATCGATCGCATCGATAAATGGACAAGTTAAGATCACTCATTTGTGAGATAAATGACCGATCCATGCCATTTCATGAGTCATCTGACTAAGGCTTGGACAAATTAAGTGAATATTGGCATATTGGTGTAGAATAGAGGCTGAATAAAACACACAAACTGTAGGAACGATGGGTTCCTTATTGGAGGGATGATGACGCGTGTGGCCAAAATTGAAATCAATGCAACCTTTCGTTTTATGATACGCAACACGGCCAAATAAGGCGAAATGTCAATTATCTTTAATAAAAAAATCAAGTCAAAACCATCGCTACAGGTTCGAGTGTGTGTATGTGTGTAGTTTTGTTGTTGGCACACATATGAAATGTTGTGTGTGTGTGTGTGTGTGTGATGTATGTGACTGTTAATAGGATTGATCGCGTGCGTAAACCCATTTATATGTTTCTTATTCTTTTGACGCTTTCGTGTGTTTTCTCTCGTATTGATTATTCAATAAACTGTTCAAAATGTCCACTTTCAACTTCAGCCCATAGCAAAATATATTCAATCTATATCAGAACTTTTGAGTATTATATTTTGTATATCGAAACGACCATCAACCAATTAAAATGGCCACAGACAGTTGAAGATTTTCATTTAAAACCAAAACATCAAAATTTTCCTCTCTCATTACATTTGTGTGTGTGTGTGTGTGTGTGTGTGTGTTCGGAATTGTGATACGCAATGTGTGGTTTTCTGTTTCTGTGTTGTTTCTTCATCTATATTACGACCTTATCTTATTCTCTATCAGTGATTATAGTCGTATGGCTTTGCTGTTTGTGCTCTGCATTGTCATGTTTTCTATTGTAGTTTTTTTTTCGTTCTCTCTTTTTTTCGGTTATGTAATGATTAGCCAAGTAAAATGATTTTTAATCGAGCTTTTATTATATGTACGGATCCCAAGTACCGAATTAATGTGAAAACCTTGTGGTGCGTCTGTGTTGTTTTGTTGTTCGTGTGTTTGTGTGATGTGTGTGTGTTTTTATATTTATGAGCACTCTTTGCACATCGCTCATTTTGTTCATTTTGTTTGGAGAAATTTAATTGAATGTAGTTTGACGTCAATATCGTTTCCACTCACCACTCACATCTATTTTCATTTGGCATTCGATGTGGATACTAAATAGCAAAAAAAAATAATAATAGTATAACCATCAGTAACACACGATCTGATTTGGCTTACTCGCCTTCATGTCCGTTGTTATTGAAACCGTTTGTTTTCGGGACACACACACACACACACACACACGAAAAGTTGACAATGATGTAAGTTTTGTGTCTCTTTTGGCAATACGAGCTGTAGCACGACACGATCAACTTTTTATGAGGCTCTTACGCCTGTCTCGTGCCAACTTCAACAGCCCATCTCACATGTCCAATAGACAACTATATGCGATTTGATTGATTTGTATTGTCTAGATTCTCCGTAAAATGCGAGATGATTCACAGCCAAGTTTTAAATTTGTGTAAAAAAAAACAACACACACATTCAGCTGAATAATTTTTATTTCTAACCATGCTGCTGCATATTGATGGAAGGAAACAAATGTAAGTGAACAAATAAACAAACCAAGCAACTGAAATGGAACAAGATAAATGAATTCAATCAAGCAAATTTCTTTTGACATTTATGCGGAAATGAATGTGACGGTGAATGTGTGTGTGTGTGTGTGACAATGTGTGAGTGTGATTGTAGCGAGAACATACAAGTAAAGTTCATGAATTTCCCAATGGAATCATCCACATATGATAGACCAGTCTCTAGTGGGATTTCATTTCGAATGATAGTTATTATGGTAACTGTTTTCCATTAGCGTTTTCTATTTTCAACCATTTCTATTTTTAAAACAAACAAAAAAAAACACACACACACACACACACACAAAAGTAAAGGACAATTAGTCATATCGAGTGTATCTGTTTGCGTTTATACAAATGCACAAGCCCCCGATCGATTGCCATGTGGATTTCCCAGATACTGCTGACTCATTTCCCACTGGGTATGTGCGGTGCGCTTCGGTCATTTTCATATGTCTATTTTTTTTTTTTTTTTTTTTTTTTTTTGGTTTTCATGTGCTGTTGTCAAGTTCGACTATATTTTAGCGAAACCATTTGGTTTGATCCCCGATCAACTTAAACAAATGATAGATTAAAATGTATTTGCATCATTGATATACTGAAGACCATGAAAATTGAGTGAATGAAAGAAAACACCATCACCTTGCAACCAACCGAACAGGAGATGGCAGAAGAAAAGAAAAAAATCCGGTGCCAAGCTTTTATTCCATCTACCATTGCTAGACGAAACAGTATATTGGAGACAGAGAAATGGCCGCCACAAATGACACAATCGTAGTCAAAACGCAAAAAATAACACCGAGATACCATGAAAAATGTTTCAAAATAATTCAGTTTGCGTAATGCGAAAATGCGAAATGAATTGGTCTGGCACAAATCCAAATTTATAGCAAATAAACAGCAGCAGAAGAAGAAACGAAAGTACGAACGAACAAAAAAGTGCAATGAAAGCTTTGAAAACGATTGGAAAAATACAGTTTCATGTTTTAGGTTTACTGCAAGAGAATGAAAACATGGTAGACGACTCTCATTGCCTCTTTTTATTCTCTGTCGATTCTCTTTTTATTTTCTACGGTTTGGTTTGGTTTTGTTGTTTTTGTTGTTGATATTGTTGCCCACCCTATATGTTCGGCACCTGAGTGGCGCCAGCTTTTCCGCAAAGGATTACGGTTCGGTTTTATGTTTCTGCTCTTGAGTTCACAGCAGCAAATTCAGTTATCTGCAATATAAACATTTATCGAGTAGCTGAGTTTAGATGCCCCCACCGAAGAATGACGGAAGTTGGAGAGAGAGAGAGAGAGAGAGAGAGAGTGAGTGAAAATTTGATTTAAATTCTAACATGGCTAACGATGTGACCAAGCGCGAGTTAATTGCATTTTCTATATGGTTTTTCAGGGTGAGGAAATTTTCAAGGTAGAGCTGACGATGATTGCTCATTTATTGTAACATGACATCTTCCAAGTCCAGAAATTATGAACAGAACCGAGTTGCAATGAGAATGGAAACAAACAACCATATGATGCACTTTGGTTTTTTTTTTGGCATTGAAATGAAATGGCGTCAAATTTTATGGTTAAAGAAGAGCCCAATCAGCCCAACAAAATGGAAAACGAGGTAAGCATATGATTCATTCGGCGGACATTTACACTCGAACGTATTACATCAAAAAATAAACACATTTCTTTCGTAAAATTGATGAGATTTGGAAAAAAACAAATGAAGAATCTTCACTGACGGATACGGTCGAAATATGTTCCGTTTAAACTTATATTTTGATTTTATTTTAGAGCACTTTATTTTCGTCAGTTATTTTTGTGAATTATTTCATCACAAATCCCATCAATTTTATTAAACAAACATCATTCTATTGTGTGTTTGTTTTTTTTTTATCTCAGGCGTTCAATGAATCATACTTTCTGCTTTAGCTGCTTGGTAACAGTAATCTTACGATATTTTGTTCGATTTCGTCAAATATAAAACGACTTCAAAATATTGTTGTAAGAGTTTCTATTTTCGCACTTTGATTTGTTACTTGTGTATTTGCTGTTACGTACACAACGTAGTGAATCAATTCAATTGATGTGAAATGGTTATTTTCAAAATACAGAGCCAGAAGCTCAAAAGTCTCAATAAATTACAATCTTGAATTCGATATGGAAACCATTATGGTGCCTTAATTTACACAACAACAACAAAAAAAAACTTTGAAATTTCACACTTTTCAGACTGATGCCAATTTAATGTTATTTGAAACAAAAACGTTGTCAATGAAAACAACCAATTTAATGCATTGAAGATGTCGCAAATGTTACTTTTTTCGTCGAATCAATTAAAACAACATCCACTCCATGAATAGAATAGTCTAAATAAAAGACTTCGACATATACACAAACAAACACAGACAAACTTCATCCGAACAAAAACCATGAAAAATATTCATGTCTCTCTAATTTCATTCCACTTGATGCACTTGAAGTTTAATTAAAGATGCTTATATAAATTGTGACTTTTATCCACACACACACACAAAAAAGGTGGAAAAGCCTTTCAATAAACGCTGTTCAACCACGACCGACATTGGATCTGACTCAATGTAAAATTGTACAATGTTATTTATGGTGTATTTTTAATGCTAATTTAGTAACACAATTCTAGGAAAATACAGTGAAAAACATGGTTCTTAAGAATAATTGATTTGTTGAAAGGCAACGTTTTTTGTAAGCCGTAAAATAAAACAATGAATCTTTCGATTTTTTCAATTTGTGTTTTTTTTTTATTTGAATAGAAGAGAAGTGCAGAGAAGAGAATTAAAATCAAAATCAACAGGAGTTAAATATCACAATATTTTTTTACTATATTGAACATGGAAAAGAAAAACTGAAAAACTGAAAAATGCATTCGTTGAAATTTTTGATTTATAAAAAAAAAAAAAAAAATTAAAGCCAATTTGGTGTGCAACAGACAAAAAATGCAATTATTCTTAGCACGCGCCAAATGAAGAGTTAGTAAATTCGAATAAATAGAAGCAAATATTCCTAAAACCTATAATTACTTAGTTGCTAGTTTAACATTAAAGAAAAAAAAAATTTAACGAACACTGTTTATCAAGTGTTTTCTCACATTCAAACGTCTAGTCAAATCAAATCAAATGATTTAGAAAATAAAAAAATAAAAAAATAACAAGATTGCATATACATGTAACTTGCTTTGGTAAAATGTATAAAAATAGAGTTTTTTTTTGTGTACGTCAACGAAGAGAAATCAGGGAATCGAACGAAATAGTTGATTCGATTGAGCATCAATGCATATAATAGAGAGAGAGTGAGAGGTCAAATGAAATGTGGTCGATGCCTCAAACGGGAAATTTGGACACAACGAATTGAGAAACAAATTCAATATGGAGAAGGGGACGAATAAACTGAAAGGCTACTTACTGTTGTTCGCCAATAAATTCTCTTGCAACTTATCACGCTGATCTTCAAGTACTTCACCTAAATACGTAGCCACTTTACGTGTTATGGACTCAACATATGCGTCCAATTTTCCTAAATCATCGGAAAGACCAACTAATTGATCCAATGTACCAACCTGCAAATGAACAAACAAAAAAAAATACGAAATTTATCAATTTCATTTATTTTAATGATTGAGAGAAAATCCAATTCAATTTCGATCAATTATAATAGAACACACACACACACACCACACAACAACAACAATAACAACAACGGAAAATGTACATCCAGTATTAACTTGATTTGAAAATGCATTATGGAAATGCGAATGTCCCTGTGCCAAGCCAATGAGAATATTTGTATTTATAGACATGGAAAAATAGCGACGCTGCTCGCTTTGTACAGTCAACTTCATTAATGGATAATGCTAAATGCTAACTATCCGTAATATGAATCTTATTATCAGCCGTCATCGTCGATTATCAAATGCTTTGTTGCTGCTGGTTGATTCTCTCTCTGTCTGTCTCGCCCTCTCTCTCTCTTCCTCTCTCGCTCTCTGGCTCTCTCGTGTGTGTGTGTAAGTGAGTCAAAGTTCGCGTGTTTGATGGTGACATCATGAACAATATTCATGTTTCCCACCATCAAACCCATAATTATGCACAATTGCAAGAATTGACGACTACGCAACTCCACAAAATGATGCCAGATTAAAGAATATTCATCAATAAATGAGAATCTATTCGGAAAAACGATAGTGCTAGTGGCAAATGCTTGGTGTTTTTGTTTGCTCCCGTCAACAATTTTATGTGCATGGTCACTGCAGTGTTTTGATCATTTTCAAACTCATGTCTCCTGTATGCCGATCGAATCATATAAATTGACTTAAGACGGACTGAAGTTCATCGCCAAATTACGTTATCCGACAACATTTATTTATTTAGTAGAATAACAAAAAAAAAGAACACATATTTGAAGGTCTAATACTTAAAAATAAGAACAACGATGTTCAATGTTCATAGTCTCACTAAAATATAACGACACAAAACCACACACTCACACCAAAAATGCATTGAGAGTGTTCGGGCCAGCACAAATGAAAGTCAAGGACACTAAGAATCGCCACCGTATCTTTATATCAAATATTTATTGAATCGACATTTATTTTTAATTTTAGGATCGATAAACTTTTACTTGATTCGATTTTGTGAATATAGTAAAGTTGAGCCCTGTGGGCTTTGTGTGCTTCGAAAACCCTTCACCACTTGACATTTTCACACAGCTGAAACAACAACAACAACAAAAACCAGTTGAAACAAAATTGAAATTTGCAGCACGCGAGCCTAGACAATCAACTAACTATTGAGCCATTTGTATATGCTACCCATGTTTGTGATTCTTCATATTCCGGTTCGAAATCCAGGTAATGTGTGTGTGTGGAACTTAGTATAGAATGGCTGCATTGTTTTAGCGCTTTAATAAAGATTCAAATCACCACCAAAAGCACGAATAAATGATGACGGTTGATGCCGATTTTTAGAGTAAAGACAAACACTTTTTATAGTTGAGGTCATTTTTTGAAAAAAAACAAAAAACAAAAACAACGAAAAATAGAACTTCAAGAGCTGTACTTAATCGTATCAAAAGGACATCCTCGTCAAACGTTCAACACGCAAACCAACCACGAAATCGAACACAAAACACTATCAAAATGAAATCGATTGGTTATCACTTATTCATTTCCTATCCAAAAATTATCAGTGTTTTGTGTGGCATATGCCATCGTACTGAGCTGATTATGTCGAAAGCTAGGCATTGTATTTTCTATCATCATCGATAATTTAATCAGTTTTGAGGTTCATCTTCAATTCGATCACCTGACATTTTCAAGGATTCAACGGGTAAAGGATGATCATTTTATCATTAATGAAGCTCTATCATTGGAACTGGGCCACTTGGATTACTGTCGGGAATTGTAAATTGGATGCTTTCAAACAGACTTTTCTTTTCAAACAGTCTTTTTGTAAGTTGCTATATTTCATGAATTGTCAACACCATTTGGATACATAACCATTTGAATTGTGTCCGCATGAAATATATTCTATATCAGATTGTTGATTCTCTGGTTGGTGTTTAATGCGAGTCAGTCAATGGTATCCTTGAATGGACTTAATGAATGTATCAATTGAATATTGAACACTATCACGCATAAATGTGATGTCAATATTATGAAATGACACAGAGTCGAACAGGCGAATAAATGTAATTAAGGCAATCGGTAGCAGTTATTTTTTGCCCCTTCTGTGTGGCATTCATCAAATGTGATGATCGTCTGGGGTTTGGATGATTATATATCGTCGAATCCCAATCGATTGGATATGTACAATGAAATTGTATCACAGATTCTCATTTTTGGATACCAATTAATTGTAACTATTTTGTGACATGTCAACGTTGCTTTTTGCAGTCATCTCTTTGACTATAACTAAGCGCACGAGTGATATATGCATTGAAGTGATTAAAACAAATTGACGAGGTTGCTGAATCATCAGATTTCACCCAGTTTGTTTAGCTTTTGTGTTTTGAAAATGTGATGATGATCGAAGAATCAACATTACTGAAAAAAAAAATCCAACCGAATCCGGACATCATCACATCATCACAGGATTCTTCGAAAATGACTGAATCAAAATAGCTTTTATCCATTCATGTGCCGATAGTATGTGACAAGTTGAGTTCCAATTGCTGCTTGTTACTCCCACTGATAAGACACGCAACTAAAAATATGATCTCGTTATGAAAATATCTCCAATAAATATTTATTGAGCAGCTTTGTATATGGAAATCAACAAAGCACATGGTCATTTCTTTGCGTCCAGCATTTTTCTGGTATTTCTTTTTTTTTTGTTCAGTTCACCTGGAAAGTTTCAAATTTCCAAAGAAGTTCGAATTTTGTTTTTTAAGCTTTAAGTGGGAAATTCAATAGTTGACACGCTCCAATAAATTGGACGTGAGCGAAAAGAAAAACAAAAACAACGAAAATGTAGACTGAAAAGCATCGAAAATTGAATGTATATTATAATTTGTTCGCAATTTGTTTGAAGCGAAAAGCCATTGCCTTGTGATTGGATGTTTTCTGTTGGCCATACGATAGATAAGTGGCGCTATTTGGAGCTCTCATTTTGTGCCAAAGCTTTCAATTTTTATAACGGCATTAGTCATGTGACACGCTTTTGTCTTCGGGATTATTGATTACCGACATGCGAATCGCTGAAGCGTGTGATAAAGTAGTGCCGAATTATAGTGAACCGAAAAAAATACACACACACAAACGATGACAACAACAGCGACGACAGAGACACCACCACCATCAACAAGACGCACCAGCATGAAATAACAACAAAATACGGCGTTGTTAAAATGGAAAGCCAAATGTTGTAAGGAAATGGGCGCCCACAATAGCCAATCAAGAGTCAAACTAACTGGCGAAAAAAAAAACACACACACCGAAAGAGAGAGAGAGAAAGAGAGAGAGAAAATATGACGGAAGGAATCACGAATTATACAAATAAAATAACTCCAATAAAATTGATAGCAGTACATGAACATACAGATAAATAATGACGCGTGCGACAGAGAGAGAGAGAGAGAGAGAGAGAGAGAGAGAGAGAGCGAGAGAGAGAGAGAGAGAGAGAGAGTGTGTGGTGTGTACGCAATATACACGCGTGTGGCTACTCTCGATTGACACGCTTTGAAATGAAACAGCCGCGCGCGCGTTGGTTTCGAACTTCGACGGGGGTTTGGTGACGGTGGATACGAAACAACGAAAAAAAAATTCCCTTTGTTTTGATGATAATATTATTAATTTGGATACATTTTCTGACCGTGAACTAATGCCACAAATGTCCTTCGTCTGCTAATGAATAAATTAATCAATCGATTATTGTCACATATTTATGTGAAACAAAACTGCGGACGCAGTAATCGACCAAGTCACATACTTGGAAGTCACACTCACACAATCGCCCTTAAACTCTCTCTCACACACACACACACACACACACACACACAATGGCCTCATCATTGTGTTTTCGTCCGAAAATTTCACACTGCCATCAACACTGGACGGACACGAGTCAGCTATAGCTTTTTTTTTGTTAGCTTGACGTTAAGCCACTATTACTTTGGTATATTTGTCATTTGTTTTCCCCACATCGGATGATCAACAAATAAAGTTCGTATCCATAAGAAAAACAATGCGACGCTATTTATTGTATTATTCAATGAACAAACTGGTGGGAAACGAAAGAAGCAAAAAAAAAAAAAATGTTTAGCCACACAAGTACACATCATTCATTTACTTTGAATGAACGTAATACATAAAGTGTGGTTCACCATAATCGCATTTCTCTTCCATTCAAAAATTAATTCGTTATAATAATAGCAATAATATAATCATGAAGCAATATACATTAGCACATTGTGTAGGTATCATTTGATCCGTCTTTGGGTTTTCTAATTATTTTATTATTATTTTTTTTTTTTTTATTCATGTCGCATTGTTTGGACTCGACGCTATTTTTGAAATTTTCCAATTTCATAGAATATTTGGTCCAATATTTTAACAGGCTTCTACAGCTATTGTGCAAATGAATACCGCCACCGTCGCCGCCAATGAAAATGTGATTATTTTGTGATTTTAACTTTTAAATTCGATGGGCCAATAAATTGATGAATTGTGATATTGTGTGAGAAGCAATTTAAATATTGATGCAATTTTCCTGAACTATGAAAATGAACAAATGCAAATACAAATGTGCTTTGTTTGAAATAACTCAATGGCTGAACTTAAAAATATCCACATAGAATTTCTGTTCCAATTGGAAATTCTATATCGCTCGGAGTTCGTGTCGAAACAATTTGTGTATAGATTATGGGAGCGCATGGAAAAAAAATCAAATCATTCAATTCTATAAATACAAATTGATATAATTACTTACTAAATCGGTTATCAACTATTTATCTATCCCAAAATAAACATAACGATCGAAAAATGCGTGGATGGAAGTACTTTCGTTTCGTTGTTTTTTTTTTTTTTTTTTTTTGAACAAATGTTGCTGACAAGAATTGATGTGATTTGAGATAGTTTCGAAAACTAACACACTTGATTCGATCTGAAAACGGTTTTTCGGGAAAAATCAACGAAACATACACATAATAGACATTTGGATGGCTCTGAATTTGAAGACACACATTGATATCAACTGAAAATTTCACATTTTGAAAACGAAAACTGCGAACGCAACCATGCTCGCACTTGTTAATTCAATGAGACATGTTTGATCAATGGATACCATATTACTAAGCAAGATACATAAGCCGGTAGACAAAAACTGGGAGTGTTTGCCAGCTAATTTCGTGCATTGTTGCTAATTTTCCGGCTCTGTAATTTGAAACGAATATGACGCTGATGAAAAAAAATGGCGGTCAATCAACCGTATGAATAGAGAGCATAAGGCATAGAGAGCACCCATTGAGCACAGAGCAGATAGACAGCGAAGAACAAACGCATACGTCAACAACAAATCCTTTATAAAAAGAAAAAAAAAAGAAATATATATATATATATATATTTTGATTTTTATCCCAGAAAATTAAGTGCTATTTTAGGCTACACCGTAGCCGTCCAATTCAATTGACCGTACGTACCACGGGAATAGAGAACCATTCATTTGTAGACGATTGGCGTCCGTGTTCGCCAACCGTATTATTTACCAAACTGTATGCATGTGTGTGTGGGTCTCCCTCTCCCTCTCCCCCCCTCTCTCTCTATGCTTATGTGTGCATGTGTTATACACAAATCGAATCGAACTCAATTCTCATTTACATAATTTACATAATTTAAAATCCAATTGCCGTGGAAAAGCACAGGTTTGTTCTCATTGGCTTATTTACTAATTGGAATGTACTCAAAAGAATCGGCTTGAAACAAAACGAAAAAACCGATCAATGAATGAAAATTTTTCGGACCTTCGGATGATCTATGATGAATATCTGATATTGGGGCGGCTGATGACCGCTGATGTGATTAAGTCGGTCGACCAAACAAAACAAAACACAAAGAAATCACACACACACAAAATCTTTTATCACAAAATGAGGTGAAAACTTACCTTTAAATCCGGTATATGAAATTTGTAGTTGACGCACAAATTGTTCTGTTTGCTGGTTACATTATTCATGGTTTCCCATGTTTGTTGCATTGTTTTGTCACCGGGTGCAGATATTAACCAATATTCGGCCATTGTTAGTGATTTAGCGGTTTTGCTTGGCTTTGGATTTTTCGCAAAATTGAAACGCTCCACAAAACGACGTGCGTGTATTTAAAATACGTTTGTTGGTGAATTTGGCTCGACTTTTAAATGATTTAGCAAATAAATTTACGCCCTAAAAATATAAGATTGTTCATATGGATATTCTTTTGAAAAAGTGTCTAGGATTAATTTTTGTTTATCAGCACAGTAGATCTTTTGTTGGTGATCATTTTGGTTTTCGTCATTTGTTTGGTATTTAATTCAATAAATTGATTGATTGATTTACTTTCGGTATGCTTCATTGTCGAAAGCACGTGTTACAAAATGAGAAATAATCAAAAAAAAATTCCAAATTTTTGTTTTAACTAATTTTAGTTTCAACCTTTTCAACGGACGAAGGGAAAATTATCCCCTTTCAAAATAAACCAACAATTAAATTGAAAAAACCAAATCGAGTAAACGAAACTCGCATGAGGAAATGGAAACGATTTGAACAACACACATTTTCACCCAAAACATTATCACATCATGATTTTTTTTTTATTCGATTTCTGTTGAACAATTTTTTTTATTCTTTCTTGGATCGATCGAGGAAGCGACTATTTTAGTTCCATTGTATGCATAAAATGACAATACAATTTTCTCTTTTTTTTGTTGTTGTATCGATCGGAACTCTTATGAACACCACCAAAACAATTTTTTTTTTTTGGTTTAAATTTTCAAACTAAGATGCAAACAACAACAACACACCAAACAAGCGCCGTATAAAAACAAAATTAACACAAAACTATAGAATAAAAACAATCCTTTTGAAAAATTTCAAATGAAAAATTCACACGCCTTTTCGAATTGAAAACAAAACAAAAAAACCGAACGAAAAACAAAAACAAAACAAAAATTATTATTCCGGAATATTTTGAATACACGGTTCGGTTTGTAGCTAATTTTCCGATTGGATTTTATCCGAACCGTTGCGCGTTTGAATAAAATAAAGATTTATGAATTATGGACAAGTAAAAATAAAACTAAAAATCAAATAGTCTGGTTTGTTTCGATTAAAATCGAAAACAAATTGATAGAACGAGTGATAGAACATTTGTCTAAGAATTCAACCGATGTGAATAACATCACAAACTCGACTGAATTGAAGCCATGCGATTGGGCGACTCAGGCGAAATGTGAATGTTGTGCTTGGCGTTTGTGTTGTGCCAATGGATATGTATATTCGTATGTTGTGTTCGTGGTGTTTGCGAACATGGCTTTGGCCCAATACCAGCGCCGTTACTGTTTTCAATCCAGCTGTTCGAAGGGAGGGAGGCTTGCATTATGGATGTACGTTGCGGTGGCTCAAGTCTGATGTCAAATTCAAATGTGTATTTATATGTTATATGCATACATGTGTACGCGGTTCTCTACTACATAGATCTATATAACATATATGCGTACAAGGGTTTTATTTTTATTTTTTTTTTATTTTTTGAAGGGAAAAGAACACAAACCAACAACAGTAAAACCGAACATTTTCCACGTGCGCATTATTTCAACTATACAACAAACAACACATCACCACATCAATAGTATGGTATTTGCTTAGCATTCTGTTCTGAGTGAAAAATGGCTATCGATTGAATCGGCTAGTAATGTATTCGTTTATGTTTATTTCGTATGTTGTTGTCATCGTCCTGAAATAATAGTATACTTCATCGAAGCGTGTGCTTAAAATCACAGCTTGAGACGCAGGCCATCAACCATCAAACACCAACCCAACAGCGACTAGAATGAGAACGAAGAGAAACAACAACAACAACGACGACGACGACGCTTGTAAAATGTCACAATAACATACGGTAGATGGGCTACTTGAGCATACGCATTGGTAATTCAACAATCGATACATCCATCAGCGTTCCGGTGTAGTAACGATTTCCGTTTAACATGTACTTAGAAACTACACGTGGAAAATTGTCAATTTTTGTTAATCAATCTGTATTCTTGTTTAATATTCAAATCGAATGGAAAATGAGGGGGGGTGGACGCACTCAAGTGGAAAATAAAATGAAATCCATAAAAAAAATAGAAATTAGAAGGCGGTTGAACATGTCACTTGATTTTTTTTTTCCATCATTTAACCGTCTCAACCGGTCGACCCAATTGCGAAAAATGCAACTAATGACTCATTTGCAGACTTCCATTGCGTGGCATTAAGAATTCATTACAATTTTGTATGGCATGTTTTTGTTTGGTGTTGTTGCTGCACTAGCAATCAAAAGGACGATAGTAAAAAAACTGGTAAAGTGGACAAATAGAGTGAAATTGTTATAGCAATAATTTTCATATTGTGGTCTCTGAACAACACAGTTTTGTGTTATTGATTATATCCCTTCACACAATTCCATAAACATTAATTATGCTAAAACAATTCTTTGATTTAACGATGTATTTTTGGTTTGAAGCTCTCTGATCACTGGACAAACTGGCGTTAGTCACATTTTTTGGGTCCCAATGTAACGCGTGACACAGTCTCGTTACGAAATTATGTGTGTGTTCAAATAGCTAAAAAAAAAGAAGAAACGAATTATCAAAAAGCTTTTTAAGCCTAGACGTCCATAGGCTCATGGGTATTCTATGCTACAATTTTGGATGCAATCGCTTTTTGGAGGCTCCTCTGCTCATAAATGTTCGATTTATACGTTTCAGCTGAAAATGTCATGTTTATCCAACATGCCAAAATAAAATAAACAAACATAAAATGTTGGCGAAATGATTTGAATTTCCCATTCCACAGCGAAAAGGCGAAATCCCGTGCGAAAAGCCACCAATTTAATTTGTAATGAGCTTAGACATGATTCTAGCATCTTTGTTTAATCAAATAATGTACACCTGGAATGTATGATTTGTACCAAATCCATTTGACATTGGGAAGAAAAGGGCAACAAAACCGAAAATTTTATCAAATTCTTCGAACAAACACTTTAAACCGCAACATTATTGCAAAAAATAACGTTGCTAAAACTATGGAGAGGAAAAAAAATTGCATTAGTTTCATTAAAATATCGATCAAATACGAAATCAAGTAAGAAAATTGAACACTGGATTGAAGTCAGCTGTTTTGCTATTGGTCACATGACATTTGTAGTGTTGAAAATTGTTAATATGTTTTGGGTACACTCAACCAAGATTTCAATGGTTTTTGGATCAGTTTCGATTGAAAGATTTGCATGTGTTTTGAGAGCGAAAATGATGTTGTTTTCTCAGAATCGAAAGACATTGCATTCAAAAACAAAAATCACCAATTTCAATTCATTAAAAACAAATGTGAGTCTTGTGATGCGCCGTATCATTCACATTGTCTGCTGCGTTTTTTTTTCGTTCATTTCATTTCAGTTGTGATAATGTCTCAAAATTTCAGCCAATTTTCTGTTACTCGAAAGCTCATCATTGCATTTGCACACAATAAATCATTGAACAGATTTTGACAATTTAACCAATTTTGTACGCAGAATCGAGCTTCAAACAAAAATAATCCGTATATAAATCTAAATAAAAAAAAACTTGAATTTTCATGTTTGATTCTAATCACAAGTTTTGTCGTTTTTTTCACTATATCTGTCTTTGTTTCGTTCAATTCACCGTCAATGGACACACGAAAGAGAACGATATACCGACCGAACCAACATTAAAAAAAAAATCTCTGTGCTGTCAAACAAAAATTATTCTCTCGATTTTTTTTTCTTCGTCTTTTCATTTTTCATTCACATTGAATTTTCAAAGGCGTTTATTTTATTTTTTGCACAAAATCAAAATTGAAAATTTCGTCAAATGTTCAAATGTATCAATCAATAAAATGCTTACGATTTTTAAAGGTTGGATTTTTCGAACAAAACACTGGCTGTTTCGACGAGAAAAACTGGTTGGAAATATATATATTCGTAGTTTGTTGGTCTCCTGATTTGCACGAGAACGACAATTTACACATACAACGTATTCACACTAGTGAGTGTTGTTTTTTCTCTCAATCCTAGCAAATTCACCATTTGTGTCATGTGACATTTAACATCGATGTAGATTTAGCCGTTTCAACATTTTTACGATAGACGGCGCGAATGACAGCATTTCAATGTTCAAAAGGTTTATGGTGTAGTTTGTATTGATTACATTCCAAGACATCGCAATAAATGCCAAAACGTTTCACATTTCGATTGAAATTCGTCGTAAAATGTGCTTTTGTATGTTAACACTTGAAAATTGATTGAAATGAGACGGCATTTTTTTGCACATGTTTGCAAACACAATTTCAATATTCATTAGTTTCAACGAAATCATTATGTTGTATATTTGAATCGAATTCTATCGATTGCAAGGAGATGGCGTTACTAATCAATCGCCAAGAATTATTATTTAAACAATAAATGTTTTCCAAACAACATTTGTTGTTTAACACTTCAAAATATCCGAATTATTTTAAGAACTGTGTGTTACGATTGATACAAAATGCTAGCACAGTTTGTTTACACAGGATCTGTTGTTCATTCAACCATAGTGATGTAAGATTCAATTAAGATGTATTTCATCTAATTAATTGGCCTCGATGAGATTATTTGTTGGCAAAATACATTTTGCTTCATACACAAATCCATACCAAACATATAGAATAGGTATTTCCACAGTCAGGACAATGACCCATCGTCATCAGCCAATGACTTGGATTGGACATATGGAAAGGTGGAATGTTGACAGGGGACTACACTTGCTATGTCATAAATGCCATGCCACAAAAGACAAATTCTATACATATTTCTTGGTGTTTGACTTTTGTTTCGGTCTCTCATCAAATGCATACTGGAATTTGATACGTTAATGCTACGTTTGAGTGGTCTAATTGTATTTGTTTACAGCAAAATACGCAGTAATCGGTTTGAAATTGTGTTTGATAAGCAAATGTAATGGAGAGAGAGTGAGAGCAGCGAGCAAGCGAGAGAGATGCAGCTATTTCGAAGTTGTGTTTCTTATTTCAAATTGAATTTCAATTCTTATGGTAACAGACGTCCCCTAAATATGTAGATTTATAATTTTGTACATTTTATTTATGGCTTCGTTGTTGCGATAATGTGCATATACAAATACAAACTTTTAGATAAAGTTGTTAAGAGTTTAACAAACATCACATTGCACTGGGCTACACGTTTTCTAACAACAAATGTTTTGTTTCAAATGTTCTACGAATGGTTTTTATTTTCATCTAGAATCTTTTCTATAGTTTTTCGATCTAACAACAACAACAGCAACAAAAATGGAATATTTTATATTGTTTTTGATGGAAAAGCCCGTTTAAACTGTATTTGTGCAGAAATTGATGCAGAGAAAAAGAATTGTTTGCTCACAAATTCGCATTCACTGCATATTATTTTTGAAATACATTTATTCGTTACATCGATGTATATTCTTCAGTCAAGAACTTCACTGAAACTTGTTTGTCTAAGCATTTGGGTAAGATGTGAATGGCGTTTGAAATGTATGCGAGTTTGTGTGTGTGTGAGGATAAAAATGATAATCGATTATATGCAGTAATGACTAAAAACGAAAACCAGTCTTCATTTTCAAAATGAATATTCTAAAAATCCATTGGTCGATATCATTTCAACAGGCCATCTGTAAATTCCCGAATGAAAGGAAAAAAAAGAGACAACAACCAACAAGCTATAAAATTAAATTTTTTTTTTCTTTAATCAGTAAAATGGAAGAACTGCAACTATAATTGCCAATCAGAATTCTATCGTATCTGTGTGTTGAAGAGGAGACAGTAGCAGAGAACACAAACATGAATATGGAATACTTGCTGCCACTCTATAAAATAGAACCGGCATCAATTTGTTTATTTAATTAAAAGTAAACGGACGAGCTCAACGGACGGAAAGTGAGACAAAGTGGATAGATAGTGCAAAAGTGAACGAAAACAACAACAACAACAACAACAACAACAACAATTGTTGCCTGAAAAGGGAATTTTGAACATGTGGAGTGCCATTTATATAAGTTTGGCAATAATTTGCCTTCAACAAAATGTATGTGATGTGAATGCATTAGACAATGGATTGGCATTGCGACCGCCTATGGGTTAGATGTAAGGGGATAATCACTCAGAAAATGCTGGTTTCATTACAATTCATTACACAGAATCTTTTTCATTACTTTCATTACTTTCAAGAATTTTAATTTTTGTGAATGATTAAAGAATTCTTTGAGTAATGAAACAATTGGTTTTCTGAGTGAATTTTCTCATTCCTTTTTTTACTATTTTTTTATTCACCGCTTAGAATGTAAGAAAATAGGGTTGGCTTGGCCACATTAAACCATAAATGAAAACTTTCCAAATACTGAGGTTGCGACGGCAAAAATATTGCTTAATTGAGATTGGATTGGTAGAAAGATGAGCAACAAGGAATCGCCGTTTGTCTACGGATTTTGATTGGAGTACTTGTTGAAACAACGATTTTAGGATCAGAGGAATGAGGCTGGTGGAACCGATGAAAGTAAGTAATTTCAATGAGCAAAAACAATTTCAAATGTTTCAAACAATGTACTTTTTCATTTTAATAAGTTATTTTGATCGAATTTATCATAACAGAAGAGTGTCAAATTATCTGTCGACAATGCTGTTCCACATCAACAACAACAACAACAACAACAACAAAACCAAAGACTTGTTTCCAAAATAGTTCGCATAGTTAAAACCAACCAGGCCGACCGTTTTGGATATGTGGTAGTTGTTTGAAACCGTGATGTAAATGCGGGAAAAAGTATACTCTACATTGGTAAGTAGTGTGTCGTAAAAAATTGAAGCTATCGAAGTATAATAATTTAACTGATGAAAACATTTGTTCGTTTGTATATAGGTTTATGTACAGTGAGAGGTGTACCAGTGGACCCCGTTTTCACGGTCAGAAGACTTGAGGACCTCAACAACAACTGAGGTGAATTTCAACAAACAAAATAACCAAAACCAAAACCAAAAAACCAAATGACAAAGTCATGAATTAAATTTGCAACAACTTTTGTAATTTCTCCCACAGATGTTCTCCTACCACAAAACTCAGTTTTAAGCAATATATTTTGCTATCGCGATTTCAATAATTGGAAAGTTTTCAATTTAGAATATTTTTCATTTATGTGGTCGTTTCGCTTTTTTCAAAGCGTTCAAGTACTTTTCACAGTACTGTAAGTTGTCATTACATTTCATTACGAATCGATTCATTTTCATTTCTTTTTCATTACATTTCATTACAAAGTATTATTTTTCATTACTTTCATTATTTTTTTTGTGATTCTCCCCTAGGTTGGATGTCGTGGCAACGTTATCGATGTATTACCGACTGTCAAACATATCCAGATGAATGCATCAGGTAAAAAATTGACTGGAATTTATATCTTTATAACGTGCAACGTATAAACTCTTTACATATATTGTTATCATTGTTGTAATTTAGTGAATGGCTGTTTAAAAATGCCACCGATTATATTGTATCGGATGGTTTTAAGGATGCCGGCTATGAATACATTATAATTGATGATTGTTGGATGGAATTTGAACGAGATCCAGTTACCGATGTCCTCATACCAGATCGAAAACGTTTTCCAAGCGGAATGAAAGCGCTTGCCGACTATGTAAAAATCATGAACTATTTGCGCATTTTTTTTTTCAATTCATTTTGATTTAGATTTTGATATTTAGAGAAACTTTCTCATAATAATAATACTCTACTTTTGATTTACTACGTTGTGAACAAAATGCCAAGCGATTAAGCTCATAAAATGGAAAAAATATCACGGCTATTTAACTATGGATGTTGCGTAAACTCATTGCAGGTACATTCAAAAGGTCTTAAATTTGGAATTTATGAAGATTATGGAACAAAAACATGTGCCGGATATCCTGGTGTTATCAATCACATGGAATTGGATGCACAAACATTTGCTAGCTGGGATGTTGACTATGTTAAATTGGATGGTTGTTATGCAGATATTCTTCAAATGAATCAAGGATACCCGGAATTTGGTCGATTATTGAATGCAACTGGACGTCCCATGGTCTATTCATGCAGTTGGCCAGTTTATCAGGAGGAAAAAGGAATTTTGGTATTTATAAAATGAGACAATTTTTTTTTTTTAAACAAATCCGTTTCAATAAGAACGATAAATATAAACACTCTCATCTTATTCCTAGCCAAACTATGAAGCATTGAAAAAACATTGCAATTTATGGAGAAATTGGGATGATATTCAAGATTCATTTGAATCACTCAATAAAATTACGGAATATTTTGCCACAAATCAATCACGCATTCAGCCACACGCCGGGCCTGGACATTGGAACGATCCGGATATGTTGCTTATCGGCAATTATGGTTTAACGATTGATCAAAGTAAAACGCAAATGGCCATTTGGGCAATTTTAGCTGCTCCATTGATTATGTCAAATGATTTAAAGAATATTCGCTCAGAATTTCGCGAAATTTTGATCAATCCACAAGTTATTGCAGTGAATCAAGATGAGCTCGGCATACAAGGAACACGAATTCGATTTGAACGAAAAATTGAGGTGAATATAAAATTGAAATGTTTGTTTATCTTGACCATTCACATAATTTTTTTTTACCCGTTGAATAATATTCCAATACAGACCTGGGTGCGTCCGATCACTCCAATTGTTAATGGATCATATTCGTATGCCATTGCTTGGGCTAGTAAGCGTGATGATGGTGCACCATATGCAATCACTCCAAAATTGATGGATTTTGGTTTGACTCATCAACAAGGTTACTCAGTCACTGTATGTGTCAATCGAATGTTTATTTATTCCATTCAAACTTAAAATTGTGTTATTGAAACTAAGACGTTGTAATATTTATTCTGTTTGAATAGGATTTATTTGATGAAAGTCGTGAATTTGAACACATATATCGTCCCAATGTTAACTTTACAGTTCGTGTGAATCCATCAGGTAAGCCTTGTACAGTACAAGCACTTTAGTGATTTCAATTTTGAAAAAATTTCAATTTGTTTATCATTTCAGGTGTCGCATTTTATAAATTCACACCCGTTAACGAGGAACAACTTTGAATTCATCGTTAACCTAAACTGTTGAGTTGTATAAACTCATGAAATTGCATGCGTATTTTGATTTATTTCTTTTTATACAATATATCGTCGTCTATCCAAATTCCGACCTATTTATGCGTTTTCTTGACTTTGAATGTGTTTATTTTGTATATTACTAGAGGAACGTTTTTCGATTTTTTTTTTGAATGATTTTATGTATACTTTTCAAATGCAACTAAAAATGTTAATTTTTATACAGTAATTCCTTTGAAAACAGTTATTTGTTCCCATTAGGTTCGGAATTTGGATAGACGACGATATGTAAAACAAAATTGTCAAATGGCGATATATGCAAGTGAATGTTAGACAGAGAGTGCGAGAAAAAAAAATGAAATCAACTGAAATGATTTCGTCGAAATAATAAATTTTTGCATTTTTTTTTTTATTTGCTGGTTTGAGCTAATAAATCATTCAGCAATATTCAATCTGTTTTTATTTCTACTTTTCAGCTCTATGATGTACCAGTTTTGCTAGCATTTTTTTTCTCGAAAAGTCATCAAGAATGAAACATTGTGAAAATGTTGATTCGAATGTTTATAAACAAGCCCAAAAAAATCGTTCATCGTTGATTGGTATTGCGTTCTTACTTGACTTCTAATTTAAAAGTTTATTTTGCATTTTTGTTTTGATAAAATGTTTGACGTAATTGATTTCCTTATGAACGACACTTTTGAAAGTTAATCGCGAAAATTACACCAAAGTAAATGAAAATCACAGTCCAATTTTGTTAATTAATTAATAATATCAGAAAATTTTCGATCCTCAGCCCAATCCGTTGATCACCAACTCGATTCAGTTAAAATACAAGCTAGAGCTTTGGCACATAATAAAATGTTTTTCTGCATTTTGTACCGAGTTAAGATTCTTATTTAATTAGAAATAATTTAAAATCGATTTTTAAACTGATTGTTGAATTGTTTTAAAAATTACCTTAACAGTTCAACGTTTGCTAACGTTCAATATGATCAAAATGACCACATTTTACCCGATATTGAACAACGTTTAAATGATTAAATGCATTCAAAATGTCCACACAGTTTTGGACGTTTTGATAATATTCCATTTGCTGATGATAGCGGACAATAGAAGAATCAGAGAATGAACAAAATCGTGATTCGGCTGCGGTTAAGAATTTATTTGAATTATCATCGAGTCAGGATACAGTGAGACGGAAATCAAGATGTCATTGCTAATTTGTTTCTAATATCTCATTGTTAGTTAAATAACTAAATGAATCAAGTTTATCGGCAACACACTTTCATATTTTATAGATTATTTAATTATTAAAATAAACTTGATTGTTGGATTTTCTTCACAAAATTGAAACCACGAAAACGATCAATAAACAATATGAAAATATTCTTTTCATCAGATTTGACTGTGATTAATTTGTGTGTGGACTCGAATGAGTATCACTTTAGATAACGAGTCAGATTATCTATTTGTTATTTATGATTCAAAATTGCGGGAATTACATCAGTCAGATAAACCGTGGATATGGATATCCTCTGGGTAAGATTTCATTGAAAACTTCTTCATAACAATCTTATAATGATAATCTGTATTGTCTTAAAGAGTGTATGCGTTATTGAGCCTATTGAACCCATTACACAAGCTACGAGTCAGGTAAATGCACCGATTGAACAAAAAAAAACATCAAAAATAGAAAATATCAATCCAAGGAAAACGGAAAACAAAAGGAACAAAACCGAAAAAACTTTGAATTCATCGCTGAATGAATTAGTTGTACAAACTCTTGAAATTGTATCAACTGATTATTTTTTTTCCAAACAATAAAATGATTTAATGGAAATGATAAAAGAACTGTTATGATATTTTGGATATTTAGATATATATTTTGATTTCAAGGCACCTTTGTATTCAGACGTAAGAAAAGCAGTTAAAGTAAAAGCTTATCGGATTACAATTTTCTTTTTATCCATATCAATACAATATTGAATGTGAATGTGTTGTTCTCTGTGTGAGTTGGTGGTGCTATCTTTTGCTAATTTAGCGAACTATTCGAAGCTTTTACCTGATGAATATCAAAAAGTCGAACGAAGAAAGCAATTTATGTTATATCAATTAAAGTTCATTTGCAATCAGTATTGGGAAAGTCAATATTTGAAAAAAAAATCACAGCAAAACTACTGCGGCTCATTTTAAATGTGAAATTTACCTAAAATTGCTTTCGCTGCTAATTACGGCCTAACGGCCTTAAAGAAATCTATTATTTGTATGCTTATGCTCATTTCAAGTTTTCAACATTTATTATGTTCGGCCTGAACAGTTCGCAATGTTTACCTGATTGATGTCCAAATTCCAGCCTTTTTTTCCCGAAACGTTTCTATTGAAATATGCAAATCAATTCAAATGCATCTATTTTTGGAATTTTAACGATATTCAAAAATGAATGGCAAAAAAAAAATTCCATTCAAGAAAGTACATGTGTCATACGATTTGAATTGCAAAAATGAAATCAAAACAAAGTCACAAATAAACGCATCAAAGATCTCAAATTGATAACAATCGATGACCCATTCAGACGGTTTTCGACTTGGTTTTCGCATATAATAGACGAACGGTAGTCGATAATAAATTTGGTATTCACAAAAAAAAAAAATTAAAAACTGACCCCCACCTTTGGCAATGCTATGATATTTGGCACGACGACATTTCTTTTTCATCGAATTCTTTTGAAAGTTATTTTGGTGTGTCTTCACATTCATATTGTATCGTCGCTAATGTATCGGCTTTGGCCACCAATGAATCTGGCTGATTTGTTACATTGTATACAATGTACACCAAACAATGGTGTCATTTCGCTGATCACCAAAAAAAAAAAAAAAAACAACAACAACAACAACAACCTCTTTTTAAAGTGTGAATCGTGCTATCGCCGGTCACTCATAATGGTCACTCGTCAATTTCAAAGTGCTACTTATCTAATATTGAGCTAATCAGTTAGCGACCTTTTTACATTTAGAAGTAGTTCCACGCAGCCATAACACTCGTTTTTTTCCCCTCTTTCACATTTAGTTTCAGATAATAGATTTTCGATACAAGAGAATTTGAAAATAGTTTTCAACAGTTCTACCAAAATTGTGGAATTTCAATACAAAACGCGCGCTGTTTATGAGTAAAAATACCGGTTTTTAATGCATTCATCTATTTTATTTGAATGCAGTTAAAATCTGCCCCGTCAAAATAACTTTAATAAGTTTTCTTCATCTTTCTAAATGTTGTTCAATTTCATTTAAAATCCACATACCAAATATCTTCATAGTTCTCTACGCAGAGTAGACTACTCTATAACCATTTGGTTTGTCTTATTTTATAAGCATTTTTCGATTGTATCATATTTTCCAATGTATTTTGATTGGTATTGGAAGAGTGTGTTACAACAGCTCGGTAACATCAAAGTCATTTCCGATGAAATAGTTATGAAATACGATGGCAAGGTGTTTGCGATGAACGCAACATGCAGAATTTGGACTACGATCTAATGCGAACTGTTTCCGCATTCATATAATTGCAAATTAATACACCTTTTTTTTCTCTTTTAGTTTGCATTGCATAAATTATGGGAGAAGTGTGTTTAATCAAGGGTATCAATGTAATATAAATTTTTATTTTTGATAAACATTTAGTATGTAACAAATTGTTACTAACAATGGATAGAGTACGTGTGCAGTCTGTAGGCAGGCGCTTTACTTACACTTTCAAACAATCTTCATTCTTCATTTCCCAAAATTCCACGTGCATACTGAAACAAAATGAATACCAAACACTTGAATTTATTTTCCATTTGTCTATTACATTTTATTCGATTTGTTTTTGTTTTAATTGATTTTGTTCAAATCAGTACAGTTTGTCAATGCGGAATCTATAAAAACATTTGAAGTAACATTTTTTAATGCGCCTCTCCATTAGTTTCATTTGTCTAATAAATGAAATTGTTAAAATAGCTAAATTGTGAAAAAATATTGCATCTTAACAAAACGTGTTGTTCATTTGTGAATTGATTGTGTTGTGAATGCTTTTACAAAAATCGGTAAAAATGGTACACTAAGTGATACTATTTAGTAAAGAGTCTTTACTAGGTAGTTGGCTAATTATTGTCACACAATTGTTTATCGAAATTAAAAACAAATTTGTTTCGTTTTTTTTTTTTTTAATTTCGCATTGGGACGATATTTTTGTTCGGTTTTAAATTTGTCATTTTGAAAAACATTCATCAAATCGTCTATCATTTCATGGTGTTTATGAGTTTAATTTGTTTATATTTGCATAGGTAAAAGCATTGACGCATAGAGAGAAAAACACAAAATTATTGATGATATAAAACTCTCAATGAATTCGCAGTTTGTAATAAGACTCACATCATTTGCTTCTTTACATTCCTATTTGTAAAATAATAATCATTCCACTAATGGTTTTGGCTTCGTAAAGTGAATAAATTTCACGTTTAAGTATGCTATCCTTTAAACATTAGATTGAGTGGGGGGAGGGGGGGAGGGATGTTGAGGCGAAGAATTCAAATGAGAAAACACCATTTATTTTCATAAGATGTTGCAATGTTTAAAAAGAATGTAAAACAAATACGAGGGAAAAACCGATTCATACATATTGTGGATGTAGAGAAGATTTTAAGTGTATTTAAAGCTCATTGTTTGACGATGAACGCAGATTACTTTTGTATTATTATAAATATAATGTATGACTAAGGAGTGGCCGTTTGCCGAGCCAATCAATTTAATGACGTATTTTCAATTCATTCAGGAATTTTATTTGATTTTTTCTTGGGCCTCTGGGTTCTTGTATTTGGTGCCACGTGATTGGTGTATATACCTGATTTCTTCTCGATTTCACACAAACATGTGTTGAAATCGTTTTCTCTATGTATTTCGATAATTATATTCAATTTGTTTGTTATTTAAATATTCTATTTATTTTTCGGTCAGGTAAAATTTGTGGAAACAACGGAATTTTCGTTTTGTTTTATTTTACTAAAAAATGTTGTGTTTTTTTTTAAATTATTTTTTTTCATTTTTATTTCAGAAATTTGTGTAAATCTTCTCTGAAGATCAAAGTATTTTCAATGTTTATTAAATATTTGTCTTTTTTTGATTTGTTTTATTCTTAATAAAAAAAAAATGTTTGTTTGTGTGTTTCAAATGACATGTCAACCAAAGAAGCAATACAAATGAATTTTAAATTTATTTTTTTAACTACATTTCAAGTTGAAATGTTCAACGCTATCTCAAATTGATAGATAGTTGTAATTTTATCGATAAAATATTTCAATAGAAAAAAAATTATAGAAAAACATTATTTCAAGCAATTCAATTAAATAAAGGCTCATGGCCATTTTGTGTTTGATGTTTTCCATGTGGATTCAATAATAATCGTTTCGAATTCAATTTATATAAAAAACAAAAAATAATAAAAATAAAAGCAAATTCTGAAATGATAACAAATTGAAGTAGAGGCAATTGAGTATAATATTTACAGATCGGTTGGTACACGCTCATAAACGCGTCGATGCATTTCGTCAACCGAATTGAGGTAGAATGTGCCCGGAAATAGAACATCAACACGGCCACTTGGTACATATGGTGCTGCATGATTATTGTGCTCACGAATCTCCATCAAACGGGTAAATTCTTCGGGTTCGACTTTTTGCCGTTGCTCCAACAATGGTTTAATGTCGGTCAATTTATCGGTGACGGTGCGCAAGTGATTTACATTATCACTAAGCGAAATCGAATAAAACGATGATGCCAAACCGGAACCGTATGAAAATAAGGCAATATTTTTGCCAGCCAATTCGCTGGCATCGGCACTAATCAAATATGATACAAGTCCTGAATACACGGACGGTGTGTACATGTTACCGACTTGATTGGCCAACAATAGTGATGGTTTTGTTTTTGTTTCGAATACATTTTTATAGTGGGTCATAAACGCTTTTTCTACTTCACGATCAAAGTATGTGTCCTCCAATTTAAGCTCATCGAAACGCTCAAACCCAGGATACAGGGTTTCACGTTTGGCTGGTGATGTTTGTAAGAAATCGTTGAAACCCAAACGTGCCAATGATTTTTGTACGAGCTTACAGAATGGCGTGTGGAATAAAATCGCATCGAATGAATTCAATGATATGCCAGTCGGTGCATTTGGATGCAATTTATCATACTTTTCACGATACAATTGATAGCATTTGTCCAGAGCGCTTAGATAGCATTTGATGGATAATGTGCCATCAACCGTTGGATATTCGGAGCTAAGGTCGGGTTTGTAAAAATCGTACGCGTGTTTCATGTATGTTGAACGAAGTCCACGATCAAAAACAACGGGCGCATTTGGTCCAATTAGCATAGCAACAGCGCCAGCACCGCCGGTTGGACGAGCTGAACCTTTCGCATAAACAGCAATATCACCGCACACCACCAACGCCAAACGTCCATCCCAGCTGCTTGATTCGATCCAATTGATGGCATTGAATAAGGCTGCGGTGCCACCGTAACATGCGTTTGTCGTATCAATTCCCTCTAAATCGGTTACACCATGCGGCTCAAACAATTGCATCAACACGGATTTTACACTCTTTGATTTATCAATAATTGTTTCGGTGCCAACTTCCAAACGGCCAATTTGTGCATGTGCAATATTATTGCGCTCAAGCAATTTACTAACGACGGTTAAACACAGTGAATTGATATCCTCACGGTCGGAACAGAAGCCCATACGACTTTGGCCCAAACCAATCGTATATTTACCACTTGATACTCCATCGAATACCTCGAGTTCCGTTTGATCGACAAATTGCGATGGGAAAATCAGCTCAATTGCCAAAATTCCAACCTTTTCTGGCCACTTTGACATCATTTTTCTTGATTTCGTTGATTTTAAATTCACGTTCCAAATGGACAAAAAAATCGATCAATTTGTTTTTGTTTTACGAGAAAAAAAAATGTTCGTTACTTGTGCTTCGAACAGCGCTGTTCTTGATACTAATGATAGCACTCGAATTTTGTGACTAAATTGTTGTTTCCCTCTGATTATGATTTTTTTTCCACAAATTTACAACACACAAAAAACGAGTTTTTTTTTTTAAATTGTGTGTAAATCTCACGTTGTATTTAACACATAAAAAGAAAAAACTTTCACCTTTGCCTTTGAAACTTTCTATTTACGTGGTGCAACAGCAGCTATGTGTGTATTGTTCAATCGTGACTACTATGCTCACACACCAAAAAAAAAACAGCCGTGGAAAGAAATATATAATGAAAATGTTTGTATAATGTTGCGCACGTTTTTTTGCTTTGAAATGCTCACACAAGCCTCAGCACAATACCAAAACTATGAGAGTGTTTTTTTGTTGTTGTTGTTTCTTCTCTGGTCTTTTTGTTGTATGATTAATAATTTCGTTTGCGCCGTTTGCTGTTGCTGCTGTTACCGATCTGCTACTGATTGCTGCTAGTTTTGCTTACTACTTTCGTGGTGGTTGGCGTTAGATTTGCACGCAATCAACACGAATCGATTGAATGATTTATGTTTGATTAGTATCCACTTGAAGATAATTCCCGAGCGACTATTGGCCTTTGTTCAGTTCGGTCCAAAAAAAAAAAACAACAAAAAGACGAAACTTCAAGTTATCAAGTAGAGCACTTTCGCAAATAAAATCGGGTCCCAAGAAGAAAAATTCCCAATCTCAACCGATCGAAGAAAAACCAATAATGTTCCGTTCGAGACGAATGACAAATGGAAATAATTGAATTAGAAGTTAGTGTAATGTAATGCACACGCTCGAACACACACACAAATCGATGTCATTAAAATAGCTTCCTTCAATTGTAAATGTGTTGACCCCAAAAAAAAACTGGCAGCGGCTTTTTTTTAGTCAAATTCGCAATAATTCGATATTCGGTTGCAACGATGAATTGATGACTTATTGTTATTTTCGTTGTTGTGTTGTTTTTTTTTGTCTCTAAAGTTGGATTCTCTCCAAAGTGAATATTCCAAAACGAAGCGGTATTCACAAAACGATCCGACCACCTTCAAGTAAAATGTCTTACTGATCACTTGAATCGCGTTTCAATCACCGTGAACTACTTTTAATTCAGTAAAAATGAATGAAAAAGAAGTGAAGAAAAAATGTATAAGTTTCTTTCGGCTTTCTGTTTACCACTCCGATGTGCTCTTATGAGTGTGTGGCTCTTCTGCCTTCTTTCTTCATCTCTCTATTCATTACTTCGTTGTGTGCTAATTCGTTTTTCTGTTTTGTTTCACTCAATTCTGTTGTTTCTCTTTTCTTCTCTCACTTTCCTTTGCCCCACAAGTCTCTCACTCTCTTTGATCACTTATTTAAAATATTTACACATGAAACCGCACGCGCGATGTTAAAAAAAAATGGGGAAAGAGAGACGAATACAACAACAACCACAAAAAAGAAGTCAATCGTACGTTTTCTTGTGTGTTTTTTTTTTGGGAAAGCCACTGACTAAATCGTTCGACAGCACACAACTAGGAACTGAGCCGGTTAACGACGGTTAACAGCATGATTTTTTCTTCTTCTTTCGTAGTTTGCATAATCGCGTGTGACTTTTCAATTTCACTGATCGTCGCACCGATTGGTTTTCTTTTCACTTCGCCACTGGCATGAGAGCTTTCTCTCTCTTTTACTCTCTTTCTTCCTGTCTCTCTGTGGCACACACACACACACACACACACTTCTTATGTTGATTTAATGTGATATTGTTCGATCAATCGCACGATGTCAGCGCGCAATTCGTTTCCGTGATTGGTTTCATTCAAAACGAAAAATCCACCAAAAATAACAGAAAAACTCAAGCAACAGAAGAAACCATTAATAGTACTACGGTCAACAACGGGTTTTGTTTTTAATGTTCAATATTGTTTTCAGCCACGTCCACACTGGCACAGTTCATTAGGAAATTGATGCTTCTATCAGATTGAGCTCATCAGACGGGGCGAGCACATGTATGAATTGTCATTTCTTTTTTACTGAAGTCATTATTCTGATTACACATGATAACATTTGATTGTTGAAGTTTCGCGGTAAATCATTGGCAAATTATGATTCACACCATATTATTTCACCGAATTTTTATTTTCTACTCATTTCATTGATAAGTTTTTTTGCACACAAATGTTACATCATTTTCGAGTGTCCGATGCCAAATAGTCACTATGCTACTTTCACGGATAAAACGGAATCCATTCAATCAATATTGAAATTTCCGACAATCAATTGACACAGCCGAAGAAAAGAGGGAAAAAAAACGCAAATTGAAATTCGAATTCGATAAAAAAATTGATGTCAATTTGATTATTATTATTATTATTTTGGCTGAAAATAGAAATGTCAAAACTAAAATTCATTGAATAAAAAGTGTTATACATAAATACACGTGACTGATGACAGCATAATTGTTGAGTGTGGCCCTCTAGCGAACATACTTTTAACCTGCATGCATTGCTACAACATATCTATAAATACGTTTGCGATAAGAGAGTTTATCGTATATTTTTTATCCAGTTTGAAACGGTGCATTTTCACTGTTGTTGTTATTTTTAAACAAAACAAAACTAAACAAACAAAAGAACCGCTTGTTGCTGGACACGTAACCCGAACCCGTATGAGTCATATTGTTTTCAAAATAAAATATGTGCTTCGTTTCAGGTTTGCCATAATGGTTGCACACGTAATATGCACTATTAAACCACGATTACATGTGAAAATGTGTAAATAATTCAATTTTAACTGAAAACCCCATCTTCGCAATGAATATGAATAGAACAATTTTGCGTTGGTAACCACATACAATTTAGCTTATTAACGTTTTTCAATTAAGCTAAAAACCAACCTTCAACCCCAAAATGTGGGCGTAATGCGCATACATATTACAGAACAGTGAAAATGCATTTTAACATTATAATCAAACCTATAAACGAATATATTTTTCATTCAAATTATTACGCATCGTGAAAATGCCTCAGCATCACATCAAAATTAAATTAAATGGTGTTGTTGAATTGAATTGCATTTTCCAACACAATTTCTACTCCTTCAATTAATCCGATTATTTATAGCACATACAGAATTTCACTTTATTCGTGGAAAAAATGGAATAATATTTCCATGTACTGTGATAGATTCATCTAGATGCTTTCCATACTGAATATTATATTTGTACGTGCTTAATGCACCGCATTAAGCAAAACAATTAAATTCAATTTCAGCCAAAAATACTAAGTTTGAAGATATTTTAATTTTACTATTGGAATATAAACTTTTCAATGGAACAAACTGCTTAACCGACCGATTAAAAACCGAAATTTTCAAGTTCTTCTTGATTATATGACCATTTTTTCCATAATACCGTTATATCGTCGGTCTTATTCTGTTCTACTCAGCTACTCTTATGTATCTGGCAAAATCCTTTAATTCGTACATTTGTGGCCGTCTGTATACTTTTTGTTGTGTGACGTTTTCAGTACGGGCTAAGCTTGGTCTAAGTTTGGGTCTTCGAAAGTCAGAGTCTATCTTGGCGTTCCAGGCTAAAAAATTCTCGAAAACAATCCCAAACAAGACGCAATTGTGAACACTTATCCAATATCCAAAAAAAAACGATATAAATCTTCATAAATAAAATGAATTCAATATCAACACATTTCTGAGTTGTATTTTGGTCTTAATATCAATAGACTACTCTGTAAGACCGATTCTGTGTATCGAAACACAGAATTGAATGCTCATAATTGGTTGAAGCATCCGTAAATTTCAATTTGTAACTTGGTATTTGCTTTCGACGTAATATTATAATTAACAACAGTAATGCTCTTCTGTGCAGTAATGAACTTGTAACTATTGTATACAATTATTTTGACTTCAATAATTATCCAACTTGCACATAATTCACAATGCAATGGATGTATGAGGTGCGATCAAAGACAAGCTGTCTGATAAATCAACTGGAAATCTATGTGAAAATTGAAAACATAATTATATGGACGCTCTCCATAGATTCGTACAATCAAAATGATAACCATCGTTGGTGTTACTCATTTTGACTCGGGTGCGCACCAACATTTAACAAAACCATTTCATTTTTCAATTTAATTTTTCAAGAACTATGACATTGTCTGACGGTGACAAATAAATTATTATAAAATATGGCAAAAAAAGGTAGACCATTTCTTTTCACTCGACTATTGTGTTGATATGTTGCAGATCTACATCTTTTTCATCGAGATAATATTCCATCGTGTCGGGTTTTTTGATGTTCATTCGTGTTCGTGTGCTATATGTGTTCGTTGTGTTCGTTGACAGTCATTTGGATGGTGAAACGCATCTGTGCATTGAAATAACAATATTGAATTCAGTTACAACAAATCGAGAATAAAGAAAATGAATGAAGAATTCGAGCATAACAGAAACTAGCACACAAAAAAAAACGGATGGTACTCTTGAGTATTTTTCCGAAAATTGTTCGTTCCGTGCTGCAGTTTCTTCGTTGTATAATTGAATTGAATATCACTTGTTTATTGTTGTGTGTGTGTGTGTGTGTGTTTGGTCTTTTCCATTTTGTGCTGGGGGATTTTATTCCCTTATTCTTATTTGCGTGCTCACAATTTTACAACAATTGAAACGGTAGATTTGGATTTGTCACCTCATCATAACAAAATTCAGTAAATATATCAACATGATGAAATACCACCAGACCAAATGCATATTGTATAAATCTTCATTTCAAGAACTGTATAATCCTGCAACAAATGTATCAACTGCATTCGAATGCACCAAATCAAAATGGTATGTGAAGCATCTATCTAGAGTCATATGTGCAGGAACGTCTTTGCGTCTACATGAAACAGTTTGATTTAGGTGCATTCTACACATTTTATCAATGTTGATGTCGCACACACTTGGACAATGAAATATTACCTTGTTTGTATTTTCAAAATGAAGCGTGAACACTTTAGTCGATTAGAAGCCGTTAAAAGGCGTATTGCGTAGCGACCACATTCAATTAAAGGAAACATAGCCATTTGTCCGTGAGGACCATTTCCAAATATGTTCCAAATACACTATGCACCTGTCGATTCGATTTGAGAAATATGATGTGAAGTAGACACAATTTGTGTCACACAAACAATGGCTTGAAACTTACATATATTGTTTATTTTATTTATTTATACAAAATGTACTAACCAACACAGATGGAATACATGGGAGTACCTGCTATTTATCCTTTAGTAAATGTGAATAGAAGCGATGTATGAGTTGGATTAATAATGTTCGATGAAAAATGAAATAAGCTCAGTTTGCAGTCAACCAACTGAAAGTTCAATATATATAGTTTTTGATATACAATTTAAACCAACAGAACAAGTAGTAAGCAAAATACTTTTTAATGCATATTTTGCATACGATTTTATTCGGAAAAACAATGGGTTTGTTGAAAGATTTAAGTCGGTTTTTACGGGAATAACGACCAAAACAAACTTAAAATCCAGTATTAAAATTGAATATGTGTTGCAACGAAATTTGAATGAAAAGTTTACAATTTTACTGTGCGGTGCTGTTTCAGGTGGCCGAACTAAATTTACACATTGTGAGAATCTCATAACTAGAGCACCATGGAAGTATTTTCTGTTTGTTTCTTGGCAATGTTTCTGAAACACATTGAACACTGTTTCATAGGCAATGTTTGTTGCCAGGACTTTTGAATATCTCAACAATTTCCATACGGATATTTACATCCATATGAGTAAAGCTATAAATGTCAATCACTCTTTGAATTTTACAACAACATTGGCAAAACAAAAAATTGTTCTGAAAATGCTCATATCGTCGAATTACACCCAGAATGGATGGAAATTAAAGCAATTTATGTGCGAAACGAGAGAAAGAAAAGAAAAGAAGCAAAAAAAACACGATGTTTAAAAATGCAAATGAAACTACACGCGCTTGCTTCCTTTTTGTACCAACAGTTGAAATCTGATGTTGTAGAGAGAGTGTGGGTGTGTTAAAATAAATATATCAAAATACCGCACGAAAATTCGATTTTCGCAATGTTTTTGTAATTACAGTAGAATGTGCCGAACATGCTAGCAAACGCATTTGGCCCCAAAAAAAAACACACACCAAGAGAGAGAGAGAGAGAGAGAGAGAGAGAGAGAGAGAGAGAGAGAGAGAGAGAGAGAGAGAGAGAGAGAGAGAAAGAGAGAGAGAGAAAGAACTGTTTACACTTGAATCAGATCAAATTAAAAAGCAAAACATTCAAACGTTCACCCGACATACAACGGCAATCCATGAATGAGAGTGGAAAAGCATATGATTTTTCCGTTGATATTATCGGTGGCGCATACACAGCGCATATATTCAAACAGCACGAAGAACCGCACACAGCTCTTGAAGCACACACACAGTACACCCAGCAGACGATTTAGCCGAAAAGCAACAGCAGTAACAAGCAAACGGGCATGTGTTTCAGTCGAGTTTGAAATCGACTCGGCGAAAGAACATTGTTTTTTTTTGTTCGGTGACAGAGAGAACGCTATCCAGTAACTTGATACCGTTTCGTATTTAACTCGACGTAAATGCAATCAGTTGAGATCGAGACGGGTTCGTATTCGCACATTCTCTTATCCTGTTCCGTTTGGTTAAATTTTTGTGGACGAGAGAAAACTAACGTCATTTTTCGTGGTACAAACGAATCGAAATCGGTATAAACACACACACATGAGAGAAATCGTCTGGTGATTCAGATCAAACGGTTTCAATCTGTTCTCGAGTTGTTTTATTTCCTTTCCTAAAAAAAAATGTATTTATGTTTCCTTAATGTTCAAAAGCACACAGTGAAAGTGCGGTGCTTGTAGTTAGGTGAATATTTCGCGCAAATGAACCAATTTTAATCAACTTCAAGATATAACATGTCAACAGCAACAATAAAATAAACAAACATATATATAAAACATTCATTTAATTTGTGCGTTTCGCGCGTCTTGATGACTTTTTGAGAAAAAAAAATCGGCCCAAATTTTATGTAACATTAAACATTTTTTTGCAAACAAAGACGTAAACATTTGCGTACCCTGAAGTTGATTGAACTAAGGATGCACACAGAGGTTAATTTATTCGAAAAATGTATTAAAAAGAAACTCGGCCTCGATTGAAATGTGATGATTCCATTGAAAATTGTGTGTGGTGTGTTCTGGTAAAGAGTGTCTAATAGACACTGTCTATTCGTTTAATTATTTTTTGATTTTTATGACAATTTCATGATGCTAAAAATAATTTAATATTTAACCTGAGCACTTCACTTTGCATACATATACCTATATATCGGTTGAAATCGAGTTTAAGTGTCAAAACAGTTATGAACTTTTTTGAAATGTGTAAAATGTTCGTGAACGTGTAACCGAAAATATCGTTATTGATATGTTCAAAAACAGATGAAAAACCCAAAAAAAAAAACAAGAATTTCCGTTGATATATGATACACGGAAAACAAGCAAAAACTGTGCGATATACAAAGACTCGGACTAAATATTTTGATTCTCCTCTTTATTGGGCGGTGGGTCATTAATTTTTCAACATTTAAACAACCAATTAATTCAAAGTGCGTATTTATCAAATTGGACACATTCACACACACACACACACAACAAACATTTTGTGGCATCTGTATGAACATTGTGAGACCGGCTTTTTCATCGTAAATCAATCAAAATCATGATAATTCAGTCACATAGCATCAGTTTTATATTTACTTTTGTGAAAAATTCCCAAAATACAGTGAAAACGGCTTTTGTTGACCATTGTTGAGCATAACAACAGCAACAACATCGAAGAAACAACTGATGTATATAGAAAATCCTGCTGTGTGTGACATCAGAAATTGTGATTTTCATAAGGGTGTACCCGTGTTTCTGTTTATTAATTTGGTATATTCGTTCGTATGATTATTATCATCGAAAGGCATCACATTGAATTCACACAGCCAACAATACTGAATAGCCTCATGCATGTGTAACACACATTCAATAGCACAGATCCATTGGAATTTTTGGTGCGACTAATATAAAACTATTCGGAAGAATTCAATTGAATTTTAATATAATAGTCAACGTAAATAACCCAGATTTAACAATATACGTCAAACGGTGAAGCCTCATAGTGAAACCAAACACACACACACAACAACAACAACAAAAATTACATAAAATGCTATCCAATTTATTTGAACAAATATTTGGCCGGTCTAAATGTGGAAAACGTGAAATAATTACAACAACAATTATTGAACCGGAGTCAATTAACATCACTGATGATCCGCAGCCGAATGATTTGAATGCAAGCCGTTTATGTTTTCTACCATCGTTTTCACTATCCGGCACTAAAACCGATTCACTGAACACATTGAAATCCAATTATGAATCGCAACCACAGCACAAACAACATCCCATTGATCAACGATCCACATCACAACAGCACCAACAGCCGCAGCAGCAGCAGCCACCGCAGCAGATAACCAATGATAATACAATACAATGCCATGAACAACGTCTAGCCAACCAATGCCATAATCAAAATCGCATTAGAAGCAACCAAAATAAATTAAATGAAATATCAATTTTTAGTGTGTATTTGTTATTCATCACGTTATTTGTGTGTATTTGCACAATAGCTGTGTTATTATTTACTTACATCAATCGAGCGGCCAATGATATAGTGCAGCTGCGTGATAGCCTCACATCCGAGTTTATTGTGCGAAGTGATATCGATGAGTTAATACGAAATGTGCTGAGAGAAATGAAGAATAGTGATGATGACAGCTTTTATGTGGATTCAATTAAAAGCGGCCACCAATATCAAAATAATAATGGAATTCAATGGACAGACAGTCTTCGGCACAGGTGAGTTACACAAACACGTATACCATAACCATTTTTGATCAATAGCATGTGCAATACGCTCACGTTATCCATTTATACAATTTCATTCATTGTTCAATTAAATATTGAAGTGTTCGTACTTGACCGATTTGAGTTCGATTTCGATTGGAATGAACTCTTCCTGAAACATTAAAGTTCAATGAAGCGATCAGTTATTCGAAAGTTTATTGAGTGAAGTGCAATGATTCTGGTGTTGAATACTCGTTCATCAATTTTGTATTCACTTTGACACATACAGCAGAGGCTCTTGAAGAGGATGAAAACGGAATCTACGTTAAAGAACTACTGTTCTTTGGCATGAAGAGTTTATACACTGAATAAGTTCTCCTGATTTGTGATAGATGAAAAAAAAAAACGCAAACAAAGCTGGAAAAATGGCGCTCAAATTGCTTGTATGAGAAATGGATGAAGTGGATTTTCATCCTTTGTTTACACATAACATTTTAAAATATTCATGATTCAACGCCTTAAAATGATTTAAACTGAGGCGATATAATTAAGTTACACCACAACTAGTCGCATAATTGAGAAAATTGAATAGCTCTTGAGTGCCCAGTATATTGACATGTCGATGATTTTTTTTCTTCAATGATCCCATTTTTTTTTCGGCGAAAAGCAGTTTCAAATGTGATTCATTATAGGATTGTGTTCATTCGGTGAAGTGAAACTAGTTGCAGTCAGTCTCTATGAGCAAATGAGCCAGAGCATGTATGGAATTTCATTCAAAGACTTATAATGTATTATATAGCAGTCATGTGTACTTAAACGATTTTGCCCACATCTATTTGCAACTATACGCACGATTCAGAGATATTCTGCCGTGCCTTCACATAAGTTTGCATATAAATAGCGGATGAAGCGCATATTTTCTTCTAGATGAAGGTTTTAATTCAATTTACGGGATTTTCTCTCGACATTTTGTTTGATTTGTTTGTTTGAGAATACAATAACAAAACAAAACAAAAAAACGTTGCGTTCATTCGATTAAAGAAAATCCAAAAGAAAACATGAATGCTAAGTGACCAGCGATGGTGATTTGATACTAATTTATTACTAATTTAGTGTACAAAGGTTGAGTGTCCAATTTCTTTTGAAGGACTAACCTTCCATGTCGATTGTTCTTGTCCTTTCGCATATCGATTGTTCAATTTTGGGGCAAACAAAGAGCATCTTTCACCCAAGATGTCAATCAATTTAGACGGAATGCGATGACCAACCGGATGGTGCTTGTATGAAGACAACAGCGATCAATATACGTTATACGAATGGTGTACAAAGAGAGCGAAAAACAAACCGATACGCACACACTCATGAATACACAACTGTTGTGTATCTCTTTGTACACTATTCGTGTGAATAGTGTAACTGTGTGTAAGTGTTCACTTTGGCGTCGTTGTCAAAATTCTGTTTGTTGAACTGGAACTAAATTTAGTTGGTGGATGTGAAATACGATGGCGCTGACAAGAATTCATCGCAAAAAAAATCTAATACCGCCATGCAAGCGCCATCGGGTTGGCGATGACTGACAAAGATTGGATTTATTTATTCAATATCCAAAGAACTTGTCCCTTTTTTTTCCACCGAATTCGTTAAATATTTTATCGAAACTGTTTCGACCTTCCTTGATTTTTGTTGTTGTTGTTTGGGATTCGATCAACTTGTTATTGTAACACTGCAATTGCAACTGTGTATGAATGGTCCAAAACAAACATGATTCAAAAAAAAGAAGATTTGATTATGCACAAACAATGGAAAATGAAGCATGAAAAAGGGCTTCGCTCAAAAAAAATATATCCAAAATGATTTCGTGTCTCTTTCTTCTGGGAAATTTACTTTGTGGAATACATCAAAGGTCCGAGTTTTCAGAAGAACAGAATTAAGGACCACAGAGTGCGCGACACAGTTTACTCAGTTTACTTATACAGTAAAGAATACATGTCCTGGGCTCAATTCAGGTCGTTTTTGTCTCAAATATACACACAAACCTTCTGAATGAGGCGCGGTTTCAGTGTATGTTTCGTTCTTTATGGCGATGTTAATATCGCTAATTTTACTAATTTTGCTATTTTTCTCTAGTTTTCTGTCATAAATACTAATTTTCTATCGGTGTCTATCTCCATGTTCAGGCCGCTACCAAGAAGTAAACATTTCCAAATTCAAGTGCAGTTTCACTAGCTTTGGGCAGGGATTAGGCTGAAACTTACAGCATATTTGAAAATAGCAACTGAAAATAGTTGATATTGCACAATTTCGGCTGAATATAGCTGATAACTTAAAATAGCAGCCTTTTTGGAAAATATCTGTGAGTTGCTATTTTCTGCAATTTTGATCATTTTCTGCGAGCACTGATTCTTTGCCCTAGCACAAAACAACATAAAAAAAAATGAAAGGTGAAGGACACTTATGAAATGTGATTACAGAATGTTATTGCATATGAACGAAATGCATTAAATATTTTACAGTAAATCATTTCGATTAATGATAATAATAAATCAACCAATATTCAAAATGATGAAATTGCAATTGTAAATAGCATATATAAAATTGTTCCATTTCTTGGGCGAGACACGTACCATTATGCTATGGGCAAAATTCAGTGATTGATTCAAAACCAGATAGAATAAACGCATTTAAATATACATTTTCATTTGAAAGTGAAATGTTGCCAGAAGCACCGTTTAAGTGCTGGCCTGCGAACCGTTAGAAAATGTCTATTCAGCGCGAAAGGTTTTCAATTGTTTTAGTTCATAACATTAAATGGATCAATCAATTTTAATGTTCGTAATCGAATTTCTTCGTCCGATGAAATGTTCGGATTGTGTGTTTGTGATGCAATGAAATCAATCGTTTAAATCTGGTTAAGTGAATTAATGTTATTGCATGCTTTAATACGGTTAAAGCAATTTTAAAGTAAATTCCGGTCAATTCATTTCGAAATTGATGCAATTGGCCGATGTTTTTCGTTGCTCCACTTTAATATTCTGCCACTTGATTTTTTTTTTGTTTCGTTTCTTCCACACGTACACACACACACACAAATCAATCCATTTCAATTCGCTATCATATCAAACGAAAAACGGTTGATTGCATTCATGTTGCAGATGTGATTTATACGCAGTCAGAGCGCCCACAACACAATGAATTAAGTGCTTCATGCTATTCTCCATAAATCATCATTCAGTTCACAGGGATAACTCAATTTACATCAAAATCGAGTGAATCAGATTTCTTTTTTTTTCAATTTTGAATGATGCATAACAAAACCATACGAATGAAAAGCGGAAAAGAAGTGGAAAACACAAAGTATTCTATTAATTGAATACAAACACTTTAATAAACAGAAATGAGTTTGCTTGTATTTGAAGCAAAAGCCTTTTTAGTGTTTGAGATGAAAATTCATTCAACGACACATGGATTATGTTTGACAGACAGTTTTTCCTTTGTTTTATTGCACCACAACAACCATTTACATAATGTTTTTGTTGTTGTTGTAATAAAATCAAATTTCGTCACAGGTTGTTGTTTTCAAAATAACCTAATCCCTATTAGTTTATCTCAAAATGGGTTCATTTCATAACAATATTTTCGCCTTGACTTGTTTTTTCTACATACAAAACGAGAAAAATGACGAATGAGTCGGAAAAAGACTGGATGAAATTGTAGAGCTGACCAAAAAAGGTCACTTTACACAACATATTGGGTAAATTAAGTGTGTTGAGTAGTTGATATAGCATCAAACATACGAATATATATATAAAACTATGTCAGAACGCACACACACACATTGAGGTTGTGGCACCGTAAAATTATTCCAAATAAAATGGTATCACATTTTTTTCCGCTGATTTAAGCATAAAGCATTAAGAATAAAAGAGACAAGCTCAATGTAAAATGCATGATAAAATAAAACAAAAAAAGAAATAGGCGCATACGGTGCCTTTGTTGCACAGCACACATTATGTTTCCTTATGCTCACTTTCTTTATAGGTATTATTTTCTTCTTTTTTTCTCTGGTTTGTTATTTTTAGCCATTTGCCGTTTGTAAGCATGGACCATTTCACATGCTATTCGTTATATAGGTAAATCCAAACAAACGCACCATTAAGCTGGTGAGATTACAATTGAAAAACACGCACACCATTTCAAGTTGGTTGTTTGTCACATTTTTTGAGAAATTTTGGAGGTATCCCGGGTGCAAATAATCCAATTCGATTAATTTGGGACAACAATGAAGGGGAATATCCTATGTGAAAATCAAAGCAGTGCAACGACGAGATTACAACTAAACGTTGGTAGGGAAACTACGCTATTCAAATCACTATGTGCTCTAACGCGTTTGCATGGTTGCTTTACCGTTTTGATTTGGGACGTTTTTGGCTGAATAAAAATTACTGTTTCGAGGAAAAACAGACGATTAAAGTCAACTTTGACTTTTGCCAACTAACGTCAGAAATAAGCCGACTAACAAATCAGCCAGTTGGATTCAAAGAATTTTGTGAAACATACTCAATAGAAAAAAGTATTCCTCCAGAGGTCTAAAATCAACACTTTGTCCTTCTGGAGGACAAAATGCATGATTTTTGTCTCCATGGAAGAATAAATACAATATTTGACATTTGGGTACAGACGTTGATATACAAACATTATAAACCACTGTCAAAAATGGAATTTCATCCTCCAAAGAGACGAAATTCATGTATTGGATCTCTCAAAGGGACAAAGTAACGATTTTCGACCTCTGGAGGAAAAAAAAATTACCACATTTTTTTATTGAGTAGTCGTCTTTGATCGATTTGACCAGCTATAGTCAAATAAAATCATTCATTTTTAACTTCTTTTGCACGCGGTTATTGAGCTCCTTCTTATGGATGAGATGAAAAGAAAGTAATTATCTCTCCATGATAAATTTCAATACTTAGAAGTGGTTGATCCAACAAATTTTATAATTTCATATCACTCTAGTTTCTAGGACTATGCATAGTTTAATCGATTCGGAAAAGCCCGCAATTGTTCAATACCACAATGATTCATGAGCTCATGTTTTACTTGTAAGCTCTGTGATGAGGAACTTGATACATTCTACTAGATGACAAGCTAATAAACTGAGGTTATGTTCGATCAAATTGAATTGAAATACTTGAATTTCGAAAGAAGCTTCTTTTTCCACCCGGGATTACATACATTCGCTTTATTGGAATTATTTGCCGAAATTTAAGCCCAAGAAGTTAAAATTTGGAAATGGAAATGTGCACCGCTTGATAATGACAATTTCAATTATTTATTTATAATATTATACAATGATACAACCATTACCACTCCGTGTACCAATTTCCATAATAATCATTTTTATGGAATGTTTGTATCGTACAGAAAAAAAATTGGTTGTTTTTATTTGCCTGTAGCAAAACAAAAAAAAAACGAATAGACATGAACAAAACGAACAGATTGGTATAACACACACAAACGATACACTGTGTGATGTGCTTCTGAAGCAAAGACAATCTCCGGGTAAAAAAAAATTAATTTGCATGTTGACGAGAAAAAAGTGAGAATTACCGGATTTCAAGCGCACCATAAAAGATTCGAAGCGTTCACATTTTATAGCGGCTGCCCTTCATATGAATATGCACGATTTGCATGAGCCAAAGCTTCCCGTTTTATGATGCCTAAGTGTCGACGTTAAATTGTGCGTTCGTTATTCAGTAATGCAATTTACTTCCATTTCGTGTGAAAATCACATTCTCACTGCCGACTTTTTCCGGCCTCGAAAATTGCACACTTTAAATTTAAATTTAACGCATTTTATATTGTTTTCCTTTAAATCATTTCAGCTATTCATATTCGAAGGGGGGGAAAAGTACTAGAATTTTGTGAATTCATTTGAGTAACTAGTAAATATACCAGTAAACAAAAGCAACAGCCAAATTGAATGACAGTAATGAGAATTTTGTTTGGATTGCCGGTTTTATGTAAATAGTTTTTGTTTTGGATTATTTTGCGATGGGGAATTCCAACCAAAATTGTTTGCTATTTACTTTTGCCATTAAATTCGATTGAATTGAATGCAAATGATTGAATTGCAACCAATATTTTTTTACGTGAAATAAATGAAAATGTGGCACATTCTAAATGTTTACTAACAGCAGTAAGCTTTCGCTTGTGGTGTATGGCTCACACTGTGAATGTCAAACTTGAAAGAATACCGTTTGCAAATCACATATATCGCACGAATGGATATTTGTTTTTGCCTCTTCGCTCTATTATATGGAATAACAGATGATTTTTCCCGGTTCGTATCAGAATGCATTTGAAATTCTAGTACAATCCATCTAGATTCAGATTGTTTCGTTTCCTTAATGGCTAGTTCATGAGAAAGCATATTTTCGTTTTGTTTCCACAAAGTCTAACATGTTGAAACAAAATAAGTGCAACGGTTACTTGGTAGCCAAAGCCATACAAATGTGGAACTTGTGAGTTTTTTCATCAATATAAATATCCTGCAATTGACACCACTGCCTACGGCTAGCAAAGATATTACTACTCATAAATTTGCATTTAGATTGGGCGTATAACCAGAATAACGTTTTGTTTTTGTGTTTTGTTTCATGCCAAATCTCTTAATCTATTAAAATCTATTTTGTTTGCTGATGAGCAAAAATGTCAGTCAATGCCAAAAAATTAGAAACGCCATTTTCACAAGCTAAACGAAAACCGTTTAAACCAATTGGAATAAAACAAATCGAATATAAATATAGACCTAAAATCTAATATTAAATTTCATTTTTACATGCTTTTTTTCCAGTGAAATAGCATATTATAATTATGAAAACACTGATGATGATGACGATGATGTTGACATCAGCACAAAACGAAGCAAGCATCCGAAACAACGACCACCAACGGAACGGAAACCATCGCCAATGCTGAATATAATGCGACAACGACGTGCTGCAAATATTTTTAATGAAAACTATGTAACTGATGCACAGCACAATGGTAAGTTAAGTATTCACTTTACATTTGAACTGTATTCCGTGCAAGCCTGCTGGTCTTTTAGGCCAAAGTGAACATCGTCTTAATTCACAAAGATGAACTCAGTACATTATTAACGCGAGTCTATGAGTGTATCGGTACAAATGAATTATTCTTGGTGTGCCGTCGAAATGATTACGATGGATTCAAGGATACTCTTTGTGACCTGAGTTGGGCGGAATGGAATAAAAAGTATTTTTTTTGTGTGTGAAATTAGTGAATTCTACACAATAAACATTTATTTGATTGCATTTGCTTACAAAAAATACAATCACAAAACAAATGAATGGTATCGCGTTGAAGCGTAACGATTGATCTGTATCAAAAGTTTTTTTTTCTTTTTAAATTATTCATAAAGTAATATTGAGCAAAGAAATGCTCGGTCCAAGCAACTTTTCAATTATTTACGTTCACGAACCTGATGAAATTTTTCACAATGTCCACTATTTGTTTTTTTTGTTTTTTTGTCGACAAATTCCAATAAATAAAACGATTGATCTGAAAATGTGTGAATAGTTTTTGAATGCATTTTTTTCACGTTGTTCGGAATTTCGTTATGAGTGCGCTTCTTTAAAATCTATTCAAACAATTTCAACGTTTAAAACTTATTAACAATTTGAATGTGTTTGTTTTTTTAAAAATTTTATTTTGTTGTTTTCTTTGTCTTACTATTCGAAAATAAAAACAACAACAACAGTTCAAGGGCCTTCAGTAGAATTTTTCAATCCAAAAATGCGACGTGAATTGGAGAAAAAAGATGAGGAAATCAAACGTACAACTGGAAAGGGTGGTGCACCGGGTGGTGATGACTGGACCTATTTAAACAGCTTCTCTCGTGTACCCGTAAGTTATACGATATTGAACAATGTCGTTTTTTGTTGTTGTTGTTGTTAGTTATATTTTAGTGAACATAGCATTTTGACAGCAATCTCCGTTTTTTTCGGAACAAACTTTTAATTTATTTCTTATGAAAAATGGGAACTAACTTCGCAACATTGAATATTCGATCGAATAATTGGATAATACAATTATTACTGGAAATTTTTTTTCACGTTATTTACATTCGCGTGGTTGGAAAATGATGTGCCAATCGGTTTAAATTGTAATACCACGTGGATTACAAGTTGTCTGCACTCATACATGCACACGGGGAGAGCGAAAGGTCTTTTATTTGTGTTTTGGTAAATCTCATTGTTTGGCATCAAGACCCCTAAAAAAAGGGTATAGTCCCCGAAAAAGAACCGCGGCTGGGGATCCAAGTTCTATTGATTTGGAAAATTTCAAAATACTCGCTCCCACTAGGTATGGATGATTCTGGGTATAGGGTAGCCGTAATTCAATCGAAATTATTATTCAATTTATTGAAAAGCAAGCAATTCAATCCATACATTTTCGAAATATTTTTCATTCATCGAAAAATGCTTCTATGACATTCTGTGGTAACATGCATTTAGTAAAACTGTCCATATTCACTGTCGACACCGTGAAATTCCAAAGCCATGTTAACTGATAAAATATCGGTTTGATTGATGTTTGTGCGTAGGTAATACAAAGACCAGTCTCATTATTACACAGCTGAAGTAATATCATGCAATTTATCTAGGACTTTGCTGCAGTGTGAAATGGAAGTGTAATTGGTCCAGTGAATTTGATTAGAATTTTTGGCCATATACCAATATTTCGAAATGTATCAGCTTTTGAAATCTAGACAAATGGAAATCGTGTGTCATAAATCAAAACTGCACACAATTGTGTGACAACAAATGAAACAAGCTAAACGACCAAACTGTACGGTACGGTACGGTGATATGGAAGGGGAGCAAAAACGATGTAAGAATTTATTTGTATGTAATTGCAGCAACACATAACCGACCCGTATACGTATTCAGGATTGTTTTTACACATTTTTCATTGCCATTTTTTCTCGGCCACAGCGGTTTTCTCTCTCTCTCTCTCTCTCTCTCTCTCTCTCTCTCTCTCTCTCTCTCTCTTTCTCTCTCACACCGTTGAATATTCCTCTTTATTTATTCTTCAAATGTACGAAATCACTTGAGCGCAAAATTTACTACCACATGCACTGCATATTGAAGAGAACGTATTACGGACAATACTAAATGGTGGAAAATCCCTTGGAATGGTGCTCGAATATTGTCCGACGTTTTTTTTTCAAAGGTATCTAAGCGCATAGAAAAACGACGGAGACGAAAAGCCATACAAAAATAAAATACATATTGCGGTTTGCGTAACAATGTTACAAATAGGTTTACGCGCTACACTTGGCCCGATTTTTATCACACGCACAAAAATAATACCGTCAAATCAATATCTTATTCACATTTTCACCGAACCATTTGAATCAGATGATTTTATCAATTTCATTGCTCGGTTTCACATAAGAAACGAGCAAGAAAGTGTTGTAACATTGGAAGATGATAGTTTTATGGGGTTTTGCCCCAGTTAGTAACGACATTTATACTTTATCTCTAGTAACCTATAAAATTACTCGAGTTTTGAGTTTTGAGCGTCCTAAACACATATGAATTTTGATATTTTCTCATGTCATCAATTTTTTTTGTTCGTTCAATTTTTCGATTCGATAAATGTCGTTGGAGCTATGTTAAACCTATCTTGCTATATGCAAGAGAACATCATTTTTTGACTTTGTCTCGTTAGCATGGGCCCGGTTACCGTAGTTTCTTTATTTAAATCGCTAAAAAACTGCATACGATGTACATTTTTTTTTTGGTGGGTTTAACTATTCATCCACTAAACCGCTAGAATAAAAAAAAGGTGACATATTTCAAAAGCGGATAAGACATCCACAAAATGAGCATCACAGCGTGCACTGTGCACTTGACAACACTTAACGAAGGATGGATTGACACTGCAACACCACTCTTGAGGCGCATCTGTATGTTTTTAACATCGACATGGTCATAATTCTATTTGGATGCCATTTACATTATTCTTTTTTTTGTAAAGCTACTGCTTTTTCATCTTTCAACGATTCATTCACCCTGCGACACGTCTTTTGTTCATTTTACAATGTTGTTGTTGTTTTCTTCTTCTTTTACTTCCACGTGGCATGAGACTACTCTTTTGTTGTTGTTGTTGTTGTTGTTGGAATTTCCACAAAAGTGGAATTGTGGCATCAAATGAGCAGCAAGCATGTTGTACTGAAAACAGCTTGCGGCTACATGGCCATTGATAATAATTATTTTTACGTACTTGCAAAAATATAACGTATGCACGTACATCACATGCATGGTTCGGGCTCTCGACTCACAGTGGCTTTCGAAGCAGTTTCGTTAAGATGTGAAAGTGCTCGTTTTCAACTACACACATTGTCATTTTTCATAGAATTTGTGGTTGTTCTCACGCCAATGCACACATATGTGCACGTTTATGCAGACGAAAGCAAGTGCTCTTTATTTGTTCTAATAAAATATAAATTAAAGTCTTTTATATATATGATGTTGTCTGTCATGCAACCTCTTTCAATGGAACTTGTTCCTCATCTTGCAATTTCATTTTTCTTGTTATGTAAATTTTTCCCATCTAAACCAAATCACACAGTAGTGGTTGCAGCTAGAGTGGTTCGATTTCAATATAACAATAATCGCTATGTACATTTTAATGATGGAATGCACTTGCAAGCACTCAATTCAGTATTGCATATTACTTGTGATGATTCATTGCGATTTACATGTCAAAACAAACGATAACTTTTCCAAAACAGTTACAGATTGCACTAGACAATTCCATCTTTTGATTTAAGTATGCAAGTAAAACGAAATTTTTAACGTCAGCAGTATAAATAAGCATCTTTGCATACACAATTGAACATAATGAAAAGTTTTATCGTTAAGTGCATGTACTCTGGAGTGCATTCCAAATTCCAAAAGTCACTACAATGAACTTATTTTACTACTTGACTATTCAAAATAAATAGTGAAACGATCAATCACAATGAATTCTATCGATTTGAAGAGTAAAATTAATAATTTTGTTTCTTAAAATTTTTAACATATGGTCGTAAACACTGAAAATATGTTTGTTTCTGTTTGCTGAACGCATAATTCGCTTTTGAACGCAGGTTCAAAACATATTTGGTGATTTTTCATATTCTTAATTCATTCCAGAAAAAAAAAATATCGGACTTTAATTTTAAAGACGACTTCAAAATTGAGTTTTTAATTGAAATTTATCACAAAAATGAAAATTTATTAAGCAACATTTTTTCTTTTGCCATAAAAATATATAATAATATCTGTATCTGTATTGATAATTTTTATTTCTGAAAAAAACTAACAAAGCCGACTTTAACTTTTTTTGTCCGTTTTTCCTTGCCACCAAAAAATCACACAGAATGCATTTTTATGCAAAAAAAAACAATTTTGCTTCATAAATTTTCATTTTTGTGATGAATTTCAATAAAAAAAAAATTCAGAGTCGACTTTAAAATTAAAATCCGAGCACTTGGAACCGGCATAAGTCAACCAACGTCAAAATTAAGAAATAAGTTTTTGAAAAGTCATATCGAGAGCCAGTATCATATATGCATTTAAGAATATGTGTTTAAGTTATGAAGGTATTAATAAATATACATATATAGATATATACATAGCGGATTACATGATGTTTTGAACAATTGAAAATAATGAGAATAATTTTGGAACATTTTAAATAAATTGTGTATTCGAAAGAGTGAAAAATAATCTGTGGCTTTCCGTGGTGCTACAGGTGCTAATTTCGACTGATATGCAATTCCAAACATGTATGGATGAAACCGAACAAGAAACGAGAGAATGTGTACCTATTCACCTTAGGTAAATTACTTCACACCCCAAGTAAATAATTAGTTTTCAGATTGAAATCAAATGACCAAAAATAATGTCCCAATTTGCAAAGGTTTTCAATAAACAAATTCACAACAAATACAAAATTCCATATGTAATCCAAAGCCCGATGAGGAGCAAACTCTTCTGTTCACAATCATAAATTGTAATTTATTATTCCAAACAAACAAAAAATGACACACAAAAAATGTGATGGTGTAACGGTGTAAACGTGCGAGAAAATTTTCATGTTAATTTAAATATTTAATTAATTGCGCATATGAATAAATAATTTGGTGAAACTTTTGGCGTGTTGCTCGAAAAGTAATAAATTGGCCCCATTTATCTTAACGATATTTACCGTAAAACTGTTATGTATTAAGCGCATTAAATGTGAGCACCACACACACATACACAATTTTCCGCCTTTTTCGCTATCGTGTTGACTCTTTTCCCAAGCGTTTCTTTATTACACACTCTCACTTTTCACGACGTATGTTTGCACTCGCCCATCCCTTCCATTCTGACAAACCAAACATCAAATTTGATGCTATATAACAACAACATATGTTGCTCGTGCATACAAATTGCTCTCACTCGATCTCATATGTGTTTGCTTTCATTTTCATGAGGAAATGATCGCTTGAAATGCATAGAGTTTGTGATGTTACAAAAAAAAAGACTGTGAAAAATTGCGGGTGTTGAAAGGGTGCAGATGGGAGAGGAGTGATAAGAGACGAATGGCAAACGGTTTTCCATTTCACAACCAACAGAAAGATGAGCATATGTATCGTATGAAATAAATTCAACTACACATCTCGTTCTCTCAACCAAAAATCATTGCACAAACTTTCTAAAAAAAATTATCAACCCCGGAAATTGAAGTAAAATGAATGGATGGCATGGCATTGAGTACTGAGGCATCGTTCGATTTGGGAAAAAGACTTTCTCAAGTGATCACATCCAAACAAATTGAATACTTCATGAAGTATATACAATACACTTCAAAAGTCACTCTGTGTTCACATTCTGCCCACCGAAAGTCTTAGTATTTACATGAACCCACATGAGTTTGCACTCATATGTTTTCCACGTGAAATTGAGCACTTTTTAAAACAAGTCAACTTCAATTACTTGTCATGAAAAATTGTCTTACTCAAACGAACAATTTTTAATTTAAAACAAAAAACGCTCATTTGTTGAAACCATTTTCAGTTCACATAGAATCTAATAGCGTACCTCATTTTATTAAGTTTATTGCATCAATTCACAAGAAATATGGAGCTTACACACACTTTTCATGGCCAGTGTTGGTTATAGACTAAGTTCTAGATATATCAGAGCGGCACAAAAGATTCAATAAAGAGTTCAACGATAAATTTTTGATTTTCATGACATTTTTGAACGAAGCATCTCCTTTCTTCATCTAACTCGATTATTTACTCTAGTAAAATGTTTTAGTTTTTCCGTTTGTCTTTATTTTATACTTTTTCCATTAAACCTTTTCTATGCACCTTACGAGTTGCAGAGGTCAATTTAAAGTATTTTAATCATTTTTCCTTAGAATTGAGATAAACCTATTTCCAATGGATGTAAAGTCTGAAACTGATGCTCCCAAAGTCACTTCAATTTTTTAAAACTACACCGTGTATTAAATCGAATAAAATCTGCAAAAAATAAGTAAATTCCAACATTGCGGATTGATATACTAGCTTTGAACGCCTTAAAACGATCATATAAACGCATTCCAAAATCCATATAAACACAAATGTGTCACATTTCGACAGCTAATGAACAAACAATTGAATCGTCAAAACGAAAATCGTTATCCCCTGCAATGAAGAAGTCCTGCCCGATTTTCTGAGGAAATGGGTGACTAGGCATTTGATCATGTGATTACCAAATGCATTTGCCTGTGATTGACGTTCGCTAATTGAATTTATTGGTGGACACAACGCATCGCAATAGCATAATGGTAATAATGAAATGGAACAGAACATCAAGCGAAACATGTTGCCAAATACGAATCTTTGAAAGTGCTGAATCTTTTCAGTACAATGTGCACGATGATGATGTTATGAAGATGGAAAATATTGACGCTTGCAGGAAGTGCCCTGGGTCGGGATAACAAACATTGAATGATTTCATCCGTTCAACAGGGATGTGTTGTTCGAAACGAGAACAAGTGAAAGTTGATCTGAAATTTTTTTAATTTTGAAAGAACATCTTTTTTTAATATTTCATAATTGTTGAGACATTTTTTTAAATTTTTCGCTAAATTATGAATCATTGTTGTTGTTATTTTCGTTGCTATTTTTTTGACCGCAGAAAAAATAGGAAATCATAATGACATCCCACTTATTAGTTTTCGTGAACTTTGTTCCATTAACAAAATACAAATTGTTATTGAATAATATGTTTATGAGAGAGATTTAATCATGATGATAGAGATTTATTTTGGGAGGAATTACATTTTTCAAGGAAAGTATACATTTTGGTGCAAAAACGATAAAATTCGCGTTTCAAAGAACAGGCCCCAGAGAATGTTGGTTGTTGATGTCAGTTTTATCCCATTTGGCGGTATTCCGGGTATTCTATGTATTTTCTCTGCACAATGAACTGCACACACACACACACACACAATATGGATCACCTGATTGGGGTGAATGGAAGTAGTATTCCGTTCTGAATGTGTTGTTGTCATTAAATGTATTATGTCGAGCATTGAGCTATTGTTATTACGTTTTGTTGTGTTAATCTGAGTGGTAATGCAAAAGCATTCGCAATAATATTCCCGGAAAGTGAATTCACGTTTTGTCCATCGATGTCTTTGGTCACAATGTGTATAGCGTTCAGATGACATAAAGCATCATTCAACACACATTCGTTCATTTTGCGTTAGTGGGTATTTCAATACAAAAGTATGTTAGTCATTCTTTGTGGTTTTCTTTCATACAAAAAAAAAAATACATAACGTAAATGCTCAGTGACACACATGGACACACACACCCGTCCACACGCACGCACACAGCGAGCACTGATGAGACCGTCAATTGTTTTAGGGTTATGGGTTTGAATGGCTTGAAATGTACAGAGGAGCGCTTTTAAGAAAATTGGAAAGTGTTTTCACATATTACCGTTGAGTTTGATCGTTTCTATGGGTGGAAGACACTCTCTTGTCTAAAGTACATTTCCTTTGCAATCATCGACACAACATAGATGGGTGTCGTTTGTAATGCAACATAAAACTTCGTAAATGTTCACACACACACACACACACAAAATATATATAAAGTGACATAAACAGTGCCATTTTGAAGGTATTTTCTGGCTTGGGCATTGTTCTTAATGCTCATTCATTCAACAATTGTTACATTGTAAAAGTGCACCAAGCAAAACAGCAACTCACTTTCTACTCGTCTGAACATATTGTTCACGCATTTATCTTTGGTTTGCAACTGTTGCGTACGACTATTACCAATAGATTTTTCTACTTCCGGAACCGGAACATGAACTGCACCAATAATTTAATGGCTTGAAGGATACGAAGCGATTATATAGAAATGAAAGAAATGAAAGCTTAGAGCTACAATAACGAAATGGATTTCATAAGATGTTATCAACGAATTTGGTTGAGTTTGAAGAAAAATGACATTTTTCATTCTGTAGCTCATAGGGAAACAAATACAATTTTAAGCGTAATGAAACTTTTCAATAACATTTAGTTTAATGTCTATTAAATAGTAAAACTGCGGAGATGGCTTAAAGTCATAGAACTGAATATGTTCATAATTTTATTGCATTTATCTATTGATCTTGACACAATTCCAAAACAACAATAGCAAAAATCAACAAAATTGACTTTATTTGTTTTCTTTTTTTTCATAGTATGAAGCAATATCTGGATTTTGTAAATCAACAAAGGAGTATTGTCCCCCAGGGCCACGTAAATATACAGCTTTTTTTGCCGTTAAACATACGGCATACGATTTATTTTAATTGAGATTTTTGTTTAAAAAAAAAAATTCTTTCACAGCTGGACCACCCGGCCATCACGGAGTCAAAGGTATGCATGATATAAATTTATATATTTGAATTTGAAATTTTGAAATAACCACATTCAGAACATATTTCAACTATCGTAAAACAAATGAATCGCTTCCATCTTTACATTTTGATTATGTTTTACATATCAGCCAAATAAATTGAATAAATGTTTACAAACCATTTCAATTTGTGTTATAGGCTATAGAGGCGACATTGGAATGCCAGGACCGCCAGGCAGAGAAGGGCCAATAGGACCTCGGGGACCTAAAGGGTAAATATATGATTGCTGCATTTTCTCAATTCGATAATTTCACGGATTTTTTTTTAATTTGTTGGTTTATTTTTTCTCCCCTCTTCAGAATGCCCGGAAGCCCAGGTAATTGCCGATGATATTCATATCTCTCTACGCAGTACAATACTCCTATTATATAATCCTTATTAACTAAAAACTAATAAAATTCAAACTTCTATCACCGTTTATTAAAAAGAGAGAAGATTCTATTGAAAAGAATCTGCTGCTGTGACGCATATTTCAGCATTTCAGCACATATTTTATCTTTACACAGTATCTTATGTCTACTGAAACATTCAATTATGTTTCTCATCAATATAGGCTTAGACGGTCGTGATGGAATCCCCGGAGAACCAGGACTAGATGGAGTACCAGGTTTGTAGATTTATGTACGATTGTAATCCAATTCCTTAGCCAATAGTTGCCAATCGTGGGATGTGTTACGTACAAAATACATTTATATGTGTGAAAATACAAAATTGTCGGTGTATTTGTATAGAATGTTGTTAGAACAAATGCTATTATAGCTTTCAAACCATATAGAATCATTTAACATTGTTTACATTGTATCTTGAATAGCAGCAACTAACATAAGGACAGAACACTTTGAGAAATGATTCTCTGATTTTGTTTATCGTGTTAATTGGATTTCGGGGTCATATTTCGTTGAAGTAAAATTCACATTGAAACTAATCATAGACATATTTTCTGGCATTCTATGCATTTTCCAGGTAGAGCTGGTGCTGATGGTATTCCTGGCAAGGATGGCCGAGATGGAACACCAGGTTAATAGATTTCCATCAATTGATTTTGATTTATCACATCTCAAAGCTCAATGTTTATATTCATATTCGCAATAAATAACGTTTCTCACACAAATACGAAAAAAAAAATGAAAAAAATGCATGATTTGACATATTTCAAAAAATTGCAAAGCCACTTGCAAAGTAATTGAAGTATCTCAATCGCAATATTTTCGGCATTTTCGAAAAATGAATATAACCACTTTGTCCACACAATTCTAAGCGTTTAACTGTGTTACCTAAATACGATTGAACTTTGGTTTCAGGTGCGAATGGGAAAAATGGCATCGATGGAAAAGATGGTAAGTGTACACATAACAGTGACCACTACAAACATAAATAATACAATGGCATGAAACCATATGTAAATTTAACAACGAAAAAGTAATAATGCCTGCATTCAAGTGGTTTATGGTTTGCAATTTCGATTAGATTTGGTATCCCTCTTTCTCTCTCTCTCGCAGTCGATGTGCAGATGTTTGCAAATATTTGACAGAAAATACGATACGAAATGGAATAAACGTGAAACTCATATTGAAATCGATATCGAAATCGCATGTATGTAATTAAAAACGAATCGGACAGTCTTGTGTATCGCTCGGTCAGGGGTTCAACACCGTTAGAATCCGTCTAAAACTATCGGGTGTTCCATTTTAGTTGATATCATTCTAATGCGTTTTTCACTAGCTACCGTTTTGGTACTGCCGGGAATACATTGCAAAAAATACGCAGTTTCAGTTTCTTTTGGAAAGTGCATCTCTGTATATTACACACAATCGCTTTCTAGCAATTTCAACTTCTTTCCCCCATTTCAAATTAATTGTATTTCCCCGTTCATTCAATTGGTGTTCAAATATAGGCGTTCTAGTTGTAAATCCCTTGAACCATATCTGTTGGGTTTGGGTTTCAATATTGATGAATCGAAGTCGAAGCATCTTTTCAACACATAATTCACTCTGGTAGTTGTGCATACACAATGGAAGTTGTATGCGTTTATGAGAAATTAAATACAAATGTTGATGTGAATACAATTCACCAATATGACAATGATAACGGATCCGCCTGAGCCCCTTGATTTATTAATATAGAAGTAGACGCCGGCGTATTGGTTCCTGTAACTTAATCACGATACTCAATTATCAATATGTTTGAATGAATTGTGTTTCCATTAATTTCAATTTGAATCGATTTGATCACCCAACTTTATTGAAAGACTCAATCAGTGAATGTGTTCGGCATTGGTGTCTCATTCAATTTTCATTTGTATTCATTCTTCTATTTTTTTTGTTGTTGTTGCTGTTGTATATTTCAAAAACAAATGGCACTTTAGTCGCACGAGATTTTGCCATATTTGTATGTGTGTGTGTGTGTGTGTGTGTGTGTGTGTGTGTGTGTGTGTGTGTGTGTGTGTGTGTGTGTGTGTGTGTGTGTGTGTGTGTGTGTGTGTGTGTGTGTGTGTGTGTTGTCAATTGTGCCGCAAATACCAAGTAAATAAGACATTATAGTCAGTGTTCTCTCTTCATCTTTTCATTTCCGTGATCTGAAGATGTTAAATAAATGCTACATTTTATTTATTATGATTTTATTTGAATAAGTTTTTCTTACAAAAGGCATCTGTTGACCAAAGTTGACCGAATTACGATGTGCGCTGATTCGCACACACTCCTAAATGGATAAAAACAAAAACTTCGCCCATTCTCCAACATTCAATTACGAATTATTTATTTTTATTACTTTTTGTGTTTTTTTTGGGGGGGAGGGTAAACAAACATTCGACATTGTTTTAACAGATTCTCGGTTATTGCCACATTTTCAAGAGCTTTTTAAGAGTTTTTGGCTGGGGCGCTGTTTCCCTCTGGCTTTTCGTCAATTTATATTGATTATATACCCATCCACAATATACATAATAATAATCTTGGGTCACGAAAACATTTTATTGCATGGCTTAAGAAAATATGCTCATTTCAAGATTTCACCATTAGAATCGGGTGGGAATCATTAATAAAGAAAATAATCAGATAATGTTATTTGATGACTGTAAACCGTTGTTGGCGTCGTACACACCAATTCTCATAATCTTCAAATGCCCATTTTAGGATTTTCGTGTTTATCACCACAACAATGAGCACAATAACAGTGGCCTTCCGGCCCATCAAATAGCACATTGACTGATAATTTTATTTATTAATGATTATCTTATCCGGTTAACGGATTCCGGTGCGAAGCCATGCGTACTTTTCTCAAATTAAAATTTCTATCCATACACTGATAAAGTTTTGTTCCGTTTTTTTTCCCGCTCCATTATTCGATGTCATTTTCGGCTTTCCATGTGTCAATTAAGTAACATGTCATCATTCGCGTGGCTTTTAAGGGGTTCGTCTTCGTCTCTTTGAGATATGATTTTTCGGGACGTACGAGAAAACTTTTCATACATAATTGTATATACATCACAACTCATTGACTGTCGCACACGCTACCTGCTTTATTAAAAGAAAAGGCGGCGTTCACAGATAACTACAAACGACTACTAACAAAGGAGAAAACTTTCCAAATAAAACATCAATCGATAATTGCAATGGACAATAGTTAGATCAATCGTTTCCTCAAATCACTTCAATTTCGACAGAAAGAGAATATTTCTAGAATAGGCTAGGCACATTTAACTTTTATGTGTGTGTTTTTTTATTGTCATTTTCTGTTTAAAAATAGAACATGGACAGTTACCAAATCTGATGATAAAAAGTAACGAAGGAATTATCTTCAGTTTCTATGCCAATGGATTTTACATCACATTTGAATCGCATAATTAAATTTTTCGTTGTTGTTAGATTTAAGAGCAAAGCTGTCAACCTCTTGTCAGTCGGTTCTTGTTTCAGTCATTTTCACGGAATTTCATCATGAACATGAGCAATTTAGCTAATAATTTGTGGTGATTCTGGTCTCAAGCGTTCATTTAAAGTCATCTGCTGGAATATAAATTGTTGCTATGTCAACAGATTTACCCTTTTCATAATAAGTTCTCATTTTATTTCACTGAAACAGAAATGGAGAAAAAAAAAACAATACATAAATGGAAATTAATTGCGAGTCAAAACAAAAAATTTACACGCTTTACAGGCACACATTGAACATTTCGTTCATTTTTTGTTGGTGTTGTTTCAATTATATTTTCATTTGATTATGGGCACAATGAAGAAGAATGATGGAATCAATGTGTTATTTGTACAGAGGTTTTATTCCATTTTGATAGCATTCATTATATTCATTATGATGATATGGAATTTAATTTGTCGAAAAAACTTTACGTTTTTTTTTTCTGTTGAAATATTTCAGGTAAAGAGGGATTGCCAGGACCACAAGGGCCGCCCGGAGCACAAGGAGAACGCGGTAAGTTATAGCGTTAAGGGCACAATGTTGTGGAGTTTAAGTTACGCGAATCTAGTAGGACTAAGCTAGAGAGGATTAATAAGAAATTCTCTGCATGAGAATAGAAATAATCAAACAAAACGAATTTCGATCAAGTGTCAGCTCTTGATATAGAATGTCAAGACCTGAAAAAGGTTATTTCTAATCACTTGTCAAACACCAACATTCTGAAGCAGCAACGATTACTCCAATGGAAGGGGTGGTTAATTACATCGTTCTTACCACCCTGATGAAAATTAATGAGCTTATAATCTGTATGAACAACAAAAAAAATAACTGTATTCTATATATTTAAGAAAAAACTAAGTGTATGTGTGTGAGCTTAAGTGATTGCGAGTTTCTCTACTTCTAATGAGGATTTTAGATATTTGCATCAGATTGCATTGATAGAATTATGGAAAGTTTTAATCAATAAAGTTTATTAAATTGTGTTGGAATTCTTCTTTGCCCTAACCAACATCCATGCGTTTGGTTCTCTTGTAAATGATTACAATCTGTTTTCAATTAAATTTTCCTTATTAAAATTTCAACAAAAAAAAAATGAGAAATGGTTTAATTGGTTAGCTCGTTGGGTGCGATCTGTTCATAAAAATGCAATTAGCGCCAAGTCTTTTTGATGAAAAGAAAAAAAAAACCACAACTATACAACTAATAAGTAGCTAGAAAAGAATGTTGCTTATGCCTCTTCGGTGCACGACCTGGCGTGTAATGTATTTCACTGTAAATTAATATGTGTACCTTTGGATGGAGCTCTCTCTCTCTCTCTCTCAGTTGATTTTCTATTTCATCCGATATATTACCAGGCCAATTAAAATAGGCGTGTAATAATATCGTGTTGTCGAATGTCTATTTCGATGTTTTCGCCGCCGCTAAATTGTTTGCAATTAAAAACCGAACGACATGAAATTATGTAGTGGCAAAATAACACTTTAGTGCGAAATGAGCACAACAGATTCTGTAATGTTGATGTGTAATACGAGTTTTTAATTCATTTAAAAAAATGTACCCGGTTTTGTTGTTGTTGTTATTGTTGTTGTTGGAAGTTAAGAGGAAGCATCTTTGAAATTCAATATCGGAAATGTTCATTAATTGAAAAAGCAATGAGCGAAACGGAAGAATGTTGAACACCTCGAGGCGGTTTTGATGTTGATTTGTCTCATTCATTTGCCGCATCGATGCCATGTTTTCCAATCTCATGTAATCATTTGGCAAACATAAAATGTTTCGATTACATATAAGATTACATACAAAAACGTTCATTCGTTAGTGTAATTTCGATTCAATTTCAAATGAAAACGCGTTTGCGGTAGATGGGCCCGGTATGCCCATTACATTGCAAATGTTTTGTATTTGTGCCCCCGCCAATGCAACAAATGGTTTCATGGTCGTGATGAAATCGAAATAAACTATGAAAATCGGCTAAGATACACACAACGATACACATCCACAACCAAATCAACGGACACAGAAAAACAAGCAATATTGATTTTCGATTTAAGCGTCTTTGCTTAAACATATGTATTACAATCATTTACGCCCGTGAAAATGGATCAACGGTGATATCAATGGCATATTGAAAGCACGCCAATGAGGCAAATAAATTTAAAAAAAAAAAGAAAAAAACAGAAAAGAAGGAACAACATAATAGTCAATCTCATGTTATATGTTCAATGCTATAAAATAAACATGACAAAAGATCATCGCATTTCACCGAAGCTTACGCAAACATTGCCACTAACCAATCGTGTTATTCATTGAAGAAGAAAACAGCAGCCGCAATAGTAACAGCAGCAGCAGCATCAATGGCAATGCCACCAACCAAACGTCATTCGGCGGTAATTCACAATAAATACAAATTCGTCTGAGTTTGAGGCATTCGTAAAAATCGGTTTCTCATGAATGCGCACATGTTCGCACAGCGAACGTGATTCTATCAAAGCAGAACATATAAATCCCAGGGTTGGTTGTGCTTACTTGTAATTTTCATATGAGCATTGAGCATAAGGAAAAAACAACATACACACACACACACACACAAATCTATGCATATATGCGGAGAAACGAGCCTACAAATCTTTTTCGGCCACCAAAATTTATACAAAAGCTGACATCAGCACAACTTATTCGGCCGCTGTTTACACCGATAAATTCTCATTCAACGAACGAAAATATTGCGCTATAAAAATCGGTGCACTTGTTCTGTGTGTATCAGCAGCATGCACAGCCAACACAGATCTTGTTGTTGCTATTCACACCAAGACCGATTAGTTCTTGATTCTTTTGAAGAAAAAAAAAAAAGAAACTCAAATGGTTATTGCATATGATATTGCCTAATAAATAAAGAAATTAGCACCAGTGCTACTAATTTACAGACGATTCAGCCAATCTTCAGGGAATCATGATTGCATGCAGTGAGTGAATGCGAACTCTTGCTTCGAATGAAATTGTATTTTGTCAAGGAAGAGAAATTGAATGCACATGACAAGCATAGTAACAAGCAGAGTAACAACTAACAAGAGAAACTGATGAAATAAAACCAAAAATAAACGCTTTGAACTGAATTGAATCACGAACGACACAATCAAAATGAAATGCATCTGGTTTTTCTTTTGTTAAGCTACTTTTGCTCGTGGAAAACGAGTTTGAAGAGAAATTTTCTCGTGTTACCGCCGCCCCTTGAGAGAGGCAGGGGATCTCAATTCACCGCAAACTATCATATTTGCTCAACATGCAAAAAAAAAGTCTTTTGGCAGCTACAAATTTGGAAGTTATGTATTGATGCGATTGCCAGATTCAGAATTAAAGGATTTTTATTCTTCAAAGGGATGAGCTTGAGATCCGGCCAAACTCACGTCTCCGTTCACGGGTTAATATTATATTAGTTATTGTGATGTAATATAGATGTAATGGATCCTTGTTTTGTTTCTCGCATCTTTACGTACGTGAAGCGTACCACGTTTACGAATAATTCATTCTCTCACACCAAATTGATTCATTGCGGTGTATCACATGCTCCAATTTACCGCAGTGAAAATTGTTCAAATCGACTCGTTGGTAAACGCAATAGTTTTACTGATTGCTTACTGACGGTACACTTTGCACAATAAAATGGATAACAAACATATATGAAAAAGCCAAGTGTCTTTCTTGGCAAATTGTATGCAATCTGTCAATAAATCCAATCCTCTATAAATATTTCGTTTGAACTTCCCGTTTATTCTTTGTTTTTTTTTGTTGTACTGAACATTCCATCACCCACTCAATATTCTTGATTCATATTATATGTGTCACACAGCGCAAATATTGTCAGAACACAAAACTTACATTTATACATCATTTACAACAATAAGCGAGCACATTTTATTGAATTTTCCTTAAGGTATACGCGATCCAGTTGAGAAACAGACATTAGTGTGAGAAGTGAACATCGTGAGCACAGTGCAAATACACAGTGTATTGACGAAATATTATAGACACATAATAATGCATTTATTTATGAGCATAACAAAAGTTGTTCATTTCTTCAGCCATCACAGTTTTCAATATATTGTCGATTTTTATTTGTTGATTTAAATTTCATATCACTTCAAACTGCAGTTCACATTTAGTCACGTTTTAGAGAAAATTTTCGTTAACTGAAGTGAACGTGTCTCGTGACATTCTAAAGAAAATGTCTAGCATTGATTTTAAAAGAGCTTTTTCTTAATTCAAAATTTCTTCGAAATTTGAATTGATGACCACACATAACTGTTGATAACACATCCTGAAATCACTTTATTTATTGTCATACCTATTGTTTGAAATCTCTTCATCTTAGAGGTTTTGTGAAATATTCCAGAAAAATCCAAACCAGATCAATCAGAGCAAGGAATTTCACTGAAAAGTTTAAACATTTAATAGCACAATCTTAGACACAAACGGCTTGTATTTTCTATGTGCACGCACACGCCATTGGATTTCAAATTTGACAAACGTCAATCGAAATGTCAAAGTTGAAACAATAGACTATTGCGCGATTGAATTTGTGCATGATTTTCGTGCAGTTTTTACAGTTTTTTGAAATAAACTGATTTTGAACAACATGCCCCTGATGTATTCAATTTGTCCTACCAAGTTTGCTTTCAATCTTTCTTGTATGCAATTTTATTGGCATAAATATTATATTATGAATTTTGAGACAAATGAATTTATGACAACGAAAGTCTTTAAAATATTTCATTTTAAACAACTTGAACATGATCGATAATTAAAACGTGAATGCGGATGTAAGATTTTGGTGTTTGTTGGTTTAGAGTGCAGTTAAATACATTTGCATTACGCTGTACGTTGTTATGTGAGCGATCACCTGTTATTTTGCACTTAATTTTTTGGAAGAGTGGGCCATATTGATTTTGAGTCAATTGCATGGATATGCTGTTGCAAAAGAGACTTTTTGATATGTAACAATGCGATTGAACACACGCTGAGCGTCAAAGCTCTACTTAACAGGTGGATTATCCCGAGTTGCAATTAATTAAATCGACGTTGATGAATGATGTGCCGTTTCAATATATATATATATATAAAACGTTGATTTTGCGCATTTTATAAAATAAAATCCATTTAATCGTATGCATCCGTGTACTGTGAGGAATCAGGCAAAAGCTCACCCATAAAATTGAATTGGCAATAATAAGAAAAAATGGCTTAATAAACATTTTACACTTTAAAATGTAACACGAAAAGAAGCGAAACAATTCGAAAGCGATAAAAAAACGATTGGATAAAATGCGAAGCGAATTAAAATTTTAAGCGGGTGATTTTTGCCAAAAAGCATTGTTGATTACTTGGTGCTTGTTGGTGGTGGTGGTGTAATTTTGATGGTGTTGTTGCCGTTATTTCCGTGTACGGCATTTTTGCAGTAGTTCAGCGTAAATTGAAGCGACGAAAAGTGCCCGTAGACAATAAATTTTGGGAGAGGACACAAACAAACAAACAAATATAACAAGCGGTAAAGCTTGAAGACTCATTTCGAATATTTACTCGATCCACGGTCAAAATTGTGTATTTCAATGTCCAAAAAAAAAACAAACAACAACAACAACATGCACCATTTTACGAAGCCAAAACACAATAGTAATCGAAATAATCGCTTTGGTGTGCTTAAATGTCGCAGGTATATTCCATACTATTGCTTTACAATTTTAAATCCGGTGTTGGCGCACCGCTTGTACTTTTGTATCTCGAGCACAATAATTTTTATACAACCACCGAGAGTTTGAAAAGAAAAACATAACACAGAACATACACGAAAAACGCTGCGAAGATAATGGGATTTAAATTCGTTGTTTTACTATTTATTTGTGTAATGTAAATGCTCCCAAGCGAGCTAGAATCTAGGTCCTATGCATGTGTTTGTTCCAAGGAGAAAAAACATTCGACTTCAATACCCAAGCATTTTCCAGCCAAACAATATGTATGCGAAAATCTACACTGGTCACATGGACCACAGTTTCATTCTGTTCGCCTTTTATTCAGTAAATAACAACAATCACAACACATTTAACAATTTTATATTCTCGCCGAGAATTTGTATCCGTAAAGCTTTCTTAAATACCTGCTGGTCGCCAACATTTTCCATATCACATTTATGTCTTATTTGTGCCAACATATTTATGGCCATTAAATCATTGTTTACGATTTCGGTTCGTTTTTTTCCCTCTGTTTTTTTTTTTTGTTGCCTCAACCAAAAAAGGTGAACTATTTTTTCATGGCTCAATTTAAAATCAGATTATTTAATTGAAGTGAACAGAACAACAACAACAACAAAAATTGTCGAAATATACAATTGAATTGGTCTGGTGTGGCCACCATTGTCGATTTATTTACGCAAGTGTTAATATGAGCACATTTTGCATCATGTGACAATAACGCACTTGATTTCTCTTAAGCTTCATTTGCATTGTCAACAAATTTTGGTTTTCGGACACACATAATTTATAAAACGTCTCCATTTTGCCAAATGGCAATTCCACTGCAAAACAGTTAATGTTTTTTTGTTGTTGTTTTTGTTGTTGTTGTCGTTTGTTTATTTGTATAGTTGATTTTGTAAATTCATATTTACAGCCAACGCTCAGTACTTATGTACTGATATTTTATTGTTGTTGAAAATTGTAGTTCGAGTGTGTTATTTGCGGCCAGTTGCAAAATTAATAGTTGAAAACGAATATCATAAATTAATGAATGTTTACATTGTTTCATCTGGCTTGTGCAAACTGAAGTGAATGAGTAAATTTTTGGTACACAAATACAGTTCGCACTGCGCGCGTCCAATTCCAAGAAAAAGTTTTATTATTCCAATTGTTTTATAGCATATTTGGTTCTGTTTGATAAATTACTGTTTAAATGTAATTTGCAGAATATTTTACATTGTACACTTTGCATTTCATCAATTCATAAAATATTGACAGCATGGTCGAATTGCCTTACTATTTATTGATTCACATACAATTTCAAAATAGCCAGCTCCAAAGAGTCGTTAAGTTATGGCTAACAGGGTGGCACAACAATATTTATGCAAAATGGTAGAAATTTTACTGGGTGTAAAATGTTCATTCCGTTTCGCAGACGGTCTCGGGTAGGGATGAAATCCCGTATATCTTCCCCCCCCCCCCCCCATGCTCATGTGTGGGTAACAATCAATCATTTTGCATTTGGATTGAATATTATGTGTTCATACATCGAATCAATATCGAACGTAACAAAAGCGTCTGAGCCACCTTTTATCTTGTTTTATACAGAACACCAGAAGAATAAAAAGTTGAATAACTCAATAAAATGTGAAATCGGTCTAATTGGATTGCGAAAATTTCGTGACTTGATGTATTAGTATAGTGAACAGCCACAATTTTTGTATACGACAGTGCTTTCGTACGACAAACTCAAAGAAAAAGCACTCCGGTCCGATGTATGTATGGCAGTGCAATCATGTCTATTGTAAGCATGAAACAATGGTAAACTTTCATATTGCTTTATCAAATCGTTTGGGTTAATTTTAATCGAGATTTATCGTGTGGACTTGAGATTTGTGGACTTAAGAGTTAAAAGGCTGATGATACGAGGCAGTAAGCAAAGTTGTTTTCGCTTACAATTTTTTTTAACTCCTTTATAGTTGTTAGACTCTTAATAAATAAACTGACAGATTTGCACACAAAACGAACTAACATGGAAAATATAATGACTTGAAGAACTCTTTCAACTGTAATTTAATCCTCTTTTCTCACGGATTGGATGAATGTGCTTTTGACACTTTTCTACAATTAGAAGTGAACATATGAAAATGACCATTGACAATTGGTGTACTGTACCCCGTATAATATAAACCAATGATCATAAAACTTTGCTTTAACAATACGATGTCCAAAGTAGAATTTATTTTGCAATAAAATGAAATTGTTTGGCGCAATTTTTACTTTCATTTTGCGATCTATTGTCCAATCTCTTAAGACTATTTCGACAGTTTAAGTGAACTGCATCCATGAAGTACTTATTCAGACACTCATTTCCATTTAAATAAACTAAATAAAACTAAATGGAATTAATTGGCTTAGTTTTGATTTGTCCTGTGTTTTTTTCTCTTTTTGTTTTTTTTCTGGTCTTTTTAATCTCGTTGAAAAACTCTTTGCAAAATTTTAAATGCAATTTTATAATTTTATCCATTTCCTTTTTCGTAATTTTTCCCATTTTCCATGTCATTGAATGCAATACATCCGGATTATCTTCTTTGAAATCATTTAAATTGCATTCCATGTAATTTTAATGAAACTTCAACATGACTGCAGGCTTGACTGGACCCAGAGGTAAGTTGTATTGTTAAAATGTTATGTTTCTCATGGCAAAAAAAAAAGAACAGTCCCACCATCACCATTCAGCACAAATAATTGTACTGTCATTTAATTATGCATATTATATCGCATAGAACTGTCCACTTTAATATTCCATTGTATTTTAAAATATCATAACTTTTACACCTCTTTTTCATTTTATGTAAATGTTACATTCGCCCCGAAAATGCGATTGTGGTAATAGGACGAAGTGGAAGGCCTGGTCAAAATGGAAGTGAGTATTTTAAATCGGATTGTTGTTTTTCAACTTTACAACAATATCTACAATATGGCAACATTATTCTGTTTTTTTTTTCTTCTTTCGATTCCATTGATTTTGGTTTCTGTTGCTTAAAACAGAAATTTCCGTTTGCCCCGCCACCACCCAAAAAAAAAGTTTTTATTCATACGATTATTATGTAGCTACTTATATGAAGAATGTAATTTAAATGCCATGCATATTGTATGTCAACATTTTCTTTAATTTCCTCTACAGCTCCCGGCCAACCCGGCATCACTGCATACAAATATTCAACTGAATCAGGCAAATTGCTTATTCCACCGTCAATAGCAGGCAAGTATCATGATTTATTCGACATCCGATGGCGATTTAGAAAATTGGCCTTCCGTTGTGTGTGTCTGTGTGAATATTTTTTTGTTGTTGCATTTTTGATGTTACCAAAAAAGCGTCCGAGAGTGGTTTTTTCTCGGAAATTTCTTCTCAAATTCCATGTTTTCACCCTTCAACCGTCCGAAATATTCGGTCTGTGATTTAAATTTCGGCTGAGTATGCATATTTCAATACCCAATTGTTTAAGAAAACGAAAAAAAAAAATCTACTATAAAATATTGTTTAACATATTTTAAAGGTATGTTGGGTTCATAACCATTCAGACACAAAAACACACACACACACACACACATATTTAAGTTAACCGGAGATGCTCAGATTCAAATGAAGGGCTGAGAGTGAAAGAGACCTAGAGAATGTTGAGCGTAAAAGTGTCCACTGTGTATGTATCTCTATATAGATATATACATATATATTTACGTATATATTTATATAGAGATACATATACAGTGGACACTTTTACGCTCAACATTCTCTTGGTCACTTTCACTCTCAGCCCTTCAAATATATTACGTGATCATATCATACGATTATGATCCATGTAAAGCATGATTGTGTCTATAGTTGGTCTACAATGAATAGCATAGCGGGCTTCTGTTACCCTTTGGGCAACATTCACTGGCCTTGATTAATTACAACCACACTCAATTCTCTAGTTTATGATATTTGAATTTTATTTGGAATCAACCAATTGATTGCTATCATCTCTTGTTTCGATTTAAATTCAAGTAACATATCATCGAATTTCCTTTCTTGACGTTTAAATTTTGAATTGAATTTGAAAACACAAATGCAGGCGTTCCGAATAAACCGATTGTCGTTGTTGAGGATAGTTTTCTTCGATTGCGTTGTGCTGCAACAGGACAACCTAAACCAGATATTGTGTGGTCTCGTTTGGATGGCAGACCGATAATTGATGGAGCTTGGCAAGGTAAGTGCAAGCAAATATTTTTACTTTTTCGAATGTGAAAGTCAATTATTTTCATTTCACACTCTAAGCAATGTTTGATTTGCTTGATATTTGGAAGAAGAAACATTAAAGAGAAATCACTTCCATTATAATTGCATTTCTTTCAATTTTAATAATTTATTTGTATATTTAAACAAAAATCACATTTCAATAATAATGGAAGTGATTCCTTCATTGAGATACATAAGTTATTACAGAGCAGGGGTTTTCAACCGCGAGCCATTGAGCCAGCAGACTTGCTGTTGTGTGTGGTGCGTTAGTAGTTGTGGGATTCTGCTATAAGCGACGCAACTGACTTACGCTTGCAAATACTCTACAGTAGTACGTTCAGTATACATACGTATCGGTGCCTGGTAAATTAAACCTTTTCAAAGATCAAATTGAAGAAAATGATTTTGGCATTTTCCCAATCAGATCAAAGAAATTTCGACGACACATTCTTTTTCGTCCAATTCATTGAAAGGGTAATTGAGGAATTTGAACGGAATCCGCTGTGAAGTTTGTGAGACCAGTCCCGATTTTTACAAAATCATTGAAAATGAAGAATTTCAGCTATCCCATTGATTCAATAATATGATTAAATAAATGCATTTCTATCACTTCTACATCAATATATGTGTTTTTTCTCGATGTTCGAAAAAGTGGCTCAATCGTAGGAATTTAGGGCTCACAAGAAAATAAGGTTGACAACCCCTGTTACAGAGACGATCTCTCTGGCTATATGGGATTTTATGGTTGATACCAAACCTTTGGCAAAGGTGAAAAAGGCTAGTTTTTTTTTAAATAAATTAAAAATTCCTATTAAAATGTGAGTTTAATTTAAATCACCAGTTGTAAGGTGGTGACTGAAAACCCCTTAAATACATTCAGTAAAATATGTTACCGCTCATACCCATCGCTATGATCATAGCCCCCAATCAAATTCCATTCAAGCAAGAGCAATAGCAAAACCGAATAGTGTGCATAGAAAATGCAATATCAACGTCATCAAATCGTCAATAACAAAATAGAAATGGCAGTAATGTGAGCAGTGCGCACAGAGCATATACAACACACACACACACACACACCATTGATACACATTCTATGCAAAATGCTACAATTTATCTTCTTAACCACTCTTCCATTTCGATCTTTGTTTTAATGTTATTTTATCTATTTTATGCAGCGTCTTCAATACGTGAGGATACGATAAATATAACACATGTGAATCGGGTGCATAATGGTGTCTACATTTGTATGGCGATTAATAGTGTGCCGCCAGCCGCAAATGCAACATTTCAAATTGAAGTTCACTGTAAGTATATTTTAAGTGACATTTATATCCAATCAATAACCACATTTTCTAACATTCAACACTATGAATGAAATGGTCAAATTCAAACGCAAAATTCAATCGATATATACATTCAATAAGTTCATTCATCTGAAAAGAATGCAATTGTATGCAAACATTTATTATTGAAAAAAAAAATGCCATTGATTAAAATGGGCTTTTTTTTCTTTCTCATGAACAGTTCCACCATTGATTCGAGTAAGAAATCAACATTTATATGCCTTCGAAGGGGGATCGGTATCATTAGAGTGTGAGGTAAGTTTATTTCATTCGACATCGAATCGCGTATCAATTGTTGCAATTTTGAAAACTCAATTTTCATCGTTGCCAATAAAACCTTTTCAAAATTCACAAAAGTATAGATTTTATACGATGTATAGAGTTGAGCTACCGTACGTCAAAACTTTCAAATGGAACGTATTAGCCAAAACTTTACTTTTACCTAAAATGGAACTTAGCAAAAATATCTGCATTAGACAGAAGCATGAATACACATGGGCGTTAATTTTCAAATATTGATCTGTTGAATTTAATTGGATAGAATCTATTTAACATCACTGTAGTACATCAATTTAGAACATCACTTAAGCTTCGTGAGTATCCCTTGTGGGAAAAATAGTGTTTAGCAATCTAAGCGATTAGCTAAGCGCTAACGTTTGATTGGTGAATTAATTTATTTTCACAAGAAATCCACTAAAATTATGTTCTTCTTCGTGCAAATAAATCGATTGAGCAGACAATTTGTTCGGTAAACGACTGCTAAACGACTTATTTGGGAAGAAAACTATTAAAAGTGACGGAAAACCTTTGAAATGGTGCCTTAAAATAAACTAGTAATCGTATTTCACAAGAATGGCAATCGCTTGGAAAACGACTAAATATTCGATTTTGTTCCGGAAAATGAATTCATCAATAATTTCTGCATCGATTGCCAGTCGACTGAAACCGTCTGATGTACATAAAAAAGTCACTTGTTTTCAGATGTTTATTGTCCCAAATCAAACGACTGTAATCTGTCTGTATCAGTCGTTCGTTTGGCAGTCATTCCTTTTCACAAGGGTTGGCGGTATTATGGTAACATTTTAGAGAAATGTTATATATTTCTCTGAAATTATACTTACGATGGGAAAAATAACTGAAAGCAATCTGTAGATAGCTCCAAAGGACTCCAATTCAAAAGAAAAAAGAAACAGTTTGAATTAAAAGCTACCTGAAATAACTGAAAGAAAAATAGAACAAACAAAATGCTCAATTCAACATTGAAGTTACTGTTGTTGGCGATGAATGCATACATATGTATTACGGTAGTTAAGCTTCAAGCACAATCTGTTCCATAAATGTTATGTTTCTTTTTAATATTGTGTTGAAGTGTGTGTGTCCCTGCCGTAAAAAAAAACAGCGTATTGTAGAGATGATGTGATAATTTTTGTTGTTGTTGTTGTTGAATGAATGAATGCCACAAAAATGGAGTTTGACATCCGTCTGACAACATCCAGTTGTTACCACAGAATTGTGGGTATAACCAGTACAATACGGGTACAATGTGTTTTAGTATACCAAAACTATCATCAATAATGAACTATAAGCATATGCCAAGTGAATGAAATATTTGGGCTCAAATAGTGTAATACATCATCCTAAATATGCGAGGGTGACCAAACTCTGTTTAACTGTCTAAATCAGTTTAATTTAGTGTCCCAAAAGACAAATGTATAAACCATAGAGATAACAACATAACATCAAAAACAATTGTGAAGATGGAAAATCACGGAATAATATTCCGAAAATGTCCATCGAACCAATTTTACAAATGATAAAAGAATGAATCGTTGTTACTGTTGAGTGCCCCGTTGAAGACAAAAGAAACGTGTGATGATTGATAACCAAAAAAAAGGTGATGCTTTTGTTCGTTTACTTTGATATTACTCCGAAGCCATCGAAAAAATTGAATAAAAGTAAACAAATGTCACAAAAAGAAACTCGATCAGATTTTTTTTTTTTTTTTGTTCATCTGAAATATTATTTTGGAATATAACTTCGTCGTTCAGTCTTCTCATTTCATATAGCTTCTGTTTTTTTTGTTGTTCCTCGTCATAGTTTTTTTTCCGTCATTTTTCTTCTATTTTTCGTGTTCATTTGTTCCGTTCAACGGTCTTTTGTAACGGCATTTCGCCGCGCGGTGTTCCATTTTGATAGGAAAATTTTCATCTCATCTGCATCCATATAGAAATGGTTATAGTTATGCATTAACATTAGTGACAATGACTATGAGAGCGACAGCAACAGAGCGACAGCAACAGAGCGACAGCAACAACGCGACACTGATATCATTCGTTGCATGTGATGATTATGAATCTGGTTCAGGCATTCCATCATTTTTCTTATCCCGACTTTACCATCTTTGCAATTATTATCTTCATTTTTTTTATCATTATTGTTATTAACATTATTATGCCTTTGCTGCATATCGCTGTTATTTGTTAGTCGGTAATGTGTATTTTCGTTTAGTTTCCCCTTAAGCAAAAAATCAGTAAATTGAAATGAGAAACTTAATATTTAATATTTCAAAAAAGTTTTTAAATCGCTTTTAAGAGATGGTGATATATAAAGAGGAGGGAACATTGTAACCGGATAAGTCTGTAGATGCTCCAATATAATCAGGATTAGTCCATACAGTGTACAGATTGGTTAAAGAAGAGTATTAAGAAGAGAATCACCAAGTTTTTCCAGTGTCATTGTGCTTCTGTGTCTGAGCTATTGTTATCTAGATAGTCAAAAAAACAAACTATAACAATAGAAACTGAGAATCGGAACGAACAAAAAGCGGAAAAAGGCAACAGCTGAGCTGTGTGAGCTGTGAGGGATAAAGAATATTAAAATGCAACGATAAACATTAATCGTGTGGATGTTTGCGCATCATGAATAACATTTATTTGCATTTTTTTTTTGTTGCATAATCGATGTTATTAGTTAGATTATTAGTTCATTTAAGGTAAATGATACTAATTTCGGCGGTTGCTTATAATAAAGTTTATTTTGGTATGAGTTTGCCAATCTTAGATTAGTATTTAAATTCGAATGATGTAGCAATCTAAGGCGCGCTACATCCTATCTTAAACAAAAATAATAACCTGAAGATAAAATTAAAATTCTTAAGAAAATCTCCATTTTGTTTTCTTTAGACTGAAGCGTTTCCAGAACCGCTGAAATATTGGAAACGTCGCTCAGATAATCGTATTCTCGACCAAAGCGAAAAATTTCGCATGGAAACCTACACAGATGGGTAATACAAATTCATGTTATTTTAATGTATTAGCTCGTTTTTGGTTCGATAAATTGTTGAAATTTAAATGCATTTTCCAGCTACAAATCGACAATGCGATTGAACATTACCGATGTACGGCTCGAAGACTTTGGTGAATATGAATGTGTGAGCAAAAATGAAATCAACACGACGGCTGCAACGTTTTTTGTTTATGGTGATAAAATCCACCGTGTGCATCAACCAATCAACCCAGTAATTGTATAATATCGTTTATGTTTTCTAAACTCTAGATGGTGCCCGACATCCAACACGTACATACTCCGATATTGCTGTATTCGGAACATTACCACCAAAACCGATATCATACAGTGAATTTTGTCCACCACCAAACTGTCCACAGCCAAACTGCGATGAATATCGATGCAATAACGCCTACATTCATCATGATATCGAAATTCGACAATTGCATTTCAAAGGCACTCGTTTTCCAGGAATTACAAATCGGACATTCGGTATGTGATATTGCATTCAATTTCCTGATTACTTTCACGCAGTTTTTGTTGTTGTTGTTGTTGTTGTTGTTTCTCTCTCATGTTGGCTGTTTCGATTTTCAATCTCTTTATGGATGGAATTATTGAGCTCATACTTATTCGAATAATTTCCGTTTATTATGTATTTTGCACAAGTGGATTTTGCACCAATCAACATAACTGATATATATATATATATATACGTTAAAATAAAAAGTTAAAATCGGAAACATGCCCAAAATGAATGTATAATTAACATATATACATTTTATGTTACAGTTGAACAATTAAATTTATATTTCAGCATTTGTATTTGTTTTATTTAATCATCTGTTTGAAAGGCAGCATATCCATCAATTGCACAGCTGTTTTATTTTTGACTCACAGAGATGTGCGTGATTTTTATTTTTCGTCGAAATTTCATGTGAATTTATCAATACCAGTAGTAAAGCCATTAAAAAGGAGAAAAAAAAGTGTTTTCCGAAAAAAAAATGCACATTTATTTAATGATGACATTGTTTGCATTCTACTTCAGAGGTCTTTAGATTAAACATTTTCAACCTGAGTTGTCTGTCACCACAAATCAACGCACTCGGAACCTCTGGCCATATACATTTAGTAAACGGATTTCGGACATTTTGGTTGGAAAAACGGTCATTTATCATTTGTGTAAACGATTCCAAAAATGTGAATGAGTGACAACAACAACAACAGCAACAAAAAAACACTTCTCCAATATAAATTATTTCGTTCAACATAAATTATTTGAAAATGCTGTCACTATAGTAAATCAATTTTATTTACACTGCATTTCTCATTGTGTGTTGAAAAGTCCAAACTTATCATACTGGTAGAGATTAGCATTCAAAAAAAAAAACAGTCGTCGACTCATGAACAGTTATTTCTTCTTTGAACATCATTTTATTGAATCAGACGGGAACCCATGTCTGTTTTTTACGCTTTAATATATAAATAAAAAGGCAAATCGTTTTGAACAATAAATGGAAATGTTGTTGCCAGAACAAACACACAAATCGCGAATAACGAGGAATGAGAACGGTGATTTTTTCGCCAAACGATTTCAAGTGTAATTTATAAGAATTTCCATATTGTTTAAAGATCATTCAAACCCGTCAGTGGCAGAAAGAGTTTGGTGGTAACTGACACACAAAACACAAAACAAAAATATCATTCTCGAATCTCGAACCAAAACTACAGTTACACGCTGAAAACATATTAAAAATGTATAAATAAGTGCTCCCTTAACGCCAACCAAAGCGCTATTTGTTTATGCTATGCACATTTTGTAATTCACTCTCTCACACACTCACATTCACATTCACACACAAATACACTAGTTGGTGTCCTTTTCTCTCTGTTTCTCTCATTCCTTCCGTTTGGTTTGCTTTAGTTTATCCATATTTTTGAGTTTGATTTGACTGTCTGTTCATTGCAAAGCCAAAGCGGTGAATCTTTCCATTCTTTTCTCTCTCTCTCTCTCTCTCTCTCTCTCTCTCTCTCTCACTCGCAGACTTTTTCCGCTTTTGTATGGATTAAATAAAAGAGTAAACATTTAAAAAAAAGAGATAATGCTGATGATTTTTTCCTCGTTTGTTCATTTTTCGTTTTTTTTTCATTTCAAACTCAGTCATTCTCTCGTGTTTTTTTGTTGTTGTTCTCTCGCTCGCTTTCGCTCACCAAAAATTATTACTTAGAAATACGTGTGTATGTACTGATGTGCTCTCCTCTTTGCCACTGTTTATTTCGCACTTATACGCTCTACACTCCCATTATCTGCAGTGTTCATTTATGTTATGCATTACTTTTGATATGGTAGCTTTTATTCCGTTTTTACACACAACCGGAGACCCACCACTGACGTTGTTATATATATATGTTCATTCCTTTTCTTGTCTCTCTACACTCTCCGGTGCAGATTGTGTACTGTATGCTGTTGGAAAACCCGTTTACCATAAGTCAACAAATGTTACGTATGGTTCATGGTTAAAAGATTCACATCCACGCGATAAATTTGGCGAAAAGATATGGACCACATATGAAACACATCACACCATCATTTTCGAATTTGCCGACAAAACAAGTTTTCGAAATAATCAAGCGATGGAGTTACGCCTAAAGTCACCCGGTTTTCAAGTATGTTTTGATTTGATTTTGTTTTGTTATTTTTTTTTTTTTTTTTACTCTCCAACGCAAGCATCTCAATCAATTTTTCGGAATTCAATTTGTATTTGCATATAGGGTAATGCACACGTGGTCTACAATGGTTCATTCTATTATCATCAGAAGGACAGTCCGATCATTGTTCGATATGATTTGGAAAAGCGTGAAACAATTTGTAAGTATTTATGAATGTACAAACGGTTCAAATACTCGTAATTTTTTGTTGCAAAAGCTATTGTCGACCGATAAAATGGGAGACCAAATGAATATGGATGGCCAATAAACCGTGATTCTTGTGTACACAAGAGATACTACCGGTCTCTTGGAATCTCATATGAATAAATATAAAAATTTACTGGATTGTACTCAACTGGTAGCCCAAATCGGATACCATTCCATTTTTGGCTTTCATTTAGAGCTGTTTAGATTCAAACAATTCGATGAAAATCTTAACAACAATTCACCAGATATACTGATCGATTCAATTCATTTCACCATACAGGTAATATAACGTTGCCGGAATTTCAATGGAATGGTGATCACTATCTATACACTACCAAGTGTAACTATGTCGATTTGAATGCAGATGAAAATGGTCTTTGGGCCATTTACTCTACACCAAAATCAACCAACACATATGTGGTAAAGGTAATGTAAACATGTTGCCAAAAATATTCAATGCAACTTTCTATCAGCATCACATCTCAACGTTGATTTTCGTTTTTTCTTTCTTTTTTTTTGTTCTTTTAATCTATTCCATTCATTCGGTTTAATCAATTAGCTAGATGCAATCACTTTGGATGTTCAATATGGCTGGAATATTAGCATAAATCATAACCAAGTAAGTTTTCGTTTATACCATTTTGTAAAGCAAAATCTATGGGCAAAGCGTTTCCTTTTACATTTCACTTATGTTGATCAACACCAACTTTCATTTCTCATAAAGTTTTCAATGTTTTGGCATCAGCTATCTTACGATAAGTGAACATTACTACGTACTTCAATCGTGATGTACACTGTTTTGAGGGATAAAGTGTCGATAGCACATGTTTTACACTAGTTTTGTTTAACGATAATATAATGGCTTTGATTTTAGAGTCTAACATTTATGGTTAAAAAAAAAAAATATTAATACATGGTTTTATATACCCAAACAGCATTGCTTTTCTCTAGAAATCTAAAGATAGACAATTTTTGGAGACTCTCAAGTGAGGAGCGTGTTTTTCTCGTTAAATTCCCATGAAAATAGATTCTATTTCACATCCATGAGCACGGACACACACAGATGATACAAAGTAGCAAATGAAATCATATCACTTAAAAATTTACTTCAATTAGAGCTTGGTACTCGAATTAGTATCACAGTTTTACTATCACCTCATGGCTCACGGGCAAGGGGTAAATGACAACCGCTTTACCATCAGAAACGTCAAAAGTACCTTTAAGTACCTTCTTAATATCGAAACTACCGCCAATGAATCGTATTTTTCCAGCACTATGATAATATGCTGTATTGCTGGAGAAATACGATTCATTGGCGGTAGTTTCGATATTAGGAAGGTACTTGAAGGTACTTTTGACGTTTCTAATGGCAGAAAGGTTGTCATTTCCCCCTTGCTCATGGGCCATTAATTACAAGTATACACGCTTATTTTATACTTTCAAGTATTGTACTTTCAATAAAAGCGGTTTGAAGTGTGTCCAGTAGCAGATAGTGTTATGTTCATGTTCAAATGGCATACAAATCTAAACGGTTTCAACAGAACCTAAAACTGTTACACTGTATGCAACACGCGCACATTTAAGTGCGGTTTTCATTTTTTTTTTTTTTAATGCGTCAAACTCCAAATGGAGTGGTAGTCTATTATCAGATCTAGTGAAAAATGAAACGAAAAAAAAACTAAACAAAAACCTGTATAGACTATTAAATGCTTTTTTTTCTCATTTCTTGTTTCCACACATTTTGGGGAGGGGGGTTGGTTTGCTAAAAAAAACAAACATTTCAAATTCATTGGGAAGCTTTAAAGAGGTTTTGTATTAAAATCTCCGAGAAATCTGAGCACGTGCTAGGCTTTTGTTTGAATTTGTAGAAAAAAAAAAAAAAATTATACCGTTTTCATTAAAGTGTCACGTTAATAATTTATTGGTATCCCAATACAAAGCGGTTTTGATTTCAATACTTCACCTGCTGATGCCAAAAAAGACATATTTTCCAATGGTTTTTTGTCTACTGTTTTGCTATTGACTCTTTGGTTGAGTTGGAAAACATATTTTCAATGACTGCAAAAAAAACACACACAAATTGAACAGAATGTGATATATAAATTGTAAAATGTTGGGTGTCATTGACCGTAGTTTTCTTTTTTATTGTTGTTATCTGATTGTGAAATGCGATTGTCTATGGTTCTGCTTGAACTCAAGAGGAGAGGCATATTTTGGCTTCTGTAAATGTGATCCATCTCTTCCAAACATGACAATTTTCCGTTTCAGGTCGGTGAAATGTTCATTGTATGCGGTGTACTGTATGCCATTGAGTCAGTTACAGAACGGAATACAAAGATCCTTTTAGCATTGGATTTGTATCGTGGCTACGTTTTGAGTGATGTGAACTTATCATTTACCAATCCATTTAAAAATACAACCATGGCTTTATATAATCCGTACACGAAGGTATGTTTTGTTTTGCTCATCTCCACTTCTTCTTTCCGTTTCACAACATTATCATATCAAATATCATACATGTACACAAAATATGAATGTTGCACATTTGGTGTTGCATTTTATTGCGTGTATTTGGTTTTAAAATAACAATCGCAACAAATTTTATTCAACAGGAATTGTTCACATGGGATCATGGCAATCAACTCACCTATCCGATACGATACAATGATATGACAAAATATGCATCGCCAAGCGAACGAGCTGAAGAGGCTCAAATTCAAAGTGGCTACGATAACGATGAATAGAGATTTAATTTTATTTAAAGTGTTTGTCTAATTCTGTTGTTGTTGTTCTTCTTCTTTATTTTGTATTATTTTGTTTCAGTTTGTGCGTGTGTATGTGTGCGTCTCATAAATTTACAATCAATATCAACACTTTTATATTTACATGACACGTGTAATTTATTTGCACTTATTTTATTATAGATTATTGTTTGAATTCGTTTTTGATATTTGCTTGAAATCAAAGTCGATAGAAATAAAAACGAATAAAATGATTGAAATCACTAAAAGTCATATGAACAAACATTTTTTTTTTGTGTGTGTACAGTTTAAACGGAATGTTATCAACTATACCTACTTCAATGACGGTGTGAATTGATTGATATAAGTTGTATATCATACAACAACAACAATAAAAATTAAATAAATAAAAATTATACCATGAAAAACAAAAAAACACACACACACATTGTTTATTATTCAATTTGTATCACCGAGGGAAATTGAATCAATGCCAAACAAACCCCAGCGAAATTACATGCATTTGAAAAACACATTCAGAATATGGTATAAAATGTCAAATAAATACGTTACTTTTTTTGAATGCCAATTCCAAAATATGTCGATGAAATTTGGCTAAATTCACAATTTACGCCATATTCATGTATGAAATTTCATAATATTTGACTTTTTTTCTTCGAACTGTAGCAAAATGCATTTATACAGAGTAAGTAGCAAATGTCGCACACTGTAATTCGAATCTGTTAACAAATTTTAACTTTGAAATAATTATTTATCAAGTTTAATTTGATTTATATTTATGGTGGCAAAACAAAAACAACAGAAATTCATCCAATTCGAAAATGTATTTAATTCTCACAAAGTGGCTCCATCTATTGAAAAGTCTCAAACTCTTCGAATGTCATATACTAAAGTGGTATACAAAATGTATCAGAAAGAAAAAAAAATATGTTATTGAAACTGATAGCTGCGTTTCGTTGACATTTGGTTAGTGCGGTTAGTGGAAAAATGGCATCCTTGCGACTAAATACCGTAAAAAATCTATCAAAATGTATTTTGCGTGGAAATACGTGCACGCAAATTCGGCAAAAATCGACGGCAATTTTAACAACACCGCTTAAATCATGGAGTCAAGTGGAAAAAGTAGTGACAACCGAAGATTGTACGACATTTGTTGCATGGCATCCAACCCAAGAGTTTCCATATGAACATTCATTGCCATTGCCACCACCAGCAATACCAACCAGTACACTTCTTAAAGACGAGGCAATTCAATCAGCGATGGAAGCATTTGGTAACAAAAAGCCCGAAATTGCACGACAAGAGCTCATGAAAATCACCAGCACATCACTGCATAGCTGGAAACCACGACAACGTGATAGAAAAGCAAAGAAAACACCAATGAATCGAGAATATTTATAAATATAAGGCATTTATTCTTATGTGGTTTTAATTTTTGTTGTTACCAATAGAAGAAAAAAACGTTTGCAAATAAAATTAAGAAAGGAAACAAAATCCTGAGAGAATGTGATTATTAGCTGTATTTTTCAGATGGATGTTTTTTGGGTTAACTTACTCATTTGTTTGACTTATTCATATCGTTTTTTCTTTATCAGAGAACCCAAGAGATCACTTATTGCCGGTAAAGTTGATTCATGTGTTGACTGTAATTGAACATGTGAACTATTACCGGCAACCGGCTGATTTTTGATGTTACGATGATGAGGGAATGTTGGCATCAAATTTGGATCACAGGCTAAAACATTTGCAAATGAGACAATTTTGGTGTTGAATAAATATTTTCTGAAACTTATTAATTTTCAGCAGTAATTATTCACACTTTGTTGTGAAATGTGAACTTACGCAGTGGCATTTCTTTAAAGTATGTACTCTCTAAGCATTCTTCGGCGCTAGCACGTTTTTTGGGATCATACATGAACAAAAAGTTGAGTAAACGCAAACCGGCACTAGACAACCATGAAAATTTCTGTTTAATATTATTATATGGTTGCTGTTTTAATGTGAAATTTTTCATTGCTGGTAATGTGGCCAGTTCTGGCCATATCGCTGTCGATGGAGTACCTAAATAAATGTTCAAATTCAAATTATTTGCTTTTCTTAACCTTCATTGTGGTAAAAATAATGGTAATTCTCAATAAAAAAAACTCTCTCTTACCCAATAAATCGATAATCATTTCAATCTGTTGAATTTCGGTTTTGCCGGGTAACAATGGTTTATGTAAAAGAAGTTCACCTAAAATGCAACCAGCCGCCCACATGTCAATTGCTGTTGTATGTACAGCGGTACCAAAAAGTAATTCGGGTGCTCGATACCACAATGTAACAACATGTGGTGTCATTTTAGTTTCCGAATTGCTAAATAGCCGTGCCAGACCAAAGTCAGCAATTTTAATGCATCCTTTATCGGTGAGTAATAAATTCGATACTTTTAAATCACGATGTACAATAAAATGGCGGTGCAAATATTTGAGGCCATTCAACACTTGAAGAATGATGCATTTTGATTGAGCCTCAGAGAATGGTTGTGTCATATTATCGAGAAGTGAGGCTAAATCTTGTTCACAATATTCCATTGAAATGAAAATACTCTCAAGACTTTTGCCCACAACAACTTCATTCAATTTAACAATATTTCGATGATGACACGATTTAAGAATTTGAATTTCACGTAAACCACTTATCGGTAAACCATCTTTCTCCTGATGCATACGAACTCGTTTCAATGCTACAATTTCACCACTTCGACTGTCACGTGCTCGATCTGGCAATTTATGTTTAAAATTCAGAACAAACAAAAAATGAATATTGATTGGAAAAGCACTCACAAAATGTGAACTATGTGCGATACTATGTGCGATACTGACAAACAACACCGTATGTTCCTTCGCCGATTCTGTTCAGTTTTTCAAATTCGGTGACCAATCGGCATCGACCCAGCTAAAATGTTGAACAAATGAAATATCATCAAAATGACCTAATTTTGTTTTTGGTTTGTTTGATAGACACAAACCATATCTTCTTCACGAATTTCAATAGGTCGGCCGGTTCTAAGGGACCGAAGTACACCTTTTCGGGTGACGGGCGCCTGGGGATCATATGATTGGACGGCTTTCTTCTGGTCCTCATCGACAATATTTATATTCACTGCAAATGACACACAAACCAACATCAAATTATTGTTTCATTCATTTTGAGATTAATGAATTTGTCATCAAAGCAGAAATTGTATTTTACCTAAAACCATTCTATCCACAAAATTTCAATGCCAGCTATGGAGAAGATACAGTAATTGAAACAGAAAATGGTTTATTTTAAAAGCATTCAATGTTTATATGACAGCCTGTCAAAGAGTAAATGGATTTCGTTGATGGTGAGCAAAATACGATTGAATACGAATGAATATAGCCGCAAATGAATTGTCAAATATTAATTTTGCGCGCACATTTGCAACTCGTCAATCGTCAAGTGGTTTGTGTGCTCTTTTACAAGTAGATTCAAATAGATTTTGATAACAAACAAACAAACAAAAATGAACAAAATGGAAAAAAGTCAAACAAAAGAAACAGATGCTGAGTGTCCGATTTGTGGAAAACATTTTGAATCGAATTCAATTGAAGTACACGTAAATCGTTGTATATTTTTGAACAGCACCGATGAAACGGCAAAAGAGAATAACAAACGTTCGTTTAGCATTTTCAATGGGAGTCAAGCCAGTCCAAGTGGTGCACAATCGGGTGCAGTAAAAAAGAAGTCGAAAAATGCATCGGATAAAAAGAGCAACACAACCGAACAGCAAACCCGCAGCCAAATCAGTTCACCATCGACCAATTCCAAGCCATTCCAAGCACGTTCGACTTCATCGATACCATCACCATCTCCAGGATCTTCTGGTGCAGACGCCAAGAAGCAAACAAATCACGTTCAAAAGTCAAAGCCATTGGCTGAACAGATGCGACCCGAAAACATCGATGATTACATTGGACAAAGTCATGTGATGGGTAAAAATGCGATTTTACGTAAAATTTTGGACAAAAATGAAACACCAAGTATGATACTGTGGGGTCCGCCGGGTGTTGGCAAAACCACACTAGCCCATATCATTGCGAATCGTTGCAAACAAACGCAAAGTACACGATTTGTTAAGCTATCGGCAACAATGGCTGGTGTGAATGACATTAAAGTGGCTGTTACGGCTGCTAAAAATGAGCTCAAATTTGGCCGCAAAACCATTCTTTTCATGGACGAAATTCATCGATTTAACAAACTGCAACAGGTAAATGGTTTGTTTGTTGGTTATTTTTGTTGCACCAAGCACCACTTGTTTGATTGAACATGACTCTTTATTTCAGGATATTTTTTTGCCACATGTTGAAAGCGGTACAATCACATTAATTGGAGCCACCACCGAAAATCCATCGTTCAGTTTGAATTCAGCGTTGCTAAGCCGATGTCGTGTTATTGTACTTGAAAAATTAAGCACTGAAAATATCATTGACATTCTTAAACGTTCGTTGAAAATTTACGAAGCAGTCATTTTGAATACCACAAACGATGAATATCCATCATTTGAAGAGCTTGGATTCACTCCAAAGTATTTATCAAAATTGCGATTTTCCTGATTGAATAAATGCCATTTCATAAGAGATTTTCTCCAATTGCTAGAGTTGCTGTCGAAGAATCGTCTATAAAATGGTTGGCCGAAATTTGCGATGGCGATGCTCGTATCGCATTGAATAGTTTGCAACTGGCTATGGAATCGCTACAGGAAAGAATTGACCCAGATACAAACATGGAATTGAAATTGAAATTTATGCCATTGAGTTCAATTCAAGACGGCATCAAAGTAATTGACATGAACTTTGGCTCGTGTTTCTTTTGTGCAATAAGAAATTGAATGAAATTTTAATTTAACACATTTATAGAGATCGCACATGTTGTACGATAGACAAGGTGATCAACATTATGACATGATTTCCGCACTTCACAAGTCAATTAGAGCATCTGATGAAAATGCAGCATTGTATTGGTGTACTCGAATGATGGTTGGCGGTGAAGATCCACGATACATATGCCGTCGGCTGGTCCGTGCAGCTAGCGAAGATATCGGTACATTTTGGAACTAATTTAATAAATTTTTTGTTTCTTCTTAATATTGACAAATATAAAATTTTTGATTTTCTTTGCACAAAATTATTTATAGGGCTAGCTGATCCACATGCTGTTGGCGTAGCAATTTCAGCATTGGATGCAGTTCAATTGGTTGGAATGCCAGAATCAGACTGTATTATAGCCCAAGTGGCTGTTTATTTGGCTCGAGCTCCGAAAAGTCGTGAGGTAAACGGAATCAAATTCACTATTGACTGTGCATTAAATGGAGTTTCTTTAAAAAAAAAATCCTTTTCTCTACAATTAGATATATGATGCTTTGAGTCAGTGTAAACGAGACATTGAGATGTGGAAAGGTCCACAGCCGGCTGTTCCACTCCATCTACGAAATGCACCGACAAAGCTAATGCGTGACCTGAACTACGGTCGAGGATACAATATGGCACAAAAAGAGGAGTCTGGCTTGGAATACATGCCTGAAGGAATGCAAGATCGTGATTACTTCTCCTAAGCCCAGTTTTATAGCTCACAGCTCATTATATTGATTCAGATCAAATCATTGTTCTAAAATTAAAGAAAAAAAAAATTATAGAAATTAATGTGATAAGATTGGTTTTGACCAGAGACCAGAGAAAATTGAGTGCCAAATCTATATTAAAATCAAAAATATTCCACACAACATTTTTATATGATTACATAAAAACGAACATTTTACTCATGTAAAACTAACAAAATAAATGAGCAGAATTGTTTACGTTTTAAAAATACTCATGCACGCACACACATTTAATATCGCCTATAAATACATACACACATTCATTCATACAACAATATTTCCCTGACGTATCGTTTACTGAAGAGCGTTCATATAGCAGCTCAAACCGCTTACCGCATTTGGCAGATTTAGCTATTGACATCACAACATTTTTATAAAAAAAAATTAAGTTCAATTGATACAGGATTTTATTCAATTATATTTAATACGATTTGCTGAGACAACGATTCAACACAAGAAAAATGGCTCAACCACAGGTATGTCACGTCAAAACTGGCTTAGCATCATTTAATTCATCTGATAAATTGCATGTTTATTCTTGTCATTATAATCAAATGAAAAAAAAGGTGCACGAATTTAGTGTTGAGATGACATGTAGCGGTTGTTCGGGGGCGGTGGAAAAAGTATTAGGCAAATTAGGCGGTATGTACAAAAATTGAATAAATATATCAAATCCGTGACATTTCATGAAAATCATTTCACTTTACACGATTCGATTGAAATAATTTAAATTTATCTTATCTTTCTGATCAGTCTGCAACTCAATTGATAAGATTCATTGTATAAAATAGAACATTTTGTATTTCGTTGAATTGATGGATTTATTCGACACTTGTGATTGTTTTTTTTTTATTATAGATAAAGTACAAAATGTACGCATCGATTTGGATAATAAAAAAGTGTTCGTGACATCAACAGACCTAAATGCTGACCAATTGTTGGAATGCATCAAAAAGACAGGAAAAACAACCAACTACATTGGAGTGGCTAAATAGACATGCTGTATTGAACGATCTTTCAATCTTTTCAAACAAACAATGACAACATGAAATGATGGTGCAATGTAATTGCGTACTCAATGTTTCCAGATTTTATCAATTTATTTAAATACACAATTTATGTGATAACAACACTTTGAATTTTTAAAACTTTGGTTTTGTTTTCATATTGTAGAAATCTATATTTGAATAAATTCCAATTTATTTGTATTAATCCAAAAAAAAAAAAAAAAAAACTGAAATCCGGACTTGGATTATTGGCTTTTGGGTTATTAAGGAAATTTAAAAAGAAAACACACTCTCAATTTCACTTTCAGCTCATGCGACACTTTCAATTGGGACTGGTCGCATGAATGGTCATTTAAATAACACTTCTAAATTTAACACCTTCTGATAAATGAAAGTTTTTTCTTTTTGTGTAAATAAATCTGTAAAAAAAAATTTCCGCTAGCGTAAAATAACAAAACATAAGAAAAAAAAACCCGTCAACATTTTAATTTCATTTGAAAAGCGTGAATTAAATGTTTCAATAGACTGAAGTAGAAAAAAAAACAACTGAAAACGAACAGGAATTAATGAAATGATCATCATGTTGGCTCGTTGATGAGATTTGTTTAGAGTTTTGGCTGTTTTGACTACTAAACTCATTGAAATTATAACACCAATTTTTGTTGGTGTTGTTGGAAATAATTGTCGTGACATGAAATGAGCATCAAGTCAACACCACCTTCACCGTTTTCCCTTTTGTGAGTAATATTTCTCTCAATGATTATAAAAAAAATAACAAAATATTTGCTAAAAGCGTGTAAGAATTGTTTACTCATAGAATAACAGACATATGGAATTGATTAGATGGTGATCAGTGTTATTGGTGAAATTCAATGCCAATAAACCAAGTTGTCGCATTTCTTTTCTCCACTTCTTTTTTTTTATTTTCTCTGTTACCGAAAAACTAGACGAAACCGTTGTCCATGCAATTCGATGGACAGATGAGAAAGAAAAAAAAAGAGATGTTTATGCTTTTCAAATTCGATGTGCTCGTGATGAACAGTAATTAGAGCTTTAATTTGATGACCATTGCGAAATCAGAATCAATATAAAAATCGTTGCAACTGCCGATATTCAGTCAGTACAACCGATTACAATATCAAGTGAACACAGCATGGGAATACAATAATATCAGTCTCAGTTTTTTTTTCTCCATTTTCCATATATTGAAATCGATTATCCATTTAAAGGACATTTGTGAACTCCGGCATTGAGTGTCGTTTAAAGTGTATTTTCTTTTGTGAATTTATATACATAAAATAGTGAATCAAAACAATTAATCAAACCAACTACAGAAAAATATTCGAGAATAACAAAAATTTTAATTTTTTTTCTCTAAAAATGATTCGATTTACACTCATTTTAATTGGCACCGTTGCCGTTTTGAATGTGGTTGATGCGGCCAACGAAAATATGACACTTGAACAAATCTATGATTTGGCTCAGAATGTCTTAAATCAAACGGAGAAATGGCAACAAGATCTTAAAAATCAATCAATTGAAGGAAGAAAATCGAAATTTTTCCCATTTGGTTTGTTGCCATTCCATGCACTATGTGAGTAATATTTCTACCATGATGAAACATTTTATCATTGAATTAAGTGTTAATTGTATTTGTTTTTTTTTTTTGTAATTTGTTGAGTTATTTGAATTAGTGTTCAGAATCCACTTGAAAATTTTAAAATGAAAAAAAAAATTATTGTTTGGAAATTTAAGTTTTCTTTTGGGATTTTTATTCATATTTCATGTGAACACAATTTTGATACAATTCAGGAGAAATTGTTTGATGAAATGATATTTGGTTTTCATTTCCATTTAATATCACATTGGATATTTTTGCATGAAAAAAAAAAATCAAAAAAATACTTTTTTTCCCTCGAAAACTGTGCAACTTCTTAACATTTCCGTAGAAACGTTCAAAATAGTCTCATTCAAGACAAAAATTCAGTTTTCCAATTCGAATACATGTAAAATGGTTGAAATTAACAGTGTAACATCGAATACGCTACGTTTCAACAGTGTTGGTATTAGTTGGTGTATGCGATAAAGTGAAATGTGTAGCCGCATGGATTAATATATACATTTGAACAAATGGAAACTATGAAGTGTGAACAATGAGCATGTATAAAATATAGAGAATCAACTCAGTCCACATGAGATATATGTCCCGCATAGCCGTGATCGTCTAGTGGTTAGGACCCCACGTTGTGGCCGTGGTAACCGGAGTTCGAATCTTCGTCACGGCAATGTTGACTTCAATGTCACAAATGGGACTTTTTTTTTCTCACCTTTTTTTTATTTTTTTTACACATTTTTATTATTTGAATGAAAAATTTGGTAATTTTATCATGTAAATAATTTTTTTTTTATTTTCATAAATAATTTAAAATTGAAAGCAAAGTCTCTTGAAAGTACAAACTTCAGTTTGAAATATCGATTCTTGAATGTAAATATACATATTTGACCATTATGCATTCAACATTGTTGTTCACAATTTGTGAAATGTCTAATAATATTTGCAAAAGCAGATCAATAGAAAGCTGTTACTTTCTTCTTAAAATTTCTTCTCAAATTCATTCAATGAACTCAAATTTAGCAGTTCGTCATTTGTCAATTAGCATCAATGTGCGAAGCTAGTTTACAAAATGTCAATACAAATTGCAAGCAGAGCAGAGAGTTAACAACATGCACACAAAAAAAACCCAAGAATTAACAATATTCGAATGAAATTATTAAAAAGCGAAACTGAAGTTTAATCGAAAATCAAAATGACACGCTGATTCAAGGAATTGGTTTTTCTTGTGCCCAAGCACATGGAATGCGAATCCAAGCATCTATCGGTGCTAGTCTAAAGTATAATGTATACTATATAATGTTGCTGTGTATGTTCACAAGCATTGTGCATCTCATGGCTAAGCATTGATTTAAGAGGGAATTCAAGAGATTTTTTGGTTTGAAAAAATTCATAATATATTTTATTTATTAGACGCACTGGGTCATTTGCAAACGTCTCATGGGTCTTAAATTCAATGTAATTTGTACACGAATAAAAAATCTTTCGACACCAAATTGAGCAAAATTGAGACAACACATTGAGATAAGAAACGCAAAATATTGGCTAAAGTGAATGTAGCGTTAAACCAACACACGTATGAAGTAAATGTGAAAGCATAATCGTACAATTTTAATCAAGAGATGCGAAATTAAGCAACACAACAACATATATGAATGCAACAACGACTACTTATACCCTTCACCGATTTATATAGTTCATATGAATTTATTTGGCAGCGATTTTTGAAATTTTAACTAATTGTTCGTTTGCTGCTTTAATTTAGCTTGAAAAAATGATTCTGTTTGAAATAAATGAACAAATGAGAATAATTTGATGAAAAGTAACATTTTATGTGGAATAAGTGATAAAAAAAAATGTCCAATCAGTGTCAACGAGTTAACACTGCCGTGACGAAGATTCGAACTCCGGTTTCCACGGCCACAACGTGGGGTCCTAACCACTAGACGATCACGGCTATGCGGGACATACATCACACTTGGATTAAATTTATTCCCTATTTTTTGCACAGTTTCATGCCATTTGGAGCTAGTCTACTTTCAACAAGTTGAGTTTGTACGAACATTTTTCACCGTATGAACAGCCGAAACACATTGAACATTAGATTCGATTTAAGGACATGGAAAGGTTGGCTCTTGATTTTTGGGCAGCCAGTTAAGTGGTTTCACACGTTGTAGCATGTGCATTATATTGCTGGAAAGAATAATAAGAACAATAATCTTGAAATTGTTTAATAGTGTTTTGAGCACATCGTACATATTAATTGATTCTTTTCGGCAATGCAATCGACAGTTGCTGCGATGAGTTCCTTTATAATGACTTCAATTTTAAAACATTCTACACACAAGTTGTTCTGTAACATTCCCATCACGATCAAAGACATCAAGATATTCAATATAAAATAGATGAGCAACCGCAAATATTGATATGCAGCAACTCCAAACAATATCGGCTTCTGCTATAAAACATATGTACTTCACATGTGGACGTATTTAATTCTCTGTATTTGGAACATTTTCATACCATTCTGAGCACAGCTACTTTCATTATGAAAGTTTCATATAATTTGGCATATGTTTGTGCCTGTCAAAATTGTCAGAATGTTGATACTGTTGATGCTGTGGGCATAAGCAACTCAGCACTCACCTTGAGCATTGAACACATTGCGACCAATTACAAAGTAGAACAAATACCTTCAAGTTTTCAAGTTTTTTTTTTTTTTCAATTCGTATATATTTTCAAGTTGTTCCCAAATGTTTTTTCTCAATATTTCTTTTCGGAATATTTTTTGATAATTTTTTTACATTTGTTTCGATTTCCAATGCAGGGGGTTTCGGTGGTTTACACGCTTTGGCCATTTTATTCGTAATCAAGTTTAAATTCATCATTATTGCTTCAGTTATTGCCTTTTCGATATATTACTATACGAAATTTGTGGCAGCCAAAAAACTTTGCCACAATGATCGCTATCGTGAAGGAGCCGTTTATCCAGCGGATACAACGTTAGTATTTAAAAAAAAAAAAAACAAAACAAACAAATAACAGAATCTGAAATTTGACCTCATGTTATTCATATCAATTTACAGATATACTGGTTCATCATTTTATAGTAGTCCAATAACTTCTTACTCAAGTCCATTTGCCAGTGATATTTCAAGCCATAGCTTTGAACCGTATAGTGGTTATCATCACGATTCTACTATTCATTCCGATATTCCACCGTACGCATACGACCACGATCATGACCACGACCATCACGATTTCGACCATCATCACCATGATTTCGAACATCATTCATCGGATTTTGATCATTACTATTCCGATCATGGATCACCGCATGACATTTCATCAGTGGGCGGTGATGCACCACCAGGGGTCGACACGAAAGATTCTAGCAATGATCAGCCTCCTGCAATGTCACCCACTTATCGTCGTGTTGGAAAGCATCGTAGAAAGCGAGATGGCAAACAACAACAATTTGAGTAATTTTTTAAAACACTTAACAAATTATTACACAACATTACAATCGATAAACGCATTTACAATGACAATTCGCGGAAACATCGTTAATTTATCGATTTGTATTTTAGTTTCATTGACATTGGAGAGTTGGCATTCCGATTCTTGGGCGTCGATACTGAAGGATGCAGAAAGCGATTTGTATGTGAACTTGATTTCCGAGCACAAACCAATCCGATTACACGATTAGCATTTTCATTCATTGGGTAGGTTTTTTAATCGATTTTTGAACAAAACATTTGTGCAATTTTAATTAAAATATATTTGCTTCACCACTTTCACAGGTATTGAGATTTAATCTGAAATTATAGCCGTAAAACAAATTAATCTTCATAAATTGTGAAAAATTGTAATTTATTTACCATTAATTTTTGTTTTGGATTTTATAGACGAAATTTCTTCGAACGCTACCGAGGTGTGGATGAAAATGTCACAAAACCACAGAAATTTGCAGATTGTGCCAAAGTATTTAACGATTGTAAAGATGCTGAAAAATATGGCGTTGTAAATGATGATGACGAAGAAAAAGAGGAAGAACAAGACCAAGAAGACGAAATTAAAAATAATGAAGATAAACCAGAACAAGAGCGAGAACAAGATGAAGTAGACACAAAAGATGACGAGACTGCAAATTCAGATGATTTAAATGAAAAAGACATTAGGGATTCAAATCAAATTGATGAAACTACAACAAATCGATCACAAAAAATCGTACGCAATTATATTTTCAATCGAAAAATGTCTATTGTCTAAACACCAATCAAAGACATGAATTTTAATCGAATTTATTTATTTTGTATATTTTTTGTTTTTAAGTATTTATTTATTTAACTTATTTATGACCAGAGACTGAGGAAAAGTTGTTCTTAATTTATGATGTTAATTTTTCGAATACGTGTTTTTTTTTACGATAAATTCAACAAATAAATAAATACCTTCCTCAGTATTATTTAGTACATTTGGATCGTGTCGGACATAGTTCAAACGAATACTCTGTAATAAATCGCCATTGGTCAGTGTGTTCACCAATAAATTAACAATTACCATTTCTTTTATTTATTGCACATTGGTAAAACACATCAAATTACTTAAATTATAGACAATTTATTAAAAGACAAATCGAATTATCTTTCAGCACATTTGTTTTATTATCATTGTCTTGCCAATTAAATTTATTCGGTATTTTGTTGGTTTTTTTTTGTAAGTGATTTATTATTCCTACTTATGAGTTGAAAATGAACCCTCCGAAATTCACCCTTAACGTTAGAATTCCCTTATTGATCTTCTGATTGGTAACAAAAATGAAATGCATTGCCATTGAGAAAGTGGAGTGTGATTCTCAATTGTATGTAATGGATATGAGCAGAATCAGAGTTTTTAATTTGAGTTCTTGTTCCTTAAAACAAATACTCAAAATCAACCTCTAAACATCCAGTGATAATCGATTGACACGCACAAAAGCAAACGAATCTATGGCTAAAATCAGTATTTTTACATAAATTTCTGGCCAAATGTTTGATTTCTGGATATTTATAAACTAGGCATATTTTTCATCTCTGCCTTAAAAAAAGCCACTTACTTGGTCCACTGGGCATGATTACATTTAATTCATGACAATGAAATCAATAAAATGGATCAAAATTGCTGGTCGTTTTTTGTGTTTTTCCCTGTTGTTTATTCAATCGAATCATGTTTCTTGTGTTTGTTGACTAGTTAGGCTAAGGTGCAAAATTTATAGTTAAAGAGGTCAACGGTTTTGATATTTGAATTGTACAAGAAATTCGTGAAACACACACATACATAATATGGCAATTTCATGCAAATTACCCGGGGGGAAGAAAAAAAAAATAACTCAATTTTATCACTATGCGGAGAGGTTTTCATTGTTCGTAATTTCGGTATCGATTCGGAAATAATCTATTCGTATAAAAGTCTATCATTTACATACTCTTTTTCGCAAATAAATTAAATCCACATTTTATTTTATAACAGTATTCATTTCAGTAGTGTTGAACTTAAGCTACTAAAAATGTATGGTATCACTCGCATTTATATATGAAAGTCTTGAAGAAAGGAAAGTTTTGAAGTTAAAGAATTTGTCGGATTTCAATGGGAAATTTTGAAATGATTGTTGTTGTTGTTTGAAAAATAAATGGTGTTTGCAAATTTTGAATTTAAAATTCACCATTGTCGTTCTTATGTTTTTCGAACGTTCTTCTTTTTCGGTGCATTAATACTTTGTACAATTTTATCGATTTCACTTTCATTATATGCCGCATCAAAGCGACTGTCTTTTTTCTTTGGTGATGCGGCTTGATTGATGGCCGTTTGAGCAACGCTACTCAATTTTGTCCATAAGAATGTGCAAAATTCGATGGCCAATTCTTGTTTAAAGAATGCAATTATTACTAAACCGAGTAAAATCAATGCGGAAAATGAATTTTCATTGAATTCATTATCGTTGAGACGAATTTCCGGTGTAAAATCTAATTCCAAATAAATTGTACTACGATTTGCTTCGAATTGTTCAACTGGCAATGCGAATTTGAAATTTTTATCGGACAATGTGCTTGTCAATTCAACAACATACGATTTACCATCGAATGGAATGCGTGGAAAAAATACCATCGCACCGGGATTTAAGCGATTTTTAACCGCAAGTGGAGGTTCAATACGTTGCGAATAAAGTGGACTGTCCATATTGCCTTTTTTGTACAGCAATACACGCAACGATTTATAATAATCTGTATTGGATGCGGTAACACGAGCAATTACATCAATATAGTTCAGTGGGCTGATTGCAATGATGTTCACATTGTGAATGTCTTCGGTGCCAACCTGAATTTGGCGTACAGTTGGTACCGTACGATCAACAATATTTGTGGACATTTCACTGTTTGATCGTACACGAATCATGTACTCACAACCGGGCTGTAAGCCACGTATACGATATTGACCATTTGATTCGGTTGTTGATTCTTCTTGATGTTGACCACACCGTTCTTCGGCACGTGCTTCAACAACAACATCCGCAAATGGTTCATCATTCAATGAGCTTACTGAACCAAATACAGAAAATGCCACACGCTTTCCATGCAATTCAACGCGAACCGTTTCACCATCTTTAACATCGATAATTTTTGATGTGGGTTCAAAACGATATTCTTTCATCATTGGACGCAAGTAATATTGGCTGGGTGACAGCGAATGGAAATTTATCGTACCATCTTCACCAGCCACTAAATTTTTGCGATAACTTTCAGCACCAGACAGTGACAACAAAACACCTGGCAAACGATTTCCCTGTTCATCTTTAACCGTTGCAATTACTTCACATAGCTTATGGGCTTTGAATTCATTGCGTTCGCTATCATATTCCGAAAATACATATGATTCCTTAAATGCCGACAAACTAACAGCAAGATCTCCATCCAATGGACCAAATTTGAATTGGCCATTCGATGATGTTAGCACTTCAATTGGCACCAACTCTGAATTTTCGGTAAATGTTAATGTGATTCGGACAGCAGCAATTGGTGGTGTGACTTTACCATTGATGATAAGTCCTTTAACCGCATTGAAGGTGAACGCATTCTAAATGAGAGAGAGAGAGACAAAAAAAATTAAATGGCAATTAAGCAAGTAATGGAAAAAAAACTCTTATAAGACTATCGATTCTAACCTCAACACAGTCATTTGCTCCGTATATTTCCTTCGATTCGGGACTGAATAGGACCGTATCACTTTGAGGTTTCAGAGTTATTTTGGCCGATGGTATTAAATCAAAATCAAAGCGATACGCAAATTTTCCGTTGACTTTGGTCGACTCCTCACCAAAAACGATATTATTCTTTTCACCATTTTCTAATTCAACAAGAACTTTGAATTGCGTTTTCATATCCGATAAAATACGAACACCATTACGATGTTTGACGGCATTTACAGTGACCGGTTTTTCTTCGCCCGTTTTAAATGATTTTGGTGTGGATAAACCATAGCTATGGCAACCAGAGAATGATAGATCATAATGGCCAAATTTATCAACACAAAATGAATTAATGCCCGGAGCTAAAAAGATTTCTTTGGATGTGGATTTTTCTGGTTTTGATGTTCGGAATGCATAGCTCATCTGTGTAAATTACATTGAAAAAGAGTTATTCGGATGAAATCGTCACAGCTATAGAAAAGTTTTATTTCTAGGCTTACCTTGGTATTATGTGAACTAGAAACGGATACTAAGTAACCGGTATGAACGAATGTTGGCACAATTTCAGTGGCACTTTTAACAATCAATGTCAGAGTATTGCTTTCCCAGCAAAGCAATTGTGTTGGTACAGACACTTCATATGTGCCCGGTAATACTTCTGAAAAACTGTACTTTCCATCAGTTAATGTGGCGGTAATAACTTGTCCATTTCGATTGCCATCTGCATCCAATGGATTTAATGAAATAATTGACGATTGACAGTGTGCCGTTCCTTCGCCATCGGTCAAACATTTAACATCACCAGAAACTGTGGCTCGGAGCTGTGAAAATGTGATACCCGATAATGGTGATGTTTTGACTTCGATGTTCTGTTGTTTTGGGAAAAATTGTATTCCAGATGCCAAGTCTTCGGAGCTGGTTAAAATTTGAATGGAATATCTTCCGCCGGGAAGATATGTGCACCATTCACCAGTTCCTTTTTGACTTGTAGCTTGTGTGTGGAATGTCGATGCATGTTTTGTTATGGCAATTGTGTACGATTGCTGTGACAAAACCAAACCGCATACTTTAAATGCCGACACAACAATATCGGGTATCGATGGATTTGCAATCGATATTTTAACGTTTCGCTCTTCAAATTGAACATTTTCAGCTTCAGCGGTGATTGTATATGCATCAGCTTTGATATTTTTCAATGTGTATGATCCATCGGTGTGTGTTGTTGCAACATGTTGACCATTCAATATAACTTTTGCATTTGCAACACCAAAACCATTTTCATTGATAAGAACCCGTCCAAATACACTGAAACCGGTAATTTCAAAACTCTTCTTTAATTCAATTGCATCGTTGATCACCTCGAATTCAATGTATTCGGGCTGAATGTGGAATTGAATATTTTTATTTTGAATATATGGTTGAATTGAATATTTGCCCGGTGCGACTGATTCAAAATTGAATTTGCCTGATGATGATGGTATGGCACTGCACAGTGGTTTTGATTCATATTCAGGGCTGATTGATGTGATCTGTGCTTGACTTGCCGATTTACATTTGATCGCTTGACGTTGCTATTTAATTGAATTATAAATAAATAAAAAAACAATCGAAACAATTTTGAATTAATCATTTGGATATCGATTTTTGCAACGGTACAACTAGCTCTGAACCGGAACTAGTGATGTCAACGGACAACCGTTCGTGAACAACGTTTTGGTCCAAAAGAAACCTAAAATTTTGTTCGCGAACAGCTGCCTCTGGTCAAAAATTGTATTGCTCTACATCCATTGCGGAATGACCTAAATTGTATGTCCTGAACTTACATTTTTGCGATTGAAAAGAACAAACTCAGCATTTTGTAGTCCATCACTGGAAATTTGTCCGGATACATCGAATCCAGAGACCACAAATGCGTCATTTGGTAATTCCGTATTTCCAATGCTCACCGTTACAACATATTCTGATTTTTCAAAATACCAGCTAAAAGTTTTAAAGAATTAATAGTTATGGTCAAACATTCCCCCCCCCCCCAAAAAAAAAAAAACTTGGTAATTCTTCTAATTAGATTTGGCTTACTTTTTGCGATTCACATTAATTGTGTATTGACCGGGAATGACCGGTGTAAAATAGAACACACCATTGATATCGGACACGGTTTTACGAACATCAGTGCCACCGTGTGATCGTAATTCAACATTTACATCTTTAACATTGTTTCCAATGCCGGCAATTTTGCCGGTGATTCCAAAACCTTTGAATACGAAATTCACATCTTTTCCTTGACTGCACATGTCCGTTTTGCCATCAAAATTGAATTCAAATTGTTTCGGCTCAAAGCTCCATCCTGGCGGTGGTGATATTTTCAATATATATTCACCTTTGTCGTAGACCGGCAAAAAATAATATCCATTTGATGGTGAACAATCGGTTTTATCCTTTAAACTTCCTTGTTTGGTGACTCTAAAATCGGTTTCAAAATGATAAAAAATGTTGATTAAAATAGAATTAAAAAAAAAATACTTTGAACCACGAAAATGTGTATGTGTGTGCAAAAATTGAGACTTTGGCTAATGTACCTCCTAATATAAAATCTAATTAGCCCATATTAATTAGTCGAAGCCGAAAAAGACACTGAATGGTTAAACACTTATGATAATTTTCTTCTCGGTCCCCATTTTATAATACGATATTTCCACTAAATTCATGACATACATTTATGTTACTTTCAACAAAAACTTACAATTCAATTTCAACTTTTGAGAAATCAATATCCGCATGACTTTTAATAAATCCACCGCATCCTAAAATTTCGTCGGCCCGGATTGTCAATGAATTAAATGCAATTAATATGACTACCGTAATGTATGAATGAAATCTCATCATTTTATCTAATTCATTTAAATAAATAAAACACCAGAAAATGAACACTACAAAATTAAATGAAATGCCGAAAAATGAGTTGTGGTATGAAATGCGCGATCAACTATTACAACAACAAAAAAATGAATTCTATTATCGCCGAAATGATTGAAAAATGAAGTATTTTAGTATATATCGGATACTGTTGATTGGTTCATTGGTGACAGGTAGCACATGACAGACGTTGCAGACGTCGTCGCCATAATAGATAGTTGGTGGTGGTGCTGCTGCTGCCGCTGCAGTAAATTCGATTATATGAAACCGAAAGCTCTTAATTCATTCGATTGCGCGCCATCTATTGAAAAACAGTCAATCCAAAGTTTTATTCACATCAGACACACATTCAGTTTTGTCTTATGTGAATTTGTTGTGAAAAATATGAATTCACACTTCATCATGACTCGTAACAATTTGTCACAATTTTTTTTTTTTATTTGGCATTTATTACTTTAAGAATATAAAAAACATTTTCCGGATGCGTTTCTTTACTACCTGTAAATTAGCTCTTGAATTTATTGAGTTTGTTTTATTTTGGGGGCGAAAGAATTTTTTGTTGTTGTATTTAATAAATTTATTTGGTAACACACCTACCTGCACAAGAAGCCCAACAATTATTATTATGCTCGTGAAGAAAATGACTATAACATGAAAAAAAAATGAAATAGTTCCAAAGTTGGAAAATTGCTACAAATGTTTTCGATTTGTTTAGTATAATTTATTGTTCACTCTATCATCCTTAATCACGAAGTCATGCACTTGCTACCTAAAACTACTGAGTGCAATTTACCAAGAAAAAAAAAGTTCTTTGAATTTTACTCCAAGCTCCTGAGATTTGTTTCGTTCATTTTGGTATTTCGTGAAAGCGTGTTCAGTGTTCAGCCACGCCATGTTATAAATACGTTATAAAAAAAAACAGCAATTTTAATTTTCCATAATTCGTATTTTTTTCCTTTTTTCCCCTCTTGATGACTTCAATGTCCTGATTATGGTAACCGTATTCTTATTCGGTTTGGCTCCATTACGGTTTTTTTCCCAGTGTGGCTTTACCGTTGTGTTAAAGTCATGCATGGCTCATATGATTAATTGTTAAATCACACGGATTTTAGCAATTTGCCTGACGTGAAATGATGTTCCATAACCGCATTTATGCTTTTTGTTTTTGTTATTCTGTTTTCTTTTCATTTTCTCTCGCTCACTAAAAGCAATACGGTTGCCGTTTAGCTACACATAGACACCATTAGAATCATCCATATATACAACCAGTAACGGAACTCACACACATATGGCGAACTCCATAAAAATTGGGATAATTTTTTTTTATCGCACATTTAAATTTGATCATATTAAATTAATGACAGCTGTATACACGATATATTGGATCCCCGTATTGCTGATCAGTATCGGCGCATGCGTAATATTCATGCGAAAATATTTCGACATTATTATGTTGACTCGTCATTTGCAAGAGCAGAAAGACAGGAACAATAAAAACAGGCACATCGCATATGTTTGAGCATGCATTTAGACCTAAACGCGCCGATATATGATTATGAAATTTATCTTCCCGTATTAAGTCATCGTTTAACAGTGATGTACGCGTACTTACATGCGTTTAACGAAATTTCGGTAGCCAAAAATATTCCAGATGATACAACGTGTGTTCTTGATTATGTAATACCTTCACTGTAGCACAGAAAAGTGAGAAAATAGAGCAAACGAAAGAAAGTAAGAAAAAAAGAGAGAGCGACAAGAATTGGAATCAGTACGCACCGAACAAAAAGACTTGCCGACATTAATAATCGAAGTTTACGAGAAAGAGAGAGAGAGAGAGAGAGAAGGAGAGAAAAAAAAGAACTAGGTCACAGAGGGATTGCTTTGACAGTGTAGACAATATGTTTCAAGGAGCGCTTTTACATGCATACAACACACAACTGGAAACATTTATATACACTGAGATAGACTTAGAGCCACATGCTCATATGCGAATACATGCTTGCATAAAAATATTTATTCGTGTTCGGGTAATTTTTTGGTCATGTGTGGTAGTAACTGTGAATTTTGAATACATATAAGATATAATATGAAACGCTCTACCGAAACTAGCACAGGAACAGAGTAACTTTATAATTTTTTTTTTTGGTATCACAAGCGTTTGACATTTATATGAGAAAATCAGTAACCAATTTCACTGAAATAAAAAAAAAAAGATTCACTTTATTTATATGCAAAAAAATGAAACTAAAGGTCAGCAATAAAGAGTTCGAGTTAATTATAATTAGCCAATTCCATCTGAGTAGTTGCATCAAATATCTAGAACAATGCTTCAAGTCAAAGTAATAACTTTGATTCAGTTCAAATGGTCATACAAAATGTCTTTGATTTACTTTTTACCATCGCTACGTAAAATGCTTTAGAGCTCTTTTTTGTGTTAACCAGTTGGTGACATAAGTCTGATGGTCCTCGTTCCATTTATTCACTCCAAGAATTTCATCGTCTTCATTTTGTTAAAGGACTCACACACACACACACACAAAAAACCAACGGAGCAACTGTAAATATAAAGCTTACCTTAAAAGACAACGAATTTTCCCACCCTCAACTTTTTATGTTGAATAATTTTTTTACGACTTTTATTGTACATATCGTCGTTACGTCTTCGAATCAAATTTATTGCCACTACATTGGCTATTCGAAATGTTCTTCAAGCAGCTCTCTTACTGTTTGTGTTAAAATAAACTTGACATGATTCAAAGGTACCTTATCATGATATTGGTGCCCATCTATTCCGAAGAGAATATCAACGGCAAACGAATGGTTCTAGGGGAAACTTCAACAGTAGATACAATACTATTAATCAAATCAGAATAAAACAAAACAAAAAAAAAACAACATAAAAAACACACCCAACATTTATTTAATTATATCCTAGACAAATCGCAAAATATGCATAAATTTATATCCGATTTCTCCAAAAGACAGTTTTTCAACAAAAAAAAAAATGAAATTAATCTGCATTAAATATATCTATAACGTCTTGTGAAGCACTTTTGCAGCTGTATCTTCCCCTTGCACTGTTTTGCCAATCTCATATACTCATTTTGGTTGCTACGTATCGCAAAGAATCTATATTTTATCGCATGAAACGAACTTATGATCATAAATCGGGCTGAAAGTTCTTAAAATACTATAAGAACATCTTAACCCCGGAATGTTCTAGTCAAAATCTAGTGATGTAACCCATCTAAAAACGGTTTATAGTTGGCAAGCATTATGTCATCTAGAGGTTAAGTGGTGGGCACCAATTATATCCTGTCCTTAACAAAAATCGTGGAAAAAAATGGAGAATAAACAAGAAAAATAAAAACCTGAATGAAACATATTCAATTATGCGTTGTGCCACGTGAAACATCCCAACGGATGGAATAATTTCGGAAAAAGACGGTTAACATTGTTTCCATTTCATCTGTGAAAATCGATCTATATTTTTATGTGTTTTGAATTTCAAATAAAAATTCCGTGAATCTCAAACAAAGATACCTGCGTGACTTCACATCATCATGCATGGAATTCATTTTGTTGTGGAAGCATTTCGTGCCACCCATATGATATTAGACGAAAATTATTGACCAAAAGTATGTTGAGAAAGGAACAGAAAGATAAATATGAATTTAATGGCATGGAAGTGTGTGGCGTGGCAGCATAGCAACGCGTTCGACCGCGCACATTATTCATAATTTAGTTTGTTTTGGCGACAACAATATAATTTTCATACTGTAATTTCGTGTCAACTCCTGAAGTTCAAATCCGGTGTGCATGAGTTCGTTCTCATGCCACATCATGCAGAACAAGAGATAAACAAAAACAAAAAATGACTTTATTGAAATTGCTCCAGAAACAATCCTCTAATCGTATTGAATTATTGAACATTTCAACCATGAATTAAAATGAATTGCTATCGACCGGTACCATTTCGTATGCGCCATTTTCATGAATAATTGATTAAATAACAGAGAATTGAAGAAACAGCTATCTGGTGCCCAACAATTCAATCAAGTATTTTAGTTTTTTTTTAACCCGAAACTAATAACATCTTGTACTGCATGATATTTAACCAAATGATATGATATTTGTTTTAGTTGTTTCTTCGCATATATCGAACATTTAACTAGAAATCACTCATTTTTACACTTTTCTGATGGTTTAGACACATTTTATTTTAAATTCATGCATATTCAACGCATCTTACGGGGCCAGTGTGCCCACCTCTTTCTCTATTTTGCTTGATTCCAGAAAGCCAAGGAAAATGATCACATAACACTAAATCTGAATGTAATGTGGGAAAATTGCACATGTTACGAAATTGTCAACATTTAACGATGTATTTAATGAAAACGGGAATAGTTTGGACTCAGTGTGACTTAGTTTTCGAAACTGTAATTGGGTATAGCAAACGTACTGGAAACTTAAATCCATTTGTTCTGGATCCAAATCACTTGTGTCTAGTATCAAGTACAAGACAGATGATTTTGCCCTGAATGTTGTCCACAATTTGATGTCTGTGAGTTGATCTCAAAGTGTGCCATGAACAGAATTCATTTATATCAGAGTTTGTGAGCTGTATAGTTGTTGTCATTTTATGTAACAAGACAACCAAACTTGCGCTGAAAATTGTGCTGTTGAATTTCAAAATCAAGCAAAATTGCTCCCCCCTCCCCCCTCAAGGCCCACAGCATTAAAGTCTCTATGCTTTTTATGTTCGTTGTGTGTTTTGTGTGTGTATTTATGCTTTTAAATTAAAAGTATTAGATAGCAAATAAGACACACACTTACACACACACTCAAAAACTCCATCCAAATTTTCTTGCTGTAATTGCAATATGAGCAGAAAATACCATGCAAAAATCGATTGAGGGTTACACACACAGTACACCGCCGAATGCCCATGTTCAAAACACACACAAACACAAAAAAACGTATCGAAAACTTTTTTAAACTCAATTTAAAGCGTGCTATGAATTCGATTTAGAAATAGAATCATGTTTGAGAAAATAAACGAACAACAACAAAAAAAACGACCAACAAATGACGGAAAATTAAAAAAAATTTAAATTTCACTTTGGTGTTCGTGTTGAACGAATTTTTGTTGAGATTTTATTTTTCTCATTGCAATTTTTGTATGAATAAACATTTGATTTTGATGCAAAAACAAGTACGAACATGTTCAAGATCATCAACCAATCTTTCCAGTTGGATGTTGAAACAAAAATTCGTGCTGCGTTTTATTCAACCGAGTAAATGATGATTAAAAAAAAAAAAACTTCGTCTGTGTTAAACTATGGCAAAAACTTATACTTCAACCAAATGAACTATGAACAGTTTTAATTCATTCCATTTTGTGATTTTTTGTAATTTTTTTTTTTTTTTTTTGGTACGCCTAAAGATATAAGCATTTTGCTGTCAAAATAATCTCATTTCAACTCATCCAACAAATATATATCATACACACATTAAACAACCGCCTAAGTAACGGCAATGAAAACAACTATTTTCATCATTTTTCGACCAAGATTTCATTATATCCATCAGCATTTAAAAAAGTCAAAACTAGCCTTGTAAACTCGACACTCACTCTTGGTTTCCATTTATCTAAGATTTCGAACAACTGTAAAAACAAATCATATGTTGGAAAATATATTGAGAGTTGTTTTTTTTACGGGTTCGAAGACACCCGAGCTTCACTAGTCTTCTAAAGCCATTTGGCTATTTTATACAAATTAAAATATGCATATATCGATCGTTAGTAATAATTTTAATTTAGTTCATTCACTCTATAGCACTTGAACGATTGTACATTTCAGTAGCGCGTTGTTTTCGTCTAGGTTTTCGATGTGTTTCTTAAAGTTAATAATTGATTCTGTAGTAACGCTTGAGGTATTTGACGGTTCAAAAAATCAAATGAGCTCTTTTAATGGGCATTGTCAATATGATCATGTTCAATTCTACTCTACAATGTACCTTATCGAACTCCAAACCAAAAATTATTAACGTCTTCGAAAATTCAATGCAGAAAATTTGTGTGGAAAATTCCAAGAGTCTTAGACCAAAACGACTCCAGTGATTTAAGCGAGTGGTACAAATCAAGCCAAAAAGAAAAAAAAACAACCATTTTTGACCATGATGTGATAGAGATTCATCAAGCAAAACCTTTTATCTACTTCTTTTTTCTGCTATTGAAACCAATACAATTGCAATGGGGAATAGAGAACAAACTCAAAAATGCTAACAATAAAGATCGATTTGTTCAATGTTTTTTTTGTGTGTGTGTGTAGGAGAACAAATTGTTTAATTACAGTTGTCGACTGTCAGTCGGATTTGGTGTGTACGCTCGAATACATCAGCATGCATATGAGTATGTTTTTTTGTGTTGTTGGTTAATAAACCAATTCGACATGAGACATGAACATTGATCTATTCTATCGAACGTCACGACATTTAAACGATCTATAACGATCTCGTAGCCAACGTACTTACAATTATGCAAACTTTTATTTGCCGAATACAATATTCCATTTATTGTCTGTTCTCTGTGCCCGTATATCATCAATCATTATATTTCGAATATAATTAATTTGGGCGTTCACATTCAACAAGAGAAGAAAAAAACAACACAGACACAGACACATCGACAATGTATCTCTAGTCTATCAATAGCAATGCATTGTTGAAATACAAGCTCTCGTCCACATAAAACACACATATATTCTAGCCAAACCATTTGGCCAACGAAATAGACATTCCAAAATCGTTCGCTTTTTCTCAATTTCATTTGGTTGACTTGTTTCGTTTGAAGCTTTTGATGTTCGTTCATATTTTTTTTCCCTCCCCGTATTATTTAAAATTCTATCCATAGAATCTGATTGTAAAAAAAAAAAAACAAAAAAATAATCGAAACATTTTGAGTATGCATTTGATTATTATCAATAAGAAAGAGATACAACGGAAATTTCTTCTGTTTTTTCATTTGATAGTTCCTGGGGGTCTTGGGATTTTGATTGAATAAATATTACTTGGTCGATATAATGCATTTTATTCATAGAAAATGGTTTATCGGATCCGTTTTGTATAGTGAATTTTAAATGTGGAATTTACGTAATTCAAGCGGCAGAACAATGGGCAATTTTACAATATCCATTTCATTCAACGCAGGTATTGATTGATTTATCTTCGGCATTACAGTTGGAGCTTTATGGAATTGCCATTGCAAATGTTGCTTTACACACAAAAACATCTAAGACGGAATCCGGTGGTTTAACGAAAACATAGAATCTCTCTAAATGCCATGTTATTTCGTTTGGTTGAACAAACACTTGAATGCTTCACAGTGGCTCAATTTTACATGATCGGAATGTTTCGTCCAAAGTATGCGACTTAAACAAGCGATTTTCGGAAGGCATTCCAATCATTTCGACTGAAACAAGAAATAAATTCATCGGAAAGCCACAAAAGCTATTGTGAAAGTCTTCTGTAATATTCTACGGTGGAACATCCTCATGTCGTATGTTCGGACGAAATATCTTCAATAATTTCAAGTGAGTAATAACCCCACATACAAATGGAATTGAATAGAAAATCAATGTAATTGTTGTCTATATTCTTCACTTCAAGCGAATAATAATTACAGTTAATTATATTAAAGTTGATTGCTGTGAATTCGAACATGCATTTGTCTGGAAAAATTTCAATTTACACTCATTAGCGCGAGGTGTTGAGGTGATTTTCCATCGAAATCCTACCACATTCTTTACAATCGGCTCAAATAAAAACTAAATCAATTTTACATTTTCATTCCATTTTTGTTCTTCATTTGAATTTCGTTTGAAATTTGTGCTTCATTTATTTGAATGTAATGAGATATTTCATCTCAATATTGACGTTGAACAAAGATATTACACCAAAATATCAGTTTAATCAAACAGATGAATCGAATAATCGTTTTCATTTGATTGAATAAATGAATAAGTGATTACAAGTAGGTAGCCAATTTCAACATGAAAATAATTACAAGCTCATGAAATATGCTAAAAAGTTACGAAATAAAAATATCAACTCAATGATGAAAAACAACAACAAAATGAAAACAACGTTGATTCAATTCAATTTATTGGAAGTTAGCGAAATTCGGAATAGAAAATGGTTTTGGCCTGTGAGAACATGAAAAATATGGTGGTCCATTTTCCATAAATTAGCCTTAAGGGCCCAGCCACTTGACGCCAGTGTCTAAACGATTTGCATAAATATTTAAAAGTTTTGAATGTTTTTTTTTTTCTCGTCTACCTGAACGAAGGGATCTGCTATTCATTTCGTATATAAAATTTGTTGTAAATTTGATTTGAAACTGAGAAGAAACTCTAATCTTAAAACCTAAAAAATAAAAACGTTATTTTGGTGCGTAAGTGAATGGTTTATATGGGCATTTGTCAGAGCCCATTTGTTTTGTTATTTTTTTTTTTAAACAATGTGTCAGCTGACATTTGATAAGTCGCTGCCACTAAACATACGGTTTGATGCCTAGCTTGATGCGCAACACATATATGTATAAACCATTTTTTTTTTGTATAAACGATTTATATCTGAACATCAATCGGCATTCATATTGGGTTTAGAGAGGAAAAAAAAAATAAAGAATGTGAATGACATAATTCATGTGGCTCGTTTACTAGTTGATCTCACACAGAATAAATTCGATTGAAGTAAGTCGTCACAGCACTAAGGCGAAACAAACAAACAAAAAAAACGGTTGATGTCATTAGATTTGTTTCAGTTTTGTGCTCGTTGGCGAAATATTTGCTAGAAAATTGCAGTAAAAATGATTCAAATATGTTTTTGAACTACAATAGCTTTTGCCACATGATACATTCCAGCTGGTCCAAAAACAGCGCAGATGAAAAAACAACAACAGATGAAACGACAACAAAACCCCAAACAACAACAACAACAATACTTACCGAACAAAGATGAGACCATGGCTGAAAAATCTCACGAGTGAATAGAAAAACAGTGACAAAATAATGAACGGAAACTTATCATTACAATTGCATTGGCATGAAGTGTGATGTTGACGTTTGATTGCTGCCGTTTTTTTTTGTTTCGTTTGATGTTTGTAACATCATCACAATGCCCTTAATTTATATTCTACGCGAAACAAGTGTCGTTTAATTTATTTTCTATTTGTATTCGTTTGGTCGTCTATTTTGCTTGTGTTTTTTTTATGTGTAAATTTTTAAATGTAGTTTCATTTCTTATTGAGTGTTTTCATTGGATTGTTTCATTTGTATTTTGTACGTCGGTGACTGGCTCGAGCGAACGGATGACGGAGATAGATCATGCGAATCGGGCAAATAATGGATTAGTCATTTGCATTTGTTGCTCTCTATCTCTTTCTATCCCGCTCTCGCTCTCTCTCTCTTTGATTTAAGTATAGATTATTATATTCAGTTTTAAGCTGGCTGTTTTCGTTATTATATCTCATCGTCGAAATCGGACATAGTGGATTTTCATTTGTGATGCCTAAATCTGATATTGTTTTATTAAACTAAAGATTGAGTTACACCCATCTAATGGATAGATGTGAACAAGAATGTGATAAAGATGGGGAGCTATTCTTGCTGCCAATATACAGAGAACAACGCAGATGTGCAATTGCTGCTGTTGCTGTTGTTGTTCGTTATATTATAGCATTGGGTTTGGAAAAATGGTGTGTTGGAATTGAAATGAATATTCGTAGAATTTTGAGAGACGAGATACTTTTATTACAGTACATTTTAATGATAGATACAAACACCATTAAGCAATCAAATGACTCAGAGACCTCTAAATGTCTGATGCCAGTTGGCTGGTATGCTATTTATTTTCTCGTTTCGTTTCGCAAACAGCTCAGAAACAATGACAATCTTTTCTATCATCAATTCTATTCAATTCAATCATTCGATAGTTCACAATTTCAAACAAATGTGCTCAAAGCAACAACAACAACAAAAAACAATCGAAAAAGCGCGCACACACACACACACACACACACATTCACAAAACTGCAATTACAATTCAAACATACTTCTTTCAAATACGTTTGTATCGTGAAGCAAATTAATGGCAAAATAATTCGAAATGAATTTTTTCTGTTTTTTTTTTTTACTCATTTCGTTTTTGCAAAAACTTTCTGTGGTTGTTGTTGTTGTTCAGTATTTCAGTTTGTCTGAGTTGCCTGTCAATGCCGATTTTCTTGTTTCTTTGTCTATTCAATGTAATTCTAATAGTGCGGCAAACTACAAGTGCTAATTAATGTATCTTTTTCGAGTCGGTAATGTGCGAAAATCGAAACGATGTTTAAGTTGAAATGCAATTTACAGCAACAACAACAACAACAACAATAATAACGATGAAAGGAAAAAAGTCCAGCAATTTGTTTGCAAATAGACAAAGTGAGACACAGAGATAACGAAATGAAAAATTTAAAAAAAAACCATTAAAGTGCGTTATAAAGCATATACAAATCAAATTTACGTTTTTCCATTTGTGTTATTTTTCAAAGCAAATTTCTTTCCAAATCGAGCCGACCCGTGTGTATCAGACCTTTTTGTTTTTTGTATCTCTTTATTTCTTTTCACAACCGTCCAACTTATTTAAATGTAATAAAATCACAACAAACACACACACACACTCATTTGGTATTGTCATTTTGTTTGAAGCACATTGCAAATATATTGTCGGCTCCCTTTATTTCAATTGTATGCATACCAATGCGCATTCAAATTAATCCACCGAAACATCTTGCTGTCTAATTACAGGAAATAGTTAACATTTATAATCACACATTTTGGCCATTAGCGTTATCAAATTCCCAACACCAATTTAGCTGGAATTGATTGTTGAAGCTAATTTCGAATCGCATTTGTTTTTTCTTCTTCTTTCTTTTCTTTAATGGATAATTGCAGTAATTCAAACCTAATTCGAAAATCTATTTCGTATAAATGTTGAAATTGTTTTCATCAAGGAAAAATTGCATATGAACCGAGTGTGCTCATGAAATATTCATTTTCGTTTTGTTTTGGCATTTTGATCACAGCCGATTTAGAGACATTTTGAATCAATTTGAAATGGAATCAAACAACATCTCGAATTGAATTGCAACAATTTGTTTTTTCCAACAATTTTTAAACAAACAGTTGGACTCCAAACTATAGAGAAGGCTTTCGGCTTGAAATATTCAAGCGTAATTTCAAAATCAGACGCTTATTTGAAACCGCAAAGTATTTGAACAATTCCCCTGAAAATCAAATATCAATGAGTTTTCCTATTGATTTGAATCAAATTCAAGTAATTTACTTCAGGTAAAGTTATGGCTTTGATGAAAAAAAAAAAATTGAAGAACATAAAATCGAACAAGTAAAAATGTTAACTTCAAAAAATTGTTGCACTTTCAAATATCGTCAGAACTGAAATATACCTTTCTGTTTCTTTTTTTCTTTTCATGACAAACAATTTTGAATTTGATGGAAAAAACAACAACAACAACAAAAGTTGATGTTATAAAAATGTAATTTGAAATATATCATGCTGAACTTTTTACGGGCACAAGATTTTCCGTATCTTCACATTAATTCTGAGTCATAAAATAATTCATTCTTTTGATTTCATTTGATCACCGTACCAAATGCGTATTTGCTGTTCCCTTTGAAGAGAAAGTGCAAATAGCCCACAGTTAACTGTGTTTCGACTGATTGACGAAAATTGAATCGCATTTCACACAAAGCTTTTTTTCGATGATTGATGTGTTGTGGCCCTTTTTTCCTCGGCGTTTTAAAAATAGAACTTTGTGTTCGAACTAATAATTTTAAAAATGCATAGATATGGCCAAGAGGAGAGTTTACACACACACACACACACAAACAAAAAGAGTAATAACATAAAACTAGGGCACATAGTTCCAATTGAAGACTTTTTTTCATAAATGAGTATTTACAATGAAAATGACAGAATCATAAAAAAAAAGATTAAGGTGAGCGAAATAGAATATAAAAATGATGACAAGTTCTGGGGGGGGTGTACCCATTCACTACATAATTGTATTATTTATTTTGGTTTTATTTCCTTCACGTTCTTACAAAATCGTTGGTATATTTTGTGGTTTTATTTTTTTTTATCAAGTCGAACGAATAAATGTGAACCATTCCATGGGACAGCAGCATGTTGGTTTCCAACAATATAATAACAATGATTCGAAATGTAATGAAATCTGTGTTACTTTTTTTTTCTTCTTTCGCTCACTTAGAAATTGAAGAAGATGGTACTGGTTTACGCTCAATTTTACATTTCATAACATTTTGTGAAGCGAAAGATAGAAAAAAAACCAACAATAGCAATTTTCTTAGCGCAAAAGTCAAATATAATTCAATTTTGCGTTCCATTTATGGTGTTGTTAGTGTTGGTATTCTCGATGAAATTAAATTGCATATGATATTAATTTCGAATGATATAACGTTCAAGAGAGTTGTTAATTTTGCTTACATCTGGGAACTTAGAACCTAAGTCAAGTGTTTCAATAGATGGTTAAATAGTTGATTCCTATATGGATAAAAAGTTCGTTTTTTTTTCTCTCTCTCTCTCTCTCTCTCTCTCTCTCTCTCTCTATTTGAAACATCAACAATAACTACAAAAAAAAATTCAATAAACTTGCAATAAACATTGTTCTTTAGTTTTTATAGATGAATGTGTCCATTTTCAATGCCTAGCCACATGGCATCAATGTGTTTTTTGTTGTTGTTGTTTCGGCTCATCAATGTGATTCATCTATCAAAACATATAATTGATGTACAGTTAATTTCGGTCACTCAATTGAATTTCTTGTTTTGGCACAGCGTCGCCCCTCATTCAATTGACTTTCCATACATTCACGTTCAATATGTGGCGCGAGCAAAATTTCGTTAGTTGACCTGCTTTCTGTGTGTGTGTGTTTTTCACAATGTCAATGCATTGTTTCTTCGATGCCAATAGTTGGACCGATGACAATAGTTGAAGCAACGTATTGATTTCTACCGTCACTTTTCATTCCATGATGTTTTTTTGTTGTTGTCATTGTTCGATTTTATTGGTGTGGCCAACGTATTGATGCTTTATTTGATGTACGTGTGTATTGCTGGCCCTAATGGTTTTTGTTGTTGTTGTCTTTTTGTTTTGTTGTGTGACAATAAAGCACGTGCAGTGCATAGTTTAACAGTAAAACACCCACCAAAAAGTCTATTCATTGCGAGATCAAATGATTTGGCAACAAACATTTCTGCGAGAGATTATTAATTTGTCTACTTTTTTTTACTACAACAATAGATGTATTGGTGAACTAAAAAAAACATTTGCAAATATCTTTGTCAAATGCCTAATTTGAAAGAGTTTTGTGTAAAATCTCAGGAGAAAAAAACATCATTTTTTTACACAAATATTTTACGTTCCAAATGTTGATTCTTCAACATTGAAGATCAACATTAATGCACAACATCCAAACTAGACTCAAAACAAAAGACTACTTTTTTTTCTCGTTCAAACAAAAATCAATATTCATCATCGTGCGTGTATGTAAAATCTCAATTGCAATAACAAAATAACCACCATTTCTCATTTGCTCATAAAAACTGATTAGTACACCATTTTTTTTTTTTTTAATTTTGCACAATTTGTGTAAGATTTGCGGGTCAGTGCGCAGAAGAATCATGATCGTTGCTGAAAAGGAATAATAAAACAATCACCAGTTCGACACAAACTGGTTTCATTTATTGCAGTTTTTTTGCATTTGACGATATAAACAGGCCGCAGGCAAGAAAATAAAGAAAGCCAACATTGGCTATTTTGTGTTCGATGCACAGTCAAAGAGGTGCCTATCATTGATTAATTCCATGACAAGTAATTTCTCGATCTTTGTGTCTCTATCCCGCTCTCTCTCTCTCTCTCTCTCTCTCTCTCTCTCTCTCTCTCTCTCTCTGTGTGTGTGTGTGTTTGTCATTATATGCTCTGCACCGTGTACAGTAGAGCGTTTCTCATAGTTCTAAAATAAAAAATGTCCAGTCTTAATTTAAAGTGTACTAAATTCTGTGTAAATTGACAGCATTCATAAAACAATATGAGTTCGATCCATACTTCCCGAAGCAAAACATGAAAAATAAATCATAATCTCAATATACAATTGAATTCCTCGCAGATTATCGCCGAATCGGTTACACTACTAACACTAATTCTCAAAATTGAATTTCCCACTTTTATAATTTGTGAACAACTTCATTGCATTCGATCGATAAGTTCAATATCAGGTGACATCAGATGTCACAGAGAAATGCTACACATCCAAATATTGTTTACATTCACAAGTGAACGATTTTGAAGGAGACAGAAAAATATGCAGTATCAATTAATAAGCATTGTTATCATCAAATTTTGTGCCATTTGGAATTTGATTTGGATACAATACATTGACTTCATCATGTTGTCTGTATCATTGGTATTGGTGATTTCCTGCTCAAAAGAGAATATTTTGGATAGCGGATTATTTTATGGCATGCAAATTTCGCCACGAACGCATCAGATGCAGCTAGAGTTTCAAAGAAGTAAGTCAAATTGTGTTTTTTCGTCTTACCCAAAGTGAGATCAATGGATTGCATTGTTTACTAATAACTAATGAATTTCATCATCATTTCAATTATTCAACTTATTTTTCACTAGACTCGTTTTTTGGAATTGAAACAGTGGTTTTTGGCGTGTTCTCAAGAGATGTGGAAATCATTTAAGCGAAAAACTGAATCAAAGAAAACGAACGATGAGCAGAATGATAGTGATGATGAGAAGGATGCCATCAAGTATACAACAGTGAAATGTACACTCAAAAAAGTTCTTCGACCTGAATATAAAGAAATCATTACCCAAAGTATCATTGAAAAAAGTTTGATGTCAACAAAAATATGTGCATTGGCATCGATGTTATTTTTGTACAAAGTGGAAAAAGCGTATGACGACGGAAATGTGGTTTTTTTTTGGCAGAACGGAGAGCTCGTGATCAAAGAGTGTTTTGAAGGTGTTCTCGAGCATAATATCAACCAAAACACCGACAAAATGGCTCCAGAATTCCGTCAATTTGTGGAAAATATGGATGAACGATATGTATTTGAGTGGCCCAATAACGTAAGTTTCGGAAATGGTTTGAAAGATTTAATGAAACCATACGTCAAAAGTGTCATCACAAATTTGAAAACGCATTGCAAACAACGGCTGGTGAATTACCTCAAATTGAAAGTGTTCGAGAACAATACGCAGCCGAACGTGATTTTCAAATATTTTCCAGAAGATATTTCAAACGTAATCGACCTCATCATCTTTGGAAAGGACATTGAAATTGGGAACAACAACGATTTCAAACGTATGCGACGCGACGGTTTGCTTCAAATTTTACGACGCATACATTATCGGTGGGGTGCTGATGATCATAGTATACTCAAATGCAATAAATTGAATTGGTTCAAGTCGATTCCGATATGGATTGAAATGCAGCGTGAAATTGACGAATACAACATCAATCATCCACAGTCACAACAGCCACAAGGTGCAGGCGCACGAAAGAAAAAATGTCGTCGATGGCGCCGTGAAAAACAAATGCTTGACAACGCAATAGATCCACCAGAAATTCGTAATTTTGTCGTAATACCGCAATGCGATTTCAAACGCACACACTACACCATGGATAATTATACATTGTTTTGCTTATTGAGACAACTCGGATTGCTTCCCAGAAAAGGTGGAGCGCAAATTAAGTTCAAGCCATTCATGGAAAATAAGGACAATTTATGGAATCAGTTCTTTTACATGCGGAGAATAAAATGGTTTGTGCGACGTAAAAAAGAATTCGATTTTCGCATTCTTTCCGATGGTATATCAGTTTCGCTGCAATTCATATCGTCAAAATCGGAGTCCACACTGCTCGATTTGGATAAAATCAGAGACGATTTCGAACAAAAGAAATTCAAAAAAGTGCTAGGCATTGATCCAGGCCTGAACAAATGGAATTCAACTGTTCAACATGATGTCGAAACTGGGAAAGAGGTAAGTTTTTATCTATTGTTCTCAACCACATTCAAATACAATGATTTCATTTGTTGTTTTTTTTTGTTTCAATCTCAACCATACAAATACAATGATTTGATTTATTATTCTGTATTTCATTTATTAGGTCAACTTCAAGATAAGCAGCAAAGATTACCATTGGTTGGCAGGGCAAAACAAGCGCAACAGTAAGGCGAAACGGTTTACGAAAGATTTTGTAGCTCAAGAACAAAATGACCGAAATAATCGCGGCCTGTACCCAGTAATGCCATCTCCGCGTGGAGGAAATTGGTGGTACTATATTCAACATCGTCTGAGAATGCTTAAAGATGGTATCAACGCGTATTCAACCGCAAAATACACGCGGCTTCGCTTCGATAAGCATATAGAATCATACCGTACCATTGACCAAATAACCGGCAAATTAACCAACTACCAGCGGGCACTCGTATTTTTGGGAAATGGGCAAACACCACCGAATTGTCCCATCAGAATAAAAAAGAATGTGAGATGCCCTGGTTCACGCAAGGTGGTCAATGGCTTCAAAAAACGTGACTGCCCTGTGCTACCTGTCGATGAATACTACTCATCACAGACTTGTGCGAAATGTTTCAGGCGCTTTGATGTTCGGACGAAAAAAGACAAATTCAAAGTGTGCCAAATGTGCACACCACAGCGAAATGCGATGTTGCCATCCAGAATTGTGACGCAGTTAGGGAAAAGACAACTTCAAGCATTCCGGAAAATGGAACGAGAGCAGATTGCAGAAGAACTCGATGTGAAAGCAGAAGATGTACCAGTTGGACTACTCTTGACCAAGGTCAAGACATATAAGAAATTATGGCAAATTAACCGTGCAACTGGTGAAATCGTGAATGCTGCTGCCGAACATCTGTTCGATTTCGATGCTGATGCTGATGTTCAACATCCACATAAGACCGTGTGGCATCGCGACGTTGTCGCCGCCAAGTGCATACTCATAAAAGGTATTGAATGATTGAATCACATATGAAATAATGATTGATTTATTCGATTGATTTGTGTTTCTTAGGCTTATGTACGCTGTTTGATCTACCGATTCCGATAACATTGCAGAGACCAACCGGCCGTCAGCCCAATCAGCCCAATCAGCCCTAGGCATCAAATCATTCACATTTAATTCAAAAATTAATTTGCAACAATTTGTTGCTTCCGCTATTCCTGAAGTTGTGGTTTAGTAACTCTTTAAGAGTGGAGTACCTAACTGGGTTCTTTTCCGTATGTATTTTAATGTTTTATTGGCAATAACACTTCAGAGTGATGGATTTTTCGGACATTGAAACCGTTTTTAGCTTCGGGAAGTCTGAAAATCAATCGCTAAACGTAGTGAGTGCCATTTTTAATACCAGAATTTTATGGACTTTAAATTAACACTAGACATTTTTTTTCTTCCTAGGTTTGGAAATACCCTCTTGAATACTGAATCGATTTTTAATTAATTTACTCAACTCTCATTGATCCAGCCTATAATTTTCTTGAAAATGTTTTATGTGACCCAGATAAATGAGGCACTGGATTTTCGTGTAGATTGATCTGAAAAAAAAACCCACTTAAACGCCGATTAAAATGGAATAAGAATGGATCTGTTCTCCCTTAGCTTAATCTGCATTCATGTTTTATGCGATAGTTAGTATTTTCGATTATAATATATTTTTAATCCATTGAGTCCTCTCAATCTATCTTTTCTGTACATTGATTAATGTCTGAATTGAAGCGCCAATTAAATACTTCAAGCAAGCACTTGAAATTGCAAACTCAACTGATTCACTTCACTACTCAACCCATCTCAACCATGCGTATTCATCGTAATCAAAAAAAAAAAAAAGTTGAGAGAAATATTTCGATAAAATATTACGACACTCAGTTCAGAAGTCATAATTAATAGTAATTTTCCATAGATAAAAAACTATTTAGTTGCAATACAACTCGTCGGAATGTAGCAAATAATATAATTTCATTTATTATATCACATTGTACAGCAAGAGAGAAAAGAGAGAAAAAGAACAACATCAACAGCACCGATTATATGAAACGTATTTCATGCGGCTGTGAGGGTAATACCATTACTGTTGGTTGTAAGATGAAGGTTCACAATTTTTGCTAGATTAAACACGTTAAGAGTTTCATCAATTGATGAGTTTATAATGCAAGTGAAACAACTATATGCTCAATTCATTCCAATGTACGTAACAGAAATGTTACTCGGCATGATGCTACATGTTCAAATTCCGCATAAAATCAAATCCAAACTGAAAATTGTCGAAATATTTGAACTGTCTATCGGCGAACAAAAAACAAACAAACAAAATAAAAATACATTAAAATAGCCAAAAAAAAAATTGAAGCACCCAACGAATAGAGTGTTCACTGTAAATATTCATTATTTTTTTTTCCTTTGCATTCTGTTATGCCGGACGGAATATTTCGTTTCGTGGTTTTTTTTTTGCCCCGTGTGTTCCGTTTCACAGGCAACAACGATATTCAACCGAATGCGTGTGTGTACATAAAATAAAAAGTCGTATAAATGAGCACGCGAGATTGTGTGCGTTTGGATAAGTATGAACACACATGAGTTTTGTATTTGGTTCATTTTAGATCCTTTTTTTTGCGCTCTTCTAGCTCTCAACGTAATGTTGTTCGCTGCTTTCTGCGATTTGTGCATGGCAACAGAGCCGTTTGCTGTAGTGCTAAACACGGATGGCGCAAAAAATAGCCCAACAACAAAAACACATAATGAGCTCGAGCACACAAACACACACACACACACACCCAGAGTAAGCCAGTTCGCTCTCCATCTCGACAATTCACACAGCACAACCATGTAACTCTTATGTAGATGTATATTTTATATAATTAATCCCATGGTTTGGTGCTGTTACTTCTACTTGTGTTGGTTCGTGTGTGTGTGTGTGTTTTTTTTTTCATTTCATTCGCCTCGTTTCGTTCCTACTTCATATTCCCCGGTTTCAATCGGTTTATTGTGCTCTGCTGCTGCAAATTGTACAGACGCTAACAAACATTCTTTTTTGTGATATGATTTTGAGATATTATAAATGATTGCAAAATATGTGCGTCGCAGAAAATGTATTCTTTCTCTTTATTTTATTTTGGTGTGTAAATGTTTCAAGCGTGAATTGCCAACTAACATTGTTTGCATTTCGTTAAAAAAAAAACAATTTTCTATCTTAACTTTTATATGCTAGTTGATACGCTTTGGAGGAGCTGGCACGTAGCACCGACCAACCAGTAGCACGAAAAAACCGCGAGATTTTAGTCAGCATTCTTATTCTTATTCTGTTTTTTTTTTTTTTTGTTTAATGTGAATAACGTGTAAACGTTTAACCAATTATTGCATAATGACACACATTTTCAATTGTCAATTTTCGGTACCGACACACGGTTTTTGCATTTTGCCCATTAAAATGTTCTCCAACAAATGCAATCCGTATACGTTGGGCTGAACAGTACATATGGCGTTGACTCTACTTGGCAATACACAGCTATAATAAAATATGGACTGCTTAAAAAAAACACACACACACACATCTACACACATGCAATAGCAACACGTACCATCGCGTGTGCGCGTATGGCAAGTACCGATTACGCGATTTATATGTGCGCGTGAGTGTGTGTTTGTTTGTTGTTTTTTTTTTGTGTTTCTTCTCTGTTTCATTCTGTCTGTGCAGTCTTAATGGATTCCTGTTTGACAAAATGCGACATTGTTGTAGTTGCTTAGTGCTTTGGAGTTGTATCGTTGTCGATTTTTTTTTCATTTTATTCGCTTGTTGTTTTTATTGGTTGTACGGCAAATACAAATGCAATCATCGTGCATGCACATGTATCTACATACATTAAGTCGGTGCAAATAAGCCGCTTGCTTTGATAGAGTGGAGTGTGCAAAGCAAAATGTATGGCATAGAATGGCGCGTGCGCGCCTACACACAAACACATTTTGTGCTTGTACACAACAATCCGAATGATTTTGCGCGCAAAAGTTATATTTGTTCATGCATGTATTAACGACACACATTCGTAATGCTGCCGCGGTTGTTGTAGTTGCTTCTTCTTTATTTATTTAATTTTTTCCTTCGCTTCAATAGATATATATGCACATTCAATTCTGTAGATCGATACATAATCGCCATAAGATCGTATATAACTAAGCCATTTTTTATTAACCAATGCGAAGATGGAAAATTTATGCACTTTGAAAATGAACAATGGCCTTTTTTTCCCCCTTGTAATTTCAAACAAAGTGCAATGAGTGCAAAAATGAATGACAATGATGAACCGGTGATGTTGAGTATAATCGGCATCATCTTCCAAGTAAAATATTTTCAACGCTTGATTATTCGGACGGGGGGAAAACAAATTAATAGCAAGGAATTTATAAATTTTCTCGTGAGAATTTGGTTGAGCTTGCAAACTCATTTAAGGTGCTTTTCGGAGGAAATTAGACAACATCAAACTGTCTAAAAGTGGAATTTTGGTTTTTTTGGCTGTAAATCAAAAATCAACTGATATGCCCTTGTGTGTACAACTTGGAGCATCCAATAAACAGGTGTGTAAATATAAAATTGGTTTTGAATGTTCGTTGATTCTCACATTTTAACACGTTTGCACGCCAAAAATGAATGCAATAATGAACACCTTACACGTTCGCAATATTTATTCACTGTCATTTCCATTTCGATTGGAATTTTAAATTAAGCAGTGTGTTGAGCGCACCTGCACACTACACACACAAAACTGTCTAAAATGTTGTAGACGTTGGGATTCTGTTCCACGGGATATTGTTAAGACGGAATTCTCAAGAAAATGCCCAATAATTACAATTCATTCCTATATCCATGAAAAGAGACTTTCAAAAGACTTCTTACGAAATTGTATTTTGACAATGGGAATGAATAGAATAAAGACGAAGAAACAGGCGAGCTTCTCAATTTTAAGCGGAGATAGATGGGTGTTTGCTTTGAAGCGTAACAATTGTTTGATCTTCAATGCGTGATATTAGATATTTTTTTAACAATCAGAGATTATACTGGCGTACTAAACTTTCAGATTTCATGCGAATAAAAATACACACACACACACACACACATTTCGATTTGGAAAAGCTGTTTGAAGCTTCACATAAATAGAAGAATCAAGGTTCTGGGGCATCATGTAAGACGCTTTGGAGTAATGAAAGATTTTTCATGGAGTCATTTCTGTGTGTGACGAAGAAGGCATTCGCCAAAATAAATTGAAACTCAAATGAAACACTACGATGCGCTCCCAATGTGAACAACAACAAATGGTTGCTATGGGACAGAAATCATTTCGATTTCTATCGAAACAGAATGTTATTCATTTTTATCGGATCAATTTTGTCAATTTCTTTGTTAATATTTTATCTGATTTTCAAAATACGAATTCGTTTACTTTTTGAATAAAAAAAAAATTGAAATCTATATTTGTAAAGAATGAATTTAAAACGTTTTTTGTTTGTTTGTTTGTTTGTTCAATCATGCTTATTGTGAGAAACAGAAAATGCAAACAATATCAGACCAAATAGCAAATTGGCAGTTGATCGATTCTGATAATTTGGAAATTGAATTTTCGAATTTGCCATTTCAAATCTATATCGTCGAGTTGAAAGTTCAAACAACAGCCAAACTCAAGCAAATGCCCACATGAAAAAGAGAGTGTGGAAGGTCTTGCTGTTGAAAATGACACACATATGGTTGGAAATCTAAGTGCATGAAGAACCACAGCATCAGCAGCAGCAGCAGCAGCATCAGAGCAGCAAAGCGGTATTAAGTGAGAGGGGCAAACCGTAAAGGTGCAAATATCAAACGTAGACATTTTGTATAATAGCGAAAAAGCTTTTTATTTCCAATCTGTGTGTTGTTTGTTGTATGGATTTTCTTTGTGAGTTTGCGGATTTGTTCTTACTTTTTGATCCGTTTGCTGTAGCCGAGATTGTTGATAAATTTGTAAATAGAAAAGATATAGGCCTTAGAATGGTTTTTATTTTGCGAGCAAAAGCTGAAAATGGAACAACAAACGAAACACCAACGTGCACCATTCAAACACAAACATACTTACACATACATACACACAAACATATGTATTCTAGCGCAAGAGAATGAAAATAAATAATGTAGAAGAGAAACAGAGATGACAATAGCATGAGAATGATGGCAATAGTAAGTAGTGCTTTCGAGGAGAAAAGAGAACAGTAAAAAAAACGATATGCAATGCAGAGAGCTGAATAAAGTGAATTGCAAAGTGGGCAACATGATATTAGAAGAGGAACGAAGAGAGAGAGAGAGAGAGAGAGAGAGAGAGATGGGTGGGGCATTAGCGTCACTTAACACTTTTCGTTCAAGTGTTAAAATGAAGCATACAAAGGAGACCAAAGCTGTTCATATCATATCATAGTCGAATTAAGGCCAATCCGAATCCACATATACACTCACGGGATAATCTAGAAAATGATTATGTCAACTAAAATGTTCATCTATAAGAATCACAAACCAACACACAGATAGACACACCTCATGCGTGCAAACAACATACACGCACATACACACACATCCAAAATCGATTGAACGGATGAGAGTTCATAAATGTTTGCACACACTCTGGCAAAACTGGCTTGTGCACTGTAAATGATCGCACCTTGCAATCGATTTTGCAAATGCGATTATGGTTGCGACAACAAAACATTTTCAAATCCATTCATCGTGTACATTTAAAGGCTAAGTTCCATCAGCCGATATTTCCTTTTGATAAAATGCTGGTTCAAGCAGCAGTAGCAGTAGCAGTAGCAGTAGCAGCAAGCAAGCAAGCAACAAAAAAAAATAAACAGAGTCAAGCAAAAAAATCATTCCACAATTTCGATGTGTATCGAGCACAAATTCTGCTTTGGAATCCATGTATATAATATTATTATATACGCATAAAAAACATCAAACAGCATTGCGTCACTTTTTCACTATTGGTGTACTGTCTGCATTCGCATTTCGCATGGCATAGCATATGAGCCAGCCTAGCGCACAACTGAAAACGCGCTGCCTGCCTAAAAATCGACGTAGTAAGAATTATATAGAGCATCTGTATGTAGTTTGATGTTTATGTGTGAAAAGTTTATTTCGAAAAAGAGAAACGAACCACTTTTACTTTCATTACGTGTCAGTAGTATTAATTGCGCTAATGCGCAACGTTCCACACCATAATAATTATTTATATGCCTTAGCGCAAAAGGAGAATGAAAAAGAAAAGGCAAAACACACACACACACACACAAACAAAATGGATTTGAGAAAATGGGCAAATATTGAAAGCCATTTGACGATTCAAACACATTTGAAAGTAAACCTACCAACAAAAAAAAATAAACAAAAGAAATGAACAACAAAAAATGGAATAAAGGCAAAAATCATCATTTTTGTTGTTGTTGGTGAACGCTAGCTGTGTATCAAAATGTGCTGTTGAATCATGGTACTTAGAATAAAAGCGCGTTTATACCGAGAGACGTGCACAGAATGTTTATTTAAATTAAAGCCGATTCAGTGGAATTAGAAATGTGATCGGACATGTTTGTAAATGCCAAGCGAGAATTTTGTTTTCTTCTGTGGTTTTTTTTTCTGCAAAAGGACAACTGATCCAATGAATTGATATTTAAAATTTGTTGATTGTTGAATGGTGACAATATGCTCTCGTCGGAATGCTCATTATCAAATATCATAAATTTATATGAAATGGCAGCGCCTGCTGAACTGAATGGCTCGCATATAAACATGATATAAACACCAAGCAGCAATATTTTCGTTTTCTAACATGTTTTTCTATCCCTCTCCCATTTCAATTCTTTACTATTCAAATGAAATTCAAAAGGAGCCCTTTTATGTTGATGTTAACATTAAGTTTCAGTCGCTCCTTTTTCCGCTCAGTTTAATTTATATGCTCATTGAATTACATTGAATTTTTTGTTGTTGTTTAGTGTATAACAGTTTCAAGCTGAATGATTTTTTTTTCTTTCTAAATTCTACTCGATTATTTAGATTGTTTTTGCCACATTAAAAATCATCGAATATAAATTGAATATAAATTGTGTTATTTTCTCTGTTCCATTTTTCCCCATCTCTGTACAAAAAACAATTGATTTTCAGAGAAAGAGAGAGAGAGAGTGAGAGAGAGAGAGAGAGAGAGAAAGTAAAAAGCAGATTTTGTGAATCATGAGGAAGTGAGTCAAATGGAGGGCACCACCAATTTGGCGTTTACATTGAAATATGTTTCGCTATGAATCATATATGTTTTTTAGGCTATACAATAATGATAAGATTTTTCGAAATTATTCCATAATCCTGAAAATTAGAGAAAAATCATAGAGGAAATTTGAAAGAAAAGAATAAAACATTTTCGCATTGGACGTGTTTGAAGTGTTCGATGTGCTTTTGATGCATTTCAAATGGTTCAGTATTAACTAAGGTAACGCAGCCGCTTTTAAACTGAAATAATTCGTTTTTCTTTCATTTGTGTGTGTGTGTGTGTGTAATATCGATTCAGTTTGTTGGTACTTTTTGTCCGTTCATATTTTTAATACTACATATTGCGCGCATCGCTTACATAATTTACGACAACCCATTTGGTCGAATCGAAAATTTCAGTTTGCTTCATGCGTTCACCGTCAAAATGCATACAAAAATACGGTCAAATACAGAGCAGTGGCCAAGCAAAAAACCGACAAATATTACACAAAATCGAAATTATTTCAAGCTAGCGTCACTCTAGTTTCTACTGTACAGAGTCCGTGGATGCGTACGGATGCACGCATCTGATGAAGTCACATTCGCTGTTCCACAAATCGACAACTTTCAAACGCTGCGCTGTTAAACACATACACGCCGTGTGTGTGTGTGTGTGTGTTTGCTTCATGTTGTCCATAATAGAGATTCGATCTACATTATTTTACGCTGAAGTTGCGACGAAACTAATGTGGTGCTACGCCATATTCGCTCTCGCGCGCCCATTCCAATTGCTCATACATTTTGCTAGTTGGTTTATAGTTCACAATCTGGCCGGAGTACATAGTCGTTTTTGTTTAAAAGTAAATGTGTAATTGGGCGGGCAGTTATCTCGATTGACGATCATTTGTGTACTGAATATTATGATTATGCGCGTGTTTAAACGCTCAATTAACTCAAGTTACAACAACAACAAAAATATGATTGCATGAGCTCAATGTTATTTGGAAAGCAATTAAGAGATAGAAGAAGAAGAAGAAAAAGCTCATGACATGAATCACAACCATTTAACAGAAATTATTCGAATCGATGAATTTAATCACAAAAATGAAAGATTGAATATTAAAGAAGCATTGCACGATTGATTCATCTTCTTGAGAAAATCTTTTGAAAATCAATTAAAAAAAAACACATACAACTTTTTCTATGTGCCCGACAGATGACTGTGATACAGTATACCGGCCAAAAGTATATACTGGCCCAAGGAAAAACCCCTAGAAAAAATGATTTTTTGAGAAAATCTCGAATATTCTAATGTAATTAAAATATTCGAAGAATTTTCTCAAAAGAAAATCGTTTTTCAGAAGCATTTCTACACTTTCGACCGATACAGTCCAACAAGCAAAAAAAAAAAACATATGAACATTTGACGATGTGGCGGAATACGATACGTCGGGTGGTGTTTTATGTTTAAAGTTGAAGATCTATTGCGTCTATAGGAGAGAGAAAAAGACTGACTTGAAAAAAAAATGGTAAATTTACAGTAAGCCCCGATCTCACTCCCACAGAAAAGCAATAGTTCGATGAATTCACCACGCGTCTGCTACGGAAAAAGTTTCATTTGATCTGTGTCTCTGGAAGCGTCTCTAATTGTGTGTATACTGTGAAATATTTTTGGAAGAGAAGAAGAATAAAAAAAAAACACAACGCAAAAAGAAAAACAAAACAAATAACAAAAATAACCAGCACAAACAATAGATTCCATTGCATTATTCCGTGGAATTCGATTTTTGTAATGAGATTTAATGACATAATGAAAATATAACAAAAGTACGATGCTCAAAAACTGATGATTTGAATGTGAACGAGAGAAATACAATGGCATAAACATAAAAAATATGTTCATGATGATTCGATGTGTGACCAACGAAAAAAACAAAAAGAATAAACAAACGCGCGATCAAACACCGAATGCTGCTCACATTCATATTTTTTGTTGTTGTTAATCTTTTGGTTAGATTACAACAACAACAAAAAAATATTAAAAACCAAAAAAAAATTACAGAAGTGAAAGAAATAAAATGATGAATGTATGGGAACCATATAATCTCATGACTATTTCAACGAATGAGTCAATCGAAGTAAATACCGATTGAATACCACTTTTTGTTGTTGTTGTTGCTGGTTCGAAGTGGGACGCGCAAACTGACTGAATATCATATGAAACACACAAAAAAAGTGACGATGACTTTTTGTGTGTGTGTGTGTGTGTTGCGAAGAAGCACAACCAATTTCAACCAGAACTAACAAACTCGGTTACGATGTTATCTCTCTGTGTATGTGCTTTATGTGAGCAGTTTTTATGTGATGTGTGCGCGCGCGAGATGTATGTGTATGTATGAAGCGTTTGGCCAAAGGAAGCGCGCATGTATGCACATTTTCAATCGTTTCAGAAAAGACTGTTAGCTGCTTTTTTTCTCTCGTCGTCGATGTTGTTTTTGTTGTTTTTGTACGCGCGGAACATGAGCGCGAGCTCGCGCACCACGCGAACGTGCACACAACCGCTTCGATTTCAAAGTCCAAACAGTTACTTGGCTTACATTTCAATTTCATTATTCGTGTGTTAATTCAGCTTTGTAGCCTGTTATTGTTAGTTTCTGCATTGCGTCTACCTTGTTCCCAATTCCGAATGTTGTATATATATAAATATATATATATATATATATATATATAAATTGTACGTTTGTATATTGTTTCTTTTTTGCCTTTCTTTTTGTGCTGTTTCTTTTTTTTCTTCTATACTAATGTGTACGAGTGTGAGTGTGTGTGTGTGTTTTTTTTTCGTTCTCATTTTAACATTCGGTTGCTGAAAGCTGTGGCTCCGTGTGTGCATTGTGATTCGAGAATATCTCATCAGTTATAATGGGAGGATGAATTATTAATCAATATACTAGAGAGCCGCATGAAAAATATTTGATTATATTTCCCAATGTGTTCAGAGAAGCTGAACGAAAATGACTGAAGCCTGAGAGATCTAATATACGGTCGAAATGGAAAAGGAATAGAGAGAGAAGAAAAGCTCCACGTTAAGAAATGAATAAGAAAACCAACAAATGGAATATTTGGTTGACGTATGCGCATTTATCGTCATATTGTGTATACGATATGACTATGGCAAAACAGCGGATGATTCCCTTGCAATTAGGATTCTCGCTACAATAATGTGTTTATTTATTATTTTTTCCTCTCTCTCTCTCTCGTTGTCCGTCTCGAAAAAATTACGTCATTGTTTGTAACAAAACGAAAAACTGTAAACGCGCTTTTGGTGTGGGCTTCATCTATATTAGTTTAACTGGTTAAAACACACGATAGATATATCGACTTGACATCCCAACACGCAATGTTCGGTGTTTGTATTTCGATTGAATAATGACTAATTCAAGTAGCGCACATTTTCTTTGTGTATATATATATTGGCTTGGTAAGATAGACCGCTTTAATGTATGTCACTGAGCAAGTGCGGTCCCTCAGTTTGTCTCCTTCTCTCTGTTTCTGTCGTATGTGCGCTCTCTCTACCTCTTTCTCCCTCCTTTCCTCTTTTTTTGCTTGCACAGCTCGATCACTCTTTGCTTCTTCTTTCACGTGATTTTCGTGCGCATTTCGAAACAACTCAATTCGATATATGAAAACTTCACCGAAATTATCGACCGAAATATTTCGTATTTATATGCTTATGATGATGATGAGGTGAAACAGTGATTTCAATATCGAACAAAAAAATCAACAAACCATTTTTGCGCTCAAACACACTGTCTTATTTCAAACCACGAACCAATCAAAATGGCACTGAGCAACGTACGCATACGGTTTTTAAAATGCTTAGAAACGAAACGAGACAAAAAAAAATCGAATGAAAAATTTGATTCGAAATAGAGAAGGAGAAATATGATCAGCCGCTTACTTTTGTTATTTATAATTCACACAAGTAAAAAAACAACAACAAGAACAACAGCAACTTGGTTGGGTATCTCCCCTTTTGCTTCCCTTCTTATCGATTTAGTTGTGTGTGTGTGTGAGTGTGTTTGTGTACGTTTGTGTGTGTGTGTGTGTTTGTATGTATTGGGCTTTTGCAAAATTGTGTATGTTGAGTCAGCAACAACTGGTACGCGCACACAATAGTTTATAAAATGCAGATTGAAATATACGACGTTATAAAATGCCAATTTCCAAATGAACTTCCATTCGATTTTATCCAACAGAAATAGTGTTGAAAATGTTTGTGATTGAAACGAATGAAAAAAAAAGATTCAACAACCAGATAATGACGCGAGTTGACTCTAGGTCTGTTGGAATTTCTGTCAAATATTCGGTTTTTTCGGTTATTCGTTACTCGGGTTATTTCTTTTTTTTTCTCTTTACTGAACAAAATGGCCGACAATGTGGAAATATATGTACTTATAATTAGGTCGAGCGATTATATTAGGTATATAAGAGAACATTTTTGAACACAAAAATATAACCGTTTTATTAGTGTGTATGTAAGAGCGACTCGTTTTCTCATCTTTTATTTAAATGACAACAACAACCAAAACGTTTCTTTTTTTGTTCCCTCTCAGGTTTTTGTTTCGTTATTTTTTTTTTTACTTTTTTATTTCCGATATCTTCCGCGCTCATTTGATGCGTATATGTATTGAAGTATAGAAATACATAACACATACATTTTATGTATATGGATAATATTGAGCAAACACAGAGCACACTCTTTAGCGTAACAGGCACTACAGCTAGCAGCCGAAAGCAATGTTGTTCAACGTACGAAAAAAAAGTAATTTAATCATTTATTTCAAGTTATAATATTTCGCTATGGACTTAAAAATTTACTTGTAGTCGGTGTGTTATTTGTGTTTTTCGGTCGGTTTATATTTACAATTTCTCTCCTTTTTTTTAGAGTTTTGTCTTGTTGCATTACGTAACCCCGTAAACCAGTTTTATTGGATGCGTTTTTTTTTGGTATTCGTTTTGGTTAAATGGTACAATAAATTTTGATGAATATTTTTCTACGCTCACATTGTTATTTTGTGGTCGGGATTTTAACAACATCATTATCTATACTAATTTACTTCTTTTGATTGAGAAAATTAATAAATATTAATTATTGGGGAGTTTTGAACCGAAACCAGCAAAAAAAAAACAAACAAACAGCAACCAGAAACAAAATTACAATGACAAAAAAAACATTTATTGATGACACAAAGAAGAAAATGCGATTCCCAAAATAAAACCACTAGATGTAGCACACCAACAAATTGTGTGCCACAATCGAATTCAAGTTTATGAAACCAGAATGTACTTGATACATCGATTGGTTGGAATTTCGCACGTGTGCCAGTCGCAACAAAAAAAAACGCACTACAAATTCATTTCAACGATGTAAATGAAAAGGGAAAACGTTAAATTGATTCGAACTTTTTATATAATGATGAATTTGGAAATTCCGAAAAAAAACTGGTCAAAATGTGTTTCTTCGTCTTTTTTGTTACTTATTCTGAACTATCGAAGTACGGTTAAAATCCATTACTATTAAGGCGTCAACTCGGTATATTAATTTATGTAACTGTGACCATTCCAAAAAAAATGCCAACTTTTGTATTTATGCGACTTTCAAATGAATTTAAATATTACCGAATAAAATTGTATATTTAAAGTTTAAAAAAAATCCCAAATGAAAATAATCGAACAAATATGAAGAATTTAAAAAAAAAAATCATGGAAAAACGACAATTAAAAACTAAACAAAGAAATTTAAAACTGTTCTCTTTTTTCGCTCGGATTTTTTTTTTTGTTCTACTTTTGTACTGGCAAATTAGTAATAGTTGAGTATAAACTTGTGAGGAAATTATATATATATTTTTTTTCTTTTTGATTTTCACACAAACGCGAGTTGAGTTAAAAAAGCATCCACGCGCGACAACGAACAAACACCGAATGAACGAATCGAATTTTTTGACGCACATACATTTAACTTCGTGTTCACAGTTTTATATAGAGCTACGGTTTACTTCGATTTCAACGTTTCGCTCTCCGCCGAATGCCCAGCAATGGCAGCTTCTATTTTGCCTAACAAACACACGCGCAATAGCACACTATATTCGCTTCGGTGCGCCTGTATTTTGAATGTGAATTTTCAACATTTTGCTTCTCTATTTCTCGCTTCTCCTTTTTCTTTCCTCTTCGTCTTCTTCTTCTTCTTTTTCTTCTTCTTCTTCTTCCTCCTCTATTGGCTCTTTCTCTTTTGCACTCACTTTCGTGCAGTGCTCTTCCACTTTTTCACCGTCTCTCTCTCTCGTTCGCTCGCTCGCTCGCTCTCTCACTCTACTCTTTTGTCATTGCTGCTACATTCAGCGTGCTATATCCCCGAACACTGAACAAGAGCGCGCGCGACCAATTGTTGGAACGGCGAACAGAACACTTATATTATATACCAAAATGTAGTGCTTTTTAGCAGCATGATCGTATCAGTTATATAAATTGAATGAAAAGTGACTATACCGATGTGTGTACATAGTAAGTTAACATACAAAGTAGGCTACAGTCGATTCACGCGCACACTCATACCAACAAGCTCTCGCTGGTTACATTCAATATAATTCAACGAGAAGAAGAGAAGCAGAGAGTGAAGTGAAGAGAAGAAGAAGAAGAAAAAAAACACACACACGAACCATAGAAACCATGAAAGATTAGTATATGTCTTCTATCCTACTACTACTATTACTACTTCTTCTTCTTCTTCTTCTTTTTATTATTTTTTCTTCTTTTTCATCATATATTTTTTTTTTGTTCTTCTTATTTCTCATCAATTTTTTTTTTTTGCTTTTTCGTTACTGTGATATTATATCAGTGCATCTGTATAAGTATTTCGTGAAGCCGAATTTATGGCTTTAATTTTAGTTTATGGATTTGCTTATTATTTTGCGCTTGAATGTCAATCGCTTTCATAAAAAAAAAATTAATTTACCTTTTTTTGTTGCTCCTGCAAATTGTATTTTCTGCACCAAATATTTACACACACAAAATAAACGTCTTGCCTTATGATCGAGAATTCACTCGTATGTAACTTCTATCATATGTTTTCTTTTTCATACTACAATGAACTACTTTTTTAAGAACAGAAATTGAGAGAGAAAGAGATAGAGAGAGAGAGAGAGAATGAAGAAGAAAAAAAAACAACAAAACTAAAGTCAAACTTTCAAATATATGTAATAATTTTAACCCAAATCGCACGGCAAGCCAAAAAAATCCAAAGAAATAACAATTCAGCAACATTCTATTACAATAGTAGCGCGCGGCCAGCACACATTCGAATGTATGTGGATATTTGAATTTGGAATAATGTTGCGCGTGCTATCTCCTGTGCAGTATATTGAAGAAATAAAATTGAAAAAAAAACAACAACAACAACAGCAACAACAAAACAGGGAGTGGGACACACACTCGCTAAGCACACCGATGAATATCACATTCAATCACTACACGCGTACTTTCCAAACTATGCCAAACGCACACTATTGCCCATACCGATTTTTCCGAAGTATGTTACACACCGAAAAAAAAACCAGCGAATAACCATCATCGTTTGCTTCAAAGATATATAGATTCACACATACTTTTCTGTACACATGTACGGATTTAGGTCTGGCCTATGTTTTATCGTCTCATGCCTCTTGTTCCTCACTCAACACTCAGTATATATACCAAAATGAAATGAGCAAAAAGAGAGAAGCAAAAAAAAAATGGTTATACCCATAACATGAAAAACGGCTTTAGTGTGCGCTGAAAATCAACTATTTGCCATTGTTTCAATATTCTGTACCAATAGTATTATTCGTGTTGGCCTGCATTGGAATTTGTTTTTTTTTTTCTTTTTTATTTCGGGTAACAATTACACTCGATCGAACAACAACAATAATATCCACACACACACACACACACACACACAAACACCACCAACAACGAAACCAAACAAAAATCCGCTCAAAATCCGAGAGTGTTATAGCCGAAAAATGCGGTTCGTGATTTTCAAAAAGTTATTCGGCAACTGCAGCTCAGCTCCAGTGAATGGAAATATATGGCCTATTGTCAAACAATTTTAATGTATTATGGCTTTGTGATTGCAAACGCAGAGTGGGAATGACATTTATTGTTCGCTACGTGAATTTAGAAGCGAAATTGTGTTTACATTGCCGTTCATATTTCCAGCCCATTTTCAGTCCAGTCAAAGCAAGTTGTCTCGCTTACGTACCATTAGTTAATTTCCGTGTAAATATAATCGAAAATTGGCACACATTTGGCCAAAAGCGACCGAAATGTAAACGCAATTTTCATGTTTTCCCGCAAAAACTATTAAATGAATGTTCAACGACTAAACACTCAGTGATCAATGTGTGGTGGAATTTCTTTTATTGACCAAAAAAAACCGCATGGAAATTGGAATCCAGCCAATCTCAATGATTATTTTCCCATTGATTTCATTCTCTCCACTTGAAAAACAGCAGTTAATTAGAAAAATAAAATTGTGAGAATTAATCCAATTGAATTGATTTAGTATCAAAATCAGATTTTGCGAAGCTATTTAAACGAAGACAAATTTCATTTTAAAAAAAAAAACAAACCGAAGCGAATTTTCCCCTTAATATTTAATCGTTTTTTATTTCTTCCAGATCCGGTCAACAAAACACACATTTTGAACTTGAGCTATATTATTATGGGCGCGTTGAAATTTATATCGATTCGTGATTAATTTTATCGACTTTTAATCTTTTATTCAAGGAATGTCCAAATTTAAGCAATTTCCGAGTGTATTTCATTTTATGCTATGAATTGAATTTCGTCCGATTTTATGAAAACCGCACGAAAGCACGTTTCAACGAGCCACAAATAAATCAGTTCATTTGTCTTATCTAGAATGTTTTATCATTTACAAAGTGTGTGCAAATATATATGGCATTAGATTGGAGTTGATTCATCCATTTTTTGTTGTTGGCAATGTAATGGAATTTTCATTTTGGCAATTGGTTTGTTAAATGTTTTATATTGGAAATTGTATGAAATAACATCATTTCGTATAAATATTTGAATTTCATATAAATATTTGAATGCTTATGGCAGTATTTATAAACAGATTTTTGTTGTTGTTCTTTTGGACTTAGAATAATAGCGATTTTCGAGTAAACAAATTGATTTCAACTGTGAAAATTATTCATTGCTCCTTTCAAATGAGCCGCCATTTTTGTTAAAATTCAATTTTCAACGGAACGAAATGAGCCTTTAAACGTGAGTAACAAATGTTACCGCTGATTAGCTATTTAGTTGTGGTTTAAGAAATGGAGATTTCGAATAATTACGCTGAAACATTATTTGCGATGGACAATTCAAATGGGGCGGGGTGAGGAGGATTTTGCATCAATAATTAGACTGTGTTTGACTTGGTTTTTAGACGCTTTGCAAGCATAGTGTTAGCTATGTGGGATAATTAATAGACTTACGCTGCTAGCGCATCACACGGATTTTCTTCGAATTCTAAATCAATTATTTTCATGCAAAATTGTTTGCGATCACTTCGAAATCATGCAATGTGTATTCTTTTTTTTATGGAAGTTTTCAATTGTTTCGCTAATGTGCCGTATCGTGGCGCTTCAATTTTCAATAGATTTGTGCAGAAACAAAAAAACAACAACAACAACAAAATACATCAATACAATGTAACGCTGGTGCGCAATTGAGAATGTGTGTTATATTTTTGTTTCATTGCTGTTCATTTAGTGGATTCAATTTAAATATATACTTGTTGGGTTAATAATTGTCCATCCTTTCTCTTTCTCTCTATTTCGGTTGTTGTATTTTCAGTTGATTGGCCATTTGTTGTCTTGAATATCGAACATTCTCATTTGGTAAAGGGGATTCAGGCAAACTAGCAAGAAAAAAAAAACGGAAAACCAACACCGTTTTTTTCAATCGCCAATTGTGCGCATGTGTGTGTGTGTGTGTGTGTGTGTTTGCGGTTTAAACATTTTGTGATTGTCGTTTTTTGGCAATATCAACACTCAGTGCGCTTACTTTTTATTCCCGTTTTGTTTTTTTTTTCGATAGTAACATTTTGACTTCGATCTAGAAATTATAACTAAAAACAAAAATAAGTCGATTTTTTTTTTGAATTGGCCTCTTGACTGAAAAATTTAAATGGATTGGAAAGCTAATTGAATTAAATGAGTTAATAAAATAATTAAAATTGATTAAGACTACAATCATGAGACGAGTTTAAAAGCCGATTTATCACATTACATGTTACAATCAACGAATTTTTGTTTCAAATGTTTCGCTGAAATGAAACTGGATGAAAATTAAGCCTATTGAAACTAAAAATGGGACTTAAATCCAGATGCGGCATTTGCGATATTCGCTGTTCATCGAATTTTTCAAACTTAATGTCAAAATCGGAACAAAAAATGTCTCACGAATCACGAATCAACATTTCAACTGGAATTTTACCGTTTGCAATTGTATTTGAATTTCTGCAAAATGATCTTATTTTCGTCACACAAAATGACACTCAAACTTAAAATTAAAAAAAAAAATCACATTAGAATGAAACTACGGTGAAGTATACTTACACAATATCGTGATGAACTGCTTCTTCAGTGGATTTATATTTCAATCACTAGCAAATCAACATCGTTGTTGCAATGTAAATTGACTTGTGTGTTTTTTTTCCACTTTTATATTGGTTTCGCTTATTAGATATATACAAAAAAAAAATATATTTCATTTTCTAGCACAAAACTCAACAACAACAACAACAAAAAAATCGTATAATATGACTCGTTATTCCAAAGATTACTTACGATGTTATATTCTCAAAATGAAACGACAAGAGAAAAAAAAATATCGAAATAATAAAAAAGGAAAAAACGGCTTCGAACGAAAGAAGGAAAAAAAAACTGTGTAATTGAACGAGTTAGCTACACGTTTTAATTTAGTAAGGAGAAAAAAAAATTATTGAACGCAGCGTACATCGAATGAAACGAGAGGCAAACGAATAGTGGTTGAACGGAATATACAGCAACGTAAAATCCGACACAAAACGCTGTATTTTATTTTGTGTGTTGCTTTTGCTTTGCCTTTTGTCGAGAACAGATACGAGTCAATCGAATCAAATGCCACAACATACAATGTCCACTTTTTGAAGTACACAAATACATGTGGCCTATTTTTGTTTCGTTGCTACAACACAACACACTATCGCCCGAGCTGGTTGGTTTTGATCGAGAGAACGCGCGCGTTGTGTCGTTGTACTTTGCATGTGTATGCGACTCACTTTGCGCTCTCTCACACTCACCAATATAGTAAAATAAAATTCAAGCCCCGAAAATCTTTAGCGCGTCGTCCATGTGACGGATTTCATCTAAAATGTGTTTGGTTTTTGTCGATGACATCGTATAATTTCCGAACAACAAAGATTTGTTCGACGGTCGCAGCGCAAGCAAGCCAAACGAACGGAACGAGCGATCGAGTGGTGTTTAAAATGTGAGCACACACAGAGAGCAATGGTGAACGGTTGCTTGTATTGGTATGGAAAGTTATATTATCTCGTTCCATCGCTTCAGTTCGCTCTCTTTCACCCATCCATAAAATATACAGTTGTTCATTTTGACCGCTTTTCTACGTCGCTCTTTGTTTCGATATCAACAACGAAACAGAGAGATACGAATGTATGGCAGCAGTGTATAGCCTCCGCTCCATACCATGCATAACATGCATAACATGACATCATTTCATAATTAAATGCTGAGTTGCGCAATAGAAATTGATTTGGATTTTTGTTTCGCTCTCTTTTTCACACGGCTACACGTTTCATGTATGCGGTGAACTGTATGCGTACAACAGAGATAGCAATTGTATCAACAACACATTTTTTTTTTACACAAATACATACACACAGCATCCAAAACCAGCACACAATATAGGCTAAAAGCTACACAACCAACGTACAACAACAACAAATTGCAACTGAAAAGCACTATAAACGATTCAAATATTATTGAGATGTAGAGAGACCGAGCGAGAGAGAGAAAAAGAGAAAAAGTGATTTATATTTGGTTTCAGAAAAATACACAAAAACCCAAATGATTTTGGTTGTGTGTATATTCACAGAACAAATAGGCATCCATTTAACTTTCAGGAACAAACAAACGGAGAGAAGGAACAACAACAAAAAAAAAACATCCTAACCCACTAAAAATAGCGTATATTTTTACCGAATAAACGACTTATTCTCTATGTTTAACATTCACAATTTCGGCGCTCCAAACTGAACACACACAATTGGCGAACAACAACAACAAACATGTTAGTTTTGATCGATTGTTGGGCTGCCGTTCTCGTTTGATGTCGAATTTTTGGAAGATGCTCTCATTTTTGGAATGTGGATAGAAAAAACCGATTGCTTTGTAGGCATTGCCAACGGCATCATATAACAAACTCACACAACGACACTGAATTTGGCTGTTTCTCATGTGATTTTCAATAAGTATTTGTGCACACAATGATATATTTTTTTTTTTTTCGTAGCGGCTCAAGTTGAAGAAAGTTCTTTTCCATGGAAAAATCTCTCTGGGAGAAATGACCTACTACCGTTAGCATCAATGAGAGAAAGAGAGTCTGAGCCATTGTATTCACGCAACAAGATTTTCGATTGGCAAAATCACGGCTCTTTGTCTCTTCTAACGGATGTGAATGTGTTTTTGGGTTTCGTAAAAAGCATTACAAACAGTTAACCACTGCGTCAAATCCTAGGGGTTAGACACACAATCACAAAATGAAGAAACCGCATCAGTTTGTTGAATTCAACTGTTCATGTTCAAATCCCAACGAATACACATCGGAATTGTTTGGCCGATTTAGCACTAATCATGCGATTACTACGAATCTAAAGTACGAATACACAATGCAAGATTAATACAGCAATGGAAGCATGGAAATTACACATAAATGCCAGAATGAGATGAACATGATGCGCTGATGAAAGCTGTTTGCCCATTCTGATTGTATGTGGTTTCTACATTGTTCACTTCACTTCACAAAAATATCTACTCTGCTTGACATTTTCGCTCTCGAAATGAATAATACGTCCGAATCCATTATAAACGACTAAATCTCTCTCATATTTCGCCAATACAATTGAAAAGATAATTTGCAATTTCGAGTGTCTCTTCTCTCCCCCCGGGTCAAATCACATGATTAAACCAAAATGAATTTTAACCGAAAACCAGAAAGACTACGAGAATTTGTCGTAACTTTATTTCTATTGCATTTCACATAAATTGTTGACAAAATTGCAAGTTTGTGTCACAATTTTAAATGGAACATTTGGTGTCGCACCGTGTGACTCACACGTGATGTGTGCTACTTCAATTTGCATTGTACGATGCAAATATTTTCCACTTTATTTACGCTGCAATCGGTTCGAACTTCATTTGTGATTTAATTTCAGGTGCATCGTTGACGGAATTTCAACACTGGACACAATGAAATTGAAGTTATAATTGTTTGATATTTATTGAAACAATTAAATGAAAGTACTGGACCAATAAGACAAAGAAAAAAAATCTCGTGGTCACCTCAGAATTTTCAAACTTCTCTCCAGGGAATTTTCATTTTAAAAAAAATCCTAAAATATAACTTTTTTTCTTCGAAGGAGGTCTAAAAAAGCCGCAGCAGTCGTTTTTGTGACTATACATGAAACACCCATTATCACGGGTGTAATAATAAAATTAATATAGTAGCTGAAAAGCTGGTGGATAAAGTATATACCAACATTATTCGAACCACAATGAGGTCAAGTTGTGTGTGTGTGTGTGTGTTTTTTTTTTTTGTTTTCCTTCTCTTCCGAGCACAGAGCAGAGCAGCACAAATGTGGAAAAACTGACTCGAACATTTCGAGTCGAAATATACGAAAACTCTATAATTAAAATCGGTTTAAAATAATAATGACGGAACGAATTCAATTGGACCACATCTAAGAGATCAATAGTACCAAAACTCACTCAAAAATGCTCACAACGACCAATGCATTTGTGTTTCAATAAAAGCTGACTGCGTAAATGCGATTGATTTGCTTATTAAGCACACACACGCACACGTACACATTCTGTTTCATTCCATGTTGTATGTGCATATTTATAAAATTCTTATTGTTCTTGTTTTATTTTTGAAATTGGTTGATGTTATTTTGTTTTTCTACTCTGTTTTAATAATTCACTTTAAAATTGCATATGCCGCTCATATTCTCATAGATTGGATGGAAATGGGTGATGTTTTACAACTTGGTATAGCAAAAAAAAAACAAAAATTCTTAACTGAATTGATTTAATTCAGATGCTAACTATGCCAAACTTTAAACTAGACAATAAAATTACTAGACCAAGTGCTCAGTTTAGAATGGTTTCTATCAAACCGTTTGATTCAGATGCAATATTTTTCATTATGAAAAAAATTGAGTATTGAACCAGATACAAATGTTCATGTTACTAATTAGTATGAAAAATGCCCAGCTATGATCAAGCCTAGGATCAAGCCCAACATTTATGCCATACAATTTTGAATTATTTTCAATACTGAGATTGTATGAATATGCTGGTTGTTGTGGTGTGGTCACATCGTCAAACAATTTCACCTCAAAACATTTGTTTATTCAATCAAATGTGAAGAATTCTAGAGATGGGAAAATCTAGTGAATTTAGGAGTTTTTCTCAAGACTTGCAAAAAACAAACTTTTGGTGTTACAAAAAAAAAAAAACAGTTGGGTTTTGTCACCCAACAAACCGATCCGGACGATCTGGAACGCTTGACAATAATGTTAGGAGACTTTTTGTGTCCTTTCCAAGTGTGACTAGAAATACCGATTTCGTGCAAGTCAATGCTAGAAGTCGTGTGACCATACCCAAAATGCATTACGAAAGCAACGCCTATCCTTGCACAAAATACAATAATAATTGAGTGGTGACTCAATTTTAAATTGATATTTGTTTTAGCATTTTAAATGCACATTTGCACTTATGAATCGAGTTTTTGTGAATATCATAAAATATAACACACACACACACAAAACATGTATACAAAAGCCAGTTCGTATATGATATGTTCGTATATGACATTCAAAATTGGGTGGGTTGACAAAAATGCGATCACCCAAAGTTATCTCAGATCGAAACCATCACACAATAACCCATTCAAATGCTCTTTTCAAATGCCATCCATATAAATTGATAGAGCATCTGTGCAAGTTGAAAATGAAGTGTTCAAAATTTGTTCAAATTCATTCGAAACATATACACACACTCACACACACTCACATTTCGTAAGCGATTCGTTGTGTTGTTAAATTGAAACTAAATTTAATTAAAAGAAATGAGCAAAATTGATATTTCATTTTGTTAAAATGGTTTTTAATTGATTGGAATCGAATCATTACATTAAGCCACGATGATAAGTCAATACATAACGAAATGTATGCCGCAAGTGTTTATGCCTCGTTTCGTATATTCCTAAGTGGAAACTAAATTTGTTGTTTGACTCATCAATCGATTTTCACATGACACTCAGATGTGAATTAAGATCCCTCGATTGCTTGGCCCAACAATTGAACTATTTCAAAATCATATTGCGATATTGGCACACAAAAAAAAGACACGATCACATTATATGATTCACGTACACACCAATTGTTCGAATAGATAGAATTGAAAAGGTGCGACTTGTACTTCAACATTAAAGACATTTTTGATTTTTGCGTATTATTTTTCTCTCCATTCTGGAATATTTGCCATTTTTTTTTTCATTTACTGATTTAGTAAATCAATTTGTGTATTTCAGTTCGCTCAAACAGTTTCAAATGATAATGGAATCATTCCATTTGGAATGGTATTTGTATTTCCATTTGCAATGGCTTCGCTGGCCAAATAATGGGCCAAATATGAATGGTTGTGTTATGGATCAACATTTATCTCACCTTTTATTTGCGAGAGACTCTTTATTCTTTGATATAGCTAGGTGATTTTCTATGATTTGGCTTCAATTTCCTTTCTCTTTTTTCCACTATAGAATACTATTACAGTTAGAATGAGCTAGCCTTGAACAACACTTTAATTTAGTCGTCGATATAAATGTATATTGTTGTTGGCAAAACAAACCAACAACAACAACAAAAGCCGTCACAGTATTGCGTTGTGTGTGTGTGTGTGTGTGTGTTGAGCAATGATTAGCTCCATGAACCGAACCATGAACCGTTTTATTTTATACTCTTTTTTTCTCGTTTTGTTCAACTGCTATCCTGATTTACTGGTGAATATAAATTTGTGATTCACTGAGACAAACATGTAATTATTTTAACAATTCAAAAGCATACCACAGTCAAAATGAACGACAGAGAGAGAGAGAGAGAGAAAAAGCGAGATTTTGTGAGATGAAAAACACAATAACAACAAAACAAAACGAATTGACTGAAATGGGAAAGCGCCATACGAAACACAATGAATTACAAACTGTGATTAATATGTTCGAAAGTTCCCCAAAAACAAAAATGACGAAAAAAAATCTGAATAGAGACAGCTCAATGAAAAAAAAAAAAACGAATTCAATTGAATGTTGTGAACATAAAAGCGTTACGCACACTAAACAACTCAATAATAACACACACAAAAAATAACAAAAACAAAAACATTTAAAACAAAACTACTTCATCTTGGTGCTCTTCAGTCACATTGTGTCAGCTCATTTTGAGGGTACATAGTGAAATTTGCTATACATATCCACATCTAAACTGTTTTGTATGCGTTTTTATTTAAATGATTTTGTTTATGCATAATTGTTGTCATCTGTATGTATACGGTATATCGTATACAATTTGTATAGATCATTTCTGTTGGAGAGCGAGAATGAAGGTGAGGTTATTGAAATCAACATGCAAAAATGTGAACCATCAAAATGTTATTTGACAAAATGCAATGCTAAAATATCATCATGCAAAGAATGCCATATGCTTGGTTTTATGTTGTTGTTGAAACTGAATTTGCAAATTGCTGCATATGTTTTCGGGTTTCGAATTCGTTGCCAACTTAGAATTTTAGTTTGCTGTTTTTTTTTAAATTATTATCATACATCAACATGGAAACATAATAAAATCCGAATTTACAATGAAAATATTGTTTTTTTTTGGGGAGGGGGGAGCGGGGGAAATGTATTATTAGAGTTGGCAATTATCTAATTAATATGCGAATTATAAATTGGTTTTAAATGCCAGCCCGATTAGCATATGTTATTCAAATGAGCAATGGAGGGCGAATTGATGCACAACATTATTCATCATTTGATGCAGCATATTCCAGTAAAATATCTCAATTTATGTCACGCTTCAATGAATGCAGGTTTTTAACGAGTTAATCCAAGCTTTTAAAATAAATTGTGTTGTGCGAGTGCGGCCATATTAAATAATAAATCAATCAAATGCATTTTCGTCATGATGATTTGATAATAAATGATATTGAAACAATTCTTCTTCTGAACATGAATGTTCTGTGCGATTTATTAACCAAAGGTAACTTTTAAAGTTTACATCAAATTTGTTGGTCTTGGATTCTAATGAAACGCTACGAGACGGATTTAAACTGCTATTCGCACATTTGTCCGATTTCCTACTGTTCAAACAGTTCAAACAACATGAAACCATTTCGACATATCTATCCGTCATAAAATTGGTTCGATTCGATTGGGATTCTGTTTTTTTTTTTTTTTCGAATTTCGATATCGAAGCCACTGATGTTATTTGTCACATTTGCAAAATGCGATAGGCATTGTGTGAGAAGCACAAACTATATGTGCTCACAGATAAATTTGCAAAAATGATCATTAGGCATCACATTTCTTAATGGGCTGCATCATTTGCCACCCGTTTGTATGCATCAGCGCACTGGTACGTGGTGTGCATGTGGTGGTTTAAATGTGCGGATTTTCGATATTATGCATTCATGACAGCATTTTCATAGAGTAAGCCGCTTATCGCTATTTTCCCGGTTTCACTTTGAAATCTAACTCCTTTGCAGATAAAATGTTGCGCGAAGCAAATAACATACGCTCGACGATTGTTGTGTGTGCATCGAGCGCACATACACATTTTGGTAACATCATTTGCCTGTTTGTCCCATGGGATGTGTTTGTGTGTGTGCAGCAATGACAAATCACAACTGAACTAATGCACAACAAGCGCAAACAACACCAGGCGACGAATATGGAATTCCATGATGAGGATATCATCATTACCGATTCCGCATTACATCGTTCAATAGCATAAACATATCCAAAACCCAATATGAATACAAATTCGAATAAAACCAACCAAGTGAACCTGTTCAAATTCAACGGAGATGCCGTCTCTTGTGATAGTGTTACGATCCCATGTATGGGCAATAATTGGCATAATATGATACCAGCCATTTGATTCGTTTGAGGAGAATCAAATTCGAATTGGTGGTTTGCGTTCAGTACATTGCAAACAAATTGCTTGAAGAACGCTACCAACGATTCTGTTTCAAATAAATTTCAGTTTGAACACACACAAAAAAAAAACAAAATCCACGCTAATTTACACAAATTCATAAAATAAAGTACCGATAAATCAAATCCAACCGAGTAGTGAGTATTCGGAATAACAACAAAAAAAATAACAACATGTTGGTATGTTGTAATGTTACACCATTTAAATGCATTAAGCAATTATAATCGCTTGAAGCGTGTTAATTGTTGAATGAACATTGTTCGATGTGGTTAAGTCATTTTAAAACGTATGTGAGTGTGTGTGTGTGTGTGTTTTTGGTTGTTGTTGGTTCTTTTGGAAATTTTACCATAATTGATATACAAAATCCAAGATCAGACACTTTAAATAGACTTTCGGCTAAGCCATGGCTTTCTCTCTTTCAATGCGAATTGTTCATATGTCAAACACATTTTCCATGAAATCAAGTAATAGAAATGACGCAGTTTTTGTTTATTCTACGTTTTTACAACAACAACAATAACAAAAAAACCATATTTCAATAACGGAATTTGGATTCCTTGCGCTGTTGCTGGCTGTTGCTCATATTTAAGAGCATCAGCCACTTGAATTTATTGCAAACGTTTGCTCTCTCACATTTGCCCCGAACAAAAACAAACCATGATGAAACCATCATCATGATGTGAGCTCATACAATAATTTTGACGGCCTAAAATATTTTTTTACGTTCGCATTGTATTTTTGGTTGAATTTCCCATTGGCTTTTGTACTTTTGACTCGTTTCATCTCTCATTTCAATTTCCATGCAGCACTTTTCAAATCATTTCACAATAATTCACCACGACGTTTCAACCAAATAACAAAAATTTGATGTTTTTTTTTGTTCTCTTTAACCAATTTCCTAGGGGCTTCTGAGTTGCGCGATTCCCAAGAAAACTCGCAAAAAATCGTGGGAATCGTGCGAAATAGCTAAGGAATCGCTAAAGAATCGCGGGAATCGTACAAATTCGCTGAGGAATCGCAGGACTCGCAAATTTCAGTATATTTTATATGAAAGTCCACGCGAGTCCCTACGTTCAAATACTATGCAAAAAGTCACAAATATTGCGATTCCGTGCGAGTCCAAGCGAGACTTTTTGCCAACCAATTCATCATTTCACTAATACACGTTCGTTTGAAATTGTATACGATGCAAAACTACAAATGTATTTATACATTTTCGATTATTAAATAAGTCAAATAATAATATATAACAAAACAAAGAGAAAAAGTTTTAACGCAAATATTATTAAATAAAAAATCTCTTCATTTGTTTTCAACCATTTGATTATCGATTTTCGTTGCCATTATAAAAAAGTGTGACATTTCACTTGCAAAACAATGAACTATTAACAATTCTTGGAATTTCAATGCCCAAATTAGAATTCAATATTGAAAAAATATTCTCTTTCGCCTGAAAATTTCTCTGTATTTTCCTTTTTTTTTTAAATGAAATGTTTTAACAAGTGGTACAATACACAAAACAAACAGTTGAAATGATGAACTATTTATGACTGAATTGAAAATACTTCAAAATCTGTTTTTGTCATTTTAAAATCTAATAAATGTCACTTGGACTCGTATGGACTCGTACAACATAGTATTAATATGCGTAAGACTCGCAGGGACTCGCAGGACTTGCGGGTCCCATTGTATAACATCATAGGAACTCGCAGGTCTCGCTTTAATACTAAGGGAATTGCAAAAGAATCGTGGGACTCGCTTGACACATAAGCCCCTGGCCAATTTCCAAGCGGTCATGTCACAAAATCTATGTTTAAATTATTAAATAAACACATAAAAACAAAATAAATAATTAGAATGATGGTTTTTGGTATTTTTTTTTTTTTTTGGTGCGTCATAAAAATCAACAATCTATCTGAAATCCATTGAATACGAATTTAGAGTCGGTTTAAGATTGAAATTGCGTCTTAACCAAAAATATACATTTTGCTCTGGGTTTGTTCAATCGGCAGTTTACATTGTCTTTGGCTCATAGCGATCTTTAGCTGTAAATCGTAGAATGCTACACACAACATTATTATGCATTTCCGAATATTGAAATACACATTTTATTTGTTTATTTTAACAAACACGCGATACGCTTCGTTTCGTTGAATTCCATTTGATTTGTTGGGCTTGTGGAAGTGTACGTATGTGTGTGTGTGGGTGAAATAGGAAAATTATTCAAATATGTCAAATCGATTGCTTTACCATTGTTTCTCGCGTTCGTTGTGATTTTGCCGCAATGATATACCACGCTGTATTAATAAGTCTTTCTCTTGTTGGTTTTTACACATTTCTCTTTTTTTGTTTTGTTTTTACTCTTGAATAACAAATTTACTACAAATTACAAAGAAAATACTATGGATGAAACCGAGTAAATGTAGAAAAATAGAAGACGAAAGAATAAAACACGTACAAAACGAAATTAAAGAAAACAATCCACCAAAATAAAAGAAATAAAATGCATCCAATGCACGCACACTCACATCGAAATTTCTCACAATTCTGCAAGTATTGCAGCATTCAGTTCCTTTCGTTAGCTACGAAACAACCGAAACGAAATGCGTCTGTCTCTCAGTGTGTATGTATGTGTGTGTGCGTGTGTGAGTGTATGGGTGCGTGCGTGTACTGGTGCATGTGCATGAAATGCAACAATCAACAATGGCGGCATAGCGGAGCACGTGTAACATTCACTGGGGTCGATGAACTCAATACGAAATCATGGCACGTGTAGATAGATTTCGTGTGAGCGCGTTTCAATGCATTGCAGCTCAACCACTCAATACCAAGAACGGTATGTGTGTGTGTGTGTGTGTTTGTCGAGCGCACAATGTAGTGCATTGTGTCGAATAAGAGGTTGACTTACATTTAGTACTCTCTTTCTCTCTCTCCCGCTCTCGCTCTCATGCGCTCTCTTTCTTCGTTCCTTTCCTTCTGCATGTTATGCATTATGCGTTCTGCGTTCTGCGTTTTACGTGCTGCATTCGGCATGGCTTGGCTTCAGTGTCCACACGAAAGAAAAATAATCATCGAATTGAGAACCACTATTATAACCACTTTCTGTGGCTCGCCCGTTGTTTTTTTTTTTGTGTGTGTTTGTGTGGATTTTTACTCATTGACACAGTGCACTGTTTATGGCACTTATGGCTGTTGTATCAGTTAACTGTATTATTGTTATTTTATTTTTGGAACCTAACTGTTATGCACCCTCATAAAAAAAAATTATGACAAAATATTCATGAAAATTATGTATTTTAATTGAAATTCGTCTAATATTCATGTGCAGATATTTGTTGCCATACACACACACACACGCACACACACACACGCGCAATTTTGTGTGGCAAATTTTCATAAATAAATACCTATGCATTTGAAATGAAGGAATAATCGGTTGTATGTGTTTTTTGGGTTCATTTTCAAAATGTAAAATTTAATGAACATTTGAAAAATTAAATTACAGAGCATTGCTTGAAGGGTCGTGATCGATGAACACATCTCATGTACTCATGGTGGAATGGCGACTCTCCAAGGGATAACAGGACCTTTGCCATTCCGGAGTATGGAGAGAATATGCAAAGAGACAAACACAAATGCGTCTATCTACATGCGTTCCTCTCATAAATATCAACTGATTCGATAGCGTTTTTATGTATGCACGGTTCCTCTGTTGGTCAATTAATTCTGTGTGTGTGTGTGTTCATGTGATCGCATAAACAAATAGCCATGGTGTACTGAGATGTGTGCATGCACCCTGCTGATGTCTTTATTTAAGTCTTTCAAACAAAACCAAACCGAACTAATTAATGGATGCTCAGAGACCCTAGTGAAAATTATTGAACACCAAACAAACCAAAACACAATTTTTGAGACTCTCATAATATTTGCTGCGCCAATCACATTTTAATTGCTCTTATTGTATTATTGAACAACAAAAAAATGCACAAAAAGAATTTCATCGGAAACAACAACAAAAATCTGAAATATTGGAACAATAATTTTTTTTTTGATGTCATAGAACATTGATGTGAATTAAACGTAAAAAAAAGTACTGACGGCCCTTGGAATTTGACATGCTCCAATACAATTTTTCGTTAATATGTGATTTTCCGAATTTCAAGCTATCAAAGCAGCAAAAAAAAGAAGTAAAACGAAGAATGCCATATACAACGCAATATATATATATATATAACAACGACATCATACAATGGGCGCTCATCAAAAATTCCGCATAATTTTTTGAACCTAACACAAAATACTTCGAACACATTACCTTATTCGGAATATTTTACGTACTTCAAAATGAATGTTTTACTATCTCTGTTGCTCTTGTCAGGCCATTTCTGTTTTCTCTCAGCCGCTCCTTCAGCTAAAATGAATATTGAATGCCATGGATGTTAACTGTTCGTAGTCACTTTCAACACACCAAAGGAGAAGAAGAAAAAAAAAACACTGTGCGCTGTGCGTACGATTCAAGCATATTTTATTTACAAATTGTTTTTCATCAGTGTTCATCTGTTCCATTGCATATATTGCGCGTTGTTTGTGCTTGCCCGACACTTATCGTTCAAATACCATGGCCCGACGGTATTGAGCAGAGAAAGACACACAGAGAAAGCGAGAGAGAGAGAGAGGGATAAAGAGCGAATGAATTGAGTCGAGTAATAGCAGCAGCCCGAATCGAAGAAACTGAGTGTAGTCATAAGAGAAGCCCAAATAAAAGTGTGAAGCAAAGGGTGAAGTCATCAAATAAGTCGTTCGTGTGTCGTCATTTCGTTATTTCTTTTTTTTCTGGCCTTATTACGTCGTTACACACACTGTATGCAACGATTTAAAAACGCTTTTGCTTAATGCATTTTAACAACAACAACAACAAATCGCGTAATTTTCGTCGCATACATTTTCTTTGACATGTATCCGTACCAATTCATTTGTCTAACGAATATTTATTTATTCATTTTGAATGACAAACTTTGTATTGTTTTTTTCGTGTTATTAGTATCATTATTTGCTGTTTTTGCCTCATTTTTGCTTCTGCTGTTGTTGTTTGGATGTGATCCACTCCCTAAAAATCGACAGAAAATCGAAAAGTGCTTGATTTATTTTCAGTTATTAAATGATGTAGAACATCCGACATAGTTTCAATAATCTTTTATGACATATTTAATCTACAGATGTGGTTAATTTTGAATCATCTAAGATTTGGTTTATGAGAGTAATTTTTGTTTTTAAGTTGCCTTGCAAACATTTTAGATCATTTAATTTGCCGCGTTTTAAGCGTTTCTTTTTTCCTTTTTTAAATGTGATTTCAACCAAATATGGCACATCAAATCAACCGAAACCAATTTATTCTCACAAAAATAATTAACCACTTTTTGGGACCGGCGTTTAAAACAACCGAAATAAAAACAACTGCTACACTACTATTCTTCTTTCATCTTGTACGATGATGAAGGAAAATTAATGGGAAACAACTTTTTGGTTTGGATTCAACTAGTTTTGAAAACCCTAAAAACACACACACACAATTTGTTGGTAGAGATTTGGTTCTTTCTAATTTGCGAATCGAAATAATTTCCATATGAACACAAAAACAACTCTCTGTATTTGCAGCATACAATTCAGCTGGTTCTTTTATATTCGGATGTCTATTTTGGGCAAAGTAATCAATTCTTCGGTTCATTCAGTTTTGCAAAATGACTTTTGAACTATAGAAATAGCACATAAGCACATTTATCTTTCTTTCTCTCTCTATACAAGAGCCATGATCAGCAGCACAAAGCATTGAGAGAATGGGCACAAAATCATTTAAATATTTTCACAACTTTCATAAAGTATATGATGGAAGGCGACGATAGCATTGCCGAGCATAAAAGTATGAGCTTCCAACACAAAAGTGCTTCTTAAATATCAATAACTTACACAAAGATGTGCAAGATGTGCAAATACAATTTTTACAAAAGCAGGGGGGAGGGGGCACATGGTATACACAAACACACCTAATTTATATATGAATATCCCCGATAGCTCAATCTGCACCTTTTGTACTTGTTTTCCCAATGATTTCTTTTTTTCGTCTAAGTAAAAATCCTTTTCTTCTCTTATCAATTTTTTTTTTAATATTATTTTTATTTGTTCACAAATCCATTTTTCACACGGATTGTAACCCCATCACATCACTAGATGGTTAGTTCTGATAGCAAAATGCCTTACATAATTTGTTCGGTTTTTTTTTTCTGTTGATATTGACAACAACAAAAATACTGTGCAAAAAAAGGTACTCTCATTTTTTTAAAGGTGCGGATTGATCGAGTGAATCGAGTATAACGGATGGTATCAGGATATTGTTGGACACTCAATCACTCATTTCGTTATAAATGCCAAAATCAGCGTACATACTCAAATTTTATTGCATTCACACACACACACACTGGTGACTCATTTGAATTCGAAATTCCTGACGAAAAACTGTTCCATTACATAACACACAAATTCACTGACAGTTTATTACTTCCCTTTTTTTTATTCTGATTTGATATTCTTTTTTCACACTCCATGTGTGCAAATTAAATTGAATGGTACAATCATTTGCTTTCTTTTTTTTCTTCATTTATTTGCGGTGAATTGAGTTGCTCTTTCTTTATTTCGTATATAATTTCCACACCGATTTTCCAATTGACTGCATTGCAACGCATATATGCATACTATGGTCTCGTTCAGTGATTTAACGCTATTTATTTAGTGATTTTATTTATGATTTTTTTTTTCGGTTCATTTTTTCGATGTCAAAAAAGGGAAACAGTGTGAAAAAAAAATGCTTTCCATAAAAAGAAATTGAATGACGCATTCAAATTGTGTGCTTGACATTTTCTCCTTTAAAGTAAAATGGATTGATCAACATTGGACTTAAAATAAATTATTTTTCCATTTTCCTTTGTTTGTTGTTTTTCTGTTGGTTATAAACGCAAATGTTAGAGAAAAAAAAACGCTCAATCTATGCGTTCCTATGTTACATGGGACACTTGGTGTGTGTGTGTGGATAAATACTGCCCAAAATGTATGGGTGAATAAAGTGCACGTTCTGATATTAGAAATGATGAAAAATAAAATCACACACACACACATACAAGGGAAAAGAGAGAAAAAATAACAGTTTTTCGAATAGTACATTTATATAAATTCACAAGTAGCTTGCATTTGGTTACAAACAGCATGCCATCACTTATAAATTAGAGAGTGAGAGAAAAAGAGACTCGAACAAAAACTATACCATATAAACTTAATGATTTACGAGCGGCACACCAAAGCACATACACACAAACACACACAGTGTGCCATTTGCTATTTTCCAAAATGAATCGGCCAAACCGGCCAAATGGGCACGGAAAAAGGAAGCCTTAACACGGACAATAAATGGAATGCCGTCATTGTGTTACGCTTTATCTATGGACATCACGCTTAAATAACTTAACATAACACATGACTGACACTCTATTCATTCCAATGTGTGACGATTACGAAAAACGAAAGGCAAAGTCAAAATAAAAAGAAAATGCAAGCAAACAACAATAACAACAACAAAAATACTTGAAATGAGTAAGCTTCAATAGTTGGGATTGGAATTGAAATGGTTTTGTTTATATTTTCAATATAGAAAATAAAAATCAAACCAGAATTGTGGGCTCTTCTCTTGTGCAAGCAGATTACATTGTATTTCCAAATGATCCAATGGCAAAAAAAAATATTGACATCTACATCGCACAAGTTTTGACCACAATGAACCTTCAACAACCGAAATTTTTAGGCCCGTTTCGTGAAAATATTATTAAATTTCATTTTCATACATTTCGAACTCGAACAAAGAGTGAATGTAAAGGAAATGTGTAAATAATATTTCATCGACGGAATGGAATTATATGTGCTCAGAAAAAAAAATGCTATCTCATCAATGATTCCATCATCGGAACGCAACACGAAAATGGTTCGCATTCACGCTATACATTCACAAAAAAATACATTTTTTTTTTCGGAAAATCCCTACTCATCGAAGAATTTCGTCGTCGTTGTTTTATTGTTTCTCTTGTGGACGACAAAAAGTCATCGATAAAATTCCATTCAATATCGTAGATTGATAAAAATCCACTCCTGATCGGCTAATTCATCAATTTTTTGCTGTTGATTTTTATCGATTCACCATAATATGACTCTAATGTGACGATTGCAAAAGTATACACCGTGTTTTTCTTTTTATTTTTGAAATGTAATATTAATTTGAATCATCGTTGCGACGTACGACACCAAGGAATATGGAAGTTTTTATTAGTTTTGAAACAATGAAAATACACACGATTCACATGTGATGGATTCAATGTAATTTTTCAACATATTAAAATGCATAGAAAGTGGCAGTCATTCAGATTATTCAATAGTTTGGAGAAAACAAAAATCATTATATGGTTTGAAATAGATATCATCGTTTTTTCTGCTTCTCTTTCTCTCTCCCTGTCTCGTCCGTTGCCCATTGTATTTCGGTTTTTGAAGATTCAATTCAATTTGAAATACCGTATACGGGTGAGTGTGTGTGTGCTCCATGGTGCGTGGGCGATGAGCGATAATTTTTTTTTTTAGGCAATGTCTTATTATGATTCGCATACTCGTCGAAATCCCCATTATTTTGAATCGTTACAACGACCTCACAGTTCCAATGAAAAGATTTTTCAACGAAGCAAACAATTCCGTACCAGCAGAACAAAAGCCTGGGTATCGCTTTTGTATCGTCGACGAAATATGTTGAACAGTTTGCCGAAACACGAACGAACCACAAAATTTTCTGTAGAAAATTTCATCGTTTCTGTATACTGAAGTTTTAAAACAGAATACACATTGTGCTTGCACACACCAAACTCATACGACTCAAACGACGGTTGTATGTTGTTGTTGTTGTTGTTTTTTATCCAAGCAATTTTTGAAATGTAAAACAGAGCAAATCACACAAACGAACATACTCAACGGTTGCTCGTACATAGTAAAGCTCGGCCATTTTGGAGAATTAGTATTGATTAGATGCGCACGCACAATCTCAAAAAAGTGGGTCACACACACAGAGAGACAAACCGACATACACACACACACTCACCATCCATCCATCGAACAAATGTTTCTCTATGCATGAGAGATAGACTGGAGTGTGTCAGTCATACGTTCAAAGTTGAATGTAAAGATATCCACATTTTGTAGCGTGCACATTACAACAATGCCATCATTACTTATGTGTGCCTTTTCATATATCTTGTTCGCTATGTGTATATATTGCTACCAAGTGAGAGCTGTATAACGCTTTACACAGCATACGGTTAAAGCATATTCGGCTTCAGTCTCTAGTCACTAGTTTTATACTCTTTTTTTTTTCGTTTGTTTGTTTCTTGTTCTTCACTCAATTTTCTTCCGAGTTCAATGTTGGGTACGTTTGGCCTGCTTTTTACCGAAATGCTTGCTGAATATGTAGTTTAATGACTTGAAATCTTGAAATTAACATCGGTTCTTTCACCGAATTGAAATGATGTCGAGAATTTCAATGAACATTTCAAATATCTGTTCACCGAAGGATACGTTTGTTTGAGTTTACAGGGGAAATTGCTTAACTTCACAATTTCAACACTCGAAGTTCGAGTGAATCGAACATTTCCGGTCGATACCGTTTTTCGATTTTTAACATACTTTTTTTGTGTTGCTTAAAACGGAATTGTTTTTTCTCTTTTGATATACTCTTTTGATTATTTTTAGTTTCCAATCGATGAAAATGCTACGAACTGGCCATTGACTGAGGACCATATTTTTTCAAAATGAACGAACATTCCAAATTTGTTCTAATCTTTCAACTTTTGCATTTTATTCGAAGAGCAGTCGCAATAACTTTTAAATGATTCCATATTTGTATTAAGTGGCCTCACAATAATATCTACCTTCAAAGTAACATTTTACTTGAACATTTTTTTGATATTTTTGAAAACAGGTAATCTTATCGCACTTTAGATTTTATCGAATACGCATGCCTTAAACAATAATTGTTACTCGACAACTCATGCGGCTGAAATTCCATCCAGGTAATTTCTAGAGGTCACATAGTGAACCGCTTTTCCACTGTACAGGTGTTACCAATTGAATATGTACCAAACTACTTCTCTACTATTGATATTCCATTAAATTTTATGGATGGTCCCTATTTAGGATAATTTCTATTTTGTGAACGCATCAACCATGTCAAAATCACTTATAATGCAGTAGCGAAAAGAAGTTAAGCAGAAAATAGTAAAATGCCATTAAATAATTGACCAAAGAAAGGAAAGAGAGTCAAAATGAAATTAGTTCGTTATACAGTTATACAATCATCTGAAGAAAAAAAAAACAAAACGAGTGGTGCATCCCATTGCTGTAACATGTGAAGTACATAAATGGAGTAATACATTTTGACGAGCTTTTCTCCCCAATGCGATGCTCTTTTGATTTCGATAAATCGAGCTACAAGAAGCTGACCCAAAGCCGATTGTCACATAACATATCTTTCTCTCTCTCTCTCTTTCTCTCTCTCTCTCTCTAGCTCGCTGGCTCTCGAAAAGTAAGCCAATTCAATAGAGCACACAATTTCTAGAGTAAATAAGTTTTCCGGAGTATTTTCAATGCAGTCGTTTATATATATCGTATACACTTTGTTGTGTATCATTATGTCGTGCTTTTATCCAATCTGTGCTCGTAGTGCGTAGCGCTATGAGAACCAATTTCAAATGGATGGAAAACCATTCCATATCGTCGAGTCGAGTCGAGAAATAGCGAATAAAAAAATGTTTGTATCAAATTAATAACGTTTCCGAATAATAAAGAAATGTATCTGTACGGCACATTTCCTGCTGTGGGTTCTTTGCATAATTAAATTAGGTAATCGATAAACAGAAAAGATTGGCGTTCCATTTCACTCTTGTGTCAAGCAGAACCCTTGGCGTGGAAAGGAAAGTAAACGAAAATAACAATCGATGTTCGGATCCCCATACACACACACATACATATCCACAGAAGCCCAGTTAAACACTGTAGGAAATGCTACCGCTTCTAAAATGGAATACAAATTATCGATAAATGTACAATTGTACATGCACATGTAATGTTTTTCGGTTCCCTTGAAAAATGACAACCCCAAACATTCAATTCGTCAAAATTTATCCGTTTGAAATCAATACAACATATATTTCGATCAAGGTGAAACACATTTATTTCGGACTCACTTCCAATTTTTTTTTTTGTCGAACAATTTGCTACGAATTTGTATTTTCTTTTTCAACTGGCTATAGAAGTTTCAAAGTGATTCTAAGGTTACTTTTGAGTTTGATTTGTTTTTTTTTTCTGAGCATTTTTTTTCTCTCTTAAAATTTTGAGTCAACCGACACTCATTGCAAATGCAAATGGAAACAGCATTGACAAAAGTCAAATTGAATGCAATCATTTTGTCAGATTTACACGATAAAATCAGTATGATTTCATTGGAAATTGCAATTTGGAATGGCTAATGTTTGGTTTTGATTTGTGACCAAATCTGTTACAATCCACAAATAACCAATGAACAAAACCATGGACAAAGCTTTGCAATGTATGTGTGCGTTCTAAAATTTTCAACAGAATTGAGTGAGAATAGGGGAAGGTTAAACCCGAGAACCTCCTTCTTATTACTGTGTGTGTGTGTTTTTTTTTTCATTGTTACGTTTTCGAAGAGAAAATTAAAAATTGACATAAAGCACTTCGGCGACCTAAAAATCTGGAGTAAGGACGGAATTCCATTATTTTTATTTTGAACTTTTAATTTGAAGAGCTTAACTCCCTCCCTCCCTTAGCTCGTTGTTGCTGATGCAACTCAACTGCCTCCCCCTATTTCAGTTGTCGACCCGTGCACCATACCGATCAGTAATGAAACTAGGTCAGATTGAACTGATCAGGCGCTTCTGCACATATAAAGTTTCAATTATTTTGTATGCTGATGCCATGCATAATTACCTATCCGTCGGGTTGGTTTGGTTGACTGACAAGGACTCTCTTTTTTTTTTCTCTATAAAATCCATTTTGACAGAGATAGTCATTAAAAATGCGTTAACATGTTTGGTGTACGACACACTCAACCAGAGAGGGAACAAAAAAGTGAAAAACAACCAACAACCATCGAACAACAACAACAAAAATGTGCCAGCAATTGTTGTGTGACAAAAAAAAAAACAACGTCACACCGCTACTGCTTCAACTCCTCATGGAAGTAATGTTGAGAGAAAATAATAACATCAACATTTTAAATGACATCGAAAATAGGTCAATGTGTATTTATTGTAACAACACAATTATGTTAAATACATTTCACGATCTCACTCCATACTCACTCCAAATTAGCATGAAAAATATTTAATTCTTTGATAGCATTCGATTGTATTCCATGGTTGGCTATAATTTAGTGGACAACAATAACGACACACAAAAAAAAAAATCAACAATGCCATTTTTCAATAGTCATTTATTTGTGTAAATGTTGAATCATTAGATGCACTTTCCTGTGGTTAAACATCATTTTCCCGTACACATTTTTGGGTGGAATGAGTTGTAACAAACAAAAAATTGGCCCATTTGGCATATGTGTTCATTTTTGGAAAACATAAAATAAAATGCGGTGTGCAAAATTTCAGGACAATCAGATGACGGAAACTGACCACTTCACTGGTGTGTCATGTGTAACTTGTGCATAACCTGTGAAACCCATATTTCAATCAATTCACCACGATCAATAACGTTTCGCATTTTTTTCCCCTTTCTCATTCACCTTCCCACTCCAATCTCCTCTCACTCTTTTTCTACTCCTCAATGGTTAAACCATCATAATAACACATACACAATTACTGCAATCATTCTATAATTTGCAATCAATTTTCGAGGCTATTTGCGCTAATTGATTTCAATATTCAGTCCGATAGAGAATTTGTATAAATTTTTCGTGAGATTTCCTAAAGCTTCTATATAAATCGAACAACGAAGCCAGGCAATCAAAAAGAGGACAAAGCAGAAAAAAAATAACAAATTTGTGAATTATAAAAACCATACAGAGATAGAAACTAAATAGAAGCGTTGAAATGGTTATTTCATTGACTATAATTTATTTGCGTTATTCCAGTATATGAACAACAACAAAAAAATATGTGGCATTTTTTCTTGTTGTTGTTGTTCAGAATGAACGGCATACTAACGTGCCTATCGGACGCAATGGCGCCGTTCATTTGTACAGTTCTTGTGTTTTGTGTGTACACACATGAGGAAAAAAAGTGACACAGAGCGAGAGCGAGAGAGAAAAAAGCACACAAAAAACAACAGCACACACGATGAACAGTAACAACTAAGTCATAATACTTCATTTTGTATGATTATTTTGTCTGATATTGCTATTATTCGGAGCAATGTTGCCGTCCATCTACTGTTTGCAGCATGAAATGCACTTAGTAATAATTCATAAATTTAATAACAATAATAATAAATGAATAAAAAAGCACCGCGTAAGAGAGAGAGAGAGAGAGAGAGAGAGAGAGAGAGAGAACTTCGTCGAACCGAAACTAAGCTGATGATGTGTGTGTGTGTGTTTGTGTACGTAATGAAAATGATAAATGTGTGACATGAACTCTTAAACGAGAATGAGAGAATTAAGCTTTTGTTATCATTCGTTCTATATCTTCAACCATACAACACATTTCACATTATATATTTTATTGTGAATGTGTGTGTGTCTCTCTGTGTGTGTCACTTGGCGCACGGCGAAGAAGTAAGTTTGCTCTCTCGTTCAATTAAAGATATGTTTGTTGACATATTTAACTAACATTGAACATTCAAATGACAGAATCATTTTACTAAATTATGCATGACCAAAAAAAAAACAACAACAACAACGAACCGAATCGAGAAGTTTATTGTACTTGTTTAGAAAAAGTTGCAGTGCAAATTAGACAAATTAGAGTAAAAATCTCTATGAAAAACGTTGAAATGTGGGTTTTCACCAGGTGTCCGATTCACTACCTCCGTCTAGCAATCGTTACCCCTAACGGGTTTTGATTGTTTTAGATTCCTATAAGACCCTATAGGATCGAAATTTTGTTCTATTTTAGGACTTTTGACGAGAATTCCACCTGTGACCTCTCTCTCTCTCTCTCTCGATCCGAGTGGAACTAAAAATGGTCTATTCTTACATTGAAATTGAGTTTTTTTCCGTTATCCCAATGAATTTTCAAAGGTTAGAGGGGGAAGGATCCTCACGGCTACCAACTCAAGAACCTTTGGTTAACAGCAAAGTCAATGTTATTTTTACCTAATACTTTTCTATCTGAATAACTTAAACTCTATCATCTCATTTTAACATCATTTTAAAGAGAACAAGAAGAGCGAAAAAAAAATTGACTGCATTTATTGCACCATTTTGACGAATGTTTAAAATTGAATGAATGTTGAATGGATCCACTTGAGGTCAGTGAACATCATCTAAGTACTTTATACATTGTTGCGTTAGGTACCCGTAACGTATCGTGCATACAGTTAAATGTGCTAGAAATCTGAATGGCAGCAAATCGTGCGAGAATTGTGTGTATCGTACAATTTAAATCATGTGCAATGGCTCTTATGAGCGATTGCTGATTTTACCATTTGGAATTTTAAATTGAGTGGAAGGTCGTCACATCAAAATACATTAGACTTTTGTACGCACCATCACATGATTTAAAGAATAAGTGTCATGATACAGCTCGACAAAATAAAAACTCAAGACTTGTAATCAAATGACGTTTAAAAGCATACAATTTAAAATTCTAAAAATAACATAATAAAACCAAAACAAAAAAATGAAACAAGTGAAACACAAACAACGAAACCGTGTGTAAAAAATGGATTGAGTGTATATGTGCAAAGGGAACGGGGCGGTTAAAAATGTCGACTACATTCGACTTAAAATTACACATAGATTATAGAGCATGAATATTACCAAGTATTGTTTTTTTTATGGTAAAATCAATACAAATTTGGTATGGTGCAAAATACTTCTTTTATTTAAACAACAACAACCAAAAAGCAAAAAACTTCATTAACATTTCTATTCATGTGCGATTTGAAAGATTATTACCCAAAATAAAGCAGCAACAACAACAACAGCACATATTAAATTTAATGGCTTTAACGAAACGTGGCAGGGCGTAAATTTTCATCTAAATGGATTATTGCTTTTAAATTAGATATAATTATTTTAATGTTTGCAACACATTTTGAGCGTAAGAAATCCTTTAATTTTCATCAAATTGAAACGAATTTTTAACCAAAAAAAAGAAACAAAACAAAACAAAACAAAAAAAAACGAATAAAAAATAAAATTGTAAGCGACTAAACAATCAACATTCAACACTCATGAATATTTGTTATTCAGTTTAGTCGACGAACATTTCGATTGGCGTTTATAATGTTATACCCATTTACAAATGAAAACTTGGGCTCGTTACGATGGAGCTTAGATTTAGCATTTAGATATATTAAATATGTGTATGCAATACACACATTCGCTTTGTCCATTAATTAAACAATTTTTGCACGAACATTTGTATGCTTACCGCCGTTTCAACCATTATGAAACAGCCGAACGACGAGCGTGAGTGTGTGTGTGTGTGTGTGTGTGTGTGTGTGTGTGTGTGTGTGTGTGTGTGTGTGTGTGTGTGTGTGTGTGTGTGTGTATCTGTTTGAATTGAAAAGCTTTTTCTGCAAAACTAGGTCAGAACGATTGAAAAATAGAACGGTAATGTCATCTTTTATTCCACATGTATCGTGTTGTATCGTGCATCAAATACACGCCCTGCTCGCTTAACACACATCTCAATATATAACATTTTGCCCACAAACGAAGGGGAACAACATAAAAGCAGAACATCGACCATTGCACAATGCTACACATGGTACGCCATCTTTTGAAATTAAATGGAATGAAAATCATCATTTCGATACTGAAGCTTTGTAGTTTCGAAGCTCTCATTTCAAATTCAATTTGCAATAATTTCGTTTCTTTTTGGTTATAATTATTGCTTTTATTTTTATTTTAGTAAATTAAACTGTGAACAAATTAAATCATTGCCCATTTATTATACTATTGACCAAAGGGAAAATACTCAAAAGGTTGTCTGTGTCTACGTAGCCTCTGCACCAAGCTCTGCACGATTGGTCAAAAAAAGTGCTTAGAATCAATTTATTTTCCCCAACAAATCGTGATTTTGGGCAATCGTGAATGAAATGGTGCAGACACGACCTAAATTATAAATTATATAAATCAATGTGTTAAAAAATAGAAATATGTGTTTTAAAAAAATTATTCTGTGTGCAAGAAAAAAGCTACACAATTGTCTTTAAGTGCTGTAAAACGTTGAATTTTTATAAATTTCCTTGGTACTGCAAAGACCTTTGAACTCTTTATTAGTTCCTGTTTTGCAACCGGATCCAGCTACTGATGATTTGTCATAAATTGGAAGATCCTGAATATTTGTCAGCGTGTAATCGCATGCAAACAATGATGTATACCATTTGGCCTCTTTGAATTGCACCAGTGCACAGCCCACAGCATAAGCTTTTTCAAAATGTTCAAGATTGTGTTTTATTTTTGCATATGTATTTCAATTAAATATCTTACACTGTTTTGTGACTTACCTTCATCTCGAATCAATTGAGTGAAGTGACCAATCATTTCACTAGCAAATTCGTAACACACACACACATTTAGAATGCAAATCATAATTATAAATAATCTATTTGGAACATTACCCCGAATCATGGTGACGAAATTTGTCAATGTAAGACATATCGCACACGTTATATTCATCAAACCATCCTTTAATCACAGTTTCGATCACTTTTTCCGGTGTCGGAAACTTTAATGAGCTCTTCATTTGACCCAAATTTTGACCGGCATAATTGAATAATGCTAATGGCGAATGGAAACAAGTTTGGATTTGAATTTTTGGGCTGAAAATGTCAAAATGGAAATCTCAACTAGATGAAATTTGTTGGGTATACCAGTGTTTCGGCATTCATCGTGTCCAAATGTACATGTACGTGCATTGTATTCGGCCAATTTAGCTAATTCATCATCCCAAACCTTGAATGGTGAACATTTGGAAGTGCACTTAAGCATCATAAAACTAAATAAATAAAATGCACTTTACGTGACATATCAACTTACAAGAGTTGCCATTCGAGCTGCCTTTTCAAAATGTTTCACAGTTCCCCTGGCGATTTGATCTCGGTATTTATTATGATCGGATAATACAAGTTCTTTTAGTTTGTCGGTAAATTCATGGTTGACTGCATTTGAAGGACATTGCGGTCCAAATTTCTAGTGATATGTGTGTATGTCAAATGACGGAAAATGAACATCGATAGGTATTTTCTTAAATTTAAAACTAACAAATAAAACATACTCCAGTATTTTTACAAGCAATATGATGCAGCCCATCACATAGTGATTCCGCACAATAATCGATCGACAAAGATGTTGATATAATTGCAAAGAGGAATACTTGAATAAAACAAAACAAACAAAAAAAAACATAAGAAACGACAAAAGAACAGTCAATAATTCGTATTTAATTTCGATTTCCAAAACATTTACCAACGATTTCTTTCAACATTTTCAACTGATACTGGTGTTCACTGTTCACTCTCCAGACACAACACGACTAATTGAAAGTGCTTCGGTCAAGCCAACTTTTATTACAAAATGGTTTCGGTATTCAACGTCAATGAAAATAATTAGAATGTTTAACAATGATTTAAATAGCCAATTGTTTCTATTTTTTTCACGAAATGCATAAATTGTTGAAATACAATGAGCGTTCTTCCTTTAAGTAGTTTTTTATTATTTGACAAGTTTATCATGTGGCTGGTTTTTCATGTGGCTTCTTATCGTGATAAAGGTCGAATTATGAGTGTAATGTTTATAAGACCATAAAATTTTTGGAAGAAATGTAATAAAACTACAAATGTAATGAAAAAAATAAAATGCAAATCTGTCGAAGGAGAATGTATTCAAGCCACCATTGACATCACAACAACTTGAATTCTTCGTTATACAATTTAAATCGTTTTAAATTGCAATGGTCAAACTATTTTTATGACATGTTCAATGTCCATTTGTTCAATGTCCACAATTTTTTCGCCGTAAATTGATTGGTGTGTGAATTGTTGTGTTTTTGAGATTGTCCATTTTCACTGAAAATTGAAATTGGAAAAGGAACAGGAATACGGTTTTTCAGGTGAAAAAACCGAGGATAAAGAAAAAACGCTGCGGAAAAAATTCAATTATTAAACAATTTTTTTTATTGGTTTTAATTGTTGATTTCTAAAATGTATTTCATCATTGGACTTAAATAATAATAATATAATAATTTTACATAAATTTGATTCACAGTAAATTCCTCGGTCTTCATATTTATTGAGCATGCAATGCACTGACAGTGTGTTTTTGTATACTTTTGTGTTTTTGTGTTGTAGTTTTGTGTGTGTGTGTGTGTGTGTGTGTGTAAGGCACTTGTTTTACTATTGATATTTCTATGAAATGACACACTGTTATTGTTACAACCTGTGTTTCGATTTCGGACTTGAGTAATGATCACAATTATTATTTAATGACATTTTTCTTTTGTTCTGCATCAAAAATATTCGAAAATATGTTTGGTTTTACATTTGATTGTGGTTAAAAAAAAAGAATTATATTTCAATTGTACTTGTTCGACTTGTTTCTTTTCTTTCATTCCAAAAACTAAACTCGTATTTAAATACACCCTTTCATTTCACTTCACTTCATTTGATTTTTTCGAAATTGCAAATACTAGCCATAATCATTTTTAAATTTATCCATAAAATGCCACTTCGCAAAAACAAAAAATTGCCGAACTAAAATGCGGTAAAATATTCGTAGGTGTTTTTCTTTTCTCTGGGTATCAGGAATTGTTACCAGAAAATATCCGGCTGAAAATCAGCATTGATATGTTCGTCAGACAGCTGTTACATTCAGATAACCAGATATTTTCAGCTTGTAACAATCCCTGGCAGTGATATTACGATAACATTTTCCACTACTCTCAATTCATTGAAACCATACGGTTTAGTTGTGCTTTTGTATTAAAAACATGCCGTATTTATGATATCTGCACATTTCATCAACCCAACATTCGGGATCAAAAGCTGTTCTTTATATAGCAACGTCAAGTTCAATGAATTATCCATAGGTTTCAAGATATTACGTCATCAACATACGCATCGATTATTCGTACTTGTATAGATGTAATGCGATTTAAATACATGATGCGCGGATAGAATGTTGAATACATTGAATTAAATTTCGCCGGTAATGTAATTTTATCGCAAATTTGTTTTTTTTGTTTGTTTATCGTGCAAATTGTACTGGATTTCATTTTGAATGACACATAGAAATTTAAAATTTGGTAGATTTAAATCACTTTTATCTCACATACGAAAAAATGTTCTAAGAAAAAGTATCATTTTTTTGGCAACTTATTTTGATGATAATAATAATAATAACTAAAAATCAATTTGTTCCAAGGGGTGCATATTTCAATGCTCACGAGGAAAACAGTTAAGAATTGGCACAACAAAATTACTAGTTTTTAAAATGAAAAAAAAAAAAATTAAAAACTAAGAAAAATACAAATAAAAATGAGGCAAGCTGAACTAACGATTCACATTTCTTATTTACTTATTAACAGCATCTGCAGGCAAATTCAAAATAATCAATTCGATACTGTAAATAATCCGTTATTACGCATCCACTTTTCAACAAAATTCGAATAATGATGAAAATATATCATTGAAAATGTAAAAATTAACAATTTAGTTCAGTTTAAGTCACTAAAGCGCCTCGCTATATTTGGTTTAACAAAAAAAAAAAAAAATTAAGTGCAATAAAAAATCCAAATTTCACTTGTTATCTTTATCATTATCAAAATTGCGAGAAAACAAAGAGCATCGCAATATGGATCATTTACAGTACATGATGAGATTAAGAAGAATAAACAATATTTAGAGTAGGAAAATGATTAAATCTATCAAGAGAAGACGCTACATTAGAAGCCAATATGGGGTCTAATTAGTTAATTTCAATGTCAAATAAAATTATTGTTCATCCTCGAAACACCTCACTCCACTAACAAATCTAATGTACATATTTGCATTGGTTTTACTAATTAAATTGATTCTTCGTTTTTTTTGGGAATAGTATCACAACGGTTCGTTTCATTAATACTCATAAGCAAGTTAATATTTTATCATTTCTGTTTTTCATTTAATTGTTGTTTTTTTGTTTTGTTCTTAATTTGCTTACTTAGTCCATTTGATTCAGTGATCTAACAACAACAACAACAAAAAAAATCTCCATGAAAACTAGCATATTTCAAGTGTGATCTGATCGTATTACGTCTTTTGTTCGGTTCATTTTGGTTTTTCCGATTAGAAAATATTGCTTTTCGAAAGTGTTGACTTTTTGAACGAGCAACATTTTTGGTGTGTATGTGTATGTGTGTGTGTTTCTGTGTGTCTGGTTTGTGCATTGATGGCAATGATGGAATACGCCATAAATATTACAACTTCACCAAACCTCAATAAATGACTTTTTGCATGATATAGTTTTAGAATGACGTAAATTTGTTGATTATTTTGTTTTTTTTTTTTTGGTTACAATATAGTAGATAAATATTGATCTATTGTGAATTTTAAAGCTACTGATCATGTGAACTGTACTTTTGCATCCTCATTTTGTGGAGTCTTTTTCATTTTTTGTTTTTAATTTTTTTTGTGGATAATCAAGTTTTGAGAGAAAAAAGAGTGGTGTTTTTTCTCCTCGCAATCAATGTGTAGGCTCTTTCGACAATTTTGTTTTTATCCGTGCATCGAATTTTGAAATTTAATAAAGTCGACCTAAGGGATCTATATCTAATAGTTAACTAACATTTGTATACTATTTATCAAATACAAATTTATTTTTGAGCACGTTAAATTGAAACACAAAATGACACAGTCATCCGTTTTCCATGTTTATCGCGTAAAAATCACCTAGTTTATATATTGTGCATTGAAACTGTCAAAAAAAATAAATTTAAACGCGAAAACTGTGTACACTAAAATTGTTCTCATTTATCATTTAATAAGATCAATTCCAAACGAAAAAGAAAAAAAAAATATTTAGTTTTGCATTCATTTATGCAGGAACAACAAAGTTTCGAACTTGTGAACGCCCTTAAGCAAAAACACACAACATGCTTTATTTGAGCAAAATTGGCTAAAGTTCGTAGAAGAGATAGAAAGACAGAGATATCTGGAAATATAGGCTGACTGATTGTAGGCACCATTTTCAGTGGTAAAATTTCACTGAAGAAACAACAAAATCGCAATACATTTCAAATGTTGACATTTGAACGACGAATGATGTGTGTGTGTGTGAATTTCGTTAAAATAAGAATATGTTGTGTGTTTGACGCCGCATACGTTCACATTTTGTAAAATTAGGAATCATAAAAATATAGCAATAATTCTATCTTTGTGTTATCATTTTAGCATATAGTTAAAAACTAATAAACAAAAGAAAAAATTCAAACAATTAGCAAAATTCTCTTTTGTTGTTGTTGTTTTTTTGTTTGTTTGTTATCTAATCTAATAGCTAGGTGCTTTGAACATTTGTCTTTGCTACCGCTCAATTGTCTCAGTTTTGCTTGTGGCATTCAAATACAAAATGACAAAATCAATCACACTTTTTTAAATAATGCATCGTAGATTTCGTGTAAACTGACATAAGTACCGGTGAGGAGGCCAGTTATACCGAACAATATCAATAAAATATTTTTCCATAAAATCCATCGAAATTTTCCGTAACCAGGTCGTTCATAGTAGGTGATAATTTCAATGACAGATGGAAACATTAAACCTAATGTACTCAAACAAACTGCACCGATCAACGAAATGAATGGCCCAATATTTGGTATAATAATTGTTGTGGCAACTGTACCAACCACAAGCGTTACACGAATTGCATACTCGGCCAAATTTTTATTGCTTTCGGAAAAGTGTCCTCGTACATTTTTCCAAATGATCTCCATTGGCACATAGAATTGCAGGGCATATGTTAGAAAAATGGCGATGGCTATGCTCAATTTCACTGATTGCGCCAATCTGCAAAAGAACCATCATAAAAAAAGAAAACAAAAACAATCAGACATTAGAAAACAAAACTCAACCAAAATATCAAACTTACAATTGATCTGTTGGCAAGTTGAGTGTAATACTGATTTCAGTATTATCCCCATATTTCAAATATCCCAAAAAACCGACAATTGCATACAAACAGACGACAAATGCCATACCAAAGTTAAGTACACCGGGGCAGCCGAGAAAATGTGTTGGATTTTTCATGTTATTTTCCAATGACATAACCACACCGATTCCTTCAAGTGCAAAGATCACCGTGCCAAAGAACATGGGCAATTTTTCAAAACTAGCAATGGCTGGTCGTTCGCTTACCGATGGTAAATCGTAGAAAATGTAATACATTGTGATTATAACACCGGAGGCCATCAATAAATTTGCAATCACCGATAGCGGGGCCAAATGTTTTAAATTTCGTATCATATTGATTGGAAGCAGCAACGGCAACAGCAGTAGAATGTACCATCGCAAGTCCATATCAAATTCGGGATAATATTGATGGGCAACTTGTTGTACATTTGTTGCAACAAATGCATTGTACACACAACAGCAACCAATCAAATCGACCACCAGGAATGCGTTGATTACGAATCGTGCAAATCGTGACCATTTGTGTAATGGCTGTGGGCCAGCCAAAAATGCAGTCTCCGCAATATCAGCAAACGCTAACGATGGCACTTGAGCCCTCCGGCACAATATATGAGAACATTTCACTAAAATATGTACACAATATGTGCATATCACACCGACTAAAAATGTGGACACAAGCCCAAACCAGAGCCCACCATTGCTAAATGCCAATGGCATTGATAGAATTCCAGAGCCTAACGATCCTTTTAGCAAATGGATCAACGTCTCACCATCGCTGTAAAAAAGAAAAAAAAAACAGAACCAAAATGTTTAGAAAACTGAAATGTGTAAATAAAAAAGATTATGTTTAAATAGAAACACATGTGTATACATACGTTGTGGGATGAGTGACCTTTCTGTGTGCAAAAGGATTATAGTCACATGATTCTTCATCACGTGGCAATTTAACTAGAGGAAATGTTGAACCCAATGTTGATCCAGTCACAGTTTGGACATCATTCATCTCAAGTTTATAACTGTAACAAAAAAAAACACATACACATAACAATTATTCGAATGGAAATTGAATCATCATTTATTAACACTTACTTTGTGAAAACAATACTCGATAGTTCCGATCTTGTGAGAGGCTTTCTTTCACCGTTTGCCGTTGCAGGTTTGAATTTCTGCAAAAGAATAAAAACAAAATTGAAATATCGAAATTTCTAATGCCGCACGAAACTGCACAACTCTAAAGTGTTACTGCAAATGATGAATGATTGAAACGTGTCACAATGCTATTATGCTTTGAGATAACAGACCGCTAAACAGACATTCAATATATCGAGATATTAAGATAAACGCTATCCGATAAAGATAATACTCTCTTTATTTTTCTTCTTTTTAATCATATTCCAAATGAATGATTTCAAATGAAATTGTATTGTATTTACACACACCATTATTTTCAGGGTTAGAATTCATTGCTGCTCATAGCACCGAAATAACCGTATATGCCAGTGCAGTGTAATCATTTAAATGGGTTCTATGATGTCAAAACACCAATTAACACAAATAAATAGGGAAAATTACACCTTATTGTCACTTTCTTCACATTCTATTTTTTCTTTTATTCATAAAGATGGTTCTCGAGAACCGCCTTAGGGAGGTAGGCTCGACAAATTCTTGAAGGGTATCGAAACAATCTAATATATTAGATCTATAGATTGAATCTATTCTATCCTAAATTATAATTTTATAAGGCTGTTTATTTAACTATCCGTTCTTTTCATATAAGCCCATTGAATATGAATTCTGATGACCTCTTCAGTTCAAAAATTGGTTCTGTATAGTCTAGTATAATAGTATGAATGAAAGGAAGAACTTTTCTGAGAAAGTTGATGGTAAAATAAAAGTTTATCATAGACAGTCGATGTTGAGCCAAATATTTAAGGGATGACGGCTCATTAGTTGAACCCCTTGGATAGATAATATAAATAAAAAATATTGACAATTAGGAGTAAATGTCGTTATCAATTTTGTTATTGTGTGCCTATTCGCTGCACAGCTCCAACCATAACAAAACATTTTCATAACAAAACAACAGTTATTAGATTTGATTGGAGTGTCAAAACAACAGTGTTTGCGTCTCATTTCAAAAGCGTCCAAAAATAGTCCAAATCGTATTTTACAGAAGACAACATTTTCCTTCTATTCGAAATGTCTATGTTTTTTGCCCTTGGAAATTTGAGTTTATAGCTTTCATTTATGTGACAAATGGTTTCTCTGGTTTCGAAAAAAAACCATATTTCGCACGTGAATTTTGTTATTTAATTTAATGAACGGGATTTCCGCATGTTGATCGCACTACGATTGAATTTCATGATTAATACCGTTACATTCGATGCTTTAAAACGTAAACAAAAATTGTAAAAATATCAAATGGGAGAGGGTTTCCGCATCCAAAATACACAAGTTTAGAATGAAATAGCATGAACCATTTTTTGTTCGTGAAAAAGATCACCACGTGAGTTTCTGTATGCTTTGCTTGAAATGCACCTGAAAAAAAACACACATTTGGCTTTCTACCGTATGGTTCTTTGTGCGTTTATTCTCACTAATTTGCAGATTTCAAGACGAAAAAAGGAAAACAAATATTAAATAAAATTGAATCTAATTAGAAAGTTCTTCCTCTAGCTATAGAAGGAGTTCAAACGTATGGGTTTTTCGCAGTGTTTAAAAATAGAATTTGGCCGTTCACAATTTGCGTTTGAGAAACAAAAATTGGTGTGTTTCATCGGGGCGGAGGGAAATGTTATTTTTGGGAACCTTGCCACATTCATCGGAATGTCTCTTTCGTTTCCATTAAAAATGTATACTTGAAAATGACAGAAGATTCATGTTCATGCCAAAATTCATTTTTATTTTGTGTGTGTGTGTGTAAAATTGGAATCGAGACTGATCTGATGAAAATCCAGTGAAATTACTGTTTATACCAAAATCCCAGATGTGATGTCATTGCTTTTTTGTCTCTGTCGTCCCGTTCATTCATATAAATCGATATTCACATCAACCGTTCACTTTGAAGTTTGTTGTCTGACGTCTTACGTCTGTTGTCATAACATTTATGCGAATGAGCCGGTTAATATAAGGCAATTCATACGACGTAATCATTCGTTTTACGCGAAACAAAAAAAAAAAAAAAAATCAGTGTCAATATTTACACGATGAAGATTAAAAATGACACATTCGTGGTGGTTGTTATCTTTTGTTGTGCTCAATGAAAAACTCGAAATGGTGCGACTGCTGAGTGGCCACAGTAGAAGTGTTTAAATAAATCAAAGTTCTCGATATTGGGGGAAATATGCTTGATAAATATTTCAATTTGCTGCATGCTTTTGTCAGGTGAAGTATCAATGTTTGATAGCAGGCCTTAATTGCTCTTTATCCACTCGAATTGAACAGCATTCAAATGCAACTGAATGTCAATGATAGATAATTGGAAAATATTGCGGGCAGAATATCACACCTTAATGAAGAACTCTCTCGAAATGGCAATTGCAAGCGATTTTATGTCAATTATTGCTGTGATTGCTTATTTAGCAGACATCGATCGACTAATTACGTTTGCAACTATGTTGGTACTTGAATCAAGAATCCACAAAATAATTGATATTTTCATTTTGACATATGACGCATACAATGCTGTTCAATGCTGTGCAGTATGAATTTGCATTTGCCTCGGGCACTTAAGAATCATTTTGTTTTTCTTTTGTTTTTTTTTTTTTTTTTAAATAACAATTTAAATTTAATGAAATCAAAGTGGCGCCTTGGGCTTTTAATGACGAGTATATGGACATTAGCATTGTTTTGATAACAACAAATCTGAAGTTTTACACATCCGGAATAGATTTGATACGTTGGAAAATTTACTATATACTGACAGTAAGTAAATGACCGTTCGATTGTCTAGGGAAAACCCCTTTCATTTACATATTATTAAAGAAGATTAAATATTTGACTTATATATTTATAACAAAATCCACATTTATTGTCATTCGAATAAACAATTGAATAAATAATACACATCTAAAGAAATGCACAGCCGTCGGTGAATAATTAACCCTGTGTGTTTGTAGAGCATAGAAAATGTCAAAACGAATTAGAAATGCACCACCTGCAGACATGTGGAAATGTTTGTGCAACATGATCAATATAGTTAAAACCAATTATTATTGATTAAATGACATCACATTTGGTGTGATTTAAACACACAATTTCCTCAACCAACGAAAACAAAAACACAAATATCTCTATAATGGAATTGTCTGATCGGCCACATAATGTCAATCAGAATAAATAGCCGGTTGTCAGAATGTCATTGCACATGCATATAAGCCACATACAATAAACGTGTCTGCATCATGACGTGTAATTTACAATTGCACAAAAAGGCATTCATCTAGCGATTCGAATTAGGTATAATTGATTGTGGCAACGGAAATTCACGGCTTGTGCGAATGTTACAATAACAATAGCACAACACACCGAACTTAAACGAAATACAGACAAATTGCCTCAATAAATGAAGTCGCCATAACTGGTAACGCTTTCACATGACACCAATTTATTCCAATGTCTATTTTTATGTGCAATTTTGTGTTTCTAATTCAGGCGTGAAAAAAAAAATTATTCAATTTCCTCTCTTTCGTACGTCATTTGTTTTGTTTGTTCAAAGTGGCGATTGACAAATCAGAAGGCAATACCATTTAATTGATTGACAAACTTTTTAATTTAGATTGAACTGATTTGATATTTATTTATTTATATTTGACTTTTTTATTTGCTGGTCATTGACTCATTTAGGTTAAAAATGAACATGTCCAGAGAATTGCCAATTATTTCTTTTTAAAAATATACAATTAATGTGTCGCCCAAGATAAATTCAATAATTTATTGAGCGATTGCTGTCCTTATACAAATGATATATCATCAGGGCTCAATATCACCAATATATGTTCAAAGGAGATTTTCTCAGAAATTTGAAACACCCGAAAATTTCATCAAAACAAATATTTTGAGAATTTCATTGATTTTTTTTTTATAGCGACATTTTCACAGAAAAAATTACGTTCAATTAATGATTTGAAATTATTTGAACATTCAGAATGTTGTCTGAATAAACTATCAATAAATATTTCAGTAGCATGTGAAATTCACATTGTGAATTCGCGGGTTGACGAAATAACAGGAGGGGTTTAGATTTTCTTTGACGAAATAACAGAAGTGTGGCAAAATTCCATATTTTTATAATTCATACAAATGTGAGAATATTCTCAGCCTGAGAATCTAAGGTGAGCATTATAGTTGTTGATGCGATTGAACCTAGCTGTAACGCGAACAGAAATAAACAAAAGTGCGAAAACAAATGGAAAAATGCAATATTGAAATTCGATAATTATGTTGAACAAACGTATAAAAACTAATACAAGTTGTAATAATGTTGATGTGGTGGCTTTGGTGCCATCGATTTCGGACCAAATAACCCAAATATAATATTTGATGTTATCTTTCGAGATATTTGATAGTGTGCAACAAAAACAAAAAGCGTGGGCCAATAAATTGAACCTGAATTTGGAAAAACCTTAGTTCAGGACTGCCTTAGCGCTTCTAGCTTTTTAAATTTCAAATCAATGTTCAAGCCAACGTCAAATGTTATTAAAATACATTTGTTTGGTGGTATTTTTGGTATAACATTTCATTAAAAAAATATAAAAATAGAATTGTTTCTGATCATATGTAATTCTGTATCATATGGTAATGTATATGAAATGCGCAATAATACGCAAGCTGCCAGACGTAAAAAAGAAAACTCATCGAAATACAAAACATCAGAAATATATTTAAGAAGAAAGAAACAAAAAATCCTTTACATTCTAGATGCGTTATGGCGATTTGCCAACAACTCGACAAATATTTCGATGAGTATTTCAAATGCAATGTGCAAAGTTGCAGAGTGAGTTTGAAATAAAAAACTGAATTAGTCGATACGAATGAAAAAGAAACAAAGAGCACAGGCAATGTGAAATAGTTAATGTCAATGTAAATCATCGAGGTATAATCTTCGATTTAGTATAATGGCAGTTTGTTGAAAGTTGTTGGCTTGCAATATTATTTGATGACTTGAAAAATAAAAACAAATACTTGTCGAAATGAATCAATGAACGATTGTTCCCGTGTCCTCGTGACAAAGTAAAAGGGGCAAATAAAGATTCGCAACATCAAAAGTATTTTCATCATTCATTTTGAATGGTGTATTTAATTTTATCCTTTTTTTCTCGTCCCAAGTGTTGTTTTTTCCGTTGCGAGCAACAACACATCGAGAGAAATACAACTAACGTCATACCGAAAAATCCATTCATAGACATTCATGGCACGTGAATTGGTGCCACAACCAAAACAGAAACGCACACTTTCAACGAATACACAAAACATTTATCATGTCATTCACTTGTTGAGCCAACTCGTTCCTTCAATAAATGAATATTCATCAACAATTTCAACCTACGATTTCGGTGAATATTGACTCAATTGATTTACTTTAATCTGTCTAAAGCGATAGATGCACGAATCAGTCAACAATGATATCATTTTCAATTCGATTCGATTGAACTGAATGCATATTATTGATGTATTCAATAAATGAAAAACACTTGGGACAGTGGAAATCTTTATTTCGTATCATTTGGCCGATCATTTTTTTTTGTTGGCCAAATATCAAGTTAATTCTAACTTTTTGATTGCATAATACAATTTTTTCAATTGGATTCCAAAAGTCTCTTCCATTTTTAGAGTTCAAGTTTTTCTCATGCGCTTCAGAATTTGCGAATCTTCAAATCATATGATTTATTCTTCAACAAATGCTTATTATGATGACAAACGCCACAAAGGCGTGAGATTTTTTTTGTTGTTGCACGGAAAATGATGCCCAGTTGTTCAGCATATTTCAATATGGTTGTTGTTGTTGTTGACTCTATTGATCCAAATTATGTCTAAAAATATAGAATTTTTGTTGTTGTTGTTGATTTTCACAGTGCGCCATAAATCTCGTAAACAGACAGAACATCTCAAGGTCAAATGAATCGATTAATGCGCACGCGTTAACATATAATTTGTTTAGAAAACAAAATATCGTATTGAAATAACAAAATAGAAAAGAAAAGGAGAAAACTAACATACACATTTCCTCCCAAGTGTTCGATATCAATTTACAATTTACAATTTCAGTGTGACAGCAATTTTATGCATTTGCAAGCATCTGACATATTGATGGTGAGCTAAAATCGCAGCTGGTTTAAAATAATAAAAACAACGCCACCGCTATGTTATGCTGATGACACCGATTTAATTTAATGATTCGTACAATAAAATACAACATGGGCGTTCCAAATGTTTATTTTTAAAGTGCAGACAATTTATAAAAATAAAAAAAAAAACCGTCAATTGGTAATTTTCCGTATTTAAATTGAAAGAAGCAAAAAAAGAGGAATAAATCAAAGAAATGGATGGCCCTGAAAAAGTGTCACACACACATTCCACAAATGATGCAAAATAAGAGTAAAATGAGAGAGAGAGAGATAAAAGAAAGAGTTGTTTCAAGTGTGAATTGTGCCTTAATGGTTTTTGATTGATTCTTGAGTCTCGATTTTCGAGCACCACTTCATCATGAATCGATTTCAATCAAGTTCATTACATTCAAACGGGACTCGACTTTGATTTTGACTTTGAATTCTCTTGATTTTTTAAGCCTATTTTCTTGATGGGCCACCCTTTGACTGTGATCAAAGTACACCGAATTTTGCAATAAGTTGTGCACACATTGTATCGACCGAAAATGTTCAGTTGTAAAATAAGATTTGTCGATTTCGTTTGGCGTTGATCCAACACATTTTCAATGGCTCACTATTTCAGCCGTTGGCGATTTATACTCGTGTTTTCAATTGAAACAACAACAAAAATACACAACTTTTCAACTTAACGTGTACACGTGCTATTGCTTCCGACTTCTTTGTATTGAGCGCCAATGAACATATCTTATAAACGATTGGCGATTGTGAATTACGCTCGAGCACATGTCAAGTTTAAAACATTTACAGTATGCATTTATATGGACATGAACAGTGAACACGTTATGCTAGTCATAATATTTGAAGTCAAAAAAATCGCAAACAACAATCGCACCACCACAGATTTTCATGTTTATCATGCAATTTTCAAACCATTTTTTATGGCTTTACAATACGCAATTCCGTTTTCACTTGCAAATTTAATTTATTTACATGAAATCGATCAGTTCCAAACATAAAGAAATTTTATGAACGGAAATTCGATGTGCGAAATTAAATGTTTTTAAATCGAAATGTAATCATTTCTGTTTGTTGTTGTTGTTCGAATATTCATCGAACGATAAAACATCCTAAAATGATAAACATGTTTTCTATCGTTTTAGAATTTGACCTCGAAGGTAATATTGATTCACACTAAATCGAACTATCGAGATCGTTTTCTTTAACTAATATTAAATAAAACGTAAAATGACAATACCAAAATAAAATCACAACAAAATTCAATTGATGGGTTCAATTTCGGTGCACACAATATTGATGAAAATCAAAGCACAAAATCATCAGTACAAATTGATTAGCTTTCATCAAAAGTTTCAATTGAAAGTGAGTCATTTGATTTGAGAACCATTTCAAATGAAAATGGTAAATCAATAAACATCAAATGAGGCGCCAATGCAACGAATAATCTTAGTCAATTAATTTGTTATCAAACAAATATAACGTGAAACTGCAACTACTCTTGCCCGCGCCCATCATTCGTTGTCATTCCATGTTGGATCCTGATTTTTTAACGAAAAGTTGATTGAACTGCTTTTATTTGGTTTGAAGTGAAAAAAAAAACAACAAACAAATGGCCGATCATTATCAGCGTGCAGAATAACCGTTTTAACCCCAATTGACTGCAAATTACAGATGCTATCATTGCATTTATATATTTCTGTTGAATTTTTTCTAATATCTATAAAATTTGACGTCTTTTCTTTTACAAGTATAAAGAAAAAACGAAGCATTTGCTCCAGTTCAAAGTATAGAGGCAACCGGTCTCAAATTGGTATAAATTGTGGAATATTTCCAATTCAATACGGAACATTGAATGCAGTGATCGTTTAGTCACTAGATTCTAGTTGGAACGGGTGCACTAAATTCAGCTGAACCATCTTTTTTCAGAGTTGTTTTTAAACGACAAAAATCTTCACAAATTGTATATATATTTCCAAATGGAAAGGTCGTTGATATCCAGACAAATTCCATGGAGTTTTGGTACAAATTAACAAAAAGAAAAAGAAATGCGAAACACCCAGTATTTTTCATATTTAAAATGAGACTACATTTTAATTGAACATGCAGAACAATGACCGTAACCAATTAATAAGATTGACAAGAGACATGTCCTATCAACGCACTGAAATTATTCCCAAAGCATATGGCAATCCATCACTATGGAGATACAATTCATTTGCCACAATCGAAGTACTCAATCAAAGCTAAGGAATAAGGAGGGTAGGGAGAAGCCTAGGGAGAAGTACTCTGAATCAAGGCTGTAGCCAGATAATTTTTCTGGATGATGCTAAAATTGTTCGAGATTGTTTACAAACATTTTATTTGATTGTTTTTTTAATCGTGGAAACCTCTGGATGGTGATGAGAACCATCAAGCACCCGGCTAGATATGGCGCTGCTCTGAATCCTAGGAAGGTACCAAGAAAAAGTCCATTCTGTATACAATAAAAACAAGTAGCCAATTTTGGTCCCTCCAGAGGTCTAAAATCGCCACTTTGTCCTTTTGGAAGAAAACAAAATCCAAGAACCGAACGATTTTTGACCTCTGGAGGAAACAAAGAATAATGTTCAATTTTAGCCGAAATTGGAATCATTTGACAGTTCATGTAGAAACACTATGTAAAAACAGGGGCAACACTTATGTATTTCTCATATATTTGTAAAATGATTCCAAAGTGTTCATTATTCTTTTGAATACACTTTTTTGATTGAATATAAATTTCTTCGAAAAAACGAAGAAAACAGCTTAAGCTAGAGCTAAAGCTCCTTCAAAAATTCGGGTTTCTCATTGAAGGCGCACAATTGCACTGTAGTATTTATTATATTTAAGAACTATTAAACAATGAAATGCAGTACAGATAACTTTTGATTAATGAATGAACAGTAAAAATGCATAATCCAAGAGTGTACACGGAGTGTATTTCGTTGTGGACGAAGAAATGAAAGCGATTTAATGCAAATTCAGTTATCACGTGTCGTTCCATGTATGTGATTATGCATTTTTATGCTTATTTGCATTTCTCATTTGCATTTTTCTGGTTGGGCTTCAAACATGTTCAAATTGTTTCGTACACACATAACAATAAGTGCAAGCGAAACGTATTATAAACAAATACACCTGATAAATTGTTTCAAACAACATTTGAATGAAACTACCCAGTCATAAAGTCATAGCTGGTCATGTTCTTAATTGATGCATAACTTCAATGTGCATTATGGATTTTGTAAAATACAAAATCGCGGTTGATATTATAGTGTTAAACGCCAACATGGCATGCGGGTAACTTGAGAGATAGAAGTGAATTTTTGTTGTTTTCGTTGTTTTTGATTCAGTCAAGTCAGCAACTCGAATGCACGTAAACTGATGATTTTTCTAACATTTTGTGCTCAAGTAGGATAAAGAAGTCAGCAACAATAAACTGTGCCAGACGCTATAATTGTTTGTATAAACGCAATCACTAAACAAACGCATAGTTAAACTGTGTTCTTTTTTTTTTGGATCGGATATTTTTTTTGCCATTAATTGTTAGTATTCAGTGAGTTTAATAATTTGCTGACAAAATGAATGAGAATCGCAAATAATCGTGATTATTATGACGTTTCATGTTTGGAACCTTCTATCGTACAATTTGTTATATGTTATGTTTGGGTTCTTCTGAAGTCTTGACGACATCTTGTTGAAATTGAATTTCAACAGGATTATAGTGTTGTTAACTGGCTGATATCGATGCTCGGCACAGATTTATATGCAACAAATTGCAAATCAAGCGAAATTGGCTGGAGAATTGTTTTTTTTCGTGGTTCATTCAAAATGAAGAAAAAAAAATCAATGGAATTTTTTCCACTTTTAGAATGGAAACTTCCATTGGCATTTCTCTATATCGGTTATTATATGTTATTCTTTTTTATTACAGCATTTTGTTTGTTTATCGAAATTGCATAAACAAAAAAAAAGTGGACATCCATTGAATCAAGAAAGAGGGAATACCACACAGCAGACATGACCTGCTAAAAGACGGTTTCGTGTGGAATTGTTTTGACACGAGAAACGATTCCTCAACATAGAAATTCTTTTTGTACTATCGGTAAATTTCCACTTACATCAAAACTCAGAAATTCCCCCGACGAATTTGCATGCAAATAAAATATGAAAAATATATCACATTCCTCAAAATGAGTCGTTTTTTTTTTGGTTGGCTCGAGCACGTTTTAAAGCGAATCAGATAAAAAAAAGTGTATATTGAAATATTACTATTTCAAAGTATGGGACACTTTTTTTTTACTAATGATTTACGATTCTTATTTTTGGAAGAAAAATAACATCACAGTGTAAACATCCAAATGCGGTTTATAAATTGTTTTTTACAATTTTCTTTAAGCACCAGTTAATAATTTATGTGTTGGAATATCCAGAAAGGTGTAACCAAACCCAGGTTCTTCACGTTAGTTACAGTATAAAAGAGCGATCGAATTACATCACCTTATATCGATGGTATATGAATGTCTGACGAGAAATCGATAATTGCTCGTTTTTTTTTCTTTCTTGCCGATTGTCGATTCACACTTGAAACATTATAAATAAATGCATAGTTGTAATTGTTGTTGCTTTTGATTCAAAGACTGTGATATGGTTTTGATTGAACTTTGGACTTTTTAATCGAAAACTAACAAACAGCAAAAAAAAACTTAACACAAAATTGCAGTGCGAAACTCTAACTAGTTTTTGTGTGTGTGTGTCACAGACACACAGAACAGTGTTGTTCTTTAAAAATTCATGCAATTACTCATTTTTTTCGCAATTTCAATCACAAGCAATTTCTAGTGCTAAAAAATGTTCATGATCACAAATATATTTGTAACTTTATAAAGTTACCTTTTTAAATGTGTGTGTGCTATTTGTTGAATTCTGTGGAATTTTGAATGGAAACTTTTGAACCGTGACGGTTAATTAAAAATCGCTCAATCACTTTCTATGGTATGGCGATAGTTTAACATTCAAATAAAAAACAAATCTGTTAAAATTCCATTTGAAGAAGAATGAAAGGATGTATGACGGATAAGGAGACGGGCATAACGTTATGGTAATATTATTTGAAGTAAAATTCATTTTCAATCACATTAACTACGCATTCTAAGTATTAGTTTCCTTGAACACAAAAAAAACCAATTACGTCGAAAAAAAAATTACTAGGTTTCTTAGCAATTAAACTGCAAGAGCTATATTTTACTGCATGAAACTCCTACAATCGCATGAATATTCGAGAGAGAGAGAAAAAAAATATAACCTGGTGGATACTGAAATTGGTTTGCTCTATGGAATTGTCAATTGACTTGAAATATTACATGAAATTAAAATAGAGCACAAATTATTTCTTTATTGCGAATTATAACATCGTTCAGACTAGAGCCCAACTAATAACAAATTTATTAATTTCATAAGTTTAATCGCAATTTGTTGTTGTTGTTGTTGTTCATTTGATGAGCAAAAATCATTTTCGATTAACGCGAAAGTTGATGCCTTACCAGAATCACACAAATGTAGCAACAACAACAACCACAAAAAAAACACATTAAATAGTTTATTAATAATTATGGAAATGAATTACTGGCAAACGGCTGTGCGCACGCAATGAATCCACCAAGCTATATAATATTTTATTAAAATTCTGATTCCTTTTTCATTTCCAAATGAATTGCTGACAAGTGGAATTATTGATACGTCAAATGTGACGGTTCATCAAGAGTGAGCAAAAAAAAAAACGAAAAAAAAAATTAGCTGATATGTTTAATTTGCATTTATTTAATGGCCAATTTGGATACACACACAACTATTATATGATAGGGATCCATTTATGTTTAGTAGTAGCTGTGTTTAAACTTGACCATTCTGCCTCTTGGAGCACACATAGCTTTTGCGATTCCGTCAAAAATCAACAGACCCATCGTGAATGATGCCGATGATTTGGGTGTTCGAAACCGAACAAAAAATGAACCATTCCAAATTTAACGTTTGAGCTATTTGCCAGCAAGACCTTTGGATGACAATTTATTTGCCCATGTGCTTGATCTGGGTCTTTGTATGTTAGTATGTGCGTGTATGACGAAGTTGGATGGGTGAGGCAAACCATACATGAGAATTGTGAATTGTATGCGCGCTGAGCACATCGTCAACTTATTCCATAAAACTTCCGAAATTTACTCGAAACTCTATCCAATTTGAATGGACGTCTCTTTCATCATTTGATTGAGTTTCATTTTACCGTTCACTGTTCGTTTTGCTGTTAACATAAACATACACATATGAAATAAAGCAGCAACAACAACAACAACAACAAATGCTATCAATTCGTTATTCGTCTCGTGACCATTACAACGAACAAAAGTGTGATACTGTGCACATGAAAACCGCGATACGCAATTACCCGTGTGCAAAAACCGAAATTAATTTTCGAACTCCATTTCACTATTTTAGAATGTTAGTGTGACTATACAATTACGACGACATGAACAATGACTAAGAAGTAAATCATAGCGAGTTTATTTGAGCATTTCAGTTGTATACATACACTATACTCGGTCTGAGTATTACTCATTGCCAATAAAAAAAAAAAGAGAAACGCTGATAACATTCACCTCTTTCCACCTTCCTTTTCGCAAGGGAAATGTAGTCACAATAGTTTTTATTTTGCCATTCATTTTTTTGTTTCATGTATTTCGCATGCACGCGTATCAAGAATGGGAAGTTTGTTAAGAATATACAGTGGTAAGGGGTGAATCGCCATAAAGAACATGCTACCCATAGTTAGAAAGCAAACCCATGAGCTCTCAATCACCCAAAAAAAAAAGTTTAATAACATCAACTTCCGTGTGTACATACACACTTGTTTGCTAGTGGTAAGTTGATTAGTAGACCCCATTGATTTTCTACGTACACCGAAAATTGTTGAATTTCCTAGTTATTAAATTAAATGAAATGGGGGAACAAAATGGCCATAAGTGGATTTTCGACGCTCGCTTTCGATTGTGATTCGCTTGAGCATTGAATAGCTGATGTGAAACTGTATGATTGAAGTTCAAGTTCAATAATATGACAAATGCCTGAAGTGTGCCGTTTTGTTGGATTTTGGTGATTCTCTACTCTGTACGATATTTCAGCGATTATATTTTTATCAAATGAACAAGAACACACACAACAAGTATGCCGCTGCATTGATCATCAACTTTAGAACAAACAAACAAACAAAAAACTCACAGCAACACACATTTAATGCTTACAGCCAAAGCATGCGCAGTGTACACAATAAACATCGGCTTCAAGGAAATGAAAACAACAACAATCAAGTGAAAGGATATACAAACACACGACATGTTTAAATATTGGTTTTTCCATTGAGTTTTGCAAATCAACATTGGAGTACGGCACATAAAAGCACCATCACCAAGTCATAGAATCAATTGTTTTAACTACGGCACAATTTTTAGAACAAACTCCAATTTTGTGAAATTTTAATGCTCTTTTTTTAATTTGTACAGCAAAAATAGCGTTTTTTTGTCTTTATTTCTTTTTGCATCATGCCAATTAATTGCTTCCCACACACATTTGTTTCCCACACACACACACACACACACACACACACACACACACACACACACAAACACACACACACACACACACACACACACATACACAATACACAACTAAATTGTAAACAATGCAACCCTTTTGATTTGTTGGTGTTGTTCTTTTAATATCGAACTTGCTCACGAATCAAATCGATATCAGATAATCGCATGAATTGTGTTGATAGTTGATACGAATCAACAGTCAATTGTACTATTACAATAGATTCATTTTATATATTGTCAGGCTACAAATGCACGTGTGACGTAAACCATGACTAATTATTACATTGTTTGGTGTTTAACACCTTTTTTTGGAAGACCAAAGTGAGCAAAAATAAAAACTTTCCGAACCCATTCTGGTTTTGTTTTTTTCGCGTTGATGACGGCAACGAGCGGCGATCACATTTGTAGTTTTTTTTTTTTTTTTATCGGTGGAAATGCAATCAGCTGATAACGTTTAGATGTGTTTTTTTTGCTGTTCCGCATTTCGAAAGGGTTATTATTTGGAATAGAATGAAAGCCATCTTATTATCGTTTTGAGGGCATGAGCAAGCAAAACACACACAAAGAGACACACACACACACAGAGAGAGAGAGAGAAAGAGAGAGAAAAACAACAACAGAGATTCAAAATGATGTCATTTTTACTGATAAAATTCATGTAATAATGTGAAATACAGAGAAGATTCACCGTATTCTTTATATGATTAGTGCTCGATACTAATTAATGGACTCTCTCTCTATCTCGGTCACAAACATCACATATCAGACTTCACTTTGAACTTGAAATGATTCATTCGGAAAATGACGCGACGCGACTCTTTCAAAAGCCAAATGTATAATTTCAATTGCATTGCCATATTGAATATATAGTAGAACCTCTATAATATCAACTAATCCCCGAGAATAGCAATCATTTTTGAACTTGGCACTTAAACACCAACAGCAACAACAAAAAAACCAACTCAACTGACAATTGGTTCAATATTTTCATTCACAATATATTGTCGTATGCCATTCAACGGTATTCGGTTCCATGCACTTTTGCAATTAGTTGGGATTGATCCAGATTGAATTTGATTGGAAGCGTTTTTTTTTTTTGAAACTCAACGAGAATTTGATTGGTGTTGTCCGTAATCCCCCCCATCAACAGCCATGGTGCATCAAATGATGCAAAAATGTATGATATACAAAAACTAAACAAATCCAAGCGAACAAGCTTATCATGAATTGCGATTATGAATAATTGAAAGAGAAAAGAATGAATTCCATTTCACAAAAGAGCGATCTCATTTCGTGCACGGCGACAATCATTTATGAAACGATTTGGTTAAATAGACAATAAAGAATAAACAATCCAAAACTGTGTGTACTGTGCTATTGTATCGTAGCACAACCATCAATAACAATATTATATTATAGATGCAGCTGTTTTTTTATTTGCGACAAACATTTTGTTCTATTTCTATATTCATTTCCTAAAATTTTGAATCTCGACCGAATGTTGCGTATTATACCGTACATCATCATCACACAAAGTCATTGATTTTTCATTTCAATTTTTATTTATTTTCGTTTTGGCGATCGCGCTTGCGCAATTCGTTTGTGTGTGTTTTTTTTTTGGTTTTGTTTTTTGGCATTCAAGGCAAATTGAAATTCTATAGGGAAATTTAGTAACTGCCCTGCGCACGCCGATTTGTGTATAGGTATAATTCAGAGATGAGAAATAGGGAGGCGATTTGAAAGTCAGCAAAAGCACACAATATTCCGTGTAATGAGATGGAAATGAAGATGGTGAGAAAATGACATTTTGTTTGACAGAGAGAAACACATTCGGAGATTTCACAGAATCCAAAATTAAAATGTAAACACTTGATATACTTACAGTTGACGCAAGTGGCGTCTTCCCATTTGGTTGCGAACTCATTTTCGGTGTTCGATGCGTCGGCGGCCTGTGGTTTGTTGTATTCAACAATCAACCAACCAATGTTGGAAAATGCTCTCAAAGCAACACACACACGCACACACACTTTCTGAGTGTTGTCTGTGTGAATGAACAAATTAATCGTAAAAAGATCAACCAGTTGATCGATTTTCCATTAATTACTGTCACTTTCGTTGTAAATTGATTTGTAAAAGCACTTAATCCAAATACCAAAATAAAACTACCCGATTCAATTCCAATAAAATGTCGTGCAAAATTTAACTGAAAATTACACGATCGAAAATTCGAACGAACGCAAAAAATCCCGGTGAACTGTTTTGTTTCTTTGGTTGGATTTTGTATTGCACAGAAAAATCAAAACTAATTCAAAATGCAAAACTCAAATCAGCAAATTTCGAATCCAAAAATTGTGATAGATATAATTGACGATAATCCTTAGGATGTATGATGAAAATTACACACTCCGTCTAGTTGATTATTTTGTGAGTGGTGTGTGTGTACTTTGAACACGGTAGCATTCTATTATTAATGATTGTGGCTTTGGAAATAATTTTCAAAAACATTCACAAAACATTTAAGCCTATTGAATTATTAAACGCGACGAACGATAGAAAGGGATTGCAAGTTTTTTTTTATAATAATTTTTTTTTTGGTTGGGTTGTTGTTGTTATTTTTGTTTTCTGTTATTTATTTTATGCGATATAGTTCTATTTGATTTCACGTCCGTTGTTGTTGCTAGTCAAATACTGAATGTGCACGACCGTCCCAACCGAGTGCGACTCACCGCGGATATATGCTGTGTGTTATACTTTTTTTTTCTCTTTTTTGTTATTCATTCAACGAAATTTGTCGTGCAAAAAAATAACGCATACAATCAAACATCGGCGACGCGCCACCGGCTCAAATACAAAAAAATTTTCCGATGCTTTGGCAACCACACATCGAACGGTTTACAGTTGAAGTTTTTTTGTGTGTTGTTGTTGTTGTTGCTGTTGTTGCTGTTGTATGTTCAAGCGTAATAGTCGATACTCACGCCATATACATGTGGCGCGCGTTCACTGCTTTTAGATCTCGAATCAGCCGAACTCACTGTGGTTGATCCGAATATAGCATTTCACGTACACCGACGCGGTCGGCTCCTGTGTGCAATGCTATGAAAAATCATATTCAAAGTGTGGTTATACTCAATATAGCCTGTCTCGAGTATTTTGTACACACACACACACACAAGCGAGAGTGGTGAAATCGGGGCAAATCACGTGTAAAATAAAAGAATAAATAAACAGATTATTGAGTGAATGTTTGTACGTAGCGAACCACTTTTTTTTTCTTCTTTCTTTCTTGAAATGTGCAAATAGACAAAATGACTCGACTTGAATGTCTATGTAAATTACAGAAAATTAGATGAATACATTGGTTGTGGAACATCATGTCCTTGGATATGGACATTTTCATGATCAAATATCACAACACGACACTCGCATCAAATATAAATAAAGAACGATTGCAACGAAATTCAGTGTGTTTATTCAACATTCATAAATTCCACACCAAGAATCGAAGCTAAGAACAATGTATGTGATTATGAATTCTTTTTTTCTTCTCTTGTAGCGCAATTTGTACACTTTATCATAATATTATCTGGTTGATTATTCATAGTCGCGTTAATGCTAAAAATTACTAGAAGTTGTGACAATTTCCCATTGAATTTCGGCACAATTTATGGACGTCATACTGTGCGTCATACTGGTTCATTTGAGCTCCAAAGCATAATAAGCAGTAAATTGAACTACAGTCAACTCTTTCCCTCCAAACAAATCGTCGATCTCTGTCTGATCGGCAATTTTCACTGGACACAAATTTTATCACAAAATTGATATTTTCATTCGCCTTTTCTTGGATCCTGAACGACCACACCAGTATTTCCGGAATGGTATGCTGTTTGCGTTTGTAAAGTGAATTTACAGTGTTATTCATGCAATGAAGTTTGATTGCACAGTCAGCACTTATTTCGATCTGAAGCTTATCATCGTTAATGTTTAAGCACGTGCCTTTCGCACCGAATATTTACCTAAAATGTAAAATTATCATCATTAACATATTTTTGGAATAGAAATAAACGCTTAAAAAATACAACGCAAAAGTTGTCGATAAAGTTTCAGTGTTTCGATTGAATTGAAATAACGCATGGCATAAAACTGTTGATACAACATTCCAAAGTAAATGTTTCGGTAATTTTCCATTAGTCTTTTGACTACGCATGGAAAAACCGTCGCAAAGACTTCGATGAAACGAGAAGAAAAAAAACGAAATAAACAACATTCAAGCTATAAACTATGTTTAAATGAAAGCTAAAAATACAAACTAAAAGAAAAAAAATGCACTCAAACACGAATGGATGAAGAAAGAAGACAAGAGTTAAAAGCCTATTAGCAAGTCTATTGTTGTGATTTTGATGTACCAAGACGTAACTGGAACATTAAAATCATCTAATTCTATTTATAAAATTTGTTGCCATTTGCAAATTGTTAAGCATTTTCATAAATAAAAGAAAAAAAAAATAAAAATAAATAATCAATTTGCTCAAGTAAATTTGTGCTGGGTTCTTCCGTATTTAATTTTATGCAATCGCACATGTTTGTGCACTGCACTTGATTTGCAATTTCAATAGCGCCCTATTTCAATACATACCATCTTACAACAACAACAAAATGCACATGCAAAGCCATTTGAGACTGTCGATCTGAATGAACAAACACAAAAAAAGCGCAGCCTGACTTTTCCAAGCCGATTGCCCCGGACAAGATGTTATGATATTTCCAGTAGTACACGTGCAGTTAAACTTGCCACAAAGTAGCTTTATTCCCTTCGGCATTGGCATTTACAACACACACACACACACACACACACACAACCACAACACATCCGCACCATTTCACTCGCACACCAAAACGCAGCACATGAAGCATGACAACAACAACTAAAATGCGACCATATCAGCCCAACGTATTATATTTCTTAATGCAATAAATAAAAGCTAATGAGAACATTTTTACATATTGAATTTCACAGGTTATCAGGAAATTGGATAAACATGAATGAGTGGATGTCTCGGTGGTTTTTTTTTGCCTCTCTGTGTATTTTGTGTATTTGGAACGCATCGATGTGGGCTCCGCGCAATGCTTGCATTTCATGCGTTGGCTGAGCTCGACTTAATGTTTAATCGATTTTCAGTCTTTTTCCGTTCGATTGTTGTTTCTTTTGTCGTTTTGTCGATGTTGTTTTGTGTTTATGTGTGTTTGTGGCTGTGATTTGGAAATGCTGGCAAGGATACGCCTGAGGTCTCTAATGACGTTGTTTGCATTGTATTTCACAATGATCTGATTTCGTTCAGTGAAACAATTTTCATTCTACATTCAATCTATGACAACACTTATGTTGTGTCGATTTTTTTCTCTTGTTTCTTTCATCGATGACATACAACAGTGCGCATTTTCGCATTTGTATTTGATCGACGCATTAACATGATGCAAATGGCAATACAAATAATTATCCGTATTGTTCGGCGCTTGATATTTTTTCGCCTATTTTTAGCATTTGTTTAACGAAATAATTTGTTAGGCTGACGTATGTGCCTGCCTCATCCAACTTCCAATTTATTACGTCAATACGCGTGCCATGAGAGAGAGACTCACCGAATTGAGAAGAGAAAAAAAAAGAAGAAGAAAGGAGACGAATGCTAAATCAGATGACTTAATTGTTGACCGTTCAATTGCGATGCTTTTGTACTGTGTGTGCGTGTGTGTCTTTTGTTGTTCGTGTTGTATATTTTTCTTTTGTTTTTACCATTCAGATCTCGTGCCGTTCACAGCTGTCAAATGCTATTAATTTCGTTTACTTGGTTAACGACACTTTTTTTTTGCTTCTCGCTCTCTTTCTCTATCTGTATTTTTGTTCTTGAAATGTGCGACTAGTTTCAACATTTTGTGTGTTTCAGTTTACGTTTACTCAAAATGAATTAGACGCATGTGCCTTTTCATCTTTGCCCGATGATGAATGAATCATGTTGATTCGATTTCTGCGTACTGAATTCAATTGAATACATCAATTAAATATAGACATTTATGTAGAGCGTGTGCTGTTGATCGAATTCGGCGTGTTGTGTGCAGTGTCAATACCTTCCAGCCTTGTGACTTTCAAAACGTGTACGTACTTCGGTAGAATATTGAATAAACAGGGATTCATGATAGATCTATATTGAACGTATTAACAAGAGTCATCGTTGGGTCAATTTGCAATTACAATGAATAACTATTAACGAAGAGACTAAATACTAAATTCAATGGACTAATCTTCTCTACGACTTAAGAAAATACACTTGAAATGCAAAAATGTCGTCATTTAGAGCAACTTGTTGTTGATTCGTTATCCTGACATTGATCGTGGCTTTGCTTTTCTTATCTTTTCTTTTCTATTCTATTCTATTTTTCCTTTTTCTTTTATGATTCACTATGAATGTATACACACGTCGATTCTATGCGTGGGATGACGCTATCACTTAAAAACAAATCAAAGTTGACTAACATTGGTGCAGGGGATAGACAATATCAATCTAAATTCAGAGTAAAATAATATCAGCTTTCAATCAATTTGAATAGGGTAAATTTTTCCATGAAGTCATTTCCACGGGAAACATTTTAGAAATACGCAATCCTTTGGGAAATTGAAGGAATTTACATGTCAACTGACGAGCTATTAAATAAAGCATGACTAATGGATGTATAGCGTTGACGATTGTTTGTATTTGTTATTTTATTTTCTTTGAACTATCTGCCAATGGTATAATAATCGAGCCGAGTTTTTGATCCGAACCCCGACCGAAATTCGATTAAGTACACCCGAGCTCGCCAGAGTGAGCTCGTTAAAAAAGTCTTCAATTCGAAGATGACGAAGCATCCGAGCAGGTGATTTAGATTAGTAAAAATCTATCTGCCCAAAAAGATTCAATTTCAAATTTTATTATAATAAAATTACATACATAGGATTTCAAATTAAAATGTTCAATCATAAAAAAACTCAAAAATATCAAATTTTGGATTTTCGTCAAACAAAAAATAGTCTCAACCTCAGCCAATTTTAAGAGTAAAGCTATTGATACCAATGATATTTCTTCAAATTCCCGGGACCCTAAACCGATGCCGGACAGAAATCGGTCGAGCATTCTGATCGAACCCCGATTGCGACCACTGAATAATCTATAGACGTATGCGTTTGTGTTAAACAGCATCTTTTGATTCGATAGTATTGAATTTATCTCTCTTTTCCTTAGTCTCGATATTTGTCCAACAACAATTTGCATGTCGACTGGTGAGCAATTGAATAAAAAAACGACTAATGGATGTATAGCGTTGACGATTGTATGCTTGTATTATTCATCTCCCAACTGCGTACACTGTTCGAAGCAAAATTTTCGTTATGTGAATGTAAAAATACACGAAATCAATTAAAGATTCATAGGAATCGGAACAAACGGTGGAATCTTCGTTTTAAATTGGAATTGCATTTGAATTTATTAATGGTACCATACACAGCACGAACAATCTGTAATGCTATTGGTATTTTTGCTCGATAATAAATTCACTGATTTTAATTATTCTATGTCACAAAATTAAAATATTCTAATTTGCCGAAGAAAGAATACATGTACTTAACATTTTATAAGATAAAAATATTCTTATTTATGTATCATTACAAGCGATTCGTTAAAGCTGACGACAAAAAGCTATGATCTAAAGCTTTCATATGAGATTTCGTTAATTTAATTGGTTTTAAGCTTTGCTAAAGTTGTTTTCTCCAGCTATTACAATTTTTTAGTGCTCTATTAATAGCTTCATATTGGTCGTTGTGCTTTAATCAAGTTTGAAAAAGTTTAACGAAGCTTTTTGTAAGACTCTCTGAGCTTAGAATCTGTGCTAAAATATTGATATACATTAAGCGAATTTGCTTAAGCGAAGTGAACATAACAAAGTATATGAATCATAAAGAGAGATATGTTTGAAACACAATTCAACAAATTTCCAACTAAAACAAATGCCGTACACATTCTAACTGAAATCAAGAAAGTATTCGAAAGTATGTTCTTGAATTCAGCTTCTGTTTTAATCATAATTAAAAATTAGATTTTATAAAAAAAAAATCTTCTTTTTCAATGAATTGTAACAATGCCGAACTAAAATTTATTTGCGATAACATGTGTTTTTTGTTCAACATATCTACGGTGAGTTGATTAAACAAAGGAGACGCTTGTCCAACACCTACACAAATACCATTGCCTTGAATGAACACTGAACATGAGGCAAAAATTGCGTTTCAATTGAAAGTAATGCAGTTTAATCGTGTGTCAAATGGACACGGATCCATTCTAGAATTTGTGGAGGATTCATAACTAAGAAATATGACATGGCTCCAATTGGCATAAGAGAGACAATCAGAAAAGTGGATTTCCTTTGGCATTGGTTTGACGCATATGCTTCACTGACACCAATTTTCAATGTTTATCTTTGGTTTGTTTTGTTTTGTTTCAGTTTGTTTATACCACCACTAATTTTCGATATATTTTAAATGTCGTCCGATTTTGCAGATTTATGCCATTTGTTGATCATTTCATTTCATGTGTTTTTTTTGGGTGGGGATTTGAGTATTACAATTGTTACTGTCATGGTCGTCAATTGAATTCAATTGAAATGATTTCCAGTACATTTTTATTCTGTTAAAAAACATGCGCAAGAACCGGTGCCGCTAGAAAATAAAGAAAATCAAGTCAACTCGTGCGTTTGCAACATAATACCGATTTTATTTGATTCAATTGAAGCTTGCGTCAATTTAATAAGGATTCATTGTGTGCATGTATTTTTTTTTATTGGTTCCGACTTTTTTCACAGTATTGCAAAATTTTTACGTTACAATTGAAATGTCGGCATTCATTCAACTCAAATTACAGTAAAAGAAAGATAAGAGAAAAGGCGCAAAATTGGTTCGAATTTCTTTTTGATTGTCGCACATCACAAACGGTCAACTGAATTTAAAAACATCAATCGAGCTTAAAATAGATTTCATCCGCTGTAGATATTTGACCAGTCATTAGATAACTGACGGCCCAAAAGTATGAATGAAAAAAATCGGGCGTACGCATATGTTCCATGTGTAGAGCGGAACAATAAAAGATTTGTTGACAATCAGAATTGATTCGGGGCGAGGAAAAAATTGCGGCAAAGCATGGCAAAATACAATAAATTGTAATGTGACAACACCAAACCGAACTAATAGATACACACCATTCCATTATATGATGTGCGCTCACTATAAATAAGACATTTCCAAACTAACGATACCGTTATAACCATTTGCGCCATAATAACATTTATTCAATTGTAATGAATTCAATTTAGCTACCCATCATTGACGGGATATTCGGTTCATCACTCGTCTTATGTGCTCAATTTACATATTCTATAGTTGTTGTGTTGAGTAGGACGTTTTGGGCCACTGAAATATTCCAAATCATCAATTTACCGGCCAGAATTTGGTTTTTGCAATAAAATTTATAATTATATGAAATCAGCTGTAGAGTTCATGGGTGCTACGGATGTTGAACATTCCTTGGGATTTCGTTGATGATGATTTGGAAGATGTTTCTTTTTGTTTTCGATGAGTTCGTGTATTTCTATGATGAATTTTAATGAGGTGTCTTTTTTCGTATTTCCAATCAAACCAAAAAATGTCCCCTTGTCCTCTTCTACTCTACAGGTTCTCAGCCTCCCCTGGAACAGTCTTAAAAATCCAACACTTATAAGTTTGTATTACACGTTCAGGTGGTTTTTGTCTTGGTAAATAAATAAATAAAAAAAAATTATTCGAAACTGACCATCTACAATGTATTTTATCCTTAGTCGATACGACTTCCATTCTCTCCATATTTTTTGCATTTGTCGTAAGTTCTTTAGCAACCACACAAATCCATTAACATTTAAATCAATTACTGATTCCAAAAATAAACGTCAAACATAGAGGACAATTTAAATTTTAATCTGTTGATTAAGCACTTATCATTTGACGCACCTCTTTAGAAGAAGTAATTGAGGATTTTTCCACTACAGTCATCTTTTGTGTTGTTTGTTCATATCAGAAAACGGTCGAAACCACCGATTCTTATGTAATACACGAACAGGTTCACTAATGTTTATTCGCTGTTTGATAATGCATTTTTACAAAATATGTGCGCTTCAAATTGTTGATTTTTCCATTTGTTGTCGTTGTTGTTGTTGTTGTTGTTGTTGTTGCATCTGATAAATATTATCCAACAATCCAATTGTTTATTGAATCAAATTGAATGCATGTCATGAAGTGTTCTGTGATCACGAAATCACGTCCACAAGCCAATTAGAATCAGTGCAAGAATTGCATGAAACAATAAACGATCATCTGTGTGTGTGTGTGTGTGTATGTGTGTGTGGAAAAAAAGCATAAATATTTGCGATATTTCCGTGTCATTTTCCGCATTGCAAACTGTAACTCGGTGAATAAAGTTTTGTGACCGCATAGTAAAATGAAATAAATGAAAATAACACCAACAACAACAACAACATGGTTTAAACCTGCCCACCACTACAATTTTTCAATTGAGATCACAGCTCTAGATGTGATCGTATAGTGTGTAAAATCAGCCAAACACAATAAAAATGTAAAATAACATTTTACTCAACAGACAATACACATTACGAATAATGGGATTTAAAAAAAAAAGAAGAGAAAAAATGTTGTGCAGCAGCACTCTTCACGCTCGAAATCTCTGATTTTATAGTTGTTTCACTTTAAAAATGCAACTAAACACATACAAACAAAATCGTTCGGCTTCCGTTTGACTTCGAATATGGACCGGTTCATTAAGCATCTAATTCAAATGAGAAAAAAAACGAGCTTGTTCACTCGTTTAAATGACTATATTTTATACTTACACTTGACCCTGCTCTAATCAAATCCATTTTCTTCAGAATTAGCTCGTTGAATGACATTCCACGATTAACCCGTTCGCATATGTACCATTTGAAAATGTGCAAGTTAATGAAAATATTATGCTTCTCAGCAAGCTGTTTGATTGTGGTGTACAGTGTAACCTCTGAGCATCGAAATAGCATGGCATCAATTATACTTTGTGCAGTGAAAAAGGTAACGTTTTTTTTCTTAATATCAAAACGCTTTTATTTCTTTCAAGAGAAGAATGAAAAACAAAAAAAATATCGAGCAAAAAGACCCTGGAATGGCAACACACTTGATGGATGATCATTGCAATTTAAATTACATGTCCGTTATTCGGGGGTAGCACTGTGATTTGTTAACTTTGCGTTAACTGGCCGAGACCATGCAGAATTCAAGAAATCAAACTATTGTTTATAAGCAGTAGCAACGAACACACATGCATCTGGGCTATTTTTAGGTAACTAATTTGTTAATTAATTCATATTGCGCAGCGATATGTGATTCGGTTGTTTGTTTCGAAATGAGCAAATAATATTAAGTGTTTTATTTTTAATGAATCCAAATGGCAAGAACAAATCGCTGATCTGAGAGCCTAATAACCTAACTTGTCTTGAAAACGTTAATCACCGTGCTTCGTGTAAACGGCATATGAGCCGCTTTTTACACGTAAGAAAATAATTGGTTCTAGGTAGAATCAAGATCAGAGCTCTCCAGCCTGGCGGCTGTTGGGCCCTTGGTAATCCCTTGAATTACAATTGAAATACAAGTGCATGTGAAAGTACCAAAAAAAAAAAATTAATTGACCTTGATCGAATATTTGGCCGTTTTTTAATTTCAAATCAATATTTCGGAACTCGTTCGCTACATCCACAACGGGCAATTGAATATCATTGCCAATAATAATCAAGTGTAATAATTTGGTGAGACTATTGTTAGCCAACAGATAAACAATTTTTTTCGATTTGTAGAAGAATTATTCTGTGGGGTTTTTTCGGGTTTTAAATTGAGAGGCATTACAATAATATGTCTGAAAGTATTATTGTCAAAAATTTGACGCTTGCTACAAAATGTATCAATCCTCCGCATTTACATCCAACAAAATTGATTTTGTCTGAGTATTGAATCTCGACCCCATACAAGTACATACGCCATGCCATGAGAAGATCACATCACAATGAAACTCAATCCATACGAAATCATTTTTGGCGATGCTTTGATGTATGAACGAATGGCAATGTAACGAACCACTAAATTGCACAAGTGCTACAATACACCTAGACAGTTGCGCTTGTCGGCGCACATTATACAAAAAAAAAAAAAAACACCGAAAACCATCCAAACATGCTCACAATGTGCTTGAAATCCAACGAAAAAGAAACAAAGTGTGTTGCGAACATTTGTTGAGAGAGTAGCCATAACATGATATCAGTCGTTTATGAACTGTGACCGTGTAAGCATTTCAAATCAAATCGTTTAAAAAAGTTGCTCACATTATTCGGGTACCTCAACTACAAATTTTTATAGTTGGAACATATATTAACGGACCTTTTTCCATGAAATTTATTTTTAAATTTATTTCCTGTCAATAATTGTGCTTTTGCATTTGAATGCGAATTTTTGCGAATAAATAAAAGAATTTGATCATTTTTATTGCAAATAGTTATTTTGTTTGTTTATAAAAGAAAAAAATACCTGTAAATTAGTGTGTTGATGCATAAATAAATAAAACTATATGAGAACCAATCACCATCGAAAAATGCAATGATACATCGCCAATATCATCATCAAACATGTAAGTAAACATTCAAATTGAAACTGAAACCAAACCAATTCATTCATTTCATCAGTGATAATTTATCGCACAGTCTCCAATCGAAGAAAATTGTATGTGGAATGGTGTGTGATGGTAAAAACCAGATGCTATATTGCAAATTTTCAATAGTTTTGGTTCCGGCTTTGGTCTGAAATATTAGAAAAACCCTCAACTGCAATCGTTTAGTGTGAATAATTAAATAGATATTTATCTGTATAATAATCCACATAAAACCGTTAAACCCATTGACGTTGTGTCTCGTGCGTCGTCTGCTGCAATGTCAGGTCATTTGTTTAGCCACAACACATTGACAGCTGCCACTAGTGGTCCTTAAGGAATTAATTCTGTAAAATTATTTGCATTAACCGGAGTTGACCTTTTCTTCTGTCAAGTACATATTTGCTTCCAATGTTAAATGTGTACGCATATTTAATTAGTACGAATGGAGTTGTACTTTGTTTATATTTTGATTCGTGCATAGTCCATACCAGACGAAATGGATTGAATCTTAAAAACGTTAATCTCACAGACACACATTTCATTATAGAGGTATTTTTTTGTGTGTGTCATTTTAAGACATTGACAATTCAACTTTGTTTCATTTTTTTTTTTTTCTCATTATCTTCGTCTTCATAATTATATAGTGTCAGAGCCAATCAAAACCAGTTTTCTGCATTCTAGAAACATACTTCCTTGTGTCCGCTAAGATAATATATTTAAAAATAGGGTTAATCAGAAAGTAAATTATTGATATATTTTGTTTTACATGTTTTTAATTTGAATGTTTAAACGTTTTTAGTATAAATTTAGTGTTTTTTTTTGTGCAGTAAAAAATCGAACTCAAAGCATCATAAAATAGGTGTTCGTCCAACAAAAAAAAACGTTTGGTATTTTGTTTGCACAAAATAATATTTTATGGATGTTTTTGGCTCCTCTTGTAGTCACTACAATGTAGTGCTAATTTTTAACCATTGTTTATTTTGATATGGCGTTCCAGAACATTAAAGTAAATTGAAGTGTTGATTTCGAGCTATAACTTACCTGCCGGCGGCAGCCTGCTGCTCAAGGGATAATTAATTCTTCACTTGATTTGATCAGAGAGTTCATTTTGAATATTTCAATTAGGCTTCGTCCAGAATAGACACAAAAAAACCAAAATGATTCGGGTTTTCAACCCCTTTTCATTAGAAGTCAAATTAGTATCAATAAACAAACAATGGAAATACCAATATTTAATAAACATTGTTTACTAGCACATAAAAAAAGAGTGTATTTGTTACCACAAACATGTCATGTCGTGTTGTGTACTTTTTAATATTAATTACGCGCACATAATTTTTTGTCTATAATTTGATATTGTGATTTCAATTTGTTAATTAATTGCATATTGTCAATATCGTTAAAACGACAAAAAAAAATCCCATGTTAACATAAATCTGACTGAAAATTGTGTGCACTTGTGTTTTGTGTGTGTGTGATGTAGGTATTTCAAGCTAATCACGTGATTGCATGCAAAAGCAATAACGATAAATTTTAATGAACGAAAAATTTTGTTACTCAGAACTACACATAAAACGTGCGTACTGAATTTCTAACGCACGTACATACATTGATTTTTCAGTTAGACCTTAGAAACAATTGATTTTTTTCCCATTCAATGAGATAATCGCAGTACAGTAAAAATGACGTTGGCGTCTAACATAACTCGTTCGAGGGCTCCGGAAAGTGAATAAAAAAAAAAAGAAAATCAAAGAAATATGTGCAAGGGCAGTCAAAACCAGTTTAAACCTTTAAGCCCTGTATTTTGTAATGCATAATGCCAATAATACCAATGAGACTCACACAACTAGATCGTCTTGTGAGATAAGATCGCCCCGATCAAATGTGGCCCGGATTGTGTGCTAAATCCATTCAGTGATGATTATTTCATCGTTAGGTACTTCTCGTTGATTTATTTGTGATTTTCGTGGTGGATTCCCCACAAAACAAACTCGTTTTCATTCTCCACCGTCTTTGCAAGACATTCTTATGATCAAGAAACAAATAAATTACTTGCGGTTTACAGAAAACAATTTATTCGGCACGTAATAAAACTTTCAGTCTACCTTATTGCAATTAACTTTTTAACTAATCATGAATGAACAGAGAAAAAAAAAGTGAAAGAAACGAGTTCATGAAACAACATTTGAATGGAGAAAAAACGTGTGAATTAGTGACTGACAAACTGAGTCCACAGTACAATGAAGAACGACAAAAAAAAACGAAACGATTGAAAAATGCTACAAATTAACCGTATTTAATTTTTCGGAATTTTCATCTTGAGCCATTCAAACTCAATGAAGAGTAAATGGTGTCACGTGAATGAAATAATTGGCATTATCACAATGAGGTGCGATTTCAACCGTCAATCAAACGTGAAACAAAAAACGCTGTACGTCAATTTATATTATATTTCGAACATTCCAATTTAAGTGATAAAATCGTATGATCTGCATTAACAAACAACCGATAAGTAACCCATTGAATTGAACGGCTCAATAAAACTGACCTAAGCACTAAACTTTAACATTAATCCGTTAATATCTTAGATTTTTTTTAATGATTTTATCTAGAACGAAGAATATATGCACAAGAATTATACATGTGCACATTTATATGCATGACACGGTTAAAATGTACAACTTAATTTTTTAATGTTCGTTTTTTTTCTGTGCATGATTTAAAAAAAAAAGCCGACTGTTTGCATGTGAATGTATTGAATGCAGCTAAAAATAACATATTGTTAACATACGTTTCAATTTTAATTAAAAAAAAAAACGCACAGCAAATTGGGTAATATAGCGCTGTAAGCAAATGCGTAAAACTGGCAAAAAAGGGGAAAACACAAACAATTGAATAATTTTTTATAACATTGGCAATAAAAACGTTGAGTTGATTGGAACTCTGTATCAAAGAGTCAGAGAGAGAAAGACGAGTTGAGGTGTGTAAACATAAGGGAATTGTCAATCCTGAGTGGCTTGAGTGTGATTGACATTTCTAAAAACAAAACCAAAAATACAATATTTGAGACTTGAACGGTGGAAAACAACCACTTCTGGACATTCAAAAGGTACTTCAGTTCCGTTGTAAATAAAAATAAGAACCGACTTAATTATAGAACATGGATTAAATCAACCAAATCAACCAAACAGTTCGTATATTGGCCTCAAAATTGCATATTGGCTTTCTTCTAGATCCAAGTCACGGCCCATGACCACAAACTCTAGATGAAATATACAACAGCAAACCGAAAATTATCTATGCGATCGGCTTGGTGTATTGTGCATGTCATTACCGATTTTGGTTGGATAGCGTTTTTGTTTTTGTTGCTTCATGATTTTACCACGTTAAAATGTAAATAAACCATAAATATGCGTAATTCCAAACAGCCAGACAAATTGGTTTGCGCTTGTTGGGATTTTTAATAGATTGACGAAGCAAAAAAAAAATTATATATATGCACTTTTAATCAGTTGCACGATTTAATAGCAAGCAGACGTGTTTTTTTTTCTTTCTCGGAATAAAATTACAAAAATGTTTTATCGTTATTATAAAAACCGTGTTTATCATAGTAAAATGTTGTTGATGCAAAAATAAAAAAAAATAAATAAATAAAACAAACAGGTGAAATCTCAATGGAAACGTTAAAATTTTGAATGTGTGAGAAGAAGAGCACTGATCAATTGGATCAATATCCCATTTTTATATTGACGTACAATTTACGTGTTTGTATATTTTATTTGATTTATTGCAATAACAACAAAAATGTAGAGCTCTTTTTTCACAAAAGTTCACGTCCGCAAAAAAAATGTTGACACCTGCGTCATACCAAACAAAAGTGGCTAATCAATGGACAAACAGTAATCTGTTTAGTATTGTCATTATTCACAGCAGCTGTCGCAAATGCATGAACAACAAACATTGTCATCCGTCTGATCAGACTTCGTTCATCGTTCCTTCTAGTATTATAAATATATGTGTTTATTTTTTCGAGTTTAAAAAAAACAACAACAACAAAATAAAATGTGTGATCGGTAGAATCAATCTGCTGAATAAATCTGATTGTCAATCAGTGATTGATCAATGAAAATAATAATGTTATCCAATACCACGTATACTAATTCAAATTCATTCAAAAGAATTCATTGGCCACTTTGATTTGACAACGGTGGAAGTAGACGATAAACTAAAAGGACAAAAGAACAAACAAATCCAACGAACGAAGAAAAAAAGAGAACGCAGTATTCAAATACAACCACCACTTCACCTACAAGTAAATCATCATGAGCAAAGCAGGTCACACAAACATTGCTTTTGTCAGCGATGAAACAAAAGGGTAATGTTTTTTTTTTTTAAAGACTTGAACCAATTTTAATGGCTGTGTTCGCACCATTTTATTGACAGCCTAAATGTAAGTACATTTCCATTAACGTTTTCTTTTCTCGCCTTTTTTCTCTCTCTGGGTGTGTGTGTGTGTCTTGCATTATGTGATCGATACCAGAACCGATTCAAAACCACATTACACCATTGAACTGACTGATAAAAGTCGGTCGAATGTTATTAATTCAGAGAAAGAAGAGTATGATCCGTATAAAAACCGTCAAGTTGAACACCCAACAACGTGAGTATCACTTATTTATTCACTTTTTTTTTCCAATTTGGTGGAGACATGATTGAGGTGCATTTTTTTTTGTCTGCTGGGCACGTTAATTGCAAACGCATTTTGACATTTTCGCATCGTAATTCAATTTCATTGTGCATACTAATTGTCATACAGCCACATCATAATAACACTCATGAAGAATGAAAGGAGGTATTGAATGATGATCGTTAACTGCATTTTAATAAAAAAAAAATTTATAAAAGAATATGATTATTAATTATTGATTATTGAAAATGCATTAAGCGTTCTCCATTCAAGTTTTTGGTTTCATTCAACATCATTGTTCATCATCGGTCCATATTTATTCAGGTATAATAATATATCATAATTAATCAATTTAAACAATTGCTCGAAGTAAATAACAAATAAGCCATAATTTAAATTAAATAAGTTTCATTTCATTATGTTGCTGCACTAGAGTAATTGTGTCGATTATTCTTCATTGCATTCGATTCAATTCATCAAATGGAATGGGCCATCATTTAATGAACCATGGCAGTGTCATTCAATATGTCAATCCATCTTACTGGGGTAACAAACATCTTATGTTATGATTTTGGGTGTTTCATGAATATTTTCAATTTTTTTTTTATTAAAACAAATTAAATACAAATAAGAGTCAGTTTGACCACCAGACTCTGAAGATTATCAAAAGTTCATGTTCTTAAATGTTTTTGTTTTGTTTTGTTTTGTTTGTGTTCTCATTTCGTTTGATATAGAAACAATGATACACTGATTCATTTGTTGAAAGGTTCGTTAGGCACTGGAATTCTGGCAATGCCAAATGCCTTCTATAACTCCGGGTATTTAGTTGGTTTGGTTGGAACGATTATTATTGGTATTGTTTGTACATATTGTATTCACATGCTGCTACGGTCACATTATGAACTGTGCAAACGGAAAAAGGTAATTGATCATGTGTTTGATGTGTTATTTGATTTCATTTACTGCATCGTTGTATCTCCCCCATGTTATACAATTTTGTTATTTCTCAAATTGGGTTATGCATCTTTCGTACAAAACAGGTTCCAAGTTTAACTTATCCGGCCATTGTGGAATCGGCATTGTTGGAGGGTCCAAACTGGGGCCGATCAATTGCACCATATATTATGTAAGTAATCACCCTACTTCAGGTATACTTGATATGTGGCATTTTTTTTCACAGATAAATTTTAAACACACACACACACAAAAACTTGTCTTTTTTTCGGACAGAGATATTACAAATGCATTTTTGCTTGTTTATCAACTTGGTGCGTGTTGTATTTACGTGGTCTTTGTCGCATCAAACATTAAAGATATTGCCGATTATTTCTACGATGACGAAATTGATGTTCGACTTTTCATGCTGATCATCCTTTTACCTCTGATTCTAATCAATTGGGTTCGTAATTGAATTTCGAGCATTTGGAGGTTCATAGCTAAAAACTGTTTTTGTTTTGGTGTCTTCATCTAAAAACGATAGGTTCGAAATTTGAAATATTTGGCACCATTCAGTTCGGTTGCCAATGTCATAACAATTCTATCGTTTGGCATCATCTGTTACTATATGTTCAAAAATCCAATATCAACCGAAGGAAGACGTGCAGTCGGAAGTCTTGCCGAATTTCCATTATTTTTTGGCACCGTTCTGTTTGCTCTTGAAGCTATTGGAGTTGTTAGTAGCACATGAAATTCATTGTTATCAATTATAAAATGTAAACTAATTTATTTTTGACGAATTTTCGTTTCGCATAGATCATGCCATTGGAGAATGAAATGAAAAAACCGAAATCATTTGGTGGAAATTTTGGTGTATTGAATAAATCAATGATTGCAATCATCTTTTTGTATGTTGGCATGGGATTCTTTGGTTACCTTAAGTATGGTGCTGATATCAAAGGATCAATCACATTGAACTTACCACAGAATGAATTGTACGCTGGTGACGAAAAAAAACCCCAAAACTTTCCCTAAATCGTTAAAATCGTTTTATACCAGAGACTACATTTGGCCTATTCCTATAGTTCGAGCTATATATAGTTCCTATGAGATAGGCGCTATGGAAGCGTAAAACAATGGATTTCATTGTTGTCCACTGTCCACTGACATCCAATCGTTAAATTGGATGTATCCCATTGGATGTCAATGGACAATGAAATCCATTGTTTTACGCTTCCATAGCGCCTATCTCATAGGAACTATATATAGCTCGAACTATAGGAATAGGCCAAATGTAGTCTCTGTTTTATACGCAATTCTAATGAATGGCCATTCTATTTACAGGCCTGCACAATTAGCAAAAGGTATGCTAGCATTTGGTATATTCATAACCCATGGATTAGCCTGTTATGTAGCAATTGATATCACTTGGACTGATTATGTTGAGAAAAAAGTTGGAAACAGTCCACGAAAACTACTCTGGGAATATGTTGTACGGACATTGCTCGTGCTAGTCACATGTAAGTTAAGCAATTCATATCCCTTGTAAAAATAAAACGATTGAACAGACAACCCTTTGGGGCAAACGACTGCCAAACGGCTAATTTGGAACAAAAAAACAACTTGCCGTCGATTGGAAATGACAGGAAATCGATTGAAACCGTCTGAAGCACATAAAAACTGTTTTCAGGCGACTTTTGTCCCAAATCAAACGACTATAGTCCATCAGTCGACTGGCTGGCTGTCATTTTTTTTCACAAGGGTTCGAAGGCTCTTTGCCTGAAAGATAATTTTCTCTAATCTATACTATTGTATCACTCATTTTAATTTCACCTAGTTTTACTGGCTGTTGCGATACCAAATCTTGAACTTTTTATCTCATTGTTTGGTGCATTATGTTTATCTGCACTTGGACTTGCATTCCCGGCAGTAAGTTATCCAAGAGGATTCGATTTTTCTCGCAGCCGTTGACTTGTTGACTAATCCATGTATTTACATTTGCCCTTTTTCTAACAGTTGATCGAGTATTGTACATTTTATAAGGAGACAACGGGTTTGTCTAAAGTAATAATGGTGCTGAAAAACTTGATAATCGTTGCAATCGGTTTGGCTGGCCTAACCATTGGCACATACACCAGTTTAAATGAAATTATTAAAACATTTTTCATTGAAGGCAACAACCATCATTCCTAATTCATCAAAAGCGAATGAATTTACATCACGTCCGTCGGATGATGTATGGAGACATTTTAGACAATAATGTTTTTATGTGATATAATAATTTCGAAGACAGAAATAATTATTTCATTCCAAAATTCTGTTTATATAAATTAAGTATGTATGCAAATATACATTTAAAAGAAAAAAACGATCTAAATGCGATTCATTATGGTATGGATTACATATTTATGGACAATTTATGCCCACCAAATTACTCTCAAAATGATCCTAAACATTTATTTCTAAGTTTAATTCCATTTATTACAATACAAAGAGTTAGTCAGTCGAATTTAAAAGATTTATGAATACAATTCGATCCAAATATACGTATTCCAATCATTGTATTGAAGACAATTTCGTATTTTAATTTGACGAAATACAAATGAAATAAACTAGATTGAGAATTGTGGATAGAACATCTTCAGTGGTCGTGCCATCAATTGTGGAATGAAAAATGTAATAAAAGCTTAATTAGTGACATAAAAATGGACATTTTAAATTATCAAATGAAATAAAAATATAAAATAAACGTTCTGTTCCAAATGCTTTAGGTTCCATGTTGGTTTCAATTCTTTTTTTTCCAATTGTTTGCATTGTTTGAACAAGTAAAACACTTGGTTTTTATTTTATTTTTAAGTGTAGCAAAAAAATAAGATCTTGAATTGCAATGTTCGTTCGGTATTCATAAAAGCATCGTTTCGTTAGATTATCTAAGCGTATATCATTGAAACTTCAAAGTTTTCAACTCATTAACTTAAATAGCTAATGTTTCTCAAGCTCACACTTATTCGACCGAAAGCATTGTAAATCCACTTGCCGATTTTTTCCGTTATAATTTTAATGTCGATAATGCAGACCTAAATTTGGTAAACAGATGCCCGTGCTGAGGTGTGATGTGAGCAGCGATTGAAAGAAGAATGAAGTATCATCACAATGAAAACCTTTCACTGTTTAATCTGTGCCACTGTTTAATTTGGATGAATGAAGCACACTTTTTATTGAATGTCAATTCAAACAGAGAGACACAACGTTGAGTCTCATTGTCATCCAATGTACCCAATGCAATTTAGTTTAGCTTTATATCCATGTTATTCTCGACTTATGCCAAATGAATTGAGACTAAGATGAGATTGTTGCCGTAGCCTTAGCTCGCAGTGAAAATATTTCTCTGAAGAAGTAATTCAATGTTTCCGACGAAAATATCAAATTAATTGATGCATTTTGTATACTTTGCATATAAAACGCCTAGATACACTTTTTTTGACGGTGACATATGGAAAACAACGATTATCGTTTATTATCGTTAGGGCAACACAGAAAATATCCGAAAATGGTAAGATTCACTTCATCGTATGAGAAACATAATATTAACAAATTGTTAACAATTAACATGGAAAACTATTTTTGTCCACAAACCAAGGCGCTGGCTGGTCCACTTATTTAAGAATTGCTCTATTATCCTCTACTCAAAAATGTTCCCCATTTTAAACCGATAGATGAAATATTACGGCTTTATCCATTGAATTATTATTATTAGTAATCATTGATTACCAAAAGTATTATTTAAACGTGTTTTACAATTTATCATCAATAACCAATAACGATGGTTAAAAAAAAGCTTTGTAAAACTAAAAGCCAGTTTTTTTCAATAACCTGATAACAGTACAGTAAATTTAACTACGATACTTATCCATTCACTGACTTGATAAAATCTAAAATACTTTTGCACTTCACTCGACCGAGCTCCACTTGAAACTCAAATATAAATGTGAAGTGGAGAATGCCACAAAAAATTAAAAACAAAAACAACAACTCGAAAACGGTCTGAAAATTGTTTACGAACCAGTAATTTTGCAACAAAACAAAAATAAAACAGTATTTGAGAGAATTTGCTTGTTGATTCAAAATCAAAAAAAAAAAATTATTACTAATTTTATTTATTTTAAACCAAGATCATTCGTAAAAATGATGTAATTGAATGAAAAATGTATCTGATTTATCATTACTAGCTTTGAGTAAAAAAAAAAACATATTTTTGACACTGATCCAAAATCGTATCATGAAAGTTAAAAAAAATCACCAAAATGCACGTGTGACTGAATTGATGGAGAAATATATACATTTGAAAGTCAAAAGACGCACCCAATATCAGCCCATTAATCTTTTATCAGTGAATGCAGATTCTGTTTTATTTAGGGAAACCAAAAACATAGGAAGTGGTAATGAGTAGTGTTTTACTGAACAAGAATGTCAAAGTGGGCAATAGAGGCGTTATTCAACCGGTTTCTCATTTAATTACTTTTACATTTTTATTTAATGGCTTTCTATCTAAATTGGATGCATATTCAGTTGCAGTCATAAATGTTGAGAATGGCCTTTTTGAAGGCGCTTCATCTTTTCACAACATCTCGATTTCACCAAGAATAGATAACTCTTTGAGAAAAAAATAATGGAAATAATCCCAATTGCCAAAGGACAACAATCTTGAGAGTTTTTTAAATTCAACAAATGCAACTGGTCAAATCGATAATAATAATTCGATCGTTAAATTTCGAAAAGAGCATCTGTTTTTTTACACTCGCAGAGCCATTACATAAGATTTAAGCGAAGATTTTTGTTCAATTTAGAAACAAAAAAATGAAGTGAATTTGAAATGAACCATTTCATCAATCTCATGAACTATGTCGTAAACAAATATAAAATTTTGATTGGTATAAAATGTTCATTTTTCGTATTCATCATTTCAAATATGAAACTTTCAATGATGTGTTTTTATTTTCATTTTTAGGGATTGCAGAGATTCATGGTGACATATGTGAATTGTTTCTTAAATGAAAATTGGCCGTCTAATGAGACGTTTTATTGTTGAATAGCGTTCTTTTTTATCGTCTTTTTAGTGCCGGAAGAAGGTGAATTATCTTAAGTTTGAAATGACAATGGACAACATCGACTATCTTGATCGCGTGTTTAAGTTGTTAAGTACTTCGGTGCGAGTAACATTCATCTTAACCATACCGTATTCAAAAACACTTGAGAAGATCAACTGCACTAAATTGCTGACAAAAAAAGATCGAGTGATGATGTTCCAAAAAAAAAAAAGAAATAAAGTTGGCTTAGGACCTTTCCTCGTTTGTTTTGTTTACAATTTTAGCATCAAAATCACGTAAACAATAATAATCAATGGTTTCGAACGTAAATCGAAACTTGTTTGACAGAGATAAAATGGTCCAAAATCCTCAACTATAAATGTTGTTTACGGAATTTCTCGATTCTCCTAACAATCAAAACTACTAGTTTCGGGTATTATAAATCGAACGCCAAAAATAAAATATTCTCTCTATTCAGGGCTCAAACAATTGTTTAGTTGTGAGAACAAAAGACCACGTGCAGAGATTGAATGTAAAAATAGACGGCATCAAATTTTTCCACACCAAAGAAAAAGATGCGGCTAATACCACATCGTGCGGCTTCTGATCGAAAATTCCAATTAAATCGTTTTCGTACTCTATTATTAATTAAGAGAGAAAACCGACAACAAAAACGCCAAAAAAATATGCTCACAAATACGCGGCCAAATTTCAAGATATTTGCCGCCATCGTTGAACGTCCTTGGCGACCTTTCGATGCAGCCGAAAGAGTGTCTGTGTGTGTGTTTGTGTGCGCTGTATGTCGATATATGTTTTTTTGTGTGTGTTTCGGTTATCATTGATTCCCACTGGACGATCTACACAATGTAGATGGATGGTAAGCAAGCAAATCGTATTAGTGCTACGATTTATTTCGATTTTGAATTTGAATTTGATTCGGAGTGCTCGCGATAAATCGCATATGTGAACGAATATGTGTGTTATCAACATTTGAATAAATTTTAATTAAACAAATATTGACCATTTTACGGAATGAAGAGATTTTTTTGATGTGGTTGCAAAATCCCATTACGCGATTCGACCAAAAAAAAGCGTACGAAATATTGATGAAAGACAGAGAAAGCGACACAAAAACTGGATTTTAGAGGCGTTTCTCATGTCCATCCATCGGATTCTAATAAATAGTGGCAAATCAGAAATTCGCGAACCACAACCATGTTTTACAAGAACAAAAACAAAAGAAGAAGAAGCAACAACAACAAAAAATAACACACAAAAAAAGCGAATGGTCTTCGAAGTTGTGCGTCAATGAGGTGTTGAACCGGATTCCACGGCAAATTTTGTGTAGAACAGATCGCGCGCGTCTGAATAACGAAAGATTCAACGAAATCTATTACGTGTTCACCAATCACGTTGGCTAGTGTCATCATTAAATGAACCGTACGCATGCATCTCTCATCGCCATCGTCCATACGATAAGCAGTTTTCGTTTCAATCCGTTCTTCTTTTTCTGGTTGAAGTTGGCGTGTGCGCCGATTAAAATGCTAATTTTTTGTGTGTGGATTTTTTGGTAGATTTTTTAGGCCCTGTTTCATTTTTGACAAATGGAATTTTGATGTTTAATTAATCGAAGCGTGAACCAGAATTGAAACAAAAAAAAATATTCGTTAAAATGTGTCTACGTGCGAATCGATGCGAATTTTACGTCTACCAGTGTCTAGACTCGGTAATTTATCATCCTGGTAGTCAGTCATATGAAATTAGAATAAGCTCACAACTAGAAAATCTATGCGATTTGATGGTTAATGGTATTTGAATAACATCAAAATACCTTCATTTGATGATGGATTAAATGGAATTATGTTTAACGGCCGGCACAATGTTTGGAATGTGGTGTTCGTCAATCAATTTCAGGATGAAAACGGAACTTTTAACCTTTAACAATTGAATATGAATTTTGACGTCAACCAAATTTATCATGTGTTAATTCCAAACGTAATATCTCAAAATGATTTCCTATCGAAATTAGGATTCGATTCAATATTATCACATAAAATCAAGAAAAAAAAACCCTTCAAATGACACGAGCCAAAACTACGTGACATTCGTCATCGCAACGATTAAATTGAGATTTTGCTAAAACATTTAATGAAAGAAAGAGCTGGTTCGAGATCGAGAATGTTTAAAAAAAATGGCTTAACATTTTTATGAGATTCTTTTAATATTCATATTTTATTATTCCACTTTTAGTTCTATTCATTACGAAATAAACTTATCAACTTTTAATCTTTTTATCACACATCTGAACATTCAATGACGTCTGGTTAAATTTTAAATCATTGGCTATTGTTTGCGCTAATTTTCTTTTTATTAGATAAACAATTGTTTGCTGATAAATCAGCTCTATTTTTATTCAGTTTGAAACAATGAATTATTTCTATTTTTTCTAACATATTATTTTGTTCATAACCTTATGAATCGATGCTAAAGATACCCAGCACCAAATGATCGACAGCCTTCGGTTTCATCGCATCTAATTGTATTTAGCTGTATTTTGACACTTTTTCTGTACCTATAGGATTATAATGATTGATTCATTGAACATTCAACATACATCCATAGAAATAAAGCTATTATTATTTTCCAATTTCATAAAAAAAAACCTTGTGAAAATAAAACGACTGAACAGACAGTCGTTTGGCAAACGACTGCCAAACGGCTAAATTGGCACTAAAAAAGCGACTGGCAATCGAATGGAAACCATCTAAAGTTCGTTAAAACCGTTTTCAAACGTCCATTATCCGGAATCAAACAACTATAATCGTCTAAAAGTCGGCTGGCTGGCAGTAATTTTTTTTTCACAAGGGAAACTGATTCAAAACATCACGATAAGCTGTACTATGTTCCTAGTGAATGTATAGATAATGAATGAACACAATTATAATTTATTTCAAAACATAAACCAAAATTAAATGTGCGCACGTAAACATAGAAGTGCCGTCGCCAAATTTTCGGGAATACCACGGACCATATGACTTATGTGAATCCGCATGGAAGAAATGGCATCAAAGACATAAACTTGATTACGATGCGGATTTAACACCTTTCTGTTCTTTCAAATGAGCGACATTTTCACACGTCATTCATGCCCTCTTGTGATACAGGTGTGCATTTCATGGTGTCAATTGAATCATTAAAATAATAATAATAAAAAAAAAAACGAAATGAAGTCGGACAACAAAGCGCCTTTTGAACTCTGTTGAATATACTGGTCAGCGCGGTTTTTTTTTACGGTGTGTTATCTATCAAAAGCGGGTGCAAAAAGGCCCATAAAACTTAAAATACAATCAATATAATCGCAAATAGCGTCGACGATAAATCATGTTTTCGAATGAATATATTAAAATATTCAACAATACCAGATCATTTGCTAACTGGATTAAGTTTATTGATTGCTTTTCTTTGAGCTAAATTTGACCACAAAAAAGAAACAAGCTGTTATCCACATTTTTGGCCAATTTTCAGATAATAAAATTATGCTTAAGGTCAAAATTGTGATTTAAAAAAAAACACACACACAAAATCTGCAAATAATTGAATAATTTGCCCACGAACACGAAACAAATAGGCATAAAAGTTGTAAAATATTGTCGATCTCAATAATGCAATTTCCATGTTTTCGCATGGAATTCTCAAAATGTTGATCGAGACACGAGACAGAAAGCAGGAGACATCTTCAATATATATATATATATATATTTTTTGTAAATTGAGTGTGATTTTACGCATTCTTTTGCTCTTGATGAACGCCAAAAAAAGCACACTTTTCAGAATGTTGTCTGGCGCCTAACCCGGATAAATAAGAAACCAACACACATTTGAGACTCCCAGAAAAAAAAAATGACACAACACACACAAGCGCGAGAATTTTAAGTGGCATCACACTTCTCTGTTTAACCAACATTTCAAATACGAATGTGAGAATTTACCATTTATATATGTTAAAAAGAATGAACAATCCAAAAGTGGTAAAACCGCTACACATTGACGCAGAACCAGCCATGCGGTGTGAATTGTACCGAAGCCAAAATCAATTAAAACAATGCTAATTAATGTTTTTCATCAAGTTTGACAAACTGTGTTGTCTCTGATACGAGGCATTTGTTTTGGGGGGTTTTGGTGATGGCCTGGTATTGAGGCAAGGTCGCGGTCGGCACACAACAATACAATTTATCAATTTCCATGTCGACTGATTAAGAATCATCGACTAATGAACCGCCGGGCTCTCATATGAACTGCACATTTTATTGCATGCATGAAATAAATGGGCTATGAAAATAAAAACCTTTGGGCTTTTACGTGCACATCGTAAAAAAAACCAAATTATGAAGAATTTTGAGCTTTGATCGGAATGCAAATTACATTTAAAAAAAAAATGATAACCTTGTTTTTTATGAAAAATTTATCAATTTAAACAACTGTTGTTTATCCCATCCATCTCATGAGATCAAACATGTTTATTGAGGAAAAAAAAACTGCTTTTAAAAATAGGCTCGTTTTTTGAGAACACGTTAGCGATTGGATAGAATGTTCTTCACACATTCCCATGTGATGATGTTGGCTTAATATCTGGAGTAAAGGTGCCGCTGTTGTTGCTGTTTTTTTTTCCTACATAATTATCAATTTGAATTCCATGAATAGAGAGGCCAAACCTTGAGATCAGACGTAAATCGATTATTTACTATTTTTTTTAGTTTTAAATTTAAAACCAAAAAAAAAAAATATTTATTTTGTCGAAAAATTGTCCAAGAGACAACAACAACAAGAACAACAACAAAAAAGTGCGAGCGACTTGTTCATAGCCAATTTAAGATAAAGAAAAGCCTGTATCGCTTTTTATTAGGTCGTCATTATCTTTATAGCGTTAATAATTCATTGGGATTGTCATTTTATGTTGAAATTGACGGGGCATCACAATGATCGCTTGCATTGTATCTTTTGTTGATGCACTTGTCAATCTCGGATGCGGTTGCATCGTTGTTGTTGTTGTGGTGGTGGTCGTGGCTTCTTATTGTATGGCATATGAACCGTGATCACATTCGCATGCCCCGAACATTCTGGTGGTTGCTGAAATACGCAAAATGAAGAGCATTTTCATGAAGCAACACGCGTCCATGTGAAATTGACATTATTTCAATGTACAATTCAATGTTCAACATTCAGCATTCATATTTATTTATAGACGACAATCTTGGCGTAATTGTCTTTATGTTCATCGTGCACAACGAATAGTAATTTAAAGCCAACAACAACAACAACAACAACGAAACACTTACTATCAATGTGTATACAATACCAGCACAAATGCGTGTATGCAATCGATTTATTGCATTGTAGCGATTAATATGTGACACAGAAAAACGTGATTCAAGCACATCGTATCCAGTGATTATTGAGGTGAACAAGTGCTCAATTCCCAAACATTCGTATGCCAACCCATAGGACTGAGTCACATATTTTCTGTTTAAAATAATTGAATTGTTGATGGTGTTTGATGTTGTTGTTGCCGTGTGCCTGTTAATATTTTTTTTTCTTTGCTTTTTGTAGCATAGATTTATAAAATGGTTAATTGAGTTTGATGCGTGTGTAATTTTATATGCTCATGACTGACACTGGCAACAGAATTGCATATATCATACGATTAAAACAAAACAAAAAATTATACACAAATTAGAGGCTGCAACGAATTAAAGCAACAACAACAACAAAAACGGTTTAAAAAAAACACCAACACATACAACGAATTACACAAATTAAACGCAAATATAATATGGGATGAAATATTAAGTGTTGATGTTACGTTGTTAGGCTGTTTGTGTCTAAAAATAAATAAATAAAAAAAAAAAACAAAATGAAATATTTTGAAATGAATATTCATTTACATTTCAAATCACCTGAATGAAATACAAATGTTGATGATCAAAAATTGATCAACGCATATATGTATTTGGCCATAAAAGCCCAGCAGACACATATACATTTCGGCAAAAGAAACATGCACAAATTATAAATATCTTATCATCGGTTAAGGCAACCAATTTGAGATAATCCATCTCAATGGAAAAGCTTAACTGCAGACATTTTCAATGCATTTTTGAAGTTATCTTTGCTTGTTTTATTTTTAAACCAAAACGATAAGAAGAGACGAAAAAAAATGGTCACCAAATTAAGTAGCCTATTAATTTATGTGATATGATATTTGTGTGTGTGTTTGTTTGTGTGTGTTTGTGCACGTTGGGAAGCGTCATGCGTTTCGAACATGTAAAATTGTGAAATTCGCTGCACAATGTGAACACACTCCACCATAGAGGCATACCAGCGATATTGTGGAGCCACAGCAGTTAGTCGATGAAAATAAAGATATTCTGTCCAGTTGTCTTTATGCCCAGTGAATAACTGAAAACACGACATTTTAATATATTTATTTATCAATAACGATGGATTAAAATTATCATGCTGGAGCCATAGCTCGGTGTGCACCGAGGCACATGGGCGCGGTAGTGTGGCGACACTTGTCCACATGAAAAAAAACAACAAAAACACAAAAAATTATTCAACAAGAATCTCTTGATGGTGTTCAACTTCATTCGCAAGTCGCCAAAAAACGTAATATATTGAACATATTTTTAAGGCGATAAAATGAAATTAGTGGGATTCGCACAACATTACACATCTGCCATCAACTGTAGGTTGGTAGTGCAATCAATCTTTGTTTCTTTTGCTCGATCATCAAACGGTTTTTTTTTAAATTCCGGCAAGGACATAGACCGACATAGCTAGTGAAAGTGAATTTCTATTCTATCAATGGTTTGTTCGAAGAGTTTAAATGGTTCATTTCTAGTAGTAGAGTTTAAATATGCCAAACAAAAATACGAATATTCATTATGACACAGGCGATGTTCTTTTACTACTGTACGAGACACACACACACACACACACAAAAACGTTATTGCCAATTCTTGTCACATGTCGCATGCTTATCATAAATTTTAATTTAACAACCATAAAATGATATGAAACATGTAGATAGCTACTAGTAGGCCGTCTACGTGATGTATATCTTTCGGTTTGATGGAATTTTCACACGACTTTAGTCACTGGCAAAGAATGTTATTGGCAGAATTTTAAACCAAAAAAAATAATGTATATATATATTATTATTATATATATATATGCTAATTAAAGACGAATTAATGGAGCACGATATCGTCAGAGACTTCCCAAAAACACGAACAAATTAAAATGTGGCCAGAACAAAGCAAACCGGTGCCAATTTTCGGAGGTAACCGAAAATAAAGAGAGATGAAAAAAATCCAGAGTAATATTATAAATTAAATGGTTTCTCTTCATTTCGTCTGCCATTTGCTAATTTCAAATAATGATGTATTTACTTTTTTTTGCGTTGGGTTTGGGTTTGTGTGTGTGTGTGTGTGTGTGTGTGTGTGTGTGTGTGTGTGTGTGTGTGTGTGTGTGTGTGTATCTTATTTGGGCAGAAATTCCCGCGATTCTATGGCGTTTTGAGTATTTCACGTATAAATGTGTAGCATGTTTGCATTAATTTGACATTTATATGTCAAAATATGTGTTTTATTGTCGGCCACCAAATCGTATATGATTGATAGAATTGTTGGTGTAATGCTTTCGCCATCCAAGATAGATTTACCACCGTGATCGTTTCGTATTACGATCTCCGACGCGATGCCCTCAAGCAGTCATTTGATCATCATAAATAGTATGCCATTCAAATATTTATTGTCGATGATTTGAAATTGATGATGTTTTTGGTTTTATTGGTGGTATTGGTGGTATGTGATTTGCACACATCTCTGCACGGTTTGAAATCGCTGTAATCAATATACAACGCCTAAGTTGGCCGATTTTACCTTACAGATATGTTCAAAATCTGGCATTGACAAGTCGTTGTTTTGCGCCATTTTTTGCATTCGATTGCATAACATGCATCATATCTTTGCAAACAATTGTACGAGCCCAAACAATGGCACTTGAATTCATTTTACCATCGAAGTAAAGATTTTTTTTTCTGTTTTTTGCTTTTTTTTAAAATTCAAGTGAAGTCTCAAGTCTTTGGAATTTTATGCCATGGATAAAAAAGATTGATTTCGTCATTCATTTGAGTGAATGCATGTTGCCAGTTTAGTCCAGTTCAGTTTGAAATTCAGTAATTGAGTGGTGTGTGTTTACCGCCGAATGCCACCATACCGCCGCCGTACACCATCGATGCGAAGATGCGACATGACAAGACGAAGTGGCACAAATAATTTAACAATTGTTGCCATTTTAAATGATTTATAAATCGTGCAAAGCGGTTTTGAAGAAAAAAAAACAAACAAACAAACATAATACCAAATAAAAACTTTCAACATAGATTTTTGTTCGATATGTTAAATAAAAATCTGATGCCATTACCAATTTGAAGAAAAAAAAATCTATAATCATTTTTTATTCGATCGAGCCGAGACAATTCAGTGCTTAGTGACAATGAATCGACCGCATATTTCTTTGTTGGTTGCTGCTCAAGAGAAGAAAAAAAGAAGAAGAAGAAGAAGAAAAAAACGGCTGACATTGCGAAAAGACAAACATTTTAAACGTGTAATTGTTTTGTCTGCTATACTTGAATACTCAAATGAATTTTTCGGTTTGAAAAATGTCATGGACTTGAATTTATCTGTCAATGATTGATGCCAATGATGAGAGTGAAAAAACCTTTAAGAACTAAATACATATTTACATTGTCATATGTTTGCTCACGTTGTCGCAAATCCTACACGCGATTCTTGTTTCTATAGAATTTCTAAATAGCATTGATTCTTGGTCGTCGTCGTCGTTGTTTTTTTTGTGTACACAGCAATAGCTCTAATTACAGTATTTTGTTTCGTTTTTGGAATGTAACAAATGAATAGATTTGCCCGGTATTTAATCATTTAAACCCAGCCAATAATAAATGGTAAACGAAGCAAATTCTGCAAATCACTATGTTAAATCTATCATTTGCTATTCAATTTGACATAACCATCATCATCATTAGATCATTAGCATACGAGAGTGTTGTTGGTTCTTTTTTTTTGTTATTGCGAGTACAAACTCGTCTATCGTCTATTTGATTTATAATAATTTGCTGTCATTTGAAAAAAATACACAAAAATTTCATTTCTAATTTGTTGATGAATTAATGTATTTGATGTTATAACCCTCTCCTGATGATGTGTATAAAACGGATCAAAATGCCACTCATGCGGCTCATTAAATTTAGCTCATATTTCTATGGATTGTTGAAGTGTTCTAAAATAGAAACATAATTATCAATATCATTTGATATTGGATAATTACTACAGAGATAATTAAAATCTATTCACAAAAAAAGCATAATATCATTTAGAAGTCACCTTTTTGATATTGCCATCCTGAACACCAACCTGGTCTATGGTACAATTATTAAATATGATTTTGGAAGTAAAATTCCAAATGATATTTTCAAAGAAAAAAAAAAATTCACGCGATGCAAAGAAACACGAACGAAAAAATTCAACCGCACACCTAGCAGTTTTGTACAATGCTAATCTTGAGTTTTTTTTTTATTTGACCAGAAGCAGTTAAATCATATCATAAAAATGTTGAGTTCATAATTTTTTTTTCGAAGCGCATGCTATCAAACAACCAAACACAACAACAACAAATGGGCTATTGATGTGAGAGGTTTACTGAGTTACCTCTCAGTCAATTATTGGTCAATAAAATAGATAGTGGATGAAATGTTTGTCAATAGCATATTTATAACCATATTTTTTATTTGTTCGTCCGCGATAAATATTGGAATATTTCTCAAGCATTTCAAGTAAACTAATCGTTAAGCTACTAAATTTGAAGGATATTGCACTTCATCATTAGAGCTATTTGCTTATCTATCAACCCAGATTGTTTTTTTCTTCTTCTAACAAAAAAAAACTGTAATCTGTTTATTTATTTTAAAATGTAAAGAGGTCTGGTTGAATTGTACCATTAAAAAGCCATTCCGCTTTGAATGTGCATGAATCGGCAAAATTTGACGACAGACGTTGATTATGTTGAGAGGGTTTGTTTCGTGTTCAAGTCACTTTTTTTTCCATGGAAGTCAATAAAATCGCTTCCTTTTTGTCCCTATGACGATCACGAGTCGAGTTACATGGCCAATGAAGTGTTTTGATCAAAAATAACCGATGATTCGTTAATGAGCCAAAATAACGGTGTGACACTTCATCAATGAAGATGATTTTGTCTTCCACAAAAGATCGCATCACATTTTTAAAAACGCTATTTTAAACCGGAACTTACACGCGACGAACCAGATTGGTATTTTTTCTCTCTCTGTGTGTGTTTGTTCGATTCTTCTTTTTTTGTGTGTGTCCATTTTAAGTGTTTTTGCGAAATTTTTGGCGATGATTCAGCTAAAGCTCAAATATTACACGAATGGTTAAGTTTTCGATATCACGAATATTGATTTAATTAATTACAATTTAATCAACAAAGCAAACAAACAAACAAAAAAATGCATATGAATACAAAAGAGTGTGAGTCTATTGGCAGGTCATGTGGTGATAACTCTTTCGTGTGTGATTCCCACAAAAGAAAAAACCAAACACACGAACGCAACACATCGTCAACCGTGAATTACAGTTGTTAATTAAATTAAAGCGATCATTAAACTGAAATTCATGTCGAACGTGTGGCAATGAGAGAAAAGAAATTTTTATATTCACCGGTTAAAATGAAGAAGAAGAAGTAGAAGAAGAAGAAGACGACGACGACGACGACGAAAAAACTTCCACACAAAAAGGATGTATGCCTCTATCAAAAAGTCATTAACCGTTGCGTCCTCTGTAGACTGTTGATCAAAGATCAGTTAATTGCAATCGATTCCCGAATAACTACCGTTGCCCGTTCACAGTATCGATATTGAGTGTTATGTGCGTGTTTTTCTCTGTCCACAATTTCGATTGACATAAACAGAATGCGACGGACCGATGAACACGACGGTTAAAACAACAATATCGAATTCATGTAAATTCTCGGTCATTGCATAAAATTGAAAAGTTATTTGCTTTTGGACGTTGAAATTCAATATTCGAGATTGGTTTTTAGTTGTTGTTGTTTTTTTTTGTGTGTTCATATGTTGAGAGAGTTTTAGTGATAAGTTATAGACGCACAGTGAACGGAACGACGGCAATGATCGCGGGCTATGCATTCAATTTGATGCTTCAATGAGAAGCGCATATGTCGTTTGACTGGTTCATCGCATCTCGTCGAATTCTTTTTATACTTTTTATACACTAGTCGTTGTTTTTTCCACAGATCGGAGTGTGTGTGTGATTTTTTTTTTCGTCTTTCTGTCTCGCTCTCTGTTAACTTGTCGTAGGATAGGATGAGCATTGTATATTGGAGATGGCCTTGGGTATCATTTGAATGGGCAAGAATAATGCACCCAAGCAATAAACTACACATTAATTCGGAATAGTACGATCGAAAAGCACATCAACAATGCTACTTTTAAATGTGTTGTTTCAGAAAGGTTCAAAACCTACTGCATATTTTACGTAGATTTGTGCACATCGAATAGCAAATTCGAATGTTTAATCCATATTGAGAGAATATCAAATAGGCAATGTTAGTCACTTTCAATGAATATCTAGTTTGAGTGGATGTGTGCTCAACTGCTCACAGGTCATAGATATTGGTGCTTCAACTGCATTGAATCGGATTTCGAGCGTTAAAATGTTAACGTGTGTTTTTGTTGTTGTTGTTGTTGGTTTGGACTTGGGTTTCTTGAAAACGTTAATGGAATTTATCACACAAATGACAGTGAAAATGAACAGAATGCAGAAGATATGAGACAAAGTTGCATCAGTGAAGACCGGATCTAGACCTAAGCAAGTGAGCTCGCACAGCTTGTGACTCAATATTGTGTGTCTTATTTATATTTTATCAATCCAAAATTAGTTTGTTGTTGCAACACCAAACGTAGAATGACACTTGGAAATGTGCAGCTTATTTGTCAGTTTTGTTTATCTTTTGCAACGTTTTTAATAGCAGATTATCTTAACCACAAGAATGCAAACCAAAATGATTCCAGTTTAATAATGAAATTCACAACAAGTAAGCAACCCTGCATGTAACTGAAAGAAAAAGTCTAACAACAAGCAACAAACAAAAAAAAAACGTCAACCGTAAAAATGGGGCCCTATAAAATACACACACAAAAAAACACATTTCTCATAAAACTCACAATCAATCCGAAATTCTTTTAGTTTTCTTTTGATTGGGTCAAGAGAAAGTAGGTGCTCAAACATTTTTATTTTATTATTTCGTAACGATCAATAACACAAGTCAGTTTTACAGCTTACAACCAAACATTTGAAATGTCTGCGTTAGAAAATTTGGGTGAAAAAAAGACGATGCGCTTGGCATTTTGATGGTACACACACAGCCAGTGAAAGAATTCAAGTGCTGACATTCTGCAACAAATCATTTTGAAAACAAACACGTTCGGTGAAGACTTATTGGTGATTACGAAACATAAAATGTCTCTAGAGAGGATTAAGCCAGCGAAAAAAAAGAAACACTGACATAAATTTGGCAATAGGCAACAGGCACCTCAATGACTCAATTACTCAAAGGAAACAAACGAATAACAAAAAAAAAACTCGCCAACGAATTTGAATGTGAACTTTATGTGAACATTCATCGTTAGAGAACTTTCAGAGTGCTTGTTAGCTTGGAATCTTGTTAAGAAAAAAAAAATAGAATCGACATTTCCTAATTGATAGTTGTCGTAAACAATTAGATTTTCAATAATCCCGAATATCATAATCGTGGCGGACACATCAAACGGACATAACAAACTTTCGATATGCTTCTTATTTCGATGGCATTTTAGATTTAGACATTGAGTATTTTATGTTCTACTTATAAAAAAAATGTGTTGCATTTTAATTAATTAATATATGGTTGAGAAAAAAAGAAAAATATTTTAGAATTGACACTTTATAAAAGTTGCATTCATAAAATGAATTTCCAGATTTTGAATGTTTAATTTTTTATCTGTGTTGCAATATGAATACAAAGAGTGTTTGGTATTATCACGAATAAATACATTTTGATTATCCTTTGCCATATAAAAGTCACAATGGAAATCCAGGATTGGCATAAAATATTTCGCAGTGACGTACATCATTTCTATAGGAGGAGATTGCCTAGCCAATAAAACTACAACAAATACACTGCAACAAAAAAATAGCGAATATTTTCAGCAGTTTGTGTGCACACTCAAGTATTTTGGTTAACTGTAATACTAAATTCAGCATTCAAAACTGACTTATCTGTAGCACAGATTAAAAGAACGATGGTCATCCAATTTTTGGTATTGAACTGCTATGCGCTGTGAGTTTTACCATGTTTGCGCGGATGCGCCTCGTTTCGAATGGAGGCGCACCGCGCGCAAGCATACTAAAACACACAGCGCATAGCAGTTCAATACCAAAAATTGGATGACCATCGTTCTTTTAATCTGTGCTACAGATAAGTCAGTTTTGAATGCTGAATTTAGTATTACAGTTAACCAAAATACTTGAGAGTGTATTGAGCTGAAATTAAAGAGAACATCGAAACGACCTTGTGCTTTATTTGATTGTATTTGCCAAACAGGTCAATCAAGCTATGGCCGAAGTCATAAAAATTTCAACCGTCATAATGACGCGTGCGAGCATTCTTTTTATGTGATCGTTTGTTTTTTTTTTAAAAGATTTTTGTTGTATTTTGGATTCTCATTCATTTGCATATTTTATGTCAATTTTATGAACACTGCAGAATTCTTGCACGCTGAGAACATTTATGGAAATCAGAGCATTTGTTTGACAGAAGAAGAAGACTACAACAATAACAACAACAATAACAAACGAAAAATTCAATGTGACGATTTTTGAGTATATTTCGTCTGAACCACTCGCAAAATGAGTTTGTTTATGATGAACGAACAAACAATAAAAATGAAATGAAGGACTAAGTGATGTTGTCTGTTTGGGTTTCTAAAATATTGCCATAAATTCAGCTGTTGTATTGCTTCATTTTTTGGTGATTGGAATGCTGTTTATTTAGATCGACTATTATAATGGATTTTGAAAGCATTATAATCACTGCATATGGTGAACACTTATGGTGCGATATAAATGCAGCCAACGAATCAACTGTCACTGTAATTCAATTTTTTTTACGCGTTAAAAAAATCGAATCAAAACAAAATAGCTGACTTTCTCATCAAAAATAGCAATTTTACTTGAAATTCCATTCACCGGAACAGCACGTGTATTGAAATTTCAATTTTATTACCCCGAATTTCGCATATATTTAGAATTATGTTTCGTCGTTGTTTTTTTTTTGTTTTTTAAATCAAATTCTAAATTATTCCGTTAAACGTGCAAATATTGATTTTATATCAAATGACGACGTTTAAACGTTAACTTTGGTGCAACAAACAAGAATCACAAATTCTAATAAAATTTCAATCGATTTGATAAGCTCCAATCAATATCCTATAACACATAAAATGCTGCATTTTATTAATTTCCGTATTTGTTTTAAAAACAAAACAAACGGAAAAAATTCATTTCATTTTTATTGTTATGTGATAGAGAAGAAAAAAAAACATCGAAATGCATTTCCAATAGCATTTCATGTCTATTTATAAAATATATGTGAGAGGATCGTTCTGTTTTGACCAAACAAACCAAATGTTTTGGTAAGGCAATTGAATATTCCAGTAACCAGAATATTGAATTGAATATGGATGGGCACGAGGTGTCATAATGGGAAAAAAAAACAATAATCACCCATCAATTAGTGCAAACGCGTCAACAGAACTATGGAGCCGTGACCATTTTGTTATCTAGAATGTTTTTATTTTTTTCTAAATGATGATGAACGAAATGTGACACACACACACACACAAAACACCCTTCAATCCAGTTACAGTTTTGGTTGGTTGAACATTGTTTAAAATTTGGCTATCTATTCTAATTTTGATTCAAATGATAATTTTTATCAGCACGTTTTTCTTATAAATGTCAAATCGTTTGTTTGATTCCATTCTTTTTCTAATCACTGCTCCTTTTTTTCTCACATAGTCTCACACATGCCGCTTAATGTTTTAAAATTTTAATTTCCACGAGCATTGTGTGCGTTTTTGCTATTTTTGTTGTCTTTGTTTCCATTGTATATATTTGTGTATGCTCAAAACAAAACATTAAATGTTTGTTCAGACGCATGAATCGCATTCAATAGATGTTTATATATCTATTTTTGGTATAAATGGCCTGACGCATGTCCAATCATTTGAAATTTGGAATGCTGTTGAACTGGTCTCGAATGGAGTCAAACAATTTTTCACCATTTAAAATATCATGGTAAATTCGAATCTCATCTGCAACTGCGTCAGGTGTCACACACACATCATTTCACGCCAATCGATGATTGCATTGATTCGTACCGAATTGTTGTTGTTTTTTTTATTCGTTTTGCTTCTGTACAATTCTGTTTGTTTTTTTTTTTTTTTATTTTCTTCTATGTATTTTCAATCAAATCGTGTTTTGGTTACTCAGAAGCATGCAAGTGTTGATTTGGTGTTTTTTTTTGCATCGGTTCATTTCTTCATTCATTTCGCATTTCGCATACAAATTGGTTGCACGTTGGAAGTGTTATTGAATTAGTGCTGTTGGAAGCTGTTCGACGGCATTTTATGCGGAATCAATCGAATCACCGCGGCACCGCAAGTATGGGTTAATCAAGAAATCTGGATTTCAAATGGCTCTAAATACACAATGACAAAGTTCACAACAGGGATGTTTTTCTAGAAATGGAATTTCAATTTCACATTGACGCAAATGTTCATCCATTCCGCTGCTAATGAATTTAAAATGTTTTCGTTATTTTGTTTTTGTTTTTGTTTTTTTTTACATTTATTTCTTCCTCGGCCTTTACAAAACATTTCAAGAAGTTGATTGAATGAACTTAGATCCAAATGGGGCAAAACAATATAGACCCCTTACGTCGTCGTAGTATTGGCCTTGCATCAACTTCCTTAATTATTTTCGGTTCCAAGTAAACAATGTGTGTTTATGCTAAACACATATTCACCAATTCGCCACCGGTCACAAGATCCAGGAAAATGATAGAGATTACTAATTGGCAGATGCTTCAACTTCTTGGAAACCAAGAATTTTGCCGGGAAAAATTGATTGATTACTCTTTGAACGAGATCACAGCGTGGAGTAAAACGCAAATTCAAAAAAAAAACACCGTACAAAACACACATAATTTAATATATGTGGAAGGCGACAGCTTGACGCTTGGCTCATCTAACGTAATCGAAAACACTTTGAGAGACGTTTTTTTTTTGCGACGATTTCATCAACAAACTGAAAATTTATTGATATTGTCATCAAGAGCGTTTAACTAAGGCAATCGTAACTTGTTTATTTTGCATAATCCGGCGGTTTGTGTTGTTGAAACATTTGGCCGATGATTATGCTGGTTCAAGAGGCTAGCTCCAAATACAATATCTAGCTCTAAATAATAATTCAATAATTTTTGTTTTTCTAATTAATTTAATCTACTGGAATTTGGCCAAGCTAAATTTGGTCGAATTCGATTTCCCCATCGCCGGCCCCGCTTATACAACTTGACCGAAACCACAGCCGACCTGGTGATTCCTTCTAGCGATTTTGACGAAATTCCATATTTTTGGTTTTGATATATTCAAACGCAACCGTTGTATGCAACAACTATTCAATAAAATTTTATGGTAATTCCATGATTTAGAGTGCATAAAATAGATGATCGTCACACCACACACCGTACCACACCAATTATGTGTGTTAATTCTGAATTGTTATCAAAGGAGAACTAATTAATGTTTCGTAATTGGCCCGCAAACTTTGCCTTTTAATAGTTTTTTTTTTCTTTTATAATAACCATCCAATCCAATAACAATAAAGAATCTAAGAATGAAGCATTAAGTATCAGACTAACAAAAATAAAAGCAATCGATTGATTTCAAAAAAATCCACCAGCACACATCACCATTTCGAATGAGCATTTGGAAGACTGAATGTTGTCGCATTACCAAAACACACATTTTTTCATATATTCAGGAATTTATTATTTGGCTAGACTAGACTCGAGACTGCATAATTGGAGTCTGCAAAAATACAAACAGCTCTAATCAATGCACTTCGTCCTTCTGATGTGTTGATGTGTTTTTTTTGGTCGAGTTTTGTACACAATAGCTTCGAGATAATTTGGTTTTTTAATGTTAATGTAGTTTGAATTCACAAATCACATATCGTATAACGATGGAATTTTGTTAATGGTTTATGGTTTGGCTGAGAATTGAAGCGACCATACAAAAATCTACGTAGTCGTAGTGGTACATAGGAGACCATTTCCATGCACGATTTTTGAACGTTCCATTTTTGTATAGTCGCTTTTATTCTCGGCCATTGATTTTTACATTTTAGAAGAATCAATAAAACTTCGATTTAAACTGGTCTCATAAACAATAACCCGTGGCCTGCAATCCAATAGTGTTTGAGCCAAACAGCACTTATTTGTGATTGGATGTAGAGATAAGAGCTAGAGAGTAATAAAAGCGAAATTCGATTGACGTATTGGAATTTATCGTACAGATTGTGTCCATCGGATTCGATTTGTTGCTTGACTTTGTCGCGCCCAAAACAAACCAAAATGGATGTAGGCTAGACAAAATAAAGTCATTTTACCATGTAATTTTTTGAAGTTCATGGTATTCCATAAATCAATGCAGAATTCATACATCAAACGTAAACGCTAAATTATCACACACGAACCCATTTAAATAGATAGCAATCTGTCGAAAATTTGGCAATATTCAAATTTATTGTTCCTTGTTTGTTCATCAGATCGACAAAATAATTGTCTCACCAAATCACACAACATTTGAATAGCCGTGGCTTTGAAATCATAACGTATGAAAAGAAGAAGAAAACAAAAACCGTCCACCATCAATATTGATGCCACCCTATATCAAAAGGTTGCTCATAAAGAATATTCAGTCGGTTATTTGATAGCATCAAATGTAGTAGAAACAAAGACAACTAACACCAGATTTATGATAGTTGTTTATATATTCGCATTCAAATAAACTACGAAAAAAAATGAAATCAAGTTTTCAAATGGTTATCGTTTCACCGAATAATCCAATTTTGGTTTTTTGCTTGATGTTGCAAGTGCTCAAAAATAACACTGATCTAATACCATTCAAACGGGCCAAAATATCCACCAATTTTCCTATTCCTCGATAGAATGGCAAATGGATAAAAAATTAAATTGATGTGCAAAAAAAAAAATGAAATTTGACGTCGTTGAATAAACTTTTGACGTCGAACTCTCTCACAAGCAATAGAATTTGCCGTGCGTCAGCACCATAAATGATAAGAAATGATGATGACTCAAAATGAAATCAATCTATGATCGCATAGCTTTTTGAAATGAAACTGTTTTAATTGTCGCCAATTTTTGTTTACAGTTTTGGTTTTTCGTTGTTCTGCGCGTTTTTGTGGTTGTTGTTGGTTTTTCTTTGTTTTGATTGTTGGTTCTCTTTCTCATTCGCTCTGATTTCACACAATGCCAATGAATGTGTGAGTTTTTTTTTTCCTGTGATGACGAAAAGAAGTTTCTTTCATCTAATTGACATGCAAATGATATGAGCTGGATTGTGACCAGAGTGAGTAAGAGTTTCGTCGAAATGGCCTCAAATTCTCATTTCGTGTAATCAAAAATAATATCGAGACACCTTCAAATGTCGAACGGCCAACACAATTCCATTGCATTTGTGCGCGCGCGTCACACAAATTCAACACATAAATTCTTATGCTGTGTTCGGAATACAAATTGTGCAAATATTCTAGACCGCATAGAACAAGATTGTTGTTTTAATAAACAAACAAACAAAAAACTGTCATATTTAATCACGTACGAAATCATTCAATTTAAACCTGAAACTGAGCCTGGGCGAAAGTGTCATCGTTTTAAAATGGAATTCAATTTTTTGTTGTTTTTTTTTAAATTCTTTGTTTTGTTATTTTAACTTCTTCTTTTTTCGGGCTACTCTTTTCGCCTATCTGATTCAATTTAATGCCATTTTTATTCATATCAGCACGTGCTAAATGTGAGTTTTACATGATTTTCACATTGAAATTGGCGGTAAATTCGTAACGTTGAACAATATATACATGATCGAATGTGCCATTTCATGCATTTCAGATGAAATTCGTTGCAAAAATTAGAATAACTCGTCATTTTTTTCTGTGGTTGCTGTTGTTAATATTCAAAATGTGGTCTATTTCAACTTTGAAATTTCATGAAAAAGTAAACAAATAACGATGTGAAGAAGAAATACAAAACGGAATTTACGTTTTTTTTTTCTTCTCAAACGTAAAGAAATGTACATTGTTCACTTTGCAACAACAAAAAAAAACGACGCAAAATGAGAAGCAATAATGCTTATTAATCTTAATATAAATGAATCGTATGTGTGCTGTTCATTTATTCGTTGGGTTTTGTCGTAATGCTTTTATCATTATATTTGATATTCAGATGATATTCTAACCATAATGAAAGGCCTCGTATGCTTAGTCATACCGGGGATTCACTTAAGCTATCTGATTTGACGCAATCATTTGACTAACGGCGTTCTTCTTTCATTCGTAAATTTCATGCGAATTTCGATGAATGTTTTTTTTTGTGTGTGCGCCATATCAAAAAATGAAATGCCAAATTAAATCCATCTAAATGAGCAACAATCAATAGATTAAGTCTATCGTTATGATAGATCTCTGGATCGATGATTCAACGGTCATATCTTGTTGTAATATTTTGTTTACGTCAATAGAGAAAGAGTACGTATTTTTTTTTTGTGTGTGGCCAAAATGTTGTAGTTTCATTTCTTTGCTTGGAAAACACCGTTTTTTTGCGGATGCGGACGTCGTTCGTTCACCTGAACCATGAATATCACCCCAATTTGGCTTCAATGGCCTTTGTTAATAATTTAATCAATACTTGATGATCGCACAAAAATGGCCAAGAATTACAAATCAAAAAGAATAGAAAGTCTCTAGGAAAGTGTGTTCCTTTCCCTTCTTTTACATTTATTTTACAGATTATGTAAAATCATTTGAAAAACATCGAATCGACAAATGATTGAGCCTCCATTAATTTTCTACACAACTGGTGTACGTAAACAAATTGAAAAGAATTGTAAAATGGAAATGAGATGCTAAAAATATCGACGACAACAATCTAAACAATCACTTAACATAGAATAGAATGGGTCATTACTTTTACATTTTTTTCTTCTTCTTCTTCTTCTTCTGGATCTTAAATAAAAGTGGTTTATATTATTTTGCATGAATTAGCAAAAACAAACCAACAAAATAGCCAGTTTTATAACAAAACAATCTCAAAGTCAAATGAAAATGATAACCATGGGAAATGGCTAAAAATAACGATATTGATAACGTCTGATCCACAAAGGTCCACACAGCATGAATGAATTTTAATATCTCATTCTAATGTCTTATTTCTGAGTTGATGATGTTTGTTGACACGCAAATCACTTAAATTAAGCAAGCATTTACCTTATATGATTCGCTAACAATTATAACGATCATTTTTTAAACCATGGTGACCATAATAAGTAATCATAAAACACGTAAATTTCACAATTTCACATGATTCATTCATGGTAGAAAGTAAAATGGAAAACATTTGTTCAAGACGAATCTCAACACTGGCCAGCCATGCCACCAACTAGCGGTTCAATGTCCATTATTTCACTGAAAAAAAATCAACTAAAAAATACCGTTTGATTTAATTCCAAAATGAGATTTAAAAATAAGATAACACAGAAAGACTTACGATTATTTTGCACGCCACTAAGATTTGGCGTCACTTCATGAGAAGAGTAATTGCATTCCGTAGCAGAAGCGTCATCGCAATTCCTAGCAAAATGTTGACCACTTACGGTATGATTATGCTATTAAAATATTAATGGAATGTTAATACCGAACGTATACGTAACCGGAAGATTATTGACTTTAAACGACGAAAAAAATACCAGCAAATTAAGTGGGCGTATGATAAATGAGATGCAGCAAACTGAAGAATTCTGTAGTTAGTTTGAGGTCCAAAAATAAGAATATTTTGTTTATTTTGGTTGCAAAAAGGGTTTTTTTATGTGCACAACAGAGATGAGCCGAGGTGCCTTCAGGTAATTCATGAATTCGACAGTGTGACGCGCCAACGGTCAATGCCGTATTATTTCCCTTCGGTTCATGAATAAACACATAACAAATGGAATTGGAATTGGTTACATCGTCCAATTTTATAGCCGTTACTTTTTGGGACCCGTTGTTTATCGGCCATCCAACTTCTGTTGGTGAGCCATGATTTGCCATGACCAATCTCCTCCACTGAATCAATTTTTCAACAACTTTAAATGCCAACCGAAAAAAAAACACACACACACACATCTCTTGTTTTATTGATATTACAATACATGGTATGTGCGGTTAAATAAATGCGGTTGATGCGTATCGCAGGCGATGGTGTCGATGTCGCGTAAAATTAAAAATCTTTCCGGAAACAGCGGACATTGTGTAATTGGTGCTTGAATGCCATAGTCTACTATAAAAGAAAGCCAAAAATAAACTTCACTAATAATAATGTATAAAAATGCGAACACCGCCGAAAAAAAAACAGCAACAACATGACAAAGCAGCGCTCAACGTGAAATGATCGTGAGGGAAAAACATCAAAAATAAAACGAGACAAGAAGAATGCAAAAAGCGGTTTCTTTTTTTCGTCTCTCTCTCTCTCCCTCTCTCTCTCTCTCCGTAAAACTCCAAATAAAAAGAGGAAATTAATGTTTCATTTAAATTGCAATTTTCGATCGGAATGAAGGGAAAAATACGGCACGGTTGTTTTTTTTTCAGATGATGTTGTTGGGTTTTTATTTCATGTTTCCATGCACAGACGTGTCATTGTAATGTGCACTATGGCGCTCAAAAGCGATTAATTTAATTTAATTTGTGGTTTGTTTTTGTTCCCTTCCATTTCTTTGGCGTTGCAATATATATATTTGTTTGTTGTTGGTTTTCTGTTATTTACGTTCCTCACAGCAATGTTTCAACGCTCGATGTGATCTGTAAAACGTGACAAATTATGATATGATATGATTTGCACCACCCACAGGAAATTTCCACACACACAAACACAGACACAAGCACCCGACGTCTATCGGACGGCGTGAGAGATGAATAAATGGTACATATGATTATAGCAGTTATGGACGCTATTCTACAATTTAATCAAATCATATTGGAAATGTATTTAAGGCGAAATTATTTTGTTCATGCCACACAATCGCCACAATTTGATATCGATCTTGAATGATCGTTCAAATGGCGTCATTACAAAATGTTCTCCTCTAAATCTCTTTTTCATTTCTTTCACTCTTGCATCTCTTTGTCTCTTGACAGCATATATGTTGTTGCTACACTTTTCAGCATACTTTTTTTTTTAATTTATCACATTGCATACGTGCAGTTTTGGCGAAATATGTATGTGAGCAACAATTGGCGTCTTCTCAAACGTGTTGGTGCAATTTGATGCATGACAAAATACCCCCAGCAACTCAGATTGAGTAATTACATAAAAAAAAGAGAGAAGCAAAAAAAAGAAAAACGCAACAAACAACACAGAAAGAAAAATTTGCAATAAATTTAAATGGAAAAACCTTACTATAGCATAACACTGCGGCAAACTGCTTTTCTAGAAATCACGACAAGTCGCATAATGACTTGAACGAAATAAATTTTCGAGCTAGCTGTAGCCAACGGAAAAAGTCTAAACTAACATGAATGCGCCGATGCAATCGCACGTAAGCCGTAAGCGGCAATCTTTCTTGAGATTTGTGTGTTGTTGCATTTTGTTGTGTTTGTTTTTAATTTTTCTTCACTTTCTTGAGCGTATTTTTTTTTCCTCTTCTTTTTTTCCAAAACATTTTGTCATCAATATTAAGCTTCCAAAGCTCCAAAACGTTGTTGTTGTTGCCGGTTTTAGTGCACGCATTTTCCACACAGTGGTCATCTTGTATATACTGAACTGAAACTATCCATGGAATGCAATCGCATAGATGCCATCTTATCGAAAATGCATATTGTGCAGCGTGAGGTTCAACTGTCCGAGTCAGTACATGAAATTAATTACACCAAAATCGAATACCTTAGACGATAATTTTCGTTTTTCAACACACATCTCACACGTATTTTGAGCAGCATCGACAGAGCTCGATGTATGTTGTTGTTGTTGTTGTTGTTTTGTCTCTCTTTTTCTCTGCCGTTTGCACGTCACACAAAATCTCGCGCGAATTGATCGCATTTCGGTCAGCAGCTCCTTAATCTCAAGCACAACAAATTTTTCATTTACATTTCGATTAGCGTTAAATAACGATTACGTCGATATGAAATATTGTGCTGGTAATATTTACAGCTGTCTTGTCGTAAAGCATCGTAAAGTTTATGGAACAGTTGCGGCGCTTGCATTTGGCACAAAAAAAAGTAAAAAAAATATGACTACATGGCATGCAGATGGTCATCTAAATATGAAAACTGAACTACATTGAACAAAATTGTTCAGTTGGTCTGAGCCCAACAAATCAAACGAACCGAATCCATAATTTACTCATTACACATGCAACCAAAAATTTCAATGAAAAAAAAAATCTAATTAAAATGTAAAAATGTAGCTTCTAAATCAAAGAATTTTATGTTTTGCTTGCACATTTATTTTATTTCATTTCAAGTGAAAATATTCATAACAATGCTCAATGCATTCAAATTGACTGTTTGTAATAAAAAACACAATTTTAAAGAAATGAATTTGTTCCACCCACAAATGCATCAAAATGAATACCTGTTGATCGGTCATTAAAGTGCACACACACAAAAACGGTGTAATGTTTATAAAATTACATAGTTATGCCTTGAATTTGTGTGTTCATTACAACACGCCAATTGCATTGAGCTCGTATCGTCTGAAGCGTAATTCATTACAGATCAAAAGATTAATTATATATTTCCAACAGCAAAACAAAAAAGAAGAACTTAAAATTGTGATTTCTTCTATTTTCTGATGATTGACGCCAAAGTGTGCGCCAATTTAAAATAAAAAAAAAAAATCATTTATTTATAGATCATGATCTTGTTTGGAATGAAATGTACATCGCAAAAAGAGAAAAAAAACGCGTCAAAAAAAAACGATATCAACGAATAAAATTTCGAAGAAGAAAAGAAGGTCCGTATTTTATATACTGTCACTGCCGCCATATCGTTGATGGATTTACTACGACCCGGCGCCAACCATCAATACGCATATCGACCTCACATACATTGGAACTTTTGTTGCTGCCGCAGCCGCTGCTGCTGCTGCTGCTGCTGCTGTCCATTTGAGCACTGCAGATCTGGTTTGAGTGGAACGCTTCACATACAATAGCGAACAGTATGAACACTAGCGCTAGGCACTAGCACTAGCATACCAATGCGTTATATGTGTTTGTAGCGTAGCTGTGACGTCAAATGCAAAGCCGATTCAGTGTATATATAAAGTTGAGCGATTTTCAATGCGGTTACTCATTCCTAAACGAGAGCTTCAACGCAAAACAAGCAAATTTCATTTGTTTTTTTCTCAATTCAACCAAACAAAACAACAACAACAACAACAAAAATTCTCTGTTGTTTATCTAAAACATTCAGTGCTTTATCCGACAACGAATTTTATTGCTACAACGAAAATTTAAGCGTCCTCATTATTATCGAACGTGAAATGAACAACAAATTTCGAGCATTGAAACCGATAACCGAATGCGTTTTATCGTAATTGTGCATTGTTACAGTTTATTACCATTTCGTTTTGTGTGATAATTTTTTTTGTTTTTTCTTCAACAAACAAGAAAAATAAACAATAAAACAACAACAACAAAAAGACCGGAACTAAATTTTCTAACACAAAAAAGAAAAATAACGAACAAAATCAACAAGTAACAAACGTAAAAAAGAACACGAACACTTAAAACAATATTGAACGAAGACAACGAATGTACCAAAAAAAAAACCAAAATTGTATCAGATGAGATAGAGGTAGTGAAAGAAAAACTGTAAGCGAAAAAGATCTGATTGGGGCTAAAAGAAAGAAAAAAGTACACACTCTAAAGAGAAATCAGAAAGAAGAAAATCAAAAGAAGAAAGAAAGAAAGAAAGAAAAAAAAAATACAAAGCAACAAAAGTAAAACCAACGATTGATGAATGCAAAATTCCTCAAGTTAATAATAATCGTGTGTATTTAAATATCAGTGGGACAAGAAAGTTTTTGAAGGCGCGCGCGCACACACATTCGATTTCGAATTTTATTTTGATTTTTTGTTCGTTACACTTTTTCGTTTGACGTGTGTCAAAATAAAAACATTAAATTTTTCAAGAATCCAGAAGAGTTTTTAAACGTTAGAAGAGAAATATGGCCAAACTAATTTATTCAATCGCTGTACTGACCACATTACTATCGATGTGTTCCGGTTCAGCCATTCCAATGTGGGAATTCCTCGGTCGTACCGAAAAGGTAAGCAACAATCTATCTACATCATTTCAATTGGTTGTTCATCTGTTTTTTTTTTCTCTCTCTGCTTGATCGATGTTTCTAACGTAAAGACGACGGTTTTGTTATATTCATTCCATTTCAATTGAATTCAATGAAATTCGTGAGAATAATTATGACCTTCAAGAAATCATGAAAAAAAACTAAAATGAAGAAGAGTGTAAATGAAAGTGTGTGAGACTGGATAATGGATCGGGAAAATAGCAAGGAGATACTGACAAAACAATAATGTTTTAACAATTACGATTTCAGAACACTGTTTCATATGTCAATTTACGAAAATCACAAAAATAAAAAAAAGTTGCTTGAAATTTGTTTCAAGCCAAAACATTTCAACCATCTCCTGGTGTTTCGTGCGCGCACTTTAACATTCAAGGTTATTCAGACGAAAATACAAATGTATATGGTTGTTGTTGTTTGGTGTCATCTTCGCCAACATTACAAGTACTTGATCCGTGCTAAAGTAATAACAGCCAACGAAACACTCGAAATATCTCTTCCATTTGGAGTTTGTTTTTTTTTAGTAGTTTATTGACAACAATATCGACTCATTAAAAGTCATATACTTGAAATTTTTACCAATTTGCGATTTACGTTTTGTGTGGTTGGTTTTTGTTTTCGCATTTGTTATGTGCGTTCGAGTGTGTTATTGAAAATTACAAATAAATGCCTAATGTTAACGATGAGGTGGCTCTTCTTTTATTTTGCTGCTCGATCACCATCATCCGATATACACAGTCAAATATATACTTTTTTTTTGAACAATTTGAAATGTTTGTGTTTTGCGATTACTGTTGTTTTTTTGATGACTCATGAACACGGGGCAAAATGGATACATTTCGAGTGTGAGTATTTTGGTGTGGAGTTGTTACCACTGAGTGGTGTTGTCATTTCTGCATAATAAGCAAAATTGATAGATTTATTGAAACTCGAACTTGAATTATAATGGCAAATCGATTTGATTGTTTTTTATTAATTGCTTGGCATTTTTAATGGCAACACCTCGCCTCACAAAATTGTTTCGTGTGTTGTTCGTTTTTTTTTTTTTTTTTTTTTTTGTTGTTAATTTGGTCTTCTCTTTAATTTGACAAATGGCAAAGATGAACGGTATTACGATATATCGTAATCCAAAAGGAATTGAAATACAACACAAATTGGCGCATTTTATATTATTTTTTGGCTATGAATTCACATCGATGATTCAAATCTAGACAGATTTTTGTGTGTGTGTTTTTTTTGCATCATTAATTCATTTATTTCGAAATAATGTTGTCCAAACGAACACATTTGATGACTGAAAATATCAAAAATGGAATTGGAAACCGTAGCCATAGACAGCAAGTACGGCATTTCATTTGTATGTTTTCTCTTTCGACTTGATTTGAGCCGCTCTTGCATTTTAAAATATTTTGCACACGGACAACAACAACAGCATATTTTACTTTTCTCACATATGAAGTAATCAGTTTACAATTAGTGTGGTGAGCTAGTAAATGTTGAATAAGTCGTTTCATTTCATTTTAATTGTTTCACCGTTTCATGTCTCTGAAATGCGAATCGTTTCATTGACTGTACAAAAAAAAATGTATAAATGTATATATGGTTTGGGAGTGTTGTGTACACAGCGCACACAACAATTGCACCATTTACTCGTGTAGGTGATGGATGTGGATTTTTATGATCGACGATTTTCATCGTCAAAACACACACAGATTTCAAATCTGATCAAGATATGTGGCGAGTTTAGAAGTAAAATAAAATCAGCCCATCACTGATACCAATAACGAGTAATGCAAAAACAAACTGCACAGCAAAAAAAAAGTGAACGAAAAAAAAACACATTGAACAATGTTTGCTAAGTGCTTCGCTTTCGTATCATGTTCATATGCGCGGGAATTCCATTCGGCTGTACTTTATTTGGAATGGTGTTTATGATATCTGCACGATAGCAATCATAGATGGTATTGAAGGTGGAGCATTTGATACGTATGAATGAGGTTTCCATTCAACAATCTCTGTCTATCTTTCTCTCTCTCACTCTCCCGTTCAAATCCATTTTTATTTTTTGTTGCACACAAACCAAATTTGTTTCATTGCAAAAAATCTCGGTATTGCGGGCTGTTTGTTTTGGTTTTTTACTTCTTTTACAGTTTAATTTTACATACCGTATGAATCATGCGTGGCTGCTCAAAAACCGACAAATCAACAATCCACAATAAATGTGTGAAAATGGTGTGTAAAACAACCGTTATCTGTGGTTATGAAGATGGGCCCATTTTGTGCACTTTATGTGGTGCTTCGCTTCATCACATATATCTACACATTTATAATATGAAAAAAGAGACGGTTTATGAGTCAGTTTGTTGTTCTTTTTTTTGCATCATTATACCACTGATGCTGATCGATAATTGACTAATTATACTTAAAAAGTCACAAACACGCCAACTTTAGTCGTTTTTTTTCACACACACACACACACACAAACACACGCATACACATTAACAGGCACACACCGAAAGATCAACCGAATGAAATCCATGCCAATTTGTGCTGCTGTGAACTAGAAAACGTTTCGTTTTCGTACAAATAATATATAGATCGATATCATGATCAAAACAACTCAGTTCATGTTTAAGGCCACTATCGAATTGCCTTGTACATTGACTGCTTTCAGCAGCCAACAACAACAACAGCACCAACAAAACGAAAAATAAAATAAATGAAAAAAATATAAAAATACAACAACAACAACAAAAATGCAGCGTAATATTGTAGGTTTTGCTGAATTATAATCAAGTTCGTTCTCTTTTCGTTGAATGTTTACCTTTCAGCATATTTCGGAATTTAATATCGGATTTCATGTGCGCGCACAGTGCAGTGCGCTGCTGGTTTTTGTCATTGATACAAATTTTCTCTTCTGGGCACCGCATACTCTCACAAACTCTCATATAATATTGCTCACCGTTTTTTTTCTTTTTCTTTTTTTTTTTTTTTTAATTTAATGGTGTGTGATAAAATCATAGGGCATGGAATGCCATATACACTCACCAACACCAGTGCATATAAATGCACACACAACTGAGATAATTGTGATGATAATAAATGAAAAATAAACATGATTAAAAAAAAAAAACAAATCTAGTAAAATTAAAACAGCCGTAGACAGTGCGAAAAAACCAGTAAATTAATGTTCAAGTGCATAGCGGTGGTAGGTGAAATGCCAAATAAGATTACAAGCTATAACATGGAAAATTAACGGAACCCAGAATGCTACTGCGAATCCAATATGCAATTTTATACTATTTACACACCAACGACTGAAGCAAACCATCCAAGATCCAAGTGATGCTTTCTTTCCAAATTTCCTTTTTACTGTACACATTCGCACTCTCTTAGATTTATTGTCTAATTACTCAGGGCGGGAGCCGTCACCACTAAACATGTGCATTTCTATTTTCGTTTACCAGATTTCCATTTGTCTTTTACACCACGTCTCTTAATTGTTTCTGTCATTAATCATTATATTTTAATGTTGGTAATTTTTCGGCATTTAAATACGAAAACAGTGCCGTCGCCAGTGCACAAAAGTGTATGTTGGTTGCGCATACCCCATGATGACCAACAAGGTCGCACGCGGGCTTCCACATTTGAAGAAATTCGAGAAATGCAACGACAACCAACAAATCCACCGCAATGCCACAAATGATAGATTGTGAAAATAATGCAAACAGTTTTTTATGCTCACTATTTAAATGATTTACTATGATACTATTGTTTGTGGTCTTGTTGTTCACTCTCAATGTTGTTGACTGCAGTACAATGCAGTACAATGCAGTACCATGACTGTATTTGTTGTTATTTCATTATTTCTCTTTTTACCTTCCATCGTATATTTGTTTTGTGATAAAAACATTACAAAAAAAAATCAAATAACATTGGTTAATTGAAATATAAAGACATGAACTGAACAATTGTGATAAATACAAAGCACTTTTTGGGTAAAAAAGAAAAAACATTAAAAAACAATTAAAAATGTGAATCGTGTGTGCACACGATTTTCGCTTTATGGAACGCATTTTTGGTTTGTTGAACCGCCGGAACCATATGCATTGTAAACATTAAATATCATAGATTAAAGGAAACTCAACAACAAAAAGCTTGCACGTAGCAAGCGAAAGCTCTGGAAATATATCTATGCAACAATGGTTAGAGTTCTCTGTTATGCTATTTTTTTTCGGGGGGTTCCATAAAATGTTTGAACAACAACAACAAATGATTGTTTCATTTTTACGGTTTTTATTGTGCTGCATTTAAACGGGCCTGTAATAAATTTGTTTAAATGGTAATTATGAATTCGAGTCGAGCAGAAAAAATACAATAAAACACACACACACACACAAAATATGCTAGACAAACACCATCACACACTTAAATTGAGTTCTTTCAACGCGTTTCGTCTAAATTGCGGCACCTTTTCTCTCTCTCTCTCTCTCTCTCTTTCTCTCTCTGTGTTGATCTCGTCATCATGGTGTAATTCTAGCGATTTTCCGTGTGCATATGGCTGCGTCGGCGTCTGTGTGAAAATTATTAAAAATTACTTATTAAATTTGTTTCGAGATGGTGTTTGAGTGTGTGTATTTTGTTGTTATTGCGACTGTTAATGGTTGCTGCTTGCCCATTTACTAAATGCCATTGTTGTGTGCTTTATTGTTTTGCAAATTCACTGCGATACATGAAACGAACAACGATCACACAAATGAAAAAAATTAAAACACCAACTAAAAGCGCAGCCGCTACCGTGTAAATTGTGTGAGTTTGTACTTTATCAATAATAATTTAAGTGAACAAATGGAATTGGTGATTGCTTCACTTAACGCATTGCTATTTACAGTTTGCTATGCTCATTTAATCACATTGAAACCATAAAATGTTGTTGGTATGTTATATGAATCGGATCAAGAAGAATTAGATAAAAATCACTACCCAAAAAAAAACACACACACACACAAATCGAAAAAATAAAAACACAAAAAAGCGCATGGAAAACGATTAAATAGATTTGGAAGTCAACAACAATACACCTGAAGTAAAAAAAAGGCGCAAACAAAACAAATCAATTCGTATGAATTCGAAATATGTTTGAAACAACAACAACAACAATCACTCGAAGCATCAATCATATATAGCGTCGGCGATAAGTAGTGGTAGTCAAAAAAAAACCAACGAAAATTGTATGCAATTGTAACTAATGCAACAAAACACACCAAACAATACAGATTATCGACAATTAAACAATTAAAATTACATTTACCTTTTGATTTTAAAGTGAGCATGTATGGAATTTAGTTTTTATGTGCGTTTTTTTCGGTTTTTTGCTTATGCTTCACATTGTCGAAATAGATTTTATGTTTTTTTTTCGCAAAAGAAAAAACGCACTAACTGTTAATTCAATACCGATTGCACCATTCGACTTGTTTATTCAAATTAAAGTTTCATTTTGCATTTTGATTTGGTTTTTTTTTTAAATTTTATTTTTCGGTTTCAAATATTCATCGAATATAATCGACAAATGAAGTTCGTTATGTTGTTGTTGCTGTTGTTTTTTTTAATGGGCACATTGAAGGTGTATGTGCGATGAACGCGTGAAATCAAAAGTGAATTTTGTGCTATGCGTAATTATTGTTGGCAGTTTGGGGGCAGCGACATAAACTGCCAATATTGACAAATATCGCCACAAGCATATTTATTCATTCTGAAGGTTTAGTGGTGTGTGTTAGTGGGCTCGTATTCATTGAGTTTATGAATGGAAGCTAGCTAGCTAGCTGAAAATTAAAAAAAAAAAAACAAAAATTTCCATACAGCCACAAAACATGACATGCACTGCGGCAATGCAGCCGCACATTGAGGGCGATTAAAGCGATTATTGCCAAATTACTCGATTTCTTCTTCATTTCATTGGTAATTACCACTGCAATTGGTAATAATATAATCAACGAAATCAAAAGAAATATACATATATATAAACTTACATTGGAACCGTATGGGCAGCAATTAGTCGATTACTATATACATATTTTGCCTGAAACTCAATTTGCAATTGATTACGATGTGAGTGTGAGAGTGTGAGAGTGTGTGTGTGTGTTTTTTGTTCATTTGTATTCGTATCGTTGATATAATCAAGATTGCGTACAGATTCATCGGTTTTATTCCCGATGTCACATTATGTCTCTTAAATGAGCGCGCGCACGCGTACACGCTTCATCGCAAATAAGGCGACACATACATGACATTACATAATGCCGATTTACGCCAGAAAGACAACAACAACTATAAGAAACGCAATGAAGAGAGCAGAAAAAAAACCAACGCTCACAAACACATTGGATAAACAAAACGAAAAAGAAGCAGCTTAAGTAAAAATCCGCACCAAAGACTATGATGAATAGGTGATGCGATCGCGATTGACTATTTATATATCGCAAAACGCATTATTTTTCTTTTTTTTTTTATTTGAGTCTCTGCCATAACTTATTATTTATGTGACAAAATGTTACCACAAATGAAAAAATATTAGTCCATTGGCGCATTTAAATATTTGCAATTCTTTTACGTATATTGAGCAAAAGAGAAATATTTTCAAAAAAAAAACAACAACATTATCATGGATGAAGTAACAAAACCGCACCAATTGTGTTACATCGATACAGGAACATTTAAAGCCAAAAAAGAAATGAAATCCATAAAAGCATTGACAAAACAAAACAATACAATTCAATGCAAATAACAGCGAAACTAATCGATTTTCTCTTCTTCTTCTTTTTTCCTCTATTTTTTTTCGGTCACACATTTTTTCCTGGGCTTGGCTTTTTAACCGATACACAGATGTCACATTTATATTCGATGTTTGCAAAAGAAGTCAGCAAATATTGTAAATCGAATGGTGAACCTTCGATTACAAAATGTAAACACGATTTATTGACGTTTGGTGTTGCCAAATTGGAGAAAATGAACGAATCACATTTGGATGCCATGGATCCATATCAACGCAGTGCCAACGACATAAGTAAGTATTTTTTTTTTCATTTTTTTTTTTTTAATTTAAATAGTCAATATTCAAGATGACCTCTCTTGCGGTTGAGTAATGGAGGCAAAAAAAAAACAAAATCAACAATAATTATATGAAAATGCAAACACAACAAACAAAACGCCGAATCCATAAATCACATATGCTTGCCAATCGAACCAATCGAACCGAAATGGGCTATGGTTTGTTTTTGCCTGCTGTTCGATTTTTTGTTGTTGTTGTTGTTGTTTTTTTTCGTATGATCGCCAATGCATGCACTCAATGGTTATGTATGTTGGCCAATTGGTTATGTTTAGGCACGCAAATCATGCCATCATATAAAACGGTTTCGCTTCTTCCGAATGCCTCTGAGTTGTTCATTGACACTGGGTGTATACAATGTACATTATGAGCACATATGGTCAACAAGAATAAATTATTTTCTCTCTTTTCTTCGGTTGATGCAATGTTTTCTTTTCCATTTTCCATCGTTGTTATTGTTGTTGTTTTTTTTTGTTCATTATTATTTTTTCTTTCGTTTCTGTTTGGTTTTCGGTTTAAAGTAATAGTATGTCTACGCTTATGCAAATAATTTTTCCATCGAAAACATGCATATTTTTCTTTCGAATTGAAGAGACGTAAATGATTTTTTTTTTGTTGGTGGAGAAGAATTTTGAAATGAAAGAATCAACAATGTAAAAAAAAACACACACACATTCGGGAAATGTATTGTTGTTTGCAATCATATGAAAATGTAGTACATTGCATCGCACATCATCTGATGAGGTATTTTGTTTTTTTTTATTATTTGGGTTATACTCCGGTTATCTAATCATTTCTTTTATGATGCGAAAAATGTCTGCAGCAAAAGCGTACACGCTCGAATTGAGTTGCTGCGGTTGAATCTGTTATAGTTTGGCATCGGTACAACAGTAAAAAACAAATCAGCTCTTCTGCATGGTTGATTCATGTGGGTTTCTGGGGCCTTTGTAACCGGCCAATCGATCTCGATCGTATTCATGTTAGTTGCAACACTATGCGACGTTCTTTGTCATAATGAGCCAACAACATTTTTATTTGGCATTTTTAGCATTTTTGTTCAATTCGGTGTGTGTGTGTTTTTTTTTTATTTGAGCATTGTGCAGTGTTGTTTTTTTCTTCTACTTCTTTGTTGCCGTTACGTGCATCATCAGATCACGTCGGATGTGTGAGACCAAATTAATCTCCGCATCAATGTTAGTGTTTGTGTATGTGTATACCGGTTGCTGGTATGTCTGGACATTTTCCATTAATTCAACCGACATTTATCTAAACCGAAGCCAGCAAAAATGATGCAGCCGCATTTTTCCCGCGTCAAAACCCCATTGTTATTTATCGCTGATTTGTCTCTCATTCTCTCCTTCTCGACACAATTTATTGGAAATTCGTTATTTAACCGTCGCCCATACACAAAGTGTGTGTGTGTTTGGCTTCGAAGCGTGAAAATTTTCAAGAATCTTCCATTTAAGTCTATAGTGTGAACAATAGAGTGGAACATCAACTTTTGATGTATGGTGTGTACGTGTTGCCCAGACACTACTTTGAACGTTTCCACTATTTGTTCTCAATGTTTTGAAATCTGCAAGCAAAAAAAAAAACACATAAAAGAGAAAAAAAAGCAACTACATTGTGCTTGATCATGTTCAGAGAAACCTTAAATGAGAAACACCCGACCCTAATGAACAAGCGAACAGTCAAAAGCGTTTTCTGGAAGTTTCAATGCGCGTGGCATGTTTCACTGAATGTAACTCTTGTTTTTTTTTAATGCTTCACATCAATCTAGAAAACTAGTCCCGAGCACTAGCGGATGAGATAGAACGAAATGTATGCGGTTAAAGGGGCACACAAATTAAAAACCATTTCAATGCAAGCATTAGCAAATGCTAAATACAATGCAATATTCTGTTTGTGTGTGAGTGCTCGCGCGCAGCAATTTTTTTTTCGTTGGTTTTTTACTTGGTGTCAGATTAAGTAATTTTTCTTGTTGCTCATTTTATACTGTGTGTGTGTGTGTGTGTGTGTGTGTGTGTGTGTGTGTGTGTGTGTGTGCAAGCGCACGATTGTGATCCATTCTCATCCGATTTAATCGGTTCGGTGCACAACATCAATAAATAACACGTCCGCTGACACGAACATGGGAACGCAAATAAGTCAATCTGTAAATATTCCCAAGGAGTGATTTAACATTCGCACGGAATACACAGACAAGATTCAACAAATAGACAAAAGCGATCGGTTGAGCTGTGTGATGCACCCCTTGGATTAAGTGAATGTATATATAAATAACTTATTTTTAGCCATGATAGTTCACATAGAAGCGACTTCAAAATGGCTTGTGTCAGATGCGGTATATCGCTGTCAATGATGGTCAGATCTAATTTATTGCCCACTGCTGCTGTTCTTTTTTTTTCTTCTCTGTCGTCTGTTTGCCAATTGTACAATGTATTGGGTACGCATCTTAACTAAAACAAAAATGGCAAATCAACATGTTGAAAATCTAGAAGGGTGTAGAACCAAGCACGATTAGTAAAAAAAACATTGCTATTTATAAGCAGCATCAATTGCAATCGTCCCGCTTTCAAGCGAAACAACAATTAAATTGTAAATTAAACTCATAAATCGTGACTTTAAGCGGCCTTTGCATTTTTAAAAGAAAAAGTGACGTAAAATTTGTCTCTTTCATTTGCTCATGTTGATGCACTGCTGCTGTGCTATTCTCAGCTTGTTCGAGCTTTTCTCGAACAATTCGTTTTGTGTGTGTGTGTGTTTTTTTTCTGACTTTTCGCTGGAACAAATGTAATGAGGCTTTGGAATTGACTTTAAATTAGATTCTCTGATTCAAAGATTCTCACAGACACTAACACCAATCCAAGACCAACTGTATCAGTAAATCGCACAAATTCTCAACACATTCCAGCGAAATGTCGAAATAATTACAAAGCAAGAAGCAAAGGAAGGGAAAATCCCGAAAAAAAGAAACAAATACGCTCATAAAATATAAGATCTAGAGAATTTTTTTTTTATTTTTATTTTTATTTTTACTTGATTAGAATCAAGTGCTAGAGTACATCTATTCACTTCCGACTGTATTTTTCTCTCACTCTCCAATGCACTTAGATACTTATCAGTTGTGTTATTAGTACACAACTTATGATCAATTCAATGTGAATAGTTGAATTTTTCGAAATCAGACGGAAGGATACAAAATAATAATTATAATACGAGAGAAATCACCTTGCTGGTTTCAAATACAATGATAAAAGAAAACAAAAAATGGCAAATGATTTGTTTGTCTTCACAATAACGTCATAAAATCAATTTGAATACAATGGCTCTAACAAGTAAGGCGATTGCAATTGTAAAGATGAGCACAGCCAACCACAACAACAACAACAACAGCAGCAGCAAATTTGCTCTTACATTTTACGATTCTTTTAAGTAGGTAAATTGAGAATAATCGATAACAAAACCCACACGCAATCATCACTTTTGATGTATTTGTTTTGCGAATTATCTGTTTAAATTTATCGATAAAAACAAAGCACACAAAGTCGATGTAATAAAGCCGCAAATGTGTTTGCATGTCAACATTGAACTCATTGACTTGGCGCTGCTAAAGTTAATTTCTTTCGTTCGCATTGCACAGCTAATTATAAACAAACTAGCGGGGAGAGTGAGCGAGCGAGCGAGAGAGAGAGAGTGAGAGTGATTAATTAAAATTGATTGACTTTTGAATGTGCAACTACGACCCAAATTGGCATTGGATTCGGTTGAATAAAGTGTGTTAGTTGCATGTATTTTTGCATATTAAATATTCACAAACGATAAAACAACAAAAATTATTTTCTCAATATGAATCAAGTTGTCTGACGCACATTTTTTTTTTTTTTAGTTTGGGACTCGATCATGGACGGACATCCAATGATGCAATCGAAAAAACAACAAACAACTAAAGCTCCAATTCGTCAACCAACCGGACTGTTTGAACGTAATCCATTGTTCGATGGTATGGATGATGATGCTGAAAAACCATCGAAAAATGAACGCAAACCAAATGATCAACCTGATCTTGGTATGGATATGGACGAATCATATGGAAATAACTATGAAGAGCCAGCCAATCATTTGCCATTTGCCACAAACATTGACTATCAATTTGATTTGCCAGCGGTAAATGCACCATCAAACTATTTGATTGGTCCAATGGTGGTGCGTGTACGACCGGATGGTACACCAGTTGATGAGGATAAAACAAAACCACTACCAGTTGATGATGATCGTGAAGCAATGACCATTGGTAGTGGCTATTTTCCATCATCAAAACAACCATCAACACGTCTAGAGGCTCCAGCTGCACCAGTTGCACAAGCCTCACCAGCACGTTTCATGCCCGATTCATCCATTTACACAAATTATCAAACAATCACACGACGAAATCCAAAAAATCAACATTAAATCAATTTTCACAATTGATTTAAACCAACCCCACATATAACAAGCAACAAACAATCATCCTAAAACAAATCTTAATTTTATATACAATATTTTGATGCGATAAGAAGTACCGGAAAATGTCGAAACTAAGAAAACAGAAAAACACATATCAAAATTCGATAAATACTAACATCAGCTCTCTTTATTATTTCTTCGGCACTTCTTAACACATCGATCTATAAATATATCTATTTTAGATTTAGAATTTCCAAACACTTAATCATTATTTTTTAATAATAATTTATTTAATTTATATTAAAACAAAAAAGAAAAACAACAAAAAAAAACAGTCGAAAACAAAATCTCGGGTGAAATATTGACAAGATTTCGGAAGATGTGGTGCTAATGTGTGAGCATTTTTGTCATTTCACCACATTTGAAATGCACACAAAATGCACGCAAGCATATTGGCATCTATGAATTCGATACAAATGTGCCACTCAAAGTATAATTTAACACTTTTCTTGTCGATCATTCGAACTTACGATTTTGTCTTGACCAACAAAAAAAAAAACAATTCAACAACAACACAGGAGAAAATCGAATGACAGTGTTGCAAATTGACAACAGATAATTGTACATTTGGAAATAAGGCGACAATCAATGAGACTTTTTAGTTTACTACGTTTTGATAACAACGAAGTCATTGAATAGAAAAAGTTTTTTCCCCATTGAAATCGAGAGAACCCAAGTAGAATTGTGCAAAAATTGTCATTCGATTGAAATTTCTCGTGTTAGCACCAGGAAAATTCATACATATTATTATTATTATTTTTTTGATTTTTTTTTTCATAATTGCATCAAAATTAACTTATGCAAAATATCAAGTATTTTGTAATCTTCGACACAGCACAAGTATTCATAAATAATCTCTTCTCATTCATTTGTAAATAGTCAAACACACATTTTTTTTTTATTGAAAGAAAAAACAAACGATTTTTTTGTCGTCATGTAGAAGGTATTATTTGAAAAAAAAAGAAAAAAATATGTCAAAATTCAATTGCAAAGCAAAACTATGAATAAGTGCCAGCAAATGGAGTTTTCTCTATGGCTGTGACTGTTCTTAGTTTTTGTTTTTGGTTTTAAAATTGAATTTGGACACGGTATGTTACAAAGAATTTTACAACTACTTTATTTTTTTTTTTGATTTTGTGCGTATCTTTTGTGATATTAAAAGGTACTTAAAATGTATTCCAAATGTTTGGAAAAATTGAACTATGATTGATTCCTTTAAACATGTTCGGTTGTGTATTTAAATCGTAGTGTGGGTGTGCGATTGAGTTGAGATGATTTTGGCTAAACAAAAAAAAAAAAAAAAACAAAAATACCGAAACCAGCAAATACCGTCCAATTTGACCTAATGGATTTTTTTTTTGTTCGTTTCGAAAAATTCCGTTGACGTTTTGTATTTGATGACTGTGAACGAGGTGTAAATGCCATCATCATACTGCACACACGACACCACACAAAACGAAAATAGATGTTTAAGCTAAGCTAAAAACAACACACAGATGTCACAAATGTCCCAGTATGGACAATGGCATCAGCAAAATAAAACCATGTGATTTTTCATAGACACTAGCTTTACTATTTTAGATGTTAAAAATGAAACAAAACAAGAAGGAAACAATTCGATAACAAATATTTAATTTGAATTGAATAAAGAAAAATTAAAAATTAAATATAAATCACTGTTTTTATTTGAATCAAGAATTGTTTTTCTTTCAGAAAAAGCTTCCACTTCCAAACTGGCTACAGTTGCCAGTTGACAGCAAACATGAGTTTAGAATTTCAAAAATGCTGTAGAACAAGAAATATGGCAATTTTACATGGCTGCACTTATAATAAATCGATATAATTCAATTCAAGCTGCCGCTCGACATGTAGAGGGACAACTTACTAATACAAATGCATCATATGATGTGAATTAATGTGAATGATCCACTTGAATTCCATACGATTCCATGATAAAACATTTTTTTTTGTCCAAATAATGCTTCTATGTCGTTTGTTAAGCAAAAGGAAAGTATTGATTTCGAGTTTAACTCTCTCTCTCTCTCTCGCTCTCTCTCGCTCTCTCTCTCTCTCTATCACTCTCAATTCAAGTGGCTTTTGGTGTTGTTGCAAATAAATTACCATTCAAAATGAGAAAAACTCGATTTTCGCGTCGTTTTACCTCTTCCAAATATCAAACACACTAGAAAGCTGTATTCTGTGCGCCAGCACATACAACAGATTAACGTATTTACACACAAACTTATCAATTGAAACCTAACAAGTACGTCGATTTCAATCACATTCAGACTACTATTTGACCAACTGTACTTACTGGCAACATAGTTGAGGATTTCATGGCAACCAATAACTGTAATGCCATTTTTTTTTTCTTCTTTCAGCGACATTAAATCTCACATTTAAATACAACATTTGTTGAATGCTATAGAATGAACCATTCTGAATGGTGGTGACAAATGTGTTGAAGACATCAGCATCAATGGAACTATTGACAAGAAAACCACTTTGGAACTCTATGTTCGATTCAACTGGACAACTTTAAACACGAAACTTCTACACGGTTTTTGCTTTTGTTGCATGTGCTTACCTGTTTACTGCGACTGAAATCACCTGGCGCATCTTTTAAGCTTTAGACTCTAGTCAAGATCTTGAACACCAACAAACATACAAAAAACCATTGCTTTTGATATATTTTTTTTGTTGAATGAATCAAAATGGATAAATCATGTTTCATTTGCATTGAATTATAGACCATTTGAAAAGCACTAAATTAAAAGGCCATAATTTACCGGATTGCGTTGATGTCTACTGTAGAAACATTACACAGTGACAACATGAATCTTGCAAAATATGGCATCTGTATTTTTTTTGTCATCCTAGACTTGACTCCGTATTTAGCTAACCATCAACTCTTTTTGTTTTATTCTTATAATAGCTAAAAAAAAAACGAAATAAAATTAACCAAATCTCACATTGGAGATTTTTTTTTTGTCTGTCTAAAAGCGAAAATAAATTATTTTTTTTATTTTGTATAATTTAAATTAAAAAAAAAACACACACATACATTTTTTATACAAAACACAATTACGCCGTACAATTTGAACGAACGAATAAGTAAAAACAAGAAAATATTTCATTTTAAATTGGATGCATAAAAGCAGAGATGATGCGTTTTGTTGCGTTAAAAACGTTCATTCAACGCATTTGATTTGATTTTTGTGTAATTTTCCGTTTTCAACCGCAACGCATCGATTTAATTGAATTTTATCCATCAATAATAATAAAAAAAGAAAGGTTTTCTCTGCATAAAAGTGGTCATGAAGTTCAATAAAATCGATTCAAAACCATTTGAATCCATTTTGCGGTCATTTGAACATTGTGATAAATGCCAGGTTGATGGTCCACACCGCATCCAAAACCAGCACTAGTAATCCCGACTAGGGTGAATTTCCCATTTTCAAGCAAATATAAACCACCGCCACTGTCACCTGTGAAATTAAAAAAGAAAATACAAATTCGAATAAAATCATATGCGATCAAGTAGCCCCCTGATTGAAGCTATGTGAAACAGTCGTAATCAAGTCAAAATGAAGAAAAGTCGATTCACTCGTCGAAAAACAATTGCCAAATCCCGGTATACACTCGGCGGTTGGCTGATGCCGCAACGAATCAAACAGCAACGTATTTACGAGCCAACATATCAACTGGACTCAAAGTATCCGGTCATTTTCGAAGACATTCAAATTATTATACGGATTTGTGTGATGCAAGAAATTGAAGAAAGTATGCCGACATACGATCGACTCAGTGTGATGCGATTTACCAAGGATCTTAGTGAAGACATCAAATTTCGCATTCAAGTGAAGAATTTCGATCGATTTCGTGTCGTTGTGATTGTTAATGTTACGGAAAAAGAGCATCAGGGTATTTGCTGGCAAGTTGGCACATTATTTGATTCCAGCACCGATAAATGGACATCATTTGAACACGAAACTGACACATTTATTGTCAATGTATTTGTTGCATGTGTTTACTGGGATTAAATAAAAATGAAAAAAAAAAACAAATAAAACCTCACCTAAACAAGCATCTGATGATCCATCTTCGAATCCAGCGCAAAACATTTCGTCATATAATTCAACAAAAATATTCTTTTTCTTATGCCATTGAATGCACTCCGTGGCACCTGAATTTAAAAAAATAAAAAAAATATATTCAAAAAATGGATGGAATTTGTAGGAGTCTCCTACTAGGAGATGATAATTTATTTTCAATACGTACTTATTATTGGCACAGAAGCGGTTTGTAGGATCGCTGTGCCAGTATGTCCGGAGGAAAGATCTGAAGAGGTTTTCCCCCATCCAGCAATAATACCACGTCGTCCAGTGAGATCAATATTTGTAGTTGGTAAACAAATTGGTAAAATGTGATTCCTAAAATTATTGAACACATTTCAATCAAAGAATCAAATTCATAATTAACATAATATCGTTTAATTTGGATTCTGACTTACGTGAAACTTGTTGGAATCGCCAATTGTAGTAGTGCCAAATCGTAGCGATCTGAAAATCGGTAGAAATTCTTGAGTTGTGAATTCATTGGCAGATTATTTGAATGCATTGCGATTGGTACCTGGTTGTGCGATTCGAAATTTAAAATTTGGATGAATAATTTTGCGATTGATGTGATGCCTCTCAGCGGGCCACGGTTCATGTACTTTGCCCGAGTCTTGTGTGTCTAATTCACCCAAATAAACAATAATATCTTTCATGCGAGCCTGTTCAATGCAATGGGCAGCTGTTATAACAAATTTTCGATCAACTAAAATGCCACCACATTGATATTCAGCGATGCGAATGTGTGCCTGCCAAGGAAGTGCTGCAAATGGAGCTGTACGACCACCAATAATTCGCTTTTGAATGGTATTTTGTGCGGTTCGTGGAACACCACATTCGAATTGATTCTGAAAACAAAAAAAAAACGAAAAAAACAACACGACAATAATTCCAAAACATTTCAAACAAAAGTCAAATGAATTGATTTGATTTTCGATTAAATGTCGATGTACCACTCCATTGTCGTCCATACGTCGTCGCAGCATATTTTGTTTGAATATTGACGATGGTGGCATCACTGGTGATTTAATTTTCGGCATAATGTTCAATCGTGTTGGCATCTCATTTTCAAAATATCCTGGTTTCATTGGGCCATTGTATGTGATTGCCGAATTAAAATCGCTCTCACCATCTGAAATACAGCACGAGAACAACCATTTATTTTCGCCGCAACCTTCAACATGATGGCCACCTTGAATCCAACATGAGAACGATAGTGTGCAAGATCGAATCACATTGTTGTGCGTACATTCACTAGGCAATCCAAGCACCGAATGCAAAATATCTATGGAAAAGTGAGTAAGCAAAATGAGTATTTGTTGTTTGTGTTTTTTTTTTGTTTTACTCCGTTCATGCAAAATTTGCAATATTACACAGCACTTTGTTTTTTGCTCGCATTTTTGACAAGCGCGCAATTTGGTGCTAGACACACTGCATCATATGCAATCCGCAATCATAGCAAACAAAATTTCACTTACTCGCTTCAGATAGTTGCACACAAATCGTGCATGATGAGATAACGATGAATATTGAAATTGGATTGAAAAGCCATGCCAGCATCATTTAGCATCGATACAATTTACAGCAAAACTTAAACATCCATTAACAATAAATGCAATTGTTTGTATTTTCCCATCCAAAATCCATACGTTGTGTGCGCGCCGCTACACCATTTATGTATAATCATAAATGTTTATGTGTTTTTACCTAAAATGCTTTGGTTGAACGCGTTTTAATATGCTTGATTTCATATGTGTTTGTGTTCATGATCAAAAGAAATGTTTGAACAAATGTATAATATATATTTTAACTGTAAAATAAAAATGATCGACATAATGCAATTGAATTGAAAATCGAATTCAACAACAAATGAACGTGATGAAAATGTGATTTAATTATTAAACATTTGCAATGCATAAAATTCCAGCCCGTATCGACTGAATTCCATTGGCAAAGAATACATTTCCATCATTTCAACGATAACATCTAAGTAGCTGTCATTTTAAACATAATGTTTTGGTAAAACCCGCTCAAACGAAATGATTGTCAAAATGGATTTGAATATCTCTTGAAAATATAATAAATTGCATAACAACAATTATTAAAACAATATTGTTATGACCCACTTGTCAATGATTATGAAATGTTATGAATATGTGGTCTAGTTCTAACGTCAAAATGGATTATGTCTACCGGTATTCGGATGAAATGACAATCCGTTTTTTTTTAATAAATCGGCGCAGCAGAGAGAGAGAGAGAGAGGAAAAAAGAACAGAAGTTGGTCCATCCAAAGACGTTTTTTTCGGGGCAAATAAACAAAAACTACCGCTGAACGCTGAAAAAAAGCCGGTTTTTTTTCATACTCTATTCATGTGATGAATCAAAGACCATAGAATGCATTAAACTAACGTTATATTTGTTCTAATAGTTAACGTTTAGCGAAACAAACAGGAAAAAAAAAGATAGAATTTATAGGCACGAAACACCGTTCGTTGTATTCATGACATTCTTATTGACACTGGCCTCTTAGCGATGCAAACCGATTTTTTTGTTGTTGTCGCTACTCTACCGGTTTCGGTTGATATTTTTTAATTGAAAAATTATACTGACATTTATTAAACAAAAATCATGAGAATAAATGTTGGAAAAAAAATGATGGAATTTTAAGTAAATATACAATAAATGATATGGTGAATACGTGGTTTAGATCAATCATGATAAATTTCGCTATATAAATCCATTCAAAGGTGTACAACAATTACTTTTTTTTATCATTCACAAAATATGCTTAAGCTTTTACTGTTGAAAGGTTACACCAAAACGGTTGCATAAACCAACCCGATGGCGCTTGTATGGCGTTTTAGACTTTTTTTTGCGATGAATTCTTGTCAGCGCCATCGTATTTCACATTCACCAACTAAATTTAGTTCCAGTTCAACAAACAGAATTTTGACAACGACGGCAAAGTGAACACTTACACACAGTTACACTATTCACACGAATAGTGTACAAAGAGAGCACGCTTGATACACAACAGTTATGTATTCATGAGTGTGTGCGTATCGGTTTGTTTTTCGCTCTCTTTGTACACTATTCGTATAACGTATATTGATCGCTGTTGTCTTCATACAAGCACCATCTCCTTGGCATAAACTACAGCGCTTAAAAAAAATATGAAATTGCTTTTGTTTGGACGATGTTTTCATAGTAATACTCGATGCCCAATACACACCAATTCGAAACCCAAATACACAGCATTCAATGCAGCACAAAAAAAACAAACAAGCAAAACAGCCAAAATGAGAAAACACACGCCACCAAATGTGTTATGATGCGTATGCTTTTTAGACTAGAGAAAGAAAAATACCCATTTACATCGCTTTCGTTGCGTATCTTTCAGTCTTTTATATCATTTGGATTGGGTCAATTAAAGCACGAAAATATCTGCAGCAATAAATTTATGGTTGTTGTTGCTGTTGTTGTTGTTGTAAAAGAAAACACAAACACCATCGAAGTGTCAAATATGTTGCATTACTCAATTTGTATGCAGTAGAAAAACTGTACCACTGAATAAGAAACTTTATAAGTTTTAACTGCTAATGAATTGTGTGTGTTTTTTTTTGTGGTCTAGACTTTAGAGCAAAAATGAATGGCACGATAGAAGCTTCTTCACATAATGTGATCACATCACTCATTAGAGTTTGATTTGCTCACTTCTAGACTGTTTTTTTCCCTCAATCAAGGGATGATGATTAAGATTCTCATGTGACAGGAAATTGTCCAAAATTAGAATAATGTGCTACAATAATCAATTCCAAGCTGTGAAATACATTTTGTTCTGCTAAATTGGTCGATTTCGATTTCATCTACCGATTCAGACATTGATTCTGTATTTTATGTGTCGTTTTTCTAATCATTTTTTTCTCATTTGAAAACTTTCCTGCACCTTTTTTGTAATGTGAACAAAATGTGTAAAAATAATGAGCCCAATGACTCTATATTTGTTTGATAATGATTTTTATGCTAATGAATGTTTCGGTGAAATTGTGTGTTTTTCTCTCTCTCTCTCGCTCTCTGCGGGTGAATGTCGATGTCTGTGAATCAACGAATAAGAAGCTTTTTCTCTCATCAGTTATTTTTTGTGTGTGTGTCGGAAATCATCATCGAAAAATAAAGAAGCTTCCAAAACATTTCTTTTTCGATGCATACATTCTCGGAATATATGGTTTGTTTTAAAAGGAATTTAAACACTCGATACATTTTTATGCTCAACGCAATTTCCATGATTGTATGGTGAAATGTCTCATGTTAAAAAGGCTCGGTGAAATCGAAATATATTCCTATAAATTGTTGCTACACATGGAATAAATTCATTTTTGTTTTTCTAAACACACAAACCTAGACACAAAACAATCTCGTAGAAATTGCGTTACAATTTAATCTAAAATTCGCACGTTTGAAATCACATTCCATCGAAAATTGCACAGAAATGGTGTTTTCTTCGGCGAAAATTTCCATAAATGAACGAGTTGTTGTGCATTGTTGGAAAATGTGAAAATGTGCGTTTGAATAGTCATAAATTGCATTGTCATGAAACTAGCGCACAAACCCCAATTTATGTGTGCATTGTATCATTTGAACGGAAATGTTGATGGAAAAAAAAAACATTCAAAATGTTCTCAACGAAACTGTCACGAAAACTGTTTCAGCGCAAATGTCACGTGTTAAAACTTTTTTTTTTTTTAAATTATTTGTATTGAAAAACTAGTAGAGTTTTACATTGAAATGATTAGAAAATTTTGTTGAGAGAATATGTTCAATGATTCAGATAAACTGATTGCTCTTTGCTTGCCATTGAACAATTACAATATTCATAGTCGTTAAATCTTCGACGTTTTTCTTTGTTGTTTCATTTTAAATTGTCATCATTCAAAATGTCGATGGACCAAAAACAAACCTGATCAAACTCAAACGATACAATTCAGCGATACAATTTTTAGTGAATTAATTTTCAACTGATATTATCACTGATCACTTTCACAACTCAATAGAATCTGAAACAGTTTGTTGTTTTTATTTTCTTGTTTTCCGTTTCGGTGTCACAGTAAATCAATTCCACACAAATTTACTTCTGTTTTAGTTTTCTCTCTCTTATTCAGCCGAAATCAAGAATCGAATCTCACCACAATCAAACCAACCAGAAAACCAGTAAACAATTGGCAAATCAAACCGTTGAATGAAAATGTGTGTATTTGAACGATATCGATATCGGTTTTCTACTGGTTATTGTTAATTTCTATGGAAATGGATCGGTCACAACACTTCAACAGTCCAAACTCGGTGAATCTCTAATATCAACTGCTATTCCACAATTCACACAGCCGCACCGAGTTATTTACGAAAAATATAAGACACTTCGTCGTCTCTGTTTATGTTTCAATGAAATAAGAGCAGTGAATAGTAGTATATATTCAATCAACAGAAGATTGTGCTTTCTTTGCCCGTTTCAAGATCGGTGTAGCGAAAGAAGAGAAAGATCTCCTCACACCGATCGTAACGGCAGCCAGCAAAACGTACGAATATGAATACGCGCACGCGAAATCAACAACAACAACAACAACAACCAAATCCAAAAAGAAATACGCTGTCGTTTCAGCAGCCGATACACTCGGCAACGCGCTGCAGCAGCGAAATAAAAAAAAAATTAAAACGAGTAAACAAACACAAATGAACAGCATCACCACTTAATTCGACACGGAAACGAAACGAATGCCACAGCATTTATAATAAAATAAGTGGATGGAAGAAAAAAAAAGATAAAGCGAACAAAAAAAAAAATCGACGATCGCAAAATCGGAATGTTTAAATGTTGATCGCGAGAGTAACTGTTGCGCTACATTGTTGGCTAAAAAAAAAAAAATCAGTTTTTCGATGTATTTCCATCGAAGTAGTTCTGTCAAAAGTCCGGCGATTGGAAGGTGCCAATTTCAAATTCAATTGGAAAACTATAGCTTCAAGTTAACTGATCAATTTTTATCGAAACTGGTGATTTTTTTTTGCTTTCCAGCCAATTTCAATGAGAAAACTAACTCTCTCAATGTAGAACAGTATTCGAAATGATGTCCAACCGATAAAAAAGTTGTTATTTTGCTACATTTATATTTTATATTCACCAACCACCGGTTGCGGCACACAAGCCGAGTGAACATTTTTTATTTTTATTTTTTTTTTGTATCTCTTTTTAAACGTACATTCGCTGTGTAAAACGGCTTCTCACTGAGAGCATAGAAGTTGGACGACCATCATTGTTGCATCCAATTAGAAATTTACTTTCAGAGAGAGAAAGAAAGAAAAAAAAACCATCGTAATCAGAAACTAAAAGTGATTTTCTAATGGAAAAGGTTCGATTACCGATTTAAAAAAAAAACAACACTTAATTACGTTTCTTTCAATATCTTTTACACTTTAATTAAAGCGTCAGTGGCTTGTCTAAACGTAATTATGAAAAGCACCTTTATGCTAGGGGGTAATAACATTCATTTTATTCATAAATATGCACACATATTCACGGAATCTATCAAAAATCCCAAAAAAACGTTCCAATTCACTAATATTCACAAAAAATCCTCATAATTGTCGATGTTGAATTCAGTGAATTCAGTGCATATCGGTGAATATTTGTGAATCTGACGAATTTTAGTGATTTCGTGTGAAGAGCTCCACTATAATAGCAGTTTTTCATAAGTGTGAAGAGCACCACTAGTAGTAACAGCTCCACTACTTACTTGAACGAGAATAAGCGAAGTATGTGTATTGCTACTGCACTGCGGCACTTGCGTTTGTATGTGTGAATTTTGACATTATGATACCAAAATTCCACCAGAATTCACCGGAATTCACAATTATGCACGCGTATTCATTCAAATCATATCAAATCCACATGTATTATTATTATTCTTCAGAATCCAATCGAAAAAGTCTCGTTATTACCCCCTAGCCTTTATGTACTATCACCATCAAGAAATCAAACCAATCGGTGAGATCGAAACGAACCACGAAAAACCAGCGCAGAAAAATAGCAACAGAAAGTAAGCAAAGAAAAGAGCAAACGAACGATTGAAACAACATGTTGATTTTTCAACGTTTTACTTCAACAACTTTACCTTTCGGTGGAACGGACGCTTGAATGGACGAGTTATCATCTACGAAAAACAGACTGTTACAGAATTATGGTAAAATTTGTGTTGGAAATATCTCGCTGCCGATTTGATTAGGCAACTGGAGTATTGTACCTTAGGATTTGAAATGGATTAGAATTTCAAATTTATCAGCTCTGCGTCAATATTTGAGCATACTGAATCTTCTGCTTATTTAAAGATTTATTCAAGAAGCGGAATTTCATTACGATCGATTTACTCAGTTTGCTGTGAAGTTGATTGTGTATTGGGGAAGGTCATCGGCATTGCCATTCTTTCCCACCTCCCCGGAGGGGGTTGGTTTTCAACAGCATCCATTTGAAGTTATATCATTTTTTTATTCATTTAAATGTAATTTTTAGACTCATTCCAATGAGTGTGTCCGTACGTTCAAGCTATTTCACCAAGAATGGTGGGTATTGTTCACTACTTCAATCATCAGGCATCATCAACTTTAACAATAGTTATAAATGTTTGCCATGATCCTTATTTCGTTTAACTGTTGTTTCATGTCTATGTGAATGTAATACCAATAAGGTCGTTTTAGAATGATTGAACATATTGATCAGCTGGTTACAAACGGCAGAGTAGTGCATTCCCGTACAAATTCGACTAAAACATGTGTATTAATTTTAAAATGATTCAACGATCAATTTCAATACATCATCAGTCAATCATGTGAAAACAGAACCACGCATTTCATTAACAAAGATAGCCAAAGAACTGGAAAGACCACTAAGACATAACACAATTTCTATGCATTTCGAACGGTTTCGCATAAGTCACCCAGAATAAGTAGATAGATTTCCATTCAAACTTTTGAAATATTTAAAACCTCTCGTAGTCACATCGAAACGGTGTTCGTAAATGCTTTTCAATGTTTTTTTTTTTCATTTGAACTCCAGAAGCTATGCAATTTCTTAAAATTCAATAATCATGAAAGCTTTGGAAAGCGGGTTCATATTTTATAGCAAAAAAAATGTACAGAGTAGCGTCCATCTGCTTCTAAAAAATGCGATTGTATTCCGAATTTTCGTGATCATTACGATGAATGTGTCGGCCACCGAAGATGACCAAATTATGTAACTTCTTTCTGTCCTTCGAAAGTAGTGACAAAATCAAAGGCACACACTAAATGTCTTCGGAATTTTTAAAATGTGAGTGAGTTTTCATTTAGAAAACGATCTTTTGATACTTACAGCTAAGCATGGACCGATCAAAAGGCAAGTGCACTTTCCAAACTCACCGCAAGCAATATAATAAACAGCAGTGTACAATGCAAGAATAGTATACGATCCGACGTAAAAGCATACAAAGTATGAATACCAATGCAATCTATGATCATCTTTGTACAATGGCAAGCCAGCTATTCCAAATGTAATTTTTCCTAAGCTGAACAAATATGACCATTTCTGCAACGGAGTTTTATATGTCTATCATCGTTTAATGGTTGGCAAGGTCTTCAGTAGTTCAAGTAGCGAAACTAATTTGATTTTTTCATTCAGAATCATTTTTTGTTCGAGATTTTCTCAAACCTTGAATCAATAAATTCAATATAAGTTTTCTGGGTGGTTACTGTACCAGTCAAAAAAGTAAGTAAATTTTTTTGAATAGTAATAACTAATTTTTTTAGTTTCGATCTAGGGGGAAATCGCTAATCAAATAATGCAAACATCTTGCAAATATTGCGAATAGAATAAATGTTGGAGTTATATTTGCAAGCATTTACATAGCACCATTCGCATCATTCGCACTATTCACTGCGTACGCACACACTTACAACTTGTTTGGATTGTTTGTTAGTATGCGCGCACAACTACGGATGATACCGTGTAAATACGCTTGCGAATACGATGTAAATATTCGCAAATGCGTCGTCTAAATGCGAATGGCGAATAGCAATTTCTCCCTAGGTTTCGATATTTTATTGGTTCTAATGAATCCCAAAACTTCGAAGCCAATTCAATCTTTCAATATAGTCGGTCGGGTACGGGCTTGCTATCACCTGGGATCGGATTTTTTTTTTGCATTTATTTGGCTGAAATTTTATGTCTTGGATGTACTACATACTATGTAGTACATAGACATAGGCAGGATTTTTCACTTATTTGAAAAAACTATCTAGATAAAATTGATTGAAAGTGAAATTATATAAATAAATTTATTTATTGATTTGATTTTAAGGTTTACTTAGAAAGACGACCATACAGTTGCTTGGAAAAGAGTAGTCTAGGACCGTCGTTAAATACCCAAATCTTTTCCAATAGTCAATTAAAATTATAATAATATACAGTTCAGTAGTCAGATAGGAGAAAAAAGAGTTAAATAGTAAAAGGCAAAGAAATAAATCACAGTTCACTACAAAATTAGTTCAATATTTGAAAAATCAGTCAGTTGATTATTCCAACCCGATGGTACTTGGATGAACACAACAGCGATCGATCTAGGGGCTTATGTGTCAAGCGAGTCCCACGATTCTTTTGCAATTCCCTTAGTATTAAAGCGAGACCTGCGAGTTCCTATGATGTTATACAATGGGACCCGCAAGTCCTGCGAGTCCCTGCGAGTCTTACGCATATTAATACTATGTTGTACGAGTCCATACGAGTCCAAGTGACATTTATTAGATTTTAAAATGACAAAAACAGATTTTGAAGTATTTTCAATTCAGTCATAAATAGTTCATCATTTCAACTGTTTGTTTTGTGTATTGTACCACTTGTTAAAACATTTCATTTAAAAAAAAGGAAAATACAGAGAAATTTTCAGGCGAAAGAGAATATTTTTTCAATATTGAATTCTAATTTGGGCATTGAAATTCCAAGAATTATTAATAGTTCATTGTTTTGCAAGTGAAATGTCACACTTTTTTATAATGGCAACGATAATCGATAATCAAATGGTTGAAAACAAATGAAGAGATTTTTTATTTAATAATATTTGCGTTAAAACTTTTTCTCTTTGTTTTGTTATATATTATTATTTGACTTATTTAATAATCGAAAATGTATAAATACATTTGTAGTTTTGCATCGTATACAATTTCAAACGAACGTGTATTAGTGAAATGATGAATTGGTTGGCAAAAAGTCTCGCTTGGACTCGCACGGAATCGCAATATTTGTGACTTTTTGCATAGTATTTGAACGTAGGGACTCGCGTAGACTTTCATATAAAATATACTGAAATTTGCGAGTCCTGCGATTCCTCAGCGAATTTGTACGATTCCCGCGATTCTTTAGCGATTCCTTAGCTATTTCGCACGATTCCCACGATTTTTTGCGAGTTTTCTTGGGAATCGCGCAACTCAGAAGCCCCTAGCGATCGATATACGTTACGCGAATAGTGCACAAAGAGAGCGAAAGACAAACCGATACGCACAAACTCATGAATACATAACTGTTGTCACAACCGAGCATATTGTCTGACTTGAGAAGAAGGATGGACGGACAAATGTTCAGAACAAAAATTCTTGTCCGCCCTCCCGAAAATTTGTCCTACTCAAAAATGTATCCGTCCGTTCTGAACATTTGTCTGTCCTTCCATCCGTTGATTTGAAAATCACCGACGGATGGACGGACAACACCCCGTCCATTGTACTTCTTTAATATAAACCGTATACATGTTGTATATTTTTTGAATATTTATCGTAAATATTCAAGTATGTACGACGCCATATTGGGTTTAAGCGTGAATATTTTTGTATATTTTGAATAAATGCGCAATACGCTTGAATATCGTTTCTTATTCCATCGATAAAGATGTATAAATCCCTCTAGTCTTTTCCCTGGAACTGAAATTTCGAAGTTTTCATGTGAACAAATGTCTTTCTGTCTATAGTTGATTTTTGAAAACTGTGAGTGCCATTTTGTTTCATTCATCGTCCCCAATCAAACGTATATAGTGTTCACTATGGCCAAAAAACGGGTACATTTTTGTTCCACAGTGATTATAACCATTTGGAATAATATCTTCAATATTTGTACATGGGATTGCTTGTGGGTACGTTTTTATTTCATTAGGTGGCACTAAACAAAAAGATGAATTGAAATGATGTACCTTTTTAAGCGAACACAAATAATATATGAGTAGCTTACACTTTCTCGCTGAGGTTGTGCAAATAGATCGATTGTTGATGTTAACATTGAATTAATAAACAAATAAAACATTTTTTTCTTATCAGTTCGAACAAAGAAAATGTAACACAAAATCTATCAGCTGAACGGTTTAATTGGCCAAGCAGTTTCCAGTGCTTTACCCCAAATAAACATATTCCTTGGGACAGCTCGCTTCATCGACCTAAAATTGAATGAGCAATGTGTTTTATCTCGATGTTATCGAGCCTTTGGAACGGGCATGAAATTGAATGATTCAACCCATTCTGAAGAAAATTGAAAAATTAATAAATTCATTTTAAAGGTTACCATTGCTTAAATAATAGCTCAAATTGAAACAAATGAATGCATTGATCTACAAATGTTTCTTTTTTTATTATTTAAATCAAAAATAAATAATGTTTGACAACAACAATTATACAATATACATGTATTTCACCATTTCATGGATATAGAAAATTTTCAGGACTATATGTGTACAAGCATTTTGTTGAATAGTATAATTTATCACAGTGGTCTTTGTAAACTTTTTCTATAAATAAACAATTTGAATTGAAATGATTCATTGGCTTGAGAATTAGCATACACTTGAAACACTTACGAACGTCTTTGCATGCTTCTAACGCTCCTAAGGCTAATTCTCTCAAATGTGTGGGTAATTGTGTTTCAATTTGTTTTTTCACTTTGGACTCAGACACCTCATTCTTTTTGGTTAGCTTGAATGCAATAAATAGCAAATTATAAAAATATTATTTTCATTCAAAATTGTTGAAGTATCGGAAATAATTTGTGTAGCTATTTTTTTTTTTTTTTGTTCAAACTCACAGTTCCGAAAGATTGTGCAACACATAATGTAAAACACTAAAGGAAGCAAAAGAATCAAACAAAAACTGCTTATAAATATATTTATACCGAAATTTCTTTGAATACTGGAACACATTACCTTAAGGCTCTTTTCATCGTCAGGCCATTCACCGCGATGCAAACCTGCAACAAGTCCTAAGAAAAATCGAACAAAGCCAAAAACATCAATTTGTAGTTGCTTTTAACTGAACATAGCATTTGTGAATACCTAAATCCACTCCCACTTTTTCTGAGCAAGATTTTCGAAAAAGAGCCAATGACTGTTCAACTTGTTTCATTGTCATCTTTAGAAATTTATATAAAAAAAAACATAGTTAAATTATATTTTGAATTAATAATTTTGTTTAACCGATGTTAATGAACTCACAGCTGCATGTGAAGCACAAAAAAAGTTTATTATCACGAAATAAAGTGTTATGAATTTAACACAGAATTGAAATGCTAACATTGCGATTGTTTTCCTATTTCTAAACTGGACACTTTAAATTTATGATTTGAATTTATTTTTATATAATTTTTGTTTTGCAATTATTTTTGAAAGCCGTTATAAATTAACAAACATCGAAGATTCTTTTGATCAGAGTGAGAGCTTTTGTGCAAAAACCCGCCTTTAAATATAACGCTAGAATTGAGAAATTTTTCCTAAACTGCACGTGACAATAACACGTTTGATTAATTATGAATTGGTAACAATAAAACGGAAGTTGCTGAACTCAAGAGATATTTCAAACTAAATGACATATTAAAAATGAGAACAAATGAATGAGAATGCTTGTTGTTATTGCAATCAAATATTGTTGTATCTATTTTTAACTACACAAATACATTGGATTAATATCCTGTATTGTGGACTGCAATTATGACACCATTTTGAATGAATATACGGGATATCTTAATTTGTTTCGCAAAATGGAATGCATCATAAAATTATTTAGGCCAGGTGTAAATGGAACATTTTCGCACGATAAAAGAAATTGCAATGTCATCTAATTAGTTGCTTGTTTGTCTAACACTTACACAATTGAACAAAACGTACTGAACAAAATCGTCATTCAAGCGCTCAATTTTTATGATGAATTCAAGAGAAGACTGTAATTACTTAATTGCGAATGAATTTTTATTTTCCAGCAAACTAAACCAATTTTTCGAAAAACACATCGATGAAGTATATTTATGTCAGAAATCAATCAATTGGCATAATTCGCATCTTTTATTTTGGAATTCAAATGAAAAGCTAAGTGTTTGTTTCTTTGTCAATAAAAAGAGGTTTTCATATTTATTGGATTGGTTTATAATTATCATCAACTTCGGCAAACACTTTGAATTTCACATAGTCTCTATCTCCATCATCGGCGTCATCTAAAATCGGTTGGTCAGTCACGTTGACATTGGTTACAGACAAATCTCCACATTAAAGTGATATTAGATGGCTGATATTTGTTGGAAGCGATTTACACGGTTGATAATCATGAATATAATCTCAATATTTCGCAGTTTTTCGGATTTTTTCCTGAAATGAAATGGTATTGAAGCCAAAAGAGGGCCATATTAAGTTGAACCAACACGAGTTTTTTTTCTAATTTATTTGTTATGAGTGCCCTCTTTTCAATAGACAAAATTAATGCAAATCAACGTTTTTTCCTCGGAACTAATGTAATAAAGTTGATGATATTGCCGGTCTTTGATTGAAAATTCACAAATGCTCGCAAGTAGATTTTTCCACCATTTCCATAAAAATAGCACATGGAGCAATACGTTTTAGACCTAAGTAACCGAATCCCATTATTTGGGTTAAATTTGACTTTTCTCCAATAATATGGTCTCTTTTAGGACTCCTGTAAAAATTTCATAACATTCATAATTTACGGTTCCTTGACTCTAACCCTTCAAAAAAGTTGTTATTTTCCAGTGGTTTGAGCTCAAGCTTTTTTCCTAGAGCATCTTTTTGAGATTTGTAAACAGATTATAGTCACTGGGTACCAAATCCAGAGAATACAGTAGGTATTCATGCAATTTTTCCAGTGCATATATTAAACGCAGTGCATATTCAAATTTGGCCGCCAACTGTCAATAGTTTCAAGTTTAAAAAAATCGCTCAAATACGCAAAAGCTAGAAGATTTCTACTTGAAATAACTAAACTATCAGTAGATTAGAAGATAGATTGAAGACACTTTCAAGTTAACGAGATGACCAAAAATGCTGAAGCTATAAAAGGATTTTAATTTGAAACTACTTGAACATGGCGCATACATGGTTAATATTTTAATTAATTTTTTTTTTCTTGGGTGCGAAAATTGTCATATAAAAAATCATAAATCCACTAAAGCCAAGCCTTAATTTGAACCCAAATATTCAAATGGCATGAGAAAAATAAAATGAATCAACAATTTGACATTAAAATAAAATGGAGTTTATTTCTTCATTGATGAATTAAACACTTTTGACATACAGAAACCAATCCATAAAAAAGAATTTCTTCTATCAATTTAAATTTAAACTGCCCACGAATCTAAGCTCTAAATTTAAAATTAATTTAATCAAACAATAAATACGAAAACAATGACAATATTTTGTTATTTTTAAGGGTACATAAAATCCTTTGGACTGAAATCATACATGCATTTCGTTGCGAAAAATATTTTATCACAGGGATCCTTGTATATTTTGTCTAAAAATTAAAAAAATAAAATTAGAAAAAAAATTAGAAAAAAAAACATACAAATCCTAGGTTATGTAGTTATCAATTGTTAAATATAAAGATATGAGTCTAGAATTATTGAAAAACTTACGAATATCTTTGCATGCTTCTAAAGCACCAAGAGCAAATGTTCTTAAATTGGCGGGTAGTTGAGTTTCAATTTGTTTTTTCACTTTGGTCTCAGACAATTCGTTCTTTTTAGTTAACTAAAATGAATGACAAAACATTAAGTTTTATCGTACATTCAATTGAAATAGTTCAATTTACTTACGGTTCCGGCTGACTGAGCAATACACATTGTGAAGCACTGAAAATGACCGATAATTTAAATGAAATATTCATTTCATTCGAATGGCATTAATTTTATTCATTGATTCTAATTCAAACCTTTAATTCCTTCTCGTTCTCTGGAAATTCACCGCGATGCATTCCATCAATGAGATCTGACAGAACAAACCAAATGTTCAATATAATTACAACAACAAAAAAAACAAATGGTTTTTCTTTTTCGGTTGCTATCACTTACGTTGTTGAACTCCAATCTTTTCAACACATGATTTGCGAAACATTGCCATTGATTGTTCGATTTGCTTCATTGTCATCTAGAAGCGAACAAAATAACCAACAGAGAAAATCATTTAAATTTTATTGACATTTAATTAATTTAAACAAACTTACCGCGCCATTCACCGAACACAGATAATTTAGAAGTAATAACAGAACTAATGAACATTGAGTTTGCATATCGTTGACTTTGAATAAACAACTCACTCGATAATGCGTATCAAATGCAAAAAAAAAAATGATTTTAACTTGATCACTGAGAATTTAGATTTATTAGAACAGAAAAAAAGTTTCGTTGAAATGTTGACAAAGCTTCAACAGTCTGTCTTGTCACCACTGTTTCGATTAAAACATCAATTTGATAGCATTCAACCCGGATGTCTTGGATTTTATAGCATTTGCCACGTGCGTCGACATACATCTTTCAACAAATCTATCGCCCACCCAATAAACATTGTTAGTTTTTAATTGTAGAGCAATTAAAATCGAAATTGAACAGTGGCGACAATTCATTTTGATATTTGATGTGGTATTTAAAAGCGTTGATAAGCACATCAAATCCCTTTGTATAGCGGAGGGGCGTTAACGAACGGTCAGCACATTTTTCAAAACTTGCTTTACTTAATTAATGTTTTTAAAATTCTTAGATTTACTTGGACACCTTCATTAGAACTTTTGAATTTTCTCAACAATTTGCAAGAACGTTGCGATTAAAGTACTTAAAATAATTTCCTTAACCAAAACAAATTATTTTGTTTTTTTGTTGTTGTTGTTGCTATTTCTAGATTCTTTTACAAAGTACAACATTCGGCGAATGTTTTCCGAGTGAAAAAAAAACTCATCATAACAGAAAACTGGCCAATTCAGGCACAGTCAGTTTTTGTTTTCACCTTAGTTAGCATATTTATATATACACGTGTGCAATATATATAATATATATTATTATTATTTTTCTAAGTTAAGTATGTTCAAAATAAACTTGAAAACGGCATGACAAGATAGACTTCAAAAATAGAAATAAAAGTATTCAGTGTTCTCAGGCCATGTTGAAATCTACGAAGCTTTTAATAAAATCGGTGATATCCAAAATATTGTTACTTTGCTTTACCGTTTGTAAAATAATTTTAAGCCATTTACCGAAATGTGTTGCTACAAATACATCATAATTGTTTTAAATCTTTACACTATTTGGCCATTGGAATTATCATCAAAATATGTGAATTCCATCACTTTTTTATTCTAATTGGGCGATGTAATCTCAAATAGAATTTGTGAGTAAATACTTAACCACAGTGGTTGAATCAAGGGGTAAATAACTCAAGGAATTATTCTTTCGGCCATAGGAATGAAATTGAATTCCATGGAATTACTTGGAATTACACAATTTTTATGAATTACATTTTGAGGAATTATGATGTCATCGCATTGTAAAATAATTACCGACCAAAAATGAATTACTTTTAAGTGTTATCTGCCCCTTGGGTTAAATACTTAATACGAATTTTAATACTTGATTCGCATACGTATTGCATTTTAATGTATTTCGTATGGAGATTTAATGAGATTTGTACACGTTTGTACACGTTTAAATGTTAAAAATCGTAATATAAAATACATTAAAATGCAATTATTGGTTATAAAGCATTGCCGCTGGTCTAGACCAATTTTAAAATGCAAACAATTACAACCAAACAATTGTTTAATATTAGAGCTGATTATGAACACTTTTTCGAACAATTTTTATTTTGCTCAGGCTGCTTCCAACTGTTTATGTATAAAGTGTAGTTTATGCTAAAAAATATTATGTTAAATTTTTTGTATTTTTTTTATACATTTATATAGTTCAAAATATTGGCGAATTCAAGGAAAAAAAATATCAAAAAATCGAAATATGCTGAAATATTTGCCTTGAATTAATCTAGGAATAAATACAACTCGTGCTTACGAGTCTGGGTATCTTCGTCAAAGCTGTAGATGCAAAATGATGTTTGGGGTTTATTTTTAGCAAACCACTTGGAACGAGGTACATTCAAAAATATTTCGAATCTGAGGCATTTCAGACTCCTACCAAATTTGGATATCTAATACATATCAATGATCAGACCGGACCTGGATCCATACTCTTGATTCTTGAAACGCGATAAAAACAAATAGAAATCTTAATCTTAAAACGTAAATGAAATCTTAAAAGTTTGCTCACGGTTCATGAGCCATTGAATATAGAAATTGAAATTATGATAGTGAGTAATCATGTCGAAAAAAACGAATGCGCCAAACTAAATTGAACCGTTGATTTGTTACGAGATTTTAAATGACAAATCTCATAATGATAAGCCGGATAGCAATGCAAAAATTGTAAATTGCAAGAGAAAAAAAAAAACAACAACAAAATGAGTGAAAAAGAAATTGTGCGACGGCACCGCGAGAGCATCGCCACAAGATTTCTCAGAATGTTTTGTGATTGTGTGTCGACGCTGATGTATAGCAATGTTGAACATTAGACATGAGAACTATCACGTTTACACAATCGCATCGATAAATACACCTAAGATTCACATTCAAATAACGGTTTAATTTCAGAAAAAAATACACTTGATTAAAACCGCCTGTACAAGGTCTGACATTCCAAAGTCTAGGCTCTCGGCTCTAAACATAGTCTTAGCTCCATATTTCTATCGCATATTAAACGTATACTATATTCAAATAAGAAAACAGAATCGTTTGAAAGTTGATTAAAACGAAATATATTTCTCCGTATATTTATTTGGGCGATAAGCAATTGAGCACTTGGGAAGACGGTCATCATAATTTGACCAAAGAATGTTCATTGAATCATTGATACGCGAAAAATGTTTTGAAAAATTGTTGAACATTTCAAGAACATTTGTCAAATCACAGAGAAAAAGGAGAAGAAAAAAAAATGTTAATTGGACTGCATCTTGTACGTGAAAAGTGATCAAGAGTATTGAAATATATAGTATTGTATATATATCGAAAACTATGGCACACAGTGAAACAAGCAAATTAAAATGAAGAAGAAAAAAAGCACACAACGAATGCAACGAATACTCGACACTGTCCATAAGATCTGCACAGGCAAACGTTGTGTGTTTATAATCATGATAATGTTTCAAACCAAAACTAAAACAAACAATAACATGACGTTGTATGTATTCGAAATTGATTTGCTCAGAAACACTCAACACTATTGAAAGGCAGCAATCGTCTGTACAGCGTACGGCACTGGCTTTGCACTGGTATTGTAGCGTATACGCATTCAGCGTGTGTTGTGTATGTGTATGTGGGCCTGGTCTGGCCATGCCATTTCATAGCATACATCCATCTTTTTCTCTATCGCTCTCTGTTCCTTCTGGCGTATGCATACCGAATTAAAAACAAATTTACATTTATGTTGATGTCGATGCTGCTGCTGCGGCTGTTTGACTATATTCAATCGTAGCTTGTATTGTTGCTGTTTATTATTATACTTTTTTTTTCTTTTCTTTCTTTCTTCAGTTGAGTGATAAATGCGGAATCGAACAGATCATTTAGTGTGTTGCTGCTGTGTAAAAAATTTTGCTTTTCCTTCCCTTTTTAGTTTTTTTTTTTTTCATTTTATTTTTGTTCATTTTTTCCGTTGGTTAACAATATAAAAAAAAAATTCGTGTCTCAAAATTCGAAAATCATTTTGAAAATTTCTACATATTCAAAATCGATTCTTTATCGTTCTGATTGCAAACGCATCATCATTTGTTTGTGCGTATTTTTTTTTTTTTTTTAATTTCACTTTGAATTGAATTCGGTGTGTTGTGCATGTGTGACTGTGCATGTATGTCGGTGTGTGTGTGTGGATAATTGTGGTTACTCGACGATTTCAATTAGTGCAAGTTTCAACGATCTAGACGAATGTGCCAATAACGTTGTCGGCCACTTGTTCATTGTAAGTTCAAATCGGAAATTTAACATACGACCAACAAAATCAACAGATTCTTCTCTTTTCATTGTTTGTAAAGTTTTATTTGACATTGATTTGGTTTTGAACTTGTGTGTGCTTGTTTATGGAATGGTAACAAACAAATAAATAAAAAAAATTGAGCAGCAAAATAACAGAAGAAACAACCGTTTGATTGTTATAAAAATCTATTACAAACCGAGGCTGCTCAAATCCGATTACTGTTAATGAAGTGCTTTCTATTTTTGCTCTTCATTCACTCCGATTCATTCATATTTGCGTTCACACTTTGGCTGCTATACAACGTATATGTGTATTTGCCATTGATTTGAGTTTGCTTATAAAGCGTCGAAATGCGCAAAAAGCTGAAATACGAGAAAAGAGTTATTTTTTTTTCTTTCTTAGTTTAAAGAAGAATGTTTTGCATTTTAGTCAGTTTTATGTATTGGATTCTCTTGTGAAGTAGGCAATAATTCAACATCATCTTCTGAATCACTGATCATTTTTTTTCGTTGAGGCAAAAATAAAACAAGACGATGGTAAAATACCGACCAACAACAACAACAACAACAACAACAACAAAAATCAACAATAACTGTAAACTGACTCATATTTCGATGATTATTTGGTGTCAATGGATTCTTAATAGCCTTTTCCCCATATGATTTTCTGTGCATTTTTTTTAAAGATTCATTTTAGGGCAAAATAACGGTATTTCACTTATCATTTGTCAGTGTTGTTATGGTTTGCCAATGAACCGATATTCATTTGATATCAGAATTGAGTTGAAAGATTGAATATTTGTTGAACGAAATTGCATTACAATATTCATGCTAATGCACATTTTCATCGTGGCACCACTTAAATTTTGTGGAAAGACCTCTTATCGAGCGGTCAATATGGATTGGTTGACGTACTAAACTGCACTTAGTTTAGATCTTTGTTTCACTTGTGTTTTGAATCTGTGCACTATTGGTCACATAATTCGATGCACGTGTCAAATGTTTAAAAGACAAATTCCAAAAGACCAGCATTTCGATATTACCTCAGATCATATGGTCTAATCTGTGTTAGAGCTATCATTTGAACTATGTACTACTTTTGAACATTTGAATCATTAAAATAAGCCGCAATAAATTAAAACGAAAGTCAACTTTGATGCAGCTGAAATGTGCGATCACATTGATACTACAACCAAAAAAAAAAAAAAAACATAAACTAAAGAAAAATAGAAGAAGCATTCCGGTGTGAAACAGTGAAAGAAACCGAAAAGCATGGAAAAAGCCCCGCATACACACTTGACTTGATTGTATTGAAGAAAACGTGTGAGCGCACTCAGCGATGATTGACCCCAAAACCAAATCTGAATGGCCGCATTTTTTTTTTGTTCGTTTGTAACTCAACACAAGCGCTCATTTTTTTTGTCGCACCTCTTTTTTTTCTGTATTTTGGTTTTATTCATACAATTTCATCATCACACATTTCGTTCTTTCGTTGACGATGGCACTGCGCGCTATCATATTTAAGCGCGGATTCTTGTCTCACAAAACCAGAGAGCAGTCGAAGAGAGAGAGAGACAGAGAGAAAGCAAACGTGCACGCGACTTTATTTGGTGCGTTTCTGAAACAATCGGTCAGTATTTTGTTTTTTGTTTTTTGAACGAAGTCGAAACGTGGAACAAGTGTGTGTGTGTGTGTGTCTGTTGGTATGCGGCAAGAATTATTGTCTTAGTGATAAATTGTGCGGTTTATTTTCGAATTCGAATGTTCTTTCACTTAATTTTTGTTGTGTGTGCTTGTTGGTTTTGTGTACAGTATAAAGTGTTCTGACGAATTGATTTCATTCATTTGAATTTTGACTGAGACAGAAATTGCGATTTACAGTAACAATAAATCACATCAAGCCCAATGGATCCCAATCGGTGAATGAAACGAAATTTCAACATTAAAAAGAAATTCGATTTTTGTTTTTGTTTTGTTTTACATTGAGCTATTGATCGCAAAGCAATTGGCTTTTAAGTAAATGCAAATATTCGCCATGATGTGGTTGCTCATCAGCATAATAATTAGTTGTTTTCTTTTTATTTAAATGGAGCTGTGCCAGTTTTAAATGGAAGATTCAAAAGCCAACATTTATTCGTTTTTGTTGCTGTTGTTTGAGATAATATTAACTGCGCTCGTTTACTCAACGTCATTTCGATGGAAATGGCTAAGTTTAAAAAAAAAAAAAAAAAAATTTCTCTCAAGAAATTGTTGCAATTGGCGCTGAGCACCTGTGAAACATATTATGTGAGAAGTGCGTTACATTTGTATTTTCACTTCATTTGTTTTTAGTGACGTCATTCGAAATTCTTTTGGAATGAATATCACTGCTATTCGTTTTGTCTTAGAATGGTTTCGAATGAATAAAACAGTGCCATCCGACAGCATCGATTTGAACAATTTCAATTCTAGGAAGAGAAAATATGCGTAGTTATGTGGGCAAACATAAGGTCAAAATGAAGAATGACAGCTCAAAAATGTTGGAATACTGTGTACATGTACAAAGTTTATTTTGTCATTGTTTTGTTCAAGTCAAACGAAATCAAGATGACTGACTGATTGAATTGTTTGAAAGACCTTCAACGGTGTCACTTCAATAGAGTCAAAATATTTATGCAGTAGACAAAATTCTATCAATTTCAAGAATTTACTCTAATTGAAGTTGCAAATAATTTTTTTGTCACCAATGGTTGCATTATGGTGAACATCACAATTGGTTAGTCAAATTTGAAATTGTTCCTAACAAATCAATTGTACATTTTTGCGAAATATTCCCAATCATACGTATGACATTTTAATATGGTCGATGACAAGTGTTTGTGCTTAAAAAACGTTGCTCGAAAAATTAAACGGCTCTATAAACAAATGTACGATTCATTGTGAATGCTCTGTTTTGAATTGTCATTCGGGGAGACGTTAACTAAATAACAGCTGTCAACCGAAAAACTAATGACATAAATACAATCTTTTTATACATTGAATCGTTGGTATCCGGGCAAATACATCGATTCGATTGAATAGTATCGGGCTGTTTTGTTGTTTTGCTGTATAATTGAAAAGTATTATTTTTTTTTGTAAATAAGCGATAGATTTGTTCGTAAAAAAAATCAGTTGTCAAGTGAATTCAAATCAAATCACAAGCCAAAACCAAATCGATGCACAATTTATTGAATGTTAATCTATTTTGCATGCATTATTACGTCATTTAAAAAAAACCGTGAATGATTCGTGTGTGATATCAGACTCCAAAAAAAAAGAAACCAATCAATTTGTGATGATATTTGTGCATATTACATCAATCTTGATTTAACATCAATAGTTGTGATCTTTTGGATTCAGGTCAGAAACCGTGCCGAATAGTTAGGTCATTGCGATAACTCTTTGACAACAACAATAACGAAAAAAAATGTCACAGCAAAGACAATTTTACATCATTTTCGAACATGGGCCATTGTTTCTAAACAAATTTTGTATTTGCGCTCACATCGTTTCGTAACAAATGTTACTCGGTCCACTTAATGCCTCAATATTTCCCAGCCAGTTTCATTCAAATGAAACAAACAATGCGTTTTAAAACGCATTTAAGAATAACAAAAGCCACACCATAATCTGGTACAATATGATGGATGTGTGTGCAAAAAACAACAACAACAACAACAAATGCAAAGTTTGGGAGGTCAAATGATAATTTACATAGAGACATTTGTTGTTGTTGTTGTTGTTGCTGTTATTTCTTTCATCAAATTGTTTGTCTAAGATTACGCGAAACGATTTTTCTTTTCTCTTTAAAAACGCTTTCTTGCAGTGTGTTTATATTTTATACATTTCAGAAGCCAATAATTGCTAAATGAGTGAGCATATGTCGAGGGAAAAAGCAAAATGCGCAAAATTCAAAGACACTACTAAGTGAGAGACGCGAGCATAGGGAGCAACCAAATTAAAGAAACCAAGACACATCCACAGGCAATAACAACCAAAACTCTAGGCGATAACACTACCATCAAACTTGCAATCGATTTCGTTAGATTTCATCACAAACAAGTAAGTCGTTATTTATTTGTTATTATTGACTGTTTGACTGAATGGTCAAGGCATGCCAAGTGCCAAGTTTCAAGTGTGATTGTGCTCGTATCAGATTGATGAGCTTTAGAGGCCTTTAGGTTCTTTATTGGATTAAATATTGAGAATTCCGACGAATGTGTCGAATAATTGAGTGTGTTTTGGCCGGCCTTCTAATCCATTTATAAATATCAAGTGTAAATTGTTTATCAAAATATTCTTTATTCTATAAATCGAGAGTTTCGATTCGAGACGTCACTAGCCAATAGATTGACCCAGTTTTACTGTTGAAAATCTAGTTTACGACCAACAATTCTTGTCATACTTAAATATTCCATCAACAATCAATGTGATTTGATGGTTTGAGTTGCGATGATTTTCACTTAAGTCTGGAATTTACACCAAATTTAGTGTCTAAAACATTTTTACATAATCTCATCAGTTTTGTGTGATATTTTGTGGGTCATGTGTCTCTTTCTAAGTCGGATAACTTAAAAACGGGTTTATCTTCAAAGAAAGTGACACTGTTTGAAACTCTCATGCAAAGTGAAAAAACAAATACACAATTGACTGACTTAAATTTCATAGGTGACAGAGGTTAGAGTGAATTGTACTAATTTCCGGCTTGAATCAAATATAATTTGAAAGTGAACGAACTTGATGAAATTCCATAAGTTCCATACGCAAATGAATCCATATAGAAATGGGTGACCGAATGTCTTGAAGAGACCAACGACTTTGGTTCATGTTATTGAGTTGAGTCTCATCTTTGATGATTTTCCAACGCAAAGCGATTTCGATTGAATTTTTAAATTTTTATTTTAGCTTGTTTCAAATGATTTTCACCAAGTCTTAGGCTATCCCCCCACTCTCATTTGAGAGACGATTACAAATGCCGTTATTCATTACATATTCGTGTATTTCAACAAACCAACATCTCAACCTGGTGAAATGACCCACTTTTCTGTTTGTCATAGTAATAAACAGTGTTATTTAATAGGAATTCCAGAGACGGAGACTGCTTTTGTTTGAGCATAATATTTTGATTGGCTCTGTGTATATTTCGAATTGATTACCATTCAAAGTAAAAGCATTTTACAAATTTAATTGTCACTTTCATTTGAAGTTGAATTGGCCGCGGAAAGAATGTTTCAAATATTCACTGTCGATGCGCCCGATTTTAATGGGTTCTTTTTATTTGAAAAGATAAATGTACGAACTTAGATTCTTTTCAAGGCGACTTGACCTTGGAACTGAAGCCCATCGGAGGGCTTTAAACGTTGTTCGATTTCAATGAACATATAAAACACATTTTGTTGTTTGTTCACACGCACACACATTTAATGGCTGAAAGATACTTTATTGACGTCACTAAAATGCATTATAATTAAATTTAACGGTTGAAAACAAAAATCACCGAAATACCTTTCCAGCTAAACTGAATACACAAAATACGATGAGGTGAAAGTAACAAAAATCGATATCAGATCCAGAATAGCTTTCAACTCCATTACGCATCGTCAATTTAGACCCAAGTGGAAAGTGAAATGACTGCAATTAATCACCAGAAAATCGAATGCGACTTGATTCGAATTTCATCTCGAATCCAATTAGATGATATTCAACTTTTGGATGAGTTGAATCTAACTTTTTTTTTGGAAAACTATAAACCTGTGTTTTTAGCCGATTTGCGATTCCAAGTGGAACAGTTTAATTTTGAAGCGAAAAGAGTGAATGGAATATAAAAATATCAACGGGAATCTCTTTCTTAATTCACACGTTCATATTCAGTTTGGTTCGTTTCGTTTAAATAGAATCTGTAATTTTGTGCTTATTGTTCGGTGCAATACAATTGGTTTCATGTGTGTTTTTATTGTATCAGCTAAACTTGAAGAAAATACATAATAAAATTGTCAAATATAAAAAAAAAATATCACGAAATTCCAAATTATCTTAATATTTTTCTAAAGTTTTGTGATACTTTCCTGGAAATAGATCGTTTTTTCACATAGAATCATACGCATATTATATCTATCCCGTATATATGCGGCATTTACTACAGTATTTTATTCCAGCCATTCAAAAAACTAAACCAGTTCATGAAGTGAAATTGAGTCTATGTGGCTACTTTGCGATTGTCCGAGTCTATGTGTCATTCATTTTCAAAGATTAGAATAAAGTATAAAATGAATCAGTATGATTCAGCTTTTACTTTATTCCACTTCAATGTAATTAGATGATAAAAATAGATGATATCTTGTCAAATTAGATTGATAGCATTCTAAATGCGGTGAAAATAAAATATTTGAAAAATGCTCAAAATGTGTGGAAATATTTCAGGAATTTAATAAAAGTCCTTAAAAAAATATGTATAAACCAGAAATATTTAATATTTCAATTTAATTTGTTATTTTGCGTGTTTCACGTATTTCAGTCTGGATTAAATGCGTCACAAGGGCTTCGCGTAAAAATAGATAAGATCTATGTGTGTGAGTGAGTGATTGTTTGTTTGTTTGTGCGTAATATTGGTAAGTGAACTCGAAACGGAACTGACTTGAACATAGCAATTATGATGCAGTGCAATTCAATATCTTATCATGATTGTTCTATAATTCTTCGTCCAAACAAATGCTAAATCAGTTAATCCGCTTAGGCAGTTGCGTGCTCATTAAAATTAAATTCGCATTTAGAAAATCATCAGCAAACAAGCAAGCAAACACAACAGAAATAGTCATGATGAGTCAATGCAATTTCGCATGCATTTAACAATAATGACAATTAGAACCGTATTTGGTGGCCATTGAATGTAATAAAATAAAACATTGAACATTGATAGCTTCAAGTCTATTGTCTGTCAAAAAACAGTAACCAACAATAAAGATTTAAAAATGTTAATTAAGAATTTTTTTGAACCCCGAGGGAGAGAGAGAGAAAGAGATAAATTTTGATGTATATTTACTTTGGTTGAAAATAGTGAATACAAACAATATGAAACTAATTTGTCAATGTCAAGTATAATAATAATATTTTGATTTTTTTCACTTTTACCTCTAAATGGAAAAAGCGTGCAAAAGCGTGCAAAAGCGTTCAAACTAAAAATCTTAAGGAATTTATTTTTTTTACCAATTTGTCTCTCTGGAGTTATTTTCTTTGTGTGTTTGGTGACATTTTTTTTCTCAACAGTAGGCAATGCGGAAAAGTCAATCTTACGCATACAATTGATTTATTTCAAAAATCCACTTGATCGATGTTGAACTCAGAGCTGATAATACACTCAATTCAATAGTGCACGTGCCGTGCAATGCAATATTATTGAATACAATTTTCGATGCAATAAATTAAATTGAGTCATTTAGCATGTGAAAATATCACTAAGTATTCTATTTTAATCCGTATGTTGCTGTTTTGTTGTTGCATTTGAATTCTGAAGTGTATGAGTGAAAATGATCGATAATAAATTAAATAGATATTAACTGATACCGGTATAACACCATGAAATATTTACAGCCTTTTGTTATTTCGATTAAGTGTAGACATAAAGGGGCGAGGGGGAGGGAGAGTAAGAGTGGTTTGCATGCGTTTTTTGTTATTAGTGCGTTCATATGTGTGGAATCTACACTGTAGATTGTATTTATTATTCAAATAAATTATAATAATCACCAAGTGGCGTCATGGGCTCACTAAATGTCAACCAATTCAATCAACTTTTCTTCACTTTCTACTCATTTTTAATTCCAGATATAATAATAAACGAACTGTAAACCGCTGAAACTCTCATAGCAAAAGAAACTGCCTTACCGTGAGCGAAAATTCCGAACGATAAAGTTCAAACGTCAAAATCACAATAAAATCGTCGTAGAATAAACAATTGTTTTGGCTAAAATAAACAAAATAAAACAAACAAACAAAAAATTTGAAAATATGAAAATTCAATATGAATTATCGGCCATCGTTTATAAGTTACTTGTATCGCTGCTACTTTTAACGAATGTTAATGGATTACCGTTTTTATTCGGCACTTCATACGGAAGTCGCGATCATATGATTGAATATCAAACACCGGACGACAGTTGGAATATAACGAGTGTTCCACGAAGCATTACACCGCATTTACTAGTTACAAAGGAGTCAAATCATGAAATACCACCACGAAAAAGCGATCAACAAATTGAAGATGAACTTCTTAAGCGGCTGCGTGAAATCAAGGTAACCCGAGCTCGAATGTTCATGATACGGTTCTTTTCATTCAATCGAATTCGGAACATTTATTTTGATTTTCGTTTTTTTTTTCTTTCTTTTTCGTCTCAATTGTAGGAGAGTAACAGCACAGGCCGGATGCTATGGTTTGATACCACAGATCTGATGCATTATCCACCATTCGTTGATAAAACATTGAAGCTATTCAACTTGAAGCAAGTCGCACATGAGCTCGAAACAAGTGTTATGTCAAAGGTCTCATGCACTGCATGCACAGCAGGTTTGTCAACAGAATTTTGTTTTACATGCACGTAAACAAATGAAAATGCATTGAAATGTTTAGAGTTTATAGTTTATAAATAATGATCTTTCTGAGTACATGAATAAATAAGCATTTCCGTTGTGTTTTTTTTTTTTTTTTGTAAATTTTAGGTGCCGGATTACTGATGCATTACATAAAAATCGGCAAAAGCAATGAAGAGATCATTAAAACGATTTATCAGTTTTGTGTAAATTTAAAAATTCAAACACCTCGAGTATGTGAAGGTGTTAGTCACTTGTTTGGTACCGAAGTGATTTATGTATTGAAACGTGTTACAATTGGCCCGGATGAAATCTGTAGCTTTGTTATTGGTGATGCATGCGGTGATGTTTATAATCCACTTCACGAATGGGATGTTACATTTCCACCGGTACCAAAGCCAGAAATTCACGATATTCCATTGCCAAAAGAGGGATTCCCAACATTTAAGGTGCTTCATTTGTCCGATACACATTATGATCCGTACTACACCGAAGGTACAAATGCCGATTGCAATGAGCCACTTTGTTGTCGGTTGACACATGGTCGACCAAATACACCACATAATGCAGCCGGAAAATGGGGCGATTATCGGAAATGTGATACACCAAAACGTACCATCGATCATCTATTGGATCACATCGCTGAAACACACACGGTGAGACAATAGGTACTAAAAGCGAATCGCTTACCATAAGAAGTGTTCCTATGATTGATATTTTAGGACATTGATTACATTATTTGGACAGGTGATCTGGTGCCGCACGACGTTTGGAATCAAACAAAAGAGGAAAATTTGAAAATCATCAAAGAAACGGTCATCCAAATGTCGGACAAATTCCCGGGTGTACCAATCTTTCCAGCTTTAGGCAATCACGAAAGCGCACCAGTCAACAGGTAATCGATAAAAAAAAGTTTTTTCATTTCTCAAAAGAAAAATAGGATTTTTTTAACACTAACAATTGTTTGTTTTTTTGTTTTTTTTAGTTTCCCGCCTCCGTTTGTTCAACAGCAAGACATCTCGATTTCATGGTTGTACGATGAGCTTGATACATTGTGGCGCCGATGGTTACCGGCAAGTGTATCTCATACGATACGACGCGGTGCATTTTATTCGGTGCTTGTTCGGCCAGGATTTCGAATCATTTCGTTAAACATGAACTATTGTAATAATAAAAATTGGTGGCTTCTTTTGAACTCCACCGATCCGGCAACCGAACTACAATGGTTCATTTATGAATTACAAAGTGCCGAATTTTCCAATGAAAAAGTGCATATTGTGGGCCATATTCCGCCCGGTCATCCGGATTGTTTAAAAGTTTGGTCACGCAATTTCTATGAAATTATCACAAGATACGAGAGCACAGTCACCGCTCAATTTTATGGCCACACGCATTTCGATGAGTTCGAAGTATTTTACGATCCCAAAGACTTGAGTATGTTTTGATTTGGGCATTTTTAAAATTTCAAATCTGTTTTTTTTTTTCTCGAACAAATTTTCATTTGGATTTTGATTTTTTGTTTAGGTCGTGCCACAAATATAGCCTATATCGGACCATCCGTAACGCCATATGATAACCTGAATCCAGGCTATCGAATTTATTATGTAGACGGCGATCATGATGCAACCACACGTTTGGTTATTGATCATGAAAACTGGATTATGAATTTAAAGGAGGCAAACTTATATGACTATCCCATTTGGTATAAATTGTATTCAACGAGATTTGCATATTCCATGCGTGGTTTACGGCCTGTTGATTGGGACGAACTAATCAACACAATGACTAATAATGATGAAATTTTTGACTTGTATTACAAGTAAGTGTTAGATTTTATTTATTAAATTTGACTAAGTGAGGCGGTAAAATGTACTGATTTAATTTGATTGCACATTTGAATGAAATTATTTGTGTTTTTGGACAGGCACTACTGGAAGAATTCACCCCTGAGACCGCAATGTTCATTTGAATGTAAAAAGCACATTCTTTGCCAAGCTAAAAGTGGACGCAGCCACGATCGGAAGCATTTTTGTGAAGGTGTCGAATCGAAAATCGATGAAGGCAATTCCAAAAGCTGGGGAGCATGGTTCTATCGAGGACTTAGTGTTTCGTAAGCCACATTTTTGATTTCTATTCAAATTATGCTATTTTCACATTAAAATTCATACTCACGTTTATTCAATTTATACCCACCGAGGGGCAAATCACATTGAAAATTAGTTTTTGGCTGGCACTCACAATGTAAATTCGGAAATTACTCTTTAAATGATTTCCCCACTCTCATTAAAATTTATACACACAATCATGTTTAACAGTTTTGAAGAATTTTTTCTAGTTATTTATTTTAACAACTTAAACGTAAAGTGATAAAATTTTCTATTTCTTGAACGGTGAATGGTTCGAAATCTTTAATGGTGATGGTGTACTAATGCAATAAATTGCTTAAAATAGAACAACAGAGCAACCAATGACAGAAAACAACGATGAAAGCTCTGAATCTATTTTAACTAATGAAGTAACTCTACCAGTTAACCACACAGAGTCTTCTGACATCAATGAAGATTACATGAATGCGATCATTAAATTAGAGAGAGAAAAAAATAGTACAGAGTTTACAACACAACTCAATCAAACCATGGACGAGCCGGAAAACAATGCAACAGAATCAACTTCTGATCTGTCAAGATTAATCAGCGTTATATGCATCTGGTGTTAAGTCATACTAGAAATAAATAAACCAAATTATTTTTTTTTTTTTTGTTATCACTGAATTGTTTCTAATCAATTCTGTAACAAAATTGTACAATTTCTCTAATCTAACCATTAAATTCTCAAATTTATAGTATTGTTGGTTTGGGTTGTCTTTTGTTGTTATAGTTTTGACTATTCCTTATCATTAATAAATGCGTAATGTATATAAAATGACTGACCACTGTATATTAACATGCAATAAATACACGTGATACGTCCAATTGAATATGATTTGTATTTTGATGATTTCAATTTTCGAACAACATGAACCGACAACAGAATGAACGTTATCATGTCAATTACGAAGCTGCCCAAATATGTCATGGGATTCGGTTAGTGTTCATTGGTTATTTCATGAATGCCAGCGGCCAGTAGTAGCAGACCAGATACAACAATTTAAACGTTTAAACACAATTCGCAGTAAACGACAGCTAAATAAACTAATTTATTTATTTATTCGAAATGAACGGTAATTGTTTACTGGATATCATTTTCAATTTAAAAACAAAAACAACACAAATTTAAAAAAACAAAAACAAAACTCACACTCACACAAAACATGAAGACAATCAAACTATAAATTATTACTCATAATTTATAAAGCATTTTTTAAGAATTAGCAAATTGATTTCACTTCTCTTTTGTAACTTAATTTATTTGAAGAAAAACGAAACAATGAAATAAACGAAGGCCTTGTGATAAAATAAAATAATTGACATTCGAAATAATTGAGAAAAAATAAAAACAAAAATAAAACAGTTATTAAAGAAATGCTGAAAAAATTACCAAATGTTTTTTTTAATGTGTCTAGGATTATATTATCGTGCCATGAAAAGGATCGATTTCTTTAAAATGGCGGCTTTGAGCAAAAGGTAAAATATAAATAGTGAAATTTTACGGAATCAAATCTTTTTTTACTATGTTCTATGGAAGTGTGCTTGACAAATCGGTTCAAAAGAAAAAAAATCATTTAGAAAAAGCTCAATATATTCAGTTATCTGGATTTAGCTAGGGGAATTTATCAAAATGAATATTTTGCAAATATCGTAAATATGTGCTATCTGCTTATGGACACGTACATGTAAATCTGCAAATATTTGCAAATCGTGCAAATCAAATACAACAACAACAACTGTCACTTTCAGCAGATACTGAGCAAATCTGGCAAATATTGTGTGAATATCGCAAATAAAATGGCATATTTGCATCTCAAATCACTACAAATCTCACAAATAATTCGCAAATATCGCAAATATATAATATTTGAAATTTGATGAATTGATGAATTTTCGCACAAATGCGGACTAATCATGGGGTTATTCACACTAGTAAAACTAGCAAAAACTAGCAGAAAATTGCGGTCCATCGATTCAATACATTATAGTTATTTTACCAGTTTTATCAATGAACTGAGAATATAAACAGAAATAATTAGTATCGCCCAAATAACACCATCAAGAAGAACGATCAAATAAAAATGCATTTTTGTCCTGTTTTAATCAAAGTTAATATAAAAATATAACTAGAAAAACTAGCAAAAACTAGCGAAACTAGCATCCATGAATATCCCCATAGGACCAATTCACTCAAAATTAGTCCTATAAAGCCCCATTCATATGTTTAAAAATTGAATTGGAAATAATTTTAAAAATTCGTTTTTTTTAAATGCGTGAGCATTTAACGGTTAACATACGGTCTAACGGTTTGAGTTTGCAAAATAATCAAACAGATTTATTTATTCATTGATGAAACAGTAAATTTATTAATTGTGTTTCCTCCATAAAATAAATCTAAATGTCATTAATTGAAAAAAAAATAAAACGAACATTGAATCTAATCGAAAAAAATTAAATCTATCTGAATTTCTGAATAAATAAGAATAAAACAAATTTTATTGGTTTATTTAATCTAATTTACGCCTCTTTATTAACCAATTGTAATTTACAATTGTGCTTTTGTTTTTAAAATTGTAATTAGTTGGTATGTGTTGAGCCCCCATTATTCATTTAATCCCATCCAGCCCAGTCATTGCTGCTGCCTCCGCTTGACCATCCACTTCCTCCGCTTGAGTAACCGCCACCATTTGACCAACCGCCATTACCGCCGGAGTATCCACCTAAAATTTTAATTAAGACAAATATATTATTAGCAATAATTATTTTTCATTCAACTCTTTTATGCATGAAAAAATGACATTGAGAAACTGAACAAAAATTAAAAAACAAAACAAAAAAATCGACTGAACTTTGTTGGCCAACGAAAAATAAAAATATGTGCAGATATGCATCCAAAAAAAAATTTCATCAAGTTACACCAACGTATTCGATATTAAATTGGTCACAAAACAATTATATGTTTATGTAGCAAAAAATCAAGATAACAGAATTGAGTATTACCTGAGTAACCACCGCTGGATGGTTCAGAGATAATTCTGACATTGACAACTTGTGGAGCTTGTTGGGCATAGCCACCTGAGTATCCGCCACCGCCGCCAGAGTAACCTCCATGACCACCGCTGTAGCCACCTGATGATCCTCCGTTAACATGGATGACCTGTAATTTAGTGATAATGGAGCATTAGTGATTTGTACAAATAAAATCCAGATTTTATTAGACAATTTTTCACGTCAAAATTTGTTCGAATGTACGAATATTTTGTCAATATAAACTCTCTGGTTAAAAGAGGGACAAATACAATGAAGTGTACTTCGACAAAACAGTTACTAGCACATTTTCACGGAGTTTCATATATTTGTAAAAAAAAATGTTTTAAATTACTTTGACAACTTGGGCGTTTTGGGCGTTTCCACCATTACCGCCGCCGCCACCACCACCAAGACTTCCTAAAGCGCTCAATTTTTGTTGCAAAAGGCCTTGGATGTTGATACCGCTGCCACCACTGCCGCCACCTCCAAGGAGTGATGAGAGGCCAATGCCAGCGTTGGCACATGCGAACAAAGCTACTAAGCAAATAAACACCTAAAAATTGATTGAAATTGCACATTAGCATCATGTCATCAATGGCATCACATTTGTGTCACAATTTTATTCCACAGATTTTCAATTTTTTTTTTCTTTCTCATCGAAATCACAACACTTTTAACGCAAATTAAACCATTTCAAATACCTTCATTTTGTTGAATTTATTTTGTATACACTACAGCTACTAAATGGCAACTAATTCAGAGATCGAATATATCGTTCGCTTTTATATCAATTCATCCGTCGCAAAAGCGTTCTCAATATGTTCACGCAATCGAATTAATATATGCACATTAACCATTTAACATAGCATCTTCTAATAGATGATCAAAAGTAATACGACAGGTTAAGCCCAACAACAAGAATAGAATAAATTATAGATGGCCAGCCGATTCACAACAACTCGCGTTGTTATACCACACGGATACACTTGTCCTTTAAACACTTGTACAACTTCTTACGCTTCTTTGGAAAAGCCTCCATTTTTTCAAAAAAAAATTTTTTTTCAAATTTAATTGATTAAATACTCTCGTAAGGTAGAAATCAATTACAGTGCATTACAATTTCGATATAAGAAACGTTTAATGACGAATTTGTTTGTGCGACTTTGTGACATAATCGATAGAGTATAGCAACAGAATTTAGAAGAGATAAGAAGAAACAAAACAAAAAAACAATCGACGTCTCAATCGAAAGATAAATTACCATTTCAAATACATAAGGAAGTGATTAAAAATTCTGATGCTCAAAAAAATTCTAGATCGATAAATATTACATCAGCGAAAAAAAATGGCCTGATGAATGAAGCGGCCTCTTTTGTAGCGGCGGTCCGAAGTGTTTTTTTTCTCGCTTTTTTTTATATTCTTCGCTTTCAAATGTTTCCTATTTTCAGTTGAATTTTTTTTGTAAAATTATTTAAAATTGATGTAAAATGGCCACAATTAATCCAATGATAACATTTGTTCATAGGCGTTGATTCATTAGCATAACGTAGATTATGAATATGAATCAGTTGAATTTTATATCTATTTTGTCCGTCGTATTTCTTTTTATAGATATTGTTTCGACGCACAAAGATTTGTCAAATAATATTTAAAAGTTCAAACTAGTTTTTTTTTGCTGTAAGTCATAAAGTTCTGATCCATTCACGGTGAATGGACAAATGTTGTTGTGATAAATTCTTATGTTGAATATCAGGTGCATGATATTTTCACATGTGAATCAAAAGACCATGTAACTAACGATGATTATATTGATGTGATTCAATGTCATTGATGTTACTTTAAAGTGGATGATTTAAAACACAGTAGATGTTGTTGTTTGGTTTTAACTCAACTACGATTGTGATTTTTTTGTTTCGTTTGTTGGCACATTCTTCAAGTTGTACTCCATATAAAAAAACACTCTTTGCATCGCATTTTGTTGTCGGAATGTTACTTTTTTTAAAAAGTAAAACAAAAAAATCGAATCCAATTTTAACTTATCAAATTAGTGTACATTTGTGGACTTTGAAGAGATCTTGAAACACTATTAGAATAATATTGTCATGCAACATAAAATTTGAATCTCATCAATTTGAGTAATTAGCCCGAATTAGCGTCAGTTAATCATTTTATTAAATCATAATCAACAGCTTTGTATCAAATGAAATTGTGTGTGTAAATATGAGTTTTTTTTTTAAATGATTTAATATAGTTTGAATTGTTAAATATTAAAAATCGAAATCGTACCAATCTAAGAACGACCAATGCCGATTCCATTGATGAAAAAACATATTTTAAAATTAAGTTTTAAATATGTGTCAAAATATTAATTCTCGTGTTCCATGATCTACTTTGGTGTCTAGTACATGCCATTCGATTTCGTGTTATATGCTCGGGTATGCTAATAATTCGAAGACTGCGGATGTGTGACATTTTCGATCGTATCATCATGGTGTCGTTTTTTTTGTTCATGTGATTTTGTTTCGAAGCACAGAAATCGATGAGCAGCGCAACAGTTCAAACACGTTTTTTTGTATCATTCGCGCCAAAAATTGTGTTTCAGATTTTTTTTTTTATTGAAAAAATGCCAAATTACCGCATTTAACCGTATAAATTAGCAAAAAAAAGAGGTGAAAATCATAATAGCCTTTGGCATACATCGAAAAGAAATCGAAAGTAGAATTTCTATATTGATCTGTTAGCAACAATTTACCTTAACCGAAACTGTGACACTGTTTCCAACTCAAATTTGGAAATTAGTTACAATAGATGATTCAAAAAGATTGAATCAAATCATTTATTTGAATCTGTTCCCACTTTAGGATCATCCAGATATACTGAAATATTTTAAAAAAAAATTCAATCTGAAATCAAATATAATCATTTATATGTTGTCTTCATTATTGAATATTTTGTTAATCTTTCAATAGTTTGTCGTCGTTTTTAAATTTGTCGATTCCAGCACAGAGTGGTTTTCCATTGAGATACCTGACAATTGTGATCAAATTTGACTCATGTTTAATAGGAAACCTCCTGAAACAATCATAATATAAATATTATGATATCAAATTTGCTATTTGCTATCTCTATACAATAGCTAAAGGTCTTACTTGCTACTTCAGCGATTGGAATCGCTCGCGATTGCCCTATCAAAATTATATACATAAGGAATCGCGCCGTGATTGAATTTGTATGTGAAGTAGCAAGCAAGACCTTAACGTGCTGAGGTACAGAGAACAAAAAATAAAAAAAAATATTAGGACAAAGTCTTGAAATGAACAGAAAACCAGTCTGAAAACAAATATTGAAGGGAACAAAACAAATCACAAACGGTTTATGTGACAAAACGATTCTATGCCATCAAATGAATTCTTTTCAACTGCTTTTTTCCAATTCAGAATCGAATGTTTACAATTTGCACTAGATGCCACTTTTGATCAAGAATAAAGTTTTTAACATCAAACTCATGTTTTTTTTATATGAAGTTCTAAAAAAGCTTATCTAATCAACCGAACCGAATTTTCACTCCAAAACAAATGACCAACGAAACAGAACAAAAACTTTTATGAAAGGAAAAGCTTGCAAGCTCCACTGACAGCATAAATTCCAGCTCTTTGATGCTAACACACTATGGAAAGCTAGAGGCTGCGTGTTTAACGAATAGATATTTGAAATTTTAATCGAGTTTTTTTTTTTTTACTGTTTTTATAAGTTTTAAAATATAGCTTAAAACATTGATATGTGGAACGTGGAACGGAGAAGAGGTGGTATACGGAGTAAATTGCAGTAAACTAATAAAAGAATAAAAAAAAAATTATTTATTTTACATTCTCATTTATATGTTAGCGGATAAAGCAAACCAGTTACGTCGAAATAAACTTGGAAACAGTTTAGATAGAGCCAGAACTCATCGAAGCAATATCAATGGAGCTAATGAAGCCAGTGGAGGAGATGTCATATAAAATAGTCTATATTAAGGGTGTATAGCAAACAATTTCCCACATTTTAAGTTTTGAATGAATTTATCAACCGATTATAAAACATTCATTCTTTGAACGTGAATAAAATACATAAATATCCTCTGATACCCTATATTTGACCAATTACGTGAGAATTTGTTCAATCTACGTGGTGTGTCTCAATTTTGTAAAATTTTATTGATTTTCTTCAGCATAGAATCGAATGAATGAATTTTAATATCGAATTTGATTGAACAATCAATGCACTACGATTGGTTGTTTGAATTACTTTGAATGATGCTTAAGCACCTTATGTCTGAAAAATCAATTGTGCATGCTAATGTGGCGTCATAAAAAATACGATCGAGTAGTAGCAGTAGAAGTAGTAGCAGTAGCAATGACAAGTAGCCGTGGAAATCGTTAAGATATAATTAATTGATGCTGGCAAATGATAATCGCCCAAAAACCGTCAAGTATTTACGAGTATACTCAATGCTTTTACATCAAAACCAATTGATTCATCGTCACATTGCTTATGCATATATTAAATTACATACTTGATATCGATCTAAATGGCTTCATTATCTTCAACTTAAGCTCAATGGCTTTTGACTAGTAAAAATAACACACTGTCGTTTGTATGTGTGTGTTTGTGTGTGCGTTTTATGCACATTATAGTACTGAACCGTGTGCTGTACACGAGCAGTGTTTGATCACTTGATCTGAATTTGAATGAAAACAATGGGCTTATTTACTTAGTTCGTTTAAAAATAACAAGTAAAATTGAAGAGTGCTTATTATTTTGCCTATTTGAATGCACCATCAATTTTTGTTGCTTTGCCTTTGACATATTTTTTTATGACTTCTTCAATGCTAGATCAGCATAGTAATATTTGTTTTAATATGTAAATAAAAAAAAACACACACAAAATTTCCCCGCTCTTAGTTCATGATGCGTGTTGTTGCATGTGAAAATCATGCCAGGCCAGTTCAGTCAACACATTTTGACGTGTGATTCTTAACATTTGTGAGTGGACAGGATTCTGTGTGACTATCAATGGAATGCATTGTTTTATTTAGAAAATATCTGCTATTTTCAGCCCCTATTTTAAAATATAAATAATTTATTCGAAATGTTTTCAAAACATTGAAAAATGCGATGAGTTTTGCTTTTCATTGAATGCTCTGTAATGTTTCAGTGGTGTCACAGGTGGGAGATGCCGAATTTATTTCTGTCGTAATTTTTATACTTCTTAGGATTAATATCCATATCCAAAAACCTTTGTAATGTTTAAATTCAGTGATTTAGTTTGAGTTAAGTTTTCCATTAAATGAGGAAATGTTTCTGTCGGCAGGCCGACAGTCAGAAGAGTGTGTCTAAGGTTTTGGTCTCCATTTGAGGTCAGGAATCTGTCATAGAGAGATTTGTATGGAATTCGATGTCACCCTGTATGTGCCAGAAAGCCTAAATTAAATCAATCCCATTCTTATCAAATAGTTTCGATTCGAATATTATATCTTTCACATTACAATTCAAAGAAATGGAGGTATCATTGCATAGATCGTCCAAAATGAAAGTATCAAAATTGATATGAACAGAAATATGCAAGGTGATGTCGTTTCTGTACAAATTGTTGTTGTGAAAAACGGCGAACTGGCGAACTACTAGAGAATTCAAAGGCAAAGTTCGTGGCGCCACTGTTCAATTTTTACAACTGACATCACATTGGAAATATGCCTCATCAACGATTCTGCGTATATTTTCGGTACTAACTGTAAATGGAAAATAATACTCAATGTTGATTGTGTTTGTCGGAACCCATGCCGATTGTCAACCAATACCGCCCCATTCGAATCAAGAGTGTTATTTAATTATGAATTTAGCGGTCGGTAGAAGTTAAGATTTTTCCGATGATGCAACGAGTGTAGCTATAAAACTATAAACAAATCATGCACTAACCGCTGCTGCTAACTTTTGGAATGCTAGAAATGCTTGGCTTCTAATCCATGGAATTTGGAATAAAATCTATCACGTGATACTTCAATATATCAATAAACTTTGTTCGTGTTCATGGATTGGCAGATGGGCACTCTGAGGCCACATACAATAACAATATAAATTAAATAATTTTTTACAACATTTGAAGAAGACAACATTTTATTTTCTTACATTTGTTTGAAAAAGACGAACCGAAAAGTTCAATTCGTATCCACCAACAAATATTATAATGCTACTGAAAAGCTAAATAAATTTGAAGTAATGAAAGCCAATCATAAATAATGGTTACTTTAGTCTTGTGATGCAAAAATTCCAAATATCTTATCATTTCATCATGAACAACCGAGGACTTGGAAGAAAAGCCAAAAATGAAGAAAAAAAAAACACAAAACAAAACTTAAATCACATACGCGCCTCATTGAGAAAAGAGCATAAAAAAAATCAAAATATCCAAAACAAACCAACAACAACAAAAAAAAAAACAGACAGAAGAAAATGCATACAATCATCCATTAACCTTGACCATTAAACTAAATTAGCCTCCTTCTTGTGTTCGATGTATTGGTATAAAGTAAGAAGAGCTGTTCAAAATCGTTTACATTTTTTTTTCTCTGTTAAATGTATGTTTTTGTTTTGTGCAGGGCCGATGGTTCGTAAACAATACAATCAACAAAAGAAGAAGAAGAAGAAGAAAAAAAACACATCAGAAGATAATAATGATTCAGTTTAGCTCATGAAGATTGTGAGACATAAACAGATAATAGTGTGGAGATTTCCACATTAATCCGGGCGCCTACATCCATCTCTTTCTCTACTTCATTTTTACATGGTCTGTTGAGCTGTTAGATTAACCTAATTATTATAATATCCGCGATTTATTATATTATTGCTCCGGTGGCCCTCATTGGGTCGGTATTCGATGATATTTTATGGGGGACATCATCTTTTTTATTCCTTTTTTTGGTATAAAATGAAACTTTTTATTTGCCAATCGTTTTCACTCGATGCACACACGTCTTTAGAACCAACATAGAACCATTCTTGAAGCAAATTGAAAAAAGCCATATTTAGGTGGTCTGTGTGTGGTTCAAATATAACAAATATAACCTATTAATCATTATTTGTATACTTTCGGACGAAATTTGTCATTCATTATAAATGCACATGACATCGGAATGAACATCGAATTGGTCATTGATAGCAACGACAAAAAAACTAATGAATTTCAATTTGATTACTCAGCTTCACTTTCTTGAAGCTCATGGATGAACGAGGACAATGACCACAGAAACAACAACACTTTTTAAATAACACAACAAAAACCATATCAACTCAGTAGCAGCGGTAGCCGCCATCATGCATTCCATTCACGTCCTTTCGTTTAATCAATATTCCAAATTAAAACGAAACCCATAAGTAACCGCACTATTTTGGCAAAATGTCCAAATATAATGTCTGATTTTGATTCACAGCTGGCCAATGACTTAATTTATTCACACTGTCGTTGATTCTGTCGTGTTTTTGTTTTTTCTTCATTAGACCACCACTTTTCAGCTAGCTTTTCTGTTTGACTCAGCAGATGAACCGATTTAAATAAAACATTTTCCAATGTGCACGCAATTCCACTGATCATCAAATATATTTCCTGTTGATTTGTTGAATATTTAAATAAGATAAAATTGCATGGTGGAAACCATTTGAACCATTTTCAATTGCATGAGGTCAAAAACTCCAGTCACACCACGAACATTCATTGTTCAAATTGACCATCATGCAAGAGCAACAATTTATGTGTCGTCGGCTTTTCTTTGGACACGATCATCATGATCGTTTGCGCTTGCTGTGAATTTGTAACAAATGGTTCGTGTTTTCCGAAGCGTCGGAAGAGGGTCCGGTTTAATTAATGTCAGCAATGATCTTGTTTTTGTGCACTTGAAAAATTGAAATACGTACGGTGAGTTTAATTATGTTACATTGTTTAAAGAACTGAATGACATGATCCAAACAAGGTTAACTCACTCAAACCGAACAACAACAACAACAAAAATATAATATATTTAATTCGATTGTGTGTGCTACGTGACGTCCATTCTTAATTTTCCATCGATTTTTTTTTTGATTCAAGTGTCTATATTGTTGCGTATAATGTTTTTCCATTCGCAGAGAAGTAGTTATTGTTATTTAATCGTCATTTTTTAGAATTTATTTAGAGATATTTAAAATTGGTTGGTCATTTGAATTGGGTGTGTTTGTCTTTGTTTTTTTTTTGTTGTTGTCATGTCGAAGAAAATAAATTGATCGAATCGAAAACTTAATTACAAAATCTCAATATGTGTTCACTGGAAAAATCATGGTGATTTCTATCTTCCGTATGCAAATTCTTCACATCACATTAATATTTATTGTTGAAAAATCAAGTAAGTGCATGGTAATTTATTTGCAGTAAAAAAAAACACACACACAGACACACGCGCACACACAACAAAGATACAATAACGAACAAGCTCGAAAATATTTAGTGCTTGGATGATCTAATTCTAATACTATGCATTGAAAATCGTGAGCTAAAATTCAAAATGACATCCAATGCAAATAATGGCAATAAAAAACTATATTATCGATTCAACCGGCGCATTAAACTTGGCACACACCAATCTATCGGCCTCCACACGGCCACTTTTTTGCCGCATTTTTTTTCTCTCTCTCTCTCTTGTTGATACAATAGCCAATTCTAAATAAGCATAATCAATGGCTTTTTGGGTATCTCATCGCAACTTTTTTTTCCCCCCATCTAAAACATTTAACAAAACGTTTAAAATATTGCAAGAACGATCGTTACAAAATTCTACGGGTCGCAATTTACAAGTTTTTTTGTTGTTGTGTTCAACAAATTTTGGAATCTTTTGTTTTAAGTCAGTTCGGTTTTTTTTGGAACACATTTCAGTATTTTATGCCATAAAACTTTGTAGAATTGGTTTGAAATGATTTTTGTGACAAATTTAAAGAATGTTGTTCATTAATTCCATATATATACAAGTTGTTCATAAAATTATTTATCGTAATATATACCAATGTCTTGCGAGAAGTTCCGGCTTTGATTGAGACCAAATGTTTATCAAGTCAATTTATATCAATTATGAATTGTTTTCATTTTGATATCTTCGTTAGAAATCTGCTCGATTTTTTTGTTCGCTTTTATCGGCGCTTAACTATCAAACTCCATTCAACTGTTCAAAAAAAATCTAGATGAAGAATAAATAACACATAATAAGGAAACGTTGTTAATAACATGGAAGTTGATAAAAATAAATAGGCTAGAATAAAGGGCGCAAAAGTCCATTTATCTCGAAGAAAAAAAAAACATGAAGACAGTGAATTATCATCATTGGATAAATTACGGTAAATCAACACGTTTGACTTGTATATGTTGTACGGCACAGTTTCTAATCAACAAACCCATTATTATTCACTATAGTAGAGACAACGGCGTTTGTCAATGGCATTGACATTTTTTTATTTTATTTTTTTTTGTGAAAGGGATTTTTTTTTCTTCTTCCAAACATCATGGAAAAACTGTGATAGTGACAGTTTGATAATTTCAAAACATGAGCACGAAGAAGTCAAAAGCCAAAAATCAGAAGTCAAACGCAAATTTTGTTCATTATGATGACATCTTCTTTTGTACCGCCAAACGAATTCGGAATGGTCGAGAAATTCGAATCGAATTATTGATTATTAAAAGTCTTCCTCGATTCATATTTAATCAAAAACATAAGCAAATCCAAATTTTGTGGAAATTTTCCAGCCACACACCGATAAAGCGATTTTTAAACCGTATACGCTTCAAATCGAAACGTCAACGTTTTCGAAGAATTGAAATCCATAAAGTTCAGATATTTTATTGCATCGTCTAAATCGGTGCAAGACTTGAACATTTTTAAACTCGTGAGACAAGCAAATATCACCACAGGTTTCATTGCCATTGAAGAAATAACAAATGATTGATGATATAATTTGAATTAGTTGTTGTTGTGAGTTTTTTTCGTTGTTGTTGTTGTTGTTGTTGTTGTTGTTGTTGTTGCACAGCTAATCGTCACGCAGACTGATGAGTGATTTTGCGTCAAGTTTGTTTTGCATAGGGACCAAAGTTGATTGCCAGTCTCAATTTAATATGAATGAGAAGAAGACGATGAAAAAAAAACCCAATTAGACTACCCAAAAAATTTCTCCAATGATTGCAAATGGTTTTGCAAACGATGAGACCAACTGAATAAATATAGTGGAAATTGGCGGCCATTCAACTTTTACAATGACCTTGCAATGGCGCTTGATCGACATATGATGACGACATAAAAAAATAAAATTAAAAAAAAAAACACAGAAACACGTAACTCATCCGAATGACTGTGCCTAAATTCAATAGAAAAATAGAAAACCAAAAGAGAATTTCCAACCAACATAACCATTTTTTTAATCAATTCAGCGATTATTATAATATCGATAAGTAATCGGCGATTACATAAGATGTCAACATATTCGTTCGGTTTTCCAAGCTGTTCGTGTTCGAGAAGAGTGTGAGAAAAGTATAGAAACTATGCCTTTTGATGTGTGGTCTACTTTTGTTTGGCCACTAGATTCCCCCTCAAAACTCCCCTCCAAATCCCCCTGTTTGCAGCCGAATTTCTCGTTTCCCAACTCCACGTCTCTCAAAAATCGTCTCCTAGGCCTACCTAGACCTCTTACTGAAGAAACCTGTACATTGTAGGCTGCATATTAAAATGAATCACATTTGTAATCCAGACTTTTCCGCCGTGGTAAGATTCAAGCTCATGGAAAAACTAAAAAAAAGTAATACTTTTTCTAATCACACTAGGCGGAAAAGTACAAGTTCTTGTTACAGAGTGAAACTATTTATTATAATTATTTGATGTTTGTTGTGGTTTTGGTTTTGCTCTGAAACTCTTTTCTAGCTGCTTAAGGGGCATTGATTCACGAATTTATGCATATTACCATTACTAAATATCGCGTTTTTTTGTCAGTCCGTGTGGTCGGTTTATACCTAGGTTGATACGGTGAAACAGTCACGCCCGCCTATTGAAAAATGTTTTGGGTTATATTTGTTCAACCAGCATATTAATGTTTTTTTTTTATATATATGAATCAAACCTTCATTTGTTTGATATTTGTGAGCAAAGCCGTATCCATAAAAAAAATCACCTTTGAATAAAGCCGTTTTTATTACTTGATAGAGGTATAGACAAAGTTATGAGCCAACAATGTGAAAATTTCATCATTGATTCTAAATACTTCAACATATACTACATCTTCAGCCCGCTCAACTCGATCTTTATCAAATACTGATTCAGAACATTCGATCGATTTGTTATTTTTTTTTTTTTTTTGCTATTTTATTTCTTCACCAAGTTCTCAATGGCATACAGGGAAAAAATGAGTGTCAATTATTATTGGTGGTTAGATAGAAAAGAAGAAAAAAAAGCACAAACACACAAATATAGATGTGCCGTATGCAGTCAAACGGTAATTCATGTAAAGGTAGTGTGCGATTGAGCACGACAAAGCCAACCGTTTATTACAGCCAATTTGATTATGATAGTAAATTGTTTGAGTTTCGCAATGAAACGTCGTCAAATGTATATGTAACCAGTTTCTCATCCTCATCACTTGCACAGTTGCACAGCTTCTGCTTACAATTTAGACGCGATCGGCACATCGTACAAATTACTGTGCATTTTTCTATCGTATCGAGCGTACACAAAATCGATTTGTTTGCCTGATGGGTTTTTAGTCATGAATTACATATATGCCAGTTAAAAATATAGACATTGTGCAATTCAATGTGTGATTGTGTTGTGCATGTGCATTTGGGCACGTGTATGCATGCGGTTTTCAATATCAACTAGATGAAAAACTATAAAGAAAATTGAAAACTATTCGATATTTAATATTCACATTTGGCCTAAACATGAAGCATACAATATATTTATTTTGTTATTTTTGTTGTTTTTTGTACATCTCACTTTAGGTTTGTTTTTTTTATGATTTTAGCATGCGCACATGTATATTCTATGCAGGCTCAATCGACAGTGAGCCAACCCATCAATGGCATCAAATCAACATATACGGTGAATACAAAAAAAAAACTCAAGCCGAAAGTATCATCAACAATTTTGTTGCTGTTTAATTTGTGGTTTTGTTTTTCTTCTTGAAACCGAGTGTTCAGAAGTAAAGAGAACAAATTGCCACGCGCTTCATTGCTTGAGAGTGTGTTTTTTTTTTTTTTTGTTAAATGTTGTCATTCCATTGGCGTCACATCGTTTTCGAGTCAAGAGACTTTATTATTCTAGATTTAGCTTTTGACACACAAAATAAAAAAAAAAAAAACAAAATCATCAGCTCTGCGACACAAATTAAACCGAAATATTTATGATGGCTCTAGTGGCGTTCATAAGTATTAATCGATTTAAAAAAGAACAAAAACGAATATCGAAATTGGAACGGGCCATTCAAGGATGTCATGTGTGGAATAAATAAAAAAAAAACTGGTGCCATTGTTCGTCTGCTCGTAAATCGATGATATAAATTCCTTTTGAACTGAATTTCATGTTTAAATTGATTGTTTTTAATACTTGTTCGTTTAATCGATAAAGTTTGAGCTCATTTTTGATTGAGCAACAATTTGCAAAATTCTGTTGAATTTTTTTTTTTCTCTTCTACCTACTTAGCCATTAGTCATTTGGTCCAAAATGTACATAGTATAGACTATACTGTACATAGTTGAGCTGAGTGTTTGATAGATTCATCTAATGGCGTCTCAATTCATTGCTATCACGGATTTCGTCAACAGTCAAAATTTATGTGTAAAAACGATAACATTTGTTCTAAATTAATTAAAATTTTTGGATCCTGTTTTGTTGAAACTCGTTCACATTGTCTACTCTTGATATCAAAGATCATAGAGATATTCAGAAAAGGAAAGGGTCGGTCTATCATTACGCCACTATTATGCTGATCAGATGTTTACTAGTCTGGTAATCTAGTTCAATTAATCTACTATTTCATGATACGCCTCGATATTTAGATTATCTAAATAGTCTAGTCAGAACTCTGTATCGTTCAAAATAAACAAACGTGAAACATATTTTTATTTTTTTATTTTTTTTATTTTTTTTTTCAAGTCTTGATGTTTTATTTTCGCATTAAACATTTTTTTTGTAATATTTGACTTTTTAGGGCGAATGAACTCAACACCGTAATCCTTCGATGTGTTTTATCGACTGAAAATAGAGTCAAAATTCTTGAAAAATCGCAAATTTGTCCGCAATTATTTTGCGTTTTATTCATTTTAAAAGAGTAAATGCGTCAACACTTGAGCAATTTGATAAAATTGATAACACATTTTTATATTCAAATAGTATATGTTAATGAATCTTAATGGAAATTGATGTTTGAACCGTTTGAAAACGGATGATGGCAAAATGATGAGAAAATCTCATAGAAAATCATCAATAAATTGACTTGTGACAAATGAACATTTTAACACACACACCCCAAACATACACGATTTCACGAGTAGCTATAGTTAAATTAATACGTTCATATATCATGATATCAAGTATCATCCCATCCACAAGTGACCAATGACCATTGACCATTAAATCTCTCATTTTTAATTTACTGTTATGTTGTTTGTCTTTTTCATATCCAATGACCATCCATTAAATCTTCTCAAATGAATTCAGTTCGAAAGCGATTAATTTACTGTTCACACTTCGATTTGAACTTGATCCGGCAATCCCATAATTGGATTTACTACATAGATTCTTTGAATATTGTGTGCGATGTTATGTATTTGGTTGTTGTTGTGATATTTGTCCGAAAGATCTTTTATATATATGATAAAGTGTAAGTGGTTGCAACAAGGAATTGTCTGTATTTTATTTATTTATTTATATTTTTTTTTGTGCTGTCCATGAAAAAGCGCTGGCGCTAGAAATCTTATTAGCTTGCTTTAAAATTTATAGAAATTTTATGTAAATTTTCCACAACCGTTTCACATTCAACCGTATTTGCAAATGTTCATATATAAAATTTTGTATTTGAGTTTGTATCATCTATCAAAATATTGGTAGCCGGCACCTTTTTGTAAAATGTGAATTGTATATTTGCAACTTGAAAACTTCCTACTGAGTACAAAAATGTAAAATTGTGATTCGTTTATCGATAAAATATTCTTGGTTGTTTTTTTCTCGCAGCGGTGATAAAACTGGTAGCGAATTTTGAGATTTTTGGTGTGGTTAAAACAGCTGAAATGGCGATTTAGCACCAATTAAAGGTGAACCCAAATGTTCACCGAAAATTTGTGTAAATGAGTAAATTGTTAACTTTCAGACAGATAAAATTGATGATTTGATACAATCAAATGACTTCCATGCAACTATTCTTAATTAAGTGTCTGCATCTTTACGCATAATTTCTCATTCCAAAATTTTAAATCGGATTAATTAACGAGGAAAACTTCCATCTAATAAGCTTCTTATAGTGTTTTTTTTTTCTTATGTCTAGTTGAAAATCAACAATTAGACGAATAAATTGATGCAATAAAATTGAGCCAGCAACAGTAAAATAAACATAGAAAACAAATGTTAAAAATAAAAAAAAAATCAAATTCGTTTGCCAAATAATAGGAAATTGGCAGTGTCGACCAATAAAAAAACAAAAATCTCTCGAAATAAATCCATAAATAAATCTATCGTGACTGTTGATTGTCTGTGAAATAAATGGGCCAATTAATGTCTCTACTCGATTCGAAACGATGTCTGGCTGGAGGTTGATTTTTGCTATTTGAATACCAATAAATCGAAATCTCAATGTCTTGTCTCGCGGTGTCGTTCTTTCGATGGCATCTAGTTGCACTCAATATTGCTGTAGCCTCTAAGTTTCTTCACACACACACACAAGCACAAGCACAAGCACAAGCACAAACACAAACACAAACACAAACACATTTTCTATTCTTTGCTATCGATTGTCATGGTCTTTGACCAATCGTTGCAAATTGTGTGAATTGTATTGCGCTGGACTTGGTTGGATGTTTCATGAATTGGAACCGTCAAGTAATTGCATTTGTTTGCAAATGAATTTATTATCACTGTGGCAATTTGTTCACATAATCATTGAATCGATTCAAATCGACCGATTATATTGAATTGACGCTTAACGATGAGCATTTAACAATTCATTTATGTTTTTGTGTGTGTGTGTGTGTGTGTGTGTTGATTCATGGATTTTCTTTGAACGCAGGCTTTACATTTATTTTTATTTCGGTTTTCTTTCTTCTAGTGCTTTCGCAATGCATATATATAACAGCATTTTCAGGTGTATTTCATTGTTTTCCAATGAAATTTCATCATTCGCGCCGATTGTTAATGCGAACGAATAGTGCGCGCACCAACTTGTGCCAATGTGTATACAAATCCAATGTCCAACATTCTCTCTCTCTCTCTCTCTCTCTCTCTCTCTCTCTCTCTCTCTCTCTCTGCATCGTCAGTAAGTATGTCGTGGAATATGGGAAAAATGGGTGTTCACTTTGGTCTTCGAGTTCTTCTTTGTCGATTGACCGGTAGCAAGGATGTTTGCCCAATTAATGTTCAACGTCAGTCAATAAATTTTAGCGAATTCAGTTGTTGTTGTTGTTGTTTTTTCATTCAGTTTGTAACAATCAAAACCAATTAAATGGGAATTGTCTTTACGAGGTGGTGTGAAAATTAGCAAGTGCTGCAATAATCGGCATAAAAATGAAAACAATAATCGCCACTTTTGCAAACGCCAAATGCGATAATCAATTTAAGAAGAAGAAAAAACCGACGATATTGCAATTGTGAGAATGTTAAATACAAACAAAAATGCAATCGCATCTAATCATGTTGGAGGGTTTTTCGCTCTCTCTGTCTCTCTATCTCTCTCTCACTCTCAAATGATCAATGCAAACAGGCCAAAGTTTCTGAGTCACACTCGGACATCATGTTAACTGAATGCCGCCATACAGTTTTTCTGCCTATTTGTTGGATGCGTTGATTTTTTTTCGGTTTTATTTTCCTTACTAGCCACAATCATGCAGCCCATTTGATTGAGTAAATATTTTGTTGAACTTGGAATTTGCGGACTAAACACGAATAAAATTTATAATTAATTGTGTGTTATTTGATGTGTTCGTTGATGAAGTGCGGTTAAATGGTTTTGTGCGGTGTGTCTTCCATAAAACCGAAAGTGATGACAATAGAAGGAAAAAAAACACACACACACAACAGATTGACACGGACAAACATCGTATGGCACGCGTATAGTGGCATACACAATAACGTTAAACTCACTTACCATATCAACTTCACAATCAATAATGTTAAGGTTAGTTACGAAATCGGAATGTGCTTCATTCTTGTGCATAAACACGAGTGCGTTCGATGATTTACTCTTTATAATTGTTGTGACTTCAAGTTTGCGTGGAATATAACCACAGAGGAAAAGAGAGAGAAAAAAACAACAGCAGAAAAATCGCTTGGTGATCATTTTCTTTTTTTTTTTTGTTCGCTATTTAAACAGCAATTGGAAGAGCAGCACTATGTGAATCGGAATTATCGCTCTTTTGAACGAAAATATATATATAAAAAAAAAACAAGTAAAACGATGGACAAAATCAATATGCACTACAATTCATGTAGTGTACAAACACATCAAATTGTGGCCGTCGTATTTGGCTTTGTCATTGCTCTTCCGATCGTTTTTTTTTTTTTTGTAGTTTGATTCATGTCATCACATGCATACAGTATTAACTGAACCAGTACCACATACCGTGCATACAATGTACTTGTGTACATACTTGTCAAAATAAAATGCGCGTACATCGAACCGCATGCGCACAAATTCATTGAATCGAATTTTCACTGATGCGTCTTCAAATTAAATAGCACGTAAAATTTACAGTGCATATTACACATCATATGAAAATCGAGTATAGATGAAACGAAAGAAATAAAAATTAAAAAAAAAACTCACCACACATCACCCAAACCCAAGCATAAAAACTCAATATATGCGAATGATGGAAAAAGATGGCAAACTGCCTAGCCAACGAACAGTGTCAATTGCGTACATCGTCATTGCATACACCATAATTAATGTATAATTACGTGGATTTCTGAATACTTAATACAAAAAAAAAAAAATTAAATGAAAAATTAAACGCAGCCGAGCTAAACCACTCCGAGCGAATGAAATAAAAAACAAATTCACTAATCTTTTATGATTTGTTTTTTTTTTTCCTCACGCGTTTTCATTCATTCACGCCCCAAAATTAATCGTCACAGATTTTTTTTTTTACGTTGGTCTTTTTTTTTATTATTTTGGTTGATTTTGAAACATGGACATTTGATTAAATCAACATGACTTTAGGTTTCAATGCAATTTCTAAGCCGTATAAGGTTTTGTAATACCCAGAAGTGCGTAACCTACCGGCGATTTTTTTTTTTTTTTTATCAACAAAGATTTTTCGGTTTTTTTTATGACTTGAGCCACGTTTTGTGTGCTTGTAGATGGGGAAAATGGTCTTATTTTATTGCCTTTTTGTTGATTATTTCATTTTATCCAGTTCGATGACATTCGATGCCACCATTTCACCATCGGATTTGATCATTTTTATTTGTCAGGTAATTTGCGCTAACAAAGAATGCGATTTGAAGTTCTGTAAATTTCATCATTCCATGGATTTTTTGTGTGGATACTGATGGATACAACAAGATTGGAACAAGCGATTGTTTACTATTTATCAAAGAATGTTAATCTGAATTGGGGGTCAACGTAAAAACATGATCCGATGTTATAATCATAGCGGCAATTTAAAAGTAGCAATAGGTAGCATCGACAAACATCTAAATGTTCAATGTGAAACACAAATAAATGTCTTTGTATGAGCGTGCGCGCACGCACAACCACATGGTCGCCAAAAAAACCGATGTTGATGACAGCTAAATATTCTCAATCGTTTTGATATTTATGTGTTTATTATGGATTCAGTTATGATGCTGCTGCTTATCCATAGAATGCCATTTGTCTGTCTTAAAGGTGAATAAATAATTTTGTTTTTTCGTTTGTTCAATTTATGAAATAGACCGATACAAATCCAAACACACACAGCCAAACCGAATCAAGCACATACAATTGTATTGGCCGAATTGAAAAGGGTCAATCTTTATTTCAATCCCATTATAAACCATTTGTTTGATGGAAAAATATAATTTGATTTAATGGCCACAATAATAATGAAATAAGAGCTGGGTGTGAAAATTATATGATTATACTATGGATGTTTACAGTTTTAACAATATATCAAAGACAACACGTGAAAACATCTCGGCATCAAATGGCTGGATTAGTATCTCGAAAGTAGACATTGAAACTATGTTTATAGTCATTTGTCAAATAAATTCATGTGTTTTTAAATTGTATTGTGTGAGCAGTGAGCATTCCACTTAATTCTAAAATAAAAATTGGCATTGCGTGCGTCGAACAATTCAATCGTGCATTGAATTTGTGCGTGTGTGTGTGTGCATCAAATCATAGATCTATCGAATCGTTGATCAGTATCTAATGCCAAATCGTAAATTATGCTCACGCGGTCTCTTCAATCGCTTCACAAATTTTCATTGAATTTTAGACGAAAAAATGTACGTGCGTAAATGTAATATGCGTTTTAGCCGAAAAACAGAAATCAACAACTAAAAAATAGGAACAGGAAAATACGGTAGCATCCAATTGAAATTATTTTCAACCTCTGAAAGAGGTTAAACATGAATGGGCTTGAGCATAGAAGTTGTTAAATGTTGTTGTTGTTATTATTTTTTCTTTTTACATTTTATTTGGAGTTTTTTCTGATATTATGTTTACAATTCGAATCGGAATTACATGTTTCACAAATTTGGCTGGTAGTTCATTTGGTCTTCTAACCTCAGCTACCATCCCATTGCCGTTTGATTCGAGTATTGGTTTGTTGTTGTTGTTGTTGTTGTTATGTTTTCAGCATTAATTTACCTTTCGATCGATTTTCTTTTTAACGACCTTAGTAGTCATTTGGTCAATTAGTTACATGTTAATCGTAAACGAAGAATTCAATAAATTCCAATCTGAAAAATCAAATACAAAAACTCAACACACATCAAATCGCATTGATTCAGTTGGACATACGCATGCAGCTCAACCGAATAGTTGAAGCTCAAGGATTTTTTTTCCGTCTTCCCTCTAATTGAACACACACACCACATGGAATTGTTGGCCCGCTAAGACGAAAGACGCAATTACACCGCCAGCACAAATGTTCTTTTTACAAAACAATGACCACCGTTTGTGACGATCACTTTTCAGTTCATACACACACACACACACACACACACACACAAACAAAACAATTGTTTGACAACAAATTCTAGTAAAAATATCATTTGAAGCCGAGAAAACTTTACTGAGTCATTAACTGTCATTGACCGTTGTATGGTCATAGAATTCATGTCAGAAGGAGGAAAAACATGGATTTTCGAGGATTTTTGGTTTTTTCACCTTTTGCCGATTGATACGGAAAATATTTGTTTTGATTCTTACTATAGGCAATCGAACTCTTTCTTGTTTATTTGTTTCCATTCAAATGAATAGAATAGAGTTTTTTGTTGTTGTTGTTAACTTCTTGTTCTAAACATCATGACAATGTTGATTTCAAATCAACAATTTGTTCCATTTAAATGGGCTGAAGGACCAGAACCAAACATCATTTGGACAATTCGTTAAGGGGCGATACAGAACAGCGTATTCTTCGAATAACATATTCTTTTGCCAAAGAATCTTCGAAAAAGCATCTTCTTTATGATTCATTACTATTTAGTCGCCTGCTGACAAGAATACCAAACCAATTTCCATATGTATTTATAACATTACACTCTGTAAAACGAATGAGAGAAATAAAAAAGATTCATCTTTGTTCCAATCATTATCGGCTCAAGGTCTCGGCTCATGTAAATGGCTTGCATTCGGAAAAATTCAAGAGTCAGCGGTTAAGCCAAAAGTCCCCATGCAAAAGTCTCAGGTGATGATCATACAATAATCAATATTTTTTTAAACATTCATTAATAATCGAAAAACCAAAGTAAAAAAAAACCAAGTGTAAAATTAATCAAATCAAACTGTCACAAAACAGAATCAATTTTTGTATTTGAATTACGCAGAATATGTCATGTGTTCCGAATGTCATTAATTCTGTTTGGTTGTATTTTTCGTTTTATTTTTCGTTAAAAAAAAAACAAACTATACAGTTGATCTTGAAATCGCAACGTAACACTTTCGCTATGTTGTTGATCGTGAAAAAAAATGAAATGTGTGAGTTTTGCTTTTTTTCTGCACGTAACTTTCATATGATGATTGGTTTATGTCTGTGAAATTCCGAATTCCGAAATTGAATAATAAATGTTTTAAACCGAAATTGTTACATAAATTATGATATGTGTAACACATGTGATAATTATATTGACATGTTCTGTATTACATTCACACCGCATGCATGTATACGGGAGCTTATTTCATTTCTGGTGTATTACCAATTTCTCTCAGTCTGTTTCCTTTCAATTGAGTAGCCACAGATATCTGAATGTAAAAAAAAAATGTGAACGAAATCGACTGCATTGAACATGAGCACTGAGCAGTGCAGTTCTGAATGTGATGTGTGTGTGTGTGTGTGTGTGTGTAAGTGTGAGTGTGTTGTGTTGTTTTGTTGTTTTGTTGTTTTTTTTTCTTCTTTTCTGTACTCAGCAACTGTAAAGGTACTACCGATCTCATGCACCAAACCACACCACAAGCATTTACTTGTAGCGAGCACAGGTTTGGTATTCATCGGCAGCACGACTGACCTACATTTCAGTTGTTTTTTTTTAACACACACAGAAAATTTAGTCATTGTCAATAATATTTAAAAGAAAAAAAAGCACCTCATCGTTGACGACGTTATTGTGTGATTGTGTGACTAAAATCACATATCACAAACAAAAAATGTACAATGAAATTTTACGGCCACTGATTCGATTCTATAATTTGTTGTATCGATAACAAATTGAACCATCGCCACAAAGCATCCGCCTTTAAGGTAAAACCAAAATGAAACAAGGCAAAAGGCCAAAGCAAACAAATCACATGTAATTTTCATCATTCACACACACACACACACAATTGTTTCATTGCATGCAGAAACAAAAGTCATAATTGTTTGTCCCAATGTGAAATGCTGACAAATCTATTCCGTACATCGTGACTTACTCATCCGGAAATAATGATTAATTAAAAACTTAACTGGAAATTAACAAATGATCGATTAAAACCTAGCATTTTTGAACAAATCAAATCTGGCCCAAGGATCGATTAGATCCAATCCAATCCGTTAATTCCAGCGAAAAACCGAATCAACAAGTCACTTCCAGCTGTGTGCGCTAATGATTCAATCGCGTAATGAATCAGGCGTCACAAGGCACAAAGGCACACACACCCATTCATTGAGAATTCTTCGCACGAATTCCGATGCATCACGTATGCCCAGTCAATGTATTTTTGGTAGCAAATAAATGCTGAGAGGCAGGGAATTTACGCCACTGTCGATGACATTCTAAGGCGTTTAACATACCTACAAAGCACATAAATAGTTTTTTTTTTTGCTTTTCAACAGAATTTCATACATTTCGACGTCGTTTGCATATTAAAAACCTGATCACTTCTTCGATCATTTTATTGCCTTTGCATTTGCAGCCGGAACGGTAAGCAATTCAAACAAACAAACAAAAAAAAAATTCATGATGATGATGATTCATTGATGACGATTGTTTGCCCACAACATCGATGATGTAACATAGAATCATTTTATTTGAAAAAAAAAAAAAAAATGATTCGTCAACCAAAATTGATCTGATTGTGGTGAGTGTTTGGCAACTGAATTTTTAGCATTACTTTTAATAGATTCAAATCTTGATAGCTACGCCAAAAGTGAGCGCATTTTCTCACATTCACTAAAGTATGTCAAAGAACAACAAAACAAAAAATATAAGCCAAAAATATTAACGAGGAGAATCATTTTTATGGTCAGAATACCGTTATTCAGAACCGCGCTTGTATGGCGATAGAACATGGCCGATTAGCCCAACAGATTTTAACTTCATTGACACAAATACTGTCCGGAGAATTTTATTAGCTCAAAAGCCATGTACTCAAGATTATAATTCATGATTTACTTTTGCATAAAACAAGTGTGTTAAAAATGAACATTTCAGCAAATTCACATTTCAGAAAACTTAAGTAATTACATGACAAAAAAAAAGCCAGAGATTCTTCCACACACAAAAAAATGCATCAATTCAGAGCAAAGAATGAGTAACCAAATAGCTAGAGTGGCCGAAAAGTGAATCAATACAAGGAGAAGAGAATATAGAAGAGAAGAGAATAAAAAAATCACATCGATGACGTATTCGAACCTGGACCACATCCATTGCGCTTCAGCATATGACGAAAACGTGCATTGTCACTGCTCTGAAATCCAAATCCACCAAGCACCAACGTCGTAGGCAATGCGAGATATATTGCAAACGGTCATGCTCATGCTAAGCATCAACGTAACTAAGAAAACCACCCGAAAAATATATGAAACAGCAGTTGCATTGCATTGAGAAAAAAAACGGTCCGGTTGTAGCGCTAAGTGGCTGATGATAGAGAGTGGGACTGAAAGAGTCGAACGAACGAACGAACGAACGACCGACCGACCGACCGTTTTCATATCACGCACACAACGAAACCAAACCCGCTGAAAACGATCCACCATCGCAGCAAAGCGGTTCACTCACTCACCAAAGCACACAATTTCAGACGCAAACATTACAAACAGACACCGACCAGAGTATTGGATTTTACTCAAGTGTTCGAAGTCTTGCGTCTGTTTAGCACAGACACACAGCACAACAACATCATCATCATCGTCGTGGTGGTTGTCGATTGCATTTGTATATGTTTGCGAATTGCTGTGGTGTGGTGCTCTGTCTCTGTCGATCGTTGTCGACTTTACCGTTGTACCGAATCGTTTGGCATGCGCTAAAGTGAGTAGGCAGGCGTTAGCATTACCGATCGCAACACACCGCCAAAATAAAAAACCACATAAAAGAAAAAAAATAAAACAAAGTGTACACACCAAACGTACGAAAGAAATCTTTTTCGTATTCACACTTGGGTTATTGTCATTTTTGATACAACGGTTTAGTCGGATTTTCAAACTCGCGCACGTTGTTCGCCGTTTTCACTTTCAACGGGCCCCAAACCGCTAAAATAACAAAATCCTTTTAGCCACTACATTTATATCGATATAACTGTAACTGCATGAAAATTACCGAAATCAGTATAATGCAATACGACCTTTTAAATGCATAAAAACAAGAAGAAGAAAAAAATTCAACTGTAAAATTTTTCATCTTTTTTTTTTGTTCAGAAAAAAAAAACGAAAATTCAATTGTTTTTTATTGTTTGTTGTTTTTGTGCGAAAATTTTGTTTTGTTTTGAAAACTAAGAAAAACAAAAAACAAAAACTTATCAAATTCGGGTAATTGCATCGAGTTGAATCTAAAATTGTAAAATTGTTGTGCTATATTTTTGGAAGCCAATCGATATACTTGACAAAAACAAATAAAATCGTTCTTTTCTCTTGTTGTTCGATTTTTAAGCGAACACCTGGAAAAAGATTGCATTTTTACAAAAAAACAGTGTTTATTCTCGAACCAGACCCAGTTTTTCGTGCGATATTTATCCAAGCTGAATAAAAAAAAAATTATAAACGAATAACATTTTGAACATCAAAAGCGATTACTTCTTGACATGTTAAACTAAATAACAAAAGAAAAAAAAAACACCCAAAACCAGCAAAGCAAGTGCGAATCGTTCGTTAATCAAATCAAGTCGAACCGCATCGAACTAAACTCAAATTTTATGCATTATATTCAGACAAAAATTGTGCCGAATCGTTTTTGTAGTGAATGTACCTCTATTTTTTCGATAAAAAAAAATATAAATAATTGAAAGCATTTTTTTTCAAAGTGCAATTACAACGTGTTAGTGAGTGTTTGATACAAAGCCACGATAAATCAATATATACGATACATCTAAGACTTTTATTGCAAAGTGATCGACCGGAAAAAGTAAAACGAAAAAAAAAATTGTGTTGTTGTACAAATACACGCCAATTAAACTTCCTAATTCTTTGCATCGCATTTTCTATTTTTTTTTTTTGGCTTCGAAAAACCAAATTGAAATTCAAACATTGCTAGATTTTTTTGTTTTGTTTTGTTTGTTTTCTGTTTCGTGTATGATTTTTGCCTGTCTATAAATTTGTAACAAGAGCAGCAAAAATTGGACGTCACAAATAATAAAGCGAAACCATAGAGAGAAATTGTGTTTGATAAAATTGTGTGCAATTGATGATAAAACAGAAGAGAATTCAAGCATTTTGTGCATACAATCATCCAATCAAAGACACGAAATCTCTTTGAACCCAGAGGTAAAACATTTTATTAATTATCATTGTAAATCGTTTCTGTTTTTTTTTTTTTAGTTGTTATTATTCAAAATTATAAAAGTGTCGAATATTTGATTAAAACAATAGAAATAGCGCAATTATGTTTATACAAGCATTTCCCGGGCATTGCCAACGATGCTCACATTCATCTTTAAATTTGAGGAAAAAATGGAACATGAAAAAATGAAAAAAAAAAAATGTGACGAATGCCACAGTGAATTTAACGAAGATTCTTGAAAAAGCGTTCATTGTATTACGGTTAAATAAAATGATAACACTCTACGATGGGAGTGGTATCAATGATCTTCTAAGTCTATTTTGTCGTCGGTTTCGTTTTCAATTGAAAATCGGATTTTTTTTTATGCCATTCGTAATTTCACGAAATCTTTTCACATTTCCAAATTCAGAAGCTATATCAAATGTGTCTTTTATTGTGAATATCATTTTAATATAGCATCAAACAGTTTTAAATTCATTCTTCAGCAGCAGCAGCACCGATCCAAAATTTCTAAGATGATCTAGAAATATTTGATTGCTACCTGTGTCCGATATACTTTACAATATCGATGAATGATCGATTTCAAAATTCAATCGTTTTTGTTTTACTATAACCACAAAATAAAAGGTTAAAACTATTTTTACCATGCATTCGAATTCATATGAGTACAAGAGCGTTGAGTTCAAAATTACCGATACCAATCTGTTGAAAATTTCATTTGAGTGATTTGCATGACAAACCCGCCAATTCACTTGTTGGTTATATTTGTGTTTGTTTTTTTTTTTGCTGTGTGTGTGTTTCTTCTATCTGTGATTGTGATAACCATCCAAATTGGGTTCGCATTTATCAGCTGATATGATTCTTCTCAACCCATGAGATTTTATTCGCTTGTATACACCTCGGTCGATGTCTTGGTTGAACACAGTTTTTTTTTTTTTGGTTAAGTGTGACCATATCGTCGTGTTTTGTTGTTGTTGTTTTCTTTTTGCAATGATATTATTCATTCGATCAACCTTCACACGGTTGACGATTTCGCCTAGTAAAATATGCATCAGGGTTTTTTCTCATAAATTTGGCGAGAGATACAAACCGAAAATTTATTCCGATAAATCCTATCGTTTTAGCATTTTTTTTTTTTTCAACCAAAATCGAGTTTCAAGCCAATTCACCAACCAATATAAAAACCAATTTTTTCTTTAAAAATTTTTTCGATGCAGTCATTTTAAATTTTTTTTTTGTTTTCGTGTCGTTGCTGCTACTGCTGCTGCTGTGTTGTGTGTGTTTATATGATGGAGAATACACATGAATGAAGCGGATATTTATCGTACTTTATCGATGCTGTTTAAAATGTTTGTTGTTTTGAATGCACAGCATCGTTCGAATTTAATGTGATTTGAGAATAAAATAAAATAAAAGATACGATTTTTTTTTTGTAAATTGCTATAGCAGCTATCACCAAGCTCGATCGATCGTTTGAGTGACAGTGAAATCAAATGACCTACACACATTTTTATACTGATTTTTGTTTATTTTGATTTTCTTTTCCTGTATTCCACCATTATATTTCTCTCTCTCAATCTCTCTCTCTGAAAACTCACTTGGGAATGGTGCTGAATTGTGTTTCAAGTGTTTTCGGTACACGCTTTTGTGGCGCATTTTGGTGCACTGTGTTGAACGATTCAATTATATTCCAAATGAAAGGAAGATAAATGTGTGTGTGCGTTGATTTGACGCGAATACCCCAAAAAAAATCGATTTGACTGATTGGCATGTTGAAATAAATATGATCGGGAGATAGTTTTTTGTTCGGTTTTGTTTAAGCTGATTGCTTTTCTTTGTTTCGATATTTTTTTAAAAATTTTGTTTTTTAATTTCTTCGCACAGAAATAAAGAAAAAAACAGAAACAGTGTACTGCTTGGGCGCCTCTGTGTGTCAAAATTATTATTTCGTTTTTTTTTTTTTGTTCGAAAGAAAGTGAATTTAAGGAAAAGTATATGGAAGAAACCGTGATTTTAGTATATGTGAATTGGAAGTGAAGACGCTTTTTAGTAATTACTTAATGCAAAATGATGAAAGTGTAAAAGAATGATTAAGATATGGTGAATTACCGATATTCGAGCAATTTTGAACGACGTTTTTAAAACGGTATTAGCGGACAGTTATTCCATATAAACGAATATATTTTGGGCATCATCCCGACTCGATTCAATTCGAAATTCGGTTGAATATTGAACGTACTAATTGAATGTTGAACCAATGTTGACTTGGTGAAAACGACATATTCACGCATTCATATGCAATTTTTGTTGACCGCCCGCTAAAAGTATTGCTTGCTTATGATGTCACAATCGTGCGTTCACGCACACACACACCGTTTTCAATAAACAAACAAAATCTATTTGTTCTACGCACGTGGTGTATTGAACTTAAATTGATGTTATGAAGTGATTTTCCGCCAAATTATTTTCACTTTCAATTGCGTCTACTTCGTAATGAATGCCATCTTCTTCTTTGTTCCAGTATATTTGCACAGTCCACATAAGCATTTCCTTAACACAATTAATCACGAGTTCGTAGACTACTCTTTTTGTTGTGTTGTTGTACGATTTTATTGCGTTAATTGTGTTTGATTCAGTGTGTGTGTGTGAATTTTTTTCTTTTTTTTTCATTTTGCTTCTTTATCTTTAATTTATTTGTATAGCGGTGCGTCTTTTGGCATGTGTATATGTACATTTATGTGAGTATTTTGGAGCACCAGCTCAGGTGCTACTCCATAGTGTAATGTAGGTTAAAATCATCGAGGTGAAACTATTATTTTACAATGGGCTCTCACTCTCTATCCATTATGAATATGGTTCGCAAGAAATCGCTATGCGTATTGGCATGCGTGTGATTTAGTGAATTTGGCCGCACTTGTATCGGCCAGACTGGCACCCAAAACACACACACACAAACAAAAACACACACTGTTTCGCTTGAAAATGTCGATTTTAAGTGTGCTTTTGGATTGAGTGAGCTGTCTTTGGTGTCGGCAGCAATGCAATTCGGAAGTTGTGTCGATTCGTCTTAATTATCGATTTGATAAAATCGGAAAGTTGCAATTTTCTTTCACCTTGTCAGGTTGTGTTGGTCTCACCAAAAAACAAAAAAAAAACAAATTTATGCGGAATAAATTTATCATTGATTTTTAAAGCGTCAATGTCTAATGATTTTAAGCGAATCTTTTTTTTCTATTTTCACGGTTCCGAATGAACTGGCTGTTTAAAAGCCAAAATAAAAATCGATAAGAGATTAGTTTTACTGATGTAGTGTTTGCTTGTGTGCAAACGAAAAATGTCATCGAAGCGAAGCGAAATCCAAATGCGCCAAATCAAGAAACAAAAAAAAAAAAAACGGCAGTGATAATACATGGGCTCTGGTCTTCTCAGCCTTGATTTTAACGGTGTATTTCTTTTGTTACTTAATTTTTGTTGTTATTGTTGGATATTCAATTCCATTCTGAGAATCACAACTGAAATGAATGAAAATATAAATGTTCCATACACACTTTAGTTGATTTAATGTAATTTATCAATTTTGTTAATTACTCGCAAATCAACACCATCTGGATAACCTCAAATAGTGATTTAAAATGCAAAAAAAAAACAATGCGATATCACTATGAAACCCAATTATGTGTGCATTATAATGACTGATCACCAAGCAGCATCATCTTTTTTTTGTGTTTAGTTTGATGCTCTGCTGAAGTGGGCAGACATCATTTGCCCATGTACCTCAAGTGCACACGGGCCATTTATTTTTGATAGAACTCCGTCTCGTTGTCCACACAATGCGCGCGCGCGGCACACAGTAGCGGTCGGTTCATCGACATTGTCATCAACATCTATGTAAAAGTAATTAATTGCCCCGAAAGAAACGCGAGTTGATTGAAGGCCAATGGCGCGAAGTGAAAAAAAAAAATTGGTCCGAAAACAATCGCTTTTTGTATTTCGGTTGTTTTTTTTCTCTCTTGTGTTGTTGTTGATTTTTTTTTTATCTCCATGAATTTCAATTTCAAAGAAGAAGGTTTTTTTGTCTCTCTCTCTCTCTCTATCTCTACTGTTTCGTGGTCAGTGAGCAGTAGTTTTGAGCAGTTCGGTTACCGCTCTGCACCTTCAATTTTAACAATTTATTAAAATTTAATTACATTCTCACTGGAAAATTTCCAATGCTTCTTCTGTTAGGTTGGTTTGATTTTTGTCGGAAATAAGCGCATAACCAATTGTGGATTACCTTAGCCTTTTTATTTTTGCTCATGCAGAAACATTAAAACAAGAAACATGAATTCTATTCGGTGATTTGTTTTTTTTGTTCAAATGGGATGCGGACATCCGTTGATAGCATCATTTGATTTTGTCCATTAATTCGTTCCATTAAATGCAGTTCTACATAAAATCCATAGCCAAATACAATTTCTGCATTCACGGCAATCGAGAAAAATCAGTACAAGTCTTGAGTACAAAAGCACACAATCTATAGAAACCTTATAAGGTACTGTAAATTGAATTACGGTGATGACATCGTTGAGACGAGTCAAATAATTCCATTTAAAATTGGCCTAATTTGAAATCAATTGCTTATTTTGCTTGTCATTATTATTGGAATAATCAGTCTCTTTACAGTCTCAACACACACACACATACAACAAAGTAGTGGTTTTCAACGTAAAAATATATATTGAAAAGAAACTCTTTCGTAACCGGCATATTTAAGCAGCTAAATCAAACCATAATTGATACTGTTGATTCAGTGGTTTTAGACGTCAACGTTGCAGTTGCAATATGAAGAATTTAATGCTCTTTTAAAATGTAATTTGGTTGTGTAAAAAAAAAAAACACACACAGTTAACGTTGAAGAGGTTCATTGTGTGTCAAAGCGAAAACAAATTGACTTCATGCAATCCAAATCTATCGCAATCAGTAGCGCTTGATGCGCTTGAGTCGAAGGATAACAAATAAATACGGTTTTTTCTTTCTTTCAATGTTATTCTCGTAGACTCTAGATATAAGTTAAGACTTTTTGGACACAGGGGCTATTTGATTTGACATTGAATATTCTCACATCGGTGGCTCCGAAATTTTCGAATTAATGTGTTTGGTTTTTCTATGTAAAAAACAATACTTTGCGGTATTTTTGGTGAGAGATTCCAATTTTTGTTTTTCTCTCTCTTCTGTTTCTAAATGTGATGAAATCGTATAACATTTTTTTTTTGCTCAAGTATGGTGCACAATTCATTTTGATTAATTTCGTAAAAAACACACACACAATTGACTAAGAAAGCCACAAGTCGTTATCAATACAATTTGAACGTTTTCTGGTGCAGTTTAATGAGTATCTGTTGTTAGATATGTGTTGTTTGCGATCACTATTGGCTTATTAATAAATACGAAGGTGCATTGTTGAGAGCAAAATAAAACACACAAAAAAGTAAGCAGCAGCAGCACCAACAAACAAAAACAAACTCGAAAAAAAAAAACCTTTTGCTATTCAAATTTCAAGCATTGTCGGATGCGTGTGTTTTCAAACTTAGCTTAACCTACATTTACCGTTAGTATTATAGATTTGGTTTCGTTGCTTTTTCAGTTTTCAGTTTTGTATTGTACCGGCTGCAAAACTGTTGAGTGCATACTTGGGTGCTCAGCGGTATGTGTGTGTGTATTTTGTTTTAACATATCTCTCTCTTCTTATTTTGCGCTTCTTGAGACTGTTTGTTGCATTTCATATTGCGATATTCGTTATGGATAATATTTTTTTTTCGTTGTTTCGTTGTTATTTTGCACGTCTTCTGCATTGTTTTCCGTTTAACATCTGACATAATCATCGTCATCATCAGAAGCTACATATGTGTGTTTTCAAACAACAACAACAACAACAACAAAACAAAAACAAAAGCAAATAATGGAAATGTAGTCGTATTTCAAAGTCGTTTACTGTGTACTCAATGCAACAAATAACGTTCAATTCGGTGTACCCGGCCAAAATGTACAAAATGGAAATAAATGGTGATCAATTTTCAAGTAAAATTGTTGTTTTTTTTAAACCACTAAATGGCCAGGGTCTTTGGGCAAATCACATATGATCAATGCAAATTTTCAATCAACTTCATATCATTGGCCAACTAAAATGAATCATCTCAATCAAAATCCGATGTTTAAACGAGCGCGAAAAAAATGCACATGTCGAATTTTTGTGTGTGTGTGTGTATGTCATTTCAAATTATTATATAAACTTTAATGGTTTCTAATGAGTTTCGATCGAATAAAAAAAACCAACGCTGACCATTCAAAATCGATTCCATTTCGATCGATTGCTCTTAATCAATCACTAGAAATTGATGCGATTAACTGTGAAAATACACGAATACAGACACACACACACACACGAGATATGGATCACCGCTTAAATTGTATTCAAAGAACATGGAATCAATGGAATACGATGCCAATATCATAACACCAAATGTTTAGGTGGTAGATACACATACCGCAGTATACGCGATTGAATTTCATTTTGATACAGTGCGCGGGCTTTAACATGCGGCTTTAATTGATTTCAAATCGGAATTTATCGATTGAATCCAAATTTGATTGTGCAAACGGAGGCTGATCATTTTTTGTGTGTGTTTCAAATCAATTTTTATCTTGTTAGTTCAATAAAAGCGTGTACGCACACACACACACATCAAACCCAAGAGATAAATTTAAATCGAGCAAAGAATTTCTCACCAAAATTGTCAATCGCTATAAAAATATGAATTTAAAAGAGAAAAAAAAACACATCTCAACTATGCTCTCATACCAATTTCAAAATGTATCACGTGTGTTGTATGAAAGCCGGTATTAACATCCAACGTACCCACTTTGCTATGCATAATTACATACTTTGGTTGTGCAGCCATTTTTTTCAGTATATGCTTCATTTTTCCGTTAGCTGTTCTTGTTTTTATTTCAGTGTTGCAGCCGAAGCTTTTCAGCGTTTGACAATTTCCAAAGCTCTCTTTGCGTGAGAGAATGCGTGTGTGTGTGTTTACTTCTATGCCGTATTTGGGCTGATTTGTAAGGGTCATTGTGCTCGGACGGATTTAAAATCGTTAAATACCAGCTGATTCAGAACAATGAGTGCGTAATTCTCAGAACGAATCGAATACGCAACTCAAAGCACCTCAAGAAATCGAAAAAAAAAAAAAACAAAATATATTCATTGGAATTTCGTAATCGCTCCACACAACAAACACCGGGGCCACAAAGAAGAACTCGTTTTTTTTATTGTTTGTTCGTCTATGTGTTTTCCGGATTCGTGTGTCGATGTTCAAAAAAAGAATCTTTTAAACAAAAATTTTATTATATAATATCGCTAAACAAACGAACGAGAGCATGAATTAACATAATTAATCGTTGAAGCATGTGACAAGCACGAAGAATTCAAATCGACCGACAGAAGACACAAAAAAAATAGACTCAGAAACATTCAAAAAATGGGCAATGAATGGGTTTCCCCCTAAAGCCCGTCATCCGTGTTTCAAACCAATTCTATTGGTGTATAGATTTATATATGTTACTTAGAAACAGTAAGCGCAAGAATGTTGAGTGCATGTCAAACGATTGCAAAGGCAATTTGGATCTGTGTGTGTGTGTGTGTGTGTGTGTGTGGATTCTAAGTATCCATACACATTAAGCATCAAAGCAGCCACTTTGCAAGGTGGTGCAATCGATTGCACCAAACACCAACGGAGGTTTGCCAGAGCACACAACAACAACAACAACAACAACAACAACAACAACAACAACAACAACAAATAACCGTTCAAATCAACCATATGATTTTAATAAGTGATACGAATCTAAATGGGCTTATAATTAAACAGTAACAAAACACATACAATTTGATTATAGTTGTTGCTGTTTGATGTTTGTATTTTATTTTTATTTTTATTTTTATTTCTCTTCGCTGGCTGAACGCGTAGTGTGTATTTGTATTTGGTTTTTCAAATACATTATTGCTTTTTCCATTTTAGTTGGCTTGAATCAGATATTATATTATAAGATTTACATAATTGTTTCAATTTTTTTTTTCATTTAACTTCTACTCTCTCGGTACTCGCCACGTACTCAGCTGTGTAAATGTATACGGCTCCTTCTCTCTCTCACTCTCTCTCTCTCTCTCTCTCTCTCAATATATTTCTCATATTTTGAGTGTTTTATGCGAGAGATGATGGTGTAGTGGTTGCGTTGTTTTGTCTTTATAATCATTGCAAATGGCAAGAAAGACTGAAAACATTTCTTTTTTTTACTCGATTTTGATATTATTTTTTGTGATTTTTTTTTTTTGCACTTTTTAACATTCGACGGGCAGTGTGTTGTAAATGTGAACCACAATGACAGCGACAAAAAATAAATAAAATAGATCAGTATGTGAACGCTAAAATGCCTGCTGATCAAATATTACTTTTGGTTCATGTATTCAATATCTGTTACTCTTCGTAAACATGAGCACACAAACACACCGCAAACGACTGTATATTTTTGGTTGTAAAAAAAAATTGTTTTGTATGTGGCGCGCGATTGTGTTTGAGTGTTTATTTTTTTTCCCTACGTATCTGAAAAATTGCAGAGAGAGAGAATTTGTGCAATAATATAAACACACATGGTTGGTCTTCTTTTTACGTGTGTTTCGGGTGTGTGTGTGTGTGTGTGTGAGTGTGTTTTACACTAAAGAAAATGACTCCACAAAGAATGTAAATATAGTTGGAAGTATGCCTTAGGATGATTTGGATGCTTTGTGTTATTATTCCTACATTTTTGCATTCATATCTGGCTACCATTCAACGGAGCAACAACAACACATTTCAATATATTCTGTTTAGCTTTTTTCGGTTCGGCAATTCAATATTTTTCGTTCCATTGTGATTTACATTTTACGTGTTTTTTTTTTCTTCTTTTCGTTTGCTTTTTTTTAAAACTTTACAAACCTGAGCTTGAGCTTGTATTCTACAGTTTTGCCAAATAAAAATGCTGTACGTGCAAACGCAGATATTATGTAAGACTTTTTACACACACCGAAAAAAAGGTGATTTTTGCTTTCTTATTCATCTCTTAAATGCGAAATGCGTTTGCAAGCGTTTTGTATGCATGTTAATGTCTAGGCACACCAACAACAACACAAATATTACAACGGAATCGCCGGCAACAATAGTTGCAATGGCATCGTTAATCCGAAAATTTATTAACGATTTGTTTGTTGTTTTTTTTTCTGCACCGTTTTATAAAACAATCGAGCAAAATTTTGAAATAACTCGCTCAAACACGTTTGACATTTTTTTTGTCGAGTGTTTGTGGATATAATTGCCAAAGAGCATTACAAACCATTAAGCTTACTAAGCTAGTACACAATTGCATATGGTGTGTTCATTTTGGTCGTAATTCAAATTTTGGGAGGATTCCATTTTTCATACTGTTGGAAGTCCCTCAAAAAATCTCAAATGAATGTCGACAGCGCAGCCAGGGAAAGATTCTGGGTGTGAACCCATTCATGAGATGAGCACTACTCGAAAAAAGTCATGATCTGGGCATTGCTCTTTTTGTTTATCTTAGCATTCAGTGATTAGCTTGAGCTCTTCGTGACTTGTCTGTGTCCTATAATAAAACCAATCGAGAAAAAAAAAACATTCATTTGCTCCTATTTGAGGATTATATTACGATGTATATTTGCGATTCATGATACACCGGTTTATAAAAAGATCAATATAAAATGGCTGCGATAAACAAGATGAACAACAAAAATCAATTTGCCCCATAAATCAAGTAAATGTCATTCGAATAATTGTGTCGCTCTATTTGCAATTTCATCGGAAATTTTCGGTGTTCAGATCAACAAAACCGACCGAAAAGAGCACATTCAGTTATTCAATATATTCTCTGGGCTGTGCGACTTAATAACACTGTGTGACAAAATGTCACAGTCAATAATATAATATTTGTATTATTGTGGAGGAGCCTATCCGTATCGGTTACTAATCGTTAATTTTGTTGATTTTGACTGATTACCGTATCGGTGTTAGTGATCATCGCTCAGGAAACCCATTTTTCAAATGTTGTTCTGTTCATCAAACGCACGAGCCACTGCGTGACAGCAAAATAATGTGTCGGTCGTGTCAAAATCTTTGGATTGAATCGCAGGTTCGATGTGTCGTGCCCATTGGCTTTGCACGTGACCATCGACACACAGTGTATGTAAATCAGTATTCGACAAAATTCGCATAAACCTGTGGGATGGTTTCATATATCCATCGATTCGAATGGCTACAAGTTTTTATTTCTGTTTGTCGTTTCTGTTTTTCTTCTCTAAAACAGCTTAATCGATTTAAATAGTTGAACTTTCAAATTTCCAATCAAATTTCCAATCAAATCGAATATAATTGATGAGGCTTTTAAGAAGAAAGAAAAAAACTGGCCAAAAATTTAAATGAATATCAATAACAGCAAACACCAACAGACACAAGACTTCAAAATATTTGGAATGGGTTTTCATTCGCAATAAATAATTACGATTTTTTTGTTTTTCTCAAGTCGGCTGATTGTTTCAATCGAATTTGTTTGCACCATATAAATGAAAGCAAGTAGTTGATTACAACAAAAAATATAAATTTATCCGCATATAACGAGTCTCTCATGCAATTGTATGAATATTCTTATCGTATTCTTGTTTCAACATTTTGCATTACCACGTCATATACGGTTTACAAAGTAGGAAATGTGTAATTTTGATCGTACAAACAAACATTGAATTGCATTTCGGGGGGGACTTTTTAGTTCGAAAACCATATGGCAAAATCGACAGTGCTAAGTCTCAACGCACATTCCAACAAAATCGGTTTAATGACATTTTTATACATTTTCATATATATAAAGTAAAAAGCCTGTTGTCGATACCGATAATTTTCATTTTTTGCAACGAATAGCAAGTTCAATCACAACAAATACTGTGTGTCTGCAACGTGTGTGCGCGCGCGCATACACAGTTCAGCCCCGTGAACGACAGTGCATTGAGATTCCGTCAGTAGTTAGTGCGTAGTAAATTTTAATTCCTGCATCATAATACATGCGTAAGATCGATCAATGTTTTAAAACACCGCGTAAACGCATTGGTGTATAGATTGAAAACGTGATTCGTAAAAATTGGCACCATTCTACACCATGTGACTACCCGAGAGAGAGACCAGAGTTTGCGTGTAATTTTTTTTTTTTTTTTGAAAAAATTAAATCGATTGAAATAAATGTGAAGCAATAAAAGACCAGAAGTAAGACTGGCCCCAAAACGAGTACTTTTGACTTACCCGCTTCATTTTGAAGAGAGAAAAAATAAACTGTAAGTCGCTTGAAGCGCTTGAATTATGTGTTTTTTTTTATTCACTCTCTCAACAAAACCGAAACACCTCATGCTTGGATGTGAAACTATCTAAACAGCTCAGTTACCTCAGTTCGTTCAGACTTTGAATATATATTATAATTTTTTTTTTATTTTTCAAAAAATTCAACATTTTTGATTGTGAAATGAACCCGGATTCTCACATTTTCAACAAAAATCGCTTCGAAAATAATAATGACTAGAATAATGTTTTGGTGACAGATAGCACACGACATTAATCACTCGAGTTTTTTTGTTGTTGTTTTGTTTTGTTCTTCTGTGTATTGTAGTAGATATTCTCGTTTGGTTCCTGGATAGAAGAAGAAGAAAAAAAACCTAAGTAGATTTAGCAGCATCAGTTATATTATCTATTCAACCGAGGGATACAAAAAAAAGGCTTAACCTATTTAAATTGAATCCAGTATTCGCTCTAACGATTTTGGAATTTTTGGGTAAAAAAAAAAATCAATAAATTTCATGATACGTTATAAAATGCAAATGAATATTGCGAAATGTATTAACATCAAATCAAACAGCATCCACGATCAAACAACAACAACAACAACAAAATCAGCTGATTATTTAAAGTGCGCGCTTTGGATGCTTCTCCATCCGCCTTTTTCGATAGAATTGGCCAGAGTATTCAAGTGGTAATAAAGAGGCAATTCCATTTTTAACACCACACTTATTATGTCTTATTTACCTATTCAATTGAGTCGATCGTGGGATTGCCACGAGCCGAAATGTCTGAAAAACATAAAACAAACCAAACAGGTGATGTTCTTAGAGCAAGTGATTTGTATTTTGTTTTTGTTTTTGTTTTTTTTTTTTCATTCATTCATTCAATATTACATCAATGGAATTAAAATACGCATCAGCAGCGAGCATGATGTTCATTTATGGGTACAGGCGAAAACACATCCGATACAATTTGTACGGTGCCGCTGTGTGTGCGTGTGTGCTCTCTGCATCCAATGATTAAATCACTTGACAAACTTCAAAACATATAATCTAAGTACATTTGTTGTAAATGTTTCAATAATTGTTGAGTTGAAACGCGTGCTTGTTGTGCGTCGAATTGATTATTGTGCACACACCAAAAAAAAAACAACCAAGCACTCCATAAACCAAAATGAAATCCGGTTCGAAACATTTACGACAAACAAACACCTTTTCACGAATTCCTCATCTCAAATGTACAGACACAGACACACACACACCAAAAAAAAAGTGTCTTGTTTGAAGTGATGCCATTACATATTCATTTAGATGTAAACAGTAAAGTTTGTGGCTTTGTTACGATTATGTATCACTTTATATGATGCTTTGAATTGTGGTAATTCCATTCAAAAAATAAACAAAAAAACGAAGAATAAAATTGTTGAATATTTACACTGGATGAAACGGAATAGGGATTTGATTTGACTTATACATACGCCCGTAAATGCCAATTTTTCCATAAAATAATTCCATTTTTTTTTTAATCAAAATAAAAGCAGAGCAATTATTAGTGAGGAAGTATTCAAGTCAAAACAAAAATCAACAGAAAAAAAATAATGCCGGCGCCAAAGAAGAACGCGGATTTTTTTTTTGTTCGAATAAAACTTGCATCGATTTTTATTTACAATTTGCGATGAAACAGACCATTTTTACTGGGGCCAGTATATAAATTGCATACGCTAAAAAAAACAAAAGCGTAAGCTTATATTTTAATGAATTCGTTTCATAGTCGAGAGTGTGTGTTTGCTGGTTGGAAACCAGTTAGTGTGTCTCTAGACAAATATATTCTTTGTATCGTTTTAATGTACACACCAAAAAAGCAGTTCAGGTTGCATGATTTTAAGTTTTTTGTTTTTTTTTTCTTCAAATAAAAAAGCATAAAAACCAACTTGGATGCGGTAAAGTTTCTTTGTATGAATTTTTACTCTCTGTTTTTGGTGGAACATGAAAACTTGAAATCGAAATCAATTAGATTTCATTTTCAAAACATAGCGCAAAAAATGGTGTGTCTTGTGTGTGTTCGGAAAACGTCTCTCTATGCTGTGAAAGTATTTGCGCGCGCGTTGGACTCACAGTGCTGCATGAAATCAGCTAATGGCCACATTTTTGTGTGCCCGGCTGCTGTTGTTGTTGTTGTTGTTGTTGTTATCGTCTTGCAAATGTATATTTACTGTTCATTTACTTTAATGTAATTCAATTCAACTTCACTGTTAAAGAAGTGAGAAGAGAAACAACAAAAATTGGTCTCCTTTGTTATGACTCATAAACATAATTGAAAAAAAGGCTTTGCAAATGCATACAAAATTGGCGCCACATCAATAAGTATTTTTTTTTATAATGATAGTTAAAAATAAAAGTGAATTTTAAATTCTTTCACACATTTCAAGATTGATATTGAAATATGATGAAAATTAACATGAATTACAATGGAATTAAACTTTATGACGATACGTTTGTGTTTAAGTAAATGAAAAAAAGCACATGCTAAAGGTTGCACTTCCAGCTGATTTAACTAGCAATGAGCGCGCGCACACACACAAAATGAATCAACGTAATAAATTTAATCTCATATTGCCATGCGAATTACAGCTACCACTGCTGATGATGTTTCAACATATATCGATAATGACAAGCGTTTATTTCACAATGCAGGTGCAAACCTCTATGCGCGCACAACCACAAACTAAAACCGACTTAATGATACATTTGAATTATGACAATTCAACGGCGGATTGTTATTGTTTCTTCTATTGCCGTTAGTTAAATCCAATCAACACAAAATTGACTTAATAAGTAAGCAATTTTCTTCCGAATAGAGAAGGTGATGACATAAATTTGATGTCGTCAATCTAGAGGGAAATGTTCTTATTGTACTGTGTTAGCAGAAGTTTTACGATTTTTTTTATGTTCATACAAAAACTATTCACTTTCGAGTCGAATCGAGTCTGTCTAAAGTAAATTGCCAAAAATTTATCGATCTTGATCCAAAATACACTTTTCAATAATGTCAAACGTTAGAGAAGTAGCATCAATGGTTTCATTGTATGGCACATGATTTCAAGTGAGTTCAAACTTCTGCAACTGTATTTTCTATTCGTTCCCTTTACCCTCTCTGTAGCCATAGCCACAGAAAAACACATTTTCGGCTGCCTATTAAAAATAGTTGCTATTTTCAGGCAGCTTGATATTTTCAGCCGGTAACAATCCCTTCTACACAATGGTATTGGCAGGTATGGCATATATTTGTTGTTGTTGTTGTTGTTGTTGTTGGTAAAAAAGGGTTAAATTATACTCTTAATGTTAAATTAATCGCCTCTCATTCACTTAATTGAGATAACACTAGTTGGAAGCAATTACATAACATAAACTATCGATATTCAACTAAAAAGCGCCCAAAGTTTTCGCAGAAACGTAAAAAACGGCATTTTTGAATAGTATTAACAAAAAAAAAGAGTCAAAACACGCAAATATCGAGAAAAAAAAGACTTAAAGCTAAATGAAAAGGGTTTGTATAGCACACAAATTACTCAAATGTTGAAACTTCAGGCAACTCTGATCTTTCAAGCAATATGACGGCATCTAGTCAATTGTAACAAGGGTTTAGAGAATGCATATATACTCACTGCACACGTAGCTGCATACAGTGCAATAGCTTACAATGTACTCTATTGTGCCAAAAGCTAGTTGTTAAATGGCTGATCAGTTTTTTTTTTGTTCATTGTAAAACACGAGAAGTAAAAACAAGGCATTTTATGATTTTTCTGGCGCTGTTCATCACTTTGCAACAACAACAAAAAAACCGATCGCCAATTTCATAATATATTTCCATTATCATTTTGAAATGTAAACAACCTAGTAAAATGAAGTTTGGTCACGGTTTACACATTTAATTCTTAACCTGCATGTTCGTTTTTTTCGTGTGTAAAGTAGTTCGCTTCTGTGATTTAAATCATAATTTACTGAAATTGTCATCCGCTCTGCATTTTTTTTCAACATTTGCAGAGAATGCAACATGCAAATCGAAGCAAATCAATTAGATTTGTCAAAACGTGACAATATCTTTTATCACATGAAATGATGTGATGATTTAAACAGATCAGATGTTTGCATTGTGTTTGCACTATTGACAAATGACTAAGAGTGTTTTTTTTCATAGTGTGCTTTTCCAAACTCATCCCTATTTCCAAATTGTCGAAACGATAACGCACTAGTTCGCGTTGACTCATTTCTGTTGTTGTCTTCTTCTTGTTGAAAATGAATTGGAATTTATATTCGTTTGGCCTTGAATAACGGCACAACAAAATGACTTTAGATGCTCAATGCTGTTCCGTAATCCATAAAACTAACATATTTTTCTGAATATTTTCTTTGTTACCCACAGAAAAATTCAGACAAAAAAATGTGTGTTTGGTGTATTTTTCCCCTCCGTTTCTCCACCTCAAGTTGGACATGTGGCTGTGGCATCTTCAACATTTTTGGTAAATTATGGCATGAAGATTACAGATGATTCGTCTTGTGTGTCAGATGCGATTGCGTTAGATTCTTTTGTCTATGAAATCTCTGTGAAATCGGTTTAAAAAAAAAAAACCGAAAAAATTCCGAACAAACACAACGCACAGCGGCGCACAAATGTAAAATTGATGGGTTATGTTGCATAATCCATATTTATTCATTGATCAAACAAAATATAACAAAATCATCAGCATTAAAATTCAAATCTGTAAGAAACGATTTCGGGGAGATACGGTTGATTTGTAATTTAATTTATTGTGATTGTTAGTCGAATGTCAGATTTGTTGTAGATTTGTTGCGGCCTGATGATCATTAAAATGTACTTTAAACATTTGACATTTATTAATTCCAAATTTGCAGGTGAATAATTTTAATTTATGTAAACAACAATGTTGGTTTTTGTGTTGTTGTTGTTGTTTTTTTTTTCTCACATGACAAAATACGACATGATGTCTAGCATTGAGACAATTTTACTCGGGCTGTTTTCTCTCAGATGATTTAAAATCGATTAAAACCAAACGGTACATAAATTTTCGAATGTATTCAAAAACTAAATTGAAGAGAGAAAAACTGAAACGCATAAATAAAGGTTTGAAATTTGTTTAATGACAATGAAAAAAAAAACAAGGAAAAACAAACGAGGAAAAAACATACTAAACCGTGAACTATGTCTTGACTATGCGTCTTTATACAAAGTGATTCAAGTTAACAACAATCCAACGTTGTTTTCAGTGCAAGTGGAGACAGAATGTGATTTGTTTTCAAATGTGATGTATTGCTCTAGCTTGTATATTCTATCCACACTTCTTACGGTACTAACTAACTTACCTAAATCCAACATTACGTCAATAATAATCGCTAATCATGTTGTTCGCACTTAACATTGTTGTAACATTTATAATGTTGATGGTGATCACTTAAAACTTCTGTAAAACTGTAAAAACCAACTGGCGGAATAAACAAAACGGAATTGTTCAAACGAAATCTTTGGTTGAGTTGAACAAGTTCAACCTTAATCGAGCTTCCTGATTGATTTGCTACTCAATGGCGAGCAACCCTAGTCACATTGTGATCATATAAATTCCGTTGGCTGTTTGTTCGGTGGGCTTGATTCGTGGCAATGACGTTCGCAAAATGCAAGCAAATTAAATGTTTATACGCAAGTTTTGAGTGAATGCGTGTGATCCATGGGGACGTTCATTCATCTAGCCTTTGCTAGCCTCAGCTAGCCTTTGCTAGCCTATATATGTATTTTACAACAGGAACGAAGAACATCCGAACAAAAGAGAATACAAAAACTGTGAAAAATCATATAGCAGTGTACTGAAATTTTTGCTAGCCTTTGCTAGCTTCTGCTAGCTTTCATAGTATGACTGTCCCCATGGTGTGATCGCGCCAAAGAATGATTTGTTTGCGTTAATAAATCAAGTCAACATTAATTGCAACACAACGCATTCCGATTGCCATACACACACACACATACACACAATAAACACATTTTGCTTTTGGTGAGATGCCATTTTTCCAATTTTGGTGCGGTTCTAGTGATATTTGGACGCAGATCAACTACATTCATTAGTAATGTGGATTTTTATTCGATTGCTTTTCATGCGCCAGGTAATTTTTTTTTTTACTTTACTTCTACTCTATTCAAAATGTGTCTTTTTTTGTGTGTTTCTTTGGCTGGTGCATTACGTTTGGTTACGTTTTAGATTACGTTTGGTGTCTCGTTTTCAATGCGGAAAAGTACTATTAAATTAAAATATTTTTAAAAACATAATCTCAGCTCAATACGGTGCCGCTATATTCAGTGTTGTTTCTGCTTTTTTTTCTTCTTCTTCTTCTTTGCTTTTCAATTTGTTGTTGGTCGCGCTGAGAACTGTATGCAATGTGCAATGGCGCTCGGATCGGCGTAGTGTCAGCATGGCAAATGCACTTTGTATATGATTTGTACATTTGTGACGGTGTTTGAAATGTTATACGCTTGATGTATTTTGGTATTATATTAATATATCTTTACTATAAAAATAAAGCCATAGTGAATGAGCAAACACAAATCAAATTCAAAGGAAAAAGCATTTTTCGCATAAGACTAACTTTTCCGCATGCTTTGGCTGGTCAACCAACAATGAGTAAATACAATTTCATTCGAATCAGCCATATCTCTCTTCAGTATTGGCCATAAGCGAAATACCCAAAGTCTCTCTACATGTCTTTTTGAACACCAATTTTCCAATTCATCATTTTAATTGTAATCTCCGAATGTTTTGGACTCTTTTTTTTTCTTTGAGGGGAAAGGGGGAAATGATTATTTTTATCATACTTTTTGAACAGAAAAGTAGCGAAACAAAAAAAAAAAAAATCGACAAGATGAAGAAATGTGCAACGGTAACGCACGTATAGTGGAGCAAAAAGGGCTTGGTCTTATTTCATTTCGAACAATTTAATTAAATTAAATGCCATCATTCTGTCTCTTTCATGCACTCGTCTCGGTTAAGGTTGCACTTTGGTTTCGGTCGATTTTTTTGTTTCTAAGAAAAACATTTCATTATTATCGGTGATTTATGGCATCAAGCTATTGGCCGATTGTGTGCCTCAAATCATAACCAATTTTAAATGATCGTAACAATGCATAAAATGCATTTCGTTTCGTGAGTACTATGGTTTACTTCTGTTCCATCCAGAGTAAATCAAACCAAAAAAAAAAAACCAGCTTCTATATAAACAACAACACATATAACGAAAAATTAATTTCAATCAGAAATCTAAAACAACAACAACAACAAAAAAACTGTGTCTCACTGAAGAGTCACGATCGAACCACAACTGCCGAATGAATTTCAATCAATCTGCCGATTGTAACATTTTGCCATTTTATTTGTAAATTAAATTCATTTTTTTTTCTTTTTTTTCTTCGTTGTTGTTGATTTATTTATATATTTGATGTTAACATTGAGCATGACATATTGTTTTATTGTTCGAACTTCATAATAAAATACCGATCGAAAATAGAGTTAAAATCGAATATGTGAATCTGACTTGGAAATCATGAGCCAGCCGGCCTGTTGAAAATGGCATCCCAATAATAAATTTGTTCAAAATCGATGAAAATAATAATAATTCAAGGAAATTGGAAATATTCCTGTTCAACTCAAAATGGGTTTTGGTTCAAATTGTGAATGGTTATGGGTTGAGAGAGGTTAGCCATCTCATGTCAGCTCCAAAGCAACGACCAATATGGTGAAAATCGACAAACCAACACAGACTCTTACCGCGATCGCTTGGTGCAAATTTGTTCAGCGGCGCTGATTGCTTGACCTACACGTGTTATTGTTTAATATATTATTTTATGTGTGACTAGCAAAATGTAAATCGGTTGCATATTATTAAGACTGTGGTGGTTCCGAATCATATACAAATCATTCGGGTTGATCAGTCAGTGAAAGTGCATTTGGTTTTTTTGTTCTCTGTTCATTTTCATTTTTTTTTTCTTTTGTTAATTCGTTTTCCTTATCCCGTCACCATCCCAATGCCTATACACTCAATTTGAATCCCGGTACTTTGATCGACTATTCGGTTGTAATTGCAGTTTTGCCGTCACTTTTGCTACCCTGTCACTACATTTCATTCTTTTTTTCTGTTTTACTAGAGTTTTTTATTTTTATTTGTATTTTTCATCGCCCGGTCCGAAATTTTATGTTGTAAATAACAGTGACATGAACAATTTACATGCAATAGTGTATAACATTTTAAATGGACGAATAAAAAAAAAATGAAATTGCGATGAGATTGAGAAAATCTTGTTTTATTTAGCATACGCCGCATAATCGATGAAATGGCTGTTGTATGAACTGTTTTTTGTTTTGTTCGTGTCATGCCAATATTTATGAGCATAAAGTTCAAGTGTTTTTTTGTAGTTGTTATTGTTGTTGTTGCCTCATGGCTTTTGAATTGGATTTTATCAATGTTCTGACGAAAATTCCATGGACAGCAAAAGAAACAAACCAATGTTTCCATTCCACATTGAAAATGTTGCAGGGGAACAAAAAACCAATCCACGAGTACCACGATGTCAATCTACAGAACAAAATGGATCACATCCAAAAGAACCTCGATTGTGTCAAAAGCAGCCAATGGCTCATGTTTTCTGCATTAATTAACATGGATTCTAATCGAGACGGTTTGTTACAATGAACGTCCAACAATGTAAAACATTACCGCACAATATGTTACTGTTTATTACGATTAACATTGCAACCGTTTAATGTTTCACAATCAAAATTACAACATGACATATACTGTCATTCTTGATGCTGGATAATGCGTTCACATATTTCTTGTCAAACAGATTACCGATGTGCGATTACAGTAATATGATGCCGTAGCTTAAATCATTTAAAAAAAAAAAAAAATATTATGATGACAATTCAAAATGGAAACGCATTTGCTTGCATCACTCACATGGACTGTCGTCTCCATGAATAAATGGTCTTTTGTAAGTCCCGAAATACTGTGAAAAGAATTTGGTTTGGAGCATTGGACATTAATTGCATATTCGATATTTTTTGGCTTTTACTGAAAGGAACAACAAGTAAGCAATTTGGCCCAAACAACCACAGGCAAACAGCGAGACAAAAACAAAATCCCATTTTACCGTGTCGGGGCGGTCAAAATCAAACACAAAATCAGAATTCCAAGCTGAAATAGCCAACCATTGAATCGAATCTCCTCCTTGAACTTTTATGGTTTTGAATTTTGATCTCCAATCAACCCAAACCAACAATGAATTGTGCCGATCAATCAGGCGATTAATCGGCTTGAAATATTCTGTTCGGAGGCTATTTTGTTTATGTTTCGGAAAAATAATCCCAAATTTTTTTCAATAGATTTTTTTGTGCCAAAATAAAAAAAAAATGAATAAAATAAAGCGAAATGATGTGATTCAAAGTAAGGCATCGAATAAATATGAATATGCGAATTAAGAAAAAAAAAACGAAACAAACGAAACAAAATGTGACATCTGAGACGTATTAATCCGTGCGTATTAATGTCTAAATATGAAAACTAGTGTCTATAGGGCGGCCATTGGCTAGCGGGAAAAGGTCATGTCAAATCGATAATTATGTGGCATCCACACATACAACACCAATCAACCGCTACATATGCCGGCCGAACTACAACCGAATCTGTTATTGAAATCTTATTAGGCACGCATTGGAATATTGCAGTAAATCATAAACACTTGAATAAAAATCATATAAAGATATAGATATATATATAGATATATATTATTATTAACTCGTTGAGTGAATACCGAAAATTTGTGTTTTGTGTATTTATGCATATGTTTGTCATTCAATTGGTCATTCGGTTGGTCGACTGACGACCGAACAATTTTTATGATTGATTTCCAGTTTTCTGCTTTTTGGTTCATTAAGTCTTTTTCAAATATTTCACAATAAACTTTTGGTTTATTTGAAATATTTGGTTGCTGTTTTGTGTTTTTGTTGTTGTTTCAACTCTGTTGTTTTAATTTTTCTGATTGTTAGCAATATACTTTTTGAACATTTTTATGTTTAGACCATTAGCCCACGTTCATAAACAATTAATCTCATTTGGTATTCAAGTGAGAGAAAAAAGCGACACCGATTAAAATGTTTTGTTTCTCGTGTTGTTGTTGGTGTGGTGATGGTGGATTTTTTTCTGCTGGTGCTTCGATCATCATCGGGAATTGGCGGCAAAATTGTTGTCATGTAGCCGTTTATTAGGTTTATTCATTCAAAAATTGATATTGACATTAATACGAATATTTACATTCATGCGATTCCATGAGTCTTTGACATCAAATTTAGATGTCTGCAGCTGGTTTTTTTTTGTTTGTTATTATTCATCTCTGTCATAAAAGAAATGCGCCAAAATGTGACTTCATTATCGAACCAAATAGTTTAATGGCTATTTGAAACAAAGTTTCAAATTTTATGCATGAGACTTAAAAAAAAAATTGGGTTTTTTTTTCAAACTTTTGATGAAATATCTCAATTTGCAGTATCCCAGTTAATTATTTATCCATTTTCACAATATTCCATCATTTTAGTTCTCATCACAATAAATCAGGGCACAGGGAAAAAAAATGCCATTATTTTATGGAAATTACGTGCTTGCATAAAATGAAATCATTTTTATATTTATCACACTCTTTATCAGCCACCATCAGTGATATACACGTGCATGTGTGTATGTGTGTGTTGCACATAAATTGCGAGTGTTAATTTATGGCTGCATAATTTGATGCAATACTCATGAGTCATTTTCAGCTCAAGATGTTCATGAACATTTCAAAGCACCGTTAAGCAGCGTATACACTGCATGCTATACAGTTCCCGAACTGTGTGCTGAAGCACAGAGAAAGTTAAAGCGATTTGATAATTGGGTCTATTTATAACGAAATAAAACAAAACAAAAATGTGTTGATCAATAAATTGATTTTTAATTTATTCAAAATTCATGAAAATTGATTTTGGAAAAATAAAAACAAAAACACAAAATTTCACGGATTCGAGACAAATTGAAATCAATGTTGGTGGAAAAATTGTAATTGTACTCATAATTTTAGGGTCGGTTCACTTTGCAAAAATGAATTTCCATTTTTTGCTTGTTGTCTGCATACGCGTTAAATTGTTACATAAATTCAATATATTTTCATCTTTTTATAGTTGAATTGAAAACGCTAAGAAATTGCAATTCGAAAGTAATACAAATTGAACAATGTTTCTAATAGACACCTCTCTTTTTCTCTCTATTTTTGTTTTTCTTCTCTCTACCAGATTAAAATGAGCGCAACATATTTGCCACAAAAGAAGCATTGCACACAAAAGACTCACATCATATTTTAAACGGAGCAACACATCGAGCCGAAGCCGACTTAAACATTTCGATCACCATATATCGCTTTTTAAAGCCTATTTGAACGAAATAGAGAAAGAAAAACGGAATTCAACCAAGTTGTTTGATTAATATTAAGATATTGAAATAAAAAAGCTTGCGTAATTCGTATGCGTTTATAGTGAGCGAACAAAGAAAAAAAAACGAAAAAAAAAACAAAAAAACATAACAAAACGACACCATCGAGATCACACCTAATAAATTTGCGCATTATTCAAAACAAACCAAATGAATCATCGTACCCACTCAGGAAGCTCACCTACGGTCATTACAAATCCAAATGCTTTTGACAGTAGTAACTCAACAATAACCACAACATCGTCGACATTCCACGACATAAAACGTGCGCATCAACGATCGAATGGAACGAAAAGTGCTATATCATCGGATCGTTCGAGTTGTACAACGGCAAAACAACATTCATATAAAGTGTCTGGCCTCGATTTCGATGCACTAGAACCATATCCAATTGACGGTGTGACGGCTGATGACACCACCACCAATTCAACAATTAACAGTGTTATCAGCCAAATCACAAATCCAAATCATCAGCACGAGAGCAATTCCGCTCATATAGCGGCTGTATTTAAAAAGTTAACCACGTATTTTTCCAATTCATCGCATAAAACGCTTACTAATTTAACATTTCAAAATAATCATAAAACTAGACAATTAAAACATTTAACAAATCGACCACCACAATTGGGTGATCATAAACCATTTAGCTGTACACCGAATAGCATCGATAATTGTGCCGTATTCGAGAACTGTAATGCAATTTCATTACCGGTGTCATCGAATGGGAGCGAATGTAGCGATGACACATCGCCATTGCCAAGTGATACATTGCACAATACAACCGAGCCAACCAATCTTCACGATTCTAGTGATAGAATTAGCGTGAGCAATAAGATTAATTGTAGCTTAAGTACCAATGCCATGTGTCGGGCTGATGATATCTATGCACTCGATGGTCGTAGCACGACCATAACCACAACAACGATGCCATCACACACCCAGGCCACACAACAGTCTGCCAACAAACGAACGAAAGATTTAAAATCAATTGAAGACACCAGTGAAACGTTTTCTCTACCGCGGGTCAGTTTAAGACAAAGGTAAGTCATTCACACTTTCTTCGCCAGTTTCAGTTTTTCTTCGGATTTCGGATGAGAATCTTAAATTCTGATGTAACCGAAAAAATCAGTCGATAAATTACGAGCCAAGGGACTGTTTGCCCCCCCCCCCCCAACAGAAAAAAAAACAACAGATTTTGAGATGGGCGAATCGGTATATTGGATACGAAATACTCGTTTTTATCACTGTGTATGATTACATCTATGTTCATTTCTTTCTTCAAAAGAGAAACAAGTCAAAAAGGTTAATTTTAAGATTGTTTTGTTTGATAAAATCTGCCATTCCTCTTCCATCGTAAATTTATGATTCGTAACTCAAATCATTTTAACTCAATAGTTTTGAGTCAAAAAAAAAAACCAACCAAGAGCATTTGCTTATTGTAATTATTTTGCCACCATTATGTTCCCATATGCACGTATGTCAATGTGAATTACATGTTTACGGTCACTTGTGTCGCATTCCAATTTATTGGGGAAATCTATCTGTAATTCAAAAATTGATTCCACTCACCACATTTCATTGAAAAGATTGCTTCAGAAGCAGTTTTTGTGTGTTTGTGTGTTTCTATAGCATCTGTCTAATGATGATCAGAAACTTCGATTGAGAAACGATAACTAGGATCGTATATAAATCAACCATTTGGATGTTACGTATGCTCGTACAAAACAAACAAATCCACAAAATCAACAAACCTATTGACCTATCCATCTTTAGATTAAAAGTATGAAAATAATTAAATTTATTATTGCAATGCAATAGCATTTGGTTCTTGAGTATCAAAAATGGTGATGCCCATCTATTCGATGCCGTACAGTCATTGGCTCAAATGAATTGGTTTCTCATTTCGGGGTGATTCTAACCTAATAATGAGCTGCTTTTTTTGGTCGGATCGTGTGCAACATCGTTCAACACACACACACACGCGAAATAAAAGCGATGAAAAATAGAATATGGAAAATAGCAATTGGTTTCAATTTGATTGCATTTGTGCACACTCTCAATGCACACACTGGATTTTCAAACACGGTACCAGTGCATTATGATGAACCGGTTTTATGGAGACGCTTGTTACAAAATTCAAATTGAATAATTATACACATTTTTTTTTCACTGGCATTTTTGAGCATGAATTCCGCGCGTTATTGTGTTTTTCATCGCGTTAACATTTGGCCCAAAATAAAAAAACAGATATATGTACGCGATATTATGTTATGCACCGTTTCAAATATTACTTAAAGTATGCACATATCGTGTTCAATGTGCACAAAAGTTGCAATTTCATTTTGAATGCAGTTGACAAATGCCAAAACATTTCATGAAACATTTTAATACAGATATTCCTTGTTTAACAAGTAGATGATGGCCAAGAGAAAAACAAGAAAGATCGGGAAAGAGAGAGAGAGAGAGAGACGATCTAAATCATCAACACATGAGCACATGCTCCTAAATTTAATCATAAAATTGACCTAGTGGAGAAACGTGCAGAATTCACGCAGCGTCATGCGCCATCTTAATAATCCTGGTGCGGGCATTCAATTTGAGAAACGACATGACCGTTGAAACAAAAATTGATTGATCACACCAAAATATTGTTGTTTTTTTGCATCGCATTTATTATCCGGCTGCATGTGTCAAACTAAAAAAAAACGCAGAAATAAAAACAAATGAGAGATAAAACAGCTAAAATGAAGTTGATCAAAATCTTTTGTGAATTTATCAATTAAACGCCGGTCCATTAACATCATTAATTAATTAAATCTAGTCAATTAATTTAGATAAAAAAATCGTTTTTAAACAAACAAAAAAAAAAACAATTTCTGACGTAAATTTATTGAAATTGAAAAGACCACTTGAATGTTACAATTTTTGACGTTCACGCATCCGTGTGAGATTTGAATAAACCTGCTTGCATAAAATTAAAAACAAAAACACTTTAAAAAAAACAAACTGGATATAGACTCTTCTCGTAACGTGTTATTCAAAATGCAGTGAAAACGGCACTCGATCGATAGACATCGAAAAAAGTGACCAGAAGATGAGTGTGAACATCAGCATGAGCATGTGTATGAATTCAATCAATCAGCAAATATTTCATGATTTCTACTTAAAATTTCGGCAGTTTTCAATCAACCTAAATCAAATATACAAGCGTCTTGTGCACCTCACTTACACTCTCACATTTGCATGTTGAAAAATCAAAATAGAGAATATCGATGAGCCAAACTACACGCGATACGTGGAAATGTGTGTGTTTGTGTTTAATGTGTTTCTCTTTCTCTGCTACTTCTTTCTTTTTTTTCTGCGAAACATTTGCCAATATGCTATTATAATAAATGTAGCAACGATGACAGCAAGCGTCCACAATAACAGTGCGCACACACACGCACACACACACACACACACACAACAATAACAAGATTGAAACGCCAAACATACAACAGCAGCAGTTCACCAACGAGAGCGAGAGGAGAGAGACAAAAAAGCGATCAGAAACATGACAACGACCTTGCAAATCGCCATCCAGGTGACCTTTGTATACATATACAACAAAAATATACGTGTATTTAAATTTTTGGTTGGACCAGATGAGCTCTCCGCTCTATATGAAAATCACGTTAAATTCGATTACGTCTGGATTTGTTGAAGCTGGGAGCTTCACACAACGTGGCGACGTACACATTGTGTATAAATTCATTATCGAAAATTGATTGGTCGGATTTTTTTTTTCATGTATTTTTTTTTCTTTCTGCTTCTTTGAGTCAAACTCCATTGTCATTTGCATCGCGCGCGCGACTTTATTGATTAACCTACGTAAGTCAAAAGCATCGCAATAAAGTCAAGAGACTTATTGAGGTTCGTGTTTGCTTTGGACTTTTTTTTCTTTCGCATTTAAGCGAAAAATTCCGAAAAATGCGTGTGTTTCTTTTTTTTAGTTGAAACATTTCGAGCCTGAGATTGCGAGAGAGTCGTTGCAACCGTGTCTCTGTGCGTGTGTGTGTTGATGAGAGAAACGCACATGAAAAATACGATTGTGTGAAAGTATTGGCAAAAATCCATGTTAAAACTATTGTAGGAGTCGGCTGCGACCTTTTTTTCTCATTTCAGCTAATGTGATACGATGAAAATGACCCACACCCAACAATAAACGATAATAATCATATTCGTTCCTCTCTGAATCTCAAAGATGTACACCGCTCGTCTTTTCGCCTCATATCATCGCTTACATGTTGTTTTGTGATGTTGAAATTCACACACACACACACACACACAATTGAGACCATCGAGACGGCGCTCGTCTTTTCAATGAGTGCACAAAAGGCTGTGTCGCATTTTACAAAAAAATGAAATGCTGAAGAGCACTGGCCTACGTGATGTGCGCTTTGTCTACCGTACTTGATAAATAGTGCAATTATTAGTCGGATTGTATTCAAATTTTTGTGTTGATTGTCGAATGTTAATTTCGATGACGCGTCAGCAGTGCGCGATTTGACTTGTGCCGTTTCGATTTAAATATCAAATGTGGTCGAATGAAATAAAATGGCTTGGTTCATCGATCGACTTGTTATTGCAATAACAACAACAACAACAACAACAAAACAGACTTGCGATTTTGTTTCTTTTCAATTCCATTCATATTGTGTCTGTCCGAGAGATGAGAACAGCGTTCCATTCAAACGGGAATCTGGGGTCATTTAACAGATTCCATGTGTGTCATGATTTTTCATTAACGATATTATGCAATTATATACCGTACAACAAGAATAATTATCGTTATTAATACCAAATAGTGGCTGGCCAAAAGCCAACACAGTTCGGATTTCACACAAGATTTGTTTTTTTCTGTGTGTTTTTCGTATTCGCTAAAAACAGAGAAAAAAAAACACAACTCTTTGCTTCTTCTCATTTGTAAATGTAACACCATTTGGTAGGTTGACATTGCAATTGGTTTGTGGCTCGAGGCGCATTAATGTTCGAATAGTTTTATCCATAAGCTACACAACCGGTAGCTGCGATACAATCGCAGTAATTTTTTTGCATATGGCTGAAGACTACTCAAAAAGTATGAAAATGTCGGTTTTGCGTAAAGTTTACGTTGATTTGTGTGTGGTTTCGTTGTATTGAAATTTATGTTGCTTCAATTCGCCTCATTAATTCACTACGACGGTGTGTCTTCTTCTTTTTACACCGTTTTTCTCGTTTCGTACACCATCAAAATATAGAATAGAAATATATACGCTCGTCGTTAGATTGATATTCCAATCATAGGAAACCATTTATTTTCATTTCGGTGCTTCTTCTCTTTTGGATTTTTTTTTTTTTTTTTTGGACAAAGTACATAAAACCATTTGAATGCACTTTTTCTCTGTCTATCTCTCTCTATCTCTCTCTCGCTGTGTCTTTCGACCAACACATACACATGGCAATCGGGAAATGAGGTAATGAGATCAAAATCAAGGGTTACAAACACGTTCATATCGGCTTCGTTCATTCAATACAAAAATACAAATTGGTTGCACCGTTAAAGCACACAAGAAAAGAAGAATTTAAAAGAAGAAACAGAAGAGAAGAAGAAAAAAAAGTACTGCAACAGCAACGCGATTTACTTTAGCATTGTATTATTCACTGTGTTCATACTGCCATCATGTTAGGCTCATTGTAAATCACTATTTCAATTTCACTTTCATTATTTTTGCGCAGGCCGTTAATACCAGTTCGGTGCGGATTGCTTTTCTTTATTTTTTTTCCTCTGTGTTTGCGCCCAAGTCCAGACCAAAGCATGCACGTGAAACATTGACTTGAATTTATGGCATTTTTATCCAATTGATTAGGGTGACACCTGTCCCAATATGCTCAAACAATTGGTTGAGTAAACATCGTGATATATTTTGACTGGAAAGTTACCGGTGTCTTGAGACACGCAGAGTGAACAGGAATACTGTCAAACATTTACGTCATTTGGTTTATGTGTTGTTTGTTTGTTTTTTTTTTTGTTTCAATAAGACCCCCAAGGGGATCGTGTGCGCAATGTGCACACTGATAATGGATTCAACTCAAAACTGATTCATTAAGTGAATTAATAATTATAATTAATATCATTTATAAATTATAATCAATTTCAAAGTGAGCCACAAATGAACCGATTGTCACCCTAAAACGTAGACAATATTCATCATTCAGTTCAGTTAGTTGACCGATATATTGATCGTATGTTTAATTACACGGCATATATTCGTTGGCCGTATAGCGAACGCGAACGCGCTTCGTTTGTTTTTAATCATCGATAACCTTGAATCGACACCATGATTACTAAACTTTCAATTAAAATGTGCAATAAAAACACACATAAACAACAAATAAAAAGACAATCATGTAAATTGTAATCAAAATCCTAAAATAAAAGACACAAGCGACGAACTTTACAGTGACAAACAACAATCAATGGGACGCCTTTTCTCGTGTGTGTGTGTGTGTGTGTATTGTTGTTCGTTGGATTTTTGCTTGGTTTGTACTGCAGTTTGGCAGTCGTAATGCGTGTGTCTGCGTGCCACACATGTTTTTGATTATATGTGTAAGTTGAAGTCTCAATTCAATGGAAACCAAAAACCAAAACAAAAACAGAAACAAATGTGGCAAATGTAGACTACTTATGACCAGATAAATAAATTAAAAGCGCTTCAAGAGACTCACTCAACCAGAAATAATGGAATAAACACACATACACACACCAATTACATTGGAATATTATCTGGTGATAGACAGATATTGGTTTACAGTGGCCAAATTGTCACATTAAACACTGATCTTCTATGGTAGCTCTGGTTGGCTTTGAACTACAATAATGTTCAAAGTTACGGTTTTTTGTTTTTAAATTCATATGAGGAATATACAGAAAATATATGTCACATTAAATGGCAACAAGTGTTTAGCAGACGGAATGGAAGTGGCTTTATTTTTTGTTTCTTAATCAAAAATTTTAAATGAATATTTGTCTGTTTTTTACTAAAAAAATCCTAATTTTGTATCAATTCTCTTGAAATTTCCATTTTTTTTTTCTTTAGTTCCGCTTCACCATCTGGTGGAAATCATCGAAAGAATGTTATCAATAGTAAACTAAGTAGTTCAATAAATACATCGAGCTTGGATCGAATTCGTTCGTTTGGTGAACGTGAACAAGTGCCGTCGTCGCACTATTCAACCGAAAAAAGTGGATCGTCTGGTTATTACAGTTCAAATGTTTACTCAACTAGTTCCGTTGAAGATCATATTTACAGTGAGCCCGTTATAAATGGCCTCAGCGACACCAGTCGGCTGCGTAAATTTGATCAAAAAATTGATCAACAAATTGGTTTGGCGAATTTGGAAAAGAGCATTAAAACCTTAGAAAAGCATTTAAAATGTTTAAATAAAACAAATAAAAATGAACAACAACAGCAGCAGCAGCAGCAGCAGCAGCAGCAACAAGTGATTGAGGAACATGAGCACGATGAGGATGTGTCAGCCCAAACAAATGCTAATGTGGACGAACATTTAAAACGTTTGCCCACAATTGTTGAGGGAATGGACAACAATGCAATGGCATTGGTACCGTATCAACACACCAATAATGGCCATCGTCAACAATGTGATTGGAACGCTGATACAACGGATGATTCGCTCATGGATTTGGATTTGGATACATTTCTGTTGATCGATGAAACGTGTGATAAAAAGAAAACCACCACCAGTTTTAATCAAATACATGGTGAGGGCGTCGATAATCCGACATTTCAATCAGATAATGAACATGAGCATGAGCATGAACCGGTGGATAGTGAACATGATGAGGTCGATGTTAAACGACACCACAAACGAACGATGGACAATGATGGCAAAAATCAACGCAAATCAACCACCGATCGTAGCAGTGATGAAAATAACTATAAATGTACGAAATACATCAATTCATGTCCCGATGATGCGTACAATGTTGACGAAATTATCGATTATAAATATGATCAACCACATTATCCGTATGCGAATAAATTGTTGCCATTTTGCATGAAAAATATCGAAGATCAATTGAATCAACAAAACACCAAAGACATTTTAGAAGAAATTCGTGACAAGTTGACTGTTTTATTGAAACCGCCAATTCATACGGAACAGGACAGTTCAACGGAATCTGATGGCATCGGGTCGTCGAAAAGTAATTCAAAAACCGATACACTGATGCAAAATATCGTTGATTTAAAGCATGATGTTGATAATTATTTGGTTTTGTTGGGCCAACAAAATGAATTGGAAATTCGAGCATTTTGTTCGGGACTATCAAAAAATTATAAACTATTGACAATGCAACATGCGTTGGATAATCGTATTTCGCAGCGGCTCAAAATGTCAACATCTGACATCGGGTCAGAGTTATACAGCAATAGCAACAGCAACAGCAATAGCAGCAGTAGTCATCATCATCAATCGTTGGTTCGACGTAAGCGACGCTTGAAAACTCAAATGAAACGAAATCGTAAGTTGGTTTTTATTTTTCTTCAAATTTTGGTCATAAATGTTATGTTTATACATCGAACACTTTCTTCGATGTGTAAACATTTTTATTGTAATTGTTAATGCACATCGAAATTAAATGGCATTTTTTTTTATTTAGATAATAATAAAAATCAAATTCGAACATGGAAAAATCAAACGAAAATGTTGCAACATGAAAATGAGTCGATCCGATGCAGTAGCAGCAGCGATAGTAATTTTCAACTGCAACGTCGTCATTCGGACTCAATTTACAGCTGGTATGATGCTCAACAAATGTTGACGACGAGCAGTAGTGGACGCGGCAGTAGCAGTAGCGCCAATAGGTAATTTTCATTGCAAACGGATTTTGATCCATTTTAGAGCACGATACTTAAGTTCATAGTTAATTACTCATCAAAATTGAAATACACTTTTCCCCTTTCCCATCTAGTGACAATAGCATCGGAAATGATGCTATCATTTCAATTGAAGTTCAAACATTGCTTAAGACCGCAAATCGTGATGGCACTTGTTCACTGACGCCAATATCCAATGAACCATCGGCCAAGACATCAACAGAGTCGGTACAAGTGGAAAAATCCACCAATGATGGTCACATCGAAAGTAATTTGGCAATGCAACAGCCATCACTAATAACCGTTGATAATGCAAAAGATGCGATAACCGACGAAAAAGACATTATGCTCGAATGGCATCGAAATAAGCCAAGCATTTGGCAGCAATATTACGGAAGCAAGCGTTTAAAGTACAGCAGCATGGTGAAGAAGATCAAGGGGAAATTTGATGTGAATCCAACTATTATGTCTTATGTAAGTGTTAAAATTTTCAATGTTACCGCTTTTTTTGTGTGTGTGTTTCTCATCGTCAACTCAGCATCCGTAAACCATTTTTTAACGGTTGTCAATCATTTGAGCTTAAGTCGATGAATGGAGAAAAAACGTGAGATCACCTATACTAAAACGAAAACTGAATCAATTTCACTCCCATTTCCGGAAGAGAATGGCATTCTAATTAAATTGTTGATTCGAATTCACTGCTCAGGAGCAGTCCATAGTCCTCTAGTCCTAAGCAAAATTAACGCCTTTCCATGACATTTCAGCAAATGCTTCCATTAGATAAGTTACTAGTGGTAGCAACGCTGCGCTGTTAGCGACTCAACGAAGAAAAATCCATATTTAAGCCAATTGTTCCAAGACAATTTGCAACAAAAAAAACACAACACATTCAATATCTTGTCATCGGGTGCATAACATCAAGCAAAGTAGTTTCTATGTTATGAATAGAGAGACAAAAAATAACAGCTGCCACAATGTTTATTACACGATTCAAGTCGGAAAATAAATATACGTCACACGCGCCGTAACGTAATCGGTGCGAAGGAGAGACACACAGAGAGAGAAAAACCGTTTGAAATGATCTACTTAATGCACCAAATATTTCACGTGAATATTGTTGGGCTTTTTTTGTTGGTTGCGCGCGATTATGTTGGTTGTTTGTCTGGTTTTTTTTTCGGATGTGGTTTATTTTTTTCATTTTTTCTTTTTTTGTTAACTTGAGGATTACAACATTATCTACTAAAACTGAGACAGAAAGGCAGACAGTTATACACGCGAATCTGAACTCGATTGCGCAGAAAAATCAAGTAAAACACATTTTAATGACAAACTAAATAAGACATGAAATTTATATTAGATGTAATTGTGACGTACAAATCACATAACGACACAAAATTGACATCTCAAAATTTGCTAATTTGGTCTCTCTCTCTCTCTCTCTCTCACGCCCCTCGGGTGTGTATGATGAATCGGATTCTACTTGTGGCTACATCGCTTATTTTTACAATTCTGATTTTTATAATTAGGAGTCTGCAAATGTCTGCAAATATCGAAAATCTATGAGATATGCAACGCTCTTAATTGGTGAAATGAATTTCACAACACTGCGTTTTCGGGCATGAATGAAAAAACAGCCATTCAATGGACCAATATCTTAAACCAAACATTTAAACCGTTGAATCGTCGGCGTTTCATGTTTCTTAACAATGGATGCGTGATTGAACCGTGTTTTTTCCCCCATTTGTTGTTATTTTACTGGATGCGCTCTATTAAATGATGTTTTGTTTTGTTGCTTCGTTACCAGACTATAAATATTATATCATGATGTCAACAAGTTTAGCATTTTTCATCAGCTTTTTCTAAGCATCTGTACAATTCAATTTACATGTACATATTTGGATGATGTCTTACATAAAAAAAAACAAACGAAATTATGTCGATGACATTGTCAAAATCGATGCTTCTAATTGGCGTCAATTAAAGTGGTCTAGTTTACATCCGTCGTTTGTCATTCGTCACAACCTATCATCCGCTGTCGGTTTTCGTGCATCAACCAGTTTCATGCATTTTCACGGTTGTTTTTTTTTCTCGTTCAGTTTCTTTATATTTTGGATTCATTCTAATTAACCACCTAAACGAAACGTTATTATACAATTTTTCTCTTCAGTTGTAATTATTTAAATCATCAACATGTTTGCTAATTATTTTAATGACACATTGGCAAAAAATGTTTAATATTATCGAAGAAGGCGAAGTTTACTGGCGAAAAAAAAAGAAGTTTATTACCATTTTACGATGGAGCATTTGAAGTCCTCAGAAAGATTGAAGTTTTATTGGTTTTTTTGCCACGTAAATTTTCGTATCTCAGCTGTTTTGATGATCTTTCCCGTTTCGATTATTAATTGGCAATTAATGGCATAATTGAAAACTTTCAAGTATTATTGGACCATGTCGAGCTCCAATGCCAAACTTATGCATCTCATAATTCAGACGATGGTTGTCTAATCTCTCTCTATATATTTCAAGAGTGATTCGTTAACCTGTAAACGCATCATACATTCACTCAATCGCGTCATACATTTCCATGTGTGGTTTATTCTGCGATGAAAGTGAAACAGTAAATTTGAGCCGTAGTGTGTCAGTAGGACAATTTGTATGATGTGTTTTCATGTAATCAGCATTATTTTCTCTTTTCTATGTCAACCATCTACTCTCTATGCAATGTTTTGAGAAATAAAAAGTCGAACCGGTCATTTGAACAATAACTTCAAAAATGATGACTTCTAAATGGGTTTAGCGTAACATTTTTTTTTTGTTTTCTTAAAATCATCGTTCTTTGCAATAATTGCAACTAAAAATAAATGTTCTGAGAATTAGAAAGTTTTTCATTTCATGTTTCTCTGGAAGTGATTATAGATTATTTATTTTTTGCAAATTTCACGGAACTAAATAAAACGGCAACAAAAAACAACAAAATGTTGAGCGGAATCATGAAAATTGGAAATGAAATATTTTATTGTGCAACAACAACAACAAAAAAAACAGGCGCCAATGAGAATCTAGAACAAAATGCGATTCACGATGGAAAGTGCAGCTCGTGTGCATGTTACATGCTCATCTCGAGATGTTATTGTTTTGGTGATTCCGTTAGCTAAAATCAATTAAAACAACGAAAAACCAAATAAACAAAAATTGAGCACACCTGGAAGTTTGGCATTGAAATCGTCTCAATACATGTGACGTTCAACCGATTGCATGTATCATCACTTGATTTGACAGTCTTTTCAAACCGTTTGTTTACTGTTGCAAATAGAATGCGAAAATAACCAAAAACAACAAAAACTGAATTGATGATTTTGGGCTGGAAATCGAATTGTCGCTTCAATTGTGGGTCTCATTTCGTTCATCGATTCCATGATTTTTACACTGATTTACATAAATTAAGCGGCTCAAAACGATTAATTAATTTAACTTGGGTGTAAATTCATTTACATTAATTGTTTTTGTTTTTTTTCTGTTTTGTTTCAAATGTTTGTGAATCGAAAAACCCTTTACATTTCATCGAAAAATTTCTGATAAATCTGAAGTTCACATGAAATTGAATGGAATTAATTAAATGAATGTCGAAACGTAGAGGAATATGATTCGACCGTTGCAAGTTTGTGTGAGAGTTTTTGTGTATTTAACCTTGGCGCGATTTCGCCTATCCATCAGCCGCATTAATTCAGTGTTTTTTTTTTTTGAAGATTCTTAATCAATTTTTTGTTGTTGCTTCTTTCAAACTAGTCTCTAGAAAAATTCGTTCAATTTTCAGAAATAACAATTAATATTTGTCGGATATTTGGATGCTTAGCCGAACATCCTCAGCTTTATCTGAAATTCTCAATAAATCACAATCATTTAATATTTTCGAACCAAAAATGGAAATCGCTGATTTCGTCGGAAATATTCAGTGAGTTTCGACGACTACACAAGTAGCAATGTTCCCCTAGATTGAATTAAAAATCAAGCATAAATAATCACAGACAAAAGCCATGAACTGTTTAACGCAAAGCTCGCACGATTCATCACTGAGTTTTTGTTGTTGTTGTTGTTGCCCGTGTTGATTTTTCAAATGGAATAACAATTTTAACAATCGTTTTTATCGCTCGCCTTTTTTGCTCCTGTTTTGCCTCTCTACCACATTTAAACACCTCAATAGAAACGGTTTTTGAAGATATCGTTGTGGCACCAACCATTTAACTAAAGTCAACCAATAGACCGGATTCGATAAAACATAAATTATAGTCATGTCACTCGGTCGGCGTGTGTTTGGCCATAGAAAAGAAACAAATTTGTATGGCGACTTCATTTTCCGAAATGTCACTAGTTTTAGAACAAAATAAAGTGACATAAAGCACCTACCAAAAAAAGTGTTGTTTTCGTTTTTGGGAATGGGTATTGATTCATTCATTTGAATTTGTCTGTTTAAGTGTCATTTTGGAAAGAGTGTTGAAGAACCACCGATTCCTGTAAAACATGTTGAGAAAAACGAATAAAATAAACAGATAAACACACAAAATACCAAATTTGATCTTGTATGTAATAGAGAATTAATGTTATATTTTCTGTAAATCATCACCAACAACAATATTCTGCCCACAAGATTGTGGCTTACGTTGTTGTTGCTGCTTTTAAAGTCGTAATCGCAAAACAAAACAAATTGAGTAAAGAATCGACCAAAAGATGTGTGAAATTGTTGAATGTTCAGAAAACAATTGAAACGCACACAAAATGAGAAAGAAAAAAAAACTGCATCACATCCACAGTCAAGAGAGTCAATGTACAGTGCAGCAGTGCCTGCTTACTTTACACGTTCAGTTTATTCGTTCAATTAAATTTTTTCATTGAGACAACATTGTATTCATTTTTTTTCGTTTTTAAATTATAATTTCGAATGAAATCGAGAGAAAAAAAAAACAACACCAACGTATCAGTTGAGATGACGAATAAGAAAGAAAGAGAAACCAGACAAGACGTAACAATGGCCTGAAAAACAGCTGTTAATTCAGTGGAAAATCTAAACACGCGGCACTTGTATACCAGAGCGTATCATTAAATATTGATATTTGATTTTACTTTCGGTTTTTTTGTGTGTACATTTTCTGTTTCATATTTTTTTCAAAATAATTTCACAGCTTGAATATTTGGAGGCATATATTCTGATGAATATAACATAAAATACCGGTAGTTGGGGCGAAATCCATTTCAATTTATTAATAAAAAAAAATGTCATTGCCATTCTGGTTTAAACATCTGACGACATTCTCGTATACAGCAGAATTCGTTTGTTCTCTATTTATGTTCGATTGCGATGATCCACCGCAACACACACACACACACACAATTTGCATTCACCAAAAATAGTATAACAAAAACCCATTCAACTCCTACTCTAAACAATCAAATGAGCAATTGACACGACAATTTGTTTAATTATTGAAAATTAAAATGTTATTCCGTGAAGTGACACCAAATGCCCACATACAGAGAACAAAATATGTGTGACTGAAAAATATATCACTTCAAAAACACAATTTAGCCAATTTATCGGGGCTATTGAGAAGAAATTGACCGAAGAAGTTGAATTACTGGTCCATTGAAGTTCACCGTTTGCTTTATAAGGGAGCTTATCGTTCTTCCAATCACAATGCATACTGGCACTCAGCCCATTCATTGAAATCGTAATCGAAATGAAAATGAATGTAATGTTCAGGCTAAAAACAAGAAGCAAAAATTAACGTTTTATAAAAAAAATCAACATCGAAATAAGAACGAAGAATGCTGAAAAGATTTTATGTGCTAAGGTCAGTCAGGCGCATCATTAAAAATGGCATATATGTGCGAGAAACTATAAAGTGACTGCTGAATCACAATTAACATTTTTTTGTTGGATGCAGTGCAATGAAATATCATCACTAAACAACAGCAACAAAACATTGGCATCATCACAAACACACACACGCACACACACACACACACACACACACAAGCAAAAACACAAACACATGCACAAGCTCAAGCACCAGCCGTACACAGCACTGTGCATTCAACCGTCAGAGCTAATCATATGAATTTTTCTATGAAAATGCAATGGCGAATAAAAAAAAGCACACCAACCGATGAAAAGGAACGATGCGAGCTTACAGAGCAAGAGAGAAAAAAAACGAAGCGACTCCGCACTTATTACACTAATTTTATTAGGCAGATGCGATTGCGAGAGATGAATAAAGCATCCAACACTAGACACAAAACCACACACAAGAATAAGATTTAGTATGTTGCTAAATTACAAGTTATAAACTGTAAATAGCAGCGATCGAGCTGAAATGAAACAACAACAACAATAAAAATGCAGCACAGCATTAGCTTATGCAGCCCAACAGTTATTACACATTAAAATTGGTATGGAAGATGCTTTGAAAGAACCAACGAATCACACACACACACACACACACACAAAAACTATATTGTATTTAATCGTCATTTAATCGCTTAGGCTCGCCACCTATTATGGCCGGGGTGATAATGATTTTTTTTACTCATTGCAAATAACAAATATTGCAATCTAAATCTCTCACTCCGATTCACCGATGAAATGATTATTACTACGTTTTGATTCGATTGGCGCAGGCAAATAACTCATAATTATGCTGACACGCACTCGAAAACACATTCAAATCGATCGAATAAACACAATTCAATCGGCTGTAATTCATAACTATTTATGGTATTATACACACAACTCATCTCACAAATTTATCTCAATTGATACTTATTATTTTGCGTGGATTTTTGTTTTTGTTCTTTTCAAATTGCATTTAATTTTTTATCGATCGGATGCGCATTTGCGTCAGAATACGCCACCATCGTTTCGTTGCCGTGCCTAAATCGCTTAATTGATTTCATAAATTATCCATTTACAATAAATAAATGCGAGATGAGAACTCTTGCGCAAGGAAGCAGAATTTTTCAAATCACACACATACATAGGCCATTTTCAAATTTACATATTTACATATTCACTTTGACGACGATGATGACGATTAGAAAAACACATTAATTTTTCAGTTTTGATTTTAAATATCAGAGATTTTGTAATCGAAGATGACGTGAAACGGTGACATTGTTTCACATACAAATCGGAGTTTTTTTTTTTAATTCTAATATTTCAATATCGAACATTAGACACATTTTGAATGTGAGTGAATGTTCTTCAAATGGACGTTCTTCAAAATGAAACGGTTTTGGGGACTTTTCCCCACCCATAAAAAGCACAAATTCGGAATAGGAAGAAATGTATTTCAAAATGGCCATGTAATTTTATCAGAAAAACAGCGTTAAATGTATATAAAAAAGTCCACACAGCTGTTATGCGGTAACCTATTGATCGGTTACAGACATTCCGACATATCAACAAAAGCCCATTTCATACATGATTTGTTTTTCATTTCACATTTATTATTATGCTTTAGCCAGACTTGTGATGTCTTGAAGTTTTGTGTCTTAAGTCTTGTTCACATCTCCAATAATTTCCCGATGTTCAATAAGCAACAAAACGGACAGCAACAACGAAAAAAAAACACAACAAATTTGCTCAAATATATAATTGGAAATGTCTTGATAAGCAGCTGCTCCATGTAAACTGAACGTTTGTATTGGTGATGGCTGAAAATCAAGAGAGAGAGAGAGAGAGAGAGCAAGTAAAAAGGAAAGAAGAAACGAATTCAAGTAGCCAACGACTGATTCGTGGCGAGCTGACACATTACAATTGACAAAAACACTTTGCATATTACGATATTGCGATGTTGCTTATCATTTACCATAGCATAGAGGAATGAATAATGAGGATGTAGAATTGACGATGAATCTTTGGCCGCGGTGACTTGGTGTTTGTCTCTTGTGCCATAGTTGTTTCGTTGGTCTTGTTTATAACTGATGGCATTTGACCTATCAATAATTGTAAAATGCAGATAAAAACAAAATTATTTTTCATTTATTTTCTCTTTTGCTTTTGCGACTGGAACATCTCGCTGACACAGGCGCATTCGAACACACACAAACACATATACATAATCACCATGGTGAATGTGCCAAGTGGCTGTTTTTTTTGTTTTTTTTTTGATGCCACACAACCATTTCATCACTCACACCGAATATTTTTGCCAAGCACATTTAATGATGTTAATAACATTTCTTGCCTCGTTTTCATTTATATATTTACATCTGTAATTTCTATTCTCCAGTTTTACGTAATATTGACACTTTAACTTTTTATCTTCAAACTTGGTATGGCCAAAACCAACAACTCCATACAACCAACAAAAAACTTTTCTCCATATACACTCCATAAAGCTCATTTCGATTTTCGTTCACACAAAGAAATTAAATGAAATGCTCATAGTAATAGTTTTGTATTTCATTTGATGGTCACATTTGTGCATTTAATTCCAATGGATTGATTGCCAATCGATTAAATCGAATTTAACCGGATCACAAAAATGGGTTGAATGTGCGGAAATTCCTGTGCCACAAAAATAAAAGGGTTTTAACGCGAATTTATGGAAAATAAATAATTCCGCTGTGTCGGCTGGATTATTTGGATATAAATCATGGCAATTTTTTGAAAGAGGCAAAACCTCTGGTAAAATAAGAACGTTAAAAATGTGAATTTGAAGATGAAAAAAAAAATTCAAAAGAGAATGGTCAAAAACACACACAAACAAAATCAACATAAAAACACTTTTATAGTCAAACCGTCAGAACATCGATCAGGTCATAAATCTGTGAAAATTATTATAATTTTAGATGAAAAAGATAAAGAAAAAAATATATCTTTGATTGAATTCCGTGATCAGGCCCCGCAGTGATTGTCAAGAGAAATTCTATTTATGATTTTGTGACCAGAAAACATAAAATACTGACTTTGGTCACACAACAAATTCATTCTGGAATGTGTTTTAACACAATTTAATAGCATCTCAGCTTTTGAAAGGCACTTATTCATGGTGGAAATTATCATTGTGCTCAAGAGAGTAATTGACATGAAACTGAAAGCATTCAACAATATTATGTTATAAAAGCAGTCATAATCCAATTATCAACTTTGATATTTCATCAGAATTGAACACGGCAGAAAAATGCTCAACGAGTAGCAAAACGGTGGTCGTCCTCTAACCGAGATAGAGCTGTCTTAGTATCGTATAATTAAGTTACCGATTGGTGTGCCAATAGCACATTTGACAGTTTTCAGTGGTGTGTGTTTCTCTGTGTGTGTGTGTGTTTTTTTTTCGTTGTTTCTATTGTTGCGTGACCAAGTACAGGTACTGATGTGGCCAGTCCGCCAAGTGTGCCAACATGAAATTCCAATAAGACATTGTGAAGGCTGATAACAGCCATCCAGTTGCTAGGTCGATCACACTCACATGCTAATAAATAATGATTTCGTTTGGCAATCAATTGGCTTCAACGCCTCACATCGCTTCTGAATACAAACACCACGCCTGACAAACAAAGCGATTATGCATTATTATTAGTTTTATCGTCAACACATTCGCGGCTGATAGCAGCAGCAGTCAATTTATTAAATAATATTGTCACTATCTGCAAAACGCAAAGAATAATACAATGTATTGTGATGCCTTGTACATCACTCTTGGACATTGAGTGGAATGACTTTGAAATTCATCTGACAGCGTTAACGTGTAAAGTGCTGGAATGCCACATTTAAACACACACAAAAATATAATTCGTTTTCAAAACGTTTTGATAGACAATTAAATAACATCATCATGTCATTAGAATAACTGATCGATTAATATCTACGGACCAATTAAGACAATTTTTACAAATTAGAAGGATTTAGTGGCAAAATTGTTGGCACGCACCCAAACTTACACGCATCAGTCCACCGGTTGCCAGTTAATTTTTGTTTTAATTACTGTCCAAATTCAAGTCAAAGCAAAAATATTTGCAAACAGTCTCTCTCTCTCTATTGTTTTGAATTTCTCTGCAAAAACAAACAAACAGTCAATGCGTTACTCTCTTAAAATGGAACAAAAGACATTTTAACTTGTGGATAAATATTTGTGTAATTGATTGTTGGCCAAATATTTTGGCAAATACGGAATTGGAAGTTGGGTCATAATATGAGATTTAAACAAACAAAAAAACACCAAACAGAGCCATAGCATGTGCGTTAATATCACTGTTAATATGACTAGGTGTGGTCACACTTGAGCTATAACATCAAATCATCTAACTCGCAGTTCGAAGATGCATAAAAACTTTTTCTTTTAACATCAAAATTGACTCGACAAACAACCAAAATCTCATATCTCTTACTTTGTCGTCGATTGCACACCGTATTTCACCTACACACAAAAAAAAAACAAATTTCACATTGATTTCGATGCGATACGACGATGTTGCTTAGATCATTTTTCAAATAATAAAAAAAAAAATTGAACAGGAACCGAGTAACGCATAAGAGAAATGCTTACGCAAATATGAGGGCGGCTCTTGTTTTGCAAACAATGACACACAAAAGACGCTATCAAATAGTGTGTACAGCAACAACAACTAACAATTCGCACGCGTCAATGTTTGACAAACACACATCATTCGGATTGTGTGTACGCATTAAAAGAGCCAATTAATCTTTGTGCGCAACACCAAATTCGGCATCAAATATCGTTGCATCAGATGAGGCAATCAAATTGGTTATCAATAAAATATTGCCAACTGAATTATCGCATAGTTATTCGATTTTAATATTCCAACCAATTTCGGCATCTTTCATGTGTGTGCCAACAGCTTGCGCCGCAAACATTGTCATAATCGCAATCGCTCAATCTATTTGTCCAATTGTTTTTCCATTTCACACAATTTTCCCCCTCGCGTATCTGAAGGTGTGAAATATTTTCCATACAAAGGGAAACGTATGAAACTTAAGAAAACCGGAAACCGTTTTACATAAAAAGGCGAATTAAACACCGACACCGCACCGCAAAAGGTGTGCAAACCAAAGTCTCGTGCGTCAATATCAGTCATGTGCGTCATGTGCGTTTCATGTGTCAATCGTATTCGACGAATAATGTCGATTGCATTCGAACGAATATACATTGCAGGCCAAAAAAAGAAACAGTTCATGTAAACAATCGCAATGCGGTTTGAACAAGTGCCCAAGTGCCAAACCAACGAACGAACGAACGAAAAACAAAAATGCAAAACGAGCTGCAAAACGTAAAATGGTAAATATCGGATCGCCTGCAATATTCATATCGATATCGAACGTCTTTTCGCATCCAATTGAAATCACAATCCATCCGGGGACATGTAAATATCAATTGTTAGCCGCCAAAAATCTATTTGCAAGTTTAACGATGTGACTGAAAATCAACAATGCCAATTGATTTTTTGATTGTGTGCAGTGTTTTTGTTGTTGTTTTGTTTTGTTTTCATTGCAAAATGTCTATATAGTATTTTCCAATTTAACTCTACATTCATTTCGTCAGACATCAATTGTGGCTCCCAACACGAACAAGAGTCGAGCCTACGAACAACAACACCAACAACAACGAAATCATATCTGAAATTAAAAACGAGATTTTTTCTCCCCTCGAAATAAAAGAAGAGAGAAATGAAAAAAAAAACACAAGCTGGGAAAATAAACTTAAGCATATTTGCTCTTTCTCTTGTTCAAACATTGAAGTATGTTGATGGAAAAAAAAACGGCACACATCATTCAGAAGTGTTGAGGAGAAGACGGAAAAAAAAGCGCCGAACAAAGGCAACGAAAAAGAAGCAAGAAGACGAGAAAAAAAAGCACACGCACACAATCCAAGTGTCGATTGAATAATGTTTGTCTCAAACGATTATGCAATTAAAAATGTGCACGCATTATGTGTGCTTTGGTATGTTCACATCATAGCAAGATGTATTTGCCGAGAGTTTGAATCATCTAACGACGTGACGAAGTTGTGCGCGAAATTTGTTCATCTTTTTATTTTTTATTTCTTTTGATACTTCTTCTCGGCAGATGTCGAGCTTCGAATTTAGTTTCAACCACAAACTCAAAATCACCGAGTCTCTTTGAAATTAGTCATGTTTACATCTTTAGCACACTCCAAATCGACCGAAGAATTTCAATTATTTTCTGTTATACGATACAAAATTTGGAGAGAGAGCGCAAGAACGAGACAGAGAGAGAGAGAGAGAGAGAGAGAGAGAGAGAGAGAAGGAGAGAGAAACAAATTTAAGAGTTGAAAGATGTATTGCATGAATCGAGATAAACAAAGTAATAACAACACGATTTATGGAGTATTTACTGAATAAAAACAACTTACTAGAAAAAGACCTGAAGCTTCAATCTCGATCAAAGCACCTGAACTGCGCCGAATCGGGGGAATTTTAACGTCTGTGTTTTTGATGTACTTACGACAATAACATTTCCAACAGTATTTTGGGTTGAAGCCCATGTATCAATATTTGTGTAACTAAAAAAAAGTCATGGTAAAAATAAAAATTTGGTGTGGAAAAAAAACGATGCGTTGGAATATGTGTTGTCATGAGCAAAGTAAATGGAAAAAGGAACAATATCGATATGGAATATGTCATCAAGTAGCCGAAATGGACCATTCAACAGTGTGTGTTGAATTCACACACACACACACACACCCAGGTGTGACTAGCCACACTATTCTATGCACGTGTGTTCGTCTAATATTTTAGGCACGAGCCCAGAAAATCCCATTGAATTGCAATTCTGCAAATCATGAGAGCAACAAGTATGAAATATAAAACGCGGCATTTAAATACATTCATAACGATTCAACTAAAATAGACATTAAATTGTTGAATGGTTTTTGTTGTTGTTGTTGTGGTGTGTGCCTCAAATGCGTGCAGTGCACGCGTCAAATGAAAACAACGCGTCAATTCGCTTTGAAAATTTTAAATGTGAAACCGTACAATACGTAAATCATATGCAAGGAACAGACACACAATAAAAAAAGGTACACACTTCATTCTGAAGTGTTGTCTTTCAAATATACAATGAGATGTGCGATCATTTGTCTTTCATGTGTACCACCAAGTGTTGCCATTCAATGGCAGCCCCATGTGTGTGTGTCGGTGTTGCTGTTTATATTATTTCTTTCTCTCATGCAAAATCATTTTTTCAACACGTCGACCATTGTATGCTGCGATTTTATATGTTTTTATTTTCTGTATTTTTTTCTTTGCATCTAAACTTGCATAGAAGTGGGAACGAACCTGTGATAATATTGACTGATACGCATAATTCACATACTTTTTTTTTCTTCTTTTGAACACAACAACAACAACAAAAAAAAACATAAAAATTATCTTTTGTGTATTAAAACAGTCCCAATCGTCAATCACAATGCAATATGCGCCAACTTCGTGGAATGTGTGTTGAGCTGCTGTAAAATCGATTCTTTTGTGCGATGCACTTTTCTGTTGTTGTTGTTGTTGTTTTTAATATTGATGAACACCTGACACGATGCTTTTTTTATTTTTCAAATGAAAAATGAATTTATGCGAATGATTACAAAAATAAATTAAACAAAATTTTTCATTTATCGTCTTCGACGATATTGCTACTGCTGTGGCTTCTTGAGATTGCGTAATCACACATGTTTTGGAATCACTACATTGAAGTTTTTGTGTGTGTGGTTTATTGTTGTTGTTGAAATCGTATTATTTCTCACTCTTGCAACGAAAATGCAATGAAAAAATTTGTTGGAGTAAATTTACAGTTTAACCAGTAAAGTTACAAAGTAACGCCAGTAATCTGAAAAAGCTATAAAAAGGGAGAAAATAGATTTACATTTGCTTTCTTCTGTTGGAACGTAGACAACAGCTACTTTGGATTAATTCTTCAGAAAAATGTCGAAATATGCCACCAAATCTAGAACAAGATTGAAGTTTGTTGTAGACTCAAACCGAATAACCGAATTTGAAGGGGTCAAATGATATGATTCCCGTCCATGGTTTTATTAGCAGACGATTCTTCTGATTCCATAATTAATTGCTGTTTTTTTTTCCGCAAAACCAAAAATGTGGTAAATAAATTGTGTCAACCAGACAACAAACAGGTCCAATTACTTGATATTATTTGATCATCGTTTTACCAGTATTGCAATGACTAATAAATGAATCAGCCACTAGAATGGTGTGGAATAATGACCGGATTTTGTTGTAAAAATGAATGTAATTCCATTCATGTTGGATGTGAGTCATTTAAAAAAAAAATCTCACTGATGAAGTACTTTCTCGGGGAACATGATATCAGATCTCTATAAAAAAATGTCAAATCTCTGATTGAGCTACTGAAATGCCAATGAACATGAAATTAAATTGCATTTTGCTATTTCAAATTTCAAGAACGGTGTCTAGCCGAAATTTTCCGTTGACACAAAAGCACATTTTTGTTTTTGGTTGACATGAAACTTGAGATAAAATCTCATTAGACATTTATATGGCAATAGCGGTAGACACATTTCTATGAATCACAGTCAGACATAAATCCGAATATCAAATTTGATTAGTAATTTTTTTGTGTGTGTAGCCGTTGCGTGTGGGCAAGAATAACTAGGTGCGTGTTCAAATGGGATCGTTTAGCAACAAATTATTTCAACAACAACAACAACAAAAACTGACAAATTAAAATAAACGAAAAAGAAAAAATAAGTATCAACGCAGATTTTGTTGGATGTGTATGTCGATACGAAATATGTTCGTTATCTTTTTGATGTATCTTTGTTATGTGATCATCAGAGTCAAGTTCAGGTGTCATTTGAATATTGAGATCGATTTAAGATATTCATAATGTTTATTCAATACACACGCGCGCGCCCGATCGAATTCCACTGGAAAATAGGGTGGGGAACCTGAATGACCGGGTGTTAAAACCCTTATAATGCGTCCAATGCCCGCAATAATAATAAATAAACCCGCAATTATTAGCTTTGTAACCGTATCTATGCCAGTCAAAGCTGGAATAACAATTTATCAGATGAACAATTCACAAGAGAGAAAGCGGAACGAGAGAAAGAGAATCAAAGAGAAAGAGAGAGAGAGAGAGAGAGAGAGAGAGAGAGAGAGAGAACGAGAAGTATCAAACTAACTTTTATCGAATTCTTTTGCATAACTACATTCTAACCGTTGTTATCGTGTCACCCTTTTTCAAATTTCGAACAAATAATATTCACTCGCAGTGCAAACGCAATGATTTATATCGTAAATTATTACGTAAAACAATAAAGACTAGATAAAATAGATTGAGTTCAAGATCTTTTGCGGTAGCATCATCACAGTTTCAGCATATTTCCATTAATTACTCAAATTCATGCATATTTATATTCAAAAATTCTGCAAATATTTTAAACGATGATGAAATAAGATTGAAAGAGTTTATTTTTGTTTTGTTTTGAAACAACATTGTATTTCGATGTACATATGACATTCACACGAAATTGATAATGTAAAATTCTAACTGAATTGAAATTTCTCGTACATTTTCTTGGTTGATCAAAAAATCGAATAAGTTCAAAGTAGTACGTTGAAATTGCAATACATCAAGTGAATTGTGTAATTTTCTAATTCAAACGAGAGAGAAAAAAAGCCTCGTGTGCGCGCGTATTACATGACTATATATTGAATTCAAGCCGATCATTTGCCTTTTTTTTATATTCACTTGATAGCTACAGCTAATTTATTGGTGTGTGTGCGTGTGTGCCTGTGTGTTTTTGTGCGACTACTGTGCCTAATTCAAAATCATTAAAATGCAATTTATTTATTTATTGTTTTAATCTGTATTTGGAAAACATCTTCGTTTAGCCGATTATACTGTATAGATAAAGTAGACTTGTATGCGAAATAAGACTTGCGACTCTTTCGCAATTGATGGCTCTTTTCATATGATTTCCACATTGAGGACGTTGATTTTTGATTGTTAATTGTAAACTTTTGTCATTTTGTAAATGGAAAATGCACGATGATGGATTTGCTAATACATTTATGTGTCGGTGTTTTTTTTTTCTCTTCTCCTCTTTCATCTTCTCTCTCTCGATCTCTCTCACCGTTCGAATAAAAAGCAGCATCAAGACTCGAGATTCAAAATCAAGATTTTGCGTGCTAATTTCACCGTCATCATTAATTTGCTCGAGCTTCTGAGATTGAGTTCGTATCATCAAAACGTGTGCTAGATTAGCTTAGGCCGTAACTCTATCGAATCTGTTTCTTTTAGTATAAATAAACGATTTCATAATTAGTTTAATTCGAATAGATTGACTTTATAGGGAGCTCATGGAAGTCGTCGTCAGTTGTACAATTTAACAATGGTTTTGTTTTGTTTTTTTGAGAAAACAAAAAACAAACGAAAACAGTTCAAAACGTAAACATTGCAAATGAAATTCGGTTTCATTGACCCGTAATCAAGTTAAAATAAATCGTCAGCATCATTAAGAGCTTCTAGTATATAAATAGTATCTCACTCTAGACATTTGATTACATTTCATGTGCTTAACATTTTTTTTCTCTTCGTTTTTTTGTTTTTGTTTTGTTTTTTTGGGCTAATTATTGGGTTTTGCATTTCAAGGAATCGTTTGTTACGTTTCATGGTGGCTCTCATTTATCACGTTAACGAGTTTTAATTTAATTGATTTTTAACAGTATCGTGTGTCAACTTGACAGTGTCAAGACACCCGCCATCCGGTAAACCTTAGTTTGAACATTTTAAATTGAACTCGTCAATGCGTAAAAATTAACAGCACAACATTATATTTGTCGATGGCATTGCAAAACCATCATCGTATATCGTCAAATCAATTCGACACGGTCAATAAAATAAAAAAAAACAGCAACATGATGAAAACAAAAACAAAAACAAAAAAAACTCAAATTCACTAACAAGCGGCCAACTGGCAGCGCACAAAGTACTATACTAAAGAGTAATCATCAGCAGAAGCACACACACAACGATCAAAATCGGTGGTCGTCCAAAACCAAATGGCCGCTTCATTTAATGCGCTGTCAAATTGCCTATCACATCCATTTAGCAGATCGCTTCAACAATTTGTCGCTGTTTTTTCGTATAATCTCACACAAAAATTGCACAATTGAAACAATAAGGTATTTGCCATTAAAATCATTAGACTAAAGGTAAAATCGAAAACAATGGGCTATTGAAGTGTTTGTCCAGTGTATGTGTTTTTTTTTCTGAATAAATTAAATGCAAAAGGTTACCATTTTATGTGCACGAATAAAAAAAAAACACACAACACAACTACTAAACAGGGGCAATCAAGAGTGACTCGTTAAATTTACTCGATCGCACTATATTTCCAAGCTATTGTCCAATGGATAGTGTTGTTTTTTTTTTTTTGGTCAGCTTCTTGCTCATTTATTTTGTTTACACATCAGTTTAATTAGCATTTTTATCTATTCAAGTTAAAAATTGAGTGTGTGCGATTTTATGGCGATTATTGGCGCCAAACCGTTAGCCAATACACTGGGTGAAATGATACGAAAATGTATAACTTTTTTTTTTTATTGCCGAGCCGGATTGCATGGGAATGGGGTCTTTATTAATGACATTATCAACAATTGTGGCACAGCCGGCAAGTGTGTCCAATATTGGTTTGTAATTGATGCAATACATACAACTCAATGGAAACCATATCAACGCCATCATCCCAACAATCTTGACATTTTTCGTGTTTTATTTGTTTCTTCATTCAAATTGTGCCGCATCAATTGTAATTTATCATTAATCGTAATGTAAAAACAGTGTGCGTTCATTGTAAATATGCATAATTGTTCAAATATCTTCAATAAAATGGTGAGCTTGTTGCATTCAGAATTTCATGTTCAAAATGAAACTGTGTCTCACACACACGCACACACATCGCAACATGTTACTTACAAAATATCAGTTTTCCGGTTGTCAAGCTATAATTCAATTCATTTGCCAATAAAACAGTCGCCATAAATGCGGCTGCTCGTGTGATCGTACATGATGGTTCTGGAATATTGCTTGTACCTTTATGCTACACAAAATATGCAACTTTGAATTAAAAACCGGCAAAAATTACACACAAATTACAACAACGAAAACAATCTTTTCTGCACCAGAGTATTCGTATATTCATTTTTCCGCGTTTTATTTGCTGTTTGTAATTGTTATTGTCACTTGAACCATTGCTGGATACATATATATATATATATATAGTTTTTGTTTTCTTTAATGAGCATAATGAGCATTTTTTTTTGTTCGTGTATTTGGTTTCATGGCGGATTTTGCATGGTTCATTTTGTCTTGGGCTTGTGTATAAAATATATTGAGCGCGTTCCACTGGAGATGTGTTTTTTTAACATCGGCAACCAGTTCCAATGGCATAAATTGCTGTAATTCATTTCCTTCTTCACCTCGATTGTACCACTGCACCATGTATCCAGACTGTTATCCTTACTGATAATGTAGCCCAACCACGCACTCAAACCCAACGCAATCAATCCAAATTGCACAGCATTTGCAATTGAATTGGTAGTTTTATCTTTACGGTAAATATAAAGGTGTCGGAAATTAACCACCATTAAAGGTCATGATTTTTTATTGATAACAATCAACCAATTGTATGAATACTCATACTCTATGAGTTAGTATGTATTTACATAGAACATCAGTATGATATGGTGCAACATGTAAAACTAAGCAAGTATCAAAGGCAAATAGCATCAGTCCGAGTCGTCGTATGTGTGCTCAATTTGAACGCAACATTTTTCGTTCATGGCCAAGCAAATCAATTTTGCGCATCTCCTACGGTGATTTTAATGTATTCTGTCATTTTCTGCATTCTTTTCTACTTGATGAGGTTTTATACACAATTTTATTCCAATAGGACTTTAACTTCTATACATATATAATTACAACTTTTAAAGATGATGATGAAAAAAAAAACAACAACAAAATATCACTTTTCAATTTATTGAGGTTTTACAACGTGCATATCTTCAGTTAGTTTGGTTGCGCGCACACACACACACACATCGGGCGTTTTACCAACCAATCAATAATCTCACGGTACATATGGACATGTGCCAATTTATTGCTGTATCACCAGAGCGATATGATAAAGTCGTCGAAGAGTATGTGCGCAACATATTGCATTCCGCTACTGATATTTCTTGAAGTGTCTTAAGCCTCATTTTCAATCGACGACATGTAAATGGAATTAAAAAAAAAATCGTTTGTGGTGCTCAGAATAAAATGTATTGAGCCCATGTTGCCCATCTACGTGACCGATTTATATGGTCACATTCATTTTGAGCCCGTCAATTTGAGCGGATTGCGATTGCATGAAAAGAATTATTTTTACGGTCGATTGCTTAAAGCGTACAAAGCGTATGCACATCAAACTCTGCTCAAGTTACACACACACACACACACAGACACACCATTCGATGTTGTCTGTGCTTTGGCACATTGTGCGTCGTTGAAGATCCAGTCGTCGAATTGTTTTAGCTCATTTCTACGTCATACAGTCAGAGTATCTGCATGGCTGAAGGACGAATCACAAAATTGTTATATGGGGCCATGTCGCTTTATGTTTTCTCTCAACTCTTCCGTCCCTCGGTTTCGTCAATTTTGCTGATATATTTTTTTGTTTTTGTTTTTTTTTCTGTGTGTGTGTTTGTGTTCGTTTCATGTTCGTTCGTTGTCTTCATTTTTGAAAAATAATTATACTATTTTGCACTTATAACAATCAAGTAAAGTACTGTTATAGCACATGGTATCAATTACCAACCATATTTGTTTCGCCAGAATGGGTAATTTGTTGTTGTTGTTTGTGTTTATTCTTGGATTCTCTGTTTCACTATCAATTCTCAATCGAATCAAATGAACCGGTTTCTCCTTGAAATTTGTCTAAAAATTTGACTGCACAATTAGCTTTTATTATGCGGCACTTTTACTTGTTTATTTATTTTTTTGTTTTGTTTTTGTTTTAAAATGTAATAAAACAAAAACCAAAAAAAAAAACAAAAAACAGAGATATTATTAAAGTTTATGCGGTTCTCATGACCGTAGATGTAAAGTACACATTAATCCTAGCACATTCACATTTCAATGAGGTCTACTTTGACCAGAAGACAAATGTTTATCATGAGAACGTTCAAATTCGATCTATGAACTGTTGAAATGAATGTTAATTTACAACAGTCAAGAACATTGTCGCCTATCGTTTTCACTGTATATCAGTTGAACTTCAAACTTCCCGAGTTTGCATTTTAGGCGCTTGAAAGCGCCTACAGGCGCTCATCTAGGCGCTCCCTATAAAATCGGTGTATTAATATAGGACGCTAGTCTAGGCGCTCATCCAAATACAATGCGTCATCACATAACAAAGAGCTTAGGCGCTTGCAATTCACTAGAACTTCTATACTCTCGTGTTGTTTTTAATGAGCGCCTAGGCTTTCATCCCATATTAATATAATGATTTTGTATCGAGCGCCTAGAAGAGCGCCTGTAGGCGCTTTGAAGCGCCTAAAATGCAAACTCGGGTTCTTTTCCGATTTTTTTTTTTAGTTTAGTTTAAATATCGATTAAATTGTCTTAAGGACGCGTGATTTTTCCATTCTATGTAATTGGAATCCAAATTGTCTTCGAAAAATCGAATGGATGTTAATTATAATCGAATTATCTTCATATTGTTTGGATTTAACTGGCAATTCAATGACCAATTGGCCGAATTAAAAAAAAAACACACACACATACAGTATTCCAATGGTTTTTTTTTATTTCATCTGTTAAATAATCGCAATTCGGCGATTATAATTATAAACAATGCGGTTTTTGAGATAACAACCAGTCGACCATACGGATAAAGTCATAAATATTCTGGTGGATTGCTTGAGAAGGACAAAATTATTGTGTGAAACGGATGGAAAATTTGAATGAAAACAAATCACAAAAAATCTATATAAAACATCAACCAGATCAAAAGCTTCACGAACATCTTATTGCTGCAGCCAATTAAATTCTCGTGTGTGTACATATAAATTGGATCGTACTTGAAAAATCATCCTCAATTGCGTATGAAAATGCGTTAAAACAGGTGTCGTGACAGATCAACGCGTTTGACACCAGGTTTTTCTTTCCCATATTCAATTCCAATTGGCTTTTGGTGACCGTCGCTCATTTGTTCACTTTATATTCAGATTAAGAATTTCATCGACACAGACTGATTTCAAATTAAAGCTTATAGCGTACACCCAATTACTTGGGACAGCCAAAGACATTGATTTGACTATTAACCGTTTTCTTTTATTCATTCATCACACGAGAAAATCAACATTAATTTATTTTATTACTTGAGATGTGTGTCCCTTTGAATAAGAGGCGTTTATTTTTTCATCTCTGTTTTCAACAACTCGTGAGTTTAAACGACAGCAACATATTTGGTTGTTGTTGCAGTAATCCCTTTGAATACCTTTTCGTTGTTATTTTTATTCGGACAATCGAATCGCTGACTTTGAGTCTTTCGTTTGGCATTTCTTTCAATTTTATTTTTCACACACATTGTATGACAAATCTTAACACGTATAGATGAAAATGATTGTTGTACATTATGTGCTAATGTGTTGAATGACTAGGCTTTTTAGCTGGCGATGTCTATAAATAGACATTTTTCAGTCCAAACAATAAAAAGTTATTTGATGGATTATTTATGCTGTTTCATGAAACATTATAGGTTTATTTGTCGCTCATATTTTCTACCATTTCAATGGATTTGAATCCGTTTTGTTGTTTTTCCCATTAGTATTTTTTGATTGGTCGGATGGCCTATGCTGTATGAATTGATGTAAACAAATAAGTTGGTCGGTTGTGAGTTATCACAACCGAACCAAATATTCCAAATAGGAATTTCCAATGGATATTGAAATTAAAATTGGATTAACATGATCGGTTGTCGTCACATTGGCGTCATTAATGGCAATCGATTAAAAAAAAAATTGTGTGATTCTTCACGAGAGCGCTGTTCAATGCTGTTTGTTTTTCTTGTATTAGGTTTTGCACAATTAAAGCACAGAAATATATTGTTGTTGGTGTGATGTGGTGTGTGTGGTGGTGATTTGCGTTTTGTTCGCACTATGTCGTTCTTCGGCATTCAACGAATTCGTGGATGGCCGAATGAGTTCAGCAAACTAAAATAAGCCAATTTTCTTCTTCTTTCATATTAAAAGTAGCATCTGTTCAAAAGTCCAACCGTGTGTGTGCTTGTTTTAAATGAATATTTTATGATCATGGTCAAGAAAACATTCCAAGCCATCGACAAAAACCAGACAACCAAAAGTAGTCGAATCTGTTTTTTTTTTCTCGCTTCATTTCAACCAAATGAATTAATAATTAACCTAAATGTTGTTGTGCGATTAATGTATAATATAGTTTTTTTTTCTCTTCTCTTCTTCTACAACTTTTAATTATAATAAACTTCCTTACTGGCCCATATTCAAATATATGCCCATTTTGAATCTGTGGAATTTTCGCATGTTATATTAAATTAGACGGAATTCAGGATATTTCATAATTCATCGATTAATCTATCAAATGAACAACGACAACAACAAAGATCACCCAACAAAATTAGCCAGTGTATTACGTGGTGTGTGTGTGTGTGTTTTTTTCTTCAACTACTATCGCTGCTATATAATTGCACTGAAGAAATATTAAAAAAAAAAAACAAAAAAATTAGCCGTTGCGTTTTTATGCTTGAGTAGGTTGAATAAATGTTAATTCCACTATGAAATGTGCTTTTGTTTATAGGACATTTTATAGTTATCATGAGGTCCACATTTTATGCCAATTACATGGAGTCAAGTGTTGAAATTGTACACTTTTTTTCGGTTGCGGTTGTTGTATGTTGCAAAATAGTTGGGCGTCGAAGTAATTCAATCTCATTTCACAAATCTACCTGCTTCGTTTTGTGCTTTTGGAAACATTTTTTTTAAATTAGAAAATGCCCATTTTACTTGTGGCATTTTGAGGTACAGTCAACCAAGATTCACTTGGCAATTGTGATTTATTAGAGATTTGTGTTTTTTTTTTAACATAAAATTCGAAGCAATAAATGAATATGTATGGACGAGCATTTTAACGAACCAAATGGCATAATCAATGTGATTACAGTTTTATATTCGATGCATGTAAAATGGCGCAAACACATCAACCAACAAAAAAAAACAAGTGGAAAAAGTCAAACGAGATTGTAACAAACAAATTCGAAAATGGGAACAAACAAACACAAAACAAAACAAAAATATTGTCAAAATATCGTGTGAATATTTTTAATTACTGCCGTGTACTCTGTACAGTGTACATACAGGAAAATCCCAGAAGTAATGAATGTAAACCATAAACACACAGTAACATTAAACGGATTCACTCGTTTGTAAGCGATGGAAATCCAGTGATGCGATGCCTTAGAAATTTGTTTTTTGTTTTTTTTTTTTGAAGAAAAGTGTGAGTCAATACACTGGCAGCGAAAGCAACGAATTCATATGGTTGATGTTCTCACAATAATTGTTCGGTTGTGCTGCTCTTTTTGTCTCTCTCTCTTTTAATTCAATGGTTGTTTTTTTCTGGAATTTAGTTCGAATAATGGCATTTGCATTTGAATTGGAACGGCCATTCAACGTCTGAGATGCTTGTTGTTTGTCTCAATCTTTTTTTTTCCTTCGCATCATTTCATGTGTTTTTGTTTTTTTTTTTAAAGCACAAAACCTTTGATTATTATTCAAACATTGAAATGATTGGTGTTTAGTTCGGTGCTCTGATGATTTGGAATTTGCATGATGTGTTTTGAACTTCAGACTGTAGCCTCTTCTGAACTTAGTCACGATTCATCGGGTTAAAACCGTGCACAAAGTGGTCGAACATTTCAATTCACTTCAACAACAAAACCGTTGCTTTTGGTCTGCTTCATTTTTTTTTTGTTTTATTGAAATTTTTCGAAAGAGATTTTATATTTGGCATGATACTTTTAACTTTGCATCAAGGATCAATTAAGTCATAATTATATAGTCTTAGTCCATAATTTTGGAGGTGATACTCTAGAAGCGAGATTCTAAATTTAATCGAGGGTTTCGTGGTATTTGGACAACACACACACAACAAAAAAATTGTGTTGTTAAGCCAATCGAGTTTATGTTTGGACATAATAAAATCAGAATTTGATTTTTTTTTTCCATCTTGAAATGCAATCATGGATTTTTTGACTAAACTAATATTGCCAATAAAAGCAAACAAATGCCTTTGATTTGACCAACAAATGTTACTAATCAATTATAAAGCATCACAATGCTTTTATTAGGCGACTTCATTAATATTTTTGGGTTGCTGGGCCATGTTTATTTCGAGTGACTGTGACATTGTTATCAAAAACTATCGATAAAAAGTAGAACTCTTAGAAGCGAATTCATCGAATTTGCTATCGCATCATCAGAATATGACCCTGAACCGACCACCTCCCCCTACTTCTTTCAGAGAGAGAGAAACAAATACGCTGAATCAAGACTGTAGCTTAGCTAACTGATTTTTTGGATCTGCAAATTTGATTCTGTTTGGTGATTTCGTTGCTGGTCATTACCATTAATGCAGAATTATGCAAATGTTTCTTAATTTACCAAGAAAACCAAAACAAAAACAAAAACAACAAAATAAAAACCGATTTTGAATCCGAATCTGACAAAGTGAACACCCTCACGCGTTCGAATGTGAATGCGTTTTGTGCGTGCGCGCACTCATTGAACGACCTTTAAGGACGTCTACAAATTTATGCTTTTATATATGATATGCTTATGAGTTCAGTGTTCAGAGTCGTCGCCGTTGTTGTTGTTGTTTTTGTTTAAGTTTATTGTGTGTTGTTGTTGTTTTTGTTGTTTTTTTTATGGATTTTGTTTTATTTCGCATCGTAGTATGTCTACGCTGATCGTGTATTCGAAGTTCGAATATATATGTGTTTTTTTTTTGCCCCAGCTTTTATACCTTTTGATGTTTTCCAGTTGGTTTTGCCTTTCGATTTGAATTTTGTCAACAAACAACAAAAAAGCCACACACCAAATGTAAAAGTCATAGAATCTTTGAGCCAATTAAAATCGATTTTTGTTTTGTTTTGTTTTGTTTTGTTTCCTTTGAAATGACTGAAGTACAGTGAGCAAAAGCATCGTAAGCTAAATTATCGTAAAATCGAAATCAATGTAAACAGAACCATCAATTTCGTAAGCAGCTTTTTTATCGCCTTCATTTTTTCACGGTGTATGTGTAATGCTGTTGTCATGCATTCTTTTTCGAGAACAGCCCAACCTGTGGCTCTCGATTCATTTTCAAAATTGCATCTCTTTTCGTTCGCACCGGGTTTTTGCTTTTTTGTTTTTGACTCTCCATATTCCAACAACAGTATTAACACTTGCTCGTTGTGTAATTGATTGCAATACGACATTATTATCAGTGATTTAAAGAAAGACAAAAAAAAGAACGGAGGAAGAAAGAAAGAGAGAGAGAGAGAGAGAGAGAGAGAGTGAACGCCAGAGCTGAGGAAAGAGGAAAAAGAAAAAGAGAACGGGACAAAAATAGTCGATGTTGGCCCACACGATTTGGTTTTCAAGTCATTTAAAATGGTGACCAGCTTTTATTTATTAAGCAATTTCTTGAATTCTGTATTGTGGTGATGTATAAATAGCATTCGAACTGCATCCAGAATGTATCATTTTATTTTTGCTCATCCAATTGCATCCCAGTTGAGGTCATGCAGACTGCGTTTGATGACCGTATACAGACTTTTCGTAAGCAGACAAATACAGTTATTTTTTATTCTTAAACACCAACATCCATACACAGTCAAGTGAAATGGGTCTCATTGATCAAGTGCTGTTTGGATATTCTGTACGCAGTCTTAAATCAAATTGACGCCAATTGTATTTTGGATTCTGTATAATTTTCCTCGGATTCATGTTTTTTTCCAGCAAATTATTATTTGTCGAACATGGTTCTTTGTTCATGTTGATTTTTTTATTGTCGTAATTTGTATTTTTTTCCAAGCTGGAGACTGTATTTTTCGTGCAAACACTTTTTGCCGATTACAATCTGTAAATTCAAGCTGACAATTCAAGAAATGTTTTTTTGTTGATGTTGTTGTTGTTGTGTTCTGTACATTCCGAAATTTAACCGATAGTTTTTGTGTGCATAAAGGAGTGCATACAAACGATTGTTTTTTTTTCTGTGTGCATATTTATTGAATATGAGTGGGTATTCAGTCCCTTTCCGCTATTATTTAGCCGATTTTAAAATAATCCCATGTCGATAAAATCGCACCAGTACCACGCAATGCGGAAAGGTTAGTGTCATTCAATTCCAAAATGAATTTTAATTTCAATTCCAAAGTCTTGACAAGTCGGTATTTTTCTAAGAAAATGTAAATTGGATTGTTTTTTCTCTCTCTTTCCACAAATTGCCACACAAAAACAGTTACAAACCGAAAATAGTCTGAATATTGATCGCAAAAATGTGGTTTTTGAAGTGAATATGTGAACGAGTTTTTGGTGAATATTAGCACAAATTGAAAGATTGAAACCTTGGCCATCAGTTTTTTGTGTGTGTTTTAGATTTAGTTTTTAGGAGTTTTAGATGCATTTGCATACAAAATTGTCTACCAATAACGAAAAATGTGATATTTAGTCATTGGATTACATTTCAGTATGAATTCACATTTTCCCAAATCTTAAATCTCAAGTTGATCTTTCTGGCTTCAGCCTCATGAGAGAGATCCTCGAACTTTGTGTTTGAGTTTTGATAGTCGAATTAACCTTTTGAAAGGTTTGCCATTTTGGTTCAAATATAGAATTTAATTTAAAATACCCAAAAAAAAACGAAAAAAAAAATCCCAACAAAATGGTACATTTTAATTGAGACGAAACGAAAAAAAGTGTGTTTTAGCTGAACACTTTAGCCGAAGATTTTTTTTTAGCTAGAAAACTTAGACGCTGCAATTATTTCATTTGATGACCTCAGACAATGAATGGTTTTTCAAGTGAATTCATGTAGTTGCATGCAAGAAAGATTGAAATCGTTTGTCCTATAGGCAGTGGCATCAGCATCTGTGCATGTTATATGGTAATTGCGGAGAATTTTTATGGAGTGATCATAAGAGCGTTGCATCCATTTATTTGCGTAACAACTCATTAACCGAAAATCGCGCATTCACATTTTATAAAATGCAACTATAAATGCAATGGTCGAGATTGTCGAGCAGCGACAAACACCATGCGCGCACACAATACCGTTGCCATTTTACAATATAAAAGAAAGATTTGCGCGTTGAATGTTATCGCGCATCTTTCAAATGTATGTGTGTGTGTGTGTGTGGTTATGACATTCGAGCACCCGAAAAACCGAACGGAAAACATCAAACCCAAAAACAAAAGTAACAAATCAACAAACGCGATTCGGTTAAGAATTTCGGAAATGTGATTCCATCAGTGTAGCTTCAAGCTTGAACATTTTAGCCTGTCGACATGTTTCGCTTTCGTGCTGATGGTTAAGATTTATTTGCGGCAAAATTACACCATATGCCGTAAGAATATATTTATGCAAACGAATTGTGAATGGAAAGCATCTAATTTTGAAGGACGTTAACCGTATATCAAGCAAGTATACAGTAAAAATTTGAATGCTATCTATGTACTGACGTACAGTAACGGTTGTAAAATTGATGATGGAACGTTCTTATTTCCCATCTGGATTGCGATTTACGTCGGCGTTTTTTTTGGTTTGGGTTTTCGCACATCAACGCATGATTTGTTACATTGATGGCATCGGTCGAACATCACGTCGATATCGCGATCTTGCAAAAATAATTGCAGAATTTTGTGTGTATTTTTGTTGTTGTTGGTATGGCTTAATTTGAAATTCGTGTTTCGTACATCATTCAACTGCTTCACTTCTTTGCCAATTTCAATGCACGTATATAAATCATAATATTTTGGTATTGTTGTTAACCAACATAAATGTTAATGATTCGCGATGGAAATGTGATGGTTTTGAATGAATCGTGGCTCGTTTGTGACTTCATAATTTTTTGGCACACAAGTTTCGCACTTTTCATGAATCTGCTGCAACTGCTTCCTTTCTCGACCGCAATCATTTTATTATGCTAATTTTTCCACACACACACACACACACACAAAAAGAACCGTTGAGTATGCAAATATTTTGCGTAATTTTCTTCCACATTTGTCTTTGTTTATGCTGTTTGGAATATCTTCTTCATGTTGTCATCTCATGTAAAAGTAGAGAAAAAATAATAATGATCGGTTTGTACATTAAGCGCCACTCGAATCCGAAGCGATTTATTTGGAACATGATTCGATATGTGTATTGCAAAACAGAGCAAAGAGCTGTTCACCATGCTTTATGAAAATGTTTTCGAGAAGAGAGAGAGAGCGAGAGAGCGAGAGAGAAAACAGCACACACCAATAATTATGCAAACAAAATGCACAAGATAAAGTAAACAATGAATTGCTTGGTGGTACGTCCACGTGCAATGCGTATGACCGCTTCCAAAAATTGTTGATAGTGTAAATGAGAGCGCGCGAGAGAGCGAGAGAGAGAGAGAGACAAAAGAATGTCACCGATGGTTGTTGACATTCATAAACGATATATTACGCACTTGGCCGTCGACTTTGACCCATTAAACAAGATTCGATGGAAATGAAACACGCATCGCAATGCCGCATCTTCTAAATTGATATTGAATTAAAGGCACAGATAAATTTCCAATGCGTTGCTAATCCATCGTTTTCAACGATCATTGTTGAGCTTGAACAACAACAACAACCAAAACCCCGTACATTTCCAACAAAAAATCAGTTAAGATGCTGGATTGGTCATCACTTTTAGCAAAAAGCAAAATTCAAAGTGTTTATTTGTATTGTTGGTTAAAAATTGACCATTTTCCCCTTGAAAACGTACACACACAAAAAAACCACATACGATTTACTAATATTTATGTTAGATGCTGCATTCACAAAATTGCTATTTGTTCGGAATGAAATTTAAAAACGGAATACTATAAATTAATCATAAAACCCGTTGCTTTACATATATTGTGAGATTTGGTTGTTTGGTTGATAAAAATTAATAAAAAATGAATATGTTATATAAGCAGAGAGCACAAGCCAAATGTGGTTTCAATATCATTGCTGTTGTGGGCAATACCCGAAGCGACAGCATTGCCATACAATTTCATCGTTCCGGCTGAAAATTTCACTTTGGTCCGTGGTACATTGTTTTTTTTGTGTGTTTGTTTATTGCTGCTGGATATGATTGAGATAGGACACCGACCAATCTATTCATTTCTCAAAATTTTGTTGTTTTGTTAGTTGTTTGTCAATTTTTTTCAACACTATTTTCAGTCATCTGTCTGGCTGTCTGTCTGTCTGGCCGTCTGATCAGTTTGATAATTCATATCGTTAGCTAAAACTAATGGGATATTTGCGTGTAAAAGTCAACACACACACACAATACAAATCCAACGTCAACCAACGCATCCGATCATTGATGATCCTGCTGCGATATGGTTGACGTTTACAGAAGTGTCGTGACCAACAAATTGATAAAGTAATTATATATTTAGCAATCGATGACCACGTTTACACTTAAACATAAAACGATGATTGTTAAAAGTATCCAATAAGAATGTAGAGAAAAAAAAACTGCATGGGCACAATAACAGAAACAGACTTTATACATATTTTTTCTCGACGATTTCGTTTTTGTGTGTGTGTGTGTCAATTTTGCCATTTCGGCCTCTTGATGGCATTTTACATACATAATGCCAACATGTCTTGCTTAATATTTATTGGATTTTCTTTTTGAGGTTCACATAAAACGGTAACTATGTATAAAGCTGTATACTATGGCACACAAGTCAAAAAAAAGTGACAGAGTTCCATGAATCTGCTCCACCCACGCAGCACCGATCACTTCAGGTGTTCACAAGCATCTACTTTCATTATGATATGATTAGTCAAATGATGGCTATATCCAAGAGTGAATAAATTGAAAGTCGTGCCAAATTTGAAATTTAGAGAGACATTACAATTCAACTACTTGGCTGGTCTCTACTTCCGAATTATAAAATTGCTTTCATATATAATCAACTAACATATAAATTGTTAATAAATATGATTTTAATATTATTTTATGTTGTTTAAGTAGTAATTTAGCCCTTGGATATATCATTTATGATTAATAACTTTCACCCGGCATGCAAAAGACAATCAGTGTTGTTTTTTCTTTTACAGTTGACACTAAGCAGCTCGTTTGAGGTGTAGCATTACGTCATTTTAACCTCAACCTGAACAAGCCCATTCGTATTTATTCGCCCGAATTGAGCTTGGATATTCTCATTGATGATATATGATTTATGCATAATGAAGAGAAAACCAATGGCCAAGTTCAACAATTATACGATTGAATCATGTAAATGACAACGGCTACATTCAATATTGTGCATACATGGTGGATTGTTTTATTTCTGTATCAATTTGTTGTCCAAATAAGGTGATTTTTGTGTGGTGCTTATTAATTGCCAACACTAAAGCTTTCTTTCGACAGGCTTAAGCCATTTTTGTGCAACTATCTGAAGCGATAAATAGTATAAATAAATGGATTTTTAGTAGCAAAAATCAATCATTACACGGATGATGTTAATATTTATATGGATTTTTAATGCATGGGGATTTGATTTGCTCCAACACCTTCAATGATGGAATCAAATGAAAAACGAATTCGATTTTAACTCAGAATTATTTCATATTGAAACTTCAGACACAATTGTCAATTTGTCACAAAGTCATTGTCAATTTGTTCGGTTGTCAGCTTGTCAATTCCCTTTTTTTTCTCTCTCAAAATAAAAATGAAGAATGTATATTCGCTTTGCTTCGTACATCATCGTCTAGTTGCGAAAGATGTCACCTATGTAGCTAGTAGTTGGTGTGAAGGACCATTCAGAGTCAATCTGTGTGTTTTTTTGTTGTTGTTGTTCGCTTTGAAATTCCTGAGAGTGACAAATTTTATTCGATTTTAACAGTGACATTATCTATGAGCAAAACGGTATCCACCCGGTGTGTGTGTGTGTGTTTTAATTAATTAAAAACTTATTAATCATTCATCAATATTGTTATGTTTAGTTTTGTGTTACCGAGGATCTAATCAAAACAAATACTCTGAACATATTGTTTTATTTGTTGTTGTTGTTCTTTTTTTTCTATTGATGAATTGACTAATCGCTTCAAAGTGTGATTCCATTTATGAATTCATAGCTCATAATAAATGAATAAGAGACAGAAATTAATTCAACGGGCGAGAAAAAAAAGGGGGAAGGGGAGGGAAGATATCATGCGAAATTTGGTTCTAGGTGATTGTTTTTTTTCCTTCTTGATCGAAAATCAAAGCTATGCAAACAAGTGTATCAAAATGTTACGTATGGATCCATAATGATGCCACTAAATCCGGGTTAATACTGAACTAAAAAAAAAAATGTGTAAGCACAAAACGAAAAGATTTATAAGTTTATAGGAATTAATCAATTTTAACCAATTCACATCATCATGTTTGATTCTTAATACAGAAAAATCGAATCTCCATTAATGGATTAATTTGTCTAGTAATTTATTAAACACACATTTTTCATCCTTGACTGACTTGAACATCACAATTCTTTTCGAAAATATATATATTAATGTTTTTGTTCTCATTGGAGTATTGTCTCAAAATTGCCTTCTTATTTAAATATTCATCACAATAGAACCTCTTTTTTTTCGTGTGTAGCCAAACACACTCGTATGCTCGTTTAACTTGAAATGTTTAGTTTTTTTTTTGTCACATGAAATCGAAACCCAAACAAATAAACGGTCTTAATTTATAATAGATTTGTTAGACAAACGTTTGATCGAAGTTACAAATTAATTTTTGCTGTATGCCATTGTCCCAGACGGGGCTGCATGTGTCTCTTGGTCATTTTTTTTGTTTGTTTGGTGTGTGTTCGTTCGATTGAGTGTATTAATTTGTAGCATATCATGTTTAGTCAATTTATGGCATTAAAACCATCAATTTCAATAAAATCATGTAAATATTGTTTACTAATTCACATTATATGCTATTTGAAACTGGATTATATTGGAGTTTGTTTCACGTTTTGCGGTTACCTCTGCCATATGTGATAATGTGGATATTTTTAGGCACACCATTGGTTTTTTTGTTGTTGTTGCGCGAAATAACGAAGAAAATGAATTTAAAAAAAGAGCATATATTGTTATCATAAAATTCGAAGCAATCTAGAGTCATATATGAAACAATGCTTATTTCCCGTTTGCATCATTGCCTTTGGGCCATCGACAGCGAATTGCAATTCACTGTTTTTTTTATTGTTTCGCATTAAAAATGAAAAAAAAAACACATACACAAAAAGGTGATGAAAATGCAAAGAAATAAGCGCGCTAATGTTGCTCTGCATGTCGAGCAATAAAACAACGATTGCTATGTTAACATGAACATTACCAACAAACTCACCATAAAACAAAGAGCAGCGAGAGAGAAAAAAGAAACAACAACAGAATGCAATCAATTTAAATGCTGAAGTAGAAAATGAAAATAATTTTTTTAAGGCTTGTTTTAAATGTTGAGAATTGGAAAAAAAACGACGTCTTGATCCGTGCATCAGCTTCAGCATTGTCAGATAACTGGAAATCGCGATCTCACGTACCCTTTTGTGTGTGTGTGTGTGTGTGTGTGTGTGTGTGTGTGTGGACATAAGGTGCTTTTATCAGAATAACCAAAACATTATAATCGAACACAATAAAATACACACAACGGTGAGACAGTTTACATCAAACAAGCAACAGGTTTCACATACCGTTGATACATGAAATTGATCATACGAAAGGAATTCTCTTTGTTTGCGATTTTGCCGCGCGCGAGCTCTATTCAATTCCATAATATGTGCGCAATTTAGTAGAGCAAAAATGAATACATCAAGAACCCGGATGCGAATAGATTGAGAGTAGATCGAAAAGGGACTCAGAGGCATGATGATACAATAAAAACACTCATTCTTGAGATAGTGTCTGAGTCCGGCTCAACCTGACTCACGATCCAACGATGACAATTGAAGATTTAAGTCGATATTTTACGGACATGTAATTATCGTATGGTATAATTCGATATACACCGCAGCTCCGCACACACACACACACACGGATCTTTAAAAAAATGACAAAGCATGTGGACTCTTCAACCAATTTAAGTGGATGGTTTATTCTTTTGGGTGTTGTTGTTGTTGTTGTTTCTCATCTTAGCACTCAATCAGATACATGTTCTGGTCAACATATGCAAATCAAACTGAAGCACACTGTGCTTCACTGTTTAACAGTGGCAACCATAAAGCCTTTGGGCAATGCAAATGAAATGATTCTGCAGAGTGGAGATGTGTAAAGGGCATTTCAAGTAACAAATTCCTTTATAGACAATTCATCTATAGACCGCCGAAAGGCAATGACAATCTCTTAAAATTGTGTTTATTATACAACATTTTCTATGCTATTTAGATCCTGCTTGGCTCACTAACAATGTGATATTTAACAATTCAAGTTAAGTTGCATAAATGCAAATGTTTCCATTGAATGGAGATTTACAAACCGCTTTAAAATAAAAAATAGTATATGTTTTTTTTAAATCCAAATGAACAAATTCGGATTGTGTTGAGTCAATTAAAGCAAAAGTTGTTTAATTAAAAGAGCTTTTAAAAATTAATGAATCGATTAACAAACTCATTGAATGAGCCAAACGAATCAACGATTTGAATTGATATTTTACGTTTTACGTTTGACGTTCACATTTTCTGAGTCACATGATCATTCTTGGACTTGGTGATGCAATTAATAAAGTTCTAATTGAATGATGAGATTCGACCATTCATTGTTTTGTTTTTTTTTTCTCAAATTTTTGCACATTTTGCGTTAATTTGTGTGTTAAAATTTAGTTCCGCATTGTTGCAAGTCGACTCGTTTTACCAATTCGTTCTCATGTAAACTGTATGTAATTAAATCATTTGTTGTTTGATCACATGAAAGAGAAAAAAAAACATGAGTTGAGAAGTTCTCAATTTGAGAAAGAACATTTCTGAAGGAAAATTCCAAACAGAACAGTCAATGAACGTCAATATGAAGAAGACGACCAGAAAATTGAAGAGTCTGCTGCTGGCTTTACGGCGAAACGAATGAATTGCATACAAAAATATCCATTTTTTGTTTCGCCTCTTCTTGAGAATGGAAGCTTTAAGAGTGTTTCGAATCGCTGAGAACGCATCTTCTTTGTTTAAACCATAAGACCTTTGAAGACGATAACTAAATTGGATAGCAAGAAGTTCTTGTTCGCCATACTCGTCCCTTTTTTTTGTTTCTTTAAATTTAATAACACGACGGAATACACGGTGCACGGTGATCCTGTCTAGATCACAAATATTCCGTTGGTATGTATATCCTGGTTGGTCTGCTGAAGACAAAAGCCTCATTTAAAATGAATTTAAAGCAAAAGAAGAAGAAAAAAACACGAAAGAATAAATAACAACAACAAAAAACTGCATTAAACCACAATTGGAATATGTGTTGCAATAATAATCAGACGGGTCAATCAAACTAAAGCAAACGACAAACACAGAATCATAAAGAATCCAAAGAGAAAAAGAGCTGCGGGAAAGGGAATTAAAACACATTCGAAACAAGACACGCTTTTAAGAATGAGGCGATAAATATAACAGAAACGACGCCGTTGCCAATTTTTGAGAACGAAGAAAGAAGAATAAGCAGCAGCAGCAAAAAAAAGGCCGGACGATTGCCATGTTAAATGTATCAGCTGTAATTTTGTGATGTCATTATATGGAGAAGAATGAACGATGTTCAGTGTGTATCGATTACGTTGATCTGATGTTTCGATAATAGCCCTATTACCAATTCGGATACCGTATCCAACAACAATGACAACAACAACAAAAGTGGTTTTAATTTCTGACGCTCTTCTTTCGGTCGATTAGATTTTTGTTGTAACGTGTGTTTTTTCCCCCAAAAATCTTTTATTTTATGTCATATGCACATTTATTTATTGTTCTCTTGATGTTCTGAGTGAGTTCATCGAGAAATTTCACGCGAATAAAATAATAGCAGCCTGTGTGCTAATGTTCTGGATCGGTCAATCAAATAAATTTAAGCAAATGTTCTTGCTTATTTTGATTGAACAAATGAAATATACAAAGAAAATAACAATCAATCACAATGAACTGGCCATTTAATTTGCTTCTAGCTGTTGCATGAAAATCCAATGCAATCGATTGAATTGCCGGTCATTTTTTGTTTCAAAGGGGGAAACCGAAAACAAAAACAGATCATGTGGGCGTATTGCTATTTATTGTTTGGCTTTTTGAAAGTCGACACACGGCACGGAAATCTTACACAATTCCATTCGATTATGACCGCATCACTTGGCCAATAGAAATTTCAGTGAAAAGTAAATGTGCAAAAATAGATTTGGTCGATTTGAATTGCTACACATCACGCACAGAGCAAAGTATTCCACCAAAAGAAGAAATGGTAATTGTTATTGCTCTCCAACGAATGTATTTGTTTAGCTGTTAATCCCTACATACTTTAGCTCCCTGAAATGTCGCACGTCTTCCAAAATGACGCTTTTCGAAGTGTTCATACAAAAACAAACCAGAACATTTGAATTGTGAAACGCTTGACTTGTGTTAAACTTGAGTTCGAAAATACACAAATGAACAACAGCGATAACAAAAATTACACTTCTAAACATTCAACGAGACGGCTATTTATTCTACTGTTGAAATAGCCTTTATCACAAAACACTTTTAAGAGGGCGCCATGTGATTCATCACATCAGATAAAAATCGATCAGTCAACCACAAAAGATGAGACGTGGTTGTGATCACATGAGAGGCGCGATTTTTTTTTTTTTTTTTTTTTTTTTTGTTTCGGTCATTCAGTCGATCAACCCAACATGGGTATAAATTTCTCACACATTACGACTGTTAAGTGATATCCATAAACAGGCGCTCTCACATCCGTGTTGCAAACAAAATCAAATGAAATTTATTCAAACATTGTGGTGTGTGCGTGTGCGTGTGCGTGTGTGTCTCGTATGTCTTTTTCTTTGCTTTTTTCCTTTTATTATACATATATTTTTGATATAATTTATGATTCTCTTCTGTTATTGTACGTATGTTACAAAGTTCATCAAATATGCCGCATAATACCGCACATGCCATGTGAACCACATGATGTGGTTATCGTTTAAGTTCGCGTCGTACCACTGTTTGTCATCTCCACTTGTTCTACGAATTCAGCTCAGTTTTGGGAATTCTTCATGTTTTTTTTTTGTTTTTGTTTTTGGTTCTCTACTTTGCTGTTCGATTCTTCATCGATCAATCAGATTTGAAACTGTTGACATTCAGTGTGTGTGTGCCGCAGCAAGACACCAAATAACTCTTCGACTCAAACTTCATATTACACAACTAACGAAATATTTTGATTGTTTTTTCTTTGTTGCAACGGAATGTGTTTTGTATGACTAATGTAAATTTCATGCAAATCAAATGTGTTGTAATCGTTCATTACTCGATCATTAACAAAGGACCTGCTTAAAATATCAACTGGATTTGACATTTTGATTTTACAATCCGAGTGAAATTTGTATGCGTTGAACTCAGAAATGCCTAACGGATAAAAAAAAAGTGAAACAAGCATTTGTGCCGCTCCAAACCATAAAATCATAAATACCAAATGGGTTTTGTTTTGTGAGCGAGTCTATTGACATTATTTTGTATTACATTTTGATTGTCTTTTGGTGTGGCATTTTCATTGTAAAAATGAACAATAAATCTGTCGAATTGAGTGAAATGCTTGATCAGTGATCGTCAACAATTTTGTTTGAAATTTTATTTGAAATTTTTCATCGCTTAAATGCATTAATATTCACTAAGTTAATTAATGGCAGTGATTAGAATTGAGACTGACGCGGTTGAGGTGAAGGTAAGCAGCTGAGCACACATCCATCCAATCAAATTTGCTTGATTTTAGTTACCCAAAAAAACACACACACACACTATCAGATAAGCATTGTTGTTGTTGCTTCATTTGTATGCGCAAATGTGGCGTCTTCAGACATTTGCCACTCGTGCTGAACAAAAAAAAAACCGCAAATAGAATCGACAACCGTACAAGTGACAACCGTTTCATTGGCCACTTGAATCTGTGTTGTGATTAAAATTCCTTCCGCATTGATCGAATATGAATGGTTTTATTATGTAAATAAGTGTTTTTTTAAGTCATTTGTTGAAATATCACAATGCTAGTGCATCGAAGGTATGCCCTAATGACATACTATGTAATATGCATCCAAACAATACCATGCACAGGCTCGTTGAGTGTATGCTTGGCAAAGGCATATTATATTCCTCAGTGAATAGCGCTTCGAGTACGACATTTTAACAGTTTAACTGATATTTACATATTAAAAGTAGCGACAGTGACAGCCTGAACGAATACGAATTTCATTGGATTCTTTTCTGTAGTGACTTCACAACTCCAAACTGTATATTTTGATCGAATGCAATTTTAGCAGTAAAATTAAAATTTTATTGCCCACTTTTTATTGTAAGATTGCAAGGCATAATCGAATGTCATAAACATTTAGTTTGACTCCAAGTTCAATGCCTTATCGAAATTGATCGAAAAAATCGAACACATTTAATTATCTGCGTCTATTTCATCTGGCCAATCAGAGAAACTTTCATTTGCATATCAATTCGAAATGCATATTCACATAGAAATAGGATAATTGATGGACTAAATGGGCGAGATAAATCACACAAACATGTTGTTTCCGTTGTTATGCAGCTGAATCACTAATTTATCAGTTTTGTCTAATTAAAAACCATATTAAAATGAACTGTTTGGAGCAAAAAAAAAAGGTTTTTACATTTTTCTATGATATCTTGTTGCTGGTCAACATTTAATAGCTGAATAACTGATGATATTCGATAAGAATCGATTTGCATTTCTTGCACCTTAAAAACTAATTAAATTGTCAACAACAAAAACCAAAACTAATTTCGTGTTGTATTTTTTTTTTTTTTTTTTTTTGCTATCTTTGCAGCCATCAACTCGACCCGAGACGGATTTCACATTAGATGTTCCACGTGCCGAGCAATTACGTTTGAAAATGCAACAGGAGAAGAAGTTCCGATGTCGTTGCCGATTCATATTGGCATTCTTCAGTTTAGCATTCTTTTTGATGACCGTCGTGATATTTAGTTTGATGTTGAGCCGAGGAAAGCGCATGTTTGGTAGCATGGTGACACTCTGAAGTGATTCAACTTAGAGGATACATATTATATATCTATATAGAAATAAATATTAAAATGACTGTTTCTGAATGAAAACAACAACAACAACAAATAATTGACACCCATACACACATAATACCCATTTATAAGAAAAGAAATCGCCTTCGCTAATCATTCCATTAAGCATTAAGTAAACTGTTTGTTAAACTGTATCAAATTGGCTTGTGTGAGAGATATTGTATGTGCTTTGTTTCTACCAGGAAGTTCACAACATTTATTTGACGAATATTCAAAAACATTGACGTGAAGGTGCAAGGCGCCAACGAAAATATGTTTGCTAGTTCAAAGCATCAATGTCTTTGTCTCAAGACTATATACGACATGATGGGATATTTTTACCAAATAAGACAACCACTATTTTAATCTTTAAAAAAAAAACAAAAAAAAAATCAATCGATAGACACAGAAAAAAAACGATAAAAAAGAAAGAAAACATGGCAATATTATTTAATTGACTTAAATTATGAATTTAAATAATTTTTTTTGTTTAGTTTTAAGAAATGAAATGGAAATGAAAATGGAAAGAGTATTGTGTTTTAGACATATAGAAAAAGCAGAGATGTGTGTTGTAAAATGAAGCATTGATATTTTTTACAAAAGATAAATATTTTTTTTTTCCTAATTACTGAGTTCTCTCACTCTGAACATAAAAATATCGAATAAAAAAAAAAAAATTAGCAAAACAACGAACAAAAAATCAGCTTCCTTAAAGTGATTGCATCAAGTTGAATTGTATGTATTTTAATTGTATGGTTTTATTTCTTTTACAAATCTGAATGATTAAAATTGTGTTACCAAGCAGGAAATTTTGGAGTTTTTTTTCTCATTCGTTTAAAAAAAATATATTGAAAAATGTGCATCTGGATATTGTCCAGGAATCAAATAGATGATGATAGACGAGGATTTGGATGGAGAATCATCTAGAGCAAACAAAAAAAAAAATACATTTATGATAGTCGTTAGTCATGCTGTGCAAAGGCAGCAAGGAATGTGTGATTTTCTCATCGTTGTGTTTTACTCTGGCTTGTTGTACAACATAGAAACAACAAACAGCAATCAACAAAATGTAGCCACAATCATTTAGCTGTCAGTTTTTGTTGTTGCCGTTGTGTTTTGTGCTTGATGAAGAAATAAGAGCAAAAAACGATCAGCGCTATTTAAAAATGCAACAACAACAAAAAACGTTCATCTATTTAGCAGGGGCTGTTGCAGGGAAGATAATAATTTGTTGGGAGTCCCAACTTGGGACAGACACTTTTTACTCAACGCGAAGCACCTTTTCTGAGGGGAATGATGCAATTTTCACTATTTTCGATGCACGAACATCTAATTTTGAGCAAATGAAGACATTGAACTTGCCATACTTCCTCGGAGAAACAGTCCCTGATTTATTGATTTTCAATGAATTATTACTACTACCTTTGTTCTTTTTTTGTGTGTGTTTGTTCTGCAAATGATAAAGAATATGTATGAACAAAAAAGAAGTATGACACGTATAACAGAGATGTGCATGCGAAAAGATGAAATGAAACGTGAAATGTGCTTAATGTCGATACTAAATTATTATTCTGTAGAAATAATATTTCAGACATAAATAATTTCATTCAAATACAGAGGATTGTGAGTGTGTTTTTATTAATCTTTCTCTCCCTCTTTATCTCTCGGACTCGGTCTCGCTCTCTTTTGGCATGTCCATTTTAACCCCAAAATGGAAGCTAATGTTGTATATAAATCAATCAAGAGGGCATTCGATAAAGAAAAACTAGATTCAGATTCATTGTCTAAGCCAACCAAAAAATTTAGTCAACCCAAATGTGCCATTTTGAAAGTCAACTAAGACTATTGCAGACAACAAACAAACCATTAAATAATTTGCATATTTTAATACACACACAAAAACAAACGGCTTTAAATTAATTCAAAATAATTTATTCAACACTTTTTTCAATGGAATTTTCTGTACGACAAAGAAAACGAAAAGATAAAAAAAAAATAATAAAAATAGACGAATCGTCTATCGTTTGACGGCATATGTGACGGCAGGTAATCAAAACAAAAATGGAATGATAACAACAATGTGTGAGTACCGTATTTTGTTTGTTTGTTGTGTATTGTTTTGGAACAAAAAATGAAATGCACACACACACACAAACACACATTCAATGTTCTTTAGTACGAGCAAATATCATTTCGTCGCTCAAGAATATCTAATGCCATTAAATTGCTTATGTTAACCACACCGATTTCCGCTAAAGCTTGTTTCGAATTTGATTTCGTTTTTATGTCATTTTTGATTGTCTCCGTCAACAGAAGTGCATTTCCCAGCGGTAAAACTAATAATTTACAGGCATCGTGTATCCTGGAATGACAAAGACACAGGAGAAATTCATGAGATACAACAAAAAAGTAATATACAAACAGGATACATTTCATTAAGTGATGGTAATTATTTGATGCTATAATCCACCGGATCAATTTGAAATTCCAGTGAATTGTAATCCAATTGAATCAAATCGAATCAATAAAAGAACAGAACGATGCTGTTCAAAAAAGCTAAATTGTCTCATAACAAACAAACAAACAAAAAAAATGCTGTTGATATCACAATATCCAATTTGATGTCACACGAATGCGGTGGAATACGGCAAACAAAAAGAACCAGCTTTTTTTTCTCGGGAAAATATATTCCCAACTAAAACACAGAGCTAAGCGCGAGAAGTAACAACAACAACAACAAAAACACCAACTTACTTTTTGAATAGCAAATCAGGTCGTCTGGCATATTGTCCAAACAGTGCAAACAGATTGCGGTTCATATCAAAATCGAATTGTGCTGCACCGCCGGTTGAAAATTTTGTATTCATTATCATGCTGTCGATGAAAAAGTCGTCCAATTGATGAGCTATTAATCTCAATGCTATGTTGAAGATATTCATCGAAAGTTCAGTTTCGAGGTTGTGCAAACTCGTCACCATTAGCTGATTTTTTTTTTTCAATTTTATTTTCATCGTCGAATCAACATATGCAGATGTATAAACATGTTGTTGTTGTTATCGCGATGTATAATCGATTAATCGTTGATAGGTACAGTCACAGTACGAATGTTTGGTGAGCAATAATAATGAGAAGAAGAAGAAGAAGAAGAAAAATAAAAATAAAAATAAAAATTAAAATTAAAAATCACAACAACAACAAAATTATTTCTTTCCTCATTAATAAGAGATTTCAATAAACTTAAAAATAAAATAAAATGCGTGATTTCGATGGGAATTTATTTGAAGATAATTAATTGATTGGTGATTTATCTTATTTGCTTGTATATCATTTTATACGTTGAAATACAATTTTCTTTGTTGGAAACTAATCTCAATAAGGTGACAATAAATACAAAAGAATACAAATCAGAAAAAATGACTTCCGATTGAGATTACATTTATATTTTTATGTGTCAATTCGGTTGATACGGAAATCATTAACGACAACAATTCCAAATAAATGGAATCTCACAAAACGAAAACGATTAATTTAATGTAATAACGACAACAAACTAAACACGCAAAAAAACGATGTTTATGTGAGATTTTTTCCATTCAATTTACCTGAAACATGTCGCCAGCCGTTGATGATAGCAGAAATGGTTCTAAAGCATTATGGTCTGATAACGAAATCCAATTGTCATGACGATAGGCCATTGACTTGGCTTTTATATCATCAACCAATTTTGATGTAAGCTCTTTTACCAATGTCCGTTGCCATTGCTCTAAGTCATCAACCACTTTATCAAACACCGAATTTATTTCGTCGGTATGCGGACCAAATAAAGCAGCATACAAGTGGAGATAATGCTTGAAAAGGATGGGAAAATAACAATAAATTTGATGTAGAAATACAAAGGCGGTACAATTGATTAGCTTGGGATAAGAGCGATGATTGCGGTAACGAATTGTTCACACGAGTAATGAGAATGGAAGCCCAAAGGCTTATAAATTCTCTCGCTTTTATCCTGAACCACACAATAAAATGCTCAAATAAAATTCACATACAACATTTTCACCCCATTCACGTAGTACCGAATTCACATAATTCACAGCATTCAGTACTTTGGTTGTAGTTACACCCGTCTCTGGACTACTATGCAATTGCATTAAGCGACGACGAAAGTTTTCAATCAATTCTAATTGTAAGTTCAAAAATTGCAGCTGATGCCCTGGTTGTGGTAGATTACAGTAACGGTCACAGATGGCATCCAGTAAACGAACAAATTGATCTGCACACTTTGGAATTTTTAGTTCTTCTAAATTTTCCGGATCAATAAAGGTCCAAGCGGACGGTGACAGAAGGATACTATCCATTTTATCTGTCGTAACTGAAATACACAACAACAACAAAAACATTTAGAAAATTAAAAAAAAAAAAGAAATTCGGTTTGTACTTAGTGTTTTTTTTTTCTAGAATTTAAGAGAAATTTTCTACTAACATTGTTCTTCGATGGCCAGCCATTTTGTCAGGTACTTTGCTTGTGTTAGAACTGTTATTGCACTGCAATAACTGCCCGGATAACCAAGCGATTCACGAATCTCTTGCTCAAATGCTAGTGTTTCATCAATTAAATGTGAAAATAAGCGATCACGTTTCATCATCTCGTCAATATCACTACACAGCTTTTCTATCGTTAATTGCACAAGTCCCCGAATAAATTCCAGCCGAATATTGATATCTGAATGGCCGGCAAGATTAAGAGCTGGCTGAATATGCGTTCCAACGAAAATATGATTGTCTTTTGCCCAATTTAAAATCTGCGTATAAAACCATTCGGGTTTGTCTAATCGATTTGTTTGTCGTGCTCCAGTGAAGTGATATAGAAACCTTTGAAGTTAAATTTTTTTCAAAAATCACTCTTTTAATAATAATTGTTGTATTTTACCTTTGTCTAAATGGTTTCACAAGCAATTCAACCGGTGTACTCAATGGCTGGCACAAAATTGACGGCGTTATTGTTATCAGTGATTCATTTTTCTCTTCAGGTGATTGCAACTAATTTCATAAATAATGAAATCCAATCAGAATGACACTTTAATGAACATATTCATTTGACTAACTTACTAAAAATAGATATTCAGCCGCTGACATCAGCTTATTCAGAGAGTCTTTTGATGGATTTATAGGTTCAGTAGACGATGTCCCCAAATATGGCCATTTGATAACATTTAATACTGATTCGAAATCTCTGAAAATGAAATATGTATTGAAAAAATGTTATTTAAAATGATTCTGGATTCAAGGCGACATCTCAGACGACAATTATCGGGTACTTACTTAGAAAATTTCTCCTTAAGAATATCATACCAGTAGATAGCTGTACGTTCAGCATACGATTTAAGATTTTGTGCTTCAACATTTTCCAATCGGCCAATAATACTGTTTGTGGAATTCGAGCCACCATACAGCGATAGATACAGCCCAATGGATTTTTGGTCATCTTTAACACTATTCGATAAGCTATTGCTACAATTGTGAAAATGGAATGGTGGTCAATGGTCATCGTCGATGAAATATCGACTGAATTCAATTAGAAATATAATTCGATTGTTCTACTAACCTAACTTCTTGAATATCTTTTAGAATTTTAAAATATTCCACTAAATGCTGTAAGCTTCGGATTTTATTTAATTGTTTGGTAACACTGCTTAAAATGCCATGATAGCCATCTAGTTTTTGGGATAGTTTCACTTGGAATTGGTCGATTTTAGCTGTTTCCAATTGGATTATCTCGTGTGAATCACGGCATTGTGCTAACGCTGATTTGATTGTTGATGGTATTCCATTGCCTTCAATCAAAAGCTAAAATGCAACGAATAATTTTTTTGTTTAATAATTTATCTTCATCGTTTCATAAATAAATCAAATCATTATTTACCTCGGCTTCAATTTCGCCAACACGTTTTGCATACTCACTGATAATACTTTTACAATTGTGTAAATTTTGGATATCAGAACCAACATCACGATTTATTCGATCAATAGCACCTTTCACAACATCTTTCATTGTTTTTTTTTATTGTATTTCCGTTGAGTTTAACTTAAAATCCAACTGATTCGAAAACAAAAACAGTGATAATTTATTTTGAAATGATCCCGTATGATCACTGGAACGACGATAAACACCAGTATTGAAATCAAAAGTGACTTGAAATTTATGCATAAATCGTATAAGTCACTTGAACCGTATGGTTGGATATTTGTAAAATAAAAATACTCTAACAATAATTCATAATTTTAAAATATGATCTAAAATAAAAAATTGTTTGGAATTAAAATTGAAAACTAAAAACTTGTGTTGAGAATTCGGTAAAAAAAATTATAATGTTTTGGTGACGTCTAACTTTGGGTATACCGTTTGCTAACATGCGATTCAACGTCAAAACACTGACACATTCAACCGTCATATTCATTGGAATCTCAAACAGCGACGCAACCTAAACTCGACCATATTGTCAATGCAATACGACGTCAAATCGTGTACCATTGACGACAATGATGATGTTTTGATGGATTTCAATACATTTGAACGCACCCCAAAAATGTTGCACTCGTCTTTAAAGTTTACTATATTTAAATTGAATTATTCAAACCAATGCAATAGAAACACTTTACATAAATGTTTAATGAATTTATTTGTCGAAAAAAAGTGTGAATGTTCATGAAGTTGTTAAAAATTGTGTCCATAAAATATGAGTAAGTGCTAAATGTTTTTTTAATTCTCAACTAGACCGATTGACATGAAAACTAAATTTTATTACTTTTTGAAACTGAATCGTGCCAATTTTGCGATGCCTGATCGCTCTTGGTCTTCGGTGTTAATTTTTCGCTTGGCACTTGGACCAATCGATTTGTTTGCATCATCGGCAGCATCAGTGCCGTTGGATTTATTTGAAAACATTTGTTGAAATTTATTCATTGCATATTTTGTGAGTTCGGCTGGTGTGAGGTCAGGTTTTTCACGTTCAAAATCAGTTTTGTTTTTATTATAAAAACTCAAAAACGTTGGTTTTGATATCTGAAATGGAATTTGTTTGATATTTTGTAAGAAAAAAGGTAGCTCCCTAGGATTAAAGTGACGTGTGCATACCGGTTTCGGGGAATTATTGTCTGTATTAGAATTTTCCTTTTCAACAGCTTTTGTAGACGGAGAATCAAAATCCAAATCTTGTGTTTCTTGTGAATCAAAACCCATTGCTGTGTCTGTTAAATGTTTGAAGGTGCTACTAACTGCTTTGCTACCACTTGTTGGAGTCTTTTTGAATGGGTTTCGTTTAAGCTGGCTTATCGATAGCGGTTTCTGTTTGTGCAAAACAAATGATTCCGATTAAAATAAGCTATTGAACTAAACTCTATTGAAATTGGTCTAGAAACTCACCGGAACAACCGATGGAGTTGAATTTCTCTCTTGATTTGATCGTATTAAACTTTGTGCATTCGTTGGTGTGCTAAGCAATAATTCGCTAGCAGCTTCATTTTCATCATATTTTTCGCGCTCTTTTTCTTGTTCCTCAAACTGTGGCAGGAGTTCACCTAACTTTTCCGCCAAATGAATGCGACCCAATTTGCTAGCGTATTTAATAACCAATGGTAAAAGTGATGGCAGAGCAATCATTTCGATCAACTCTTTAGCACGCATTTCATATTCGGAACGGCATGCAATCTAAAAGTGTTGAAAATCAGAGTTTTGTTCAAAATTGTTGTTGTCATATATTTTCATGCAAATCACTTACCGCAAACAGTTTGATGGCAATTTCTTTAACATTTTTCTCCGATTCATCGACATTGAAGCAGCTGTTCCGAATCAAGGTTTCTTCCAGCTGTGATTGTTCTGCATCAATATCGCAAACAGGCATTTGCATTTTTAGCTCAGAAACCATAGGCTTTGGTGTGGTCAACGGATACGATGAGCCACGACACATAATAGCACGAACGATTTGCGAAGATTCAGACACTTCAATGATAAAATGACTGTCTGAAGCACCTTTGGAGTGCAAACTTGTGTCACACACTGGAATCCAATGGCTCGAACGAATCGAAAACATGCGAAGCATTCCCATCGTATCACAAGTTGCTGGTGAACCTTTATCGGTAAAACCAAGCCAAGTGAGTTTGGAATTTGGTGTCAATGCTACTTTGAACTCACGACAACGCAAACTTAGACCAATTGTTTGAAGGAGCATCATTGAAATATGCTGATCCTCGGAAGCAGCCGAACTGTGATAGGCCACTACGATACGATCATCGTGTGCAGCTATAGCCACAACAGGACCGGGCAGTGAAATCATTTCACGTTGTGTTCCCATTGCACTGAAAATGCGCAAAAATCGGGCATCTGTTGCCACTGCAACCAATTTCGATGAAGCAGCAACACAAAGAATCTCTTCACAATTTGGCATCGACATTGACCATTCGCGGCTTCCACCCGAACCACCCAAAATGATGCACACCAATTTGCTAGGAGTTTCATTACACAATGCTAAAACAGTTGCACTCAAACTGGCCATTGTATGATTTAAATGGTTCACCATGTGCAATCCATGATGAATGCTTGCATCGTGAAATTCAACTTCAATCGAATTTTCGGTTGTGGTGGAATGGGCACGTACAATACCAACATGATTCCAAACCATATAACGATGTTCTAGTGATTTTGGTGTTTCGCCGGGCTGAAATGGTGATTGCATGTCATATGTTTTGGCATAGTGACCAGTGGCTGTGCTTCGGCCATCATTTTTATCATCATCATCATCGTCGTCGAGATTTGTGGGGCCAGTTTTAATCGACGCTCCTTCAAGAAATTCATCAATTTCATCATCAACCGTACGTTTCATTGTATCATTTTTAAGTTTTTCCAACGATACACAATTCTCATTGTCAACATCTTCTGGGTCATCGGGAAATTCAACTGATTCCATGCGAAACGATCAATACAATTACATTAAAATACATATCATTTTCATAGAAATGTGAAAATGTTGTGAAAATGCTTACTGTCCCCATAATCAATGTCCTCTTCCATTGCATTATCGTCATCCCTTTCAATGATGTTGTCATCAGTATCGGTGATATTTTCGATTAAACCAAATTGTCCGGTGTTATCGGTGTATGCAAATTCACTGCTGTTATTTGGATTCCAATCGATTGCTGTAATACATTGAGCATCCATCTCACCAGTTTTATCCTCATGAATGATTTTATTTGCATCAATATCCCACACCGAAAATTCACCATTTTCACCACCAGCCGCAATGTATTTTCCACATTTTGAATATGAGCACACAGTATACTTCGATTGATTCTGATAGAAAGAAGAGAATTTTAATGTCACAAGCAAATCTCACTTTTGAGTCAGGCCACACAAGTTTGCTAACAATACCTTTTCATCAGTTAGGGTTTTTTTGACTGCCCAATTTTGTGTATCGACAATGATGATGCTCTTGTCTTGATTGTAGGCCATATATTTACCGTATTTTGGCTCAAATGATGGGGTCACTGTTTTCAATATAAAGAAGTGTTCATCGATATGTGATAAAATCAGTAAGAAGGTCTTTCTTTACTAAGAAATTTTTGTAAGAACTCAAGCAAAACAAAATATGCTTACCGAACACTTGAGTCTCTTGATAGCTCTTGATTTTATCAAATCCCGAAATGGTTTTAATGCACTTTTTCTCATCCAAATTCCAAATTTTAATTGTTCCATCACCCGAACTCGATGACAATAAGCCGTTTGAGCTCAAATCGATTCGTAGCACTGGGCCAGTATGTTCAGTTAGTTCGAAAGTACCCGAGGTATTGTCACGGGGTGTTACTTTGATAGTCATGTCTTCCGAACAAGCAGCCATATACTATTTCATATAAAATTCCATGAGTAAAATGTTGAAAATGTAAAAAAAAAATGGTGAATTAGTCGACACTAATTGTTTTAGACATAAACAGCAGACTTGGTGACCAGCACCTCACCGGTTTACCTTTGCATTAGCCTTGATACATGTAACCGGTGCAGTAAATCGAAACTCCGTACCATCACGATTATAATCTGGATAAGTGTAAGCTTGCACCGTATTCAAATCGGTCGATGTTAAAATGCGCTTTTCATAATAAACATGGTACAATATAAATTCGCCAACGCATTGTGTGTTTGGATCGTCATCATCGACTCCATTCCATATTCGAATATCACCGTCTGAACCGGTTGTAATCACATGGCTACACAATTTAACGGAAATTTATTGCTTTTGTTTCACAAACTTGATTTTGTTTTTGTTTTTGTTTTTTTTTTTTGAATAAAATGTTATCAATTGAATTGACTTACTCTCCATTTTCTGTGTAACAGCAATGTGTTTGACCATTTGTGTGTGCATATCTTAAACATGATCTTTTGTAAGGCATATTCTAGTATTATTATATTTATTCCCAAGATATTTTATCTACTTTTAGACACGATTACAATGGAAATGGACGATAAAAAGCCAATGAATTTTCAATTCCAACTTAATTAATGTGCCTGAACTCAATAAAAATAAAACAACAACGAAAAACACAAAATACAGCGATTGTCAACTATCGAATGAGAATTCGCGCCAATTTTCTGACTGAAATTCATGATTGAGCAACAGTTTTCAAATCATTTTAACAGATGGTGCTGCTGTCCAAACTAAAGTCTCAATATATTCCGGATTGAAATTTCGATTTTTTCAATTTACATTCAAATAAATTGAACAATTTAACAATTTCTTTTAATGCAAATCAAAATATGAAGTTGGCTTCAATGAATAAAGTACTATAGAGAAAAACAATACACATGTAAAATAGTTGATTTCTATGTAATGCCCTTCAGTTAATTGGATTATTAGGGCTCCATCTTCACGTGAAATGACTTAACATTGAACAGAAAAACGAAAAACAGAGAAAAAACCCAAATAAAAGGTCTTGAATGCGTTGAACGCAATGAAATGTTGTATTGTTCATACCGCATCAGCAGAAATATATTGACGCTGTAGATATATAAGTTTAGTTTGATTTGGTTTTACGTTTTGACAAGTATCGAATTGTTTTACTCCGAATTTTTTTTTTTTTTTGGTTGCCCAATTACAATTTACCCTCAGAAATTGTTGTGTGTACTTTCACAATTCAGAAAGTGCATCGAAATTATAGATTAAACGAAATATATAAAATTGTGCCACACATTAAATTTGTTTGTTTTCAAGTTTGATAAATTCAATCCAGTTATTTTGGTTACACCATTAAAATGTCTGGTATGTATTTACGTATTTTATGGATAGGTATACTTATAGGTGTGTGTGTGTGTGTGTATATATGCGTGTGTTTGTTTGCAATCATAAAAAAAGTGCTTAAGTGTTCTTCGATTGATGTACATCCATTATTTGAGAGGATTTCTAAGAATATTGAAAAATGCGCATGATAAAAGTTATTAATATTACTTTATGACCTCATGAAATTACTCCATTTTGGTGCGAAAGACTGAATGTTTTCTACATTTAATTAGGGTAAAATCAGAACTGCAATTGATCTGAATCATACAAATGGATTATGAAGAGAAATTTGTTGTTATGAATAATTATTATATGTCTACGTAAACATGTTTAATGCATTATAATGCTTGAAGTACATTTTATTTGTGAAATTCCATAATAAATTTGCAATCTATGATTCTTCAAGCCACAATATCCACCGGTAATATGAAAAAGCATTGGACGGATTAATTTTTTTTTTTTTTTTTTTTTTGGCGATGTAAGTTAACTACAATTGCAACATGTGAAATGACCGTTTGTTTTTAATTCACAATGACTCATGTTACTCTATATTAATCTTATCAACACGTCATTACGTCCATTTCCCTTCCATTCATTGGTCTTACCAGTACACAAAACCAATTGAATGTTTATAGATTACCCAAGTTGCTTATAGATTAGTCAGATTGCTGTGAACTCATTGGCATAAATGCAGGCTTCGTAATAAATTACCCTTGTGAAAATAAAACGATTGAACAGACAGTCGTTTGGAAAACGGCTAAATTGAGACAAAGAACGATTGGCAATCGATTGTTAATCGATTTAAAACGACTGTTAATCGATTGGCATTCAACTGAAACCGTCTAAAGTTTCATAAAAATCGGTTTCAGACGTCTATTGTCCCAAATCAAACGACTATAGTCGTCTTGCAGTCAGACAGGCTGGCAATCATTTTTTTTCACAAGGGAAATAAATAAATAACAAAATAAGTTCAAAAGGGCGTTAAATTCTTGGAATACGCACAATCGTATAGAGACTTCTCATGATGTAGCACTGTTACCAACTCAGATTACTGTTGTCCATTTGATGCCAATCATTTGGTTTTCGATAAAATATCCATAAATCAGTTATTTTCAATTTTCAATATGTGTATAGATGATTATAACCGTTGCAATGAATCATTAAACATGATTTGAGTATTACTTACTGCAACTAGTTGTTGGTCGTTATAATTATCAAATTTTAACGGTAGGCTAATTGATATTTTTGTATTCAAGGACATATTTAGTATTGTCATGCTCCATTACTAAATGGTGTGTTGTTGCATTTTCAAAACCAAAAAAATGCACGTGATTTATTATCAATGTGCCCAAAAATGCATAATAAAAAAATATTTCATTTGTTTTCTTTAAGTAGAGATAATAATGATTTGTTTGAAAATATTTGATTTTGTTTTTTTTTTAGAAAAAAATCCATACGCACCACCACCAAACATGCAAGTGCCTCAGGGCGGTGACTACAAAGGGCCAGGTGGTTCAGCTCAGCAAGCTTATGCTCAACAGCCAGGCTTCGCACCATACGGTTATCCATCAACAACATCATCACAAGAACAATATGCGCCAAATCCGGATACTGATCCAATCGTTAAAGGTTTTGAATTCAGTGAAGCAACCATTCGACGTGGCTTCATTCGGAAAGTTTATTCCATCTTATCGGTAAATAAATGTGCAACAAATTTAATTGAAATGAAAGAAATGCTAAACAAAAATCGTTATTAATTGTGATTGGTCTAAACTAAATTATTCCCGTTACAGGTGCAATTACTTTGCACATTTGGATTTGTTATGGCATTTTGCCATCACGATCGCACAAGGCAGTTTGCTGAAGAAAATCCTTGGATGTTCATTGTCAGCATAATTGCTGTGCTAGTAACAATAATTTCATTAAGCTGTTGTGAAGGTGTTCGACGCACATCACCAAGCAATTTAATCTTTTTGATGATATTCACGGTCGCTGAATCAATTTGTGTTGGCTATAGCACATTATCATATCCACCGGATACGGTAAGATATCGACCATTTTTCGGACAATTGTTTTTTTTTTGTCATGCTTGAGATTTTGAGGCGCATTCAATTCAACCAATAATATCAATGATTTCAGGTAATGGTTGCAGTTGGAGCTACTGCCGTGGTTGTGGTTGCATTAACAGCATTTGCCTTCCAAACAAAATGGGACTTCACAATGATGGGTGGCGTTTTATTCGTTGGACTTTGGCTATTGATTATATTCAGTTTGGTGTCAATGTTCTGGCGGAGCCATGTTAGCGAAATGATTTTATCTGGATGTGGTGCTCTTCTATTTTGTGCATATTTGATACGTAAGTTTCACTTGAATCGTGTAATTTTGTTTCGATTTTCCATCACATCCGCATGAACCGGAGCACGAGGTTGGGGACCAGAGTCCAGACTCATAGGAACTTCGAGAGTGGGCTAGATATTCAGCTAAACTGAGAGCAAATAGCTTGCTATCGAAGGCATACACACAAAATGTTCGGTGACCACTAAAGTGGTTAAACTTGTGATATAGAGTGACCACAGGAAGTTTTGTTTGTGTGCGCCCTCACCCTCGTCCTCTAATAGGAACCTCGAAACAAAATTATCCATCCAAATTATCCATCTAATTACTTATTCCAATTGTTTTAATTTTTTCAATTGCAAATATTTGAACAGATGATACTCAATTAATTATGGGTGGCGGTCACAAGTTCTCAATGAGCCCGGAGGAATATATTTTGGGTGCAATCACATTGTTTTTGGATATTATCAACATTTTCCTGTATATTCTTCGTATTCTCGGTGCAGCTACGAAAAACTAAACACACAAAAATTCACATCAAAATGTTTACATTAAACACATGTTCAATCTCATTTTGCATGTTCTCCGCATGATTATTTTTGTTCGTGTATGTTTTTTTTTTGTAATTTGTCAAGAAAATCATCTACAACATTGAGGAAGTCAAACATAAATAATATAATCAAGTTGAAGTATAGAAAAAGAAAAAAAAATTACATAGCTTTATGTGAAGTTTACAACGAACTTGATCGTTCAAAGAAAAAAAAATTATACTAAAGATAAGGCGGCCAAAGAACGTCGTAACAATTACGACGAACGTCGTAAAAGCATATTGATTATGGCTGCAACATACTTGCATCACATTTTGCTCGAATTAAAGACTAAACTAAAAAACAAAAACGATAAAAGGATGATTCCACACAAACAATGCTTATAAACGAACCTGGGCTAATTGTGTTGAATCTCTTGCATTTCATAATAAGTCTATTTTGTACGATTTACCTCATTGTATCCAGATCATTATAGATTCTATTTAGAATTCTATTTACTTAAATTTTTTTTTCTTTATCAATATTTGTTTGTTTGTTTTTTTTTTGTCGTAATTCGAATTATTTCACAACGTGAAAACTGTTAAATAGAAAATCATTTGCAAAAAAAAATAACGAAATCAACCAAAACCAACACAGCAACCAAAATAGTTAGACTTTTGTCTCTACACAAACGAAACGTACAATATTGTGAAACGTTTTTTTTTTGGAAACCATTTCTGAATAAAAATATATTATGAGAAATTGATTGAAAAAAAAATTACTCAGAATTTAGGTGGGCAAACGTATTTTTAACTAAAACAAAAAAAAAGTATAATAATTGTGATTCAATCGTCCTAAAATAAATATTTGCAACCAATGTATTTACAAAACATCTCATTTTTGAATTGATTTGTTCTTTTTTTCTTGCAAGGAAATATGAAAGACATTGCAAATCAGTCTATCTAGTTGGTTGTTCAAACCAATAGTGATAATTTATTTTTCAGCAACATTTGAAAATTTAATGGACCAGAATTCGTATTTTCTGCACAAAAATGCTTTGAAATAATTGACAACAACAATTGAAATAATTCAATTTCAAACATCTCAAAAACTAGCGAAATTTTGCCATAAAATAACAATAATTACAAAAATGTTGTTTTCAGTTTATATTTGGTATTGTGATATGGACATCGCAACAAAATCACACCAACGGCCAAAAGATATGTTTCATGTTATCAGTTACAAAAACATGAGAATGGGTGTAAAGCGCCGTTTTTTTTTTAAATTTTATCGAAATTATCGTCGCTTTGACCTTTAAACTAAAATTCTAAAAAAAATTGCTATGTGCAAACAACTTCCCTGGGTTGGATATTGCCATTCATGTATAGCAGGCGATAGAAACCGTTTATAGTCATATTTTAAGACGATTTAGGTGAGTTATTTTAATATTTAATAGCTGCAAAGACTACATTACTGTCTTTGATATTTAAATAATTCCATTTTACTGAATTTTCAAGAAGGTTAATTTTGTTAAATTGTCCTATTTCGCATACTAGCGAAGAAATTTAGCTTTTTTCTGTTTCATGGAATCTTTCATCTTTCGAACCAATCATAACGTTTTTGGGAGTCCACCAAATAAATTCAATTTTATTATCACAGTAGGTGTACTTCAAAATGCCAAAAGAAGCAATGACAGCGATAAAAATTAATACGTCCAATATGTGAGTAGTGAATGACAGCTTATCGCAATAGTGAGCATTTTCTGTTGAAATATAATTTTAATAATTGTATTGATTTTTCGGTCTTTTCTTTGTATTTTTCTCTTGAAATTTTTTTTTATTATTTTTTTTTTTAGACTGATTTGTTTGATAGTAATCGCAAATTTATGTAAAATGAGTGGAACTATTGAAGTGACATGTATTCAAAAGAATATTGACGAATGTGAGGTGGATCCATCGGTGTGCCGGATTTTAAATGATGACAATTGTGCCGAAGATAAAATCATCATTCCATTGTATCAAGATGTCAAAAATGCAATTTCATTTGAAATTCTATCGCCAACCAATTTAACTCGTGTGCCACCGTTCATTTTGCACAAATTTCCAAAATTACAAAATATTCGAATGATTAACACTGGAATAAGTTCGCTACGTTTGGACAGTTTTGTGAACGGCAATCATTTGGAGCTGCTTGATTTGCGTAACAATCAAATTACCGATGTACCTGCAAACGTTTTTCACCATTTGAATCGATTGGAATATATTAATTTAGCCTATAATAAGATTGATCGTATTGAACCGGGTGCATTTGGTAACCTTCAAACGTTGAAAATTTTAAATCTATCACATAATCAATTGCAAATAATTGAATTGGGAAGTTTCACTGATGCAGACAATTTACACGAGCTGTATATCGAATCGAATAATATTCGTCAAGTTGAAGCCAACGTATTGAATTTGACAAATCTCGAAATCATTTCGTTTAAAGACAATCGCTTGGTATCATTGCCGAATTCAATATTCGAAAATGCTAGAAAATTGGAGAAAATCGATTTAAGTAAAAATAATTTCGTGGAAATTGGAGATTTATTTAACAATTGTACGGAAGTGTATTCCTTGAGCCTCAGCGATAATCCAGATCTAAGAGTTGTAAATTTGTTCGATTTGACAGAGAAATTACCAAATCTTAGCTACCTGGATGTGAGTAATACTGGGATTAAACTAACAAACGGAGAGCACACGTCAGGAGAAGATAATCATTCTCTAACGCATTTGGATTTGTCAAGCAATAATCTCAATTCACCCGATATTTTCCTTCGGTTAAAACAGTTTAAAAGTCTCAAAACAATCATTTTAAATTATAATGCATTCACTCATTTCAATCAGGTATCTGAATTGAAAAAACTATTTTCTCGTTTAACAACCATACAATTGAAACAAAATTCAAATCTAAATTTCGATTGGATAGAGCAAACTCAATCAATACTTAAGAATCAACGTATCAAACTGATTTTCGATCAACCTCACGAATAAATTTGCAGAAAAATTGAATGTTTTTAATATTTAATCTGTTTAAAATATTTAATTGCATTTTCGAAACAATTTTGTATACATATTCATATTTTTTTTTTAGCGAAATAAATATATAATCGACTGCATTCCATTGTGTATTCCTATGCGTCTATGGTGTTTCACTTATCAACTGAATCTAAACACAAAAATTTGCTATTTTGATTTTGACACATTGAAATTTTAGGTTATGTTTTTGTTTTGCGGGATTGACAGTATCTCAAGTCAGAATTCAGTGATTCGGATTTAATTTTAAGTGGAATTGAAGAAAAATTCACCGAACATGAATAGGCTTCTATTTAATAGAAGCTACGTGGTACCGGGAACATTGTTCCGAAATTATTCCGTTAAACCATTGGCACAACCATTGCGAAATATTGTAAAGGAATCACCAATCATCGTACATAAGCCGATACTGTGTCAATTCACAAGCAATTGTTTGAAGCAATTTTACCGTAAAAATGCATCATATGCACCAATCAACATCGATCCAAAGACCTTAACCAAAGATGTCATTGTTTTTAAATATGAAAATCCAAAATATTTTAAACTAATGAATTTTTTCGGCATCGCACAATTCTTCTTTTGGGTTATTTGCTCCGAATTTACATTGTCAAATTTGCGTGACACACCGATCAACAAAGAAGATCCAAACTTTAAAGATTCTCCAATTTATTTCAGAATCAATTTAGGTGAAAATAAATATAAATATGGTTTGGGCATCTCATGCTTTCTTCTTGGTAAGCTTAACACATTTGAATCTTGTAATTCAATTTACATTTAACACTGTGTAGTCGACTCATGGCATTTTCTTTTGTGTTTGGTTTTTCAGGTTTTGTGATTCTTGGATTTGTGTGGACATTTACATTGAGAAGTGTTCGTTATTTGATTCTGCGAAAGGGTGGCAGCAAAGTATCCTTTGTAACGTATGGTCCATTTGGTACAAATCGCATTATGGATGTACCATTGCACTGCGTATCAGCAACACGATCAAGAGATGCTGGTGCCAGTTCGTTACCAATCAAAGTCAAGAATCGTACATTTCACTATCTTTTGGATAATCGGGGCGAGTTCAAAAATCCACAATTATTCGATCATGTCATTAATGTAAGGCGACGCATTGATTAACCGATTTGGACATGGTTTTCGGTTTTTGCAGAATCACTTCAATAAAAACTATTTGTATATTTTAAAAAATAAACTTCAATGCATTTATTTTATTCCATAATTGTTTCCATCTCATTACGAAGAAAATCAGATATTGATTACAAAAAAAAGGGTAAACTTAGAATTAGCACATTCGTTCAAAGTGTTTTCACATCAATAAACGGGTCTTGGTTTTTGTGTCAACAGCAATCCAAAGCGCTTCTTAATTGTAATCCGTTGTCGTGAATATTTGTCTTCAGGTGAGAATCGGGCTGTTGATCAAAGAGATAAAATAATAGATTATTATAAATTTTTCTGGACGAAAAAAAGAAACACTGAAGTGACAACAAAATGCCGAACAAAATATTAATTTACCTGGATGTGCTGATATGGTTGGGGTGCCATCATCGGTTTGTTTCTGAAACGAAAAAAAATGTTCAAAATTAATTCTAATTTCACTGACTTTTTCATATTCGGATAGATTTCCATTTATTTTGATGATTTTAATGGGTTTTTTAAACATAAAATTCGAGAAAATGAAGAAACACTCAGTATTTTCGATTCATTGATTTGTCTTTATATTATCAATAATACTGGAGTGTCTTCGATGTTGACATTTTTTTACCTTAAATATTTTTTTTTTTTTTAATTTAAATTACCTTCAATGTGTAGACACGGTCACCAGTTTCGTTCAAAGTATACATCAAATACATTTTGGTTGGTGTTTTTTTTTTACTAAAATTTGAAATAAAAATGCGATTTTTGGTCTTCTCACGAGAATGCACGTGTTTACAAATGATACTGTTTGTATAATGACAGACGACTAGTGTGCTTGACTTCGAGCTCACTCACAACTGTGAAGTTGAAATTGATGTCTATTGCCATCTACTGGATGAAATCCGTATCAACAGCGTCAAACTATATTTGTTTTGTTTTTAATTCTTTTTTTTTTGTTATTATTTTGATTTTTTGCATTCTTAGCATTTTTTTAATTGAATGGCATCTGAACGATGAAAATTATTTTCAATTTTAGCGATTATCAACTGATTTATGATTATTAACTGATGCATCGTAATCAGCAAAAAAAAAATTGTGAATATTTGAGTATACAGGGGCTCATTGTAGGTCATTGGATTTGGTTAATTTGATTTTTTGCATGTTTTTTATCCCATATTTTTACATTCAAACTGTTCAAACTGAATGAATTGCGATATCAAAATCCTGAAAATGAGTATAAAATGTCTTCGAATCAAAATTTGCATAGAAATTTGGTAATTATTTGAAAAATGTCATCGGCCCAGTTGTCCCTTTTTCAGTTTGTCATTGCGTTGGTTCCAAAAAATCCATTGAAAACGGAGCTTTGGTGTATGAAGTCAACATTAATGTGACAGCTCGTATACTAACGAACTAACAGTGTCACAGATTTTGTATTTTGTTTCTCCAATTTGAAGCCATTTACAAACAATTATCCAAAATATTAAAATTATTAAAAACATTTTTTTAAGTTGTTCAACTATCATAAAATTTAAAAAAAAAAAGAAGTTTAATCATAAAAGTGAACAACACAACACTCCAAAACGAAGTAGGTCGTAACCCCAGAAGGTAAATCATTTTCTGGTAGCTATTGTATTTTGCAATTTTCAACCGTAAGACATATGTAATTTTATCTATACTGAACACCGTATATATGCATGCATAATATTTGCAAGTTCGATGCTATTGAATTCATATTGATATGACTTTGATTTAATCAATGATTTTTGAGCAATATTTAACTACTCACATGACATTGGTCATAAATGGGTTAGCGATGCTAATTTTGAGCCGATTGATTTGGGTTACATCCCCTAGATTTAGCTTAAAATGAATTAATTATTGTTATTTGCTTTGACCATAGAAACAAATTTAGTCGCAAATGTGTTGTTTTTTGTTGTTGCTTTTTTTTTGAAAAACTACAAAACCAATTCGAAAAAGTCTCAACAAATACTCTCAACAAATATCCACATGAATCATATCGAAATATATCAGACCAATAATAAATTAAAACTCGGCGTTGATCATTAGAAACATTATAGAAATTCGATAACTTAACCTCAATTCAAATGAACTTTCTTTAAAGTTCATACTTTTTCATACATATTCTACGTGGAGACGTAGAACTACAAACAAAACAGATAAATGTTTTCCAAAATATTGTTTTATCTCCTCCTATCTTTATGTGTCTCATATTTTAGGCCTGTTTCTCTGTCCTTATCACTCTTTCACCTTCTCTCTCTCTTCCTCTCTCTATCTCTCCCCTTATCTCTTTCCTTCGAGAGTGAAAATATTCTCTTAACTTGAATTTAATGCATTTTGTCTCAGATAAAGTTCAAGAGATACAAAAAAAAAATTATATATTTGAGAAAATCTTCAGTCTCAAATGATTATTTCTCAAAAAAAAAAAATCATAATTTCACAAGTACTACTGTGCATTTAATTGGTGTATAGCATAGAAAGTATTGTAATCGGAAATTTTCGGTTGGAATAGCCTATTCCACTCGCACCGGAATGGGATACGGAGTATGCGTATGTTAAAACGAGAAAGAGCATTGAACAAGTAAGCAATAATATTGTAGATTCGGTGAGAGCGCGCATCACCGCAAAGACTCAACAGAAACGTATAATGCTCCGTAGCACTGTGATTGCTACCAAAAGCAGCAGGACAGCATTTTACAAAAAAAAAAAAAAATGTATTCAATAACCTTGACGCCATTTTGATTTGATGAGGTTTTATAGACACAAAGTTGTGCTAATGTTAAACGATTTGTGTTTACTTAGAAGCTTAGCATTAGCAGTTACACCTAATGCGACGATATTTACGATTGGTCATATTTGTAGAGCCATTTTATTACACATCCATATTCTCATTTTCGTTATCTCTTAATCATAATTTTTCGTTTATTTATGTTTCGAGAGACAAAAAAAAACATTTGGCTATATTTTGTTGTTGTTGTTGTACTGTGACTTTGGATTACTTTTGTAAAGTATTTTGTCCATTAAATATGCATGTATGATGAATCAATGACCCTATTTTAAAAGGTCTATGTTTTGGGAAAGGGAGTAGCTTTTAGCAATATCTGGGCTTAGAGTATGTTCATGCTCTGACTATACTTAAAATGAATACGTATAAATACTAGCTATCGATTCAACAAATTTGTGTTTACACATTTTTGTCGGATGCAGCTTTAAATGATCATTTTATTGTTTTGACTTCAAATGTTGGATACATTTCGGTGATTTTTGTTTTAGTTTTTTTTTTGAAATTTTGGTTGAAAGAAATTTCGATGTTAAATTTTGACATGTCATTTACGACGGAGAAAATGGTTTCGTATGAAGTCGTCGTTTTTGTTCGGCTCCACACAAACACACACACTTTCTCACATACATTCATCCAAATACACGATGAATACGTACTTTAGTCATGTTCGGTACGACGAATATACACAAATGCGCTTGTAAAGATGTATATATATATATATATATATGTTTGTGTGTGTATGTGTGAGTTTATATGCGTTGAGTCGGTTTGCAATGGGCCATACACCAGGCGTAGTTAGATAGTGTCGCTCTACGATTCCGCAAGATCCGATGAGTGTTCATACGGTGTGTGAAGCTCGATTCAGTCAAAAGTGTTAAGTTTTGTTTACGAAGTAACGAGTAAATACCACATTGAATATCATATTTAATTTTAATATATATATATTAATTTTTTTTTTGGTATCATCAGCAAATTTTTATTAACAAGTAAGTTTAATCGGATGGTATTTAATTTGATATTTATATAAAAAGTATAATTTTCATTTCGATTATTGTTTATTCAATTGATAATGCTGACATAAATATTTTTGGGTTTTGACAGTTAGGGCACACAATGGCCATAGGCACTATGGCGTAAACATACCCAATGTTTATACTCACAGTAGTCATTGGCAATACCCAATTGACATACCCCAGGGTTAAGACCGAATATTGATTAAATCAATTGCATTTGGTATCATTTTACCATCATTGAATTGTTGCCATCAGCGCAACTATCAATATTTGAGCTTTATAAATTTAATTGGGCGAATTTTTGTTTCTTTTCTACGACTGAAAATGTTGATGTGAATTTTAAAGCCGGATTCTTTTGTTGTCAACTTATTTTACATATTCAATCGAAAAAATATCATCATCATGACTCGCGTGCTGTCAATTTGGGTTTTCACCCAAAAACAAAAAACAAAAACAAAAACAAAAATTTCATTTTATTTTCTTAATTTATGAAATATTTGGGGGACTTTAACAAATGTCAAATTTCTGATTGAAATTTTTTTCTCTTCTCATCAATGACAAAATTCATTTTCATATTGATCATTTGGCGAAATGAAAATAATTTGATAATTTTTGTTTTTACAAATGAAATGGCTGCTCGGCCGATGAATAAAAAGTATTCAAAACTATATAAAAATACACGTCGGATGGTCGGAATCAAGCGTATGTGCTGCGTTCGAGAGTTAAGTGCCCATTTTACACTCTAGACAACGAACAAGGGTACACGCACAGTGTATGTGCTCATATAACGCCTATTCGGGTTTATCGAACGACATGCACATGTATTTCAATATACATATAGCAGTTCGCGGTGCTATGGACTGTTTTTCAAAGAATGCACACAAAACATCGAACAACACGGTTGTTTGTGCGCGAGAGAAGAGAATAAAAAAAAACACAAACACAAATTATACAGCAAACCTATCCTAACACATGCACATGATATTGATGTATGACATATAGGAAACGTGCGGAAAGTTCCAATCGCATAAATGTCAAGTCGATTTGTTATTACTGTAGAGCCGTATGTTTGTGGTTTTTGTTGTTGTTATGATTGATATTTAGTTCAAATGAGAATCAAATTTTGACACTATTCTATTGATTTTAAAGCATATTTTCATTTGTATATAATATATTTATGTTTTTTTTTTCGATGTGCAATGTCTGTGACCAATGACAATTGTCACCAGATCGATAAATACGCTGGGCCGTTATCAGCGCCATCTACTTTTCCCTTGTCATGTTTATTTCTTGCAACAACAAAAAAAGACAATTCTCATGAAAAAATATTAAAAATTGCAAATATGACAAAAACATAACAGAATATAAGCAAACACATCAACAAAATGCAAAACAAAAACATTTTGCATACTGAAAAGAAGTATGAATACTAGATCACAAGCAGTCAACACAATATGGACTTGATGCATACCAATCCATATCATTTGACGAGTTATATAGATCACTGTAGATGTGATACACACATCCAGTCTAACGCAATAGGCTACTTGATATCAACTCCGTTTGATAAAACAAATTTACATTAAATGATCAATCTGTCAGATTTCCACATAAAAAAGCCCATTTCATTACAAATGAAAAAAAAATGTTACAATAATTTCCAAAGTTTCAAAACTTACGAGTTTCAAAACAATAGTCAATTCAATGTAGACATACTATTAGCGGTAAAAAAAAACATTGCAGAATGTAAAATGAAATTTCATTTTTTTTTTTCAAATAAAAAAAATCTCGCATTAATTTGGCGGAGAGCAGAAAAGTGGGATTGACAAAAATTGACTACAGCGCCACTTCACTATTTGTTAGTGAATAAAAATCAATATACACGCAGAGACTAAAACTTGTGTGACAGCACAGTTGACTTCCCAAGTATACAATGTATCCGATATATACGAACAAATGCTTGTGTCAAGTATTTGTTGAATTTTGAAACAAACAAAACAAAAAAAGAAAAACTTCACACATTTGTATCGGTTTTTCTGAATTGGAGAAAAATAGAGCTTTACTGTGATTGTGACTTTGCTCATAACACCCAATCCACTAAATATATATATGAAATTTCTGCATCAGCATTAAATTATTAAGAAGTAAGTTTACAATGTTCTGTGTGTATTCGAATATATGTGAACGGTTTACAATTGTTCGTGTGTGCATCATTCGAATCTTGTTGCTTTGCATTTGAAGGACGGAATTAGTGTTAGAAAAAAAAAATCTATTCATCAATCGGTTATTCCAACGAAAACTTCGATGATTTGAAAAAGAATGATTGAATTTTACTCGGTTTAGCCGATGGCTTTGAAGGAAGGAGTGTGTACCGATCAAGGATGTCACCTGTACAATGCGACGCATTATATATGCGGATTTAATTTCAATGAAATATGATCAGTTTAACTCTCTCAAATTCAACAACAACATTTATGCTGTTGTTTCAATGTCACAATATGCTGTTGTATCAAATTCATTTGTAAACAAATCGTAAAATTGGAATTCATATAAGATTTTAGGTTATGTTGTTTCGCACTTAGAATTGTAGAAAATTTCAAATTTCAATTGAATCGTTCAGTTTGTAATGTTTTTTCAACGTTTTTTTTTTCATTATATATATTTTTTTTAATTCTCTTTGTTTTTCCATTGAAATTTTAGTTTTAAACTGGCATGAGCACCCATTAATGATACATACAAATGGTTGATATTAAGGATACTTCGATTTTATCAAAGAGTTTTAGTGAAAAAATTGATACTGTCACAGAAGTGGTTGACAATAATTTCATAGATGATGAAATGGACAATTTAGCCTATTCGGACAGTGAATCAGCCTCAATTGTAATGCCGGACGATGAATTTTGCGATGCATTGGATCACTTGGCAGCGATTGACATGAATCCACATAGCAAAAATGATGGTAAAATTAATTTCTTCAAATTAAATTTATTTAAACATTTTATTTTTGTAAAACTAAATTGTAATGCGGAAAACAAATTTTTATCTCCAAAAAAAAAAATCTAAATTAGCAAAAAGTGGTGAGAGTCCAGTGCAAGCTGATAAAAATGAGGTGCCAAATATATTACCGGCCGAAAAACCAGGCGATTCGCTGCCGACGGAAAAACCAGAAATCGATTGTGAAAAGTCAAGTACAAATTGCGATAACAATTCAAATGCTGAGGAATTGCCCGCCAATGGATGTGATGCCGACAATGAACAGGCTGATACTGAAAGTGAGAGTAAAACTGATGAACACGAAGTGAACAACATAGCTCCAAGCGAAAACGCAAATGAATGTGCAGATGCGGAAGTTGATAGTGATAATGGTAAACTGTTGAAGCCAGTCGATGACAATTTGGCTGAAACAAATAACGCCGCGAAAAATGAGGAATTCAATCAATTGGAAAAACTGTGCAATGGTGATGTGGAAAAAGAAATGTTGGATGGTGCGAATAACACCAGTAACATTGATGCACCCATTCTAAATGGTGAACCGTTGTCAGATAGCGCTGATGCTACCGATTGTGGCTTCCATTTCGAGCAAATGTTCGATTTTCCAGAAAATAGTAAGCCAGATTATGCATCTTACCTTCCAAGTGAATCAGTGGCCGTGCAGCCGGTGGCATCAACTGTTGAACCGGTAACAGAGAGTGAGAATAAAATTGAATCAGATTCAATTGTTGAAGAGAAAATACCAAATGATGATATGGAAACTGCCAATGAGAAAGATGATAGTTTTGAAATTGGACCGGAAGATGAAGAACTCCTATTGAAATCACCATCGATGAATGACAATTGCAGTGAAGGTCCTGAATTTTCGGAATCAGTACTCTTAAAAGATACGGGCAATACCAAAAACTCAACGGAGATCGTCGAGAATATGGATGTTTCAACTGCAGAAATTTCGGATGACGTTGAACCAACGAAGCCATCAAATGAAACAAGCCATGATGAACCAATGCTGCAGGAAACTAATGAAGATCCTGTGAAGGAAACTGACGAAAAATCAGAGGAGGAAACGAGCAAAAAATCGCTGATATTAGATAGCTCTTTGCCACCGTCAAAAGTTATGGAAACATCTCAACCAGCTCATGAGGAAAGCGATCCGTTAGAGGTTGACCTTGCGCCTGAGAGTAAAAGTTCAGACGAACAAATGGAAGCAGAGAACGAAAATAATGACTTGAGATTAAATGAAGTTGAAACTCTCAATGAAAATAATGATGAGTCGGTGGAAAATATGGAAAATAAAGAAAATAATTTGCTCGAAGAAATGGCTAATTCACCGATCAGTTTAGATCGAGGTGTAGAGAGTTCTTCGTCGTCACGCGATGATTGCGCAGCCAATGAAGATTTCTCTGAGGCAGTTATTGATTTGAAGGATGAAAATTCAACTGATGCACGAGATGGTTTCAGTCATGCAAAGGATGTTGAACAGGTTCAAGATCAAGATCAATATCATGACACAAGTATGGCATCAAGTGAAAAAATTGAATCAAATGATATCATTGATGTGAATCGTTCGAATGGAAATTCTCCAGTTGAGTCTGCTGGTGAATCAATTGACTTACAAGATTCAATCGACAGTAAATCGGAAACCACGAATAATATGATTGATACACCCGATAAGTCAAACGGAAGTGTAATTGCTATTGATGATGATGACGTAGAATTAGATGGTTCGACACCGGATGCATCCATTGCTGATGATTCAACTAAAGATTCAACTAAAGATAATGAGCCGCCAGCTAAACGACTGCGCATGGAAGTGACCGAGAATGATGAAACCAATGAAACTGCAAGCAAATCATCTGTTGATGCTAAGGAGGCAACAGCTGAAGAAGACGAAGATATCGTCGAAATAATCGAAGCAACTGGTGCAGGTGAAACTAAAGAGCTTAGCAAAAATGTTAGTTCAAATAAACGACCCGCCACCCCATCTCAAACTGAATCTGATGTTGATACTCGGAAAAAATTCAAGCCAGACACATCTGAATTGGTTCAAGTGACTGTAGATCAATCGGATGTTGAACAAATTGAAAAACCAAAATCAATTGAAACATCCAAAACAGTTGAAACGGTTGAAACAAAAGAAACCGAACAGGTTGAAATTGAAGAGAAAAAATCGAAAACCGAAATCGTAGAAACTAAAATGGAAATCGAAGAGAAACCAGTCCCAAAGACTGAATTGAAAGTTGAATTGAAACCGAAACCACAAGAAGTCGAAAAACGTAGCATAGCTTTAGATTTTGCAGCAAAATTTAAGAAAAGTCTAAATCATATGTCACGAAAAAATCTCGAAGAATTTGTATTGGAGAAAATTATCGAGGCAATTGTTCACAAATCGGAGTACAGTGAACTTAAACAAAAATCAGAAGCACAAGAAGAAATGATTCAAGTGTCACGCGTTAAACTCCAAGAGATTAGCAAACAATATCGTGATTTAGAAATGGTTTATGCACGACTGAAAAAAGACCTGGAATCAAAGAATCAAAATATTGTAACACCGATTAAAATAACGCGAGCGGTTGGTTTGCAAGTGTGTTTACAGAAATCAGCTGCAAAAGATGCACAAAAATCAATTCAAAAACCATCAGCTGCCAATCAAGCGATTACACGAACATTGGTGAATGCTCTCACCACAGCCGTGGCATCGCCAGCTCAGCAACAGCGACCAACGGTAGCTCAGCCCCAAAGACAAACGGCACAAGTTCAACGGCAACCAGTACGACAAGCGGCCATGAGACAAGTAACACCGGAACAAGCCCGAGTCACAACAGGTATATTTCTTAGAATTGGTATACAATGCACAGTTTCAACCATTTCTGACGCAATTCATAACAATTAAACTAAATTTTATGTTTTTTTTTCAATTCATTTATTTAACACAGTCCAACGAAGGATAATACAACCAAATAATGTCCATAATATTGCTCAAGTGTCACCGCAACGGAAGATGGTACCTGTGTCAAAGTAAGTAAATCGAAAATCAAGCGAAACTATATTGAATTTTTTTTCCAGAGAATCTATTTTTAACAACATCACATTTCCATTTCTCTGTCAATCATTGTATAGCCGTGTGACAAATGTTACAATTGTACCCACATCACAAGAGCAATCTCAGCGTGTATCGCAAATGATAGTGAAAAAACTCAACGCAAACGGACGTATAGTTGTAATGAACCCGAACATAACCACAACGACGGTCAAAACGGTAAATCAGGCAACAAATGTGGTTACGACTGCAGCTAATCAAAGAGGTGGACCAAGGTAATATCTAAATGACCAATGTGATCTATTTCGATCGATATAATAGCGTATCAGATTAATTGAGGGCCTATATTTGTTCTATTTAAACAGTGGATACATTCAAGTGCGCCAAAACTTAATGGCAAGCAACAGCAACAGCAGCAATAGCAGCAATAGCAACAGCAATACAATCGATTTAACCGATGAAGATGATGCAAAACCGCGCAATGCACAAAATAATCCACCGGCATTGGTGGCACTGAACGTTAGAGGTCGACAACAAATCGTTCAAGCGCAACCAGTTCAACGGCAATTGGTTGCAACCCAGCAAACAATTCGAAATGCAACAATTGTCACCCAGAATCGAAAGTTGCCAGTAATAGGTAATTGACAAACGATTTAAAATGTATTTATTGAAAAATGTGGAAATTCTGACGGAAAAAATAAATCGGTTTATTTTCTACTCCCCCCGACAGCACCAAAAGCAAACTCGAGTGCAGTGGCACAACAACAGCAACCGCCACAGGCTGTAAATCGAGTGATTACAGGACCACAAAATCCACAGGCATTACAAGCTCAACGCAATAAACAAGCACCGCCACGACATCGACATCCTGCACCATTACCATATCCATACAATCCGCCCGGTGATCCAAATTGGAAGCGTATACCACCGCGTCCAATAATTCGTATCAATAACAATGCATCGGGCATTGTTATCTCATGGAATATGGAACAAACAAAAGAGCATGCTGAAGTAGTTAGCTATCAAATTTATGCGTATCAAGAGACATCAAATCCACCATCAACGGACACATGGCGGCATGTGGGTGATGTGAAAGCGATGCTTTTGCCCATGGCTGTAACGCTAACACAATTCCAAGAGGGTCAAAAGTATCATTTCGCTGTGCGAGCTGTTGATGAGCATGGCCGATCCGGGCTATTCAGCGTGCCACGTACATACTAAAATTCGCCGTAAAACATTCGGAAAAAAACACCAATTTCATTTTTTTAAAAGCAAAAAACCCAAGTGTTGTCTCTTTTTTTTTCATTTCTGTTTCTTCTTTTTTTTTGTTTTTTTTTTTTTGCGTTTTACCTATTCAACAAATTTCATTGTGGAAATTTCATAGATTTATTGTATATTCTTAGATAATTTATGATACATTTTAATGATATTGTAACTTGCATTCACATCACATCATACTTTGGTTTGGAATAACAGATTAAAATACAAACAACAACAAATCTAAAAACACATTCGTAAATACTTTCGATATTGGTTTGATAAAAAAATACTCAGCAACGTTGGAAAATAGTAAAAAATTAATTAATTCATCATTGAGATCTATGTCAAAAGCATGGATGTGTCTGTGATACATAAACACATTTATGTATTGAACTGCACAGGTTTCAAATGTTTTAAACGTGAAATTGCTTGAACACACAGGAAATGAATTTTACTAGGTAAGTAAGTGAGTGTGTGTGCTGTGTGTCTGTGTGGAAGATTTTTTTTTCTCCATCCATTTATTTTTGTATTTTTACGAATGCAGGTCAAACATATTAAGCAGGTCATATTCCGATAATCATCGTTTGGTCGCCACATAGTCTGTATTTGCTATGTGCCGTTATTATAAATAAGTGCGCAAGCATGGTATCGATGTTTTGGCATAGTTTATTTTTTTTTTTTTTGTTCACCAAATTTAATAATCATCATGAGTATTTGGAAACGGCATATAGACATAGTAACAAAACATGATGGTGAACATGTGCTTGAATACATACAAATTGAGTGTGTGTGTGTGTGTGTGTTCCATTGAGAATGAAGAGATGAAGCAATTGCTGTTTTTGCTCGAGTTTTTCTACTTGAGCCTTAGAAACCGATATATTTTAGTCAAAAACAGATGAATCCAAGTAAAGTCGATGAAATTGCCTTTAATGCATAGAAAATGGAATAAATGTGGCACAATCGATCATCGAAATGGATTTCCACCATCCATTTCCGTGCATTTCAGTTAATTCCTGTCGGCGAGAAATTTGATTCGTAATATTGATATTGCATAATGAATGCGCGCACAAACGACGAACAGACATGCACACCCGTTCATGATTTATTGATGTGACTTATTGGATTGGAACACAACAGTACGCATAATATTACTTGAGTAGACTTCGTTTTTTTTATTGGTTTTGTGCTTTTTTTTACGACTGCATTAAGCTTATATTGGCTGCAAATCCACATGACTCGATTTTCCTAAAGCTCCCATAACTGCTACTTGACTTCTGTTTCTCTCGCGCATTTTATTTTGCTAGTTTTTCCTTCATTTCCACTCTCTCATCTCGATTTTAGTTTTTTTTTGTGTGTTCATTCTCGCTTTTCTCCTTTCTTACCATTTTCACTTCCGTTCTTTGTGAAAATCGTACGAGAGGCAGGGCATTTTCATCGTTTTACATGGAATCATACATAGTCATTGTACATTTGTACACACAGATTATACAATGCAACTTTGATGATAATCGTCAGTCATTAATGAAAACTTACAACCAACTTAAGCAACGTTGTTTACGTGCAAAAGTCACATAAAATGCGGCAAAGGTAAAAAAAAGGCGTAAAAGAAAAGAAATGCCATTCAGTGAAGTGGAAAAAAAATGTGTCTATTTTAGAACAAAAAAAAAAGAAAACCAAAAAAAAACACAACAAAAAATTTAAACTCAACGCAAAAGTCGAAGAGTTTTTATTTGCGTTTTTTTTGTATTTTGCTGCAGTCGTTACAAAGCTACTTCCCTTTTCATTTGTGCATGGTTTTTCCATTTGTGTGTGTCTCTCTGTGTGTGTTTTTTTTCTTCTTTATTACGAGATTGGAATTGTTTACGGTTGCGGAACATATATTGAAGCACAATATTCTATTTCGTGTTTAAATCAGTGTAACAGATTTTGCTGGGCTCTTGTTTTTCTCTTCTCTCTCTCTCCTTCTCTCTCCTTCTCTCTCTCTCTCTCTCTCTCTCTCTCTCTCAATCGCTCTGTAACTTAAGTTGGTGTTTCGGTTGGCCGTTGAAAAATATCGCACCCTCCAATATGTGCCGTTTTCTTTCATACTCTTTCAGTCTTGTTTCGGAAATAGCTATGGACAAAGGTGTTCATCTTATCTTTTCAACGCAATTAATTTCCGTTATGTTAGCGAATGTTGCTAATTGATTTGATTAAAAGTTTTGTTTAAGTTTGATTCTAATTGTGTGATTGTGGGCTGTTGAGTTGTTAGAGCAAAAAAAAGGTAAAACAAGTTTTCCCCATCGAAACGTGATTCACGTATACCGCAATTGTACAATTTGCATTTGCAATTTTATGATGGTTAATTAAATTACCTTATCAATTTCATGAATTGTCGAAATTCCCGACATTTAATTAACCATCAAAATTACTGATGTATTTCATTTTTATTTTTCGAATTCATGCACATATCGATGATTCAGTATTTTCGATATTTTATTTCCCAAATATTTTCATGTTTATTTATCATTTGAAATTTTATGATCAAGTAAATCAAAAGAATTACCCTAATTCTTCATATTTCGCTTAACATAAACAAAATACTTACGGTAAATAAACTAGATTTGGATTCGATGAATTTTTACATTATTCGATCAAATCCGAATGCGCCTTTCCTTTACATAATTCCTATGGGAACCTTTAGGACTTACGAACTTAAAAAGAAATCTCCACAATAAAATCAAAGAACAAACAGCAAAGGGAGATTGATTATAGGGTGCCAAACCTTTAATATACCTTGATGTTAACATTAATTGATAGAGTAAAATTGAAGCACATGTTCAAATGTCAAACGACCATCGACCAAAAATTAACATTCTGGATGAATTGTTACAATAATGACCATTAAAATACCATTGGTTGGATTTGTTTGCTTTCAAATTGTGCTTCCCAATATTGGGTTAATGATTTCAAGCTTGTTACGTTGGCGTAAGGGTTGTGTGCATTAAAAAAAAAAAAAAAAACAATCCAAATACAATTGTACAGTCTTTGTACATTTTCTTCATATAAATAAACATGGTAATTTCTTTGAATCGCATTACACATGCAATTGCAATAGGTAACTCATTCGTCCGTCATTTGTATGGTTTCGACTGAACAGTGAAAAACTCACGAACACTTGTTCACGTTGCACAAAAAAAAAACCAAAATTTAGAACATTATGTAACGAACAAGAGAAAATAAAATGGCCTAATGTGTGTAAACAAGAGTGGGCCAAATCAATAAAAGCTTTTGATTCAACAGCAACAGCAACAACGAAACCAAATTCATTCCATCTAACGGTTCTGTATTTTCATCTATAATAATGCTTTGTCACTTATGGATTTTACAGTGTTCTTGACACCAAATACGTGAGCTTTTATTACCTGTTCGTTGTCCTTTCGCTCACCTCTTCTTATAAATGACTATTCAACAGAAAATCTCCAATTTGGTGTTGTTTGTTCCTTTTGCACAAACATTGTCGATGTGCAATTTTATCAGAGTGGGTTTTTTTTCGAGTGTAAACAAGCACCGCATCAGCCATGCTGTCGTTATGCAGTAATTTTCACTTTTGCAGCATGATGCGCAATGATTCAAATTCAATTCCGTTGAAAAACAGTTGTTTTTTTGTGTGTTGGAAATGACATAAAAAAAAACCCAGGAAACAAAACTGTTTTCATTCAAATTTGTGCTCAACAGCAAATACCAAAACAATTGGCCACGTTTTCTTTTTGAACGAACAAAAAAAAAACGAATAAACTGTATTACCGAAACAGTTCAACCGCCTCGAGTAGATTGTGAAGTATAACTATACAATTGTTATGACTTCACGACCAGTTAAAAACATTCTTCCCAAACAATGGACAGAGAACACAAAAACATAACCAAATTTGCAGATGTTTTCAAGATTGACTGTTTTGTTTCGTCATAGAAACGAATGAATGTGATTTTTTTTGCCGCTTACAGCGATTCTCTGCAAGAAAGTTTTTCGAAGAATTCCAAGATTCTAATCAATGGCACAAAATACCATATAGAATTTATCTTTTTAGCGCAGATCACGTAGTCAACTGGGATTATCCGGGAAACAGTGTTAAACAGCGTTTTGGATGCCAATTTAGTTGAAAAACAACGAGGCTAACCTTCGAAACTAACACAAATTGATATTCAATTTCATCGGTTAAAGTTAGGAAGTTTATTCGTAATCAGTGGCACAGCGCCTCTAGGTGTGAATGGTTTAATGATGCATCATTATTTTACCCCGAGAAGTGGCAAATCGAAACTGGAGACCCCCTTTTGTTTCCGGACATTCTGAGGATCGTTGACGCCAGAACACAATTCATCAAAAATTGCATTTAATTTTCCCAAAATAAATCGATGTTTCAACTGGCTCAACCCATTTCATTTAATCTTTTATGTCATACAACGGTTTTTTATTAAATAATAACGAACTGACGAAATTCCGGTAGCTAGTGACTGCGACTGTGACGCAGTCAGATAATTAGATTGTTAGTCAGTCGAATCAAATTCAGTCAAAAAAAAAAAAAAAACAAAACAAAAACAAAACTAATATAAAGGCGGCAAAACTCTGTACAATTTTCGCTGTCAATATGATCGGCTTGAAAGCAACAGCAACAAAAGGTACTAACTAATACTGTGGGGGACTGTATACGGGCGCATAGCGAGCAAAGAACAGCAGGCGTGCATGCGTGTGTCTCTATATGTGTACGGGCAGCGCACCTTGGTATACGGTGTCAATACAGAACAAACACACAGTGGCTAGATACGTTTGGGGCCGTTTTAGCACGTGAATACTTGGAGGAAAAAAACACACGGTCATAGCACGTAACGGCAAGACGATCGAAAGGCATGCAACCAACAAACGCAATATAGCTACTATGGCTACTATAGACTATACCAATACAACGGTACGGTCAATCCTATTACCTGATAACATTGTGCACACAGTTGGTGTGTTGTGAATAGGAAAACCGTACGGCCTCAAATGATGAGTGAGTCAAGCCGCAAAGTGACGCGCACGCGAAAGAAAGGAACAAATAAAACAACAACATCAAAAATAGCAACAACAACAACAACAACAAAAAACGAGCAACTGACAGCAAAAGAAAAACGGCCCGCTCTCTCAAAGCACACCGCACCGATTTGGTCGTATACAGCATGAAAACACACACAATTTGCTTTGCAGCAATAGCAGCAGTAACAGCAGCAGATACAGCAGCGGCAGCGGCAGCGACAACCGAACATCCAATTTATTATACACACAGCACCAAAAACCAGTCGAGTAAAATCATTCGAAGTGTAACGAGGTTTTCTACGATGCTCACCAAATCGTAGAATGCAAGCGAAAAGTGTGTGTACCCAGTATTCAGTGAGCACGCCTCATACGGACCCCAATATATTCGAATCGATGAATTTCGTATGCGAACAATTTCCTCATGTTTCACGAATCTTTGTTTAAGTGTAAGTGAATTTCGTACCAAAAAAAAAAAATATAAAATAATAAAAAGAAGAAGAAAAAATCAAGCAAAAGAAACAACAGCAGAAAAGAAAGAGAAAAAAATCAACGACGAGATGAAAAGAGAATAGAAAAATAAATAGTTGACAAAAGAGACACCATCAATAAACAATCACGGCGTATGAAAAGTGAACATTTTTCATTTTTATATTTTAGTGAGCAGACAACAGACGACGGGCGACGATGAATACAGTGTGCGTTTTACATCTTGTATATTCTCTTTTTTTTATTCATTGCTAATGAATGTTTTGTATGTGCAAATAAAATGAAATTTAAATGTTGTCCACGAAACGTTTCAACGAAAACGGAATCTTAAGATGGAATAACAGATGAACACACGACAACACAACACAACAGCAACACACCAACGAAACAAAAAAAAAGATCTTAAATAATGTTGATATCTATATTTTAAACAACCGTATTTTTGATCAACCTTAGAGTTGATATACACATATTTGGATTGTTTTGGTGGAATGTGTACGCCCGTTAGTGTGTTGTTGTTAGTTTCTATATTTACAACATAGTTTTTTTTTCTTTCTTTTGATCGACCGTTTGTATGGCAAATTGTATCTGTCTTACCGTTTCGGACATCCGTCGGTTGACTAAGATAAACTTAAACACAATATTTTATGTTGAATGAAATTGAACATTCGTGTCTGTGTGTGTGTGAGATTGGAAGACGGCTCTGCGTGAAAAAATTCACAATTACATCTTACAATTAGGTTGAATCGAGTAAATGCTGTGTGCGAACGCCTAGCACAATCAAACCAACAACAACAACAACAATATGCAACAAAATGCAAAACAATTACAATTTTCTCGTCAAAATTCCCAAAATCGTTTGAATGGCCGAAATTTGGTAAAATACAAAAAACTACGAAATAAGACAAAATCCCACATTTCACACGAAATAGAGAAGACAGAGACACACCAAAAAAAAAAAAAACAAAACAAAAGTACGAAACATTCCAAGTCAAGTCATGTCAAGTCAGGCCAACTGTGTAAACGATATAACACTTTTGTTTCAGTGCTGTTTGTTTTTTTTTTCTACAACAATTTCGAATTGATTTGATTTTATTTTCATTAAGTTCACGTCATTTGCGTGTGCAATGTATGTGTGTGAGGCGCGCTTGGTTTTGTGTGTGTGTGTGTGTGTGTGAGAGAGTGCATGTATACGTTTATGAAAAAGCAAAAGGCCCAAAAAAATAAAAATGAAATAAAATAAAACTCGACTGGATGTGTCTCACTTACACTACGTACATTAACGTACATTAATTTGTTCAGTTACAGCTGCTTTTGCGGACGCGCATGTGTCTGCGTTTGTATGCGTTTTGTTGTTGTTGTCGTTGTGTGTGTGTGTGTGATATTTCTCTGGGTACGTATATATCGACTATAAACTGAATAAAGAAAACAAGAAGCACTTATAAAGTATACAATATTGAGAAATAGTGCTGAGTATTTACTCAATCATTCATGCACACTGGTTCAATTCAAAATGCATGTAATTTCCTCGTTCGGTTGGTTACAATTTTCTCTCTCTCTCTCTCTTAAAATGTTTGATTTCCTTCCCAAAAAGCAGAAGAAAAAGTAGAAGAATATGATTGAGTGGCACTTTGTATAGCATTGAGATTTGATCTAGGGCTTGGTGCAAATTGTCCGTGTACTAAACTCAGAGATAAGTAGATCCCGTGAAATCAGCGTCTACTGGGGTGTTGTTAGCATTTATTGAATACTTAATCATCTGATACACCCAATATTTATCCAAAGTCCTGCAAAAAAAACCAATTTACCCGTGCCGCACACAATTGATCGAAATAAAAACAAAGTTGTTGTGACACACACACACACACACACACACAAATACAGTATGCGCGTCTAGCCAAATTACCTAGCGAAAATGAAAGGATTCCTTATTGGTTATTATATATCTCAGTTGTGTTTGTTTTCCCTGTGGTGGAAAAACAATTGGGCGCGCGTCTTGCGGTGGCAAAATGATTTCGGGCGTGTAATGGAGAAATTGATTACAAACTAACGAAACGAAAATATCAAGTGGCTGTTGGTGATATAGCATTATCTTTGTCAGCTGAATCTGATATGACAGCTTTACAAATATATATATATTATATATATACATTGTTGTCTCTTCCTCTCTGGCCCTCTATCTGTATATCCGTTTGTGTTATATCCCTGTCGTTCTCATTTAACGCGTGTATTTTGTGTGTACGTACACATTTTTATGCCCACATCATTGGATGTGTCGGGCAACGAAGAGCAAATGTACTTCACGTATGCATATATGCATGTGCCCACGAATCATCGATGAAACAAAAAGGCAACAAAGTGAAAGGTGTTTGTATTTAGTTTGATCCAGATGTATGAACGCGTACATATATAAAGCTGTACGGACTTTTTGTTGTTGTTGTTGTTGTTGATTGATATATATTTGGTTATATTTCATAGAGATTGAAATTTAGTTTACGTGAATCGGCAGTTCGGGATTGTGTATGTGTGTGTGTGTGCGTTTGCATGGCACTTTTGGGCAGGTATTTTCACGATGGCAGAAATTTTTGAAAATTGTGATGTTAATGTGACTACTGCAAAAGTAAGTAATAATTTACGGAATGAACGAACATACCGCAATGCACATCAATTTTTTGGTTTTGTTGTTGTTGTATCTCTCTTGGTATGACTTTACATATCCGCATTTTGCCATACACGAACAACCATAACAACAGAGCGGCTGCAACAGCGGCCCGTGTGCAACAACAACAACAAAAGCACACCAGTCGGTATACTGACCATAATGTACAGGCCATAGACACACACGAACACACATCCAAATGGATTTGTAGCTTGCACACACATACAACTAAGTCCACATATAAACAAGCTCGTTCATAGACCTAATTGATCATAATAACACACACACACACAAACACCCGTACCGAAAGAGTCAAGAGAGAATTGTATACCCTAAGCTCAAACTCAGACTGGAATGAAAAATTTCATCAAGCTTGAATCGAGTTAAGCAAAAAGCAAACAAACGAAAAAATAACGTTTTGAAGTAAATAAAAAAAAATATATATCGCGCTTTCAACGTTACAACAATAACAAACCGATGGTATTGCCGTATGTAATCTCAGTACGGGTCTTAGTTAGTTTGTTTTTTTTTTATTCATTTACGTAAACTTGCTTGCTGTTGCCGTCTCTGTTTCATTGAATTTTTTTTATTTCTAAGCTCGTTTGGTTTGCGCTGGGCTTTGTGTTGTGTGTGTGTTTCTTATGTTGTTGTTGTGTAGTAGTTTTTTTTTCTCTCTTGCATTACGTTTTATATGATTTTCGGGCTTCATAATAACGGTTATGTGGTTGCAGATTGTAGCCTACTCGTAGATGCGAAAAAGATGGCGAAAGACAATCATTATAACAACGAAACAACGAACTGAACAGAAAAAAAAAACAAATCAAATAACACACAACAAACAAACAACTCAGCCCAATGACTTTCGGCCGAAAAAAAGCGTTTGTTAGATTGAAATCTTGTTCGTTCGCTAATAAATTTTTGATGTAAGTATACACTCATGAACCGCAACCAGAGATCGCAACAACAAAACAAGCCAAACAAATTATATGTTCTGTGCACATGTATAAAATAAAAATAAATATATATAATATGAACTTGAAGATCTTGTTTATCGTTCAGTTCGAATAATTATCGCGCGCGCGCGCACACGCGCACACACTCGCGCTCATAATACAGATTCCACACACGGTGACACTCTACAATCAAACGGCCTAAAATAATGACACACAACACCGTCGAGTGTGAGCTACTCATAATCGTGAATGATATTGTCTGAATGTGTTGTGAACGAGAGCAAGGTAGAGCAAAATAGAAACAAAACAAAAAAGATACACAATTTGAACGCATTCATCACACATTCAAACACACACACACACACCGAGGCACACATCGTCAAACATCAACTGCGATATATTCAGTTTCGAAAGGTCATCATGCAAACAGACAATTGTCGCTAGAGCTAAAAGAGAGAAAAAGAAATGAAAAATAAAATAGCAATACTCAATCCGTTGGATAAGAAACAAGAGATAAGGTAAATCAATCAACGCTGAAGTTAATTGAATTGAAATGATTGCCACGTTAAGGCAAATCGAATTCAAGAAATCCACGTTAATTCCTTTGAATTAGCGCGAATTGTGGCAATTAAACACACACACACACACAGAGTGAGAGGGGGGGAGACAGAGACAGAGCGAGAATGAAAAAGAGATGATTCAAAATCTAAATGATATCAAACAGCAAACAGCAAACAATTCACAACTTAACACGGAAACTGACAAATCAAACGATACTAAAATCGTGTACAAATTCATTAAAATAATTAAGAAGATAGAAAAAAGAACAAAAGCCATTAATTCGGTCAGTCGTCTTTTGCGAAAAACAAATACTTAAAGATAAAAAATAATAAAATAAACAACAGCAGCAGCAGCAGCAACAGCAAACACAAAAAAAAAGAGATAGCGAAAGACAAATGGCATTAGCTGCACAGTGTGCCTGCGATGATGTCGAACCTGAAATTTCATATGAAAAAAAAAGAGAAAAAAAAACCATATGAAAATGAAAATAAATGAGAAGGAAGCACTACAAAAAAGGGTGTTGTTTCTGTGTGTGCTTTTTTGTCCGTTTCATTTTGTATTTTAAAAAAAAAAAGAAAAGAGGCAATCATACGAATATTATAGCGAGAAAACGTACTGATTGACGTCGTCCGATAAATACGGTCGTGCAAATAAATGCCCGTCTTTTGCAAAACGGCGGCCCGTTGTGTTGTGAATTCATATGTGAAACGATTACAAAAGTAATAAAGCTACCGGGAGAAATATGCACATCGGAAAAACAGCAAAGAAACACCAACACCACACACATACACACATACTAGCTAACAGCTAACTTTTGCACACGTACGACAAAAAAAAAGCAGTCATCAATGTATTGATGACGCGAATTCAGATCTCAAAACACACGTACACACATGTATACAAAACCAAAACACTCTATCCACTTCGTTTCCGTTTGAATGTGTATTACAATCATTTGTAATTTAATCGTTTTTTTTTCTTCTTCTTGCATTTTTTTTCAGAGCAGCAAAAAGTACAAGATGGTGCATTTTTTTACCATAATCAGATATTGAGTTCTGATGTCAGTTTAACAAAAAAAACGACGAATTAAAGGAGTAAAAAAGAAAAAAACAAGTGTAAATTTACAACAAAACCAGTGATAATATTTAATGTTTGTATTTGTGACACACATGAAATGTGAACAATTCATCGACGACTACTTCGAACTTGCATGAAATCAAGTGAGTGTCAGGTGAAAGAACCGAAAAAAATGAAAATTTCCTCCGTGTTGTAACAGAGAAAAACAGAGATAGAAAATAAATTGTCAACAGAAAAAACCGAGTGTGTGTGTGTATGTTTAGATACGAAACAACAACAAAAAAAAGATATCTAAGTAATCAATGAAAAATTGAATTTTGTGTTGAGAAATTTCGGTTCAGTTGAAAGAAAGTCGCATCTTTTGAATTTAATCAGATATCGTATACGTTCCAAATGACACTCAGATGCTGGTATCACCCAACAGGTATATAGTTGTTTTTTTTTTGCTTTGTTTCGGACTACACTTCCTCACCTAAGCTATATTCAACTTATATATGTCATATTTTGTTTCTCTATCGATTTCCCGTGCATTGTATTGACATCCAGTTCACGTGAATACGAGAAAACCAATGATTATTTAACTCAATTTCGAACAGATGTAGCACAATAGAGCACAACAATGGCGCTACACTCTCCAAATGGGTTTTCAACGTTCATTTGCAATTATTATCAAGACAGAGGGCAGATATCCTTCTTTCCGGAACGATTTCATTTGTCCGTATATTTCACTAACAAAATTAAATGGATGGCTGTGACTCAGATTCCATGTGTTCGGTTTCACATTTCATGGCAATTTATCTGTATTTGTTTTAACATTGAAAGCATCCCAGTTTGAGGTTTGATATCGAATGAATTCGATGTTTGAACGTGATGCCAATGCAACGGTGTTTCACATCGATGGAATTCAATGGAATTCGAATTCCATTACGAAGGGATCCACATCAATTACTGTTGATTCCACTGTTTCTTCTTGTCTGTAAGACAATTCCATTTTTCACATTTATCCATCAAGTGGAAAACGTTCCTTTGTGCATTTTATTTACAATTACTTAAATGGGATTGGGTTTCTTCATCTTGATAATATAAATATCAAATCACATTGAAAATGGCCCATTGTGTGGTGCAATGTCAATAAATTTTCAGTTTAATTGAATTGAACAAGTAAATTCGTTCATACAAACGAATCGTTTTTAATGAATAGTGGAACTTTGAACTATACGTTGGTGGTTATGTTTGAGACATTTAATTTATTTCACACACAAACACGTTTCGATTAATTTTCACAGCACACAAATGCTGTTTAAAGATTTATTTTCATTTATAAATCACAAAGGGTGCCTATAGTTCAATAAATCCAATTTTAAAATGCATCAGCTTCAGAGCCAAAATACCGTTTAATGAAACCGTCATCGTTCTTTACACGGCTATTGTTTTTTTGTTTGTGCGATTAAATGCGTTGTTGATGTCGCATGCCAAAATCCAACATCACTTGGCTTCACTATTCAATGTGATTTTTCGGTTTAATGGATTCACGAAATTCGGTTCGATCATGGTTTTTGCATTTTAAACTGAGAAGAAAATAATAAAAACTATTGAACGGATAATGCAAACAAAAAGAAGATTTTAAAATTGGTCCCTTTTATACCGAATTAAGCTGTTAGCCAATATCATTTTATTCATTATAAATGGATTATTATTGGTTTTTATTGTGATTATTATAATTTAAAACACACAATATTACGATGTATATGTGTTTTAGAGCCATTTATGGAATGCTGTAAAAGTGTATGCAATGGTGTGTTTTTTGTTGTTGTTGGTATGCAATAGAATCGAAACTGTGTACACACATGCACGCACACCGTCAATTTGCTTTCAATATTTCCTTGTCGATATAACCGGAAACTTCGACGACAGCAGCAGCAACAACAACAAAAAATTGCCATAATATGTATTTGCATCATATATAATCTGACAAGAACATACACACAACAACAACAACAACAACAATCATGAAAACTCGCTAGTTGAGTTCGCAGAAACTGTATGGTCAACCGAATCGTTTATGTGAAGAGGAATATGACGCATTGTTTATGGAGGACTGGAACAAATACCAAATGCTCGATTCAAGGCAATGGAATGAAGCCAAAATAATTATTTATATAGAAAAAATAAAGTGTTGTCAGCACTTTGAGTAAATCAATGTTTGCACACGCGTTTTTTCCCTCCTATTTCAAAAAAAAAACAACCGATTTCATTTATAGATAAACAACAATGAATTTGATCTTCTTTTTTTTGCTCTCTGTTTACATTCCACTGTATTAATTATAATATTCACATCATTTGTCCATCTTTAGTCGCCTGGCGAGCAAGCAAAACAAAAAAAAAACTGTTTAACCTCATGCAGGCCAGCACGCTCACACACACACTCACAGATCATCATATTTTGTGTTCGATTTCATCAACAAGTGCAAGTGTACGTTAGCTTTTCGTATATCAAACGTGAAATTCCATGAATAATAACACAAAGCATACACAATTTTTGTTGTGGTTATTTATGACATTCAGAATCAAGTGGCCAGAAAATCGATAAGTCGCTCTTGAAATCATTATCGATTAATTTCATTCGTATGAGAGAGTTCTCGGGGTACTCATTTTTTTTTCGTTTGTTTGTTTGTTATTTCCCCACGCTCGATCCATATAAAGCGTTTTCTGAAGTGCGCAATAAAATGATTCCGAATGGAGTGAATGAAACTCGTTAAAAGTTATCAACAATATATATTCTGTTGAAGAAGAGATTGAGTAAATTTCACACGGCAAAAAGGAATGAAACATCAAAAGATCCTGAGCGAGAGTAAAAAATAGATGATGATGATGACGACCGAGCAACCGACGACGACGCCGATGATCATGATTCATGATAGCAACAATAAAAACGATGATACTTTTGTTATTTACTCGAATTATTGCTTCTGCAAATTGCAATCTTTCACATTTTAAAGCACACGAGTAGCAGAGAAGAAAAAAAAAACACACACACACACATATCGTCGAAGAAAAGAGCACTTAACTTTCAGTAATGACAATGCAAACGAAACAAAACAAACACAATCAACACATAGTTGTGATAATATTCTGTTAAGTTTTTGATCAGTTTTTGAACGAATGACAACAACAGACAAACTCATCGTTTCGTGGTTGGGCTAAGATATTTTAAAATATGAATTTGCAATTGAAATCTATTTTTGTCCCATTTTCTGGCATGTTTCTTGTCAACTCGATCGTGCACACACCAACAAACAAACAAACAAAAAACGGTTTTATTTTTCTTCATAAATTTTGCTTTCATTTTGAACAAAATAAATCATTTCCCATGTTAACGAATATCAACCACACATTCAAACCTCACCGAATATCGATTGATGTTTGGTTGGATAAATTGCTGTTAGAATGGCATTGTTAATGAGAAATATCAACAACAACAACAACAAAAGAACACACCAATTTTTGCGTTCTGCTTGCGCTATTATTGTTGTTGTTCATTTATTGTTGTGGTAAACAGTGGCCAAGCATCCAGGCCTCGTGCATTCACAAAATTGTGTGTGTGGATGAAATACGGCCAGAATTGGGTGGCCGGGAAAGGAGGGGCGAATACACCAATTCACCAATGGCAAAATGTATGCAAATAATAATTAATCGTGCTTGACATTATCACACGGCAAAAATTTGAATGTCGGACGCAGCCGAACTATAAAATGCCAGAGAATTACAAAAAAAAATGCCAGAGAGAAAGAGAAAGACAGAGAGAGAGAATGAATAAATAGTGTTGCTGGGAAATGTTGAATTAAATGACGCAGCGCAAAAAGAGTGTGTGTTTTTTTTTTGGTTTGAGAACAAGATTGTAAAATTACACTAGACATTCTGCGGTGGTTTATATTTTTGTTTTATATTCCGTAAAATCGATGGAAAAAAATTCTACCAAAAACCACAAGACAAAAAAAAAACACGATATAATCGGCTTCACCAAAAAAAAAATCCGTGTGAGTTTTGTGTCGTGTGCTATGCCCTTGTCCATATTATCCACCGTCCTTATGAGCTGGAATGAATGTCGCATCAGCATATATAGTTTGGTCAAATACACGTATACAGCAGTAGCACAGTGTGGAGTACACAGCACATGGCATACAACACACAAAACCATAGAGAGCTGAAGGACAACAGCTGATAAACTATCTTTCTTAGTTACAAATCATTTAAAATTGTAGAATAGAGATTCGTTTTTTATCTTCTTCATCATCTTCTTGAACAATTCAAATGGACCGATAATAGATATTTTACAGTAAAATCGGCCACAAACACACACACACACACACACACACACACAAACAAATTTAACAAACATTACACAGCATACAAATGGCAATCAGTCACGTGAGCTCTTGCGCGTGCAATTTTTCTAAGCGAATGAGTTTCAGCATATTTGAAATATTGCATTGCACATGCGACAAATCATTGGCATAGGTTTTGATTTTACAAATCATCAATGTGTGTCTCTGTAAATCAAAATGTAAATGAAAAAAACAACAACAATAATAAAAATACAGCTGCTATCAGCATAATGTTATTCAACTGAATAACGTGACATTGGCGAATATTAAAATCAAATCACTCAAAAGAGTAATAAACTCAATTAAAACACGCAGTCAAGAGATTACGATAATTTATATGCGTCGCGATAGGTGCGTCCCGCCATGTGTTAGATGGTAAAGTACCTATTGTTGTTCTAGATGATTCGGACACGTAGTGCGCCTCTCATGGCATATACACAGATTTGCATACAGGTTGAAGCACAACCAATACACATGAATGATGTGATCACAGCTGGCTGTTGCTATTGTAAAATGAATGCTTTTGATTGTTGGCCACGGCCTGCCACTTGTCTGTTCAGTGTATATATACTTCACTATGCCTAGATGGCATCTAGTAGATGCCTACCGTAACGGGGACGGGGGCAGAACAAATCGAATCGGTTTTGAATGTTTGCGACAGATTGCAATGATTATGACACTGATCAAAGTCAGGATCCTTATCAATTTCAATGAATTGGCATTCGATAATTGTCAATTTTCCAGTTTGTCAATAACGGAAGAAAACAAACAAACAATTGTTAGGTCGAAGCATTGCCAAGAATCAAGCCATAAATGCAATCCGAGACATCATTGACGATGACAAATGAAAAGCACCATCAAGAATTTCAAACAAAAAATATACATGCATTCTCAAATACAATGGTATTTTTTCGCATACTTTTTCAAGATTTGTATTTGATGGTGACCTCATGATTCTTATAGTTTTTCAAGGGCGAGCAACGGTATTGATTTTTTTTTTCGTATTTTCGCTCATTCTTCTCTACTCAACCAGAATTACACATTAAGTCTTTTTGTGAGTGTGTGTCATATTTCAAGCTTTAAATGACATTGAATGCGGTAATTGTTATGATAGTTTCCTTTTCGCTTAAAAAAAAAAAAATCGCAGTTTTCCTGCCAAATGGAGATCTTTATTTGTGTGTTTTTGTTTTGTTCATAATATTTCTTGAAGCGTATTCAATCAGCTAAGAGGCTTTTGATTCCCATTTGTTTACTTCATTCGTGCAAGTGTTAGATTGAGTATTTCGTACATTGTGTTCAATCTGCGCGCACCTATTTAAAGAGACCTGGTTGCTGTTGTTGCTGTTTGTTTCGTTGTTTCAAGCATTTTTGTTGCGATTTTTCTAACATGGTTTTCTTTCCGGCAATCGACGCGCGTACATTTTAAGCTTGAGCTGAGTATAATGACGATTTAAAAGCACACACAGTAACCTCCGCTAGGTCTCATATGTTTTATTTGCACTTGCTATTATAAATTTGTGTGTGTTTTTATTATTATTATTTTTTTTCCGTGACGAGGTCTGTCTATTGCATTTTATCACAATGTGTTTTTTCAATGATCTTAACGCCATTCGAAAACAAAAAATCACTTGACTATTTGTTCCGAAAATGGATTTGAGCGAAGCAAAGCAAAGCAAAAAAAAAAAAACAAAACAAAACACCAGAACGAATTGAAGTATGAAGATTGATGAAAAAAAAAACGTTCGCTCTCAACAACACAAATGAAATTTGTATAGAATGAAGAGAAACAACAACAAAAAAATCAACGAAATTATGTGAATTATAGCATTTGCTTGTGAATTTATTTTACCCCAAGTGGATTGTCGTTTTGATTTCATTTGCAAATGATTTCCGATTCCATGAAAAAAAAAATGGTTAAATTTAAATGTTGATGGGCCGATAATAAATAGACGCGTATAATAACATCGGCTCAAGGAAATCAATTGCGGGCGATGGAGCCGATTTATTTTCACTTAATAAATCTTCCTAATGAATTGATCGATGTTGTTGTTTACGGATTTGTATATATTTTCCTGTGAATATTTTATGCGTCAATTAAATAGCTGATTTGCTTAATTTCTACGGCAACACGTTACTTTCGTTTTTCATCTCACGCACACACAAACCCACACACACACACACACACACACACACAATCGCCACATCTTTCATGCATTCGATATCAACCATATTTAATTTTAGACTCTCTTTAACTTTTACTAATCAGTTTTCAATGTTGAGCAATTATGTTGTGTGAGCCAACAGCAGCGACAGCGCAGTGAAAGCATTGCGCAGAAAATTATAAAATGTGACGACTGCAATTTGATTCATCAAAAATAAAAAAAAAACAACAACAACAACAACCGATAGCCTTAAATTACTTGATACATTCACCGCATGCAGAGAGAGACGTTCACGCATTCGAAACACCGATGTGACGATTTCTCGGGGGGTTCATTGAATTGTGTGTGTTTGAGTGTTTGTTTGTTTTTTTTTCTTCATTTTATTTTCTTTTCACATTAGTGGTGACGCTTTATCCCGTTTATTTGAAGTGCAATTTTGTTAGCATACAACTAATTAATGAATAACACGATTCCGAATCGAAAAAAAACCATTCGTAATGGCTGATGATTTTTAACAAGATAAGAAAATAAAATAAAACCATAAGCGAATTGAAGCGTGATAATGCAGTTTTCAATAAATATCACGTGTGTCGAACGCAAACTAGTCTCTAGTGAAGAGCATTAACACTCTATATGTGGAAAATTCATTCGGTTTTGTGTGTAAATTGACGGTGGTTTCTTTTTCTCTTCCAACAAACGGTGATAAAATCTGTCGCTGCATCGACAAATTTCACAAAAAAAAGCAAAAAAAAAAAACAGTTCAGAGAGTTCAAAAAGATGCCGCGTGCTGGCAAAATATGCTGAAACAGCAATGGTAATCGCATGCAACTAAGACACATATGGAACCTCAGTAAACGTTGTTTTTGCATCTATTTTCATGGAACCTCACATTTAAGCACATTGAAGCAATGTTTAAATATTGAATTGATTTCAAAGATGCTATACAACTTTTGACTTGTAACTGAAAAACCAAAAGGGAACTTCATGATTTTCATGTTTTACTGCTACTTTGGATGATTCTCACTGAGAATAAGTTGTCTAAATAAATTTGCTTATTTTATTCAACACAAAATAAATATGAGTGTCGGTCGACATAATTTACATACAGACATAAGGAGAGCAAGCGAGAGACAGAGAGACAAAGGGGAAAATTAGGAATGCATAAGAGATGTGCCAATTTGAATGAAGGAAGACACCTTCATTTGCTTTCAGTCATGTTTCCATTATATGAATATGTGCACATAGAAAAGCAGGTGTTGATGATGATGGTTTTATTTTTTTACATGAATCCACATCACACAGTGTTGAGCATATGAAAGCAGATGACATCGTTGCAAGTTGTTGACAAATATGTAAATATATGTGGAAATTTACAAACAAATTTGTTTAGTCTCTCTATCTCTATATCTCTCTCACTCTCTCGCTCTGCGTTTCTGTCTGTGTGTAAATATTTGAAAAAAAAATAAAATAAATGATTTATTCGATTTATTTTGCATGCCCTTTTCGAATTTAAATTTGCATGCATTTGAATTACAATGTGCAGCTGTGAATTTAGATCGATAAATTTGTGTGTATGAGTGAAAGAGAGCGATTGTGTGATTGTGGCTGTTGAGTGTTTCTACCACGCCTCATTATTCAACATATCACTCCCGATACCATAAACTGTTGAACAAAAAAAAAAATTCAACCGTTTCACGTAATACTTTGGGCATTGATTTCACATATTCCATTCCATCGATAAGAATTTCTTTTGGGATTTATGTACACGAAAACTAATAGTCTTTTGGAATTTTCCTTATACCATCGCAATAAAGACTTTATTTCAAAAAACAAAAATAGAAGAACAGCAAAGAAATCGAAAAGATAAATGTTTGAATATACTCACAAAAAAAAAAAACAAAACAAAAAAACAAACAAACCCAAACTTTTGAAGAATGCGAAAAATATTGACGGATTAACAGAGAAAAATAAATGCAAGAAATGTATATAAATTAAATTCATTCATCGTTGGATCCTTCGAATCAATATTTATTCGGTTCAAAATGAACGAACGAAAAATGAAAAACTCATAAGATTTTTGTGTGCGCGTATTGAGTCTGAAATTATTTTTTTTTTCGCTGCTTTGTTTATATACAAGCATATACAGCTTGACGCCAGCGAGAGCAACAGCAATAGCAAACGTTGAAAAACCAGTTATATGGGCAATTGTGCTGGAACTTTCTCTTTTCTTTTAAGCATGAACCAAAATAAAATGGAGAAAAAAAATTGCTATCAATACTCATATTTCCATTGTATACACGCCATCTATTTTAATATTGGCCGCATCCACAACAACACCAACACCAACAACAACAACAACAAAAATATGTATACTGAATTACGAAACCCCCATCAATGAAGTAGCCAACGGCTATTTATCGATTTAAAATTGATGTTTGGCGTGTGGGCATCGGAGCCAGGGTGATCAATGTAAATAATGTGCGTTTTTTGGTGTTGTATTGCGATCCAATCATAGAATCCATCGAATCGTGAAAATATGACGGTGAAATATGCTATCGATTTAAATCAGCTGTTTGATTGGCACTATTCGATCACATCATTCAAGTGCACATGAAAGCACACAGCCAACAACGACATATTGTCGTTGTCACAGTGTTGTTGCTGTTTTGCTTCGCTCCTACATTTCCATACCGCCTTCCACCCAAAAATTAAATGAAATCAACTATCAACATTATTGAAAGTTTATCGTTATCGATCGTAACAACGTTTCAATATAATAACCTCCGATTTCATGCAATTCCACTCTATGAATACTAATTAAACACGGTTTTTTTACACTCGCACACACACACACACACACAAAATAGCACCGTATAAATTAAACGAAAGGACGAAAAACACGAATTACTAGAGAAAAGAGCATTTTTTTTCGCAACAAAACAACTATTAAATATCTGATTTATAAAAATTGAGACAAGGCTCCTCGCACAATAGTGAACACGAAATATAGCACACACACACACACACACATACAAAACACGCTGAATTCGCACGTCCAACGAATTTGTTGATGTGAATTTAAATCGGCATTTGAAAATCAATTTTGAATCATTTGGTATTGATAGGTTCGACTAATGTCGGACCATATTGCGCACAATCAAATTACTTTTGCGTGTGCAAGGCTTGTGTGATCCGATCCGTCCAACGTGTGCAACAGTATGCGCAATGAATTCGATGGTGCTACGTGGAATGTTTATCATTCTGTGTCGTCTTATAATTCGCCAAACTATAAATGTGCAAAGACTGTTTATACATTCAAAGTTGCTGACTACGGTATGACAGTATACTCACGCTCAATTCTCTCTGTTCCTCTGTTGGCTGTTCGTCCGTGTTCTTAGCCGGCGGCCACTACCGTGGTAGTCAGGGTTCTCCCTCTCCCTCTTTCTCTGCCTGTCTATTCCAATCAATTCTTGCAATCATGATTTTATTGAAAATTCAACAAGATATTATTAAATGGATGAACCGAATCGGAAATTCAAATGTCAGAACATCAATAGAAATTGTCCTCTAATGTGGATATCATTGTTTATTGTTTGTTGACCTGAAGCTGATTTTGAACTCCCTCATGCTGCAACGAGATAAAGAAATGCTTGATGCAAAATGGTACAATGCGCAAAAAAGATAGAGTTACTATTCCTCTCTAAGCTCCAACCAAATTGTGCATGTGTGCTACGTTACGCGGAATCACGGACACACCAAACAATGGCACTGTTGTACTTAAAAAAAAAACAGTGTCCTCAATTTGAATGAAACGTACTGGAATCAATTCCGTACATTGTACTTTCTCACGTTTTATTCGTGCAGTTACGTTATTTTTTTTTTTAAACGTTGCTTTCAAATCACAGCACAGTCAAAGTTCGTTTTGGAAGTCATCGCATTGGATAAATTGTAAGCTTCAACCGATTACAATAGCATTTTCTACTATAGACATTTTTTTTATATTCCAATCAACATCCCCTACGTTTCAATGGGGAGTCAAAAAAAACATAATCACAATGCTTCAAACAACAACAACAACAACAACAACAACAAAAAACTGAAAGGTCATACATTGGTAGTAAAACCTTTTAAAACGGTTAACAATGAGTATAAACAATGTAATTGTGTACATTTTGTTTGCCTGATCATGGCTAATATTAAAAATTCATTTGAATTTTTCGTCTAACAACCTCGTTTATGAGTGATTTTTTTTAAAAACTAAAATCATCGATAAAATTGTTGTTCTTTATTTAAATTGCTCTGCTTATCAGACAACAATCGGGGAATTTGGCGAGAGATACACACACACACACACACACACACACACACACACACACACACACACACACACACAAATTTCGCTTATTTGATGTTTCGCATCAAGAGCAAGGTACTTTTGTTGTTGTTTGTTCAAGTTTAAACAATCTATTTCTAGATCAATATTCCAAAAAATGATCCGACGTAAAATAGCTCGAAGTTATGAAATGGGAAGCACTCTGTACCGTGTACAGCATGAAACTGATCAACCAAATGCGAATAAAGGTCGTGGTGATTTCCAAACCAAACAATAAAATTTAAAAAAAAACGTCTGTGTATTTAACAGCAAGTTTGAGTCTATTTTGAAAATAGCAAACGTTGAGTTTGTTGAATTTTGGCTAAAAACTAGTTTGATTGAATGGGAACAAACACGTAGCTAAACAAACATCATCTTTTGTTTTATATTTTGATCATTAGAAAATATCACGTTTATAGACGCATATCATCGTTCTGCAGTTGATCAAATAATTTTTGGACGAGTTTTAGACATGAGAAAGCATTCAATTCTTCATTTGTATTACATTTTGTGGGAACTTGTGTGTGCTCTCAATATTAGTGCTGCTGTCAGAAAATGAAATCTTTTTCTATGATTTGATTTTTCTAGTGAAAAACTAATGAACTTTTTTTTGTGGTCGCTCAACCAATAAAATGTCAAATGTGAACACCAAAATGTAGGGACATCATTTGAAATTATTTATATTTGTATATCCATGCTGTTTATAGCGACGCAACGAACACACACACACAACAACAACAAAAATACACTGAAATAATCAAAACTTGTTTCGTCATAGCCGCCGCGCGCATGCCGAAAGTAAATCGTGATTGTTATTAATATGTATGACAAGCGAAATTGAAATCTTTTGTGAAGGGAATAAAAAAAAAAAACAAATCCTTCTGCTGCAAAACGTTCGTCCACTTGAAGTTACGACGAATTGTGATTGAACTGAAATTAAAAAATTGTATGACTTGTACCGTCCCGGAATGACAAATGAATTTTTGCTTCGTTAAAAAAAATTGTATAATAAAATAAAATTAAAAAAAAAAATGTTAAATTTAATGTTCAACATGCGAAAGAGTAGAGATTGTTATTTTTTTTTTATACACATTCAAACAGAATTGGTTTTAGCGCACTAATGAGCTAGGCTTGGCGTATTGAATTTGCATTAGCACTTTATTCTGCACCTTTGTTCCTTTTCATACGATGAGGAATTTGCCAATTTGTGCGGTTTTTCTTCATCTTCTGTTTTCTTTGAATGGGCTGTCATAACAGTCACTTGGAATACGAATCAAATGAATCTGGTTTAAGCAAGTTTTTTTTTTTCAAATATTAATAACAAAGCATAAGACAATCAGCCCGGCTGTTCTGATTCGTTATACACGATTGAACAGTTTTGTGTTCAGCTCTTTAAACAACAACTCACAACTTCATATAACTACTTCTTATTTGCATCCCAAATACTTCCGATGTATAGGCTTACTATTGATCGATTCAATGATTCGCCTCGCTCGATGTCATATTTTTGACTTTGACGCGATTTAAACACTTAATATTCAATAGATGCAACAGACTCTCAGGAAATGCAGAGTCTATTGTCTTTATTCAATATAAGTTTATTGTGCAACGTCAATAATAGACAATACGAACACTTTTTCTCAGGTTTCAATATTTTTGAAACCATCTATTGGTGTGACTCATGTGTGCTGTTGAACTGAAAAATTACTTGAAACAAGACGAAAACTCCATAATTATCGATCAACATTTCATGTAGTAGCTTTAAAATGAAACGAACGAAAAAGAAACAAAACAAAAAATAACACCAAACCACATGATCCGGTAAAATAGTTCCGCGTTAGAATCGCTCCCATGCCAATATCCATAATTTAATTTCAAGTTTCTCTTTTGAATATTATAAATTGCAGTTGATTGTTTGGATATGCGTGAAATGTGTTGTGCCCGGTATCTCATCGGTATGATCACGACTCGGGTATTTCTATACAATTTCATCGTTTTATTTGATTGGATATAATTGAATCTCTAGTTGAAACTCTGTTTACGATGCCTATGTTTGGATGTAGACAATTTTGTGTGACACTATCTATCACGATTCAGACACACCAGCCCCAATCATCAGATCACAGACAGCAGATAATTATCGGATAGAAATCTCCGATGCAATGGAAATTCATCTGAAATCTTTCTTTCGCTCTCTTTTGCTAAACTCTCATCGGCTCATTCTTCTTTCTCCTTTTTGACCTCACTCATTTGAAAAAAAATACACATTTTTTTAGGTGATTTTTTTTTCTCATCACAAAACAACGGAACATTACACGAGCCGAATATTGTTTGCGGCTAACATTTAAAACGGCAACACCTCATTAGCACAGCACAACTGAAATACGTGTTAAAAGCAATGTATGAACAGATTCGTTATCGGTTTTTTTCTTCTTCTTCTTCTTCTTCTTCGGATTTCAACATTTAGTCTTTACTAACCAATGCTAATAAATACACCCCGTTTGCCACACGATGCGCGTTAACCAAAATATTTATTCCAACATTCTTATGAAAAGTACGTAATATTTCTCAATATAATTAGTGTATACGTTGATTTGAATACAGTAGCTCATAGAGCTTCAGGATTAGTGCAACATGTAAAATATATGATTCAAATGTGCTGCAAAATTTTAACTAGATTAGTCCACTGGTAAACTGTGGAATTTTTTACATTACAATTTACATATTTGTGTCGGCATAATATCCCATTCACTGATTTCGTGATGGAAGACTTTATTAGGTTGAAATTCTCATTTTCATCGATGATGTCGGTATTTTGTTTCGATGCATCACGTTCCAGAATTTTACTTATCCACACACATAGTTTAGGAATAGTATTGTAAACGGTCCAAAAAACCAAATCATGTCAAAATTGTTTTCTTTCCATTTTGGGACTATACGATCACAACAAAAAAAAACGAAAACTTTCGAACAGAGTCTCCAATCCGAAAGTGCTAGAAGCAAATTTGTTCAATATTATCACCGGATGCTTCCTGTGTACTTTGAGCCATATTGGTGTAGCCGTTCCAGAGTGGCCAGTATTCAAGTAGACATGAGTTGGGTCTTCAGTACATTTTACGTCAAAAACCGATTTTCACATTTTTGACTTTTCTGACCACATTTTTCTATGAAAATTCATTACAATTTGCGTCGCTGAAAATTCATTCAAATCCATTTGGATAAAAACAGTGATGAGCAAATTAGCTGGTTAATTTGCCACAGTGGTGTATACTGGCTAACGAATGCATAAGCCAGCGACACTAATGTTTGCACGTCTTAGTAAACTGTCAACCTTATCAACGTTCGCACACAAGCACACAACATACACATACACAGCTGGCTAACGCTTGGCTTACACCAACTGGTAGTGTAAGCCTCAGTCAAGCTAATGACGGCTAACAAAAAATCATCACTGGCCAAAAGCATGAAATGTCAAACAGTGCAGAAAAGTTCGACTTATGTTCATAAGTCCACTTATTTTGATGGGGCACCGTCACAACCATTTTACAAGCAGATATGGCCCATTTATAGCTGAATTTCAAACACAAATTCATCCAATAATATCACCAAATCGTGTGAATGGTTCAGAAAACGTTCTAATTTTGGTTCAACGGTTGGCAATTTGTATTCTAAAAAACGACCATTTATTTCAAACAAGCGTTCTCAAGCAAAAACGTGTGACACTATTGTTGAAAATGTTATTAAAACCCAAGTTCTTGTATTCACATATGAATAAAGCCTGCAGGCTTCATTGCATTAATCAAATATTTTGTTCATTACATTCTCGTTAATTGTTATTTAATAATTAATTGAATAAAAGAGGCGTAATGGCAGAAAAAAAGGATGTTATTTTTCCCCACTAATTATCCAATTAAACAATTTTTCACAGACCAGACACCCATTAACGGTGTTCATTTTCTGGATATATTGGTGCCCTTGCATTATTAACAAAGGCCAAAGTGTTGAATCGTTTTAAATTGTTGATGGCATGAATATGCATCAACCAACCAGCTGTTTGGTTACTTCAATTGAAATATCCAGTTCCAAACGCCGAACGGGCAAAATTAAATTAATATAAAATTTTACAATTAACCACAATATTAAATGACTATTTTTAACAAAAAAAAAATGGTTTTTGTCCATTCGAAAAGTGAATTTCGCTCTTTCATATAAATTAGTCATCGATGTACTATTTGAGCGATTTTATTTTTGAATCAACAATTTTGTTCGGTCTAAAATTAGTATTTCATTTTTAAATTGCATACCGTTTTCGGCAAAACAATATATTTTAAAACAAAACTTGTTTCTCAATATTTATTATTTTGAGAGAGCGTGACTTTTGTATAATTAAATGACACTTCTTATTCATAATTTTGATTCGGGTTCATTTTACCAAATTTTCGCCACCGATGATATTTGTGTCGATTGTAATTTGTCGAGTCATTGGCGGCATAACAACAACACCACAATAAAACACAAACTGATTACAAAACCGGCCAAGTAAATTGTATAATGAGCGTGATTTAAGGTGCGTAGATATTATCAGAAGCTAGAATTTCATAGTAGCGTCATCACAGATTCTCTAAACATTTAACATTGCAAACAAACAAACAAATAATAACAACACAACAACAAAAATGATGACAAATTCACAGCTAAACAGCAAGCTGTTTAACTTCAAAAATGATTTAAATGTGTGTCTTGACATTGTCATTGCAATTGCTTTGAAGTAATATTCTATTCAACAATATAAAAAATGGCTATTTATTTTTCAAGCGTTTCAACGGTTACCTGTTGAATATGCGTGACATTTTTTTTTTTTTTTTTGTTCATTTATTTTTTGTTCATTCTGTTGCGATTGTGTAAGACTGATCATACACTAGGCTGAAAAAGTTTTTGAACCACCTAAAAATATAACTTTATTTTCCATATATCATTTTGGCTAGGCCACTTAAAATTCTGATCAAATTCAAGATTTTAAACCTCGGCCCGGCTGATGACCAAGAGAATCGTCAACTCATTGCCTTCTTTTTCTTTATTATGTCTGGAACTTTTTTTTTTTCGACTACATTACAGCCAATGAATGTAAGCACTCTACAATCAACATACCAATTGGATATTGAAGAATAAGGGTCAATAAAGGAAAAAAACCTCGATGTGCTCCAATTGGAATGGTTTTTGTTGTTGTTGATTATTGACCTCTACTCGTTAAGACCTATCAATGATATAGAGTGTTCAAATATATGTGCCAGTTTTTATTGAATTCAAATACTCGGGCCCATTATATTGAAACGACCATAAAATGGCAATCGACTTTCCGAATCTTAACTGGATTAGAATTTCAATGGGCATTCTACATCTACATCAAAATTATATTTGAAGCGATTATTTTGGTACTTGAACAAAAACATAAATAGAAAATGTGTTGATTTTGTTGTTTTGTGGCTTGGAACTTTTGGAGAGTAGTGTATAAAGGTGTGTAATTAATTTATGTGTGGAATATTTGTGTTCCGTTGTGTGTGTGTGTGTTGCTGTTATTGCCAAATGGAGTGTGTTTTGTGTTTCAAGTATCAAGCGTCGATTATTTTTGTCCATTGTGCGTATTCCATTGGTATGCCGTTTCTCAAGATTCATCGTATCTCAAGTGATTTATAGACTCGATGAGTGTTGAACGCTGTTCAAGTGTCGACAAATTCAATGGTGTGCACGGCGCATGTAGTTTTTAAAATTGTTGTCCGATAGTTGTCATGTGCGTTCTCATGCGCATGAGAGCGAGGGAGAGAGAGACACAGATATTATTAGTTGTAGCGATTTAGCTTAACCTTGAAATGTGTTCAGACACAATTTGTGTTGTGATGCAAATATTCTACGGTGAATATAAACATTTTTTGAAGATTGAAAAAAAAACACTCATACACAAATTGCACACAATAATAAACATTAACAACAGCAACAACACCAACACCAACAAAAAACCTGGTTACAATATTCTAAATGTGAAATCATTTAACTTCTTTCATTAATCGAAGGATAACCGTGCGATCATTGTGTTTGACTTCTTTTGATGTGATGTTTATGACCTGCGACTTGAATTAGTTCGGGAATTCTACCGCTTTGTCGACGACTACCGAAAACAAAGGAGAAACAACAACAACAGCAGAACAAGCACAACGATTATTACGTGTTATGTTAATGGCACAAATAACGTACATTTAATGAGCACACTTTTTTTCCGTTTGTATCATGTTCATGGAAGTGTGTTGTTAGAAATTAAAGCAACAACAACACCACCAAAAAAAAAACTTACAGTGCGTGTGTCTTTAGCCAGTGATGATAACACGACAAACAAACGAAAAAAACAAAAAATGAAATACACTCTCGGCCCAATGGAAGTGACGATGGAAAAGGTCATGTAAAGTTAACGTGCAATTTCCCCATTCCAACTGAAAATAATTGAAGCCTTTCGAATATGTTTTTTTTTGTTGTTATTGTTTTTGTTTTTGTTTTTGCCTTTTTACAATCGACTTTAATTGACATTTCGTCGACAAATTACAATTTCAAATAGCCAATAGCCCGTATGCTTTCTCTCCGAGCTATTTTACTTGTAATTGGTAATCATTTTCGTTTCGATTTCCATTAATTGGCCGGATAATTTTTACCTATCGAACACAAATTTCGAAATTACTTATTTCGATCGACCAAACAAAAAAACACATCATGCACCAGCGCAAGGCGCGAGCACAGCCAAACAAAACACAAATCAACAAACAAACAATCAGCCAACAATTCAATTAAAGTAAAAACCAATCTTTAGGTAATTAAAAAAAAATCGCATCGCTTTTTTTCTCTGTTTTCTACACGAATTGCATGCATCATGCGATGCTTTACCATCGCTCAGTCAGATAATATACGGCAATTTCGCTGTTTTCTTCTTCTTTTCAACATTGTATTTGTACAGTTGTTTCTTTTTTTTCCATTCTGATCAATCAAAAACAATCAATTTATAATAGCCGCTAATTTAATCAAGATTAAGAAGAAGAAGAAGAAGAAGAAGAAGAAGAAAAAATTACATGAGAAAAATCGACTGGTCGCTGCAAAACATATAATAATAATTGTATGGTTTTGTCATTTTCGTGCAGAATCCCTTCGATAGAGAAAAAAAAAACAATCCAACGATTTTTGTTGTTGTTGTTGATAAATACCACAATCTCATTCCATTTATCTTTCGAATAATTTCCTTATCTGAATGCGCCAAAGATTTGATTGGCTCAACTTAGAGATAACAGATAAGACATGTTTCGGACTTTCATAGTACGAAATAAAGTTGACACCAGTGTTCTCAATCGGAGCAAAAAGGCATTCCAAATACCGACCGAAAATCTTGGGCGCTTAACCGAGCTCAACCGAACCCGAAAATATCGGGTAATTGCGGGTTCGCTGTCGGTCGGATGTCGATCGGGTGTCGGTTGGGTGTTGGTCGGGGTCCGGGTCCGGGTCGAGTACCCAATTGAGAACACTGGTTTACACACACACACACACAAACAAATCTGTTGCAATGCGAATGTGTTGAATGTTTTTTTTCTTTCAGTAGAGTTCAGTTAGTTCAAGAGTTGCTCAACCACATCTAATTGAATCGCGTGAAAATATTCAGACAATGAAATTCGAAATGATACCAAATATAGATCTCTATAGTACAAAAAACCCTATAGATGTCACTTCAAATGGAGTCAATAGAAACAGTTTTTGAACAGTTCCTTGTAAGCCAATCGGAAACCGTTTTTTTTTTTTTCATTGCCGAGTTTAAGCTGTACAATAACGTGTAAAGCTTTATATAAAATGTTGCTTGTGACGATAACGTTAATTCATTACAGAATTTCCGTTGATAAGTTGATACTTTTCGAATGTTTCCACCATGAAATGAGATAAAGACTCTTTATATATGTATATATATATTGTTGAAAATTGCGCACATTGCAATCTCCAGCTGTAGTTAGTCACTGACATTTATGGTTGTTGTTGTTGTTGTTGTTGTTAGTAACACAAGTAATCCATTTGCAATGAGGAATGATCATCGACTAAATAAAGGCATGCAACAATAAAAGACACAAAAGATTAATTAGTTTCCGAAATATGTTCATAAGTTCGTGGTGTCACCGATATTACTCATAAAGTTGTCTGTATGATTCGTGTTGACACTAAAGGTATTTTTGTTGTTGTTGTTGTTATACACTGGATTCATTGGTGCACCAATGTTGTAAAAATATTTTTGATTTTTGTTCGTTTTTTTTTTCGATCGGGTCACTTCTCCGGTCCATATTCGTCGAATGAAATCAACAGAGACAACAACGAGCACCAAAATTATTGAAAAAAGATTGTCTGTTAATGTCACATTTGGTATTTTCTTTTTTTATTTTTTGTCTGAATTTTAATATTTCGTTCACACGAAGGACCATCATTTCCAAGATAAATCTCTTTCGTAATTTGATCTGTGCAATGACGCTAATGTGTCATTTATCACTCATGTGATAATAAATGGCTTTAAATTCATTTCACTCATGAGTGTTTTTATGTCTTAAGCGCACAAATCAAATAATAAACCAAAAAAAAAAGACACTAATATTCACTTTAATTATGGTTGTATAAAATCCTTTATTAATAATTAGCATGTAGATGTCAACAATGAAGCGCAGAGACAAAAGAAAAACATCCATTACAAAATTCCAGCTGCTATACTATATTTGAATAATAAAATGTAATTTTTGTTTCTCTCTCTTTTTTCATAATTTTCAGAGTGATCTCAATTGTTGCAAATCAGGGGTGCTGCTGTTGAACGCGAACATAAAATGGTAAGATGTTATTTGTAATTTAAGTTCGTAATTTATTTTATTTTGGTTTTTTCTTGGTACGCTTCACTTTAAGTGATATTGAACGCATTATGGACGGAATTTTATGACATTTTCGTCAGAGGCAATGTACGGTTTTGCCATTTTGTCGCCGTTAAATGGCAACAAAATCGAATAAATTATTTCATGCAATTTTTTTGTTGTTGGGTGAAATTTCCGCCTTTTCTTATTTACTTACAAAATTGAACACCTTTACACGTTAATGTTCACTCTTACTCATGGCTGTGACCATAAACAGAACGTTCTAGACATCTTACCAAAAATGGATGAATTCGTCGTATTGTTTAGTCATGACCTATTGGATTAACAAAAATAACTGCTGACGAAGTCACGCAGACGAGGCGAGCAAAGGTGATGCCACAATTCGGCTGTGTGTCGACGCCGAAAACATGGGAGAAAATTAATATCTCGATACTTTTTTTTGTTGCACAAAATTTCGTGTTTAACGGAAAAGTCATAAAATTGAGCGCAATTTCAAGAGAATAGTATAACATTGAATACGCATTGAACAACGAGGAAGAGAAGAGTACTTGCTGTAGACGAATCAAGTATGAGTGGTTCATAACAAGTACTCGCACCTCTTAGTGCACAAAAGTGTGTGTGTGTGTGTGTTTCTTTTAAATCACACTTTAGTTAAATTATGACGATTTTTTTTTTATTCAATGGCATTCAGTTTCAATAACATTTGTCTCCTTCTAGTATTTCTCACATACGACTCGATTGTTCTTGTCCTTCTCGCGAAGCATTTTTCAATATGAATTTAATACACCTGCATAATTTCTTGTTCAATCGTTACATGTTATAAATAACATAAACGAAAAATTTGTGTTGTTCTTTCACTCCAACTTATGGCCATTTCAATGAATTAAATCTAATGCAAATTTTGTGTGTTGGATTTTGCTGATGCAAGTGTTTTTAGAACGCACAAACATTTACATTTTTTATTTCAAAATGGAAAAATAATGATGCAAGTGCGTGTATGAATTTCGATTTGACGGTATAAGGGGGTGTAAGGTACAATCCTTTTTTCTTACGATCTTTTAAAGCGAAATGGAAATTCAATCAAAAAGTCTCACTCATTAGTAGCATTGCAGTGCAAATGTATAAAATGAAACAAACAATGTATTTTTGATGAAGCTTTAAGAAGGAAAAACGAAAGCAAATCAAATTATAATGAATGAGTCTGAACAAAACAAACAGAGTGATGTAACACCGCTTCAAAAGTAAAAAGAACATTTTGGTTTCTAGTTTCCAATGAATTTACGCCAATTCATCGTTAGTTTGTCACTTCAATCCGACAATTTTTCACATTCACACACACACACACACACACACAAACAAACAATTCCAAACCAAAAAAATGTATTAATTAGTCAATTTACAACAAAATGTGAACAAGAACAAAGAGTTACGTAATAAAAAGAAAAAATAAAAACGAGTAAAATTAAAACAACGAAACAGTAACATTTGCAACAAGATCCTGCAAATGCGTCATTATCCAGTAAAGTCACTTTAAAGTTGTTCTACTTGTAATGATTGTTGATAATCAGGCGCTAATTTTAGTTATTTTGAGCGTTCTTTTTTCAAATTAAAACGGACGGGGCTGTTGAAAAATGTGAATCGCAAGTCTGAGAACTGGACAAAGCAAAAAAAAATTAAAAGTGAAATAATAATAATAAAAAAAAACAACACAAAAACAAAACGAAACGAAACAAAGCATTGAATGCTTTGCTACGGCAGTAGTTCTATGGCAGTGACTGCACTTCATTATGAATCTGAGTAGCGTTGGTTTCACCAATCAATTCAACCACAAACACAATATACAATTCATATATTTTGTATTTAGATGCAAATGTCATGTTATCGCGCGCGTACGCGCTCCACTCGTGCCGCATACACGGCTGAAAGTTGAAGAATTAAAAGGTCATATTTTTTCCTTGGCTTATTGCAGCGCAACCAACTTTAATTGTTTTACCATCTTTGCTGCAATTCGTCTTGAAAATTGTGATCGGGCAATTGTTTCTTTTCGTTTGTTTTTGCTCTAGCAAATGTAACAAACGACGTTTGCCCAGTTGCATCAAATGCCTATTGATTTTGATTGACATTGAAAATAATAATAAATGAACTGTTGTTTTGCTGGTTTATTTGGTTTGTGATCGTATAGCACTAAACACTGTATCGTATGGCATGGATTATAAACATAGCAAAGCTCTCGATTTGATTGAATGATCACTTAATCGTGAAAAAAAAGTGGCGGGGCAAAGGAAACAGAATAATTTTTATTCATTTTTAAAGTCCGAAGTCTAAATCAAATCGAATGACTCATAAAATACAAACAAACAAACAAAAAACACACGACAACGACATGAGTGAGTTTTATTTCCCGGTGATTCGGTGAGGTACGCACGAGTGTAGTAGAGATTGTGTGACGATGAAATCGTGAGCGTAAAAAAAACATTGTTGTTGTTCCTCATTGCTCTCCCATAACAACATTGCATATTGATACGAAAGATGGACACGGAATACAAACGGAATTCGAAAATCAAAACAAAACAGAAAAATAATACAGCGAATACATTGATCATATTGAAGCTTCCCATCGACCCCAAACAGTCCGGATGAGAATTAAAAAAAAAAAAAAAAACCGAAACACGAAGCGATAAAAACAAAACTGGATGGCAAAATGTGGAATACGAAAGGTGATCTAGAATTGATTGTCGTCAGAGTTGATTTTTGCTTGTGTTGTTACACATCTTAAACCATTACATTCGTTCCGATTCTCAATTCTTTCACACGGCGAACGTCACAGTACGAACGAATACATATTCGTTTTGTTTGTATTTTTCGGTGTGCGTGTGTTTGCTTTTATTGCCATTCACAACTACTACTGAAAATGATCGTCAATTTTGTTGCAAATGCAACACAACAACAACAACAGCAAAGCAAAAAATGCTTTCATATACTGATTTCCTATTCGATTAATATCTAGGGAATCTGATTATAAATGATTTCATAATTATTTAAATCATAAATATCCGGATTCGGTATAATGAACTGACGTTACATCACGTTTTATTTTTGATGTTTGTTTTTCGTTATTTTGTTGCGTTTGCATGCACACGCTTTGGCTGGATGTCAAAATGAATTTCATGAACAAATTGAAATAAATCAAATTCGAAACGTGTTTCGCACAAGGAAACACACACACACTGAGGCACAAACATTTGAGGAACCACCGAGCGAATATAGATCATTTAATTTCGGTATACTGTCAAAATGAAAGTAAAAGGCATGAATAAAACATGAAAATCAAACCCTTTCACTTTGCCGAAATTCTCATTTGCATTATTCATTAGATGATATACGATCGCAGCAAAGATAATTGATTCTCTCCCTGATTCAAACGTAATACTATAGAGATCACGTTTCCAGAAGTCAGACCATTAAATTACAGCCGCTTTTGTTGTTGTTGAAATCTCGCCAACGCTTTGTAAGAGAAATGAATTCCAGTGAGTCATGGAAATTTCAGCACATTGTGTGTATTTCTGTGCTTAAAAAAAGTGTGTTGTGTGTGTGTGTTTTCGCTTATTTTTATGTCAATGATAATTAGTTTGATTTGTGTTGAAATTTATCTAATCAGACAATCATTGTTTTGAAAAGGAAATAAAAATTAAAAAAAAAAAACTGCAACAAAAAAAGCACATCCAAGTACAGTATCATTTCGTTCGTATTGCCGAAACATTGAGACCATCTACGTCAACCGAATGCAAATGCGGGCGGCTAAAAGCACACAGACAGGATAATTTTATCAACACCTGATAATTGCGTGGAATTTCAATTGGAAAAATACATTATATATTTAAACAAAAGAAGAAAAAAAGAGAAAATATATAAGTGAATCAGTTCACGAAACGTACGCATTCGCATAATTTAAGAGGCGTTTCATTTTGATGACGACAGTAGTCACGATTCACGATCTTCAATGTGACGAAAATCACGTACGACGCTTCTTCATTATCTATTTTCTTTCCTCATAGAAGTCTCTTAATGCGTAGAATAATGTCTGCAATAAATGTGATTTGACGTACATTTCGCGTTTTGAAATTGAACAACAACAACCAACAACAAAAAAAAAACAATCAATTTAAATTTAACATTTAATTTTAATATAAATTACATTGATTAATTCATTTATTATAAATGGTTGGTGAACTTCTGTTGTTCATTTCAATACGTTTCGTTTCATTTCATTTCGTTTAATTTCGTTTAATTTTTCTTTTACAAAAAAATATTCATTAATGTTTTTTTTTTGTTTATTCTGTATCTTTGTATTCAAAATAGGCAAACGTTGCACACAAAAATGACACTATACCATGTTTTGATATAATCAATTCAACTACAAGCGAATACGGCTCACAAATAAGTAATTATGCGACCAACACGAAACTGGACGACATATGTGCCAGAATCGGAAAATGCACTACGAAAAAAGTGTATTGAATTGTCACCATCGTTTCCATTATCGTCGTCAACATCGAAAGTGAATGGGCCACCACCATCAAATCGATGTAATCAAAATCACAATAATAATAATAACAACACCAATCATAATAACAACAACCAAATTAAGGACTGTGAACGAAATGGTATGAAAAGTAATTTGCACAAAAGCAACGACAGTGTCAATAAAACGGCTCAACATTTTGGTGATAATAATGATGCACCGTTTTCATTATCGGCCAAAGCAAAAACCAACACAACTACATTGGGCACACCATTGAAATTGAATTTTGATAAGGAATTTGAAAATACGGCAACGGCCAACTCATGCGGTATCGATGCCGATTGCGATAAATCGAATTCAAATTTGGAATGTGCGCCGCTCATTCAAGCCAGCCCAAATAAATCGATTACACTTGTTAAGCAAAACAGCACATCGTTAATATTTACAAAGAAAGACGTGAATCCGGTGGTGCATCGCAAACGAATCACTCTGGTGCAAAGCACTGGCACCCATTCGCCGGGCGAAACAACAACAACAACAACAACAACGGCCACAGCAGCGGCAGCAGCGGCAGTTGCTACTACAGCATCACCCACAACGGATGGTGTACTCAGCCTAAGTCACACGGACGAAACCATACAATCGGTTAAAAAGCGGCACAGTTTTCATTGGCATACGGATCAAAGGGGCGGTAGCACATCAGACAAAACCAAACGTAAACAAATTAAATCGTGGTATGCTGTAATTGGATCACCATCCGTTCGTGAATCATCGTTTGACAGCGATACAGAGGTACAATTTAACATTTAATACATTACTTAATTGATTCAAAACAGTTTAGTAAACAAATATTAATCAATTTTTGCCCCGTCCATGTTTTTGTATCGTTCTCCCCCAGGAATCACTGAGATTGCCGCAAGACATTCGAAATGAGTTAATCGATGATTCAACGGTCGAGTGGACGAAACACAAACCAACCGAACTGAAAAACTCACAGGAAATGGGACATCATGCAACTTCATATGGAGTTGCATCCGGATCAAAATACAATCGATTCGAGCAACTACTTAAAAATCTAGTCGGACGCAAAGTGTCACGGGAACAGCCAACGATCGCTGCATCATTATCAACATCAGCGATCATTGGCAGCAATGCAAGCATTGTGAATACCGTTGCACAAATTCCAACCAGCAATGGTACAAAAACATCATATAGTTCAAACAATACAGTCACCGCCCGTAAATATTCGGATGATAATATTTCATGTGCATCACGTAGCGATGAATTTATGGATCAACAATTGAATCAGCCGCTGTTGATGACATCGCCTGAAATTAAAATCTCACGCACACCATCCGCTCATAATATATTTCGTAATGACAAGTGCTTAACATCTACCTCATCAGCATCGACAACATCATTAAATGCCACCATGCAACAACGGCTATGGAATGTTGTGCCATTGCTACGGCGTGATGGCAGTTGCACCAGTTTAAATCAACAGCCGGCCAAACCATCGATTCATCAGCGCACCGATGTTGGACTGAAAAAATGCGAAACCGTATCGGCATTAGCACATTCACAAACCACATCGAATTTTGAACCGATCAAAGCTCGAAATCGATTACGGCATAGTCCATCGTTTGCAACCTGTTCACGATGCTCAAGTATTTTATCGTTAGCGGCAAATGGTTCACGATATTCACTGAATATTGCAAATGGCGGATTCGTCCCGATCAAAAGTAATTTAGGTAAGCCAAATGTAAATAATTGAACAATTGGAATTTAATTCCAGACATTTTTGAAAATCCATATATGAGTGACAAGGGGGAGGATCCTCGAGGCTACTTTGAAATTTTCCATACAACATCGAACAAGTTTAATTTTTTGAGAAAAATGAAAAAAAAAACAATTGTACTTTAATAGGCCTCCAGATCCTCATCCTCAACCTAAGGTGTTTTAAAAACACACTGTTTTTGAACGTAAGAAAAACAACTTTTTGAAATTATTAAAAATTCCAACTAGTTTAGTCCTGGGGGACTGTCGCACTTACGAAAATTACTTCAAATGGTTCGATCAGACGCACAGCGGTTTCATCGACTCGATTCGTTTGCGCTGTCACTGTTCATTGCGCTGTAAATGAATTAATGCGCCCAACATTCATGAAAAGTGATGAGAACTTTATACAATTGATGAACAACTTGAGTTTGAATGAATTTGAGTTTGTAAATGAATGAATTGGTTCACAAAAAAAGATAATTTTTGTCAATGCGACATGCCCCTAGGCTTAGTCACAACTTGATTACTTCGGTTGTTTTTTTGTACATTGCACATTGTTATTCAAAATTGTTAATACGAAATTTATTGTTCAATTTTTCACAGAAAAATCAGTCTCGGTTCGAAGTGATGTTAAGAAGGCCGATCAAGTATCGCTGATAAGATCATCATTGACATCTTTAAGTGCGTCGTCATCCGGAATGATCGCGTGTAAGCTTTGTTTGAACGATGTTAAAGTTGACAAACTGGCTAAAATACATCAATGTGGCTGCCAATTTTGCACAGACGTAAGCATATTTACACCGTTGAACAGCTGTTTTCGATTTCAAGTCATTCTTAATGTTAATATTCAATTTGTTCAATTTGTTCAATTTTCAATTTGTACCAGTGTATGAAAGCATATGTGGAGTTTGAAATTCTAGAAGGCGCATATGACATTTCTTGTCCGGATGCAATGTGTCCATACCAAGGTATAATGGATATTGAAAATGATATCGGCGCTCTGGTGTCATCCGATTTAGTGGATAAACATAAACGTTTTCGATTAAATCGAGGTAAATTCACCACTCATCTTTTGGTTTATTTTTAATTTCGAATGTTCCAGTTTCCAGTTGCATAAAAATGCTGATGGAATAATAAAAAATATATGGAAAAACTTGTTTTCATTGTTCTTATGTTTTTCTTCGCTGTGTGTCCATTGTGTCGTATTGTGTGCGTATATGGACGTGATATAGAAATTGAATTGGATAAAAATCGTACATGGTGCCCTCGAGCTGGTTGTGAAACAGTGTGTCTTGTTGAACCGAAAACAAAAGATAAAGGAATTGCTGGTCAATCTGGTTCCTTGATGTCACTTGTTCCAGTTGCTGTCAAATGTCCGACTTGTGTTGAAGAGTTCTGTTCGAGCTGTAAAAAAGCGGTAAATTGTCTTAAAAAAAAAAAAACAAAACAACAACTGTTTATAAAACACCGGAAATGAATGTTTGATGTGAATTACATTTGTGTTTGTTTTTTTTTGTTTTTAGTGGCATCCATTGGTAACGTGCGAGGAGAATGCCCGACGATTGGCTGCAAACGGTGCTGATGATGGCATTGGGATCCCGTTTGATACGGATTTGATCAAATTCTGTCCAATGTGCAGTGTCCCAATTGAAAAAGATGAAGGCTGTGCTCAAATGATGTGTAAACGATGCAAACATGTATTCTGCTGGTATTGTTTAGCGAGTTTGGATGTAAGTGTGAATTGGCCAAATTGGTTCCATTTATTTCGGCATCTTTTCAACCAAATAATAAATCTTTTTTTCCAAATTTGAAATCTAATGGTAAATAATCAAAACAAAACAAAAATGTTGAAAACAATTGATTTTCTACTCCGAAAACAGGATGACTTCTTGCTGCGTCATTACGACAAAGGTCCATGTAAAAATAAATTGGGACATTCGCGTGCGTCAGTCGTATGGCATCGGGCGCAAGTGATTGGCATTTTTGCCAGCTTCGGTATTCTATTATTGGTTGCGTCGCCACTGTTACTATTGGCTGCACCGTGTATCGTATGCTGTAAATGTAGGGCATGCTCAACCAAATTGGACGATGTCGACAATGATTTCGATGACCCAAATAATGGCACACAAAATAGATAACATAATTTCAATGGCCTATGGCACAGATAGTGAAGAGCGAGCGTCTTAAAGTTAAAAACATAAAAATACCAATTTGGAGCCTTCAAATATGTACTTAAAAACAACAAGACAAAAGAAAGAAAAAAAAATCACAACACAAAACAAAAACAAAAACAACAACAAAAAAAAACATTTTAAACATACAACACTTTTTCGATTGGTTTCAGTAACCAAATATTTATAGATATTACTGTATTATTGTATCGGAGTCCGAAACAGAACGTAAACAAAGACGATGATTTCATATTTCTCTTTTTTTGTTAGATAAGACTGAGTGAACTGAAAAAAAGTTTGTTTTTTTTGCTTTTTTAACCAATCAAAATATTTTTTAAAAAATTGAAAATAAAACGCAGAAAAAGAATTGCGAATTATGAATAGATATTGAAAAAAAAATGAAAAAAAAAAAATTATCCAGAAGAAATTAAGATGACCGAATAAAGAGAAATTGCTAACTTTTTTCAGCAGAAAATCAGATGAAAAACATCTTTCAATTTTGAACTGGTAGAGATATGGCCCCTCATTACAAATCAAATTCCATGTCTTTGTTTTAGCTTAATCGATCTTATAGTTTAATTGTAAAAAAAAACTATGTTTTCATTACAAAAATTTATTGAATTCATGAATTGTCTTATGCCAACCCATCCTATTGCATATATAATTTATAACAAAATATTCGAATTGAATAATTTTTTTCCATGTAAATCGAAGATTGTGATTAACTAAAACAGAGATTTTCATTTTTTTTTTTTTTTTTTTTTTGAAAGTGAAAATCTTCAACTCAAACTTAATCATTTAAGAAATCAATTGAATTTTTTCTTTTTTCCTAACATTTTTTCAATTCAATAACTTAGGCTTTTACGCTTAAAATGGATTTGAACATTTTTAGTGCACATTTAAATCGCCAGCTGAAATAAACTAAACTAAAAAGGAATACATTTTATTTAGAAGAAGAAGAAAAAAAAACAAACAAACCATAAAAGATGAAATATCGAGAAACATGTTAACAATTCTATGAAATAGCCATAATTTTTAAATTACAAACACGTCAAATATCAAACAAAACAGTTGACAAACCAATTTATTAATCACTTGTAACTTGAGCAACAAACAAATTGTTAAACATTTTTAGCTAAAAAAAAAATATTTGTCTCAAATTTATGGGTATTTAAATAGTACATCAAATTCAAAACTGTTTGCTAAATGGTCTAAGGCTCTGATGTTGGCCAATTGCATTTGAATTTTTGCAAATCATTGCTAAAGCTTTCAAAAATTTGCACCAATTTCAACAAAATGTTGATAGAATGTGTAGTTTCACTTGAAATGTCATTGCTCAAGGTGGCTCAAGGTTTCGCGCTTTAGCGAATAATCTAAAAAAAAAAAAATCCAAATATAACGGGCCAACTGAAGAGTGCCACAGACCATCATCTGCTTTATTGTTGGTCATACAATTTATTCTATTAGCTAGAACACTTTTCCACAAAACAAAATACTATTAATCTTACTTTTCTATAGATATTATAAAAGAAAACATTTAAAAACAAATACAAACAAAACAGAAGAATATAACAACAAAAAAAAAAACATTGAAGAAAAATTGAAAGCTACAACAAATCATGAAGTGAGTAATAATTTAACCATAATCAATAATCTGTTCGTGTTATTAAATATAGATAAAACAACAACAACAAAAAATAAGTTTGTATTTCGACAATGAAATGAGAAAAGAAAACAAAACATTTAATTACAAATTAACAAAAACAAAAACAAAACAAAAAACTTGAACGCAAAAATATATAAAATATTTATTTGAATTACTCTGACAAAATGTTCTTTTTTATCCACAAAGTTTGGAAATTATAATGAATGGCTGAGATGACCAGCAAATTGCTGGTTGAACGGAATTGTTCGAGCAAAAATGCTACAGAAACACATATCAAAGAAAAACTGTTTGTGAGATTTTGATTGCTTCACAGACAGTGAAGTCACAGTATGCAACATTAAAAACAGATTTCCATCACAAACAAACAAAAATCAATTGAATTGTTGCATTGTCCTAAACGAAATGTCTTTCAACATAGTAGATTATTGCGCGAATAATTCTGTTTTCCCTGAGAGTCATGAGTGTGTATTTGGTGTGTGTGTGGTTTTTTTTAGATGTGTATTAATTATAGGTCATAAGGTATCTGTTGCCTAACGGTGAGTTGTTTCGCAACCATATGTGCCATAAAATTAATTAAATGAAATAATCATAAAAAAAGGTGAATGTATTTGAAATGTTACAAACTTTAATTTTGAGCAAATCGTAACACATTTAAACCTGATAACTAGTCGCACCACATGGTGTTTATTTGAAATTGCTTATTTTAATATTCTATAAATATGTATTCGATTCAATTCAAAATGTATGGAATAATTAGTACTGTCGCCCACACAGGCTCAGATTTGTGAAAGGTAACAACTATTCAGGGCTCAGAATTATCTAACCACCCCCAGCTCTTGTTCGAGGTCATAATACGAAATAATCCATTGTAATGACAATGTTCAGTGTTCACTTGCAATTTCTGCCCATTTAGGATAGTGGCACATATGATTGCAACCACGTCGCAAACGGCAAAAAAAAAAAAAAAACTGAAAACAAAATCATCCTCAAAAAGTGGCCGATAACTTATGGCGAGATAAATTACTACACGGATTTACATTTAAAACATTCAATCCAAAAGTGGAGAAATACAACTACTGGTTAACGTGTAACTGGTTATATAGTATTCTTGAGATTTTATATTACGATGGTCTAATTTCACTTTGGACATCATTCATAACAATTAATAAATTGTCAAATCGTTTCCTATTTTTTTTCATTTTCCTTTCATCGAATCGTTGAAGTTTAAAAGTGTGAACAGTATATATGAACCGGTGAGCATAAATATATGGACTTCGAACATGTGCGTGGGGATAAAAGAGCAATGCACATTTTTTTCTTTTTATCCATGACAGTTTCCTGGGTCAACTAGGTTAGAGATTTAGAGTGTCCTTTTTATTCATCGAAGCTGTAACTCTGTCGATTCAAATGCATAGACGGGTTTTTTTCGCACCAATGTAGTGCTTAACGTTTGTATGCGCTTAACGTTTGTACTGTCAACTTGATAGTGTGAAGGACGAACCCTACGAAGTTTGTGAACGAATCCGGTTGGTGCGCACCGGATTGGAAGAGAAAAAAAACGCCTCTGAAACAGATGTTTCTTTTAGAATAAAGTACGTGCAGATTGTTTTCTTTCATCTATGTAAAGGATTTCCATAGCGATTTTCCTGTGGAGAAATGGTAACCGAATATATGATATGGCATTGATATGTTCAGCAAAGTTTTAGAATATGTTGAAACATTCACTATGAATGACATTGGAAATAACTTTACTGAACAATGCACACGCATATACATCACTTAATATTTTACTGGGAAATGGCATAAACAACGACATTTATGCCGTTATTTGTATTTGAATATAAAATAATTTTGGTTCGAATATTATAGCTATTCTCACCGGTTCATATATGCTCTGAAAAAAAGGGGTTGACAATCTCATCTTGATAATGAACTGAATATTCCAAATTAATTAATATCCAAAATCTTTCTGTCTGACAAGACACACAATTGCTTGAGCTCTCAACGATCTTTCATTAAAAATTAAATGAATTACATATAATTATGAGCTAATTAACGAAAATTACGTCAAAATATACAATTTAATAATTTTAAATATTTATGCGATTCCTATTATCTTACTTGAATAAATTAGATAAATAAAAAAAAATGATGGAATATTACTTCTTTTCAACTGAATTGTGATATTTTATGGTGATTCAAGCTAACAATATAACAAAAAAATAACATGCAAATGACAATTCATACTAGTTAAAGTACTACTAGTGAAAAATAAAGATTTGCACGAAATGTATGCACACCAGATCATTCCAAATAAGAGCATCATCACAAGCCCGGGACCTTATTTCACCAAAAATGCGCATATGAGAATATTCTCCACTTTTTCCAATGTATTTATTTTTAATGGGAGCTGTCTCAGGGTTGACATTATTAACATTTGTCTTTTATTTAATTGATATTAATAACATTTACATGAAATGCTCAACAAATTTGCTAGCAACTAATTTGAAGCAATAAAATTTTCGAGCATTTTATATACATTTTGAGAATATTCTCAAAAAAATATGACAACTTTGACGATAGCTCTCATTTAATTCATTCAATGTATTGGAAAAAGTGGAAAATATTCTTACATAAACACTTTTGATGAAGCGAGCCCAGCTTACTAAATCAAATGGTAAATATTAAGGCCATTGTAAATCACACACCAAGCAACTGAAATACTCAAATAGTGTTCATCTAAATGTAAATCGTTGCTGATCAGCCACAGATACCATCAACGGTATGTGTGCACTTAGCACAATTTGGCTTTGAAATACTGTTCATCTATTTTATTGTTACTATAAAAAAATAAAAATAAATAAATAATACTATTCTGCTCAAAATCTTATGATCATGCCCGATTAAAACGAGAATGGTCTATATTAACATGAAGTTTGATTGATTTGAAACACTTAATCTAAGAAATTGAACAATATAAACAGAAATAATCCTCATTGCAATAGTTTTAGTTGTCTTTTTTTACTTTCTTTGAAATCAAGTTGTCCAAACCAAAATGTACACTTTAAATGAAAACCAAGTCATAACATTCAATCAAATGATGCGTTCGAAATAATTTTGGGGCAGTTCATGAATAGGTAAGAAACACTTTCAGCTGTGGGATAAAGGGTGATGATAAAGGGTGTGAAACAAGGGGCTTGTGATTCGCATGTTGCGAACTTACCTGAAGGTGTATTCATCTTCAATTTGACCCTCAAATTTGATTCTCAAAATTAAATTTTTGTCAATTTTTGTTTTCCAATTCTTCCCAGCAAACTTTTCCCGGTGTTTCGAATCTTGCGTTTTCAGTTAAATTAGCTTCAAATAAAATTCGAACAAATAGTTTCAAGTTTTAAAATCTTTTATCTTAAATGTGTTTTGTTTTAAATACAATAATTTTTCAAACGAAATTGTTAAAATATTGTTAGATTTTGATGAGGTGGACAAATGTTTACTTTTCTCATTCACATTCACATTCATAACGATCTAAATCCATTTTACGAGAAAAAAGTATGATTGATTGATTGATCATGCCCTCTCCAGCACGAACAGAGTAAATTATATTTGAAAAAAAAAACGTTTAGATTTATTCAAGGGGTTTGGTCATCAATAAGTACCAAAACAGTTTTATCTGTTGCAAAGGCAATTTGTATGATTTGATTTTTCTCTCAATCTCTTTATTTCCAAATTGAAATCCCTTTCATATTAGTAATTAAATAAATGAATGGTGATGAATGAAATCTAGCCTATATTTTGCACGGCAGATCGAGGCAGATGCTTAGAAATGCTTGAAATAAACAGGTTGCATCAATTGCGGAATGAAAAATATTGCAGAAATACCAATTCATCTGAAGCCTGCCGATTGCCTTTTGATGACAATAACAAATTCTACCCTGGACCAGCATGTTTTTTTTTTTGAAACGTTTAGTAAAATATTCAACAGCTCAATAAATTCATGCTCAATAAATAAAAAATTGTTCGTTTTTCGACCACTAAACGATGAATTTTGTCATTTTTGTGTATGAATATTTGGACTGTTTATCTAGTTTATATTTTCTCCTTCACAGCTCTATCAAGATTATCATGAATGTGCTTCTCTAGTGGTCAAAAATCGATTTTTATTTATTGAATAGTTTACAACACGTTAGACACTTTACAATAAACTAATTTTTTTTTTTTTGGTTTACACAAACTCATCGCCAATTTGATAGTGCGTCTTTTTCATCACAATAAAATTTAACAGCACAATCGTTTGTCTATTTTTTCTAGGATTTTTTTTTATTGCATCAGATTCACTTCCCGGTATGTTTTATTTTGTTTTTCTTTTTTTATCTTTCAAGGCGAGCGTGAGAACAGCCATACACGAAAGGTTTAAAGTCATTATTTAGTTACGTAAATATATATTTTCTAGGGAGATATGACAACCAAACTCATCACAAAAAAATGTTTAATCAGCACAATCAAAGGATTTACAATGATTTTTTTTTTTAATAAAAAAAAGTGAACTCTGACGCTTTGTTGATTCTTTGCACTGTGCGTTTCTAATTTTCATATTTGGTTTTTTTTTCTTAGTGTTTTATTTATCAGGTTTATAGAACTAAAAATTGACAGCATGATAACTTTTCAAATGAAATACTTAATGTAAAATGTTCAAAGGTTGAATGACGGGTTCGATTCCTATTTTGATTTCGAATTCTGCTGAAGTGTTGCACAAAGAGTAAAATGTTTTACAAGTTCAATTCAAATTGAAATTTACAACCAAAAATTGCAATATCTTCTCAAGTGTGCAGATTTCGGCAGATCAAGTGTTCTGTTTATCTAAATATATAATTTTTGTGTGTGTATGTGTCATTGAACGAATCGGTTATAAATAAAAATTATGCCAGAAAAAAAGCATGCCTGTCATCTTATTGCTTTTGTGAGCAAAATCATTCCATAATCCACGAAATTACTTGTAATTTTTATAGTGTTAATAGTACATTTTGATTTCGCAACACATGATCTACCGAGTTTAAAAGTGTAAAGTGCACAACAATTAACATGTATCTATTTGTCACATATTTTGAAAGGATTGTTTCCATAATCTAGACGGGTTTTCATGAATTGAGAAAAAGAATTCTTCCGAACAGGAGTTTTGATGGAAGGTCAAAATAAAATGCTGTGCAAAAACTCCTTTTTTTATGTTGGATCGTTTGAGGTGCGTGGCGTAGCATATTGATTGTATTTTTCTGTTTGCGTTGCTTTTACAACAAATGTTTCAAATTCATAATTTATAAATATACAATAAATTTCGAAACTCGCGGTGTCGAAATGAAATGACCATACATTTAAAGATGTAACCTGCATTTCATCTCGATTGTCGGTGAATACACAAATCACTGTAAATGTGTGACTGTGTATTATATAATTTTAAGGAATTTGCAATACATTTGTGATATGCTGAAATCGTATATCGTATTTATTTCTTTTGTTTCTCGAGGAAATTGCACCTGCTAATGTTAATAATAAAATAAATGTGAATTGGCGAAAATAGTTGATTTTTTGTTTTCTCTGTGAGCGACTTAAAATATATGAAGATTGAAAACAGGCTTGTTTTAGCCTGAGCGTGAAGAAATTCAAACGCTAATAAGTATACTAGTGACATAATCATTTAAAGTTGTGTCTCTAGTCATAAATATTTCAAACCAGAAGACATGGATCTTTTAATATCATCGATGAAATGAATGGTATCGTCATGAATATGGTTGATATTGTGGCAGCAATTTTTGTTGATGCAACCGGCAAATGCATATAAAGCGATGATCCAAGTAAAGCTCCAATTTGGCTGAAGCAGACGAATACACCGAGTGCCGTACACCTGCCAAATGTAAACGTTAATCGTCGATTATTTCAAATTTTATCACAATTCTCAATGATAATTCAAACGAAATAAGCAATTTAAATTACCTCACAACGGTGGTGTACGTTTCAACAACAAATAGCGTCAATGTGGTGAGTCCAGCCAAAATAAACCCTTGAGCACAACCGCCAATCCAAATGACGATTTCATCTTTTACCACAAAACCCAATATTACGCATAAAATCATACCAATTGTGAAACAGCATGATGCAACTGGTGCACGTCCAAGACGCTGAATTGCTTCACCAACCGATAAAATGGCCAAAATGCATGGTATTAGACCACCTAAATTCGACTTCCATACCGATGATGTGAATATATTGTAGTCAAAATCCATGTCACATGAACCATTAAATCGAACGATTTTCGTATTGTTAATTTTACAATCGATAAAATTGTGTGATGAAACGTCCGTATCAATGAATCTGAAACGAAAATATTTTGGAATATGTTAACAGAAGTGTTAATAGACTTCCTTAGATGGAAAATGGTGTGACGTCGTTTACTTTGTATCCACCAAAGTTGAGTTTCGGAATTCAGTACGGCTGGTTTTAACATTTGAAAATTCGGTATATTTAAATGTTGAATTATGGAACAAAACGTGACTAATGAATAATCGTCGAAATGTGCAATTTTCGAAATGACATCGATCAAATATCGTGTTGTCCAGTGATGTTTGAAAATTCGTATTTCTATAAGTGATGTTCAGCTTTGTGACCTGAGAATGAGAAACAATACATTTTATGAATTGATTTGAACACATGCATAAGCGCTAGGCACATTTCTAGATGTTTTACCGTTAAACGATTGTAGTAGTTGGCTTCAATCGATTTCGAATATTCACTAATGTAAATTGTTAGACCGTGAAAAACGAACACGGAAGCAAACCACGTTGCCATCAATAGGTATGTGGTTCGGCTGTACTTTTCATTGTACAATTGAACAAATGTGCTGCAACAGGCATTGATGTTATTCACAATGGATGCAAGTACGGATGACGGTGTGCTAGTTCGACGTGAACGTACACCAGGCAATTCTAATTCGGTTAAAGCGTATCCACCACGTGATCGATTGATTTTGTAAATTTTCTGGCAAAATAATTCGAAACAATTGATCAATTTGAATTTTGTTTTTGTGTCACCCAAAATCATCACACAAATCAAATAATTTATTCATTACCTGATACGTAGCAAGAGCTTCGACTTCATTTCCATTAGCTAGTAAAAATCGTGGTGATTCTGGAAGCCAACACAATGAAATTGTACTGATAATTGGAATGATTGAGACCAGCAATAAATAACGATGCCAAGCACTGAAATGTTGCTTATTTTCGATGACCACTTGCTGACCGGACAATGGAATTAATGCCATTGCACAGGCTCCGGCAAATATGCCACCCGAAATGCCCAACGTACACAAAAATGCAATCACCCTAATGAAATACAGTTTAAAATTAACAATTTTTATCGTGTTTCCAGTTTCATGGCTGAACTGAACAGTAAACTGAACAGAATGAACGGATTAAATACCTGGCTCGACTGCTCAACGGTGTAATTTCACATAGATAACTAGCTGCAGCCGGCATTACACCTCCAATTCCAATCGCTGCACAAAATCTAACCAACATAAAAGGACCATATGTTGGCATAAATGCAGCCATCACTAAAAAAAAAACATGAAAATGTCAAAATTTGATTGATTAGAATTGAAAACCAAAAAAAAAAAAAAAAAAATTGAAGAATCGCACCTGAAAATACGGAACTGGTGGCAAGACAACTCAAAAGCATTCGTTTTCGACCATTTTTACTAGCCAATGCTGAAAATAACAGCGAACCACAGCCAATTCCAAGCAACGTAATATTGCTCACCCAGTTTTTTTCATCATCCAAAATGCAATACTCAACTTCAGCCGATGGTAAAATATAAAATATCGAATACACTTGTATGACATGACCTGCTAAACCTAAACCGACGATAATTGTTGTGATAAATTGAAATTTTCCGCATCCAGCCTAGAACGAAAGTGCAAATGGGGGTAAACAAAAAAAAAAGGGTTTTTATTTAGATAGATTTGATCAAATCTTGAGTCATGCGAAAAATCCCGAACAAAAATTATATAAGACGCCCCATTACCTGTTTGATGGCGTCTGCATGAAATTGACTCAAAATGATATCGTCGTTGATGTCGTATGGATTGGTGCTGGTTGTGGTTTGACCACCATGATGCGTAATTGTCGATTGTGATTGTTGAAATGAATGTGTTCCAGTGGTTGTTGATGTGCTAGGTGTTGCCGTTACACCATCTGTGTATGGCATTTGGCCAGAATTCAATGGTGATTTTGGATTCACCAAACATGCCTCTTCCGATTCGTCACTCATTTTATTCGCACTATTTATTTTTTCGTTTTTAATTTTCGTTTAGTTACCAACAAAACAAAAAAAGAACAGTCGAATTTCTATCAAACTCACTTAGTTCACTGGCATTGCGTTTGAAGTGGTAACGCGCTGTTTGTTCAACAATTCCACATACATATGATTATGGTGCCATTTAAAATTGATTTTTCCCTGTATAACGTGTGAAACTTGCATTGCTAAAAGTAGAATTGCGACAACAAATCGAAGTTGGGTATGGTGAGTGGCTCTGTGGCACACACACAGTACAGTACACATTCACAATTCACGTATTAGTTCGATATTTTGCATATAATGTACAAAATACATAAATGTACTCTCCCTATCGGTGCCGGTTTATAAACTCGTATGTATTTAAAAAAAAAAAAAAAGTGTTCGAAAATCCGCGTAATGCCACTACATGTTACATCTATCAAGTGTTTACATATTCTTATAGGTGACTGCACGCATTGCCAATCCACACTCAATAGCACGGGCTAATGTGCATTCAACATGCATTTTCCACGTTCAATGAGAAATGCTTTCTAGTCAAGAAAAGCTTTCTTTCATACTATTTATTTGGTTCAACACACATTTTATGCCATTTCAGCCGATTGCAAATTGGCCCTTGTGATGGAGATGGGGATAATTTTTAGATCACATAACACACATCAATTTTTCATTTGGAAGAGACTTCAATACTTTAATTCAATTACTTGAGATTATGACATTTCAATGCGAATCGACATGTATGTTCAAAGCAACACTTTTTCAATTCGACGATTCGTGTTGATTTTTGTTTTGTGTTGTTTTTTTTTTGCAGATGAAATGGTCTATGTTTCAAAATCGTGTTGAAATTATCGTATGAATGTAATTGTATATAATTGCAGCAGCAAACACTGAAACTATGGACGCTTTTGTCAAAATCACTTCAAATCGATTTATGACACGGATGATTGTTATTTTTGCTAGTCTAAAAAGTGATATTGTTGTGTGTGTGTGGTTAAATAGAAGGGAGATGACGGTGCGCATGATCCAAACAACAAAGTCCATAAGCACAAGTGACAAAAGCATGCAATTCGTGTATCAGTGGTGTATCTTTTATGACACACTAAAAACAACCCCATATATTTATTTTTGTCTAACAGAAATTTTATTGTTCATTTTATTTTTGTTCAAACGTTTCAATAAAAAAAATGAACATTTATCAACTTTCAAGTTAGAAGGAGGAGCGAATCAAACTATATTTTATAAGAACTAATCAACCCATGCGAAATTTGTGTGGCCAGCGTTACTGTGGCCAGAAACAGTACCGAATTCATGTTGTCGGCTGATATAACGTTCACCATGAAAGCTGGTTTCAGCCGTTGGCTGATGTGATCTCTGATGCATTTGATTTCCCATCGGGGAAATTCGCCCTGATTGTTCGGCTTTGCGTGGATAAACGGACAGATACTTGACAGATGCAGCACGAGTTACATCAATGGGCTTTGCGTTTAGATTCTTTATCTTTGGATCCATGCTCTCGTAATAATCATTCCAACGTTTCATTTTATTGCTTGCCTGAAAAATACAAAAAAAAAGATAAGAAGTAATTTGTTGAAAATCACTGAGAATGTCTTGAGCATCGAGCACATTAAATTGATAAAATTGAATGTTTATGGTCATCTACCATTTGAAGTTCGTCAACAATGCCTTCATGGCCGGGATTCATGCCGATTGGTGGCACATGTGCGATATCATCTAAGTTCACTCTCAATGGTGACAATGCCGAAATTGCACGTGAAATTCCAATTTTTGAATGACGAATGCGATGCTCCATTAAATCAGCTCCAACCAATTCTTCGTTTGGATCCATTCGAATTGGAATTAAAATGTTGATAATGTACAGCAAAAAGAATGTTGAACATATGCCCCAACATGTCAAACACAGTGCCGATAACAGTTGAACACCGAGCATATAAAAATCACCGCTTTTAAAGAATCCCATTCGTCCGTTTGTCGTGTCCAATGGCACCGGATTGTCCGCAAATAAACCAACAGCAATCACACCTGCACATTTTTTCGAATTTTACCAACGGAATTTTATTTAGCTACCATTTAAATGTAATAAATGCGCTGGCACAAAAACCCTACCCCAAATGCCACATACACCATGAACAGAACTAGCACCAACTGGATCATCCACTGACCATTTATCAAAAATGGGCATCGAAACGCATGTCAATATTGCTCCAATTGCACCGATTAGCATCGCCTCCCATGCTCGATATAAGAAGCAACCGGCCGTTATCGACACCAAAGAACCAAGTATACCATTTATTAAATCAATTATATCCACACGTCCTTCATTACGAATCATTGAGTACCTGCATTGAACCAAAAAAAAGTGTTTTTTCATTGTTTTCAGCGTTATGAATATCCATTTAATGAAAAGGACAGCCAACTCACATTAAACAGAAACAACCACCCCCAAATGCTGAAATGAAATGTATTTATTCAAAAATTACTCCATTATTGATTGTGTTACAGTGCTCTCTCGGAAATCATTAGAGTCAGACATTTCAAGTTGGTTTTAAGCTTAGCTTAATAAGCTATCAAGTATTACTCTCAAATCTCAAGTTTTTTTTTCTTAAGAGTTCCAAATGTCTTCAAACTTTTCCCTTGTTCAATTTTCAATGCCGAATTACTAATTTAACGTTTTAAAAGAGCATATGAAAAAGTCTAAAATACGGATTCGATAATTTATAGCGAAAGATTGTGTATCCCAGACACATCCAACCGGTCAAAAAATAAATTACTCAAGTTTTCTGAGAGCACAATGCACATGTATTCAATTCAACAATTTAACTCACATCCCATCATTGTCATGACTGCTGCTCTAGCTGCATACTGCCATTTGGCACCACTAACACCATATGTACTGCCCGAATTGAAAGCCAACCATCCCCACCAGAGAACAAATAAGCCCATGCAAGCATTCACCGGATTGCCCAATGGTAATGGATCTAATCCTTCAGAGTAACGACCCAACCGCGGGCCTAGCATCAACGCTGACGTAAATGCTGATGCACCACCTAAAATAAAGAAAATCACATAAGAGAATCCAATGAGAAGTCAATCTAAATTTAGGTCGTCATGTAAATATCGTCCATTCAATTTCGTGTGCCAGATCGAATTCGTGTTAATACTCCATGATATTCAAAAATTAATGCTCACCAATTAAATGAACTGGTCCACTTCCAGCTATATCAACGGCTCCTAAATTATTAAGGAATCCATGTTCGCCCCAAACCCAACCAGCTAAAATTAGGCCAATTACGAATGAGCATAATTAGTAAACGGAAGTAAATATTCAGTAAAATTAGAATACCTGGTATGCAATAGACAACCGTATTGCAGAAGGAGAACAAACAATAGGCCTTGAAGTTGCATCTGTATGTGGAACAGGTGAGAAGTTGATCATTGTTGTTTTGAACGAAATTTTCAATGGATTTTGATTTCGACCAAAAGTCAGAATACATTCAACAATTTCAGCCTCACACACACACACACACACACACACACAACATGCTGATTATCGTTCATCAACAATTTGAGTGTGACAGAAACAAAACGCTTCCATGAGTGTATCCAGCATTGTTTCGTTAGTTTTGATGAATTGTCAAACATAAATATTTAATTTACTGGGAAAATTAAATTTGCGTGACCAAAGAAAATTAAATTATTTACTTGACCAATAAATCAAAGTGCGACAATTACAGCAATGTTTCACCGCAATGAATTCGAATCGCTTGTATATTAACGTTGAATATATTCAATGGCTAATCGCTGACATTGTTCAAGTGCAGACAAATTACATGAACGTTTAAAGATAATCGTGCCATTTTCTATGTGCCTTCTCAATTGGGGTTCGCCGGTCAATTTTCAATCCCAGTTCGTTTTGGCAATCAAAGCAACAAACATTTTAACAATGCGGATTTCAAAACCAGCTCTCAATTTTGAGAATTTAGTTTTTAACAAAAAAAAAAAACTATTCAAAAGACTGAACTATTCAAAGCCCCTCATTTAATTGATCAAATTAGGTAGAATCGCATTGAGATTAAATGAGTTTGCTTCTTGCCTCGAGTGAACTAAGCCTTGGTCTTGACTTTCAACCGAAAAAAGTCACGTGTCACGTGTCTACAGTGTTTGCATTTTGAAAATAGTCAAATGTTGTTTCTTTGGAAATCCGTTAACTCCGGCTTTGAAAATAATTTCCGACAAAAAAAGGATCTTCGACGATTCACAAATAATCAAACAAAAATACAGCAAATTGCGTAATTTCTAAGCGCAAACTAATATTGATCGAATATCGCACAAACTATGCATAATACTCGTTATAATTACACATTTACGCTCTTGATAGTGTGGTGCTTGCTAATCATACGAACCTTTTGAACTATTTGCTTCAATTTATATTGAGCAAATTTCGTTGATATCCTTTAATATCTAGTATAATATTATTTCAAAAATGATACCTTTCTGCCATTGCCCCGCTAACAATGGTTGTTGCAGTTGTTGCAAAAGACAATTGAAATAGAAATGCCGCTGTTTCAACGAAATGAATTACACGATAAGAAACACAATAGTCAAATTGCTTAACCTTAGACCTGTCCTCTGGGCACTCAGTGCCCGAGCCGATATGTAATTTGAAATAAAAATGTAAATATGTAACCAAACATCATATGGTGATATTTTTCATAAGGAACACTTCAATCTCTACCTACAGTGTGAGTTTCATTGAGTTTGTGTGTCGCATTTCCGAATGAGATCGGTGAATCATGCATATACTCTGTACGTCCTCTCGGGCACTCAGTGCCCCCGAAAAAATTCCATATATTTTGTATGGAAAACTTTTGGGATGCATATTTGGATCGAACATAAATTTGGGGTCCAATTTTAATCCCAATTGGGATCCATGTCAATTTTCATGCAAATCCCTCTGTGGGCATCCATATTTCGAAATGATTTGTTAAGAAGAAAGTCTTTAATTTTGTCAGCGCAGGATGTGGAATATAGCTGCGAGTCTGACGCACACATACATATCATTGCTTTTAAAATCGGTAGAGTGATTTTTGAAATATTGCAGAAATTCGATTTTTTTTTTCAAAAAATGTCAATTTATCATACAAAATATACCACGGGCACTGAGTGCCCGAGAGGACAGAAATATGATGAGATCTCAGAGGACAGGTCTAAGGTTAATGGAATGCAATTATGAAAGAATAAAATTCCTACCAAAAATTGGCCCCATGAGTGGATCGCCTGCCGGAGGATCTGAAAAAGTATTCATTTTTTTTTTTCAATCTGAAAATCATGGAAGTGATTTCGAATGTTTGATACCTAGTAAAAAATCTCCAATGGCTATAAATGGATTTGTCAAAGGACCCCTTCCAAAGGACATGCCATACCCGAATAGCCAGTATGTGACTGAAACATTTGAAAATAAGTGATAAGTTGATTGAAATGTCCAAACACTTGAAATGTCTACCAGACTTACATCCACCCAGCACAATATCAACAATATTTTTCATCATAATATTCACTTCATTCTTAACTGAGACGCATCCAGACTCAAGCATACCGAATCCAGTTTGCTACATAGAATAAATGCTGCCATGTTTCAAATTCTATTTTATATGATTAAAGCTCAAACGTTGCTATTTTATGCTAATTTAAGCCAAACAAATTGTAATAAAATGCCAATTATAATAAAATGCTTTAAATGTTAATAAAATATACCATCGTAAAGATGATGAAAGAAGAAGTTAGCACCCAATTTGTATCCTCCGTAGTCAGATCATAAACACCCGGAATGATATAGCTACTATTTTTCGAACCGGTGAAAAATGTTGGCGATGATCCAATAGTTGCATTATTCAACGGTCGGCTCATTTTTCACGTTTATTGTTCAACACTTTAAAATTATAACAATTAAATTAATAACAACTGATGTTTCTGTGAGATGTAATTTTATCTATTTTTCAATCAAATTTAGAAATTTGGATTTATTCAACTCGATAAACATCGTTCAATTGTTTTAAAATATAAGAACAAACGAAGAAAAATCACAAAAGTATTTTTTTTTTTTTGGAAAATGGTTGTTGTTACTTCGGCTAACCGATGTCAACTAAATTCAAATCAACAATCAACCCGTAGTCACGTTATTAGTTTTATCTATAATTTGATTTGTCGATCCTTTACTCTTGAAAGCCTCACCGCCCGCACAATTGACATCCACCAAACAAAACAAAAAAGAAACAACGATGACACACATATGAATCTACCCGTATGGCAAGTGTTTGTGCAGTGAGCCTAACAAGAATTTTATTCAACACGAAACCAGCAGCAGCCACGTAAAACGAAAAGATCATATATAATTCATTGAAATTCGCTATAAAAACATTTGCAATACAAAGAGATTGTAATTGGTGTTCATTTAACTTTAAACTTGAATTGAGCTTTGGATGCTCGAATTGACTCGGATTTTGTGTTATCAACTAAAAATGTTTTGACATGCAAACACATTTTCCAAACGTTTTGTTTCAATGGCTTTTGTGATTTTGATTGCAGCTCTTTTTAATATTAGAACTCATTTGTTTAGAAACTTCCGCTTGACCACGAAGCAAGCCACGAACAGAAGCAATTTCACGTGTTTTGTAATTTTCAGACAGACATTTATTCCAGGAGTATCGTCAGATCAGTCGAATGGAAACATATTTAATATCAAGACTATTTAAACTATTTAAAATGGATGATATAAAATTATCGCCGCAAAAGAAAAAAAAAGAAGTTCCAAATGTCTGCTAAAATGCAAACAAGATTGTAGTTTTGTAATTGTGTTTTAGTGATTAATCAGGAAAAATGCAAGGTCATTAGACATTGTATTAAACGGTGAGAAGAATAAATTATTCATTTTTTCGAGCTCGTCCTCAGAAGGTCAAGAGAAATTAGTTCAAAATAAAGAGAAACACACAGCTTACAACAGAATTTAACTTCATTAACTTTTCACTTAAATGACTTGTTATCTTTAGATATTCAAATGCAAAAAAAAATGTTCAGCAGGTGGCCGTATCTTGATGCAATTGAATTTTGCACATTTCATATCAATTCTAGAGGATTCATGAAGAGAAAACCAAAAGAACATATTCGACGAAGCAATTAACAGCACTTATCTGAGTGGCAAAATGTTCCATCTCATCGCTCAAAATCGCTTGAATACGACCTTTTCTTATCATTCTTCTTATTCTACGAAATTTAAAAAAAAACGTCGACCGAGCAGTGGTTAGCAGGCCATTGCGTCATAATTTCTTAGAAAAATATTCATCCAGTCAACGACGCCTTATTTTGTAATAAATGAAATTTATTCATTGTCTGTATCCGTTAAAATATTGTTTTCAAAAGTAGAAGCAATGATAAGAAGATAACCTGACCTTTTCTTGGAATTTCCACGCCAAAAATAATAGCAATTCTCAATGTTTAAGCATTTTTATGTAGAAAAATAATATAAAATAAAATCAATATTTAATATATTCCAATCCAGTCAATCAATGAAACTCAGCTGAAACACAAGCGATTTACAAAAATAATAAAAAAGAATATTTCAAAGCATTTTTGTTCGATATTTTCCTTAAATCTTGTAAAACATTGAATAAGTTGACTCGATTAAGACCGTTTCAAGATTAATCTAAATACTGTTTTAAAAAATCTTTAAGATGAAGCTCGTATTTTCAATCATGATAATATCAACGATAGTTGCACATATAGCGACAGGACCAATAAAACCAGCAAAGGTATGAAACTGGATGTCTTTTATTTTGGCTCAATTCTAATGTTGAATATTTGTTTAAATATTTAGGAGAATGTTAAAAGCAATGAAAATCAATTTATTGGAAACGTTTTACCAGAATCAAATCATTTTAATACCGGTGAGATTTTAATTTTCTTCTTCTTTTCAATTTCCATTTGAATAACAGAAAATGTGTTGATAATAATTTTTTTTTATTCCGATTGTCAAAAGGATTGCAACGTCAAATGTTTAATAGAAAAAAGCGATCCTCATTTATTGGCATGCAAATACAATTGAATGCTCCACTATATAAACAACAGAAGGCATATACGTGTGGACCATCAATTGCTATTTCTCTATTTAGACACATTGGAATACAACAATTTGCAGCCATAAACATACAAAATGCGGCAAATTGGGAATATCAAATTTTAGAAAATACTATTGGATTTCGAATGTCTACTACACCATTCCCAGGTGGAACATCTCCACAAAATTGGATGAACGCTGTTAATCAGTATTTAGGCGAGCATGGATTTTCGCAACGATTCTCACTAATATCATTTGATCCACCGCGTTATGTTGAAAATTCCTTAAATGGAAATGAAAATGAGTACAGAAGAAATTTTTTCCGAAATATAAATGAAATCGTACGTAATAGTTTAGCAAATAACATTCCAGTTGCTTTTGCACATTCCTATCAACCCAGCTATAGAGAAGCTGGTTTTGGTAGGCATTTTGTTTTAATCGATGGAATTGGCCCAAATCGTGCTTATCCAGGCTCGATTAGATATAGATTTATGGATCCAGCAACTGGAGAATATAACACTCTTACAGCAGAGGACATGTATTATAGAGGAGGTGATCATTTCCATTTTATATATTTTGATGCACCATCACGATCAGATGTTGAAATGGTTGATGCGGTTGATTGTACAATTGGTGGTGGAGCTACCACCGGTGCAGCAATTCATGGATCTGTCGGTGCGCTTGCTGGAGCCGGTGCTGGAGCTTTAGCTGGGTCAGCTGTTCCCAGTATTGGCACTGCTATTGGTGCATTGGTTGGTGGTGTTCTCGGAGGATTATCTGCCGCATCTCAGGGCGCTCTTGAAGGAACTGTAATCAATGCCATACGGGGATGCAGCTAATTGCCATCAAATTAAAATTATTTCGGAAACTAGTACATTTATTGAAAATGTTCATTTTGGAATTCGATATAAAAACATTTGCAATACAAAAATAGATCATTTGAATTTAAACTTGAATTGGGGCTTTGGATGTCGAATCGACTCAGATTTTTGTGTTATCGGCTCAAAATGTTTTGACATGCAAACACATTTTCTAAACATAATATAAATAGTTTTGTTTCAATGGCTTATTTGGTGATTTTGATTGCAGCTCTTTTTAATATTAGAACTCATTTGTTTAGAAACTTCCGCTTGACCACGAAGCAAGCCACGAACAGAAGCAATTTCACGTGTTTTGTAATTTTCAGACAAATCAGTCGAATGGAAACATATTTCATTTCAGGAAACACGTGTACAACTATTTTGTTTAAACTATTTAAAGTGGGTGATACAAATTTATCGACGAAAAAGAAAAAAAAAGAAGTTCCAAAGATATGTGTTTGCTAAAATGCTACCAGATTGTAGTTTTGTAATTGCGTTTTAGTGATTAATCAGGAAGAATGCAAGGTCATCAGATATTGAATTAAACGGTAAGAAGAATAAATTATTCATTTTTTCGAGCTCGTCCTCAGAAGGTCAAGAGAAATTGGTTTAAAATGATGAGAAACACACAGCTTACAACAGAATTTTACATCACCAATTTTGAACTCAAATGACTTGCTTACTTGTGATATTTCGTTCTTTAAAGACAAATTTGTCTTTTTCTGCGCTTTAATTTTAAATATTTCATATTTTTGTTTTTTAACAAATTTTCATGATTGAAAATTCGTTAGTCTTCCAACTGGATCCAATTACCACAAATTCTTTTTTTTTCTTTTTTTTTCACAACAGTTATTCTGTTTGATGGTCCATTCAAAATTGAGCGCTCCATAGCGTAGGCGCACTAAAAGACCAACAGATGGCGCTTGCACCTCAAATAAACTAGGAGCCAAACAAATAGCTGAGGTTAGGTTCGATAAAAGAGTTTTCTGAATTACTACAAGTAACGAAAAGTCAAACATCAAAATAAATTGTCTCATAGATTTAAGTTAAACGAATGTGATTAAATTTTGGGAGAAGAAATTGTGTACAAAATATTCAATAAAATGGCTTATTCAACGCACGCGTCAAGAGTTCGTTTATTATATAAAACCATTTTGCGGCTGCACAGAGGTAATTTGTGATAAATAATATTGAGAAAAAAAAAAACAACAACTTGAAACCAAATTGAAAAATGTTTGTTTATAATTGTTCAGGTTTACCTGCCGAATTGCAGCCACTTGGCAACAGTTATATGCGTGATGAATTCAAACGGCACAAAAATTGTAATGAAACTGAAGCAAAGATTTTTATGGTTGAGTGGACAAATTATGCGGTACAATTATCACAACAATTAGGATTAGGTGTGCGTGGCAAACCAAAAGGCTATGTTGGTGAGCACCTAAAAGTGGACGATTTAGATAAATTTAAAGAAGATCAAGTCGTTCAATTATACGAACTCATGAAAGCTGCAACGCACGGTGAAGAGGAAACTGAAACCGAATCTGTATCGAACAAACCTAGTTCAAATGACAAAGGTGACAAATGCTGATTTAGATTAAGAAGATTTGATTTAAAAAAAAAAAACAACAAAGTCAATTGTATAAAAAGAACCATGTAATGTAATTTATTAAAATATAGAACAAAATTGAGAGCAAATTCAAGACACAGATTGAAGTTCCAAGGATGATAACCATGAAATATTGATTCTTTTGGTGTATTTCATGGATTTTGTTTCTCATAAATTTTGTATTGATATTTTAAGCCATTCTCCTCCTGTTCGTCGCTTGGAATATCTTCAGGGTTTGGAATGATTTTGAATGTACTTGGAATATCTGGAAAGAATGCATCACATTCGAATTTTGCCTTGATATCCGTAAAATAGATACGATGACAGTAATCTGAAGCCATTGCTTCCTTGTACACGCTGTAACCACCGCAAATCCAAATCGATTCAATGCCGTTGCCCAAATCAGTGTCAATCAATTTGTTCATCGCCTGATTTAAGCTTGAGCAAAGAACAACATCAGCCGGATAATCGGAAGCATTCGATTTACTCGATAGTACAATATTGAGTCGATTTGGAAGCGGTCTTTTGCTAATTGGAATCCCGAAATAGGTTAAACGGCCCATAATTACAGCATTCTTTTTCAGTGGATCAACGGTTGATGTTGTCATTTTGTTGAAATACTTCAATTCATTTCTGGAACGAAAAAAATGAAAATCACCAATTTTGTCTGTTCTTAATTTGTGATTCAACTAATTGTAAGCACACGAAAACACATACTTCAAACGCCACGGTAAATTTCCTCTAAATCCTATGCCTGAATTTTCACAGGCTGCAACAATCAAATTGAATTTATTTTGCACCATATTCGTTTTGATCTAGATGAAGCACAATAATAAAAGCGAATGGAATCGTTAACTGTCCAACAAACAACAGCAACCAAACCACACACAAAAAAAAACAGTGATTGAAATGTTTAACCAGATTTCGCGGTTTTTTCATCGATGACGTATTGTGTTTGACAGTTGGTGAATCTCAGGGTTGAACGCAAGATAATAAAAAAACACTGCAGTTAAGATAGCATATTAGCACTTTATTAATCGATTGAGCGAAAAAAATCAAATAAATTGGATTTTTTTCAAGCAAATTGCGCCAAACATGGAAGAATTTTTGAATATATTTATTTAAAAAAAAAAAATGATTTGTTGCTGTTGATTTATCTCATTAGCATATTCTCAACTTGTCATATTTGTGTGCTCTCAACAACTTTCAAACAATGGCCATGTGTTTTTCTATTGCGCAAAAGCACCAATACGAATCTATTCGATTCGAAAGTATGAGCTGATCTGTCAAAAACAGCCGATGAATAGTTGTTTGTCCGTGTCGGACTCTTGCTCTCCTTCTCATGCTGATAAAGAGTTGTGAGCTTTGGTCTCATCCAGCGCATGAAAAGTTATTATGGATTTTAATTGTTGCATACACGCATATGTATTGTTGTGGAATTGGAACATTGACAGGGACGCACGCACACTCATGAGGCCCATAGCAGCGCAATATTACACCGAAGTCGGTGTACATTTGTGTATGTCATACACATGCTACAATACACACATGTACATAATCTATAGCAAAATATATTTTGCACAGTGAACAGAGAGTGAGAGAGAGTGAAAGAGAGAGCGCGAGACTATAATTGTCATAGCAGCAATAGAGGCATTGGCTTTTATAGAATTGCTTGCAAATTGAAACCGAGAGACATTTGATTTTAAGAATCACAATACCACACAGTCACATGAATCTATTCACCGATCTGATATTTTCGCTCAACATTATTGAGTGAAAGAGAGACATTTACAAAATAAAACAAAACTCGTAGTGTGTATAAATTCTGTCTTCAAATCAAAAATTCCGTCGAATATTGTATACACAATATTTCAGTTTAAAGCGGTTTAGTTGGCAACGGTTGGACACACATCAAAATCATTTTTCCCCATCAATCATCGAAAACCTTTCGCCGCATACACTTCACTGTTGCTGAAGTCTCTTCGGAATTTTCATTTTGGAGTTTGCTGCTGAAACAAAACAAAAAAAAAATTTCGAGTATTTTCTTATTGTGAGTTGAAATCGTCGATAGTGGTGTGAAAAGTGAGATAATTTTTCGTTAAGGGCATAGCAAAATCGCGTAATTTTTTGTTTTTTTTTTCTATTATTATGATTTAAAACAGTCAGACACTTCAGACTTTTGATAATGTGGTTGCTTTAAATTGTAAATACCGATGTGTTTTCATTTTGATAAACATCATTTGACATCGTTTCAACGAAGTTTTATCAAAACATGACCTTTACCATATACCAGAGGAAAAAAAACCAATTCGCTAAATTGTTGATATTATTTTTGTTTATTATCAATATTTGAAAGAAAAACGATCAAAATTCAATCAGGAAAATTTGTTGAGTTATTTTATTAACGTCAATTCGTTAGAAATTAAATTAATTGAATGAAAACAATTGGCAATTTCATTTGAAAATAGAGAAAAAGAACCATCACAATAAAAGAGAAATCATTAATCACAGTACACTTCGGTTAGAAGTGTGAGGACTGTATATTTTGTGTGGAAATGATACATTGAAACCTGAAGAAAATTGACATTATTTTTTTTTGCAAAACGAAAAGGTGATCAAATTTAACAATTTAAAACCACGTCATTTACGTGATTCAAGAAATCGCCCATAAAATTCACGTCAAACACGAAAATAGTAAAAAAAAAATAAAATATAATAAAAAATAATATCTTAAATCCGTAAACCAACAGTATCAACGCGCCGACAACAGACGCTAACCAAATAACAAACCAAGCGATCAAAGTTCACATAAAAACACACAAAAACCAAAACATACCGACAAATCACAACAAACATGAGGCTATTTTCACCGAGATTTGCCGCTTCTGTGCATAAAATGCTCGATTTTTATTCACAATTTAATCCATCACCGTTGTCAATAAAACAATTTATTGATTTTGGTAAGTTAAACATCCAGTTGAATATTTGTTATGTAAAATTAACAGTGAATATATAGATATAACAGGGATATTTAATTGAATTTTTTTTTATCGCATTGTTGATTTTGATTGAAATTGTCGTATTATTCATCTAAATTGTGATCTGTCATTCAAAAAAAAAAGAAGAGAAAAACAACTCATTTGATATCTCTTGTACAGTTTTGTTCGCTTTGCTAAGCGAATGTATGCGAGTGTACAGCGGAAGTGTCGCATCGTGTACATATGGAAGAAGATGAAACTAAAACAAAATACAAAATTACACATATTACATGTATCTCGATAAAATGATGAAAACGTCGTGATGAGCGGCTGCACTTTTTTTTTACTTGAGCTAGAGAATTTCATGCAAAGAGAAGATTTACAAAAAAAAAAACCAAAATCATTTAAATTTAAGTCTACACTTGTTGTCTGTTATAATTCTCATTCAATGGCCCAGAATGAAAGAATATATTATTTTATTGTCGTTGTTGTTGAAATTCGCATATTGTTGCAATTCTCTGAAATTGTTGAAGTGATATTTACAGCCAGCCAGCAATGTTACTGCCTGTCGATTTTTGCTGTACCGATTTATGCCAATTAAAGCAGCACAGATCAAAGTCCAAACTGGCTTGATTAGCACATATATGATTCGTTCGCATTGTAAAATAAAACGTATAATTACAGTGCGCTTGCAATGGTACGTCGGGTGAAAACCAGACACTCGAAACAAACAATAGTCAAACGACGATCCATGCCACACTATTAATTGTATCATATGTTGAACACAAAATTGCATCAAAAAAAACCACATCGAAACTTTTATTTTTCAAAGAAAAAAACAAACGGTGAATAATTTCATTTTTGAACAACACAAAAAATACGATATTTTTTACTTTTGATAAAATGTGGTGTGGGTTTGTTTATTTTCCTCTTGACGAATACAGCCAATCGATCTAATAGTTGATGATGCTTTTGTATGAGTGTTTATGAGTCTGTTTCGCTATTATGCTTGAATTTAAAAACAAGGTCGCTGTTGTTGTTTTTCTCTCTATACCCATGTGCGATAATTTACGTTTCAAGTAAGCTCGATCGTGAGTATATCACGGAGAACGGTAGTTCGTCACAGTGGCGCACTAAAAAAGACACTTTTTGGTATATGCCCCGAGGAGTCACAAATTGAAGACGACTCTAAAATTATAAATTTCATTTTTTTTGCCAGTTTTTCCAAATAATAAATAAAAAGTCGACTTCAATTTTTTTTTGTCACTTCTTTCTTGCCTGAAACCACAAAATCAACATTTTATCAATGCAGAATGCATTATGTGCAAAAACGAAAAATGTGCTTCATAAATTTTCATTTTTATGATGTTAAAAATGGGTTTTTTGCCTAAAAAAAATATATATATGAGCAAACTTTTGTATGTGCACTTTTCTACTGGAGTTCAGTCTTTTATGTTTGCTCAAAACCGTATGCACAAACGATTTTAGTGCATTTATATGTATATATTCAAACATTATACATATAAATTTACAAATGTTTGCCATTGCACAGATAGTGTAATCAAGGCTTAAGTCTTTTAAACTTTGTTCGGTGGGACCATTTGACTCTCTTTAGCCAAATAATTCAAATATAATGAATATTCTGGTCTTTCTATATATAAATATATACGTATAAAAAAAATTGTGCACACAAAAAAGTTTACGGTTTTGTACAGCACATATAAATGCGCATTGTACATACAAATAATAAATATACTCATCTGTTCAAAATTACATTGGACACCTTCATGATTGGTATAGCATTTTCTGCTGATGAGCTTGAGCATCAAATTGAAGAGAAAAAAAAAACACACAATTTATTCTTAACTTCAAGAAATTCAGACCAAACATTCGAAATTCATTTGATTTCAAATATTTTATTAAACATTTGTTTGAATACTATTCATTGAAACGGCAGAACAAAGAAAATGCCGTGAGGACATGCAAGCGTGCAACAAATAGTGAGGGGAAGTGTTTACATGTTACACACATATTCTACATGTTACACACACTGTTAGTAGTATGTGTGCAGGGTGTTCAGCTTAATACCACTTATGCTGCGCCATAGTAAATTTTGTCCGTTTCAATTGACGCACCATCAGAAGTATCGTACACACACACACACACACACACACACACATAGATTCAGATATGTGTATGTTATTCATAAGTATAATACCAGCATAAACATTTTGGAAGTTTAACGGACTTCTTTCATGTAGCATGCGTCATTTTTAAACGCCAGATGTTGGTTTTGTGTTGATCAGTAAAGGTGTAGTTTTAAATACTATTGCATTAATTCAAACGTATTAAGTCGCCTCAGTTACAGTAAAAAGTGATATTTCTTTGAAACTATTTGGCAAATCGAAAGTGAACAGTTAAAATCGGAAAAATTTTAATTAAGTGAATTAATATTGTTACATTTCAAAACCCATACAATATGTCTCATTATACCAATCCTGCTTTTTGTCAGAAAAGTGAATTTTATTCGCCTTCATTTTCGAATAAAGTGGAAAATAATAGTGTGTCAAAACGATATGATTTCATACGGTCGCAGAATGTATGGGCTGATCAATCCATTCAAGGAGGACTACAAAATCATCGAAATGGACAACAACAACAACAACAACAACAACCAATTAACCAAAGAAAACTACCACCAAAGCCCGGAACCAAAAGTATTCATTTAAATACTGTGTATGCTGAATCCACAGAAGCAAATTCAGCAAAGTGTCAGACCACGAAAACTCAATTAATTCCGAACGGATATGCATTGGTACCACTTGAAGAGCTGCCCAATTCAAGTAAAGACCGTTACGCTATTTTACCAGCAGCAGAGGCACATATGCTGCATAACAGTTCAATCCGAAAATCACGTAGTCAGGAAAATCTTGATTATGTTGGCAATGAGTTTGCCTACGAAGATGAAGATAGTTTTACTAGTTTACCCGTTTTTACAACGCAAGACGATAGTCAAAAGATTGTGCCGGCATTTTCATCTGATTTTCTAAATAAATCAATGGTGTTGTTAGACCAAAGTAGCATGCAACGATATACAATGGTACCAACTGATGATGACGAAGAGGTAGTTGACTCAAATCATGAAATTATCGAAATGTGCAACGGCCGTGCACATCGATATGCAGTTATTCCAACAGATGATGAAGAAAAATCGATGCAAAGCGATTGTGGTGCTCGATTGAATAAAATACATTCAAAGACTATTCTAAGGCAACCAATCGAATTTGAAACATTACAAAAACCAAATACATCGTTTGGTAGAATTCAAAGGTATAATGGTGGCGGTTCAAACAGGCGCATTCAACCAGAACCAAATCGCACATCGAGTAACCAAATTCAGCCACCATCAATGCATAGCGACGGATTTCCAAAAGAATTGCCAGTTACACCGACAAAAAATTCAACAGCCACACAACGATTACATGAACTCCTGTCAACACCACGTAAATGCGATCAAGAAACACTTCAACGCCATGGAAGCTATCAAACCATTTTGCAACGATCACCAACTCACATTCCACTGCAACAGAAGAAATTACATTATGGAATTCGAACAATGCATGTACAAAACGTTGAAAATCGAACAACGGCTATAATTCCACCACGACTTCAACAACAAATGGCTTTCAATGAAACAACATCATGCAACGAAAAAACGTTGCCAAACGATACTTTTCAAAAAAAAGAAAATGCAACTATTACAATTGGAATAATTTCTTTAATGCTGGTTCTAACCGGAGTGTTAAATTCTGGATTGTGTTTGTATATGGTATCTGATGTAGGTGGATTAATTTTACTGTGTTAATTTAACCAGCCAATTGTCAGATAAATTGATAATTATTATGTCAATTTTACAGATGCGAAGATCATATTATTTAGATTTGGGTATGATATCAGGTTTTGCAGCTGCATCTTTGGGAACAATGGGATTCAGGTCACGCCAATGTAATTGGTTACCAAATCGAAATTATATCTCCGGTAATAATATTGTAATAAACAACAGTTCAAAGTATATGAAAATTAATTAAAAACATTTAAAAACATTTTATGAATAGGCTATGTTCTTGTGACGGTTTGTTCATTACTCAACTGTTGTGGACTATTGGTTTTATTGGGACTGAATCCATACCCGGGTACACCTTTCCATGACTTGACTACTGGTGTTATTCTTGCACTTTCATCGCTAATACTGCTGATGATTAGTTTGGGTGTTATTACTTCAAAGTGGTGTATTGCACCACCACCAGACAATAGAGTAGACGTTTATTAGACTATTATTTCGGCAAACCATAAATATTATTAAAATTAACATTACACACAAAACTCCACCGCATACATTTATACACAAAAATGTATTGAGTATCTTTTTCTATTTTAAAAATGTGTATAGGCTGCACATATGCGCTACAAATGTTGTGCTCCGCAATGGCACTGCTTTTGTGTAGCGAATGTATGCAGTCCATACACATTTTACATAGAAAAAGATTTTCACTGCATTTTCGTGTGTAAATGTATGCGATCGAGTTTTGTGTGTATGAATTGTACTTCTGTAAGTTAGGATCGAACGGAACGAAATGATTAGCATTGTATTGTATGGTCAGTTAAAAGGATTAAGGATTTAGCTTTCTCATTCAATTATACATTCACTTTCATTGAACGCTGAGTTTTGCGGAGATATCCGGTGAACGCGATAACGATAAAGACAGAGTGCGTTCAATAACTTTCTTTATTTGCGGTAGATTGCAGCTCACACTATACCTTATAAATCTGCATGGAACCAATTGAGTGGCTATGAATAGAAATGAGAGTACAGTATCACCTAAGCAGATTTGCAACATGAAAAATATTTCGAAAAAATGCAACATAAATTCTGTTTAAGCAAAGACGCAACAGATGGAAATCAGTTGTACCATGCACACTGCGCGACAAGAAAAATGTATTAGTAAAAAAGCAACACAATTCCAAAATCATGATGCTTTTTTTCCAAAAACAATTTTCATGTTGCACTTTTGCTGGAGTGTTCTCAAATTCGCATGTTTATTCCCAGCCACTCAGTTGTATTGTGAAACTCAACAAGTTTGGGTTAAGTGTTAGGTTTTATGAAAATAAATAAAAGTTGCACGAAAATTGTTGAACAAAATTGTTTGACGTGGTAACGTATTAAGGTACACTTTTTTTCTATAATTAATTTATTTATTTATATATAAATATAAATTAGTGAAATTTCCTATCTATTTTTTGCCTAAATTAACAGTTTTCAATCATGTCGAAATCTAATAACTAACAAATAAACACTATTTATATATTGATATTTTATTATAGAGATACGAGTGCTTTTAATAAACAATTCAAACGCTTAATCTGGGCTTTGTAGTACGAATACCACTCGCCTCCCTAACAACCCCTCTAACCCCTTTAACCCATACTATTTTGAGAAGCACTATCGAATGGCATTAACAGTTTACCGCTATCTTCCAAAACCCATTTACCCCTCCCAAAATGCTTTGTTCCCATTCTGACCTATTAAAAATTTCCAGACCTAAATTTGGGCTTTGCAGCAGGGACCTTTGTATCTGACCTTCACCCCCTAATCCATGCTCTTTTGAGGAGCACTATCGAAGGGCGCATTAGTTCATCCCTCCTTTCCCCTCCCAAATGCTTTGTTCCCATAGTAACACCATGAAAATATCTCCTGGCCCAAGTGGTTGAGGTCTTTGGAGTGGGGTTACCCGTCCCCTACTCCCAAATTCACTGTTTTAGCACTCCTAACGCTCTGAAAAAGCTATAAATACCATAAAATACGATTGAATGATCTTGAGTACTTTCGGTACTTTTAAGTACTCTGAAGTATGCTAAAGTACTCTTAAGTACCCTTAGGTACACCAGAGTAAAAATTTAGAAAAAATCCACCTCTTCTTATGTCTCCCCCTCACCAAGTGTTTAAGGATGTTCCCATACGCTTCAAGAACTATTTTTTACGCCCCGGGTAGTTTTGAATACCCTCGGGCACTGGCCCACTCTAGTCTACATTCATAGTAACACGTGATGGGAAAATTGTTGAATTATTTATACCTATGGAACACAAATAAATATTTCACTAGCGCCACGGAAAATGTGATATCAGACATTTTTTGGAATAACACAGACAGGAACCTTCTGTACGCCACTCTCTTTATACCTCGTTCAGAAGTTTTTTTCATCTAATGTATGTATACTAGACAAACACATCCACTCGCATTCTTTGCGCTAATTCATTTTAAGTGGCTCATATTAGTTTGACTGTTAACCTCATAGTGTACTAGGCTCATTCAAGCGCCAGATTCTATTAGAGTAGGCAATCATTTCTCATTTCAGTAGGCAATCATTTCTCATTTTTAGCTTACATAGCTTATTACCTTATTCTTATATATTTCCTGTTGGAAATCATAGGCTTTTGCTTATTCAATGACTTGAAGAGCCTCTTCTCGAATTTGCTATGAAAAATAATTAGAAAAATTCCATCTCGAAACATCCTATCACGCTCTAGATAAAAAATAACCGAACAAATAGCATATGCCAGTGAAGGTGATAATATATGCGAGATAACTGAATATTTTGTTTTGCGATGACTTGTTTTGGAAAATAAAAATAAATGGTCAAGTACCGTGCCGAACAAAATATTTGTTGTGTTTATTTTTTCTTCTCATTTTGTGCAACCAAACATTTGTTTTTACACATTTTTTGATGATGCTAAAAATAGTCCAAAAACAATTTCCATATCAAAATTCGTTAGAAGCATAGGGCAAATGTAATCAAATGTTGTGCATTGGTACGTCTAACTAGATTCTCATAACTCATATACATTGTCAAAATAGAAAATTCAAGAGTTTTATTGCAAACTTATATTGGGCTGTTATTGAATTATTACATCGCATCAGGTGTTTTTAACTCATTCAATTTACTGAATGCGGTTTTTTTCTGATAAACAAAATAAAGTAATCCACGATTATTACCGCTGATAACAAGACTATTTACCCTAGTCTCGGCTCTGTACACTATCTGTTTGTAGATAATTAAAAAGCATAAGGTCATTTTCATTCAGAGTACGAGACTCCGTTTTAATTTGATTGACATTAAATGTATTATATTTTTGTTTGGGTAAGAATTCTCTCCATCTGGTGTTGATGTAAGACTACATAGTATCAAAACAACTCAGCTCGTAAATTGAGAATGTTCATCTTTAATGAGCAACACTCAACACAGCGAAGTTGTGAATACAATTTGAACACTATGTAAAATGTAGTACAATAAAAACACAATAGTTTTTGAACGTGAGCGGCAAGAGGAAATTGATTTCAATGAGAATTTATAAGTCTGTTATCGTTTCAAGCTAACAAGCAGAAAATTGAGCAAACACACCATCACACATATTCTGCTCGTAATCTATATGATTTGAAATAAAATTTGTTTAGAGTCAACTTGTTTCAGTTAGCACGACTACCATTTGACCACTTGTGACAATAATAATCGGGATTTCCATTTTGTTAGATGTCACATTCAAAATTGTAAGCGTACATTTGGAATGCACATTTGAAATGCCACGATCAACCAATATCACGGCAATATTCAAAGTACTTTTTTGTTCATCTTCTTCGTTTACATAAACTAATAAATATTATCGCATTCACGTAATCAACAAAAGTGATTGCTTTGAAGAAGAAAATAAACTAAATCAAAAATCAAATTACAGCATTGGACTTATTGAATATCAATATTTCAAGCCAGTTCTTAAACGATGGATGGTCACTTGTATTCGATTTTGATAATACGACAACTTGACAACGAACTTTTTAGAACAACAACAAAAAATCAAGTTTTTCGTTGGTAAAATGCACACATGTTATTTGTAATTGGTTTTCACATAATCTATTTTTGTTTGGAACACACAGATGTGTTGAACCAAACGAAAGCTTCCAGTTTTTACCCGGAAATTTCTAGTATTCTAATTTAAATTTGTAAAAAAAATGGACAGAGAAATTGCGCAATATTCTAACGCGTAATCGAAGGTCATAATTCAATTGAACAATATTAAATGTTGTGAATTGTGTTTATCACACAGTAATATCATAGCAATATCATAACAATAAATCCTACACTGGCAAATTTCCATATAGATCACACTGTCATGTGAAATTGATTCATTTGCTGTGTGTCATTTGTGTTCGCATGAGAAAAATAATAAACAATTCTCATGATGTGGTGAATATGGCAACCGAAACCGATTTAGATAAGGTTTATTTTTCTTAATCAGTCGGCTAATCAAATTGAATACAAATTTTGCATTTCATTACATCAATCAATTGTGAGTACATGGGACTTGCACGATACTGTTAATAGAAGAAAAGAAAAATTAAAATCTTTTCACAAATATAATTTATTTTTATAATATGTTGGAATACTCGTTGAAACTTCAAAGTTGTAAATGTAAAAATCACTCTCTTATATTCACGCCAATGCTTCACATCGATTCCACTGATTAACATCGAAATCAATGATAATTTCCATGGCGCTATTTTTAGAAACAATCTTTCAAATGTTGAAGATGAGAGTGAAAAAAAATAATGTGTGAATATAAAGCTTCATCCGTTCAATTAATTGGCTTGCTTGCCGTGTATTTCTTCCTTTATTTCACCATAATTGCAGTTGATATAGATTTAGCATTTTTCTGGAACATTTACACATTTTCTTACCAAATTCTCGTGAATTATTCGGTTTTTTTTTATTACATTTATGACCAACGGAGTGTCACAACGACATTGCAATATGACATTTCTGAATCATATACGATCAAAATAATCGCAAACTTTAAACGAAACAGTATCAAACATGACGTCATTTTGTTGCGTACACACGACAAGTACATGATTGAATGCTGTTTTTTTGTTTGTTTGTTTTTTTTTGTAATTTATTGCCTTCTGCGGTTGGCCTAGGCGGCGGCTATGACATTATCGGCATAAGGCCTTTTCAATCGCATGTGATTGAATTTCAAATTCAAAACGAACCAACAAAGTGTAAATAATCAATTGAAATTTAATGATAGATACAAAATAACAATTTATTGATGCTGTAATCAGGTCGGTTTGAGAGCGCAGCTTCTGCTGCAAAAAGATAACATGCCATAGGCCATTTTAATCAAGCCAAGTGGTGGTTTACGCATTGCTGGTGGATTTGGCTTTTTGAATTTTCCAGTGAATTAACCCTTTATTAGAACTTATTCACACAACAACCAGCTGGTTTGTCATCAAAAATGTAATAAATATGATTGTAATAAGCATCAAAGTTGCTGCAGCAACATCTATAATCTTTTCTTTCTTCTATTGAACGTTCTTAAATTAGATTTCAAGCATTCCATCTAAACATGGCAACCTAAGCCACAGCGCAAAGTACATTGCTATAGCATAACACTTTTCGTGTTCAATAATTCATAATATTATCGATTTTCGGTGAGGGTAAAAAAAAATTGTTAAACTTGACTGTCCAACATGAGCAGGCAATTGACGTACAAAGTTCACCAAACTGTTGCGAACCAGTTTTAACTGGATATAACGATAAACACCCGATAGCTGTGTGAAAAAAGTAAATTTTTCCTTCTTTTTTTTTGCTATCACAAGCCATTCCGTGAATAAGGAACAAAAATGCTGAATGAAGTAAACAATAATTAGGGCCATTGAAACACGAATCTTCAATAAATTGACTATGGTTCTGATCATCAATCATTTTTGTTTAAATAATAAACATGATATTTTCGTGTTTTGTTTATTTAACTTTCTGTAATTAAAAGAGAAAAAAATGAACAATTCGAACATTAACATCAAAATAGTTGGTTAATTGATCGAAAAACAAGGCGACAACCAAAAAAATTAATATTCTCATTTGATGGATGACTCGTTACATTGACAAAATAGAATATATGCATTTGAAATTTGGACTGTGATTGATTTTGCACCAACTCATTAGGCACTGGACAATGTGATTACAATTGATTTTGTTATGAACCTTCGAACATTTTAAATGAACATTTTAAATGAACATTTTCCGATTAAATTTTCCGCTGATCCGTCCAGTCCGTTTTGTATAGAATTGAATATATATAGAATTTTTATTTATAATAGAAATGAAACGACAATTTTGTTGGAATTCCGTTCATGAAATTCCATTCGGAAATGGCGATTTTAATCGAAACGTCACACGTTCAATGGAAGAAAGAAGGAAGGAGGAACCAAGAAAAAAAGCCGCAAAACACAAACACCAGAGAAAAATCAATTCATTCTCAGTGCAAAAACAAAGCCAAGGTTAATAGATTGGATGCATATATTGCGGGGTGTGATATGTGTGTTCGTCTATGTGGTGGTTGGTTCATAAAATACAACGGCGCACTGGGTGCAAGTACACACACGAAGGACAATTGTTTTTGTATTGTATGACGCCAAGTAGATAAATACCGACAAATCTTACACTTTACGCTAAAACATTTGTCTATATTATTATTTTATTTTATTTTTTGCACAGCGATATTTCGTGTCCGCGATTGACGTGAATCAGTGACAAATGCAAGAACGTAGGCATTGGTTATATTTATAATACGAATATAAATGTCTATAGAATATGTATAAAATTATCCATACTGATATCAAAGTCCAATGAGTAAGCGATCTCGTTGTCTCCGATGTCAAACGCGTATGTTCGAAGTTGTGGACTTTGAGCCAAAACTTGTGCATTATTCCGTTGAGTTTATTGAGCTTAGCCATTCCGATGACTACACAGATGCTTCGTTTGGTTGTTGTGTTTGTTTTTTTTTGTCATTCGTTATTTATGCATCCAGTTATTTCAGAAATGAAAAAAAAAATATTCATTGCGTCAATGGATCTAGTCAATTCCGTATAAGCATCAGGGAATTTACATCAACAGATCTTCGTTGACCTACATTTTAAATGAGAATTCTTTTTCCATCAAAATAAAAGTTTATGCTATTGCTTGCGAATTTGTTATCGAGTTTGGATTGCTGTGTTTGTCACATCACGCATTTTACAGCTAAAAACAAACCCCAAACACGCAGGATGTAAAACTTCAACGAGTTGGATAGTGGATGGAAAATTTAACGTTCACATTGAACCTGAACAAAATCAAACCAAATACACTCATGATTTGCGTCATCTTTCGTTGGTCTGCAATTTCAACCACAAACATCTCTGTAGTATGAGGTCTGTTGCATCTGTCATTAGCATTGAACATCTTTTTTTTTCAAATGTTATTTCGTATTTACATGTGAACTGTACTGTTCTTTATGGTTTCAATGGCTCAGGATAAAAATAATTACATATATTTTATTCGATTGGAATTAGATCAAGATCCTAGCACCTACAACTTTAACGGTAGATTGAAATTGAATGAGGCGAATCACTTTAATTTGATTGAGATTACATTTTATTCAAGTGGGAATTCATTTTTTTGTTTGTCTCATTTAAATTATTGATTTCTCGATTTCAATGGATATTATTACGTAAATTGTTTTTTGATTTAAACGATCGACTTATGAACGTGAAAAGCACTTGTTTGTCTGTTCAAATACATTGATTGAACAATTTCAAATGCAAAAAAAATCGCAATAAACAAGACGTAATTGGATTCTCCTAATTGGTAATCGATTTCAATAAACTCAAATAAATTGGAAATTTCTATTATTAAAATGCTGTTTTTTTTTTAATGTTCGTTGAAAATTCGATAACGATTTTTCTATTTATTATACTTTTTGAATGGCATACTGAAAATCATCGGTTCATAATTTGGAATAACAAATAAGCTCATATAAGCTTCATCGTTTGCACAACAATATACAGCAAAATATATGAGAAAAACAAAAATAACGAATGAAGAGAGAGAAAGAGAGCGAGAGAGAACTTATCGCACAAATAATGAACAATAATAAAACAACCGATATTTATGAGTGTAGGCCACACAGAGCGTACACATTGATATTTGTGTATGTATGAATGAAAAGAGCGATGACGTCACATCATCATAACATACAAATAGCATTGATAAACAACTCACACCCAGCGGTTTAGTTCGTTTTTTTCTATTGCCACGATCTTTACCAACTTTGTTTATTACGATATGAAAAATATCGGAATTCGATTCGGAACTTTTGCTGTGTATGATCAACAATTTCACGAACCGAAAAAAAATGTGAAAAAAAACAGCGCAAACGATATTTTGCATAAACAACATTACGTTCCATCTGAATCGCCAGACGATATAATGGTTCGCATGCAAAGTTCAAAGTCATTAAACCAGCTGTTAACGATTCAAAATGGATCGTCATCGAAAACATTCTTCCAGATAAACAACAAAAGAAAAAACAACAAATTATATACACAAAATATTTACGCAACACACAAACATTGTCTCAAAGCTAAAAGAAATATTCTCACTAAAGTAGGCCCGTCTAATTGATTCACTTTTTAAAAGACACCACTGACCACACAGCTCATTTTGATCCAATCAGATGTTTTCATTTCGATGTGTGCAAAATAAAAACAAGAATCACAACATTCGATTGTTGTAGTGTTTTTGCCGTAAAATCTGCAAAAATAAACACACACACACACATACACAAACACATCAATGATTTCGTGTGAATGCCTTTGCATGTCTTCGAATGTTTCAGATTTTTTTTGGCCATTACAATGTATACAATTCGAATGAATGCTATTTATGGTACAGATATAGCGATATTAAAACAGTGTCATACAGACACAGATTCAGTTATCTAGTTTACCAGACCAGATGATAAGCGTTTAAATGAACTAGAGTGGTATTGGTATTTTAAAAATGTTGATCGATTTGGAATCGTCAAGTACAAATCAATCGATGAACGATTAGAATATCCCATTCACCATCTGATTATGTATCACTTGAATAAATTCCAAGTAATATTCAAAGCACGTGCGTTCATTGTCGCTATTTTCTTTGTTCTTGTCATTTCCTTCCCGTTTTTTTATATATATATATTTTGTATAACTTTTGACATTCGACATTAATATAGCGACATGGGCCCGCACCTATAGAGTATGAATATTGCAAGTACCATGAAATAGAAGGCGAAACGAAAAATTGAAAATGGAATATCAATTCGCCAGCAGTGGAACAAGGTTTCCAAATTTAAATGTAGATAGAAACCAACAGTTGAAAATCCGTAATGAAATGCTCGCCATTTGTTTGCAATTTAAATGAAGTCATTAGGCGAAATTCGTTTTTATGTAGATTATATATATATTTTTGAGTTGTTATTTCCTCAATTCAATTGATTTAATTCAATTTCGGTATGTGTGTGTGTGGAATTGTATGGATTTTATCACTGTTTAACCAACAATACCAGTGTGTCGATTATTTTTTGTTTTTGTTTTCGATGTGGTTCGAATTCAGGGCGCAATTTTAAAAATAATACTACACATTGAATGCTTTGCTATGCGCTCTCGAAATATCACCAAAACACATTGTCTGGCAGCTCATTTTATTGCTTTCACTTCCGTGGTGAATAAATACGACAAACCAAATAAAATGCGATGCGATACAAAAATAAAAAAAAAATTAAACAAGAAATTCGGATTTAGAGTTTTGTTTATTTTCATCTAATTTTTTTTGTTTGGTTTTTTATTGTTCTCTTTCATTTAAATAGGTCTAAATGCATGTGAAAAGAAATCGTATGTCTTTTTGCGTAAAGAACTACCGGTTCGATTGGCGAATATCATGAAAGAAATTGCATTGCTACCGGATAGCTTATCACGAACACCGTCAGTTGGTATGGTTAGTTCCTGGTATGCACGCAGCTTTGAAGAAGTGTTACGCTATGAACAATTGGAAGCAACCACAACAAATATGGAAAAGTGCGTAGAATTTTGCACACAAAATTCCGATTCGATTGAATTGATTGTTTTTGGGGATTTGGACATTTTAATGGATTTTTATTGATTTTTGCGTTGTTATATAGTTTTTGCCGTGATTTGGTTAAAATTCGTGATCGTCATTCGGATGTGGTGCAAACCATGGCACAAGGTGTCATCGAATTAAAAGAGCAACGCGGCGGAACAGTTGAACCATCAATGGAACTATCGATACAATACTTTTTGGACCGTTTGTATATGTCTCGCATCAGTATTCGTATGTTGATCAATCAGCACAGTAAGTGAAACAACACCCCATTGACTCCACGAAAAATATCTTCCTCGAATCGAGTTTTTGATAATGATTATGTAATTAAAATTGTGTTTCAACCAATTCCCATTTTCAGCTCTTTTATTTGGTGAGATTCCACAGCAAGGCCGACACATTGGTTGCATTGATCCATTGTGTGATCCGGGTTCGGTGGTAATGGATGCATATGAAAATGCACGCTATCTGTGTGATCAATACTATTTGGCTAGTCCAGCGCTAAAATTGACACAGCATAATGGTGTTGAACAGGATGCACCCATTCGAATTGTATATGTACCATCACATTTATATCACATGCTATTCGAATTATTCAAGAATGCGATGCGTGCGGTTATGGAACATCATGGTGATGATTGTGACAATATACCACCGATTGAAGTGACCATTGTTAATGGCCGTGAAGATATTTCCGTAAAATTATCGGATCGTGGCGGTGGCATACCTCGATCACAAGTCGATCAGCTGTTTAAATACATGTACAGCACAGCACCAAAACCGTCACCATCACATTTGCATACAGTACCATTGGCTGGTTATGGTTACGGTCTGCCAATATCACGTCTATATGCTAGATATTTCCAAGGCGACCTAGTTTTATATTCTTGTGAGGGATACGGCACTGACGCTCAAGTCTACTTGAAAGTAAGAACATTCCCCCATCCAATGTAATAAACTATTCCACTTGCTGGCAATTTATCATTTGTCATCGTTTTTTTTTTGTTGTTGTTGTTGTAGGCTTTCTCTGATGAAGCAAACGAATTACTGCCGATTTTCAATAAAACCAGCTCACGTTTCTATAAAGCTACAGTACCAACGGGCGATTGGTCCAATCAGGTAAAATACAAGAAACACCACAACTCTCAGACAAACAAGACGAGCACAGAAGCCCAAGCTAATATCAATTAGACAGCCCAATCAACAAATCTTCAAATTTATCAACGGAACCCATTTTATTTTTCGTTTGAGACTATATTTTGTTCTAGTTCTTCTTCTGTTCGTTATTTTGATTCTTAAAACCAATATTTGAGTTTTATGTTATGATTTATTTTACGCTAATGGGCCCAAAAAAAAAATTCTATCGAATACTGAAGCCATAACATGAACATATACTTTGAATTAATTGGTAAATATTGCGCTTTCAAAATCCATTGCAAATTTTTAAGTTGATTTATTTATTATCGATTTTATGCATTCACATCATTTGCATGCGTCCATTTGTTTTGTTGATCATCTTATTGTTTGCGGTTTCATCTTAAAAAACGCATTTTTGAACCAAAATCGATCGAAATGAAATCAAAAGTGTTTGTAATGTTCATAGAATTGCCATTCTAGCATTTGTTTACATCGAAAACCCATAGCCACTTTCAAAGGCCATTTGCTTGATAAATCATTAAATATATACTATGTTTTTTTATTTTTCAAACTAAAATTGCTAATTATAATTCTGTTTCGTCTTCATTCAGTCTTCAAATATGAATATTCGGCAAATAAATGCATCGTCACCATCAAAAAGATCGACATCTTCAACGCTAGCTGCAACAGCATCACAACCAACAACATCAACTGAAACTGATCATGTCACAGTGAAAACACGATCCTCATAGATGAATTACGAGATTGACTTATTTCATGCTCTTGAAATGCATATCCAGTTTCAGATGTGCGCTGCTGATAAATACTCAAACCAAACATGAAGGGTGCAAAGCTGTGAGATGTTTGTCATCAATCAGAGAACAAACAAACAAATTTCTATCATCACGGAGTTTTTTTTTTGTTGTACGATGCGGTGAAACTGCACAATATCCCAGGGACGCAAGTCGTTACCCATTCAATTGGTTTGATAATGTGTAAATTTATAATAAGAATTTTTCGCGAATCGAATTTCTGTGTTGAGGATTTTTTTTTTTCGTTTAATTTTACTTAAAAATTCTATTTCGTTAGAAGCGTTGTCAGTAGACCATTTTGCACGAGAGCAACACAAATGCCAGATCCCAGATATTATAATTTATGAAACAAAACGAGAAAAAAAAACAACAACAATTTAACAAATTCCATTAAGCTAAATCAAGATGTAATTCAAAGAAACGATCTTGACGAATTCTTGTGATATCTATGTAAAAATGAAAATCCAAAAAACAACAAAATTTACTAAAAAAATAAAATAAATCATGTTTGTTTTATTTAACAAGAGTTTGGTTTGAAATTTAGAACAAAATCATACCCATTTGAAGCGAAAATTATGTATCCTCCCCCCCCCCTTCCCATGAACACGATTCATTCCGAAATTATTTTGAATCGAACTAAAAAATGAGCTTTTTCATAGACAACATTGACTACCTTCAAAAAAAAAGTAGTAGCTTTTTCAAAATGACAATGTAATAAAGAAACAAAGAGGCTAAACAAAAAATCCAACACACATTGTTATCACCATTTCAAAATGTCAACAAGACCGTGAACTAACAATATATTGATGTGAAAATAGAAGACAAACAAAGCAAAACTTTATTGTTAACATGTTTTTTTGTTTGATAATAATATTAGAACCAAAAGTCACAACTAGATAGATACACAGTTTGACAATGGACTGAATAGAAATGTGTGCATCTAAATGGCTCAGTCTCAATAACGATTATCCTTTATATTTGGCACACTTGGGCCAAATGAATTGGCAAATACATAAGTATACACTGGACTAATTTAGTCCAGCACATCATTTTTATTTAGTGATCGTTTGAATTTGAACCAAATATGTATAAATTACGAGAAAATGGCGTTAAGAGAAATCGACCGTTCACTGTCTTTAGAAGTGATTTCAAAGAATTCAACTATTTTTCATGTAAGGTGTGTTTCTAAGAAAAAAAAAAATGGTTATCAAATACTTTAATGATAAAAAAACCGAGAGTTTTTTCAACAAAATCTAACATAAATCAACCATCTGAAGTATTTAACATTTGAATTTATAAGCGATATCACAGGATCTATCAAACCAAAACCAAAAAAAATGTTGTTGTTCAACGAAAATAGAATTGTATCTTAGGTGGATAATTTCAAACTGCATACATTTCCATTGTCCCAATTACGCAACAAATTAAAAATTAAAACTTTCCAACTAATACTATGACTGTCATTTTTAATTCGAGTTTTTGTTGTTGTTGTTCTGTTTCAGCTGTGAAAATTCGCACGTAATTTGTGAATGTGTGATTTTGGGGGTGATTTTCTTGTTTGTCTCTGAAATGTTTCTTCTTCATTTGCACTTGGTATTATGAATTTGTCTAATTAGAAAATCTTAAAAAAGGATGTCATTGATTGAATGAAACAAAATTCTAATTACAAAACTAAAACTTTCGTTGGATATAGATTTCAAATCAATGTGAAAGAGAGAGAAAACCTTGGTTCGTACCAAGGTAACAGCATTTTGACAAAACGGCAAATTGAATCATTTGAAAACGAATGAATTTGATACATGCGCCGCAGCCGCCAACTCAAATCCAATTCACACACACAAATGCAACCGGTAAACGAATTGAAAATCAACAAAACGGTACCGGCTTTATTTTCAATCAACCTCGGATTCGCTGCAACTTCATGCGCAAGGAACACCAACATTGTTTATTTTCATTTGACTAAAAAAAAAAAAAAAAAATTTGCCCCCAAAATTTACAAACCATTCAGTGATAATAAATAATTGTTAAATAAAATCATAATTGAAATGTATTTGTAATTTGGCGAAAAAAATGCTCAATTTTTTTCCAATTTACAATGCAATACATTTCGAATAAGAAATGTTTTGAAATGTGTATACATATAGAAAATGTATTGCGTTTGTGTTGTACACATTGGTTTTTAGCTTTTGAGTGTTGTTATGTTGCACAAAGTGGGCGCGCGCCTTTTTACCTATATTGAAACTTGTACATTGGCATTGGAGACGAATGAAAGTTTTTTTTTTGTGGTAACAGTGTGTGCGTGTGTAAATGAACGAGCCGATAGAGAATAAAAAGAAGAAGTAGAGGAAAAAAATAAAAACAACAACGAAAAAGCCGACGCGAAGAGACGCTGATAAATTGGAACCCAATGCAACTGAAGTTGCAGTGAATTAAAACGATTTGTATGTTGTCATTTGTATTGCTTATTAGCAAAAACGCTAACACAGGTAACAAATGGACAAAACGTATTTCTTATTGTAAATTCGTTTCGATTATTTTTTTTTTCTCGATCGAACAAGAAATTAACAATTCAACACACCAATTATGAAATTAAATTCGATTCATTTGAAAATTGTATTGGTTCATTGTATGCTTGACACTTGTCCCATATTTTCATTGGAATTTGTTTTTTTTGCGTGTGTGTGTGTGTGAAACAATATGCTAACCGTTTACAATTTATAACTGAATGTTAATAAAATATGAAGAAAAAAAAAATTGAAATATGAAAGAAAATTAGTTGCCCGAGAAAAAATCTCTGTTTTTCCGAGACGGTATCAAATTAGTATCCATTCTTTAGATTATCTGTGAAATTTCAAGAAAACTTTTCTTTAGTAAACATTCATTGTTGACATCGACCATTCAAATATGAAACAACAACGAAAATTGTGCTCAATTTAAGTCGGAATCATATAAGAGAAATGAAATGAAATTTCCAATGAAGTGCAATTTCACTGCTAAATTTTCACGTTGCCATCAAAAATGTTATTTATTTCATTTTGTTTCGTTGAATTTTGAACTGTGTTCGATCAGTGTTTACATTTTTGGATAGTGCGCTCTCACCGTAAAGGTCACTAGCAAAAGAAGAATCGCCATTCAAAACAGAAAGCCGCTGTATTTGAAAAAGAAAAAACCAATACCAAGAGAGAATTCGCTGCCGATGTATCGAGAGAGCCGATCGAAACGAATATTGAGCCGAAACCGTTTGTAATTTCATTCGTCGCATTCGAAAAATTATTGACAATGGCCGTTTTGCCGTGTACGTATATGTTGTCAGATGTCGAGAAAAGCGACAATCAAAGCGATATCGGCTTGTAATGGCGACCGTCAGAAAATTATAATGTACTGTGTTTCAGTGTACGAAATGCAATAAGAAGAAGAAGTAGAATATAAGCACAAAAAGAAAAATATTAAAATTGAAGTGAAGTTAAAGTAAAGTAAAGCACAGCTAAAGAAGTGCACACAGAGAGCGAACGATCGAGCCAAATGGACGGCAAAAAATTCAAATAAAACCAAGCAAAAGAAAATCTCCCCCGAATTTACTTTTTTTTTATTATATCGAATGGTGTATATGCGTATGTGTACGTACGTATATATTTTAAAATAATATTTTAGCGTTGTGTTTGATTTTAATTTTGGCACAATTGACTTGGTTTCGTGCGAAGTAACAGACGATATACAGAAGAGCACACACAAAAAAAAAAAAGAAAACGAAAAGAGAGAGAGACCAAAAAGAAAATAAATAAAAGAAAAAAAAAAGATACGAAGAGATTTTGACAGCAAATTGTTGGTGTTGTGTGTGATATGTTGCAATGGAAGGATCAGTGCTCAAGTGGAAAAGAGTGCTTAATCCAACAGGACCACAGCCAAGACCTCGCCATGGTCATCGTGCCGTTGCGATCAAGGAATTAATGGTCGTCTTTGGTGGTGGAAATGAGGGAATTGTGGATGAGCTTCATGTTTACAATACGGGTGAGTATTTCGTTGATCTGGGTTCCCTTTTTTTCTCTCTCCCAATCGATGGGCCCACTTTTTTTTGTATGATGTGAACCACAAAAAAAAAAAATTGTGTTGGTCTCTGGACAAGTTGATTTCGGGAATTCAATCATTTGGATCGAAATGTGTGAGATTTGAGTGCGAATGCGATTTTTCTTCTCAATCCATTCACAAAGTGTAATCGGGGGAAAAAAATTGAAATTGAATTCAATGGAATACAATTTTACTATCTCGATAATAAATAGTGAATACGGCGCTCGATCAGTGCAACTTGGATAACAAAATATGAAAGAAGAAGACAAAAAAAATTGTTTCGGCGCTTTCGAATCATCATCTTGTGGACCTCATAAATCCTGGTTGTCAAGATCATCAATCGAATCTTTTAAAGACAGTTCGAGTTCCAACAAATGATTTTTAGCGCCGAATCACCCCATGGGAAATTTATTTAAACATTTATATTTGATATTTGATAGTTTTGTGTATGCTTGCATGGAGAGAAGATCGGCCTTCATCATTGTATGTGTATTTTCAGTCATTTTTGTATAGTTTCTAAATACACAAAATATGTATTTCAAAAAAAAAAAAAAAAAATTAATCAAAAAATTTAATAATGGCGTCGCTTGCATTTCAGTTGTAGGATTGGTCATTTGGTGGCGCTGCCAGTTCATCGTATCTTCCATTTCATTTTAACACACCAACATTCAACGGTGTTGTTGTGCCGTTCACTCTTAACCGCTGAACGCACACACACACCAGCGCATGCACACACTGTTCCATTATACATTGACGTTGACAGCGTTCTGTCTCTTCGTTTTTGGCGATACGTAATCTTTAATATGATATTGTCGGTATTCCGTGCCTGCCAGTGCTGCCGCTTTGAATTTCATTCAAACTCATGACAGCGGGCGGATTATATAAGTGAATTTTGTTTATAAACGATTTCGGTCGCCATTTTTCTTTTTTTTCTTCTCTTCTTTCCTTCTTCTTCTTCTTCTTCTTCTTCTTTTTTTTCTTACTCTCGCTGTCTTTCATTCTCACTTCATTCGAATTTGACTTCGAATCAGAGAGACTGTTGGTGTGTATTTGCCGTTGTATGTGTATTTTTTTTTTGTTTGATATGTTTCGCTATACAAGCGACGACACCAAACGACCAAATCAACGAACCAATCAATTCCAATGTATGTGTGAGAATGAATTAAATGTTGCTATGGCTATTTTGTATTTGAATACGCTTGTGTATTGTATATTTTTCTGCATTCCATTGGTTGCAATGCAACTCGCTTAATTTTAATCTGATGTTTAACGCTTGCTTCCTACTGTATACAATGTACCCGAAATTACCATATCTAAATCCCCCTTCACCTTGAATGAGCACACACAACTCAATTTTAAATGATTAATTATTTTCTATGAAACAATTGAATAATCAGTTTGATGCGCTCATATGTGTAATGCGGTTGGTTTTTTTTTCAAACCTTTTTTTAGTACACATTTAGAGCTTTTGATGGTTGCTCTCCCGATGCATTCATGTCCAATTGACCGAATCTCTAATGCGCGCAATACAATTGAAATTTGACTCATTTTTTTCATTTGTTTTGTTTTTTTTGTTGTTGTTGTTTCTACATTTAGCTACGAATCAGTGGTGTGTACCAGCTACGAAAGGTGAAGTACCGCCAGGATGTGCTGCATATGGTTTCGTTGTAGATGGAACCCGAATCTATGTATTCGGTGGCATGGTTGAATATGGAAAATATTCAAATGAATTATATGAATTACAAGCCACAAAATGGGAATGGAGAAAATTATCACCAAAACCACCAGAAAATGGGCCACCGCCATGTCCACGTCTTGGCCATAGTTTTACAAAAGTTGGCAATAAAATCTATCTATTTGGTGGATTGGCCAATGAAAGTGACGATCCAAAAAATAATATCCCGCGTTATTTAAACGATTTATATACGTTGGAAATTGTTGGTAATCAACAAATTTGGGATTTACCAACAACATATGGTGATCAACCACCACCGCGTGAATCACATACTGGCGTTGCATATACATGTAAAAAAACGGGCAAATCAAGTCTTGTCATTTATGGTGGGATGAGCGGTTGCCGTTTAGGTGATTTATGGCTGTTGGACACGGAAACAATGATGTGGACACGACCAATAACAAATGGACCAACTCCATTACCTCGTTCATTGCACAGTTCAACATTAATTGGCCATCGAATGTTTGTATTCGGCGGATGGGTACCATTGGTTGTTGACGAAGTGAAACTGGCTCAACATGAAAAAGAGTGGAAATGCACCAATACACTGGCTTGTTTGGATTTAGGTAAATGTCAAAAGTCTCAACTGTTTGAATATCAGCTATAGATCGATTAAAATGATTAACAATTCTGCTTTGTTTTTTTTTGTTTTGTTGATGTTGCTTTGAACAATCTAGAAAACATGCGATGGCAAGAACTTATAATGGAGACAAATGATGATGATTCACCTCGAGCTCGAGCTGGTCATTGTGCTGTCGGTATTCACACACGATTGTATGTCTGGTCAGGACGCGATGGTTATCGTAAAGCCTGGAACAACCAGGTTAGGGTGAGCTCTGTTTTTTCTGTCAAAACAAGTTTTCGTCCGGCAAATTTGATGTATTGCACTGTTTTACTGCAAATATCACGGCCTCTGATTAAAAAAAAATATTTAAAAGTAATCGTTTCTTTGGGTGAGGATATTTGATAGCAAAAAAACTGTGCCTTCATCGATTTATGCGGCGATTTCAAGTTTGGCTAAGAACAGCTTTTCGATTCATTTTATTTTAGACGTTAGCTTTTAAATGTTGGTGTTCTGAGAACACTGTTCTCTATATCACATCAAACACCTTAACCAGTTTCTTATCCACAATTTCCCCGGTGTTTTCGAAATATTTTTGTTCAATAAATTTGCAAAAGAAAAAAAAATCCAATCAATCTAATATTCGAAATTTGATTTGTTTTGTTTTGTTTTGTTTGCAAAAAAAAAGGTTTGTTGTAAAGATTTATGGTACTTGGAAGTTGAAGTACCGCCGACTGCTTCTCGGGTTTACCTCGTTCGTGCATCAACAACGACACTTGAAGTATGTTGGAGTGCAACTCCAACAGCTCAAGCCTATCTACTAGAAGTACAGAAAATTGAACAGCCGCCGCAACCCCAACCAATTCCGGTCACAATTACAAAGAAACAACATCAACCGGTTAATGCGACGGCAATCACAGCTAGCGCCAATGAAGGTACGAAATATCAAAATGACATTTTTCAAATAAAGAATTTACATTTGACGACAATTGTGTGTGTATTGTATTCCTGAATTTGGATTGAAATCTAAAATTGTGTGTGTGTGTGATAATTTCCCTTTAGGACAAGTTCTTTCATCGCCAAAGACTCCAATTCGTGCTGCACCCGGTTCGGCAACGCCCATTCAATACAGTGTTAGTGCAGCCCAATCGATTCTCTCACCAAATTCGGTTGCATCATCGATTAGTAATCAACAGGGCCAAATTATCATAACAACATCGGCTCCAATACCAACATTGGTATCAACAACGATCGCTCAACCGAAAACCCAACAATTTAAAAATATCGTTTCAAGTGTGGCCGTACAGCAATCAGCTCAAATTCAACAACAGCAAAGTGTTCGTATCGTAAATGCACCAACATCAAATGTTCGCGTTTTATCAAGCGGCCAAACTGTACGCATTGCATCATCGCAACCATCTGGGCAGGTTGGCTCGCCGATCGGTAGCACAACTACCATTTTACGACAACAACCAACAACCGTTCTGAATTCAACGGCATCGCCAATTGTATCGGCTGGTACGGTTTTAGCCGCGGGTAGTACGACTGCGACCACAACAATTGGTGGCAAACAAATTCTATTACAAAAGCCAATCAGTTTGTCCGGACAGAATGTACTGCAATTAGTTAAAACTAGTCAAGGAATGGCCGTACAATCTCTGCCCAAAGTCAATGTTATGCAAAAAGCGGGCACATCAACGATAAACACAGCAAATATACAGCAGCAAATTATGAGTGGCGCTCAAATTGTAACTGCTGGCGGTGGAGCGAATCAAGGTGCAAAAACGGCATTGATCGGTACAAATGTCGTGAAATTGGTTTCGCCCACGTCCGTCGGTGGAAATAAAATTCAAATTGTCAGTGGTGCTCAAATTGTAAAAACTGGCACCGCTGCTAATCAAGTTCAAGGTATGTGAAATTGAATTTCTTTTCATGGTTTTTTGTTATTGTTGTTGTTGTTCGCTTCATTTTTGCACCGTTCAACCGCATGCACACGTCATACACGTGTGAATTTATCCTCTGTATTCAATTATCATCGTGCAGTTTGAAATCAATGTCATCGAATGAAACTATTTCGAAAAATTTTCTCACTTCCGTCATTAGAATGACAATAGATTGTATTACTAAATAATATGCATTGCATAAATATGCAAGTAATCCTAGTTAAATTTCGATTAAATTCGTTCGAAAAATATTTGCGCTTCGATTTTCGTTAATTTAAACAAAAGCATTGAACTCAAGAATAAACTTTGAATCGCTTTTTTTTTTGTTGAAAATTCTCTAAATATTAATCAATCAAATTGTTTATTTTGTTTTGTTCAATAGTTGGAAAGGTCGGAGGAGGCGCTGGTAAACCAGCATTTGTCATCACAAATAAACAGGGCCAACCGATTCGAACAAATCAGCAGATAATATTTGTGACAACAGCCAGTGGAATTCGAACCGTACAAACTGGTTCAATTGTAACATCGTCAACGAATAATTTTGTATCGTTGGTATCATCACCTCAAGTAAATACAATCACATCGGCTATAGCCAGTGGTACAAATTCGGTTCAAACGACACCGGGCACAGTGAAAATGATTCGTGGCGTTGGTCAACAAGGGAAGCCAATCACATTCACATTGCCGGTAAGCAATTTACAAGGGAATAAAACTGGTTCACCGCAATTGATATCGATGCAACAAAAAGGTTTAACAATTGGCGGTAAAGCGGTTACCGTTCAATTGGCACCGGGCAATCAAAAAACGGTGACCATTGTGTCATCGGCCAGCGGCGGTATACAAAAAACAATCAATGCAGCTGATCTTCAGGCTGGCGGTCATAAAATTGTAATGATGCCATCAAAGCGTGTTGCAAATGTAATCACAACACACAAAGCAATACCGATGTCGGCCGCTCAAATCACCGATGCTGGCAATGATCAAGGTGATAACAACCTTATCGAGGGTAGTCATTTGGAAGTGCTTGAACAATTGGATGGTGCCTTTGACGTTGACAGTGATGATGATATGACGAACCGAATGAGCTCCGACACAACCGATTCAGATTCAGATTTAGATTCAGTATCCGATTCAAATAATGATGGCATCGATCGAAAAACGCGCCTTAAATATCAACATAAACGAAGCGATCGGAAATTGAGCATAGCCAATGGATCCGGTGTACATAAGTCGTATCGAAAATCACAAGACCAATGTGCGCTTAGAAAAATTGTACCAAAATATGTGAAATTGGGCCTGTTCGGTGGTTCACCGTATGGCGCTGATCCAATTGAACAACCCGAAAGTACCACGGAACAAGAGACAGACAGTGCGAATAATGAAGCAAATGCAAGCATCGAAGATCAAGATGGTGATGGCCATGTCGGGACCTCCGTTACAGATGTTGACGGTAATATTGTGCAGCAAAGCGGCGATAATCAAGAGACTTCTGATGAACAAAAGAATGATACAGTCACAACAAGTGGTGAGTTTTAGCTTCTATTGATGAATTCATGAATTTGATTAATGCATTTAACGTCAATCATTTTATTTGATCCAAATTCAGATGGAGACTATTTGAATACCGGTGGAGCTGATGGTAGCACAGGTGAAGAGTATATAAATAATGAAGCCGAGCAAAAACCTCAAACAGAAGGTGGAAATCGCCATGCAGAACCAACACCATCTGAAACAGAAGCAGCAAATATTTTAACGACAATTAAAAGCGGAGATATGCTACGGAGTTCAGATGGCAAACCAGAAAGCACAGCCACAACAACGATTGCAATGACTACATTGGCATCGCCAACTTCCGTTTCAGGCCAAAATTCGCAGGATAATGTTAAAATTTTATTTAGCAGTGAACCAGCCAATAAAACCACTGGAAATGTTGCAATGAAAACTGTACAAAAAACAACATCTGTTACATATGCAAACTCAAATACTGGAGACTTGGACGCACTTGCTTCGGCTGCTTTGCAGGCATCTTCAGGTAAAACAACAAATTTGATTCGAACACAAAATTTAACAATTGATCAAATATTAAATGGAGCTCAACTCCTTTATACTTCACACAGGAAACGACAGAGCAATAAATAAAGTGGGCACCAACAAGAATCGACTGAATTCAGTAGGCAACGAGTCAGTTGGCGATGACGTAAGTTTTCAATCATATGTGCAAATGTTGTTTTATAGTTTAATTAAACATACGTTTTTTTTCTTATTAAAATCGAATGGAATAAATAACAAATGGTTTTGACAATTTCGGTGTCATTTCAGAAATCAAATGCTGACAATGGAAATAAATGGCATACAGTTGGTATTTTCAAAGACTTAACACAAATTATTACCGGTTATATTGACCATGATGAATGGAATAGTTCAATGCTCAATGGTACGCTAACAACAGAAAATATCCCAGATCTGTCAGCCTTTAAGAGAATAGCTCTTGAACCAGGCACACCGTATCGATTCCGTTTGTCTGCCCTCAATGGATGTGGTCAAGGTGATTTCGGCGAGGTAAGTCATTTGAATAGTCATAGATTTCATCATTTGTGATTTGAACGTTAACAAAAAAAAACAAATCTAAACGGAAATTGTATTTGATTTCTCCCTCACATTCAAACACAGTGCTCGTCATTTAAAACATGTCTTCCTGGTTTTCCGGGTGCACCATCAGCGATTAAGATTTCCAAATCGCCCGAAGGTGCACATTTATCATGGGAACCACCGCCATCAATTCAAGGCGAAATCTTTGAATACTCTGTGTATTTAGCCGTTAAATCGCCAAATAAAGAGAAATCACCACCTACACAATTAGCATTTGTTCGGGTGTATTGCGGACCAAATAACCAGTGTACAGTACCAAATACATCGTTGGCAACGTCACACGTTGATTATACATCAAAACCAGCTATAATATTCCGCATTGCAGCTCGAAACGACAAAGGCTATGGACCAGCTACACAGGTCAGGTGGTTACAAGGTAAGTCATCACGAACATTTTCATGCCGCTTTTCCAGCCAGAAACGCAACCACCCATCAAATTTATCAAATGCCTATAATGTTGTGTTTGCTTTAAACAACTCAATTCTCACAGATCCACAAAGCGGTAAAACTTCCTCAACACCAGCATCATCGACATCAAATGCAGCTGCCAAACGAGGTCTCGATAAAACGCATGTTCCAAGTCCAATCAAACGAGCTAAAACAACAGTCGGTAAAAAGCATGCTCTTCATGAATAAGCGGTTCGAAATTAGGGTTTTACGACGGCGAATTGACAGACAACATTTTAATTGCACATTAACTTGACGCAAAGAGCTAGAGAGAAAATAGTGAGAGAAATTGAAAATAAATTAAAAAAAAAACCACAACAACAACACACAAACGCAGAGAGAAATCAGAAACAGAGAGACATTATATACCATTGTTGTATAAATATCAGGGCATACTATCCAATAAATTTATCAGCTTGAATATTTTTATTAAATAAATTTATTAGATAAATTTGATGCGTCCACCGTATCGATGCGACGCTCCAAAAGAAAAACAATGGATTCCATTGATAGTCACACTGAATGTTTGGGTCGAAGTAGAAATTTGGACCGAAGTAGAATTTTGGATGTTAACTTTAGTTTTAACTTGAGTTTTGTTGGATGTCTCGTGTAACTCAAACATTCAGTGTGACTATCAATGGAATCCATTGTTTTTCTTTTGGAGCGTCGCATCGATACGGTGGACGCATCAAATTTATCTAATAAATTTATTTAATAAAAATATTCAAGCTGATAAATTTATTGGATAGTATGCCCTGATAAATATCACATTTTAAAGAAGAAGAAAAAGAGAAGAAAAAATTCATTCAGTGTGACTATCAATGGAATCCATTGTTTTTCTTTTGGAGCGTCGCATCGATACGGTGGACGCATCAAATTTATCTAATAAATTTATTTAATAAAAATATTCAAGCTGATAAATTTATTGGATAGTATGCCCTGATAAATATCACATTTTAAAGAAGAAGAAAAAGAGAAGAAAAAAAAACATGAAGAAACAAAATAAAAATCTAATTAAATTCGAATGAATGATATTGATCGCCGAATTCGATTGATCCGAATGAAAGAAATGGAATAAATAATGTGTGAAAAAAAATGATATTTGTAGGTATCGCAAGAGTTTATAAGGGGTAACGATGAAATTTTGCCACAAACGATTTTCTTTTTTTCTTTTTTCTTCAGTTTTTTTTTATATATATGATTTCTTTTTTGACATTTAATTGTAGATGTTAATGGAGTGAACGAAATATGAAGTTTAAATGTAATCTTTATGTAAACAGAAAAAGGAATACATACAAAACAAGAAAATAATTTTTTTTTTTTTGCATAAGTCTATCTAATCTTAAAGAATGATGAGCATTGTACATTTTTTCGAATATCAAAACAAAACAAACAAAAAAAAGTAACAAAAAACAAAAAAAGTAATAGGCAATGAAATTTAATTATTTTTTTTAAACAAATAGGAAATATTTACACATACATTCACACTCACACACACTCACACACACACAAAAGAAAAACACATCATTTCTATTCGCACATTAGCTAAATGAAAGAGCGCATCATCTTATCGATTAAATGCACGATTTATATGCATAAAAAGAGAGAAAGGGACAAAGAGAGAAAGAAAGAAAGAAAAAAAAAGAAATGTTGTGACTCCAACAACGCACCTTTTTTTTGAATTCGGTTTAGCATATTATGTGGTATAAGCATAGCCTATAAATACCTCAACGGGAAAGCGATGGTATCGATTTGATGAGCGCGATTAAAACAAAACAAAGAAAGAAAGAAAGTAAAAAACAATTGTATTCTCCTGTTCGCCTTTGCGCATCATGTGAACTGTTGCATGTGCAAAGCAACGTTAACACATAAAACACACACACACACACACACACACACAACACACACACAGTAATAATTTCAGCTATCTAATGATAATGATAATTATTAAAGTTGGTAAGAATTTAAGAGAATCCAAATACTTTAATTCACTAAATTAACTTAAGCATAGAAAATGGAAACAGATTAAAAAGAGAGAGAGAGATAAAAAAAACCACATGGAAATTGACCACAGAATGGAAATTAATGCAAAAGGTGATGTCGATTTTTCTTTTTCGTTTTTCTTTTTATTTAAAAAAAAAAACAACAACAACAATTTGTGGATGCCTATTTCGGGCCAGAAAAAATTCATATAAAATAAAATAAAATTTAAAACAAATCACAGAATGCAAAAAAAAAAGTAAAGAGCAATTTTCGAAGCGGTCATAAATGAAAAAAACATTTTAATATTTTACAGTTTAAATTGTCGAACATACAAATTTTTTAGGTTTAATTTATAGCCTATAGAAGTAAAATAAATTACCGTTTTTTTGTTTTTCATTTTAGTCAAAATTCTGTCTCATTTTTCGTTTCTTTCATTTGTTTATTATTTTGATTTTGTTGCGATTTTTTTTTTGCAGTATTGTAGAAATATGCACATGGAGACAGGGAGAGAGAGGGAGAGAGAGAGAGAGAAAGAGAGAGAGAGAGAATGGGAATAATTTCGGAGTGTAATAAGATCAGTCGGTTTCTGGGCAAGAAAACAAAAAAAAAATGAAAATTAATAAATCTAATGAACATTTTTGCATCTTAGCCAGTTATTCTTTAGTTTATTTGCTAGATGATCATCATGCAGCGCTAACGGATGAGGAAAAACTTCGCAATTTCTTTATGAACTAAATTGTATGCCAATTTTGTTTTTCTTTGTATTGAGCGATATTCGTTTTTTTCCCCGTTCTTTAAAACGTTATTTATGATGAGACGCGAAAAATCGAATTGGTTACAGGAAACTTTTCACCTAAGTTGAGTGTTAATCTTTAAGAGAATTTAACGTGGGAGAAATATATCATGTAAATGCCAATAATGTTTAATAAAAAACAAAACAAACGCAAAGCCATACTCAGATCAAGTCACACATTTAGTATGAAACCAAACAAATGAGATTTGATTAATTATTTGGAATTTTATTGCAAGATTTCACCAACTTAGCTGTTCAGTCTATTTTAATATGAAGAAATCTGTACAAAAATAACGCTTTCTCATTTTATCGATCGATTGTCACGTGGAAAATGGTTTAAATAGTTCTTTAAAAAAACGTAAATATATCTATGATATGAGGTAAGTATTTTATTCACGAATTATCGACCAAATTACCATTAAAAGTTCCCCTTAAAAATAGTAAAGCAGGACCGAGCAGAACTGTCTGAAAAATCTTACTTATGCCAGTTCTAAGTGCTTTATTCTTTGTTCAGGATAACTTTTTATCTGAGCCTAAAAATTTGAAAAAAAAATTAAATGATTTAAAAAAAATATTTTGAACATTTTTCAAGGCGCGCAGATAGCCAATTTAATGTAGAGTAAGATGGCATCAGAGGTATGAGACAATCTGAGCATGAAGCGGTGTTTTGATGAATTTCTATAAAACATAAGTGGATTAAACCATTTGAATATAGTCAGGGGTTAGATAATTCGAGGGATTTTTTTGAAAAACCATTGAACATTTACCATTCTATTAAGAACATTCAACTTGAAGATATTGGAACGGTCACAAATTGGTGGACGGTCACGGACGAAAGTTGACGATTCTAACACGAACAGAACAGTAGAGTAGAACCATGCTTGATCATGAAGAATCAGCAGAAAAAAATAAAAAAAACTCATTCCATCATCGCACTCTTAACTATTTTGGTTTAAATAAAACGTTTCAATAAAACGCTTGTGTGAATGCATGTAGCAAATCTTCATCGGTCTGGGATTTGATGACGTCAGCACCAAATAAATAGCAAATGAGTAACAAACGATATTGTCAATCACAACATTTCAAATTATAATTCGTTTTAATATGGAATTCGATAAATAAATGTGAATTAATTAACTTACTTGTAGTCCACCTATAACGTTGACCAAAACGCCACCATCGGATATTGGCTGAGAGTCTATACGTTCAACAGACTTCCCTGGACGGTTAACGACTGGAAGATTTATAGACCTAAAAAAAAGGTCATCAACTCCGAAAATTCATCGAGGATCCGAAAACTTAAGAAGGAGGTCATCGGAGACCTTGGAGGCTATATCAGAACCTATGTTTGTGGTTATACAATAGATTGGATTCAGAAATTAGGTGGAACCACTGATTTTTGACTCACTACAAATCCATATAAACAGTTTGTAGAAAAAAGGGTCCAAATAGCATTTGAGGCCAATTTGATGACGTTTTCTGGTAATTTCACCATTACTCTCTCATTCAAACCAACAGTGCGGAAAAGTAATGAAAGTCTTACGCATGTAAGCCCATTTATTTTGCATTTCCGGTTTGATAAAATGTTTAACGTAATTGATTTCCTTATGAACGACACTATTGAAAGTTAATCGTGAAAATTACACCAAAGTAAATGAAAACCACAATCCAATTTTGTTATTATTCAAATCAGTAAATATTTGATCCTCAGCCTAATCAATGACCAACTCAATTCAGTTCAAATACAAGCTAGAGCTTGTATTAAAAAAAACATTCTAGATAAGATTATCTAAAATGAAAAAGATAAGATAATTGTCTGAAATTTATCTAGATTCTTTTCAATATATAGATAATTAACTATTTTTGGTTGAGCGGCGAAGCATCCAATTACATTCACTAATTTTGGTTAATGCTCCTTGATACTACAACGAGTCGCAACTAAATTTTTTAAGAATTTAGCACTTACTTGAATGCATTTCGAGGCGTCTAACACTTCATCATCAGCAATCACGACTAAAGTGCTGAGTTGGAATCTCGATTAGTGCATTTGAGTCGTGTGTCGTTTTATGTAAATCGTTTAGTTTTCAATTCGTATATCTTCGATTTTATTTGCCATTATCTTCCAAAAAGCGGATTTCAACATTTTAGTTCTTAACACGAACAAATCTCCTTTTGATTCATTCCCATCTCTGTGGTAAAGTTCATCTATCTGTTTGTGAACATTAATCGTTCCTTGATAAACTTAAACTTGATAGATTAGTTTTTAGATGTTTTTTTCCTTCTTCTTCAAATAAATATTTGTGAATTTCTAGCCTTCAGAACCTTGAACTACATTTATTGAAGTTTATTTTTGGCCTAATTTCGATTTAAAATTTCACGATTTCATTTCCAAAACTGATGAATTTCGATTGATTTCGGACCAGCGTCGATTGATGATGAAGCATTATTTTTCAGTCGCATGCCGATAAAACGATTAAGATTGGTGTGATTAAGATAGAGTTAGTACTGAATAACCGAAATAAATTAATCAAGACAAGAGTTGTAAGTGGAATACGGTTTATGCACCATAAATCCACCGAATATTCCAAATTGAATGGCAAACACAAATAGAAACAAATTGAAATGTGTGATAATCAGTGGAGATGCCAAACAATTGACGTCGAACATTTTAAAATAATCTTCGGTTATAAAGCTCACATTTTGTTGCTGCCAATACATCAAATTTTCCATCCTCACATTCCGACTGAATGATCATTTGAATTTTTTATCAGCGGTTAATTCTGCGGCACATTAAGTTAAATAAACTGTCAACAAAGCATACAACAACAAAAAGAGAATATCAGCACATATCAAGAACATAAATTGCATGAATGACCATAGTCTTGCAAACAAATCGCCAGTTTTGCAGTTTCTGCCTTGTATGACAGAGTGTATTAAGACAGACAGAAACCATGTTACAAATATGCACACAAAGCGTCTAAAAATTGATAATGATATTTACAGCGAGCACGTGATTGAAGTTAAGTATACTTATTATCAATATTACGGGTTTTCTAGTGTGTAATACATTTATCAAACAAAAAAAAATTGTGTTCGCATACCCCAGAGTCCACACAGCGATAGTAGTTTGTGAATTAAGTGATTTTCCAATACCCGCTAATCTGTTTGCTTACATAAATTAGACATTGCATAGAATATTCAGCTGTTTTATGAAAACAACACACATCCAGTTCAATTATAAAATGCAAACCAGGATCTCAAATAGTCACACTCATTTAATCACTTGGGCTTTGGGTTGGAGTAGTTTTTTTTTTTATATTGCTCGACTGATTGAAATCATGTGAATAATGAGTAATTATCGGTGGGCCTATAAACAGCGATAAAACCATTGAAAAATTGTCATGCGGTAAAATCATCGGGCACAATTTAACTGCAATTACAGATAAATCTTGCAAATATTTATGCGTGTTTATCAAAACGTTGAAAATGTTCAAGTCTTAATTACGTCCAGGACACGTTTTGCATTTATGCCGTTGAATGATCAATGATGGTTCGTAAATCATTGATTAAACATTATTTGCAAATTTGATTAAATAAATTGATGTTTAAAATTCGAAATATTTATGTGATGAGATTGTAGAAGTTGAGGTTGGAAGGTGAAATGATTGGCATTGTTTCGAAGAAAGGGAATTGTTGCACGTGAATGATAGAGCTATACACTTAATCAGATATAGCTTTATCACGCAAATTTATAAGTATTTTGTTTTGATTTTTTTTTAAATGTGATAATTTTTTTGTTGTTGTCCACGTTAGTCAATAGTAGTAGGCACAACAATGTCACAAATGGTTTTTCTGTTGCGGAAGCAAGGTGAAATTGCACCATCGAAAAAGATTTGATAAAACATAAATATATCATACTTTCCATTGTTCAAATGGATTGTAAAACACTTGAACAACAAAAACCACATAAAAACGATCTAATGAGGAACTTCAGTTCATGTACAGCAGACGCTCGGAAATTAGAACCAATTGGTTTTTCAGCTGGTTCTAATTTTCGAAAGGTTCTAATTTCGGAGCGTATTTTGAAAATCGATTTTTCATGTCAAAATGGAGAAAATCAACACATATATTGTCATATCAGTTGAAATATCTTTGGTTTTTATTGATATATGAATGGAATTTTATAATAGAATCAGTAATCAAATGAGTTATTTGTCAGGTGACTCATTTTTCCGTCATGAAATCAGTTATTGAGCTTTGTTTTTTCGTTTTATTCAAATGAGAAACAACTATATCAGAGCGAACAGCCAGTAAATTAGACATATGTTTGGTTGAGAGTAGACATGTTTGTCCGCACCATTTGAGCAAATTGTTAACACTTTCAATCGCTGATGAATATGAAATCCGTGGCTCGTTGATCTCACCATTCATTTCGACGTCATTGTCCGAATCATCGACATCAGTTTCAATACCCGTATCATCAGAATCTTCTTCGAATATGTCATCATTCCATTCATCTATATCACCTGCTGCTATACTGTTGTTTGGAGCAATTTTCGATAAAAGCATTTGAGTTTGTTGGAGAATTTCCATGTAATCGCAATCTTGCTGAACCAATTCAGATAACGGTAAATCGTCCTCCTCATCGAATTGACTTGAATCCCAATTCATTATTTTGTTCCACGATTTTGCAACGACACTTTGAGATAGTTCATCCCAAGCTTGTTTCAGCAATACAATAGCATCCGAAATTTTGTGTTGTTTTAGATATTCATGCACATCAACATCATCTTGTGCAACCAAATGACTCAATAATTTATTCCGATATATTAATTTGGTCATTTTTATTGGATTTTGATCCATTGGTTGGATTGCAGCGGTTACATTTGGTGGCAACAAGAATGCAACGATATTACCATCTTCACTGTGTAGTTCTTCAATCGGTGCATGTGCAGAACAATTGTCAATGACTAAGATAGCTTTCGGTGGCAAATTATTCTCTTTCGAAAAACGACAAACCTATACGAATAAAAAAGAATGAACATTGGTCGAAAAAGTTATTTTACTTTTGAGGATTTAACACTGCTTACTTCTTCGATAAATATTTTGTGAAACCAATTGTGGAATATTCGCGATGTCATCCATGCTGCTTTCGAGTTGTCATAGTGAAGTGGATTATGAAAATCTCGGAAGCACCTTGGGTTCTTTGCCTTGCCGATGACTAACGGTCTCAATTTATGTGTGCCATCACAATTCGTTCCGAGTAAGATTGAAATTCGCTCTTTCTGAATCTTCCGACCGGGTGCGTTTTTCTCACATGCGGCAACATATGTTTTGTCAGGCAAACAACGGAAAAACAATCCACTTTCGTCTGCATTATAAATTTGTGCATTGGTCAGCCCCATTTCGGCAATTTTGGCACGAAATCGATGTATGTATGGTGTAATCAACTCAATGTCACTTGAAAGTATTTCACCACATATCTTCAAGAAACGGATACCGAATCTGCGTTTGAATTTTCCAAACCAGCCATCACTTGCAACGAAATTATTTGATGTTTTTTCTGGGTACATCGATTCAAACAGTTGTTTAGCCTTCGCTTTCATTATTGGACCACTGATTGTACATTTTCTGTCGCGTTGCTTCAAAAACCATTCATATAATTGATTCTCCATCTCCGGATACTCGGACTTGTGCAATGTTTTTTTCTTGGCGAATTGGAATGTATTCGAAACTGCAGCCACAATGTCTTCTCTTTGTGATTTGATGTACGATATAGAAGATTTGGAGACACCATAATCAATAGCTAAACGATTCGCTTTCACACCTTTATCAAGTTTTCCTAAAATATCTGTTTTTTGTTCTAACGTCAACGTTGTTTTTTTACGTTTTTTGTCATTATTTGCCGACATTTTTTGATGATAATATTAAAAATAAACAAAAAAAAACGAAAAAATCAAAATATAGCGCATTGAAACCAATTCCGTGAAGCACTTGTTCGAATACTAGCGACATTCGATATGACTGAGATTTCAATGGATACTCAGTTTAGTTTCCATTTATGCACAGCAAATAGAATAACAATGCATGAACACTGCTTGTGTTGCAACGGTAAATTCGCCGCTTCACTCTTCATGTCTTTTAAATGTAAACAAATGAACTAGAATACTAAAAAATCGAATGCAAAACGGATTGTGGTGTTCTTTTTCGAGCGAATAAATGAAAGAAAAGAAGAAAAAAAAATCCGCTCGGAAATTCGAACTTTTTGGTTCTAATTTCAGAACGTACAATGTATCGACGAAGCTGGTTCTAATTTCTGGACGGTTCTAATTTGTGAACGTTCTAATTTCCGAGCGTCTGCTGTATTCGAAATTGGACCAGAATCTCATCAACATGAGAGAACCTCTGACAAAAATGGATAACTGACAAGGCTACTAAAGATTACACTTGTCACACAAATTTGAAAATTTGACGATCAAAATTAAAAGAAACCACCTTGAACTTTCAAGTGCGATAATGTTTTCCAAAGTCATTGTAGTTTTTTTTCAATTTTAAGGACATTATAACACTTGAAGCCTTTATACATAATCTCAAATATAAGAACCCTTGCTTGGCTGACGCAGTTAATTGACCATGAAAAAGTACGCACCTCTGATGCAATTTGATTCAATCCAAATATATAATTCCTTGTGGGATATAGAATATTGTATATAGTTCCTTGAGTGGCGCCATACAAGGAATATTGGTCTTATGCTATTTTGCTAATTGTCTGCAAACATATCAATGTCCGTTATCATACTGGCCGATAGGTACACATAGACTGGTTCTGGCTATTAAAAGTGTTCGTCAATAGTACCTAATGCAGTGTTAAGCTTATGTAAATATGTATTTAAAGCGTTACTGTTCCTAGATCAAGGTGTTTTCATCTTTCATCAGCGAAAACATATCCATGTGTATGATTGAACGGTTCCGCGGAACAGACAATAAAAATAAAAATCCAAAAACAGATAATTTTTCAAGTTGAAGTTTATTTGATCATTTGGCACCAAGTTCCGTTAAAAAAATAAAAAATAAAACAGTTTTATTGTCATGGGAAATTCCAAAAAAAATACGCACGAACAGTTTCACTCGTATAAAACAATTCGAGAATATTCAATTGGAAATGGAAAGGTTAGTAAACCGATTCATAAACAAATGATAAATGGCGTTGTCTGTGTGACAAACCATAAACCGTATTGTGGAAATCGACTACTCTTATCTCTGACCGAGCGCATTTGAATTCAATGATATTAAGACATTATTGTTTTTTTTTTGGTTTTTATTTCCATTTTAAAACAACAACAAAAAAAACATCGTGTTGATTCATTTCTACAACGTGATAAACTCACAATTATCTGTAGTACACAAATGTTCTGTTCTTTTTTTAGTTGTTGTTTTTGTTCTGGTGTGTGTCTATGGGGCATGGTGTTTCGCTTGATTACGACTGAAATCGGATGTTTTTGTTGTATTGGTGGCGCAACGACGGCTGCAAGTATGCTTCTTCGGGTGTTCCGTACACAACAAGCACTAGCACAAAATCGCTTTTGCAAAAAAAAAGAAAAAAAAAGAATGTTATACACAGATCTGAAAATAGAGTACATTTTTCTTCTATCGTCATGCGTTCAATGTAAAATTGTTGTTGGAGATTTGTTGAACGTGCCGCTCTTTTCACTACTTCACTCATTCCGTTTCAGTTCTGCTCTGGTGTCGCCTGTTGCGTTTGTTGTCATATTTGCCTATGTATTCATGAGACAGAGCAAAAAAAAACAAAAACAGCAACAACAACAACAAATTCACATTCAGACTCAAGCATTTAGCCGCTTGATAAATGATAAGGTGAGTTCAGTTGTTATTTGGCGTTTGATTTGAAAGCAAGTCTCTTTTTTCAGCAACAAAAATCACACTCTATTTGGCATCGCATTCAAATCTATCAAATCAATCATATTCGTTTTAGCACAATTAAACACTTTTTTTTTAAAGTACCGTCCGAATTCACGTGGACTGATACTTATTATTTTTTTTTTTTTGTGAAATATTTTCACTGTGTGAAACAAAAGAGAGCTCGCTTTCGATAAACGACGAATACATAACGGTTCACTGTATTTTTGCTTTGTTCATAGCATTTGTGTGTTTTTTTTTGCGATATACATATACTCAATCGAAAACTAAGATCACAGTGACGATTCAGTGCCATCGACGCAACATCTTCGACATTTAATTTTAACGCATCGGTCCGACAAAAACGTTTAACGTTTGTAGTGCTTCTTAGTTAGTCTCGTAGTCAACAGTTTTTGAATACAATTAGATAGCGTGTCACCACACCATGGATTCAAAAGGACAACAAATTTAATTCCGGATCGAAGAAGCCAATCGTGTTGAGAGCAGACCATTCAAATACTAAAACTATCTGTGATTTTTTTTTTTTTGGTTTTGTTTAGTTGTTTTTTTTTTTGTAATTGTTTCCGAATTACACATCTACAATTTGCGTTGATTATATCGATTCGGGTGAAATTGTTCGTTCAACCGGAAGAAAGATTGGCGAAATTTCAATTTCACCAAAGGAAAAAAATTGGCCGAGTGCAAGATTATTGGAGACAAAAAAAAAGTGATCGAAATATTTTCATTTCAAAATGGCTGGGTATGTACTGTTATTGAACCGATTTGAATCGAATTGAAATTATTTTATCGCTACTTAATTTTCACAGCATAAGGGCTTGAGGCCCCCCAAAAATGGCTAATCGATTTTATTGTTGTTGAAAAACATCGATATATTTATTCCGTGTATTGTTGTGTTTAATTATGCATTTAGGGAAAACGAATTAATTGAAAACGCATTTGATTTGCATAGTTGACCTTAAACTTGATTGTTTAATATCAATTTACCGGTGTATTGTTGAATGTGTCAAAGTCATGTGGAATTGCGCCATTTTTCCTCATTTCAATTTCAGTTTTTCATCTAAAACCAATCGAATCGCATTGATTTGGCAATTTTATTAACATCGAAATCGCAGAACGTGTGTCAATCAAAACATGTTTTGTTTCCTTTTTATATTCCAAAATTAAATTATGGACCTATTTAATGGCGGTTTAAATATTCGTTGTGTTTTTTTTCCATAGGCTGAAAATAAACAAATTCTATTTTGCAATTTCAACAAGAAAAAACAAACGGAAGAATTTTGATTTGATGTGAATCGATTGTGTGTGTGTGTGTGGGAAGTTCCATTTCATACAATACGCCTTTCATTTTGTTCGAAAATCACACCGTTCGATACGGAAATAAGGAATTCCGTATATGTAAATTCCAATTCAAATCCAATTCACGCACAATATTCATTTGTATTGATTTATATTGTCTATATTGAATATGTGAATTTAAATGATTAATTTTGTTTTTGTTTTTGTTTTGTAAAATTTATTGGCCATTTTAGCGATACACAAACATTAATGAATGACAACAATGGACCGATACCGGTAATCGTGACAACAACACATCCAGTACAACCGGAAAATCCAACACCAGTTGCTCCAATGACCCCAGAAAATCCGTACAATAATAAAAATGAGCGTGGAAAAGCGCTTCGTCAAGTGGTCGCTGCATTTGTTGCCAATTTAGGAACTGTTAATACGGGTTTGGTGTTTGGTTTTAGTGCGGTTGTTATACCACAGTTGAGAGAAAAGGACTCATTTATTCAAATCGATGATAGTCAGGCTTCTTGGATTGGTAAGTGTTCATCTGTGTTCATTGACACAAGTGTCAATATGAAATGTTCTTTTTTCTCTTTCTCTCTCTTTCTCTCTCTCTCTCTCTTGAAATCGAATGCTGATCACACCGCCAAATTAGTATCAAGTCGTAAAAACAGAGACGAAGAAAGAAACTATTTAAAAATAAATGACCTGAATAAAAGTCAAAGTAAACGCAAACACACACACGCACCCAATGCGTCAACAAAACACACAAATGTCCACTCTACATGAACTACTTTACTCATTTTATTTCGAGTTTCAAATGATATAAACATTCTGTACCGTAAACATGCGCATTTTTTTGGTGATGTAATACGCATTATTCGTGTGCCAAGTGGCATTTTGTGTGTGTGTGTTTGAATCTATCGATGCGCCAAAGAAAATGCCATCCATCTTAAGACTTTATTTTTATCTTTTGCATATTTCCCATATGAAAACAAGTGGCTTCTGAATCAAACAGCCTTTTTAACACATTGAACAAGCGAGAGAACAGTATAGTTTTGTGTTAATGAGTTTAATTTTCAGTTGAAAATTTAGATATGCCATTGAAAAAGAGCTCAAATGAATACATTCTACAAAAATACAAACAAATGACGCTGAATATGCATTAATAACGTTGTTAAATCTGGTGTTTGAATGCTGTGTGTGCACGTGCACAAAACGTGTCAACAACAGTAAAATTGGACACCAAATGAAAAATTCGGGATCCCATACATTAAGAGTTCGTCGAGCTGATGATAGCTCCATCTAATGGGACCAGCATCAAAGGATTTTACATACGGAAAGTGTGTATCAGATTGATGGTCCGACTAAAATATTCGGACGTAGAACGCAATAAAAGATTTTTTTTACAACGAGCATTTGATTTGATTTTGAACTCGTTTTTACTATTTGCATAAACAACAACATTTGGTTGTATAATAATGGTTCACACGAGCCAATGAAATCGTTATCGCATAAACAAATCAACTTCTTTGGCATTAGTATTAATCATCTGGTTTGTGTGTGTGTGTGTGTGTTGTCTGTTTTCGTTCAAGTTCCAAATTTTTCATCTGCAAATGATACAAATGAACGAATTGATAAATAAGTTTACAGTCAAAACACAAAGTCCAACAAAAAAAAAAAGTTCAAGTGCATATTCTATACGATCTAGTTGTATATAACGTGTGCCAGATGTTCAAATTTCATGATCTATTTACATTTTGTTTTTACTATTTTGGATATGTTGTCCATGGACAACAATGGATTATTGAACGAACATATATTGGACTCGATGACAAAAGTGAATTGAACAATCGAAAAATAATATGAAAGAAAACAAGACATAGGGGGAGGCGGGGTGAATCGTGCCACAGGGCGAATCGTGCCAGTGTATTTTCACGCATTTGAGCATTTGACGCCTATCTTAAACTGCGTTGTTGCTTAAATTGATACAAAAAACTTGTGTGTAGTTCGTGATATCACATTTTCTGAATATTTCGGTGCTGCGGTGAAATATACCGAGAATGATTCAAATTCTGACTGAAAAATGATTTTTTTACTTTTTTTCCATCATCATTCTTTGCTATTTTTGCCATCGTTATCATTACAAATTTTATATCGTTTTATGATAAAATTAAAGTAGATTCATGAATCATTATTAATCTATACTCATTTTCATATCAACGACCATAAAAACAGAGAAAATGGCGGTAACACGATTCGCCCCGCACCTTTGAAATGCGATTTTTTGATCATCTTGGTAGAATCGGAATAACTATTTTGGTTTTGGTCCCAGACCAAAGTGTGTATGCACAAAAGAACAAGCTTTAAAATGATATATACTTTGGTTCCAACATGTATTAATAGGTCGGAGATATGAGCCTCGAAGAAAAGTGGCTCGATTCGCCCCATGACACCCCCCTCCCCCCCTCCCATATAACATCATTACCAATAATGACAGTGATGGTCAAATCAATCGAATTTATTTTTCAATCGAACATAAAATAACAATGAAATTACGAATTAGGCCATTTCCTGGGCCAGAATTTCGAAAACAATTGAATCCATTGTTTTTTCCCATTGACATCAAGAGTTTTACTCGCATGCGCTAATTTCGAGTATGTTCGACTTATTAAAAACGTAACTCTTCTATCTGTAAATTGCATTCAGAACATACACACACACACACACTTGAATTTTGCTTTTTGCAAGAGAGTGAGAGGAACAACGACAGTAGCAAAACAATTTAAAAACACCAACACCAAAAACTGATATCATTCGGTGTGCATATGATATAGACCATTTTGACGGTGCACAACGATAATTACGTTTGTTTAGTGTCATATATTTGGCGGATTTTTCTATCGGATATTTACACAACAGTTGACGAAAAAAATGAAAATAAAAATTTCAGTTTAATTAACGCTTAAAAAGCAAGTCTGTTTTGTTCAATTCAATGTAAAACTAATTATGATCACGAATTTGGTTAATTTTAGTGTGCAAAATGAATCGAACACATGCGCGACAACGAGCGTTAGATAAAATCGGACGTTATTTATGTGACGGCTTTATTTGGTCAAGAATTTCTTCATTGATTTTCCAATGTGCACAGAAATCTCTAGTACCTCGATAAACCCACCACAGAGCACTCTTAAAATGCGTCATATTTTTGTGTGATTGCATTTTCTGAGCCATATGATTGAGAAACATGCTAGTGTCACATGCATTTGATTAAATGGGTTGATAAAAAAAAAACAAAACAACACCACAAAACAAAAGGGTACGATTCAGCGCCAGACAGAAGTTTACGCGCAACAGGTAAATTACTGTGTGTGTTTGCCCACTGCACACAAAATTCCGTCCGTTGAACTTTAACCTTTCAATGGGACATTAGACAAAACGTTTCAACGGAAACTACACGAAATCGACCGTATTCCGGTGTCGTTAGCGCTAATGATTCTAGGACATTTTGTTCATTCTTTTGGCAAGCAATAAAATGACAATTAAGTTGTTTTTGAAATAACAGCAATTAATTGAATCGTCATATTAGCTCCAGAAAACAACACAATTCATCAAAATTGACTCGCACAAAATGAGATTTTGACATTTTATTTCCGATTTTTTTTTTTAAAGTTTTTTTCCCAAACAATACAAAATGAGCGACACTATTTTTGCGGTAAACAAATCTTAGCAACAACTATTTTTGGCACCACACAGTTTCCGTGTGCTTTCTGTTTATAATCTAATCACATTATTGCTATTCACACTTGATGTAAAACGTCATATACGAGAAGTGGCACTGACTCTTATAAATCTATACTTCAATTTTATGATCAACGCCACGAATGCAAAAGTCAGACATGATGAATTTAGTCACGTTGTAAATTGTACGTAATTTCTTCAAATTTTATAATAGAAGAAAACCCACTTTATTGACAACTTTGCGATTAAAATTCTTGTTGCTAGCAAAATCTGATGAATTGGCACACAACAACGAAAAAAATGGCTCCCATTTAGATTAGAGACCCATCATAGCGGGGTGAATAACAGAAAAAAATAGACTAGAAATGTTGCTGGCGGTAGATAAGCATTTTTTTCTCAATCAAAATGAGAAAAAAAAACGAGAAACTTGAAAACAATTCCAAAATACTTTGTGTTTGCAAAAACGTGAAAATATCAGTGCACATTTCTTCGGATTAGATAGAAAATTAATCATGCGCAATATTTTGACGTCAATTTAAAAAAAATTTTTTAGAATGATCAGCGATTCTGTGTGAAAATGAAATATTTACCATGTATCATTGACTCGCGTCTATTTCTGGTGTTGGTACTGCCCAAGCATTGTGAGTAATTGATAACAAAAAATGCTATTTATAACAACAACAAAAATGCTGAATGCAACATAAAGCACACAAATATCAACTAAATATGACCTTATTATAAGCCTGATTGGGACATCCATTCTCATATGATACTTTTTGTGTGTGCTTTGGTTTCGTTTCTGTAAGTTCATCTGCTGATGAATGCCATAAATGATTTGCTCATTTGATGACATGATAAGAAAAATTGCTTATCATATTAAAAACATTGCAAACATGTGACTTGTTTTGAATTCACTTTTTATGAAGTCCTTTTTTATTGTGTGATTATTCTCAAATGAACCGATAATTTTAGCAACACACTTGATTACGGTGCATGAGAAAGAGTGTGGATTTGGTGTTGTGTCAATAGGGCGTTTTTGTTGTTCACAGACCTTTCTCAAATTACTGTTTACATGTGATTTTTTTAAATCATGAATGTTGATTGTTGTTTTTTTTGCTTTTCTTTCATGTTCAGCTTCCTTATCATCGGCTAGTACTCCAATCGGTTGTATTCTTTCTGGTATATTGATGGATCGATTTGGCCGGAAAAAAACACTCTTAATCACTGAAATACCATTGATTCTTGGATGGCTGCTGATTTCCGTTGCAACCAATGTTCATATGATCTATTGCGGACGCTTGTTGATGGGTTTTGGATCTGGAATGGTTGGTGCGCCAGCACGTGTTTATACATCTGAAGTAACACAACCACATTTAAGGGGAATGTTAAGTGCAATGGCTGCGGTTAGCATTAGTTGTGGTGTATTATTTCAATATACCATTGGAACGTTTGCATCATGGAAAATTCTTGCCGCTGTTTCGGCTCTCATACCAACCACCGCCTTCATTTTAATGTGCTGTATGCCTGAATCACCAAACTATTTGGTGGCTCGAGCGAAACCGGAAAAAGCCGCCAAAAGTTTATCACAACTACGTGGATCCAAGTATAATATTCAACGGGAAGTTGATCATTTACAAAACTTCGCACAAAAAGCTCAAATGAATTCAAAGTAAGTGCGTCAGCCAAAGCGAACTCCAAAAATACCATTTATTTCAGGTGTTGAAATTCCAATCGTATCGATTGATAATTCATTCGATTGATCGAACAATCTTCCTTAGAACCGATCTATCGAATTGAGTACGACCTGTTTCAACTGTCTCAATTTGGATATCAATCGATATGATAAGAAATTCCACATCCAGATCTTCATTATACATTAGAGTTGAATCTTTAGATAATTTATCATTTGATTTGATTTTTTGATAGAAAAACACCATTCCGTGAAACACTCAAAGTGTTGCTTAGCCCAGCTGCAATGAAACCATTTGCCATTCTTGTGGTCTATTTTATGATGTATCAATTCAGTGGTGTCAATACAATCACCTTTTATGCGGTTGATGTGTTTAAAGTATCCGGTGCAACGTGGGACTCAAATACATGCGCTATTGTTATGGGCATCATTCGAACATTGTTTACAATTGTTGGCTGCATTTTAATGCGTCGTTGTGGACGACGACCACTCACATTTATTTCGAGTAAGTGTTTTTTTTTTCTCTTCAAACACATCTCTTTATTGATTTATGATTGAATCATTTTTATCATTTAACTAAATATGACATTAATCTTGGCAGGTATTGGCTGTGGAATATCGATGGTTTGCCTGGGCATTTACCTACAGTACAAATATTATTTGGATAAACAAGATCCACCGGTTGCAGCTCAATTCGCCTGGTTTCCAGTTGTGTGCATTTTTACATTCACTATTTGCTGTACACTTGGCTATCTTATTGTGCCGTGGGTTATGATTGGTGAATTGTATCCATTGAAAGTGCGCGGTTTAGTCGGTGGAATGACCACATTTGCTGCCCATACATTTGTGTTTATAGTGGTTAAAACATATCCGATGCTGTCTCATATCCTAGAACAACATGGAACATTCATACTTTATGGAGTCATTTCACTAATTGGTTAGTATTTTGGTTTTTTCTTTATTTTTGTTTTTTTGTTTTGAATAATTCAATTGTTACAATTGATTTGATGATAAAGAGATTAACATCTAACATTGGCATTGGTTTTCTAGGTACAATATTCTACTATATCTATTTGCCGGAGACCAAAGGAAAAACATTACAAGAGATTGAAGATTACTTTTCGGGTCGTACAGCAACATTAACATCGAAAAAACAGGCAGCTCCATCGAATTTCAATATCAATATTAATGCAGCAGCTGCAGAGCAAACAGTTCGAATGGAAAAAGAAAAACTCCTTCTCGCTTAGCCCAAAGTAACATCATCAAAGTAAATTCATTTATATGGAAATCGAAATTGCATAGCATAGCTTTAGTATTCAGAAATATTTTTAAACAACAACAACAAAATCGTTTATAATTACCAATTTCGTTTCATTGAAAATTGTTGCTGTGGTGCGGCACATGTGAAACGGGCATGCAACATATTTTGAATCAACATTTTATGAAAATTGATAAGCATTTGTAAATATGGATATAAAAACCAAAATATAGGCCATAAAACACGTGATAGAGATTCGAAATAACATTTAGACAAAAGGTGAATATTTTAAATATATCAAATTTTCAGGCCAAATCAATCGATAAAATGAGAATGGAATAGGTGATACTTAATCGATACGAATAGAAATTCTGTTTTTTTTTTTTTTAATTTTAGGGAACCCAATTTTTTTGAACATGTGCAAATCGTCTAGAAAACAAAAAAACAACCCCATTTAATTATTTTTAAAAAAAATGCATGTAAAAATTGTGTACTTGTTTTGTTTTAAGTTCCTAGCCGTATTTAAATGGCAATGATCTGTAATGCATAAAAACTAAAATATCATTGCTAAATAGTATTTCATTTGTCAATTATATTTTAATATAGAGAATTTTTGTTTGTAAGTTTTTTTTTTAGATTAGACAATACGAGTCATTAGGAAACTATTTTTTATTGCAAAATAAATTTTATTGAAAAAAAAACAACAAAAAACACATTGTTAATAAATTGTTTGGTTTTAAATCTTCTCTAACTTTTAGTGCATGCAATTTGTTTGCAACACTTTTGAATAATTCATATTTCGTTCATGCATGGCATGCGATAGCATTAATGAAATTCAACCAGGTTGTCTTGACAACCGTCTTTATAAAGTTGCTACATAAAATAAACAATTGCATACGATATTCAACCGGTTCATAAATATTCGAGACGTTGAAGTTGACAGTGTGTTTTGAAAAAAAAAAAATTAATTATTTCATTGAGGATACAGGTGTCTTCTTTATGATTGAAATAAAAAAAAAAAAAAAAACATGAATTGATTGGCTGTTGACAGGCGTGAGATACACTTTGATCTGGTGACCTCGAAACCAAACTGATTTGAACTGATAGAAAAAAAACGCAGATAATTAATTTGTTTGGTTTAATTTAGATGACATTGAACTAGAACCTAGTTATGATCATGTCTGATAATGCGATGTTATCAACTGATGCGTCAATTGAAATGCCATCAATTGATTCAATTGGCCCAAATTCAAGCGGTGAAGCGAGCAAATTTCGTTCAATTGTATACGAATTTATTGAACGAATTGGAAATGAAGTATCCGTTTACGATAAAAACGTTGAGTCGAGTATAAGTGCAAGTGATTTTAAGCAGATTGAATTACAAATACAAGCCCAACGCGTTGAGAAAGTGCTGCAATTGTGTGTGACCAAAATACGACAAGTTTTCCACATTTCATACTTGATTGAACATCAACGAAACCATTTAATGCTCTTACTTCATCGTGAAGATGCACAATTTATCGGAAAATTCATTCACAAATGGTTTCCATCAATACCAAATTCATCGAATGCTGAATTTATCACCGATTTAAATCAATGTCTGGCTATTGCGGAAAAATCGGAAATAAAACATAACACGCAAAAGGTGATTTTGAATTTGGACCGATTTGGATATTCCGAAATTGAATTTTCACACATTTTTCGGTGTTGTTGTTGTTTGTTTTTTGGTTGTTTGATTGGTAGATTTCAAACAGTGGACAAAATATTCTGTTGTTATTGTCTGAACTACAACGAATTGCACGATTTCGAATTCAAACGAGCGCTTCCACAGAAATGGCAAAGCAAAAAATTCTGCATCAATTGTGGGCGATTAATACAAAAAATATGCGAAAAATCCATCAAATACGCCGAGACATTGAAGAGGATCAAATGAAAGTAGCGACCATTTTAGCGGACAAACAAACGGAACTCGAACATTATGAAAGCACAAAATTACGGCTCATTCATAAAAATGCCATGTCCCTGAATCGTTTGATGTATGACTTTGTTGTTGTTGTTTTCTTAAATGTTGCGTGAAATTTTTTCGAGCGAATTTTCGTTTCAAAAATTCCAAAATTATGTTCATTAAAATTGGATTTTTCATTTGTTCAGTATTGAATCAAACAAGGCAATGATGGAAATTTGTGAGATTGGTCGATGCCATCAAAATTCAACAACCGAATCGGTGATGCGAGCCAAGGACATGTTTGATACTCTACGGAAAAATGACATATGCGAAGAAAATGAAGCAATTAAAAACAAGTTGACCATTTAATTTATGAATATTGTTTTTGAAATGAAAATGTATATAGAAAAACAATTTCCTCATTTTTCAGGGTTGACTTGGAACATCAACTGGCCGACTTTTTACGGGTTTATGATCACGAAATCGGTGCACGTAGTTTAAAATTGCGTGATTGTAAGCATACATTGAAAATGGAATCAAATACATTGGCCGAATGGAAGGAGAAATATGAAATGCAAGAGATTTTATACAATCAAATTCAAGCGGATAAAGAAGCTGAGGAGGAGAAAAGACGTGAAGAAAAAATCCTACTATTTATGATGAATCGTGTGGCACGTATTATTCAGCGCAGCTATCGTCGTATTTTGGCTCAACGAAAGGCCAAGAAAAAGGGGAAGGGCAAAAAGGGTGGCAAAGCGAAGAAATAAATCGAGATTCGTGTTTGAGAAGCTACAATTTGTTTACAAGAGTTGAATTTAATATTTTTTTCAATTTGATTCATTCTGTTGATTCTCTCAGCTTACGAGAGAATGTGATTCGAGTAAATTTTGTTATATTTATGAGGCTTTTGGACATTTTTCAGCACAACTATTTAATGGAAAGGATGACCGGCATTGAAGTGTGTGCTTGAGTCATATGTGATTTCCCACGACTCATGTCCCATTCACCACTGAGCTATTCATACACATGAGCTGTACATGTTGATAGTTTTATCCATCACAAGCAACGGATGCGACACAAAACCCAACTTGATGATTTTTTTTTCTGTTGGTCTGTCAACCGTTCGCATTTTCGAAACGAAAAAATTAATTCAGTTAGTTGTGATTCTTTGACAGTTGTGGTTGCAAGCACATCGCATAAAGTGGTCGCTCAAAAAATTGGCAAAAAAATATTCCGTAGCGTCTTAATTGAAATGTAAATATTTGAATTTTTTTCATACAAATAAAAATTTTTTGGTGTTGTGCTTTACAATTTTGTTGTCAATTTTTATCAGTGGAGAGATCTGTGTGTGATTTTTGTTTGATTTTTGAATCGTCAATTCCATTCTTTTTATATTAAATTATTTTATTTTTCTGTCGAGTAAACCGTTTAAGATTTTTGCTGTTTACTTGTTTGTAGACATTGAAATCGGATTTTTAATCTCAAGTAAATGTGGGTAACTGCAACTGGTTTAACACACAAGAAAATATTATCTATTTATAGATCACCACATTGACTGTGTTAATTGTTGTTGCGAATAAAAGGGAGAAGAGAGCACACATAAAAAAAAAAATAAACAAAATTTGTGTAACTTTGAATGAATTTATCTAGACAAGAGTCAGCTGAGCAGCGTATGAATCACGTAAAACACCGCAATATTCGTGCTAATTATGACAACGTCAAAAGCGTTAATTTGCACATTTTTTCATTAAATTCCATTTCCAGTTTTTGATTCGTCAAAACGAACATTAACTGCTATTTCTAGTTTCTTCGCTTGAAGACACACACTTTTTTGTTGTTGCTAATTTTTGGTTGAAAATTCTATTTGAAAAATATAATTACAAAAATTATTCGTCTATCTCCAAGCGATGGAAAACCTCTTTCCCAAGTGTAATTTGCACGAGTCTTTAACCATAATAAATGTTTGGCACCGTTAACAAAGCTTACTGAAATTGAGTAATTTGTGACCTGACAAAGGGACGACAGTTGACAATAATTGCGAAAAAAAATGCTTTTAATGAATCATAAGGGCGGAAACTATCTACGCCCAAGAAATTTATGGCTTTTTTTGTACATGTTCATCATACAACATTCCATTGTGTCTAATACAGAGAATGAGAGAGTGTTATTGAAATTAAGAACTAAATTACGCAATATGCCATCATGGACAAAACAAATGTCTGTCGACAAAAGTTGATAAAAACGCAATGCCATTCTTCAGAAAGCTCATCAACAACCAGTTTGGAATTGAAGCATATCGGTGTGCTTTGGCACAATACACAAGGGAAATACCATTACGTGATTATTTTTATGACTTATGAGCGAATTTTTATGACTTATGACAACATGACAATTATGTGAGTCGATATTATTCCTTGTCCTGAAAACTAGAAATTGGTTGATTTGTATTCGGTTGTCACATAAAGTGCATACATGAATGTTTGTTCATCAAGATGTCAAAGTACATTTTATTCCATGTCATTCTTTATTATGAACCATTGGATATCACGCAATGGCACAGATTCATCAAAAATTAATATATCCAACATTAAGTACAGAGTACACACTTACACTATAATATCAATCAACTAAATGTCGAGTTAAAGACACAAATCGTATGACAAATCGCTTTTTTAAAGCATAAGATTGTAATTGTGCATGAATATGGATTTTAAATAATTGAAGCACTTGACAACAACTCTATGGTGGATTTATTATTTTCGAACGCGTGTCGATATTTGCCATATAAACGATTCAGTCATAACTTTTCAGTACATTTTCGAAAAAAAAGCAATTTCGTTGAAAATTGTTTTCTGTGATGGTTTATTGAGAATGGATTGGAATATCTTGCGAATTCATTGAAATGTCATCAAAATATCGAGAAAACAGAACGCATTTATGGCAAAAAATTCCCCACCGTAACAAATTAAGATTGATGTGATGAACGAATGTGATAAAATTTCATACAAATGACAACAAAGATATTGATCTGTCATTTCAATTTATTTTATAATTGTTGTTCAATTGAAAATCCCATTTTTATGGCAATTAATCGGTTGTGAATCATAAAATCTGTCATTATATACGGCAGGTTGATTCATTTGAACGGGAAGCAAACAGCTGGCTATCGAACACTAGATCGAACAACTTCGCTGTGATCAACAATGGCTTTGAGTTGCTATGAATTTGAAATTTAAATCCCAATGAATTTGAATGGGATCTCGAACGAAGTGATTCGATAGCTAGCTATTTACTCTCAGTTCAACTAACCAGCTAGCGCACCTCAACGTCTCATAGATATGATTCATAGCAACCGCATTCTATAACAACTGAACTATGCACGCACATAGATTCAGATGGATAATGAATAATTCATACTGAGATCTGTATTAATTCGCACGTTGATCACCTGAATTTGTGTGTGTGTGTGGTTGAATGCCGCAACACTCGTGCAAATTAATCATCAAATGATATTGCTCGACGAACACAATCATTTCAAAAGCCAGTTTCCATTTAGACATCTTGCGAACAGATTCACTTGTGTCACCTGAAGTCTAAAGAGATCTCAAAACTGAACTAAAGCAACGCAGTTTTCATCTGCGTCGTTACCATTTTTTTTTTTGTTGTTTTTCATTTGTCAAAAGTGCAAATATCGGTAAATTCACTTTCAAATCGACTAATAACAACTGTTTGCGTGAATTTTGAATTGAAATTGAACCAATTTGTGTTTAGGTAGAGACAAATGGTTCAATGTGTTATTATTTTAATCAAGTATATTGTGACTTCTAAAGTATTTGTTCTATCGTAAGAATGAAGATTTGTTCAAGGTCATATTGATCGTCTACATTTTTTATTGTCGGTTAAACAAATGATGTCCAACTGAATGTGTAAAATGCTCCTCCGCAAATTAAAAAAAAGAATCCATTCACACATGTAGCTGCGTATTTTCACATAATAACATAACAAATTTAATAAATTCATTAAAAAAGACAACGCAAACAAATCAGAATGAATTTATTAAACAATTTATTGGATATAAATAAATTGATTTGTGCGAAACAGGGTCGCTGGTTTCAATGCTGCCATGAAAAATAAAAGGAGATGCGAAGAACAACAGCGTACACTGTCCACGACCTAATTTCACTATCCTTATTCGTTTATAGGAATTTTGGAGAATGAACTTTAAAAGAATGTAAAATATCATCGATATACCAAAGAGTATATGTTTGTGGCTTCTTTTACAATAGAGTCACCATATTCTAATTTCGATGCTCAAATAGAAATAGTGTAATTAATGATTGACACGAAGGACAAACCATTTTCATAATATATCGATTTGAAAGCAAGAAATTTAAAAAAAAAAATGTTATGTGAAATTTCGTGTCTGACCGGTTTAAAAGTGATGAACTAGGGGGTAATTGCACAGTCTTTTTCGTAGAATTTCAAAGAATATTTAGGTTCTATGCATTCTGCATGAGCATTTTGGTGAATTTAATGAATATCTAAACAATTTCTGGAATATTTTTTTCAATATCGCTTCAAAAGTGTTTTTTGTTCTACGGTAAAAAACTATAAAATATCATCACATTTATAGAAAAAAAAGTTGCAGTATAGTTTATTTTTCATTAAGAATCACTTGGAAAATGACTTTTACTGTATTTGTTCCGTAAAAATTTATAAAATTGTTAATTGAACAAAGATGTGATATACATAACCTCATTCATTTATTGTAACAAACCAATGTGTATGACGTCAACATTACTGTTAAAACTAGTTTTTTGATTCACCATATTCACACAAATTCACAGATTCGCCAAAATATTCAACACATTCACTTGTCTCAATTTTGGTTAATATACGTGAATATGAGTGAATTCGATTGCATTCTTTAGTTCGAAGTGAAACATTAGAAATATTAAAGCAATTTTGCATGCAATTCCCCCCTAGGTGATGAAACTATATTTAAAATTTAAGTTGAAAACACCCCAAATTTACAGAGAACTGAATGTTTCTGTTGCCTTCGAGTTGAATGACTCGATTGATGCATGTGATGTTTATAAACATTGCAAACTCAAAAATCGATGCTATAGAAGTTTCAAAAAATTTCATCATTATCAAATGAATGAAATAAAACCTGCAACATGAATTGAAATTTCGTTACATTTAAAAACATACCAGCTAGTCCGGCTAGCCGGCCAAGGTCCTATCTAATAGAAACCATTTACATTAAATTCTATTCTGTTTTGTATCCCGCGCCCCTCAATTAATTCTGTTCAAATGAAACAATATTGTTCGTCTGACATGGATAAAAATATGGAAAACGCGTACTCAATATCCTTGATAAACATATAACGGTAATTTACCGTCGGTAACAATTGATTTCGTATATCCTCCACATCACGTTGGATCTTATAATTTGGTTTCACGTTACGGATAACATTCACCGTATTCGTAGCTCACAATACGGATGAATACATTGCTTTTCGGGCGGTTTGGTTGCGTAGCGCGGTAGTAATTGTCGATAGTAAACTGCATCAGAATCCGTAGGATTGACGGTAATCGGAAATGAACATTTACTTTTATCATTTGCGACGCTTTTCAACCAGAAAACGTCTCCGTAACGTTAAAATTCTTTCAACATACATCAATTTTATTAAGCTCTGACCAGGGACTTAGGTCCCCGAAAATACATTCCACTTGAGTGCAATGGATCGTCACAGTGGAAATGTATAGATATCTATGTACTCTATGTGACAATAATATGTATCGAAGTGTGTTGCGTTTTTAATTGCTTGAGTGTCGCCACCCAATTTATGTGTGTTGGGTGCTGTTGTTGTTGTTCTCGTTTTTTTCCCCATTACATTGTTTTATTCAATTGGAGTTCGTTCACACATAAATCGGACGCTCAGTAGCTTTGTCCGCTCCCGCATACACGCGACATAAGATCACTACGGCACGCCAATGCTTATGGCTTATTCTTTTTTTTTTCTTTTTTGAAAAGGACGTTAATAACGCATTCCATGTTCCTTCTGTAATGTTTTCACCATTGTGGATTCAATCGATTTTTAGACGTGTATTTTTTGATTTGCTGTAGTATATCTCTGGCTCTTGGTTTCGGTACGATTGATGTAAATGTGTGACATGCTCCGAAACGCTAAACAAGCTGTAATGCTTCTTGCAATCGACCAATAGTTTCTAGATGGACATTCAAGTTGATAGATAGTACGGATAGCGTTCTGTGATAATGAACACGAAAATGAAGGGTTTTTATTGAAATAGAAAAAAAACAGAAGAAAAACACCAACAAAACTCTAAATACATTCCAAAGCGTACATTACATATTGCGGAACGATTTCCATTTTGAAAAATTAATTTAAAAAAAAAAAATGGGCCAATTGTGGAAATCATCTTCCTGAGATATTGATTTCAATCAAATAAAAATTAATTTTTTACGCTTGCTTGCAATCGATTGACAACAAAAAAGTGTCTCTTTATTTTGTTTTGTTTTTCTTCAATAACATTTAATTTGAAAAATGCGTTCATGCCGCTACAAAAAACGTTTCACTTTAAAGGTATATTTAAAATTTCCACTGTCATTTTGAGAATTGCAGACATTGAAAACGTGCATACGAAAAAGCTAGGGGGTTTTAACTTAAAATATAAATACATATAAACGCCTATAAACGTCTATAAATGTGTATAAAGCGTAAATATTGTATATATTTTTTTAAAAATATAAATATATATAAACATCTATAAACGTCTATAAACCGAAAATATGACGTATATTTTCCAAAATCAACCACGAATATAGTGCATATATTTAAATATGCGGCAGCCATTTTGAAAAAATAAAAAAATATAATCGTGTATATTGACAAATAATGCGTATAAACACTCAAAATACGTGAATATTATACAAAGCTCTTGAATATCGCATATTTTTCCCTCGATAAATGAACATAAATGCCCCTAGCGAAAAAGAATAACATAGTCGATGAAACAGTTTGACCTAATTATATTGGTGGAAAATATTCCACCCATTTATTTTTGGTGATGTGCTTTTAAGTGTTGTTTTTTTTCTCTATAGTTTTTAGCCGAATATTCACAAACATTCTACATTTTTTGTTTGCATTTAGATGGCAAATCGTCCATCCAGCTCGATGTCTCGAAGTGAAACTGAATTAATAAATAAATGCCAACGTGCATTAGACGATGGAACGCCAAAGGATCCAATTGAAAGATTGCGTTTGCTTTGTTTGGCCCGTGGAGCATCTGGTATAGTGGGTCTAGGTCGGGCATTCCGTCGTATGGATGATGATGGTAATAAGCAATTATCGCTTGAAGAATTTATCAAAGGTCTTCAGGACACTGGCATGGAAACGAGCGATGAAGACGCCGAGGAATTATTCAAGCGGTTCGTTGCAACTTTGATTTTTATTTAGAAAAACAAACAAACATGAAACAAACACTAATCCCAATGATTTCACAGATTCGATACAGATGACAGTGGCACAATCAATATGTCGGAGTTTCTGGTTCAGCTCAGGGTAATCAATTTTCAATTCATAAATAAATCAAGCTAATGCATGTTTTTGTCGTTCGATATGTCTTGTATATAGCCTCCAATGTCGCAAAATAGACTCAACATTATTGGCGAGGCATTTAAAAAACTAGACAAAACAGGAGACGGAAGCATTACCATCGACGACTTAAAGTAAACGATTCGAATGACCTATAATAAAAAGTCCAATAAATTACTAGCATTTTTCATTTTAAATTGCAGAAACGTCTACTCGGTGCGTCATCATCCGCAGTATACGAGGTATCCTTACTATGCACATTAGTAATGTGACAATACGTGAAAACTCTTGGCCAAATGCCAAGCCTTTTTCAAAAGTTTTTTGTTTAATGGTTTTTCTACATTTCATGTTTTTTTTTTCCTTCAGTGGTGAACTAACTGAGGACCAGATTCTGACCAAATTTTTGGCAAACTTTGAAGTGGGCGGTGAAACTGATGGTCGCGTTACTGAAGAAGAGTTTAACAATTATTATGCTGGCGTCAGTGCTTCTATCGACAATGATACGTATTTTGACCTTATGATTCGACAGGCATATAAATTATAAGCGAGATCTGAACGACGCGCATCATACTATTTGATATTTTAAATTAAAAAAAAAATTTCTAGCACGCATTGCAATTTTTATTGTAGTATTTTTGTATTGGTTCCATTTGTGAAATCAAGGTGAAACCATCTCAATGCATTCCAAATGTAGTTCTTTTAAGATGAACGTGTTTTTTTTTTCAAGTTTTACTCTAGTTTTTATCTTCACTATGAGACAAACAAAAATGGTAATAAATCATTCACACAGCAGAAATAACCCAATTTATGATTTTACTATCATTTTTTTTCGCTTTAGTTCTTTTTCCACGTTTCAAAACTTGTAAGTTACAAGGTTGTGATGAATCAACACAAAACAATAGAAACTGAAACCAAGATATAGAATGTCTTATGTGAAACTATTCCGCAAATAAATCAATTTAATAAATCAATGATGTCCATTTGTAACTTACTCTCTATTTCAATAAACTATTCACAAGATTGATAAACATGAAATTGTAATCATTATTAAGTTGTCCATTGAAATTCCAAAGCATAAGCCAGTATTGAGGAGTAGCATTTTGGATTTATGAATGTTGTCAAGAAGCGAAAGAGCAATAAACTTTATTTTGCTTTTTTTTAACGTTCCCTCATTTAAAAATTCATTCGGCTGAGTTTTTAACCCGGAGCGACACACTGTGGTGAAATTGTTGACTAACATCAACTGACATCTCCGTTCAATTGTGTACAGATTTTTGTTGCCAATCGTTCTGTATTCTATTTGAACTGTCAACTATTGAAATGCATTCGGTTGTTCTTCTTTCAATGTTTACCAAAACAACAACATTTCGTTGTGTTGATCGTCACGGTTGCGTATGTGTAACTGATTTTGGCCAAGTAATCACATTCACATGCACTTTTGAATGGAAAAACAACTGAATTTTATATTAGCAAACGAACCGATTCGATTTAGTGTACGGCTGTTGCACTACAGACACAAAACAACCGATCCACACATTGACGAATCGTGTGTCGGTTTTTCAAGCATTTCAACCGATCCATCGTACGCCAATCGTTACCAGTATCAAACCGAAGCTCCACAACTATCATTCTGTATTGTATTTTTGTGCTCATCGTTTAAAAAAAAAACAGCACACACAACATGATTTACCGAAACTGTAACTTATTTGTCTTGTTTTTCGACGATATCATTCGTTGGTAAGTGCTTTTTTACAATTTTTCTATACATTTCAAAACTGTGCAAATGCAATAGAAAAGTGAGAAAGAGTGATCGCTATGACGAAAACAAAACAACAACATCGCCTAAGAACCTGTTTTAATCATCGCCTAACCAACAACAATTTAATAATTTAACAAAAAATATCATGTTTAAGATGTTGGTTTTTTCCCTATGACTAAACAACCAAATGTTGGTTCTTCGTATTAAATTCATCGATTTACAATATTCCTAACAAAGAAAAAACCCAATTTCTCAGCTCCTGAACACTGATTAATCAGTTCATTTGTGTTGTTCCCTTTGCACACACCTCAAAAAATACAATGTCGTCAAATCAGTTCACAAGTGTGCCAAGTAAATTGAATGCAAATATCGAGGAAAATGCAAATCCGTTTTTCATGTAAGTGGTGCTCTTTTTGTAAACAGAACAAAAGAAAAAAAATGATTCTTAATTAAAAAGGGATTAAAAAGTTGGATCAACATTTTGTGTCACCTTCTCTGTGTTCCCTCTCAATGCTTTCGTTTTGTAATAATTTCAATTCATCAGCAATAATTTCCTCAAATCATCCATGTTTGTCGGAATACATAACAAATCGGCAAGAATATCCAATGATATACTTCGCAATTTGTTTATGTTATTTTTCGGCTGTTCTTTCATTCGCCCTGAATTACCCCAACAAAAAAACAAACCACGAAAAAACCAATCTCTCTGCAGTGAAAATCACTGAAAATAAAATCCCATCTTTGGGAATGTTTTTCCAGTTATGTCTCTTAATGTGCGTATTTGTTGGACATTGCGTACATACTCCAATGACTCGGAAATGTTGCATGACTTCCATTGCAAATTGAATGGGTTTGATTGCATTACGCAATGGTTTGATATGCTACCGATTTTCAACCGTATTTCTCTTTGAAAACTGAAAATGGTTTTTACATGCGTGTGGCGCTTCGATGCGCATTCGACAGACGTGCAGTGAAGAGCAAATAGTTCACAATCCAACCCATCGCTGCCTCGTCTATCATTTAGATAATAATCAGATTTAACTTAATAACCAATAAATAATAATTAACAAGATGCGTCTACTTTATTGTTCAACTTCTATCTGAGCCGAATAACGAATGAATAGATATATATGGAGTTCGTTCGAACATAAATCGGACGTTCAGTAGCTTTCTTCCGTTCCCGCTTATACGTGACGTAAGATCACTACGGCACGCCAATGCTTATAGTTTATTTTTTTCTTTTTTTTTTAAAAAAAAAGAACGTTATTAACGTATTCCATGTTCCTTTTGTAATGTTTCACCATTCTGAATTCAATCGATTTCTAGACATGTATATCTGATCTGCTTTAGTATAGTATATGCTTTTGGTTTCGGTTTCGGTTTCGGTACGATTGATATAAATGTCACATTCCTACGTTGCTTGTAATATATTTGGTTATTTTTTTATTTTTGTAGTTGTGAAATGGTTAACTAACTACATTATAGCAAAAAAAAAATCTTCGATAGAATGGAAAATTTGGGTGCATTCTCGAAGTAATGCGTAGTAAATAAGATACGTCGCAAATAAGATAAATCGCAATCGAATTCAGAAAGCCACGCAATACACATATTTGTTTATTGGTGAACGGTTGTGTTTGAAATTTTGTTAAAAAAATTTGCCGATTGTGAAAATCATCTTCCTGAGATATAAATTGGAACAAATCTAAAACTCATTTTTAACGCTTGCTTTTATTAATTAATTGACAGCAAAAAGTGTTGGTTCATTTGTTTATTTTTTCTTCATTAACATTTGATTGGAAAATGGATTCAAACCGCTACAGAAAAGATTTCACTTTAAAGGTATATTTAAAGGTCCACTGTCTTTTGAGAATTGCGGGCATTAAAAACATTTGTTCGAAAAGGAACATAGTTGATTAATCGCCTTGACCTAATTATATTTGTGGAAATTATTCTCACCATTATTCTTGGTGATGTGCTTTTAAGTGTTTTTTTTCTATAGTTTTTTAGGCAAAATATTCACAAACATTCTACATTTTTTGTTTGCATTTAGATGGTAAATCATCCATTAAGCTCCAACTGCAGGAGTGAAACTGAATTAACACATGAATGCCAGCGTGCATTAGACGATGGAACGCACAAGGATCCAATTGATAGATTACGTATGCTTTGTTTGGCTCGTGGAGCATCTGGTATAGCGGATCTAAGTCGGGCATTCCGTCGTATGGATGACGATGGCAACAAGCAATTATCGCTTGAAAAATTTATCAAAGGTCTTCGGGACACTGGCATGGAAATGAGCTATGAAGACGCCGAGGAAATATTCAAGCGGTTCGTTAAACTTTGATTTTTACTAAAAAAAAAAACAAGTGAAAAATACTGATCCAAATGATTTAACAGATTCGACACAGATGACAGTGGCACAATCAACATGACAGAGTTTCTGATTCACCTCAGGGTAATCAATTTTTCTATATAAATTCTACTCATAAATAAATCAAGCTAATGCATGTTGTTTCGTATGTCTTGTACATAGCCTCCAATGTCACAGACCAGACTCAACAGTATTGGAAGGGCATTTAGAAAACTAGACAAAACAGGAGACGGGCACATTACCATTGACGACCTAAGGTAACGATTCGATTGACTCAATAAAATACTCCAATTATTTACCAGCATTTAAAATTTCAGACATGTCTACTCGGTGCGTAATCATCCGGAGTATACGAGGTATATTTCCTATGCACATTGCATGAAAACACTTCCCACATAAAAATCGACAGCGAATCATTCGCTGAATCATTCGCTGTCGATTTTCATGTGGGTTGGCCAAATGCCAATTTGCTTCAACTGGTTTTTTTTCTGCATTTCATTTTTTTCAGTGGTGAACTAACTGAGGACCAGATTCTGAACACATTTTTGGCAAACTTTGAAGTGGGCTGCGTTTCTGATGATCGCGTTACTGAAGAAGAGTTTAAAAACTATTATTCTGGCGTCAGTGCTTCTATCGATGATGATACATATTTTGACCTTATGATTCGACAGGCATATAAATTATAAGCGAGATCCTATCTTCACGCAACATAACATTTGATATTTTAAATTAACAAAAAAATTTCTAGCACGCATTACAATTTTATTGTAGTATTGTAGTTTTCTTTGAAATCAGAGTGAAACCATCTCAATGCATTCCAAATGTAATCCTTTTAAGATTAACGCGTTTTTCAAAGACTTTTATGTATCTGTGGTATATTTACACACCGTATTTATTCGCCAAAATATGCAGAAATGTACATGTACATTGTACAATGTATACGCATCTGCATGTTTACATACACATTCGCTCACCATTTCAGACATTCGTAGCGCCATGCAATTTGTAAACATTCGATGCGCAATTTTTGACATTAAAGGCCTTAGTTTTATTCAATTTGTATCCCCACGTGAAACAAGCAAAAATGGTAAATCATTCACACAATAGAAATAGCCCAATGAATGATTTTACTCCAATTGTTTATGCACGACATGAAATGTAGGGTTCTTCACTTTTGTCATAAAACTTGAAAGTTACACGGTTGTAACAAATCAACCCAAAACAATATCAACTGTAACCAAGATTATAGATTTTCTTATATGATGTTATTCCGCAAAATAATCAATTTAATAAATATATGATGTCCATTTGTAACCTTTTCTCTATTTCAATAAACTATTCACATGATTGATAAACATAAAAATTGTAAACATTATTCAGTTGTCAATTGAAATTCCAAAAAAAACAAACAATTATTTGATCATTTAATATCATTATTACTCCAATGAATCGGAAATGTTGCATGACTTCCATTGCATTACGCGATGATTCGATGTGTATTTTTTGATCTGTTTTTGTATATCACTCGATCTTGGTTTCGATACAATTGATTTCAATGTCACATTGCTACGTTGCTGTGTAATATATTTGTTTACATTTTTATTTTTTTATTTGTGTAGTTGTGCGAATGTCTTAAGAACCATCGCAAAACGAAATGTAAATGAAGCGTGAGCGGGAGTGAAATGACCAACAACATTGTAGCACAATTGAAAGTTCTCAAAGACGCTACACAGGCAGTTAATGAACAAATATAATTCTCAACAACGTAGAAATTGTATTGCTTCCATTGATTCTATGAAATACGCCCATCAGCGTGAAGCGTAAACAAATCTCTGTCACAAAGGTGTGCCGAATATTTTGATTTCCTATGAAAATGTGTGTGTGTTTTTTTTTTTAAATTAACGGTGAAATTTTTGTTCAATATTTTTGTAGAAAATTATTGATGTGCGGGGGGACATAAAACATACATGGAAGATGTACATACGTGGACTTGATCTGAGCAGCACGCACATTTTAAGTAGGTGGACGTCCTATGTACATTCAACGGCTCTGATCAAATAATTCATGTTGATAGATAGAACTTAAATTTTGGGTGTGTTCCTAAGGTGACGCGTAGTTAATAAGATACGTACATCAGATTCGTCGCACATAAGATACGTCGCAATCAAATTTAGTAAACCACACAAAACAGATATATTCTTATTGGGGAACGGTTGTGTTTGAAATTGTTTAAAAAGAATTGACCGATTGTGAAAATCATCTTCCTGAGATATAAATTTAAACAAATCCAAAACTCATTTTTAACGCTTGCTTTGATTAATTAATTGACAGCAAAAAGTGTTGGTCCATTTGTTTGTTTTTTCTTCATTAACATTTTATTTGAAAATGGATTCAAATCGTTACAGAAAAGATTTCACTTTAAAGGTATATTTTGAGAATTGCGGACATTAAAAACGTGTATTCGAAAAGGAACGTAGTTGATTAATCGCCTTGACCTAGTTATATTTGTGGAAATAATTCTCACCATTATTCTTGGTGATGTTCTTTTAAGTGCTTTTTTTCTATAGTTTTTAGACAAATATTCATCAAAATTTACATTTTTGTTTGCATTTAGATGGTAAATCATCCATTAAGCTCTAACTGCAGAAGCGAAACTGAATTATCACATGAATGCCAGCGTGCATTAGACAATGGAATACATAAGGATCCAATCGATAGATTACGTTTGCTTTGTTTGGCCCGTGGAGCATCTGGTATAGCGGATCTAAGTCGGGCATTCCGTCGTATGGATGATGATGGCAACAAGGATTTATCGTTTAAAGAATTTAGCAATGTTCTTCAAGGCACTGGCCTTCACATGGAATCGACCGATGATGAAGCTAAAGAAATATTCAAACGGTTCGTTAAACTTTGATTTTTACTTAAATAACTTCAAACAAACACTAATCCACATGATTTAACAGATTCGATACAGATGACAGTGGCACAATCAATATGTCGGAGTTTCTGATTCACCTCAGGGTAATCAATTTTTCTATATAAATTCTGTTCATAAATAAATCAAGCTAATGCATGTGTTTTCGTTCGATATGTCTTGTATATATAGCCAGCAATGTCACAGACCAGACTCAACAGTATTGGAAGGGCATTTAGAAAACTAGAAAAAACAGAAGACGGGAACAGTACCATCGACGACCTAAGGTAACGAATGGAATGACTCGTTAAAATAGTCCAATTAATCATTAGCGTTTTTCATTCTAAATTGCAGACATGTCTACTCGGTGCTTCATGATCCGCAGTATACGAAGTATGTTTACTATGGCCAAATGTCAGTTTTTAAATGTTTTTTTTCTACATTTCATTTTTTTTCAGTGGTGAACTAACTAGGGACGAGATTCTGAACACATTTTTGACAAACTTTGAAGTGGGCTGCGTTTCTGATGATCGCGTTACTGAAGAAGAGTTTAACAACTATTATTCTGGCGTCAGTGCTTCTATCGACAATGATACGTATTTTGACCTTATGATTCGACAAGCCTATAAATTATAAGCGAGATCCGATCTCCGCGCAAGATAAAATTTAAAATTTTGAACTAACCAATTTTATCTAACATGCATTACAATTTTATTTTGGTATTTATGTATTGGTTTTCTTTGAAATCAGGGCGAATCCATCTCAATGCATTCCAAATGTAATCCTTTTAAGATGAACGTGTTTTTTTCAGAGACGTTTTTTTACTAATCCGTAGTGCGCACCAATCGATTACGTCCACGCACTTTGCACTTCGTACGGCCCACACTTGACAGTGCAAACGTTAGGTGTATTGCATACTGATATACATTTTGTGGGCGCACCAACGAGGGACCCAGACTACTTTGACGAAATCGCACTCAGTTGGTAAAAAAATATCTCTGTTTTTTCAGGTTTTATCCTAGTTTGTATCCTAACGTGACGCAAACCAAATTGGTAATAATAATCATTCACACAACAAATAGCCCAATTTATGTGTTTCCTCTAAATATTTTTTTGCTTTAGTTCTTCTTTTTCGATACAAAACTAAGTTACAATCCGTTTGTTCAATCCCGTTTGTTGAACAAACGGGAAGGTTGTTACAAATCAACCAAAAACAATATCAGCTGTACTCAAGATATAGATTGTCTTATCTGAAGCTATTCTCTATATTCTTTAACGTTCCCTCATTTAAAAATTCATTCGGCTGAGTTTTTAACCCGGAGCGACACACTGTGGTGAAATCGTTGACTAACATCAACTGACATCTCCGTTCAATTGTGTACAGATTTTTGTTGCCAATCGTTCTGTATTCTATTTGAACTGTCAACTATTGAAATGCATTCGGTTGTTCTTCTTTCAATGTTGACCAAAACAAAAACATGTTGTTGTGTTGATCATCACGGTTGCGTATGTGTGACTGATTTTGGCCAAGATCACATTCACATGCACTTTTGAATGGAAAAACAACTGAATTTAATATTAGCAAACGAACCGATTCGATTTAGTGTACGGCTGTTGCACTACAGACACAAAACAACCGATCCACACATTGACGAATCGTGTGTCGGTTTTTCAAGCATTTCAACCGATCCATCGTACGTCAATCATTACCAGTATCAAGCCGAAGTTCCCGCAGCTATCATTCTGTATTGTATTTTTGTGCTCATCGTTCAAAAAATTACATCGCACACAACATGATTTACCGAAACTGTAACTTATTTGTGGTGTTTTTAGCGATATCATTGAAAGATATCATATTCGAAGACAAGTGAGAAAAAGTGATCGTTATGACGAAAACAAAAACAACAACATCACCAATTTCTCAGCCCCTGAACACTGATTAATCCGTTCAATTCGTGTTGTTTCCTTTAAACACACCTCAAAAAATACAATGTCGTCAAAATAGCTCAAGAGTGTGCCAAGTAAATTGAATGCAAATTTCGAGGAAAATGTATTTTTTTTTCATGTAAGTGGTGCTCTTTTTTCAAACAGAACAAAAGAAAAAAAATGATTCTTAATTAAAAAGGGATTAAAAAGTTGGATCAACCATTTTGTGTCACCTTCTCTGTGTTCCCCTAGGTTTGTTTACTACTGAAATGACTATTGAAATGTCAAAAGTACCGGATTGGTACCGGAAAGAACTTGAATGTACTTCAATACTATTCACTTTTTACACCACCATTTTGGTGCTGCTATATGACATCACTATAAGAATAGCATTGTAGTACAAAAAAGTTCCTTCCAGTACCAATTCGGTACTTTTGACATTTCAATAGTCATTCAGTAGTAAACAAACCTAGGTGTTCCCTCTCAATGCTTTCGTTTTGTAATAATTTCAATTCGTCAGCAATAATTTCCTCAAATCATCCATGTTTGTCGGAATACATAACAATTCAGCAAGAATATCCAATGAAATACTTCGCAATTTGTTTATGTTTACTGTAGAATAGATTGATTTCATGCATACCAAAAAAAAAAGAAGAGAAACAACACATCGGTATAAATGTGAATTTTCGTCGTTGTGATAGTAAATTCTGTTTTTGGTCGTGTGCAAATGCTCAATGTATTGCATTGAAAATTTTGGATGAGACCACTAGTCCAACCTACTACTGCCCGTCGATCATTTAGATGATAATTAGATTTAACTTAATAACTAATAAATAATAATTAACAAGATGCGAAGGATTTATTGTTCAACTTCTATCTGAGCCGAATAACAAATGAATAGATATTTATGTACTCTATGTGACCACCAATTTCTGTGTGTTGGGTCCTGTTATTTTTCTTTCTTTTTCCCATCACATTCCATTATTCAATTGGAGTTTGTTCACACTTCAGTAGGTTTGTCCGTTGCCGCGTATACGTGACATAAGATCACTACGGCATATTTTGTAAAAAAGGACCTTAATAACGCATTCCATGTTCCTGCTGTAATGTTTTTCCATTCTGAATTCAATCGATTTTTACACATGTATATTCTGATCTGCGTTAGTATAGTATATGCTTTTGGTTTCGGTACGATTGGTATAAATGTCACATTCCTACGTTGCTTGTAATATATTTGGTTATTTTTTATCTGTGTAGTTGTGAGATGGTTAACTAACTACATTGTAGCACACATATTTTTCTTCGACAGAATAGAACGTTTGGGTGCATTCTCTAGGGGACGCGTTGTTATTAAGATACTTTGCAATCAAATTTAGTAAACCACACAAAACACACACACAAACTTTTATTGGTGAACGGTTGTGTTTGAGAAATTTAACAATAATTGGTAGATTGTGGAAATTATCTTCCTGAGATATTGATTTTGATAAATCTAAAACTAGTTTTTAACGCTTGCTTTGTTTAATTAATTGACAGCAAAAAGTGTTGGTTCATTTGTTTGTTTTTTCTTTACTAACATTTAATCGGAAAATGGCTTCAAACCGCTACAGAAAACGTTTCACGTTAGAGGTATACATAACATTTTCACTGTCTTTTCACTGAAAAGTTTTCAGAATTGCAGACATTGAAATCGGCTTGACCTAATTATATTTGTGGAAATTATTCTCGCCATTTATTCTTTGTGATGTGCTTTTAAGTTGTTTTTTTTCTATAGTTTTTAGACAAATATTCACACACATTCTACATTTTTTGTTTGCATTTAGATGGTTAATCATCCATTAAGCTTCGGCTCCAGATGCGAAACTGAATTAACACATGAATGCCAACGTGCATTAGACGATGGAACGAAAAAGGATCCAATTGAAAGATTACGTATGCTTTGTTTGGCTCGTGGAGCATCTGGTATAGCGGATCTGAGTCGGGCATTCCGTCGTATGGATGATGATGGTAACAAGCAATTAACGTTTGAAGAATTTATCAATGTTCTTCAAGGCACTGGCCTCCACATGGAATCGACCGATGATGAAGCTAAAGAAATATTCAATCGGTTCGTTGAACTTTGATTTTTACTTAAAAAACTTGAAACAAACACTAATCCAAATGATTTAACAGATTCGATACAGATGACAGTGGCACAATCAACATGTCGGAGTTTCTGATTCACCTCCGGGTAATCCATTTTTCTATATAAATTTTACTCATGAAAAAATCAAGCTAATGCATGGTTTTTCGTTCGATATGTCTTTTATATAGCCTCCAATGTCGCAGACTAGACTTAACAGTATTGAGAGGGCATTTAAAAAACTAGACAAAACAGGAGACGGGTGCATTACCATCGAAGACTTAAAGTAAACGATTCGAATGACCTATAATAAAAAGTCCAATAAATTACTAGCATTTTTCATTTTAAATTGCAGAAACGTCTACTCGGTGCGTCATGATCCGCAGTATACGAGGTATCTTTACTATGCACATTTGTAATGTGACATTACATGAAAACTCTTGGCTAAATGTCAAGCTATTTCCACAAGTTTTTCTTAATGGTTTTTCTGCATTTCATTTTTTTCAGTGGTGAACTAACTGAGGACGAGATTCTGACCAAATTTTTGGCCAACTTTGAAGTGGGCTGCGTTTCTGATGATCGCGTTACTGAAGAAGAGTTTAAAAACTATTATGCGGGTGTCAGTGCTTCTATCGACAATGATACGTATTTTGACCTTATGATGCGACAGGCCTACAAACTATAAGCGAGATCCGAGCCACGCGCATCACAACATTTGATATTTTAAATTAACAAATTTTATCTAGCACGCATTGCGATTTCTATTGTAGTAATTTTGTATTGGTTTTCCTTGAAATTAGAGCAAAGCCATCTTGCTTTGGTCCTTCTTTCTCGTTACATAGCTGGAAAGTTTCAAGGTTGAAACCAATCAACCAATCAACCATAAAAACTAGACAAAATTTGAATGTCTTATGTGAAGCTATTCTGCAAATAAATCAATTTAATAAATAAATGATGTCCATTTGTAACTTACTCTCTATTTCAATAAACTATTCACAAGATTGATAAACATAAAATTGTAATAATTATTAAGTTGTCCATTGAAATTCCAAAACAAAAGTCAGTATTGAGAATTGAAAGCATTTTGGATTAATTCCTTTTTAACATCCTTCATTTGTTATAATCCGTTGATAAGAAGCGAAAGAGCAATCAATTTTAACCTTTTCAATGTTCTTTCATTTAAAAAGACCAAACAATCTGTGAAATTCATGTTTATTAAACAGTCTTCATTACGAACATGATTTTTACATTCTGTTGTTATGAATAGTTGGTTCGAGTGTACTGATCTGTTTATCAAAATATTATGTATTTTTTGATTTGCTTTAGTATATCACTCGATCTTCGTTTCGGTTCAATTGATGTAAATGTCACATTGTTGTGTAATATATTTGTTTATGTTTTTTATTTGTGTAATGGCCAACAACATTGTAGCGAAATTTAAAGTTCTCGAGACGCTCGCACAACTACACATGCAATTAATGAACAAATATAATACTTAACAATGTAGAAATTGCATTGCTGCCACTAATTTGTTGAAATACGTGCATCAGCGTGAATCGTAAACAAATCTCTGTCACAAAGGTGTGCCGAATATTTTGATTTCCTGTGAAAATTCCCTTTTAAATTAACGGTGACATTTTATTTCAATATTTTTGTTGAAAATTGTTGATGTACGCGGACATAAAATATATATGAAAGATGTACATGGACTTGAACTGAGCAACACGCACACTCCTATGTACATTCAACGGCTCAGACAAATAGTTTCGAAATCTACATTCAAATGATTTATATTGATAGATTGAACGGAAATTTTGGGTGCGTTCCTATGGTGACGCGTAGTTAAGAAGATACATCGACATAAGATACGTCGCAATCAAATTTAGTAAACCACACAAAACAGATATATTCTTATTGGGGAACGGTTGTGTTTGAAATTCTGTAAAAAAAAAAATTGACCGATTGTGAAAATCATCTTCCTGAGATATAAATTTAAACAAATCTAAAACAAATTTTTAACGCTTGCTTTGATTAATTTATTGACAGCAAAAATTGTCTGTTTTTTTTATCTTTATTAACATATAATTGAAAAATGGATTCAAATCGCTACAGAAGACATTTCACGTTAGAGGTATGTTTAACATTTTCACTGTTTTTTGAGAATAGCGGACATTGAAAACGTGTATTCGAAAAGGAACATAGTTGATTAATCGCCTTGACCTAATTATATTTGGAGTGGAAATTATTCCCCCCGTTCATGAGGAATGATACAAATCGACAGAAAACTAGAGAAAAATAACAAAATTAGCACTAATAAAATCGCCATATGATTCGTTGCCATAAGAAACGCATTGAATGCAATGTGTTTTATATGGCGATTCTAATAACGGTACATTTTCGGTTGCTCTCCGAAACATACATTCATTTCTACATTGCGCTAATACATTTCATATGGTGACAAAACATCATAAAAAATGCATGGCAATAGTGCTTTTAAGTGTTTTTTCCATAGTTCTTAGCAAAATATTCATTAAAATTGACATTTTTGTTTGCATTTAGATGGTTAATCATCCATTAAGCTCTAACTGCAGAAGCGAAACTGAATTATCACATGAATGCCAACGTGCATTAGACAATGGAACGCAAAAGGATCCAATTGATAGATTACGTATGCTTTGTTTGGCTCGTGGAGCATCTGGTATAGCGGATCTAAGTCGGGCATTCCGTCGTATGGATGACGATGGTAACAAGCAATTATCGCTTGAAGAATTTATCAATGTTCTTCAAGGCACTGGCCTCCACATGGAATCGACCGATGATGAAGCTAAAGAAATATTCAAGCGGTTCGTTAAACTTTGATTTTTACTTAAATAACTTCAAACAAACACTAATCCACATGATTTAACAGATTCGATACAGATGACAGTGGCACAATCAACATGTCGGAGTTTCTGATTCACCTCCGGGTAATCCATTTTTCTATATAAATTCTGTTCATAAATAAATCAAGCTAAACTATGTTTTTTCGTTCGATGTGTCTTGTATATATAGCCAGCAATGTCACAGACCAGACTCAACAGTATTGGAAGGGCATTTAGAAAACTAGACAAAACAGGAGACGGGTGCATTACCATCGACGACCTAAGGTAACGAATCGAATGACTCGTTAAAATAGTCCAATTAATCATTAGCGTTTTTCATTTTAAATTGCAGACATGTCTACTCAGTTCTTCATAATCCGCAGTATACGAAGTATGTTTACTATGCACATTGTATGAAAACACTTGGCCAAATGTCAGTTTTTAAATGTTTTTTTTTCTACATTTCAATTTTTTTTAGTGGTGAACTAACTAGGGACGAGATTCTAACCACATTTTTGGCAAACTTTGAAATGGGCTGCGTTTCTGATGATCGCGTTACTGAAGAAGAGTTTAACAACTATTATTCTGGTGTCAGTGCTTCTATCGATGATGATACATATTTTGACCTTATGATTCGACAGGCGTATAAATTATAAGCGAGATCCGAGTGACGCGCATCACAAAATTTGATGTTTTAAATTAACCAATTTTATCTAGCACTAATTGCAATTTTATTGTGATATTTATTTATTGGTTTTCTTTGAAATCAGGGCGAAACCATCTCAATGCATTCGAAATGTAGTCTTTTTAAGATGAACGTATTTTTTTGACAAAAATGGAAATAAATCATTCACACAAACAAATAGCAAACAAATAGCCCAATTTGTGTTTTTCCTCTCATTTTTTGTTGTTGTTGCTTTGATTCTTCTTTTTCGATACAAAACTTGTTAAGTTGCAAGGTTGTAACAAATCAACCAAAAACAATATAAACTGATCCATTGCGTTGGAGCGACACACTGTGGTGAAATCGTTGACTAACATCAATTGACATCTTCGTTCAATTGTATATAGATTTTGTTGCCAATCATTGTGTATTCTATTTGAACTGTCAACTATTGAAATGTATTCGGTTGTTTTGGTGATCGCCACTAAATGCACTCAATATTAAACGCAATTGGTGAAATTGACACTTGATTCATAATAATATCATGACAATTTTATTAGCCAATCAAACAAAATACAAGTCTAACTAATTTGTTGTGATATTTTTTTGTTTACAATTTGGCTGACCGGTTCATTGTTGTAAGTGTTTATTCCAATATAAAATATATCGTTTGTTCTCTTCTAAGAACGAATGAATTTCATCATATTCAAGTACACAAAAAAATACGGAATTCACTTCAAGCTCAAAAAAATCCTGTGAAACTCATGATTATTAAACGAAATTTCATTACAAACATGACAGTAACATTTTGTTGGTTGCTTGTGGACCTTTCAACGTTTAGCTAAAAAACCTTTTGCTAAAAACATTTTATTGTTATTAATGGTTGGTTCGAGTGTATTGATCTGTTTATCATGCGTCACGGTTTTGTATGTGTGATTGATTTTGGCCAAGTGATCACATTCACATGAACTTTTGAATTGAGAAACAACCAAATCGAAACACAGATAGAGAGAGAGAGAGAGAGAGAGAGAGAGAAAGAGAGTGGTGGGGATAGACAGAGTAGGAATGAAAGCAAAAGCCAAAGAAACAACAAGTTCAAACTGCAACTCATTTGTTGACTACGCTCTGTTTAAACATACAAATACAAACGAAATGAAAACACAATTAAACACAACTATATGAGCCAACACATACACGAAAAATTGCGAACAGACAACAAATGATATACCACTTCACAAGCAAACCATACGACTTTGATAGGAACACCACCATTTGAAATATTAATTTCTATTACACTGATAATCCTTATCCATTGATTGGTATTTGTTTTGAATGCTCTTTATCACATTTCATATTCACACAGAGAAACAAACGGGGAATATTCATCGTTGGCATTTGTGAATTTTATTGTAAGCAACCGAATCGTTTCGATTTAGTATACATAGCCGCTCACACTACAGACACAAAACAACCGATCCGACACATTGACGAATCGTGTGACCGTCGGTTTTTCAAACCATTTCAACCGACCCATCGTACACCATTCACTACCAGTATCAAACCGAAGCTCCCGCAGCTATCATTCTGTGCCGTATTTCTGTGCTCGTCGTTCAACAAAACTCAAACATCCAGCGTGTTTAAGCGTTAATTAAAAACAACACACAACATGATTTACCGAAACTGTAACTTATTTGTCGTGTTTTTAGCGATATCATTCGTTGGTAAGTGCTTTTTTTCCACAATTTTTCTTATACATTTCAAAACAGTGCAATTACAATATCAATCAATCAAATACTTTTAAAAGACAAGTGAGAAAATGTGATCGTTATGACGAAAAAAAAAACATAACAGCAACAACATTGCTTAAGAACCAGTTTTATACCAACAACAACAACAACAAAAAATATCATTTTTAAGATGTTGGTTTTTTTCCGATGACTAAACAACCAATATTTTATTGGTTTTTCGTGTTAAACCGCATCGATTGGCAAAATAAATCCCAATTTCTCAGCTCCTGAACACTGATTAATCAGTTCAATTCGTGTTGTTTCCTTTAAACACACCAAACAAAAAATAAATACAATGTCGTCAAAATAGTTCAAGAGTGTGCCAAGTAAATTGAATGCAAATTTCGAGGAAAATGCAACCCATTAACAATAAAAATCAACCGAAATTTACATAATTCCATTGTAAATCAATTGGTTAAAATTTTGTTGTGTTCAATTCGATGTGCACAAGCATTAGCACCGCACTCGCTTTGCCAAACAAAAAGACTATACAATTGACTGTTCTTTTTGTCTATCGTCAGCTGTCTGTGTTTGGGTGAGTGTTTGATTTTTGCACATGCCTTTGAGCTCGTCTAAAGTGCATTCGAGGCTATTTTTGTTATCAATCAAGCATGATGATCATTGACCACTTATAGTAACGTGTCGATGCTCCATCGCCCTTATCTTTATAATCCAATTTGATAGTGTCAAGATGCTTTCGGTCATTTGATGTTGATTTATAATCCCGGACATTAGCGTTAGCTGTTGTGTGTGTGTGTGTGTGTGTGTGTGTGCTAAGCGTGCATAATTGAAATTGTTGAACGAATTTTTAGATGTATCACATCGGGTCAAGATCTCTAATCAAACGAACAAAATCAACACAACAGCCTGTTGTTGGCCTTGACTTGTTCACACGCTACTTTTTGTTGTTATTTTTTTTTTCAATGAAAATTTTCTGTTAATTATTCGTTTTTCATGTAAGTGGTGCTCTTTTTGTAAACAGAACAAAGGAAAAAAAATGATTCTCAATTTAAAAAACGGCTTAAATCAAAGGTTGGATCAACCATTTTGTGTCACCTTCTCTGTGTTTCCTCTCAATGCTTTCGTTTTGTAATAATTTCAATTCATCAGCAATAATTTCCTCAAATCATCCATGTTTGTCGGAATGCATAACAATTCAGCAAGAATATCCAATGAAATACTTTGCAATTTGTTTATGTTTACTGTAGAATAGAATGACCTCGTGCATACCAAAAAAAAAAGAAGAGAAGCAACACATCGGTATAAATGTGAATTTTCGTCGTTGTGATAGTAAATTGAGTTTTGCGTCGTGTGCAAATGACTCGTGCATTGCATAGAACATTTTGGATGAGACCACTTAAGGCAATCGATGTGCATCGATTACGATTAGTTTTAATGAATTTAAAAAAAAAAAAAACGAAAAAGAAAACACGTAATAACGCCAAGCACAGAATATATATTTTTTTTATTCGTTTTAATTAATCATAATTCTGATGATGTGCCCGCTTGGCAACGCTTGATCACGAATCAAGTGCAAATCCATTATTCAGAACCGCGAAACTTAGAACGATAAGAAAAATTGATTGAATGAATTTAAGAACAACACATCTAAATTGTGTGTATTGTTTCATAGATTAGATGCAAATCAATGCTAATCTATGTGAGCAATGAGATTCTCGTTAAATCGTAATTTTTTCGGCTATTCTTTCATTTGCCCTAAATTACCCACACACAAAAAAAAACCACGAAACAACTAATCTCTTTGCTATTAAGGTTAGCCGGTTTTTCAAAAGAACCTTCAAATTGAGAACAAACCATGAAATTCTCTGTTGCGTATAAAATGTAATGTTCATCTACATTCCCATTCATTTTGGATGAAAAAAGCAGAAGAGAAAGTCTTTCAGGCTGAAAATCACTGAACAAATAAAATCCGATCTTGTTGGAAATGTTGTTCCAGTTATGTCTCTTAATGTGCGTATTTTTTGGGCATTGCGTATATCAAAATACACATTTCGAACTGCATCTCGACCATTGAAAATACACCATTTAGTATCATTAAATTGGGGTTTTTTTTATGTGCAAATGTGATCATTTATTACTCCAATGAATCGGAAATGTTGCATGACTTCCATTGCAAATTGAATTGGGTTTGATTGCATTACGCAATGATACGATATGCTATCGATTTTCAACCGTATTTCTCTTTGAAAACTGAAAATGGTTTTTACATGCGTGTGGCGCTTCGATGTACATTCGACAGACATGCAGTGAAGAGCAAAACAGTTCACAGTCCAAACCCACCGCTGCCTCGTCAATCATTTAGATAATAATCAGATTTTTACTTTTCACCACAAGTGCTTAACCACTCGGCTATTTCTTTCATAGTTTAACAAGATGGTTTTTATATAATTAACAAGATGCGTATGCTTTATTGTTCAACTTCTATCTCAGTCGAATAACGAAAGATTTTTGAATTATCAACAACAACCAATAAAAAAAAACGCAAAATTGTGTACCGGTTTATTTGTCGTAAACATGATCGCGTCAGCAATTTATAGTTGTTTTATACATTTAAATTTCAATGGAATTTGGAACTTTACAATAAAATCTAAGTCGATAGGTTCGTTACGTTTGTGTTGTTTGATTCTTGAAAGCGACGAACAAATTCAAAATTATTCAGCGTTTTGTGGTTCACAAATTGCGGGAGGAAATACAACATTTTGAGTACAAGGTTTAACAAATGTTAAACTGATTCATTTGGATCGAATTTTTAATGCTGTTTTTAATCAGAAATTGCACAAGTCGACGATTTATTACTTCAAAATAATAAACAATTAACGGAAACAAAGTTCCGAAGACAATGTCTAAAATGGCGAATGAACAACAACAACAACAACAAAAAACCAACAAATTCTAAGTTTCATCGCAAACGTGCGAACGTGGTAAACCGAAAATGTCGACTTTAACTCAACCAAGACCATTAACATGAAGCATTTATGCACAAGTCAACAATTTATTGTCATAATCAAATATTATTCCCGTTGCACGCATAGCAGTTTTCTGGGCTTTTGTCTTCATAACAATTCACTAATGATATCAGTTTGGATTTTGCTTTTTTAACTTCGGCTTTTAGTTTTTTGTTTTTGTTTTTACTTTTTGTAAGTCATCCAAATAGAAATCACAATTGGTTGTGTTATGATCACAAATGAAGGTGCACCGATCCGTATAAAATACCCCATAATTAGCTTTTGTATACAATGTTCATAACACAACAGAGCCAATATGAGTTTTAACATTTGGTTATTTCTTGTTTCACGTCATTTTCAAGTCGATTAAAATAAAACGATTTTTATCAGTTTTGTTCAATTCAAAATTTCCAGTGCGTTTGATATTTACATTTTGTTGTTGTTGTTGTTCCATCATCATAAAGAATGCCGAAATATTTTACGCCCAAACCATTTGCCTCTGGTGTTCATGAAACTCAAATAATGATAAACAATCAATTGTTTGACAAATGAGTAAACACATTTACGAACATTCGATTGATTCGATTGAAACGGTTACTTTCTGGTTTTTAGGTTCAGGGAAAATGTCTGAAAATGTAATCAAATCGAATCTAACGATTTATTTTCTGCAATCTCATGTTACATTGCGTTATATGTGATGCGTAAATTGGGTTATGCAAATTTCATGTAAGACCTTTAAGGTCTCTCCTCGTTCGTTTGCAATTATTTGTTGTTGTTGTTGTTGTTGTTTTTTTTTAAACCTCGAGAAGAGAGTTGTTCGATGACAAATCGATGAATATTATCGACAGTGTGAAATAACAAAAGGCATATCTGGTTGAGATATAACAAAATAATGTGAAATATCTTGCAAAACGTGAAGATATTATAGAAAAAAAAGACAGAATTCTTTCTACTGAATCCCACAATCGTATATAATTGCGGTCGTCAAATGTGATTATCTCAACGGACTTTGTCCAACAGTAGATAGGGGAAATGTGTGAATGTATGTGTGAGTAACAATTGAAAGGCGAGGATTGATTGCAACACTTCGTCACTTGTTTACACTTCAATTCGTTTTAAATTGAAGATAATATTGAGTGAGCAACTCTTCGGCCGGATCACATTCAAAAGTGTGGAATGTGAATCACGTACCAAATCACAAATCATAAATCACTTTAATCATTGTTTTTTTCTTTTTTTTTTGTTCAAATCAAACTCATTGTTTGTGATATGATGTAATAATATATTTGACTATATCTATTTTGCAGTTCAAATTCAATGTAATGACAATGAACTGGGCATTGATTTAGAGAAAATCAAAGAAAATTTACCAAAAGGCATCGAAATTCCGCCATCATTGCAAAATGTGACAATGCCATCGGTTGATGAGTTTAAAAAGGTGTTAAAAGAGAAATGCGCAAAGGTATCAGGTGGTGGTGATGCTGCGTACGAGGCTATTGAGAAGGGAGCCGCCGATCTGCAATCATGCACAGCTGGACTGATCGATGTTGAAACATTACAACGGGAAATTCAAGAAGCTGAACCACATGGTGAATTGGATACAGTATTCAACAAGTAAAAAAAACACACACACACACAAACCAATTACAAATGCCCGGTATTAAAGTACTGAAACATTACATAATTTTGATTTGTCTACAAATTTTGTTTATAGATACTGTAGAAAACGTGACATTGCCATTGGATGTATGGAAAATTTTACATCCGTATTAGAACCATGCTTGGAACCCAAAGAAATCGAGGGCAAACGTACATTCGTGAAGATTTTTAAGAATTTATTAAATTTTGTGTGCCACAAAGAGGGCGATCAAATTGCATTGTTCATTGCTGAAAAAGGACCGGAATGCTTTGATCAACGCAAAGATGAATTGATCACATGTATGAATAAAACATTTTACAATTACATACCGTCCGAAAAAGATATCGATACAAAAACCGTTCCAACCGAATTACCCGAATTGGTTATGGGAGCTGAACAGTGCACGTAAGCAAATTTCAATCAACAGAATCTTTCATTCAAATATTCGAAATTCGTTAAATCGTTAATTTTTAACAACATTTTGCTTTGTTCATTTTATTTTCAGTGATATGGACAAATTACAGAATTGTGTTGTCACATCACTTGAACAGTGTGAAGAATCAACGCCAGCTAATTTAGTTGAATCAATGTTTAAATTTGTACGCAATGAAACGCCTTGTGTCAATTTTACATCGGTAAGTGTATGGTTTTTACTCCCGGGGGGAGGTTTTCTGTTGAAAATTTTCAATCGTTCAAATCTAAATGTTTTCAATTTTTTTCGTTTAATTCTTTCATATTTTTATGTCATTTTCAGACTGTTTTAAAGCAAACAAAAACAGCAAATGCTGCATTTTACACTTCACCGTCATCGGTTTTAATTGCTTCAATACTTGCATTTATCGCAATCAAAATTGCGGTATAAAGACAGTAAACATCGAAAAAAAATAATACAACTAATGAACAAGAACTAGAACAAGAAAGATATTAGAATAATTTATTTTGTAAATTATATTAATAAGCGTAGATGTCTGGCATAAACAAAACAAAAAAATTCTTCACAAACAAAAAAAAAACAGCTATTTAGAACAGGAAAAGAAACTCAATCGATTGGATAACTAGAAAGCCGAATGAAAAAAATAATCACCAAATTGTGATACAATAAAGTATACTCTCTCTCTACATCGGTGAAACCAATAAATAGATGATAAAGAATCAAATGATTACTGTAGGCGCGAACCATGGTGTTGTATTCGATAAAATGTACCAATCAATTTGATACAGCAAAATAACCAACAATTGTAACAGAAAATATTGTAGTTGTTTCATTGTGTTTGAGTTAAAAAGTTCTTTCGGCCACTTTGTATTGTCAATAGATGTGCCCAAATTTTGGCTAAATTCGTAAATTCACTGTCATTTGATCAGGAAAAAGTACCCCGAATATGATTTCATATAGAAGTAGATTCATTTTGTCCGATCCAAAATTTTATTTAATTTCATGAAATGTGCGAATAAATAATATTTCATGAATCCAACAGCTTCAGAGTACCTAATTTGCAATCTTTTTCTCATTTTATTCATCCAAAAATGGTGTATTTTTTGTTTGCCCTTTTTTCTAATGAATTTTCGTTTTAAATTGAATACAAATAATTTGTCACAAATAGACCTAATCAAACATCAAATATTCGTCATATAATTCGGGGTTTTGCATTTTTGGCGCATCGATTTATTACTATTGAAAAAATTAAACATTGAAGGTATTGCGCCTGAGTTGAATGAACAGAGCAAAACGAAAAAAAATAGCAAATCTCAAATCACTCAGAATGTGCAATAAATGGGCCGAATGGGCAAACGAAAATGAAAATGTATATATGAAGAAAAACAATATAAATCAAATACGCGTGTTTTTTTTTACCATTATCGTTTATAATAAGAAATAAGAGATGTAAGCTGAACTGGTAAAAAAAGGAATAGTAGGCAAATAAAAGTGTAGAAAACATTTCATTTTTATGTGGTTTTCTTTTTTTGCAATTGCAGCATATGTACCAAAACCAACATTGAAGTGCGCGCGCCTTGAAAATTTATAGCATCTCTTGAGATCAACAGGAAACCTAAATATAAATTACGATGTTTGTTATATAACCGTTAGAAAACCTACATGTGATACCAGCTGATCAGTCACAGCACATGAGTCATGTGACATGACTTGGTGAGCTAATTGTTTGTCTGTGTATCTTTTTTTACGGTTTGAGCAGATGGTTTTTACAACAAACAGTAAGCAATGTTATGATGGGCAATATTAAATTATATGTGCAAAAACACATTTTTTTTGTTCAGTCCACTTTAAATTTTACCAGATATTGTCAAAGCCAATGACATTGTAGCCCATGGTGTCGTTGCATGAAATAAATTTAGGTTGGATTTAGTTGATTTGGTCTTCCTATTTCGTACCAAAAAAAAAATCTTCTTCAATGAAAAAAACGAATAATTTTTCGAAATAAATTTACTTATTTTTTTTTTCTTTTTTTTTTAAACTAATTTTGAGAATAAATTGTTTTATAACATAAAGTATTGAAAAACACATAAAAATTGATAATAAATGTTGAAATTAATTCATATATACTGATTTTTATTCAAGAACGAAATAAAAAAAATGTGTTAAATAAATAACCGAATTTCCCACCAAAAAAATTATATTATATAATTTAAAATTTGTTTGTTTTTTTGTTTATCAATTGTAATTTGTGTAATAGCTATACAATAATGAAGCCAGCTTAATTAAAGGGGAGGGGGGGGGGGGTAGATGGGCGAGATGGTGACATTTGTTCAACATATTTCATTTCAAAAATCACAATTAATATTTCAACATATTTTTTTTTCGTTAAGTTTTGCTAAACAGAACCCCAAAGTTTCAAAACCACTATTACAGTCAACGTTTTCATGTTTTTTTTTTTTTTTTTTTTTTTTTTTTTTGAATATATGCATGAATATATGTCATCCAAATCTTCAAAGCAATCAAGCCACGCTTTCGAACAGTAACTGCATACGCTCGATCGTTTATGACCTTCAAAAGATATTTTTTTTTTTCACTAAATGCACATATAAAGCGTTGGTGTGTTGATTTATTATGTTGTTTCGGTCAACACAGCAGCAATACATAAATTTCATTTGCCATTTTTTTGTTTCCTTTTGCAAATCCATTTTTTTCTATTATTGTATTTTGTTGTTGTTGTTTGTTGTTTCAAATAAATAATTTCTTTCTAAATAATTCTAAAATCGTGCTTTGCATAATTTGCTTATGTGTTTCGTTCCGTTTAAATGTTTGTCACTGTGTCTGTGCCTTGCACAGTGCACAGCCCATACAATTGTTTGTGGTTGCCAAAATACCAATTTACTTAAGTGAATACGATTATTTGAATGCATTTTGTTTGATCAAATTTCATTGTTTCTTTTTTCTCTCTTTTCTTTTTCTCTTTCTCTCTCTCAAATTTAGCCTCAAATTTGGGTTGAATTGATTTGAGGTGTGGATAAAATTTTACGGCTTTTCCAAAATGGTTGGCAGGTCCGTTTCAGCGACTGGAGTGGCTGGTGTGCGTTGAACGCGTGGCACTTGATTTTGCACATTTGAATTGGATGGTGATGAATTCGAATCTAATAAATCCTCACAGTTGATATCAACAACTGGTTCACGCCAAAAATTGAAGCTTGAAAATTCACTGGACTCCTCACGATCATTGACCGGTGGAAATAGTTGATCGACAATATAAGCCATGCTATGATAAGTCGATTGGAATGTTTTATTTAGCTCATGCTTTAGTTCACCCTTTGGATTGATTGTAAATATACGAATCACCGGAATGCCAACTGCGCAATAAGCCCAGACATCCTGTTTGTTTGTGTGTGCATGCAAAAGAAAACAAAAACAAAAAAAAAAAGAACAAATGTCATTAAAGTATTTTGTATCAGTTGATTGATTGTCAGCTGATAAACAGCGTATGTACATACATTGATGCGGTTGCCGTAGCCAGCATAGAATGGATTCTCTGGGAATAATGCTTTGATATCGCTTAAACAGGCAATTTTAAATTGCTCTGGCTTACGTTCGATGACTTCACGATGAAAAGCGGATATTAATGATGTTGGATTCAGCAATAGGGGACCATCGGGTAGTTTAACGTTTCCCTGTTGAATTGAACGCAAGTAATCGCGTGTGGCACGTGATTGACCAATCGCACGGGCTGACAAATACAACAATTTATAACCATTTCGTTCGATTTTTGTAAATAGTTCAGCAACACCAAGCTGAGCCCAATCCTTTCCCACCATCGGCAAAATGTGACCGAGCACATCCGATTTGGTGATTGTACCATCGATATCCGAAATCACCACTTTATCCGTATGCTTCCAACGAAATACATAACATTTGCATCGTGATGTACCTTGATATGCAGTCGTCACACTGAATTGTAATTCATTCATACCGGGCTTTAGATTGAGGCTTTCCTACAGTTTTTTCAAATCAAATCAAATAAATCAGTCAATACAAATTATTATTATTCTCATTTTTTTTCTCTTTCTTTCAAGAGTCTTGAATCAAGACAGTGCTACAAATGCTTACAATTTGCTCCGAGGTCAGTCGTAATGTTTTGCGATATTTTTCACTAGAGAAGCTTGATTTGCTAATATCAGCCAATTCAGAGCTGATCGAATCATCATTTCGGCCTCCAACATCGCCATTTTCAGCGCTTAGCATTTCAGCCGATTGTGGTTCGTTGATTTCCGATTCAACTGTTGCATCATCCAATGTCATGCTATCCAATTCATTTATGACTTGTTTCATTTCATCGGTACGTTCAACACTCTGTCTCGATGATTTGCTATCTTCAATTTCTTTGGCTGGTGATTTCTTTTCCGCACTTTCGGTTGAACGTCGCCACTTCCACCACGAATAACCGCCATTATTTTGACGATTATTTTCCGGATCTTTTTGTCGTGCATCATCCAAATCGGTCTTTTGAGTCACCGAACTTTTTCGTGAGTCAGAGCTTCGACTTGAGCTCATCAGCTGCTCAATCGCTTCCTAAAATGTGTGAAAACATGTTATTTTATTTCAATGGAATATTATCGTAAGATATTATGCACTTACATGAGTCAATGGTTTACGATAAGCGATAGCAGTCATAACAATTGAAGAAGCAGCTGCCCAGCTATAGTATTTATCACACAAGCGAACCACCAATAATGGTGACATAAAGATCGATGGATTCTGGCATACATCAGCATAATCGATGGTATGACGATCAAATTCTTCATCGGATGGTCCATCATTCTCGAGTCCACCGCAAAGTGACAGAGCAATTACATTCCTACAAATAAATGAATTGACATTTAATATATAAAATCCCCGCAAAATGCGTATGAACGAAAAAATGTCAATTTCAACATACAATTTTCCATCGTGATCAAAATCAAAAGCGATGCTCTTGGAAATGCCATTTTCCACTGAGCTTGGGCTGTGCGGCAATGATGTTCCATTGCCACTCTCATGGTCATCACCATCGTTTAAATTAGAAAACGATTCATTTTTCGTTGGTGGAAAATATTTTGCAACTACATCCGGATCGAGACCTTCTGAATTCATTAAATCCGATAGATAAACACCACCATCTGAGGTGCTTTTGCGCATTCGCATTGTTTCTTTCATAAAACTGAGCATTGTATTCAATGTTGAATTGCGTTCGGCTTGTTTTGCATCCTTATTACCAACGCTATCGGTATCCGCTTTGATTGGTGTTATTGGAAATTCACCCCATTTCCATGATGCCGTTGAGCTGGTCATTGGATCGGAATTCTTTTCACGTTGTGATATTTCAAATTCGCTATCACTTTGAATGGGTGTTGATGGTCGTGTACCGTATGGGCTAGCCGCCACTTCGGTATCACTGAAAAAATGAAAATCACACATTCGTGGTGTGTCCATTGTGTCCGGAACACTGGTCACTTCATGCAGCCCATCATTTGCTGTAACCGCTACCGATTCCGATTTTGCCATATCTTCAATCGATAACGATGTTGCATTCGATGATTGTTGCGTTGGATCGGCATCCGTATCAAAATCATTTTGATCGGATGGTACAATTGATGCCGAACCAGCACTACTGCTCGATGAATTTTTCCGTGATGCATTACTCGCACCTAAATTAGGCACTGACACCGATGACGTGGTTAGCGATGATTTTTTCTTCATCATTGACTTCTTTCGGCGCTTCTTTTTCGACTTTGATTCGGTTGCCTCTTTCGTACCGGTAACCGGTTCATCTGCATTTTCTGGGCGCTGTTCATGTTCTTTGGTATTCGATTTTTGGTCTGTATTTATCGAGATCTCATCGTTTTGTACGACACGATTATCGCATAGAACTTTGCCCGTATCCAGACAGTCATGCTGTGACTCTTCAACAATGGCCATTGGCCCGGACTCTGTATGCTGTAACACCTCGATATCATTGTTATCGATAATCGGTTTCAATTCAGTTGATTTAAGTAAAGCCTCTTTTTCAGCCAATTCTTGGCGAATTTGTTCGGTTGTGTACTCCAATTTTGTTTCACTCACATTTCGGCGATTCAACACCTTTTCACTATACCTGTGATTTGAAAAAAAAAAAAAATTAAGTATTCTGGTTGACATGGCATCAATCAATGTCGATTTGAATGCTTACCGCCTTGATTTATAGTCTGACTCTTGATTTTCATACACTTTTCCTTTTTCACTTGGTGATGAAACGGTTGAATTTCGTCGAATTTTAACACCCAAACTGTTACTCTCGCCGGTCTCACTACTTTGCAATATCCAATTTGGGGGGACAATCGAAATGAAAAAAGTAAAGGTAAACAAATTCAAAAGTTCGTAAATAAGTCAATAAAAAAAAAACAAAAAAACAAAAACACCAACACACAACTTGAGAAAAACAACCAACGGATATAAATTATGCAATTCATTTTGCGATTTATTTAAATTGGTGTGTTTACAAGTTGCAAATTGTAAATAATGACAGTAATATGGCTCTGTCAGAAGTGCAACGGTTGTTGTTTTGCTCACGTCATTTTGAATGCAAACCAAATTGATTGAACTGCATTTACCTGTCATTGTATTTGTTGGCATACTCCTCGGATGGTAAGGGTGATGTGGCTAAATTTTCAGGCAATTCATCAGCATCATTTTCAGGACATTCTTGAACAAAAAATGCTTCACCACTTTCGCCCAGTTTCATGTGAATGTTAACCGGTTCGCCATTAACCTCGATATCAACCTGTTTCCGTGTTAATTATACACAATCATATATTGAATAAAAATTGAACAAAATCGAAAAAGGAAGTCATTCGTTTTTTTTTCGTCTTATTTATCGACAATATACTATAAAATTTAATAATGGCATAGAAACGAGACATACAAAAAATTAAAATGGAATAATAACCAATTATTTGTGTGTCGGTTGTACATGCATGTATTGTCCATTTCCAAATAGTAATATCTTAAATTGATTCATTCGATTTTTGTACGCGGTACATATATTCAGTATGAATAAGTGATACATTGAACTTTGAGCGTTCGACCAAATGAGCACAAAAATAACAGCTGTCACCAGCGTGTATGCGCATAAGTGCTCATTTCGGCATTTTGCTTTCAATCATTTTTTGCTGAAACACCGAGAGAGTCAAACATGTACGTTGTTAGGAAGGGCTTTTTTTGTTGTTGTTGTTAGCAAATACAGAAACAAACCGAACGAGACAACAAAAATATAGTACAACATACAGAAAATAAAGAAACAAAAAAAAAAAAAAAATAACACAGAAAAAGAAAAAGAAGAAAGGTATGCGAAGCAACAAAAAGAAAACGAATCAGATGTAAACGTTTGCACACATGTAAAGACATGAATATGTATGCTTTGGGCATGTACTTCAGCTGTCAAAGCACTGTCCACTTGAATGTTTCAAATCAGAATATTACGCTGAGCGAAAAATGCTGGCGAGCGCATTAACAAAAGGGAGAGAATAAGCATTTCGGGAAATTTCCACGACGCTATCGACAAATGATGTCTCTCACTTTAATTTTTGTGTTTTAATTTTTTTTTTTTTTTCAAATTATTTTTATTTCACTGCTATGCCATGAGTCTGTAATTGGCAATGCTTCACTTAATATGTATTTTATTTTATTCAAAGAAATACCTTGTGTTGTGTTTGAGAGAAGAAAAAATAATGGTCAATTCATGCGTAAATTGTCGTCGATTGACGAGAGATGTTTTAATGGTTGAATTGCATTTTGGCGACAAGTTCAAGGTCATAAAATGAATGGAGGTTAGAACGAACGTAAGTAAAAAGATGTTTGTGTGTGTGTGTTTTTTTTTATTAGTTGTTGATGATTTTAGCGTTGAAAAATTGCTGAATCAGGAAACACAATTGAAATAAACCGACAACACAAACTCACACACACGAAATTGATTAAGTTTTGAGATAAGACATAGACCGAACGAAATAGCATAACAAAAAAAAAAAACACAATTGTAGAACAAAATGGTAAAACTTACGATTTTTTCGCGACTTCGAAGGACGCCCAATTTGCCGAAACGCACATGAAACGGTGAACACACAAAACTTCCATCGCCCTGTTCCACCACAATTACATCGATAGCACCCGTTAGTGTTGCACCATTAATTTCATTGTAAAACTCCTTGAATGCTTTTAGCAGGCTATTCATTTCGTGTTGGTATTGTTTCGCTTGATGATGGTGGCTCTGTTTCGCTCCACGTTCGGTCGATGAGTAATTTCACAATAGTGCTCTTGTTGCGGCACTGACTCTGGTTGGGCCTCACTCTGCTCACTGTCTCACTATCTTTGACTTTGTTGTCAACGATTTTGTGTGTTTTTTTTTTCTTTTTTTTTTTGGAATTGCTCACGGGGGAGAAAGAAACAGCAGCAGCAACAAGAGAAGCAGCAGCAGTTATAGCGACGGTGGCGGCAGTGAATAATTTCGCGTCGTGTATTATATTTTCACAATTCACGCAATTTTCTAATGAAAACGACGGAAAAGGCACAATAAAACAAAAAATGTGTGAAGAGAATGAGAGAACAAAGTCAAACACGAACTACCGCAGTACAGAATGACAGCCAAATAAACACCAGAAAATTATTTATGAATTATTTATTCTTTGCCAATAATTTCGCCCGTTTGAGATTTTGCTATTTGTATGTGTTTTTTTTTTCTTTTTTTCAATTTTTCATTCGTTTTTCGCCAGTTTTTATTCGCGCACGGTGGTTGCACGACGACGCTGTACTGTGTGTTTTTTTTTTTGTTTTGCTTTCTGTTAGTTCTTGTTGTTGCTAGCAAACCAAGATAACTATTTGAACATTGAAATCTGAATCGAATGGCGTAAGAAAGACAGTACAGCACACAGCAGAGCACACAGAAAATTATTGAAACTTGTTACTTTTATGTCTATTCGTGAATTTGTTTCACATGAGACGTGAAATCCCTGTGAATGGTGATTGATGTTTGGCGTAATTATCGTCGCAATATTATTTTGTTTTTTCTCGAAAGGATATTTTTTTTTCAGCCTCTTTCAATGAATAGTTTTCATGAAGCGTTTTCACTCTCTCGCTCTCTTTCTCTCTGTCCTCACAATGTCTGTCTTTTATTCGCGCGGTACACGTTTTCTCACGGTTGTTGGTTCCTTTTGCCTGATGCCTAATTCTTAAACGTGTGTTTTTTCTTTTCAAGTCGATTTCTTTTTACTTTCGTTCAAATACACTGTAAACTTATTGCTTAATTATTCTTGTTATTCACGATTGGAAATGAATCATGTTTCAAGCGCAAAGCACAATAACAAAAATCTTGTTGTGTGTGTTTTTTTTTGGTTCACACATGCAAAACAAAAATTGAATATAAAAAAAGATATAACCAGGGACCATAAGCAAATAAACAAATTGTGAATAGAAATAGATTTTTGTCTTTGTTGTCTTTTTCGTTGTTGTTGTTTGTTTATTTCGTTCACTTCTTTTTTAACGATATGCGTTTCACGTTTAGTATTTGTCTATTTGTTCGCTTCACTTTAATTTTTTTTTGTTTCTGTTTTTGTTTGTGTATTATTTTTACATATGCTTATGTACGTAAAACTGGGAAATAGATATGCAACATTGAAATTGAATTTGATGAAGACGAAGTATTTAAAAAAGAAAAACAAACGAAAATACACAGAGCAACAAAACGTAATTTGAAATAATTCACTTAAATTCTAAATAATAACACAATGAGCGGTTTTGTTGTCGTTGTTGTTTGCGAATTCACGTTGATTTTCTATCTATTTCACAAGATCATATGCTCGCTCTCGGCAAAGAGAAAATTGTAACACCAATATTCAAAAAAAAAACACACACAGAACTGAGACGCGTGTTTATTGTATTTACTTAGCAAAAAAAAACAACGAATTTGTGTTTGACTTGACTCGTCGAATGCACAAACTACTTGATTTTTCGTTATTTTGGTGTGTTGTGGTGTAGACGTTCTGGATGCACGGTAGCTTCGTGTCGATGTAAAAAAAAACACACGACACGATGAAACAATTGTACGTGTGAATTGCTCTCGCAGTGTTTTTTCAATCTTGGTTGTTTTTCTTATCGTTATTGTCGTTTTTATTTGTTGAATCGATGAACGCACCAAAACGAAACTGCAGAACTGTCATCAATCGAACGATATCGTACGAGTGAACAAACAAAGACCCACCAGTCCCGTATGCATGTGTTGTAGTGGTAAATTGGTATTGTGACATGGAACTACTTTAACCATTCCATTGACAATTTTCTATTCGATGATTATAGTTGTTGCTGTTCGTTTTTTTTTTGTTGCTTTCTTTTTGCTTTTGCTGGTTGATATTTTGCGGTTTGACAACGACCGTAGTTTTTACCTATTCGTGTGTATTTCAATGTAATCGCGTTTGCACTGAGCTGTTGTTTCCCACTCTCATATGCCTTCAGTGTTTTTTTTTTCAATTCCCAATCGTTCTATACACACATTTGCACACGAGACGACTAACGATGACGTGAGATGTGACAGTACAGTGAATACAGGGAATACACATGCAGCGGTATACATGCGATGTCACACTCACTCACACACACACACACACACACACAATCACATATACACAAACACGCGCAAGAAACCAACAAGAAAAAAGAATCCGCTCCGTCATTGTTCGTGTTGTTTGGTGTTTTGTATGTGTTATGGGTACAGCGCAGCGATATATCGCAGTGTTGTATTGCACATGTGGATTTGCATGTGTATTCAATTTTATATGAATCGCGCTACACGCGTACGATCCATCGAACGATACGCATTTTTTTGTTTGTTCATTGTTGTTTTTCTTTATTCACTTTGTATTTTGTGTTGTTGTTGTTGTTGTTATTGCAATTAGCTAACGATACAAAATCATTTAAATACCATATATGTATGCATTTAATGTTGTTTTTTAGACATTTAAACACCGAATTCAAGGACCACAAATCAAGAATTCGAACATTTTATTTTGGTTTAAAAAACCGCACACCAAATTTGGATCAACGATATGATCAGTCATTCCGCTTGTTGTGGTTCATTATCACAATATTATCGCTCATATAAATACTTCAGGCCAATCTGAAATTGTTCAACGTTTTTTTATTTTTCCTTTGTCTTGATATGAAATTAAAAGCCAAAACACATAAATAATTTTTATTTTTTCATCAAAAAAGAGTGAGTCAAAAAGCTAGGTTTTTATTTGTCTTTTAAGTATCTAAGCTTGATATAAATTGTGTTGTTTCATTCTTCGTTTGAATTTTTTTCTCTCAATCAAGAAAGTAGAAAATTACAATAACATATTATAACGGGAAAAGGCATTGAAAACAAATCATATGAAACGTGTTGCTCTTGATAATCAAGGAGTTGTTTACTGTTGAGAAATAACATTTCAACAGACACGTTTCGATATCAATAAAACTGAAAACAATTTTTGCATGTTTACACTCTGCTATTGGGTTGTTATTCGCGAAAGATTGATCAACGTAATGCCTCAGAGTGCATATATCATTTCTATGCAAATATGATGCTAAAAGTGATTATGAAGTTTAATTTTAAAAAATGAAAAGATTCAACTCAAACATTTATTTTTGTCATTCAAAAAACTATCAAAACAAAACTTCAAATTTAAAAAAAAAATTGGTTAAAATTTCTCAAAGAATTCGCATTTATTGCTTTGTTGTGCACTGATAAATCGAAATTATCGTTCGCGAGGTAAATGCACGCCTAACTAAATAAAGCATTTTTAAATCAACATTCAAACTATTAAGGGGAAAAACAAATGTTGTTAAACAAAAATTCAAGCTAAAAAAAAGGAAACTCTATGCTTAATTCTCTACTCTTTGTTGTTGCTGCGTGTGTGTTTTTTTTTAAAGTTCAGTCCATTAAGTTTGTTGGTTGATGGCACTTATTCGGCTTTCTCTTGTGCCTTGCGCTCCAATACCTTGATGACTTCGGCTAAATTCTCATGTCGATTGATTTTGATGAAATCCGTCTTCCGAATGAAATGGAATGTAAGCCAATTGCGTGGCGCTTCTTTGGACATCAGCTCGAGCAATTCACGTAAATGATCGCGAGCCATTTTCTCACGGAAGCTATTCTCAAGTTTTGACATGACCCTGTCGAGCTCCAAAACACCTTTATTTTCCGTTACAAAGATGTTACGAATGTAACGGGCCAGCTCAGGTAAACGAGCATATCTGCTAGCTTCAGCATCTTGTGATGGTCGCCGTGTCATTGCGTCAAGTTGTTTGGCTGCTTGTTTAGCTCGTATCTTTTCCAACAGTGACTTTGGAATACCTTTCAATACCTTAGCCACTGGATCAATGTCCGGTGTTAAATCAGCGGCACTCGATTTTGGTGTACTCACACTGGTTTCAGTCGATGGAATCTCCGGAGTTTGGCCGGCTATTTGACTCGCTTCATAACGGTCCATCATTCGTTCGGTTGGTGTTCCACAATTGAATAGATTTCGTGCCGTTGACAAAATATCTTTGGCCGATGAAAATTTCTCAACATTTGGTGGTTGCGGTATTTCACCGGGCAATATATCTGGGCATGCTTCCAAATCAAATTCCTGATGCCAACGACGTACCTTTTCTTTTGGTATAATGATTGGTGGCTGTAGATTTCTCAAGAATATATCATGCTCATACTTGACACGATCCAATAGGATTTGTTGGAATCGTTGAAAGCGTGCAATCATAATTTGTGGATTCATTGTTTTTGAATCTGCTTTGCGAACGATATTTTCATCGTCTAATTTGTGTACACCAATTTCATCGGTTGGCATCGATGGTAACGGTTGTACATTTGGTGTAATGACCAATTGATAATAGTCATATTTGCTGTGCGAGCCGGGATTTAGCATTTTACGTTGTTCAAATATGTACGCATCTGGATCCAAATACTTGATTTGCGCTAAATGATTTTCGGTCAGATTTTTGCGCATCATTCGCTGAACGGCTGGTTTTAATTTTTTAAATGTTATCGCTTCTTTGCGATTGTAGAACATGGCGCAAATGGAATCAACACAACGGAATGTTTCAAGCAAACTGCGATACTTGAATGGCAATTGTAATGTTGTTGTTACCGTATCGCTGGCCAAATTTTGAAATCGTTGATAGGCCGGAACGGCATTGGATTTTGTTGGACTGAAGAGACGACGTGGCGTTGCAGCCTTCTTTGGTGACATCAAATCATCATGAGCGGTCGTTTGTTTTTCAGCCGTACCGGGCTCTTTGGTTGGGGTCTTAACTGGCGTTTTAGTTGGTGTACGAAGACCTTTTTGTGGACTGTGGAAAAGAAATGAGAAAAGAATTTTCTTTTAATATAATGATCAACTCATCATCACATTACTTGTATGGAACAAGGAAGAAAGTCAATAAAAAATATCGCATACGTGAAACGTAACCACGTTTACACATAAAAACATATGTGTTCTCAATTAATCGCTTTAAGTATGGTCAATTCATTTATATCATAAGAGACACACACGAAACACACAAAAAAAACGCATGTTAAGCTAATCAAGCAATAAATGTAGACGAACGAGCAAAATGAAACGAACAACAACAATACCAATTTCACAGACCCAAATTAAATGGAATGCATTTGATTATGCAAATTTTTCGTCAATGCAATCAAAATCAGGTCAATTTTTTAAAATACCCATCGAATGCGTATGAGACGCACAAAAAATGAACGACTTTTAGTACAAATGTAATGTTTAGTGTTTTTTTTTTGTTGGTGCAATCAAGACACGATAATTTCAGTTGTATTTTTAAATTTGTTGTTATTTTTTTTCGAATTTTTACCAATCAATTTCCTGTTTTGAAATAAATTGTGTATTTGATGAAACAAAAATAAATTTGATGACAAAAAAAACCCATGTTCCTCTTTTAATCTATATGACTTGAATTTTGGGAAAAAACCAACAGGGGAAAATACACACCTTGATAAAACTTCTAGTTCAATTGTGTCAAATGCCTTGAGGCTCTGCCCATCCAATTTAGCGGGTGAATTGTGTGCCTGCTGTTTGGCATTACGTTTATTGATACAAGCTTGATATTGTTCTTCAAGCTTTTGTCGCTTGTTTAACAGTGTCTTTAATTCATCCAGACGTGAGCTGCGTCCAATTTTCGCCTTAATCTCATCGAATGACAATTCTTTTTTTCCATTGTTCAAATTCTTGTTGACAATGCATGCTTTGATTGTGTCCGATGTTGATGGTTTTGTTTCATCAGTCTTTGGTTGCTTTGTTGGTGTAACAACACTAGAACCATCTGAGCTGGCATTTCGTTCGATGGATTTGAATGCTTTGGCCGGTGAACTGGTCAATTTTTTGCGTGGCGATAATGAGCCGCCCAATGTGAATTTGACGATTTTTTGTTGTTTTAACGGTTCTTTGTTAGCAGCAGATGCTGTTGTTGTTGCTGCACGTTTGGCAGTGCGCCGTGTTGTACGTTTTTCCGTAGCTGGTTTTAACGTTTGATTCGTAATCGTTTCGACGATTTTTGTATTGCTGGCCAATGGAGCGGTTGGCGGTGTACCAAATGTATCAGCATCAACTAATTTATTTTTGGCCAAAATTGCACGCTCCACCAACGATTGAGCACGGCCAGACGCATCACTGGTGCCTTCCAAACGACTTACTTTATTTCGTGCATTTACAATATCATCAGCGGCTGCTCGTTTTCGAACATTAAAATACGATGCAATCGATGGGGATGCCATTTTTTTCAAGTCTTTTGATTCGGATTGTGCTATATGGTGATGATGCGTTGTCAATTTTCAACACTATTGTATGCAATTGTATGAAAATTATTTCTCTATTTTCGATCGGGTTTTATATATATTCGAATAAAATTAAAAATTTTACTTCACTGTCACGATTTTTTTTAAAACCAACAAAAAAAAATCTTATCTATTTCTTTTTACGGGTTGTGAAAAGGTTTTAAATTATAACAAAAAAAAAATGTGAAACGTGATGCAATGGTATGTGAGATGAAGAAGCGTCTTATTCCTTCATTTTTCTTTTCACGAATGGCAAACCGTAAGTTTTCCCTCCAAAATTGAAAAATTCAGTCAAACGGGCGAATTCCGACGCACACACAAAGACCATACACATTAACGGACGCTGACAATCAGCTGACAGCTCATTTGTTTGGTTTCCGAAATCGCCGCATTTAACGATTGGCTACTACAAACAGGGTTGGAATGTTACTGTCATGTCACGTACGTACATGCGTACGTAAAAATAACTTATTGCGTTTATTGTTTGTTTAGTTAATTTGATTTCAATTAAATTGTTTGCAAATGAATATTTTTTTGAAGCGGTTCAGTTTAATTTGCAGTGAATTTTATGTTTACTTTAAGTATAAAAATATTTTCTTCAAGTATTTCACGTGAACAATGCCAATGACAGCATTTTCCGGTAGATTCGTAATTTCATTCGAACATTATGCTGTATTTGCCGCGTAATTTCGTATAGTAATTTTAAATGGAAGGCGGAATGCCAAAAACAAACAAAATACAAAAATGAGCTCACAAGAAGAAACGGCAACAACTGAAGCGGCCAAAACAATAAAAGCTATCAATAGAGATACCGTTCATAAAATATGTTCTGGACAGGTAAAAATATTGGTGAAAAACCTAAAATAGCCGTCAATTAAGTTTTCGCGATCGAAGACAAGATGAATTGTGTAATTTATTTATTTGGTATTGTCTCCATAGGTTGTGTTGAGTTTAGCTATTGCTGTGAAAGAGTTGGTCGAAAATGCATTAGATGCTGGTGCAACATTAGTTGAGGTAAAAATTCGTGAATATGGATTGGAGTCAATCGAAGTGTCGGACAATGGAAGCGGCGTTGAAGAGAGCAATTTCACTGGACTGAGTAATGTCTATTTACCATTAATGATTGTTTTGATTGTGTAAAATTAATGGTTTTGAATGAATTTTCAGCGGCAAAATACCACACATCAAAGTTATGTGAATTCAATGATCTCGAAACAGTTGCAACATTTGGATTCCGTGGCGAGGCATTGAGCTCATTATGTGCTTTATCTGAAATGAAAATTGTAACAAAACACAGTTCGGTTGAAGTAGCTACCAAATTGGAGTTGAATAATCGTGGTGAAATTGTGAAACGAACGCCATGCGCCCGAACAACCGGCACTACAGTGACCCTTAGCAATTTATTTGCATCATTGCCGGTTCGAAAACGTGAATTTCAACGCAATATTCAGAAAGAATTCGCCAAAATGTGCCAAATACTTCAAGGTTATGGATTAATAACGTATGGCCGCCGAATCATATTGACAAATCACACGGCCAAAGGTGGAAAAACGACAATTATGTCAACAAACGGTTCAAATTCACTTCTCGACAATATTGTGGCCATTTTTGGTTCAAAACAAAGTACAAATTTACTTAAAATTCGCCCACCAATTGAACCAAATGAAGTACTTACACAAGAAGTGCTCAAGAGCCTTGACTCATCGATCAATATTTCAAATGATGAGCTCGATAATTTGGGGCTGAATCAATTTGAATTTGATGGATATGTGTCGAGCTGTAGTCATGGTTGTGGCCGAAGTGCACGTGATCGTCAATATTTCTTTATTAATGGAAGACCCTGTGAACCAAAGACCATTGCAAAACTGGTCAATGAAATGTATCATCGATATAATCACAATCAAAATCCATTTATTGTGTTGAACATTTTGGTAGAGCGTCGAGATGTCGATGTCAATGTAACACCGGATAAGCGACAAGTTATGGTCAACAATGAAACAATTTTAAGGTTGGCGCTGAAAAAAAGCCTTCTCACCACCTTCGGTAACATTCCATCCACATTCAAAATGGAAAATCAAACACTACCGGATCTATTCAGTAGCCGACAATCGATCAAAAACGAAAATCAGTCTGATGCAAATTCGGTTGCATCCGATGTAAGTTTTAATCATTTAATCATTTTAGTAAATTTCATGTGGAACATTTATCTTAATTCTTTGATTGACGTCCGCCCCCCTCCGGACACTTTTTCAGGTTTCTTCGGTTAGTGATGATTTCGAGCAACGAACTTGCACTGAAAAGGGAAATCCTACGAAATTTTCAAGTATGTTATCACAGTGGCGCATGACAGGAAAAACAGATGAACCTTGCTCACAGAAAACGGCAAAGCGTAAAAATCAACCGTTGGACGAAATTATGGCGCGAAGATTTAAAATGAAAAAAATTCATGAATACTTGTCACAAGACATTGTCCAAAATGCGGAAAAGGTTGTGAGCTACCAGTCGGAATCGGATTCAGAAGATGAGCAGCGAACCAAAACCAAGCAAAATGATGGATTTAAAGTGATAGAAGGTGACGAAGAGTCTTTGATACCCGATAAATCGCCAGAAATAACTGAGGCATACTCGGCCAAAGTAACAAATGTTGATGTCACAAGCACTCCACAGCGAGACTATCGAATTGATTGCAAAGTGAAAGCAATTGACACACCACACCGAGTTTTAAAAACATATACGCCTCAAAAGTTCCCCGGAGAGTCTTCCAAAAATATTCAAGAAACACTGAAAAAATTTGATATCACCCAAAATTACGATACTGAAGAGCCAATCGAAAATACTCAAGACATCGCACCGATTCCAAATGACCCAGAAGAGGGTGAAGTATCAATAGATTTAGATGGTGACACTAACAATTCAACGCTGGGATCGCAGCCAAAAAAAGTATTGACATTGTCAACTTCAATAGCTGAAATAAAATCGCTTATGGAAAAGGAAATCGAGTTGGAATCCATAGCCACCCAAGAAAAACATGCCAATCGAATGAAATTCAAAACAAAAATTGATCCAAAACAGAATAAATCGGCCGAAGAAGAGCTTAAAACCGAGATTTCCAAACAGGATTTTGTTCGAATGGAGCTGATTGGTCAATTCAATTTGGGATTTATTATAGTGCGATTGGGTGAAGATTTATTTATTGTTGATCAACATGCCACCGATGAAAAATATAATTTTGAAACGTTGCAAAAGACAACGGTACTGCAACATCAACCGTTGGTTGTGCCACAAGATTTGGATTTGACCGCGGTCAATGAGCTTATTCTCATGGATAACATAAAAGTATTTGAGGCAAATGGTTTTCGTTTTGATATCGATATGACGCGACCGGTCACGAAACGCATTAAGCTGATTGGTAAACCGTTCAGTCGGAATTGGGAATTTGGTAAAGAGGATATTGACGAGCTGATTTTCATGCTTCAAGAAGGAACTAGCGATGCATCTTATTTAGATACGTGCCGACCGAGCCGAGTACGGTCAATGTTTGCGTCACGGGCATGCCGATCATCTGTTATGATTGGTACCGCTCTATCAAAAACTGATATGCGTCGACTGGTTGATCACATGGGAACTATCGAACAGCCATGGGTAAGAAAATTACAACCGTATTAATTTTGCCCGAAATTTTAATTGATTTTTTTTTATTTTACAGAATTGCCCACACGGACGACCAACCATTCGACATTTACTCAATTTACAGATGCTTAAAATTCATGATGATCAAACTGATAACGATAATTGTACGGACGATTGATTGGATGAATAAACATTATCAGTTGACTGTGTCAGTCTTTAATCAGTGTAAAATTTGATAACCGTGTTTATTTTTAATATTCGATCAGGGCCATTAAAATGTTAGTTCTAGGTATAGATCGCTTAGCGATTCAATAGTTTACGAATTTCCACACCTTCCCAATGTGATTTTTTCTGGCAAAATCTGAAATATACATATAAAAACAAAAAACAATCAATAGAAAGTCCAAACATTTTATCAATTTTTCGACATACTCTTTCATGCAATAGTCCAAGACGTCACGCTCCTTTGGTGACAATCCGTTAGTGAATGAATCCAAATTGATGTTGACAATTTCACGTGTGGACATTCCCACCAAAAATGTAGCAGGTCCTTTCAGTTGAGATGCATACCAAATTGCCAATTTCCCCAATTCAATGCCATTCTTTTTACAGTATTCGCCCGCCAAACGGCCTTGTTTATGCGTCTCTTCGAGAGCAACATGCCAATCAAATGCACCTTGATTTGTTAATACACCACATGCATGAGCTGCAGCACAAATAACACCCAAGTTTTGTTCCTGATTTGAATATGAGTGTTTTTAAATTACCGTAATGCATTCTGAAAAGTTGATTAAGAAAATTCGAAATGTCTTACCAAGAAGAACGGAAGGTATTCAAGTAGAGAATCGTCAAGCATTGTATAACGGGCATAGGCCAAAACGGTCTTCAATTTTGAGTAAATGAAATGTTGCTTCAATTTGATTGTTCGATGGCAATTTGACAAATAAAATGTAAACAGTACAATAATCTTACATCAAATCGACCAGGTGCCTTCAGAACTAACTCTTTGAGTACGTTCAATGGATAACCAGAAAATCCGATATATCGAAGTTTTCCTTGTTTTCGTGCTTCTTCAAGAGCTGGCAACGTTTCATTCACCACAACATCCAGGTTTGGAGCAAATTCAACATCGTGAATTTGAATAATGTCCACTGATGGCAATCCCAAATAGCCCAAACTAGTTTCAATCGACTGTTGGGTTCGTTTAGCTGAGAAATCAAATTGATTTTCATAGCTTCCCAAACCATATCGTGCAACTTTTGTTGCAATGTAATAGGCCTGTCGTGGTATTCCCATGAGCGCTTTACCAATAATTTTTTCCGAACGACCTTGGCCATAATATGGAGCCGTATCAATGTAGTTCACACCACTCTTAATAGCATGATGAATAGCCGCAATTGCCTCATCTTCATCATCATGGCTGAAATGGCGATTAAATATTTTCATTTATATTTCAATTCAATTGATTTAACAGTTATTTTTTTTTTTAAATGTGACAAATATAACAAACATTTAAGTTGCTAATATATTGAAATTGATGATAATCCATCATCTCCATAGAAATTTTCAATTATTTTGACCTTTTCAATGCACCGTTAGATTTTTTTACTTTGAAATAACACCCAAGTTTACGTTCATTAAAATGGACTTTATTTGAAAAAAAAAAATAAAAAAAAAAATAACAAATCAAAACAGTAAAATGAACATAAAATCTGTGTTATGTTGGACCAGAAAACTGTGACACGTATATGTTATAAAAATGTTTCGTTTATTAGTTGAATTGAGAAAATAAAATTGGAAATGCTCACCCATAATATGGTGCAAGAGTGCCACCGCCAATCGAGAGTTTGGAAACCATTAAATCGGTTCTACCGAGTTTCTGATAATCCATTTTTCGCACAGCTTCTTCATCATGAAAACCTTTAACAAAAGTTGGTGGTAATCCGGCCATTGTGAAAAACAATAAATCAATGAAAGAATCTAATAAAAGTAATCAACAGAATGATTTTACGGACTGCTTTCAATTGGGCGTCAATAACAACTAATCAACTTAGCAAGTGTTGCGATCAGCTTATGTATAGCTCATACCGGCTTGAATACTTTGACGTAAGAGAACAGAATGTTTATTTAAAGACACACTCATACAAAGATCACCAAACAATTGATACCGTATTTTTAAAATAAGAAAAAAAAACTCTTGTAAATCACAAGTACATACAGAAAAAAAAAGTTGTTTAAATAGAATTTGTTCTTGATTCTAGTTTATCATCGTTCAAATATTGATAAAAAATGTTTATCAAGTTGCTCAAAATACTGGGTTTAGTTTTGACTGTATAAAATCAGTGAACAAAACATTGAATTACCGACCACATACACCATAAAGCAGTTATTTAACGACATACACACAGAGAGACAGTTCATTTGAAATGTATACGAATCACATGCAAATTTGACAGAATATGATCTTTTATTCGCAGTTCTTATCAATGCCGTATTATGATTTTGAGGTGTTTTTCTATAAATAAAGTAATTCTTATCGAGGATTGTTCCAAGAAGATTTTTTTTTTCAAATATTTCAAATTGTTGTTTTTTATGCATTGAAAAATACTACAAATGTGTGTACAGTTATTTGCTGATGCCCGAATTGCAACGGTATTCGTTTTTCTTTTCTCGTCTGTATCTTATCTAGAAGTACATGTTCGTTTATTTGTGCATTTGATAATAAAACATTAATTTGCTAAAATTGTAGATTTCGTACATTGAATGGATGATTTTGAATGTTTTGGAATCGGTATATTTCCAAAATCAACAGATTTTTAGAGAAAACAGTTAATAAATAAAATCTGACAAAACAACACTTTCATCCAGTCTTTCCGAGTAAGCGGTGTGTGTTACTCTCAATGTTTTCTGTGTGTGTATTTCTGTTGTAAATTTTCAGCAAAAATCGAATTTAGAACGCTCAAAACATTCGACGATCAGTTTTGCATTAAACACTTAATTGAAAGGAAATTAAAACAATTGTAATTACATGTTTTTTTTTCTTCACCAGTTATGGCTTTGTTGACAAGTTATTTTTATTCCACTTAGTTAAATGCTTAAACGCTAATTGTTTTAAACACATTGAATCCACTGTGTGCGGTTGATAAAATAACACCGGGCATTTGCGGATGCCAATGTAATTCTTTGATATCTGTTTGACCTTGATGAATGAATAGCAATTGTGGTGGTAAATTGCTCAAGTCATCTTGTTCATTTGGTAAACCATTACTGCTGCCAGCTGTGGCTTCTGTATCTTTTTCAACGGCTAAATCCCATAATGCGATTTGATCATCAGCCCCACCAGTTGCCAACACAGTTGAATCCGTTGGATGCCATTCAACCGTTGTAATTGGTTTTGTGTGATGCTTAAATGTGGCGATTGGTGTTTTCGTTTGGAATTGTCTCAAATCCCATATATGAAGTACACCATCATCACCGCCGCTAGCAATGAATGGTTCATTTCGGTTCCAGCTTATTACATTAATGTCATTACTATGTGCATTGTCACATGTCAACATGCATGCCTATAATGTGTAATAAACAATTAATTGGCACAAATACACCCAATTCCCCGTTGCAAGTTCAGGTCCAAATCCAATTGCATGAAATGAGAGGATAGAAAATTGAATACAATTAATAACTCATTTTTCAATTCAAAATAAAATGCAGTTAAAATAACGATGTGAGTTTTTGGTTTGAAAATATATCTGAAGTTGATTTAAAAAAAAAACACTTATGTTTGTATGATCTGACCTTGCCTGGAGCAGCACGAATATCCCAGATGCGAATACTTTTATCGACAGAGCATGAGGCCAATACGCTTTGTTCATTTGGACTCCATTGTAAGTCTTCGACTGAATCTGTATGGCCGATGAGTGGTCTTTGGTCAACATTCCATGTACCGGATTCGTGCGGTTGCCATACATGAATATCACGTCGACAATCACCTGTAGCTAACAAACCGGGAGCAACTGGACTCCAATCAATTGCATAACCTTCTTGTTGATGGCCGCTAAATGTATACAAACTTTTGGCTTTATTTGCTTTTCCCTCTTTTTGATATGAACTAAGCAATTCTTTGTCATCGACAGCCAAAAGCTGATCCGTTATACTCCAAATATTAACGCGTCCAAGTTCACTCCATGTTGCTACTAATGCATTATTCGCTACGGTTGTTGCACGTATCCGATTTACACATCCAGCATGTTTAATCAACGCACAATCCATTTGAGGTTGATTCTGTTTGGTTGTTTCACTCTCTTCATCGTCTGATTCCGATTCCGATTCATCATCATCATCATCATCATTTGATTTTGATGTCCGATACAAATTGGACATTTTCATAACGATGACACTGTAAAAACATCAAATACACTTTTAACAAAATTGCCAAAATTGAACATAATTTTGAAGTCAAAATAAGTAAAGTCCAAATAACTTACTTGTTGACATGTGCTTTGGCTGCTTGTGTCCCCGCTACAATGTAACTCGACATTGGGAATGCTTCACGGTTTTCACCGAGCTGATCTCGAACAATATCAAAACTAAGGCATGGTGCTCCGGTTCTAGCTTGATGCAGCATCACATACGCCGATTCATCACACACCAACTCTTCATCGGCATCCAGAGGTTTGCCCGGTAAATACACTTGTGACGTTGTTGTATCAGCCTCTTTCTTCTCACCCTCATCATCACTGGAATCATCGTCACTTTCCATATCTTCATCTTCAACACCATCAACCACTTCCATTTCCACTTCTTCGTTACTCATTTTTAATTCTCTCGTATGTTAATTTTCCTCTATCAAAAATATTTTAAATTAATTTCAATGGAAAAACGTGTATGTTTCACACTGTTGTACGGCGCTTGAATGTGTTGTTGCTCGTGTTTAACGTGGAATATTTTGAGGTTATGTATTTCATAATAAAACAAACCACAACACGTGAACTGAAATGTCAATCTTTGTCGAACTGTCGAATGGTGCGGTTGAAATGAAACACATTGACTTTAATGTCGCCATCTGGTTAACTTTGAATTGAGAATTGCCGTTGCATTTGAATGTACTGAATTCGTTTCGAAACCGAAATGGAATGTATTTATTACATAAAAATATGTTCTATTTTCCTTAGCAAGAGGAATTTCACAATGATTTTACTCAAAAACGGTTTAAGTGCACTTTCTTTGACACTTTTCATTTGGGGATAAGAGAGCAAAAATCACATTTGCTGTCGATTCTCACGCCGATCGATTCGACTAAAAGTATCAATTTCTTCGGAAGCATCAACTTGAATCAGTCTCCAGAAGGATCATTTGAATGATTGAATTTCCGGTGGATTTCGATTTATTGATTCATTCAACAAAAAAAACAAAATGAAAAAAAAACAAATGATTTTAAATAAGTTTCTAGACAAAAAAATTTCATGTTGTTGTCATATTTGGTTTTATTGTAATTTTTAATCTTATAAATAAATGTTGGATTGTGTTCAAATATATGGTATCAAAATCATTGGTTGGACTGCTTTGGTATCATTGATTTGGGAAAACTGTTAAATAAACTTATTAACCATGTTCACTTCCCAATGAACTATTTTGATCGGTTACGCCATTTTTTGGATGATATTTATCATGATCATATGATGTGTTTGATGTATTGGTAAGGGATGAATAGAATTGGACATTATAGTGGTTGCTTGTGGATGTGTCACGTTCGTACCAAGCACCATGATGCTCTTGGGCTCGATTTGATGCAATTGATTCTGGTGTTTGTAACCCGTTTTGATGTTGCTGCTGCTGGTGCTGCTGTTGCTGCTGAAATGTAAATGGCCAAACCTGCAATAAGAATAATATGGGTGTAATTATTCAGCAACGCCTGCAGTTCTCATAAAAAAAAAACAATAAATGACAAGGGAAAAGATCAAATAGAAAGGTCCTTAAATTGTTTTATGATTCAAATTGTTTTTTTTTCGTAGTTTTTTTCACGTCGCTTCCTCAAAACCTAGGCTCATAACCGAAACGATTATTTGTTATATTTTTTGCACTTGTTTACATTGCCCAAAAGGGTCTACTTAAAAAAAACGGATCATTTTTCACTTGACGCATTTGTTTTTGTTAGCCAAATGTTTTGATTTTTCATTTCATTTCGTTTCGTTTCAGTTCAACAAGATTTTACAGCATTCATACAAAACGCAAAAACACTTACAAATCGTATGTTACGATTGTTTTGTTTTGTTACCGTTAAATAAATAAAACAAAGCAATTAGGCAACATTATTTTCGAATGAATCATATTTTTCAATAAATGAAAGAAAAAGGAAGCGCTAATTTGGGTGGTATTTTGAACCATAACGAGAGAACATCAAAGTTTGGGTTCTTTTTTCCTTGTTTCTCTCATTCAATTCAAAAACACCAACAACAAAAATAATGTAAACAAGACAAGAAATCTTATTGCGCTTGATATATTTGACTTTATTGACGGTTGCCCATCATATTGCAGTGTGTCTAACCTCTTAAAAAGCGTGAAATATTTTTAAAATAAATGATCGACCGAGTGTTTCCAACTGGCGCACAGCCTACATCTATTATTATAGCGTAATTTGTTTTGAGAGGGGCAACATTATTGAATATACACACTCCATTCTTATTCTTCTTGTTCGTTTTTTTTTTGATGTTGTTCAATGCGACGGCAGTCATACATTTCGAGATGTAAGCACTTGAAATTTTGTTAAATACTATTCCGTTTTGCCATTTTCCCTGTATGCTTTAGTTCCTTTAAGTGACGATTTATCATGAGAAGGAAATGGAAGGTCAGTCACATTTAAGGCTGGCGCAATGACGTTTCCAAAGATATGATCCACCTGGACGCTTAGCTACTAGTAGTCGAAATAAATGTCTCGTGTAGAGTATTCTGTTCAGCAGATTAACGACTATCACATTTTATTTTATGCATTTTACGTATGCTATGACTTTGAACATTTTATGATGCCTTAGATCAGGAATGCTATCTGATTCATTTTTATCGAAAAATCCAGTTTTCAACTCAATATTTAAGCAAGTTTTCGACGTTTGAGAAAAATACATTCGTCAACCATGAAAATACTTTAAAAATTCTTCGTTTATGAAGTAGGCCTGGATATTATTGCTGATTTGTTATCTAATTTTCGTTTAGTTGCTAGTAATTGAATTGAATTGTTTCTTGTTTTAGTGGAAAACAGTATTAATGATTCGTTCTTAGAGAATGGAGGCGAAAGTATTCCAAGACCTTTTTTGGTAATCTCAAGCAATTTTTCAGAAAACCACTTTTCACAATATTAAGAGAATTTCCTCAATTTTTCTCGAGATTAAAAATGAGAATCAACTTCAATCAAACATTCAGAGTGAGTCGTTTAATTCGAGAAATTTTTTCACTAAATATTATTAACGTGCATAAAAAATTAAGAAAACTCATTTTACGCCATCGTCTGGGAAAGTATTTTTCAACGGATTTTCGTTTCGAACGTTTTTTGAACTTATTTTGCAATGAAAATGTAAAATTGTCCACTACGTTTTTTAATCTTTATTCAATTTAAATATCTAAACTGTTCATCTTGTGAAGCTCAAGATTGGTGAATCTAGTAACCATTTCGAATTGTGAACAGATTTCACAATATGTGAATTTTTCCATTTTTCATAATGCTAATTACACGAAAATAAGGAAAGAAGTGTTTGAAATGCACAGATGCTGTCAATTTTGAAATGAATAGGTCCTCAAATGCAAATTTAGTTTTAAAAATGGCCAACGGTTCTGATCAAGATCGTTTGAATCTTACAAAATAGACTCGGCATTTTATAGAAAGTCTGTCGATTCAAAGTTTACTATTGGCTTCCTAAACCTCAATCGAAACTGTTACATTATCTTGGCCCAAGGTTCTTGGAATCCAAGCACAGAGCGTCGTCCTTTAAGAAAATATCGATTTTCGTATTGAAACTTGTTATTGAAAATTGCCATCTGTGTATTTAAAAAATCGAGCTGATTTCCTTACAATTCAGAGTTTGTGCTGGTCGCCTGCCAATATTCAAATATATATCTCTTATAGTTACTGAGCACAAACTCGCTTCGATCATAAATGTTTGGTCATAAATTTGGAGAATTTGAATGGCAAAGTATAACGACAGTGTCATTATGACCAAACCTCAATGATTACACAAAAAATTAAATCCAGAAAAAAATGAATCAGGGTCAATTCAGAAAAAACTCGAATTGCACGATGTTTAAATGACGTTAAATATCAATGTTCAAGAATAACGGCATGTCGTGTAAAAAGTAACATTTTGCAACAACACGGAACCAAATGTTAATCACCTTTAAATGCACGTGGTATAATTGATTAAATTCCAAAACTTACCAAACTTGTTTGACTTTGGCCGGTTGTTGAATTTGTATCGAATCGTGAAATTTCGTTTGTTGTATAATATAGGTCTTTTCCCGTAGCAAGACTGGATCGTAATTGTTGAATGTAAATCGTTGCTAATCGCAGTGTGTCCAATTTCGAAAGTTTAGTATCAGCCGGAACCCATGGTAATTTGGTTTTGAGTCGACAAAATGCACTAGATAAGACTCGCATTCGTGCTCTCTCCCGTGCATTGGCTGCATTCCGTTGAACTGGTAAAGATTGGCCTTTTGAGCCTGAATTTAAATGATTAAGATTTTTCGTTTCACCATTTTTTTTTGTTTATCATTTATTCAAAATGCAAAATATATCTTTGTGATATTCTATTCATAATTTAAATATTTACCACTTGAGCAACTGTTTTCACAAAATTCATCATCAAAATCCTCAATAAGAGATGATGAAGCAGCACGTTTACGTGACATTATTTTGTCATAAATGAATTTATTAAATGGTTAAATCACGAATTTATTTATGATTTAAATTCTAATAAGGTAAAACCACGGTTATCGTTGAAATGGATCAACTGTTCCTTGACGGAGCTCTTCCTTTTGAATGATGTTGCGTATGAACAGTCAAACTCATTCAAATGAAAATCTTTTGCTGATTGCTTCATTTGTAAGAAGAAAAAAAAAGTGCTGTGATTTGGTGTAAAGAGATCTTTACTTTTACATTCACTTGCCACAGTTTTTCGTTTCCTTTTCTTATTTTAAGCTATTGAGGGGGCGGTACTTGGCATCTGTATGTTGTCTGTTTCACATGAAAATCTCTTGGAAGAAGAATGGAAAGAGATCAAACAGATCAAAAACCAAAACAAAAAAAAAGATCGACAGAGAACAGATGATTGAAAACTAAACGTCGATGAAGACAAGCAAATAAGAATCACTTAACGGGGCGTGTACTTACGCTCAAAAAAGGACGATCTCGTTGTGTTCAAATGCTATGTCGATGATCGTAATTTTGTGTCGTGATTTAAGCTTCGGGCAACCCAAGTAGTACAAATTCGTACAAATTACAGCTACTTATTTTCATAACCATTTATTTTCATTGCATTTTAAAACATAAAATATTAATAAAGCAAATAAACTTCTGTTTTCAGTTTGATCGGTCGGGATAAGGCGGTGTTGTTCGTTTGAATAAAACCAATTACCTACAGATGACGAATCTTTCGTTCATCAGAATAAACATTTCTATCAAAATTTACTTACGATTGGAGTCTCTCAATTGACACCTATAAATTTAAATTTCCATTTTCCACAATTCAAGTAAATTGATTAATTATAAAGAATACCTCCAAAAAGAAAAGTAGGCGGCATAAAATCAGTGTGCATAATAAATTTGTGGTAAATATTTGGTAAATGACAAATCGTCCCTGACCGCAAATGAAAACAATATGTTTTCAATCGTACAGAACGGTTCGAGTCGCAATATTACCAGCCGAATGTTTGTGGCTGCATGAAAATGCGTTGATCGCCTGTGACCCATCGAAAATGTCGTGCGTTCACGATTAATAATTTATTACAATTTCGTCGAGTTCTTAGTAAAAAAAAGAATCGATCTAAGGTTTCGGTCTAATTCTCATTCAGCAACACTGGCAATTGCCATCGAGTGAAAAGCCATAAATATTATGAAACGATGTCAATTTTGAACTGTCCGAACTGAGAAAAACGTGAAAATTTCTCCATCAATACAAATTCGTGTAATCGGATACTTTGCTGTTCAATGTATTCGTCGGGAGACTCAGACTTATGACTCGAAGCCATCAAAGAAAGGAAAGCCGATTTGTTTTTTTTTTTTTTTCATTCACAAATATCTTGAAGACGGAATAATGAAAAAGAAAAGACAAAAAACAGAGAGAAATGAAGAAAAAAAAAGAACGAACATAAGATTTATTGATGTGTTAGCGCATTATTACGGTAAAACCAATCACTTTATACTTTGAAGAGTGCCACTGTCAACGCATTACACATTTTAATGATCGGTAATTTGTTGTTAAACGCTATCCATAATTTCAGAGCATTCATATTTTCGACGTCAAGATTTATTTGACTGCTTAATCTGTGTTGAAATATCTCGTCTGATGCAAATTGTTAGCACAATCGGGTCAGCGCATTACCTAAAAATTTCTTCTGAAAAATGAAAAAATAAAATGAAGCCGAATTTGCCAAATGATAATCGTCTTATACATGTGTTACCATCTCTGTTTTATTTGAAATTATATTTTCATTAAATACAAATAGCTGTGTAAAAAAATGATCATTTTTTTTTATTAACTTTCTTTTGGAATGCAACCGGGGCTCCTTAAGGAATTTGTGAAATATTGGTGGAAAAAATGTTTACGTTTTCATCATTTGTATGCAGAAGAAAAACTCGTCTTAAAAATTGTGTTTGTATGTGCTCGTTGAATTCGTTTTGATTTTCTGTGCATTTTTTTTTGGTCTTGAATCATACGATGTGTATTTGATTTTACTAAAATTTGTTTTTAACAATTTCCTCAATTAAACAAAAAAAAAAAAAAAAAATAACTCGACTACACCCTTTTGTGTATGTTTTCTTTCTGCATTCATTGGAGAGAGAAAAAAAACGCTTGCATGCATTCGTCTGTAGCTGGTTGTTGTTTGGTTTGTCTTGGTGTTTTGATGTTTTTATTTTGTTTCGATTACAAAAAGAGATAGCGATAAATAATTGTTGCTAAGACGCCCAGCACCAAAGGAATCAACCATTGTTTGTATGCCCTAGGATTTGGAAAGAGAAGAAAAAAAAACAAACGCAATTTAGAATTTCGGTATTTTTATGATGACATTTCAATGAATCCCGAGACCGAATCTTATGCGATTGAAAACGCATAGAGGCGGTGTTCGAAGTAAAAAAAAGTAAGTACTCTAAGATATGGACTCAAGATGTGTTCGATTGTGAATCAAAACTTACGATTCTTCTTGACTGGCTCCATCCTCATTCCAGTATTGAGGTGTTCTCTCCTCAACTTTTGTTCGCTCCGATTCGATGATTTCACCAATTTTGTACCGTTTCATCAACTCACGTGCATCAGTACTGTGACCCACATCTTCAAATGACTCGGATGCATCTTTTCCGGCCTGTTCTAAAAGCACTTCTTCACCACCAGGATGCTGCAAATATTCAAAATAAATGAACCAATTCAGTTTGTTGTTTAATTTTGATGCGATTGATCAATGTAATTCATGCGAATGGTTCTCTGGTAAACGCTAATGCATGAAAAATACTTAAAAAAAGGTCAACAAATCAGCATTTAGCCGTTCCATGTGTTAATTCACTTTGAAAGTCCAAATGAATGCACTTTAGCACATTAATGCGGAACATTGTTCATTTGGGCGCATTTGAACGTTTTTTTTTTTCGAATGATTTTTGACGAAACATTTTGACCTAAGGAGAAACCTTTCGAAAATCTCCATTCAAATGGTATGCCAATGGGTTTATAAATATTGTATCTTTATAAATTGTAAGTAATTGCCGTAGCATTTCGAAATGATTAGCAAGTGGTACAAACAAAAAAAATGGCACAAAAATAAAATTCAATTTGTCATTTGTTGATGTGACACAACAAATTCGCTTGAAGAGTTCCCATCGATGAATGTGTTTAGATGTAATGACATAAATGTGTGTGTGTGTGTCTGTGTATTCGGAATTTTCTCGATTTTGCTATTGTGTCTTGCTTTCACTCGTTAGTTTCACATTACTTATTTTTAACCCATGAAATGGACTCTTCACCTTTTGTATTTTGTTTTCCTCTCTCTGTCTGTCTCTCGCGACTGATAAACTACAAGTGGTTTGCTAACAACCTCCCGATATATGATTAGGAAATAACACAAATAATTCCATTCCATTTTAACAAACAAACAAAAAACATCATTTTAGATTATAATGACAGTTTTAGTTAGTAAGTTGCACTTTGAATTAATGTTGTAATTTTGGTATTTGTCAACGGTATATTTTGATACTGTCGAATTTATGCAATATCATTGCCATTCATGAAAATTGCATTCAACACTGAATTGGATTGCAACAAATTATCTAAAAACCAAAATACTTATATTTAGAAACGAAAACAAAAACAGAAACAAAAACAAAATTCTTCTATCACTTTTGTGAGGTTTAAATATAAAAAAAACGACATATTATAATATACTAATAATTATTAGTAAAAACGTTTGGTGCAAAGGTCATTTGCCTCATGCACAATGCACACATAAAAATCAATGCAAATTAGCATTAGCATTGTTTGATTTACAACAAAATTATTCCGAATCGTTTACTTTGATCGAAATTATAAACAACACGAAGAAAAACACCGATGTGTATTTGATCTTGATGGACGAAGATCCATGGCAATGCCATCAGAGAAATGGAAACTTATTCGACTACTGATTAAATATTCGATGTGATGTGCGTAGCTTTATCAATATCGAACAAAATGTCCAATATTTTGCTACTACAGCTGGCGGCTGCTGCATTTATGCAACAAATCAATAGTAAACTATGAATTTTGATGAGCCACGGCGCCATTACTATGAGCGATGGCGCCCCTCGATACCCATACTTTACATATCATAGACATATAGTGCGTGCGATATTTTGAGTTTGTATGTGTAATAATCGAAAAGAAAATAATCAATCAAATTTATTCGCAATGTTTGTCGTTAAAAAAAAAATAATCGTGAACAGTTTAGTTGTTGTTTCTTTCAATTAAGTCGAAATTCGTGGTTCAAGAAGGCAAAAATCGTGTGCCATGTCAATGATGTTTGCTTATCTATTGAATGGCACACAGCTAATACAAGTCTAATACAATGAATATTTCCGAGTGATAACGTTTTTCATTTTTCTGATCGGTAGAAAAAATCAACTGATTTGATGGCATTGAAGAACAACAACAAAAACTATATATACACACACACGTTTTAGCAACATGCAATATGTTGATAAGTGATTATCAAAAATGTGCAAGTCAACATAAAATATTCAGCTATTTTGAGACATTAAATTGAATGGAATTTAACTTGTAATTTTAAAATCACTTCCTCTTAAACGAAAAAACAACAATCCTTGACAATCACATTCATAAAATCGCCAATTTGATTTGGCTGTGATGTGGTTGATGTTCCAATTTAGATAAATATTAGATAGAATTCTCTAGCGTTTTGTTTGATTGTTAATCAGATAAAATTGTTGATATAGAATACATTCCGTTGAGTTTACAAGCAAGTCAAATTGTCGTAGCCGGTGATTAAGATCTAGAATATTCGAAATGAATGGCATTTCTTATCAAATATCAATAGATACCGACAGCTTTCAATTGAAACGAGCTATTCCGCCGTAAAACCTCCCCCCCTCTCTTTCTCTCTCTCTCTCTTTCTAGGTTATAATTATTTGCAAACCATGTGTAAAATGTACTCGATATTTATAAGGTAACCTCTGACTTTGACGAATAATATAGGAAAAAAAAAAATAATAAAAAAACAACTTTAGTTGCACAAACGCGCAACATTTGCATGAAAATGAGTACAATGAGAACAAACCAATACAAATCTGTTTGTGGAACGATTAGCAATTATTTTCACTATTTTTTGTTGTTGTTGTTTGCTTGTCAATGTGTCCGTCTCAAACCTACTATAATGATGTTTTAATTTAACGCAAACGTGTTACCAAAACTACTCAAAAGGTGAGAAACCGGAACATTAAAAAAAAAAGTTTTGTGAAATTTTACCGCCATAAAAATGACGATAGACGATGGTCTATTTTTATCGTTAATTCCTTGACTTCATATGAATGTCATTATGATTTCAGTATCCTTCATAAGATCAACACGAGAAAAAAAAGGTCAAGAAGACATGCAGTCACCACAATATATCTGAGAATTTGGTGAACGTTTCTCTTTTTTTTTAGTTTCATGTTCCATCCGTTATCTGCGCTAGAGTGTGTCATATTAATACCTGTATCAAGTAAAACATTATAGAAACGTTTGTAACGAATATTTCAATACACGCACGTTGTTAGCCTTGACGATGGATCATTGATTCTTTTGAATGAAATCAAAAAAAAACCTGATATTTTACTCGGTGTACTTTTAAAAGTCATCGTTATTCATAAAAAAAAACATACAGAGTGAGAGCGTAAAATGTTTACAACGTAAATTGTCGTAGACGATATATTATTGCGATCTCTCTGAATTTATTGCAAACATATAACATACAGTAATGAAGGTGGTCGACCAGCACTCATGCGACGATATTGGTTAACCGAACGTTTGAAAGAAAAAATGAACAATCATGCTTGAGGGGAAAAAAAACACAATAAAAAGACACACAGAGATTTCGAGAGATGATTCTAGAATGTTTTTCAATAAAAATGTTGATTAAAGAATCTTATCATTTGTGATTGCATGTGTTATAAGTTGATGATAATTAATTTAGCCATGATTCATAGACTGAGTCCGGCTGCGTGCTGTCGATATGCAAAATATGAACAATTTCAATACAATCACATCAATATACAAAATAAATTGCATCATTTCAATCGAAATCCATTTTGCAAATGATAAATTCCAAACAATGAGCCCACGAATAACGTAATACAAAGTTTGTATTAACAAACCGAATGCATCAAAATACCGAATGAAATATGAGGAAAGCGGAAAACACAACTCAACCATTCGAGTGCAAGTCGTTTTTTTTTTCTTCTTCGACTTTATTTCTTTTGAATTCGGAATCCATTCGATCATTCACTTTTTCATATTTCTTCCGAACGATCGCACGATACACACTAAATCCAAGTTTTACACACATCAAATATGATAGCAAATGAGCCAAATTCGTCGGCAAAAACATGATTTAGTCAGTAATAAATAGAAAAAACACACACACACACACAGAGACACAAACACACACATCTATTGGCGATACGATCAAATGTGACCTGCAACGTCAGTGCAACGCTTTCGTTTCTTTGCGATTGTGACACAAGAAAGTCGGTGCATTTAACAGCATATCGATTGCAAAAATTGATGATAAAGATTTTGCCACATTACCACATCCAAATACTCTTTATTTTCCAATCCGGAAATTATTTCGTGTATTCAAGTGACAGACGATTTTTAACATTTAATTTATGACGATTTATTCTGCAGCAAGTGTATATGGAAAAAAAGGGGCACTTGAAACAAAATGCGCAACATGTGAAAAGCCGAGAGCAAAACAGAGAAAAAAATAAGACGAATAAAAATTGCGATGTTTAAAAACACTCACCTCATTTAAAAACTTCGTCACATCATAAATGTTGTTATGAATGATAATCCATGACGATTGATTTGAATTGTGTGTTGCAACTTCGGCCAATGAATAAAGTTTAACACTTTCCGATTCAGTCATTTTTGTGGAATTTGATTGTTACTTGTTAATTCTGTAAAATGAGTAAAAAAAAACAAAATAATGTGTTGGTTGTTTTGAAACGTCAATAGAAAAACATGCGAAAATCCGGATATCAATGCAAATCAAGACGAGCGAAAAGAAAAAAAAACAGCACTCAATTTATCTCTATCCGCAGATATGTTGATTTTTATTAAATGTGCGCTTGTTCGATAGTAAAATCACGTAAAAAGAGGAACGAGAGAAAAATGAAATGAGTCAAAGATTGCTGGTACAATTAGTTTCTGTCAATGTTTTGTTTTTGTTGTTGTCATGATAATTTAGAACTTGGATGTTTTTTTTATTGTTGAATCGCATATTCAATTATGTTCAATTCAAATTACGTTTCAATGTAATTTTAAATTATATTTATGACTTGATTTGTGGAATTTGACGCAGCAAAAAAAAAAAAACAACAAATGACAATAGAACAAAACAAGCGTTTGAGCACCATTTCGTCGGAAAAAAATTAAATTAATTAAATTGCCTATTTGACTAAAAACTAAACGAACTATATACATCGTTGATTGATCAAAGTCGAAGATTTGCGTACACATCACAACCGTATATATTCAATTTCAAAAAGTCAAAAGTCAAACCAAATCAACAACAACAACAAAAAAATAGAATTTAATTCAAAAAAATGGATTTTAAACAAATTATTTTGTGTTACCGATAGTGTGTGAAAAGAAAACTGGAGGTTAGTCTATTGAGTGCACGGTTGCTTTTTCTGCGGCTCAGTTACGAATGTACACGGATTTATTGCCACAGTGTCGACACAGAGGCGATAAAATGTAAAAATCTTTCATACACGAAACAAAAATACAACAAAATATATGACCACAGCTATTTACGACAAATTCGTGATATAATCGTTTTGGTTTTCGAATGAAACGAATAGGCACGAAATAAATGATTATAACAACAACAATATAAAATAAAATTTTAAAAAGATTTCAACCGAAGAAGAAGACAGAAAACAAAAATATAATCATCAACTCTCTCTCGAAGCACAAACACACGCACACGAGCGCGCGCACACACCGACCAACCAACCAGAGATACTTTGAGCATTAGTTAGCAGCTACTTGACAATGTGTGCGACGATGTGGTGTGTGTGTGTGTGCATGAACGAATAACCATATTCTTATAATTCCATCATAGTGGATTTTCTGTCACTTTCTGTTTCTCGAGTGTGTATACGTGTGGGGGGAACAAGTGTATGGTAACAATTCGTGTGTATTCACTTCTATGCCTCATATGCATGAATTTATATCGACGACCACAACAAATGTAACATGCATTCAATATGTGTCTGTGTATTAAATATGAGGTGATTTAACATGAGCTCAATGTTATGCATGTATACGAAACCATCTCTCTTTTCCCTTGCTTTCTTTTTACACAGAGCTAACACGGGGCCCAAATGATTCCATCATTTCAATAGCATTGTCATCGTTGAAGTTCACACATACGCGGCCAATTCAATGCTGCCTTTGTATTACTTATTACTTTAGTATTCGAAATACGACCACTCCAATTTGAAAAAAAAAAAACAACAACGACAATCAACAATTTAACTAATGTTGATTAGTTTTTGACAGTTGGGCTTAGTTTACATTAATAATAATCCGAATTTTAAAGTTTAAAACATCGATTTGTTCATGAAATGCTCCAATAATTTCCAGTAATTTTTTTTCTAACTAAAACAGTACCAAATAAATTGATTTAAACCTGTTGCAAATATGATGAGTAAATGAAAATTGGAATGGCATGTCTTTAGCTTAGGAAGTAAATGAGCTTCAATTTCATTTACCGTGTGAACGAGCCTCAATGTTTACAATAGCAATTACATCGTAGTAATCTGTATCCAGTTGAAATTCGATAATTTACCGATTGGACATTGAAGATAGAAAGACAATGATCAACTTTTATCCGAACGCAAAAACAATCAACATTTAATTATTCAACCAGAAACGATACATGTCGAAAATATTGATGACGAAAAATTGAAATTTGTTGTTCCATTTGATCATTTCTGCGGTTCTTAAAATAATGGATTCAATCAAAAGCAATGAACATGAATTCGATTTGCATTTATTCGATACAATTCGTTCACTTTCTTACTATGTAACCGATGAAAATGGCGATAAACAATTGAGATTCGATCCGCCAGTGTATCAAGCCAGATATTCAGCAATCAATTCCATTTTAAATATGAAACAATGGATTCCACACATCAAAAAGGTAGCGCCGAAATAACAAAAAAATAAAAAAAAAAACTATTGAATATTGAGCTGAAATAGCAGAGTCGTTTTGGTTAACGGCACACATTTACACTAAAATGAGATGTTTTTGTCTATTTTAAAAAATTAGGTAACCGAATTTGGATGTGCCGATATGAATTTGGTACTTTTAATGCGTCGAAATGATCATCTTGAGCACATTCTACAGGTAAGTCCATATTTTGAGATAAAAAAAAAATTATATCAAAATTGGCGCTAAAAATATTTCACACCTCAACAATTGCAAATAATTGCAACAATTGTTCATTTTTGCCAACAATAATGTATTTTTTTGTGTGTATTTCACAACATTTTTATGTGCCATGCATTTTCCGCGAATCTGTTTTGTAGTTTATTTGTAGTTTGTGTGTTGTTTTTTTTTTTATTCATTCAAATTTCGTTGCTATACTTCAAACGTCCATTGATGTCAAAGCACATGACATAAAACGGGCTGACATTTCTCGATTGGTCGAACATAAGCGGTATCGTTGAGGTTATGTTGAAAACGTATTCAATTGTTTATAATATCGTGTGCAAAAAGCAAGCGTTTTACTATCATCGCGTTAATTTTTTTTTCATTTCATCGCGTATAATTTTACAGCGTTTTATTGCATGTTCCAAATTGAATATCGGTTTAACGCATACTATATCGAATTGATTGAAATGTCTAAATAAATGTGGCAATTGTGTTTCGATGGAAATTTTTAGTAAAAATTATTTAAATTTAACACACAAATGTGTGTGCGAGCATAACCTCGTTTGACACTTGGCCAAAAATACAACAAATTTTAAGCGGTGTGCTAACAAAAAAATCACCAACAATGAATGAATACGGCGCAGTAAATTCATTAAGTCCATTCAATATGGAATTGCTGATGACATCAATAGCCAACAATGATAAATTGGTTCGGATTCATCAACAAAAATGTGCTGAAACTGTGCAACTTCAACAAAGTTTGGATTCAATTACGGAAACAGCGCAGCAAGTTGAACAAATGTATACGGTTGAAAAAGATCGAAAAGATCAATTGCAAGCGGAAAATGCTGAGCTAAATGCAAAATTGGAACGCGTTGAACGGCGATTGCAAGAGGTTGAAAATGAGCAAATCAATAATGATACATTGAATAAACAAACGATTGCACAGTTGGAGGAGCGTTTGGAACGACGTAATAAAAAGTACTTAGATTTATGCGAATTATTTGTTGAACAAGGGAATATTCTGCATACAAATGGTTTGACAACGGGACCATTACAGCGAAAATGTACGGCAATCAAAGACATTTTACAAAATAATGGTATACATTTTGAATGGACAAAGAGCCCAACAAAACAAAAATCAAAATCAACCACCGAAAAAATGAAATCCAAAGGAATACAAACCGTTGCAACTCAAGCCGATCCCATCAATAGCAATGCCGTACCAAAGAAAATTACATGCGATAAAAGTACACAGTATCAACAATCAAAGACAACACGATCCACATGCACATCGGCCTTCATACATAAAATTGATATGTCGACGAGTACGGATGAATGTTTTGACAGCACCGACAACAATGTTGATGCATTTGTTGATTCGATTTTGGTGAATATGGCTTCCGTGCCGGACTATTTATCACCGCTTGACGAATCACCAATTCACGACGAAACATCCGCAGGAATGGCATCGAACAGTACACAAACAATTGGCCCAATCTATCGAACCCAGGGAACACTCACCGCCATAAACAATGTCCGAAAGCGTGTCAATTATGTGAGAGGCCGAACGAAATCGTCGTCATTCTATGAAGTGAAAAAAGAAGAATGCTCATCACCAGTACCATCCATTTCAAATAATTTCCCCGTATCTGCTGCGTCACAAAATGATCCAATCCATTTAACAGCACAATTTCATCACATTTGGAATTTACTTGGCGATCTACTGTATCGAATAGCTGGCCAAGGGAATATGTTAACCGATGAAAAATGGTCAAATAATATGCAAATCGTTCAAAAACTCCATGAAATCCAAAATCTCATCGATGGAAAGGCAGATGAAATAAATGCCATGAAAAATATCGATTTTCAAGATGAACACAGTCATGACTCGATGGAAAGTTATAGTAGTGGGAAAATTTTTGTTAGTAAAATTAGAAATTTAAGCAATTGTTCGCCGATGCTCGATGAAAATCCGATCAATTCAATCAACGAAGCCCGACCAACATTTAAACCAATCACTTTTAAGCCAATCACATCCGAGGACAGTATAGTGAATAAGCCGCAAACAACTCAAGCGAATGCATTGCCATCGATATTACCAGAAAATGATACATGCGCGAATAATGCGGAAGACAACAGAAGTGAACAAATTCAACGGGAAAAACCATGTATGCTATCAAATCGAGCACCAAATGCACATAGAAGTGATCAAGTTAGTCCATTCAGAGCAGACAGCCCATGCAGTTCAAATAGTCCATCGACGAGTGCGAGTCAAACAGAAGATGAACCACAATTCAAAGTACCAAAGCGAAGATCGTCAACATTTGAATCCGATTCAACGGCTAAAAAACGGAAAATTACCAAAGTAAGTGAACAAAATCACCAAATCAATTCAAATGAAACTAATATGTTCCAAAATTTTCAGAAAAAGACAGAGAAGCAACAAGAAATGTTGACATCACTTTTTGGTGATGTGAGTGATGATGATGATGAAGTTATTGATGATGTTCAAATTCAACGAATTCTTAATATGCTGACCATACCAAAAATGCTATCACCCATCAAAGACTGGCCGGCGGACACAAGAACCGACTCACCATCACCAACCGAATTGAATGCAAATGAATTCACCATACCTGCGCCCAAAACCAATGTACAGCCATCAAGCCCACAGCCTGAACAGATACACGATATACCTGATACACCAGAAACGTCATCCGCACTTGAAACTGGAACACCTCCAGAATGTATACTTCGTCAATGTGATCCGGAAGAAATTCAAATCGATCAGCCTTTGGATTCAATCGAATCGTCTGCAATACCAAACACCACCACAAATACAGAGAACAGTGATAAAATGCAATTCAATTTCGATCAAAGCGAATGTGTAAATGAAGTAGCTGAAATGGATTATGATTCGCCTGCTTCACCGAAGCCAGAGGATCAACAGTCCATAGAGATGCCGCCAACAATTCCAACTAAAACAATGCTAAGCCAATCAATTCGGGACGAAGATGTGTGTGATCAATCACAAGTGATCACCGCTTCAGCGATAGATCAAATTATTTACAATTATGTGCCAAGCATACGGCACCAAATTGCACCGTATAAGTTGCAAGTTAATGATGCCGAATGCTATTTGATAGCAAACCTAAGGAATGCAATTGAAAGGTATTGTGCGGCAAAAGAGTGGACAACGGCAACAGTTACCGAGACTATCGATAAACTGTTGACATTGAGTCGACAGCCCAAACATTTGGCCACCTCAATACTGGAGGTGGTCGAAGATACGAAGGAGAGTCTTTCAATGGAATTTACACCGCCGGCACCAGCATTACGGCCATCACATCAAAAGTGTTTAGTTTTGGTATCACGCCTTCGACAGCAAATCACAAATTTTGACAAATATCTTCAATTTGAATTGGACCGCAAACTATTCACGTTCCATCAACGAGAGAAATCAATTGAAGCCATGACAAATTTGGGTCAATTCTATGTGGCGCTGATCGATATCGAACAACCGAATGACCGTTCGAAAGTGCGTTTATTCATTTATAAATGCCTTTACTACTTCAAAGCAACAACGGTTCCTCTAGTATTTTCTGTGATAATGGCACATCCGTACGCGTTACCGCATGCAAATGCAATTGAATTGATTAGCGATCCATTGATACGGGCCATCGTTAGTACACTGTCAAATATCATTTACACCGATTCCAGTATCAAAGACAAACAATACAAAAAATCCCAAATGTTTCATACGTTAAAGCGACGCTATGGATTTTTTATGGATAAATTGTTTCCCATTGATAGTGTGGTGGACTATTGCATGGAATGTATTCGAGCTAATCGTTTAACGCATGTCGATTATGCATTAATTTTAATTGCAAAACGTAAAGATGTTGAATATTCGGAGCGCATTCTCAAAAAACATCTAATACCAATGTTACAACAGTATTTAAATGTGAATGAGAAAACCGATGAAAATGATGAGAAAATTTGCACGATTCTATTTACAATTGGTTCGATCGTTAAAACATTTCCAATTGAACAAAATATTGAGCCAATTCTTCGGATATTTGAGACATGCTTGACAGCAACACAACGTCAAACCATTCAAGAAGCGGCCATATCGGCCATTTGCCAACTGAATAGATTTGGAACGAAGCAAATTTATCAATATTTGGCCAACTGGAAACCCACCTACACAATCAATTCACACATTCAAGCGATGCTTAAAACAATTACTTATCGCAAACCAAAACATTTTTGGTTTAGCAATGGCAACAAATAAAATGGCATCGCAACCAACGAATTGAAAACTGTGATGATTTATTCGTAAAAGAAAGAAGAAAAAATTCAGAATAAATAGAAATTGTAATTTAAAGATAAATTAATAAATTAATATGAGATCAGTAATTTTCTACAAAAAGAGAGAAAAAAACAATAAAGAATTTTTCGAAATTAATTTGAACAGTCTTTAATTGCGATTTTGAGGAGTTGTTCTCGAAAATTGAATTTAGCGACTTTTTCACGATGTTTTCTTATTTCAGATTGACATTGATTCGGAGCTCTTGAAGAGGTTTGAACAAAGAGCATCACCATTGGCTTGGGATTATATATCTCGTCGTAAAATTGCTCTTACGATTGATGTTTATCATGGCAGCGTTGACTCACCGCACCAATGCTTGCTGAACACAGATGTTGTTGTGTGTGTTGAACTGTAAGCTTGAAACGAAAACCCAATTTAACAACTAAAACTCATCAGTTTCGATGTAATTTTGGTGTTTTTATTTTACAGCATTGAACATTTGTTTCCGCCAACGGAGCAAAATTTACCGCAAAATATTTTCGGCTTCATTCATCCAAAGATTGCTGTTTTTACCACACCAAATTCGGATTTCAATGTTTTATTTGAACATTCAAAATTTCCAAACGGTTTTCGCCACGAAGATCACAAATTTGAATGGACGCAACAGCAGTTTCGAGATTGGTAAGTTTCAGATTGGAATTGTTGATTCAACGGTATTTATTTTTAAACAACAATTTATTCGATTCAATATTTTTATAGGGCTCAAAATATTTGTGAGCGATATCCAGATTATCACTTCAATATCTCTGGAGTGGGCGAATTACCGGAGGATGCCGATCAAAAACTTGGCCAATGCTCACAAATGGCCTGTTTCATTCGCAAAGATATGCTTCAAATGTTATTGAACAAAAATTTGGCCAATGAAGTCACGCCAACCGTTGAACAGCTAGACTCTGAAGTTGTGTTCCCAATCGAAAAATTTAACTATGAACTCTTGTTCACAAAGGTATTTCCAACCAACCAAGACAACCGAAGTATAAGAGAAAAAATTCTGGATGACGTAAAATATTTCATAAATCGACATCTAAATGTTGATGATCCATATTTCGATGAAGATCGTGGTATTTGTGCATTTCCAGTTGAGGAAATCTTTTATTTCGTTCACGAGGCCGCCGATTTGAATGAATTACGTTCAATTATACGCACAGAATTTGTAATAAATAACAATGATAGTATTGAACAGAAGCTGCCATCAGATAGCGATTATGAACAAAGTGATTATGGCGATGAGCAAGAGGAAAATGTTGGGCCAGAAGAAAATGTTGAACAAAACCATGACGTAACAATTGCGGAAAATGAATCTTGGGAATAGCACTCTTAAAAGTGTATATTTCTTTTTTCCTAGTGCCTTCATAAGTTTCGATCATTTTAACAAAATACATACGAATTATTCCCTCAAATTTAATTTGAAAATTGCCAAAATTGTGGAAAAACACCAAATACTATTCAAATGATTAATTACGCACAGTTGACAATTAGTATTTATTTTCTATTTTCTCATATGCCAATTTAATGTGATTGAACTGCGCAGCAAAATTTAAAAAAAAAACATTTATACTTGAATAAATATAAATTTTCTTAATTTTTTTCTAAAGGGAAAAATCCTTGAGAATTTAAGGTAAATATTTCAACATTTCAATTACTTTCTGCCATTTCAAAATATTAATTTATAAATATAAATTTAACAGTTCATCGATTATCTTTGTTTTTTTTTTTTTATTTCGATATTTTTTATTTTTCTATTCTTAAGAAGACATTCTATTTTCATTTTAAATCTTTGTGAAGACAATTTCTACCTCAAAAACAAAAAAATACGAAATTAAAATTAAAATAAAAAATAAAAATAACAGCTCAAAACTAATTGTCTACAAAATAATAAATTGATTGGATTTTTGCGAAAAATTCGTCAGTGTCATCAAAATTACAATAAAAAAACTCCAAATTTTAAGATTAAAAAGTGAAAAATTGATAACATTTATTTCATTTCTACAGAAAAATTCCTTTGAATTTAATCAAAATTCCAACAAAATGAGAGATTTTCCTCCTGATGTCTGAATCTTTAGTTTGTGAATTCAATACAAAACAAGCAGAAAAACTGTCAAACAAAAATAAAACATTGAAATACGCCGCATTAAAATTGTTGTATACTAAAATTGTGTCTTTTATTAAGCAATAAAAGAAAAGAAGGTATAGAGATGCAATGTAAATATTCAACGCGATGGATTTATCACACACAGAAAAAATTTAAACAGACGAGAAGAAACGACAATGAAGACATAGAAACATTACCTAAGACTAAAACACGACGTACTAACACAAGAGCCTGCGCACACACAACCACACTGATAACCGAAACAGTGACCATTTACGGACGAAACACAAACAAACAAAATATCGCTTATGTGCTAGGGTGGCACGATTTTCAATTTCATATTTAGGTTTATGCGCGGCAACAATATTCATGCCATTCAAATGGAATTGAGTTGGCAGTTTTTTAGTCGCATAATGAATTAAGCAAAAGTGCGGTTTTCAATTTGTTTAAATTCAGGCAAAAATTAAAGCAACAAACTTATTTCAATTAAAATGCTCGGCCGAATAATCGGTTAATGCATTTGATTTTCGTCCGATTCACTCATCAACAAATACTTGAGCAAAACAGTTGACATTTGTATATAAACAGTCACTCTAATACACATGCGAAGCGCAAAACAAGCAAATATTTTGGTTTGCATGTATTTTTTTCTCTTTCTCTCTCTCTCTCTCTCTCAACTCTCAACTCTCATCGCGCTACACTTTACCCAAACGAAATGAATGTATAACGTAAATAGTCAGCTTTTAGTTAAGAATTTGTTTTCTGTTGCGAAGCAAAGTCACCACACAGAGAGAGAATATTCAATGACTTCGATTTTCGAATAAATACTAATCAGAAAAAATTGTTTCGGTTGGAAAAAATGGTGTTTTAAAATCGAAATTCTATTAAATACACAAATTAAACAGTCCATCGAATGGATTTTGTTGAATAATTTAGACAAAAACCCATCAAAAACGTCAAAAGAAAATAAAAACGTCGCCAAAAGAAAAAAAAAAACAGAATTTAAAACAAATGTTATTAAACATTTGCTAAGTGGAATTACGTGAAAGCATGAAATAAATAAATAGACGGTGTTCTAAATTTTTTTATCAAAAGCAATCGTTCCAAAGAGTCTGTCCGTTTGATTTGAGTTTATTTATTCAAAATTTCCAAAACAACATTTTTTTGTGATTCGGGGTGAGTGTAGACAAATATCAACTGTACCAGTCGAAAAAAAACAGTGCGAGCCAAAAAAAAGGTTTGTGTGAATTTGAAATGTCCAAAATATACGCACAGAAGTGAACTGACAAGAGATGAGTATGTGTATCGATATGTGTGTGTGATATTTTAATGAATAGATATGGATGGATTTTGGTTTAAAAAAAAAATAACAAACAAACACACAAAACAAAATTGCCAAATGTCTTCTTTTTTTTAATGACATTCTTCTTGGAGGCATTTCCCAGACCCATCAACAGCATTTTTGTTGAATCTTCATATTTTATTGCGATAAAATGTAAAGTATTTTAGTGGCGTGCATACCGACCATACCATTGCAAGACATTCAAACGCAATTTTTTGTTGTTGTATATATATATATGAAAACAAAGCAAGGGAATTTTGTAAACAAACATTTTTCATTTGAATCCATCTCGTAAACCGTTCAGCGAGCAGTCAAATCATTAAATTGACAATTGAAATCTAAAAGTAACCAAAAAAAAACTAACGAAAGGAAAAAAAAAACCAAAAAACAAAACGAAACACCAAATATTCAATACATACAGGTGAATAAATGAAGTGACCTACAAAATGGAAAATTTCTGTACAAGTTTTTTTTTCTCTCATTACTTTGGTGCTGCTACTGCTGCTGCTCTCGAGCCAATTGTAAACTAAAAAATTCAATATTCGTCTCTGTCGCGCGCATTTGCTATCCGTTTCATTCGCATGCACAGTGGGCACACTGTGACTGGTGTGTGTGTGTGTGTTGCAGTACAGTGTGTGCGACGTGTGTTGATATTGAATCCTTGTTGTTGAATGAGTGAGAGTGACAGAATGTGTTATGGTTGTGTATGTGGTGTGCGTTGTTTACGTGCTGCGACAGCCTCTCTTCGGATTTGAATTCGTGTTGAGCTTGCGGGACTACGAACAACAACAACAACAAAACAACAATTCTATCTATGTATTTTTATCGGCCTGTGTGTTGTTGGGTCGTTTCGACGTCTTCCTAATTTTGTGTGTTGTCGTTTTTTATTTGATTTGTTTTTTTCTTTTGAGTTTGGATATTTTTGTGTTTTTGTTTTTCTCTCTAACCAATTTGCATTCTCATGCGACTATATGGCACTCTGCATGCTGAAATTGTGCGGTCCCGTGTCGATATATATATATATATATATATATATATATATATATATATATATATATATATATGTGTGTGTGTGTGTGTTTGTGTGATACGTGTGCGCAAGAATAGCACGCTTTAAACGGGAATCGTAAAAATGTAAACTGTAAACGTATTAAAACCGATTGATTGCAATTGGGAATAGTGCATATTTCTCAATCAAATGCCCCATATCATGCGGTCGTGGCTTAGATTTCAGAAGTGTCACTTGAAATGCTCAATTGCACAAGAGGCTGGCAATCGGGCGGGAGAAAAATCCATTAAAACGGACAAAACTCGAGAAAACTAGTTAATGTAACGCAATTTTGCAATTGCGTACACAATCGAACACTTGAGATTTCTAATCAATTTAACCTCTTTATGATTTCGGTTTGTCAATGTTCGATATGAGATCGATGCATCTCATTGTGAGATGGTTGCGGTTGTCCTGTCGACAAAACGGTGACAATGCGTTTGTTATCAAATGCTATCGGTTACAATGGTTTTTCCTATAAACGTTTTGTTGTTGTTGTTGTGTGTTTTAAATGTGAAATCAAAGTGATATGGTGTTGTGCATTGAATTGTTATTGTTTATCGGTTATCGAAAAGCGGTAGATCACAATATAAGTGCAGAGCATGCGAACGATTGAACGAACGAGAGAGAGAGACATAGAATGCCGTGTTGATTTTTTTTTTTTGAATATTTCGAATCAAATAACATAACAGCAACCAGTTTCGTTTCGGTTCGTCTTAATTCGTGCGCTGATTAAAACTTGCCGAAACGAGCTGCTACGGTTGTCTCATTCTTGCCTGTTTTCGTTTTTCATTTCATTCACTGCTTTTTAACACGTACATTGGCTCATATTGTGTCATACATGTGTTCAAATTTCGATATACACATGTATCTGCGTGCCCACGAACGTGTGTGCGCGCGCGAGAGTGTGAGTGTGTGTAATGTGTATGCTGTGCTGTGTGTGTCACTACCTATGAATGTATGTATGTTTACAAAATTTATGACCAAATGCAAAACTATTCATAGAGTCGATGTGATACAGCTACATCTCGAGAAAAGAAAAACACCGTTCCATCAATGTTCAATTTAGAATCGTTCCCAATTTTCGTTATAAATTCTAAATCAGAAAATTTGTTTCCTTTTTCAAAAGAATAATAAAAAAAAAAAAACAAACAAACAAACAAACAAATAAAGAAAAATGTCTATGGTGGTCCCTGTAGAATTGTTGAATTTTGAGATTGGGTGTACGTGCAGGAGAGGTTGTCAACTATCAAAAGTAGTTTTGGCTTTGGTGTAATGGTGTTGTCAACACAGAGCAAACACCAACACATTCAACGAAACGGGCTGGCTGCCTATAACATGTGTGCTATTTGAATGTGGCGTGCGTGCGATTGTGTGCATAGATTGATTTGTCTTGTTTCAGCTTACTCTCTGTGCTTTTTTGTTTCTTTCTTGTGTATTTTTGTTGTTGCTGTTAATCGAAAACATTATAATAATCTATTTCGTCAATTGTTCACATCATTTTAGCGGAATTTTCGTGTTGAGAATGTGCAATCGATTGATATTGACCAGCCGCATCACGAAAAATCAACAATCACAACCAGAAAATTGCTAAATGCCATTGGTTTTACAAAACCAAATCACAAAAACAAATAATAAATAAACAAATAAACATTAACACCGTGTCATTGATAATCAATTGAACGAGCGAGTGTGTATGAGGCATATGATGTTGTTTCCCTTTCACAATCGTACAACACACTTAAACACAGGTTCATAACAAATACAAAATATATGTTGAATATGTGAAAAGAATACTCAAGTAAAAGAAAGGCAACTATTCCAATTGGTCGAGCTTTCTTTTTGTGTATCGGTATTGTTCAATCATCATCACACACAAGAAAATTCTACTGCAATCAAATCAGTTACGTCAATGTATTTGTGTGCCGAAATTGTCGAATCAACAACAACAACAACAACAAAAAACCAAGAACCTTGAATATTGACGTTTAAGGATTCACACAGTGCGAATCCGTGCAATCAAAACAAAAAGAAGAAGAAGTGGATAAATACAAGTGAATGAAAAAAAGTAAAACAACAACAAAACAGTTAAACAAAAACGAACTATTAAGAGTGCTTTCGAATTTATCAGGAAGAAGAGTTCGGTGGATTTCAAGTGAAAGCGAAATTCGTATAAAAGTAAAGGTATTTCGTTGGTGTTGTTTTTTTTTGGTTGTTTCGTTTCAAATTCACCTCAAAATGTATGCACTGTGTTCGACGTGTACATCCACAAAAACTGTTATCTCTTATCCGTGCGATCCGAATACGTTTTAAGAAGAAAATTTCGACGAATTGATTTTTCCAAGTTAAAAAGTTTGAATACAAAAAAAAGAAGAACGGAACATAATAAAAAGATAGAAGCATTTTGTTGCCGTGTGAAGTTCGTGCGCAGACGAAAAACCCAAATCAAATATTTCAAAATAAATATTGGCAAACATTTCGTATAAAAGCGAAAAAAGAAAAACGCTGTGAAAATGAATCTTCACACGGAACGAGCTGAATTGTTACCGACCGGTTTGATGAATCTCGGCCAGAATCGAACATCAGCGGCAACAGCAGCAGCATCAACGCTACCGTCACTGCATGCCGATGATAAAGACAGTATTTACACATTTTCAAATGATGATACCGATTTTATGGACAACAGTAAATACGGAAGCCGTTTGGGTTCGGGTGCAATGAATACCACATTTTCATCTACAACCGATAAAAATTTAAATGACACAAGAAATTTGGCACTAAAAGAAAGTATTCGAACATATAGCAAGAAAAAGGCATCATCATCGTCGACATCACCGCGCAATGATCGCAAGAAAACACCAACATTTGTATCAAACTATTCAGATACACCATCCTGTTCACCGTTACAATCAATGAGCTCCGTGCCATTGTCGCCGTTCTCCGACGAATCCAATTCACAAACGCTAAAATCAAATGGCAGTGCACAAACAGGTGAATATCTTTTATTTAAGCGATTGTCGTTAGTTTTTTTTTTTTCGTCTTTTCAAACATTCACTATTAGTACAATCTTTTGGTTATTTAGATCAATCATCGGTGTCACCGAATTCGATCGTTAAGAAATCACCATCGGGTGGAAAACCAAAATCATTTGCAATGGCCATTGAAGCATCAAAAAAATCGGTTGGCCGTGGTGGTGGAATGACAGCGGCTAAAACATCTCGTGGCCGACCGAAACGTAAAGCATTAGTGGCAATGTACCAAAGCCAATTGAGCGAAAATACGATGGGCATTAAAATTCGTTTAAAAAAATCACTGGAAACCCCAATTTCAATGGCATTAAACAGTAGCAATAGTAGTGGAACGACAAAGAAAAAATCCGTCACCTCATCACAACCGGTTGGATCGCCGGGCTCAGCTGGTACATCAAAACCAACACGTAAACGACAACGTAAATCAAGGCACAAGGATACCAGCGACAGTGATGATTCGGATTATGAAAAACGACGAAAAAATAATAATACGACCACGGACAAGTATCGACATCGAAAACAAACAACGAACACCGCCACCGATTATACCGAACCCGATGAACAAAGTCAATGGGGCAATGTCATACCAGAGCATATTTTATTGAAAATATTCGCCGAAGCAGTCAATCAGAATGGTTCATTGCCAACGGTGTTGAATGTTGGACGCGTTTGTTCATTGTGGCGGCGAGTGTCATTGACACCACAATTATGGCACACATTGGATTTATCCGCATGGACTAAGGATCGCAGTGAAATCAATTTAAAACGAATCATTGCCACTCATTTACGATGGTGCAAAGATGTTAATTTAGGTAATATGTGCATGTGTGGTAACTACTAGTTACTAGCTATTGGTCTATAGCTAGAAATTCAAAGCGAACATTTAAAAACTGAAAATAAATTAAATTAAACTCAATATTTCGTTTCATTCGATTTCATTTCGCAGCCAATTGGAAGGTGACAAACATTGAGTGCGTTTTGGATCATCTGTTGGATGCTTGTCCGAACCTAGAAGCCATTTCACTTGCCGGATGGAAAGAGTTTACGGGTGACCATTTAGCATATTTGGTGGAAGAGTTCAAGTCATTGCAACGAATCGATTTGAGCTCAGTGAATGTAAGTCCTCATTCCTCCCCCCCCTCCCTTTCTTCCCTTTTACACCGTTTAATTATTACCTAAATACACTAACGTCATTCAAATATCTCAGTTGGAATTGAATCCAAATCGATCAGCTGTGGGACCGCAATCATTGTGCAGTGCAATACAATCACTTGGAAGTCGTTTAACCCACTTGAATTTGGCACATAATCGTCTGGCTGGAATACCTCAACTCATTACAGCACTATCGGTATGTTTGAATTGAATTTGAAATTTAATATTCCAATAAAAATGAATGGCTTTGCCACTAAATCTTATCAATTTATCGAAAATGTTTTACTTGTGTTATGTCGCTCGCAGACACATTGTCCGAACCTGAGCTTATTGGATCTATCGAATGTAAGCACCGTGGCTGCATCGCATGGTGTGCTACATATTGAAAAATTGCAAGAAGGTTGCCAACGATTGAAAGTACTACGGATAACCAATTCACAGATCAGCTTGAGTGCGGCAACACTACAGGAACAAGTAAGTACTTTGTTGAAGTTTTAAGCACACAAAAAACGAAGAAGAAGCATTGAATGTGTTCAAATTTGATAACGCTTATAAATTTGTCCCCCATAAGTCGGATTCACCTGGTTTCCCCGAATTGGAAGAGCTATCGGTTGCGTCGCTAGCCGACGAATCTCGGCTCATGAATGACGAATTTTTGCAACGTATTTTAAAAACAAGCACAAAATTGAAGTTACTAGATGTTCGAGGCTGTGCACGTTTAACACATGACACATTGATTCGACTACCGACATGGGATTTAAAGCATCTATTTTTATCTGGTTGCTCGGTTACACGAGATATTGGGTAAATATTTTGAATTTTTTATGATATTTTTTTTTATGAATAAATTTGGATTTTATCAAAATCGATGTCATCGAATTCGAAATTTAGTTCCGGTTTGGAATTGATTGCATCGAAATGGGCGCACAGTTTAACCGAATTGGATTTGGCATGGGCAAATGTGCAAGAACCGCTGGATAATGCCATGAGAGCGATTGCTGACAAGGGCGATGAATCACCGCTAAAGTATGTATTCGGTTTTTGGAAATAATTGCGAAATCGAGTGAATTGATGGAGTAACGATGTTGTTTTAATTTGTTTGTTTGTTTCATTCTTAATCCAATTTAAATTTTCGAATGCAGTCATTTGAATCTGTGCGGATCATCCGTTTCATTGGAGGCAGTCAGACAGATTTTGGGCAATTGTCGATATTTAACTTCAATAAATTTATCATCGTGTCGTGGATTGCCGCGTGGTGTGAAACGTTTAATGCAGGGCCCGGTGGAAATGTATGAGCTACGCGAAAATCTACGTGTAAGATTAAGAGGTGATCCAGTCGAAAGTACATCACAAAATGCAACGCCAAATTCAAATGCAGACGATGCTGATAAATAAATTTTGCATCACAATCTCAGGTTGGGGGTGAGTGAGTGATTGTGCAACTACAAAAACTATGCTGATTCAACACTGTCTGTTAGACAGATTAAATTTAATAAATTGAAAGTTGATTTGCTTCTAAATTTTAATTCATTGATCTTTGATTGGCAAATATTTTCCGTTCAATCAGACGCTTTCATTTGAAGAACAACAACAACAAAGTTTTATTCCAACACAAATGCATTGGCAATGCCTCGTGCATATCACACACACACACACACACACACATATATTCAATTACACTTGTTATTTAACAGTTTAGGCACTAACAGTAAATGGCCAAGAAATGTATAGTTAGTAAATTTAAAATGATGGAAAAAAAACCAAAATTTAGAATGAACCATAGCTGATAGGAAAAATTGATTCATTTTGTTGATTTCACAGACGAAAAAAAAGCTGATGAAAAAAAGCACATAAAATATTTTAAAATGCTAAGCATTTTCATGCGATCAGGTTTCAAAGGGACATGGGTGAAGATGGGTAAGTGATTGAACACACGTTTGCAGCCACTCATTTAAAATTCAACACACACTCTAAGTGTAACCACTTACATACCAATCAAATTAAGAAAATGAAAAGATCACCCCCCCGAAGTAGTGACAGCTGGGCAACGCAAGCAATGCGACCATTCTCACAATGTGCCAAAAATGGCACTTTGTTGTACCACAAGGGGCACAAAACCAGCGGTTGCCAGCTGAAAGTACGGCGCTTCGATCGGCGTTGCGAACCACTTCAGGAGGGTGGAAAAGATTAACACCTCTTTGTTTACAAAATTATAAATTTTGTACAATTTGGCAGCATATATTTGAATTTTTGGTTTTTTTTTTTGATAAGAAAATGTTATCAATATTTCATAAGAAAATTTATAACAAAAAAAAAAACAAAACAAATTCCACTAGACATTGTGAATCAACAAGTAAATGTAAATCAAATGTCGTTTGTAAACGATGCAAAGAATTCAATTTGAGATTATTTTGTTTTGTTTTTATTCATTGATTTTGTTTTATGCAAAGTAAAATTTGATAGTTTAGCTTTGTTAAAAAAAATCATCAGGTTAAAAACCAAATCTCAGCTTTTGAAGTCACTGATAAATATATTGATGGGGGATAAAAAAAAGTAAATAATCAATTGAAAAATTTGACCGTATTGGCTTGTTTTTTTTCAAATCTCAGATTGTTTGCTCTGTCTCTCTCTTTGTGTATGCTTTTGTTGATTTTTTTTTTCGACAGGGAATAATCTCACAAATCCCTCATAACACGTTGTCGCAAATAGGTATTCACAAAATGAGTAAACCTTATACCAAATGTTTTATGTTCTTTTTTGTCTTTTTTTCTTTAGTTTGAAGAGTATTATGATAGTTTATGATAGTAAATTGCAATAGAGAGAAGAAAAAAAAATAACATTCTGATGGAAGAATTTTAAATTCTTCAGGTACAAAGGCCAACAAAATATTATTACGTAGATAAATTTCCTGAATTGAAATTTCAATCTGCAGTATGAATATGAGAAAAAAAAAACAAAAACAAAAAAAACGTTTTATTTATTGAGTTAGTTAAAAACAACAACAAAAAAAAACGAAAAAAATGTTTTGCAATGTGTTTTTGCACAAATATCCAAGTCTTGTTTTGTTAGCTGACCATTTATTTGATAGTTTATTTATTTATTATGCATTGTATAACATTTTGTGTTTTTTTTTGTGTAATTTTATTTTATTATTTTCTTGTGTCAATTTTATCTCAAATGTTTTTGTCGGTCATTGTTCATGAAGCAATTTTTAGATGATATAATTCAGGCATTACATGTTAAAGTGTGTTTTACATAAACAAGGAAAAGAGTAATTTTTTTTTTTGGTTGTTGTTGTAAATTATTCGTATGAGCTTTTAACGAAAGAAACAGAAATTGTAAGAACAGTTTGCCTAGTTTTATTTGCGATTTTTTATTTTCTCAATTTACTTGAATGAATTTTTATTTCATTTTGAAATTGACTATAAAATGCCCAAGGCGCAACTAGATTTAAAATATATGGAGAAAAAACACACACACTATTCTTGATCAAATGATTCTTTCATTAATATTGTAACTTTTGAAAGCGCCACATTCATTTTGTTTCTTTTTTTTTTTTAAATAATTTAACTTGTAACTGGCGGGAAGCTTTGAAGCTATACGCACTTTTTTTTGGGGAAACGGCAAAATTATCTTTTTTTTTTGTTTTTGTACAAAACAAAGCAAAACTAAATAAAAATTTAACATATTTTTTAATATTAACAAATTCAAGGAACTCATGAAAGGCCATCATTTTTCGCGAGAAATCATCTTGAACACTCAGAAATTTAACTAAAAATTTTATTAAAAAAAAATCATATATTATATGGAAGATTATCTATTAATTTAGCATAAAAAACACAAAATTAAAATGCAAATTAGAATTTAAGCGCGAAACGTAATTGTCCGTACAAAGACAAAATGGGAATATTATGCAGATTTGCAAAAAAAAAACAAAAATTATATTAGCATTGTATGTATGTATATTGATTGAAATTTAAGCATCTAACGATAAGTTTGAATATTTGATTATTAAAAACACTCAACTATTATCATAAATTTTATTAAATACAATTAAATGAGACAAATCATTTGAAATGGCACCTTTTTTGATCTTAAGTTCGCTCCCTTTTTTCAGCTTTTTAAATCAGTTCTGAATGTTTGAAGATGAATCCACACTTCAGTCCGAATGAGAATTCAAGAGTTACCGGTCAACCTCCTATAACAATTCCCAACTTAAGAACCAATGTGTTCCATTCATGGATTTTGTCATTTGCATTTCATCGGCTTCAGATCGATATCCAACGAAACATAATCAAGCCAATTTGCAGATCTTCACACGAGCGGCTGAGTATTGCAAAATCATGATACTTTTTTTCCCAAAACAATTTTCATGCAAAACCACCGCAATTCACTTCAAAAAAAAACAAAAACAAAAAATTACTCAAATTTTGGAATTTTTCAGACAATGTTATGCGAATGAGAATATTTTGTACCTAAAAAAATCACAAAGAAATATAATGAAATTAATGAAAAAGAAATGGAGATGAAGTGATCTTAAATGTTGTCCCGAATTCTTATATAAAAGTCTCAGAGGCTGTATGGAACCAAAATATTGTCGAAAAAATAAAACTCTTGAGCAAAGTAAATCTTTTCTGAGAATACCATATAAGAGTTCTAGTAAACCGATACTTGTAAAGTATACCGACCATAGTTGTGATGAAATCGAATAACAGATACAACCGAAGTAAAAATCCAAACTTGGATTTTCAGAGCATATTCGTTACACGAATCACCGTATGAATATTCATACATTTAAAAATGACGACGTTGAAAATATGTGTATTGTTTGGTTTTCGGTAGATGGCACTACAAGTACCGTTCGAGCTGATTAGAAGTTAATATGAAAATATCAACAACAAAAGTATACCATGCATTTGATGCCTTTATTAGACGTTCCGCAGAAAAATTACGGCATTTCTTACTTTTTCTCACACAAGATGCCGAAACTAATGCGTGATTCTAGGAACGGAGCAAATCCAAGTTGCTATTGTACTGTGTGCAATGGATCCAATGACAGCACCATTCACTTCATCTGTAGTCAAATGAAACGGAGAATCACGGCTTATGTTTATTCTTGGAAAAAATAATTGTTTTCCTCCCAAAGCACTAATTGAAGGAGACTTTTGCTGCTTCATTCTTCGATCCAATCAAATCTTACTCAACAAAATAACACACGATTTGTTTTATGTTTTTCTTTTTATTTATTAACTTTAATGTTTATTTATGACGAATTTCGACTCCAGTTGCAAGCATCGTTGCATGATATCAGTACATTACATAATACTGTAAATGCTTATTTAATCATATTCTTATCTGGCTGATTGGATTTCAGTTAGACAACATTTATTCAGCTAAGGATAATGTCGCATAGTTTCTAGTTCATCAATGCTCGGTAATTATGAAAAGAATCGAGTGAAATGTTGTTTTTTTTTAAATCTAACAATGAAATTTGATTTGACCCATATTCTAGGGGGAGGGTTTGTATAATTTTCTTAATTTCCATCCATCGATTTTCACTACAATACTGATTAATTTTAACAAATTCAGGTTAAGTTTAAAGACGATTCAAAAGAGAAAAGTGATTCTTAATCTTATGTGTATCATTTTTTTGGGGGGGTTGGTTGATATTTTCATGTTTTTTTTGTGGTATGATGCGAAATGCATATTTCTACATGTTAGTTTGATCATTTTTCCACTTTTTAGCTGTACTTGAACATATTTTGCACAGCAATTTCCACAACACTCATAAATTGTTTAGAATAAATTTAAATAAAAAAAAAAAAAAATCCCTTGCATCGATATCAGTAATGAATACGTTTTACTCTGGATTGATTTGTAGTAGGTTTTTTTTACACTTCTAAATTTTACCTTAATATCAAAGATCTATCAAGTTAACGGTATGTTTATGTTCATAGTTTATATATTTTTTGGTTTCAGTTTTTTTCTGTTTTTTTTTTTTTTTTTGTTTTGTTTCGAAGAACAACACAACACAAAATGGAAATCTTCTGTTTGCGGATTTTTGTGAACGAAAGAAGAAAAAAAAAACAACGCCACAAACAAACGATCCATTTAATGAATATTTGGCTTTGATGTGTCCGAAATTCGGACTCCGAATATCATCAGATCTTAACAGAGAAAAGTATACAAAGAATGACGTGTGTGAATAGCTGATTTGCCAGATGTCCGGTTTCGCTTGGAATGGAAATTGTTCCAAAGTTAATTGGCAATAATAAAATCTTCTTTGTTTTTGCGCAACAAGCAAAATTTGATTTGGACATTTCGAATCAACACTCTCAATAGCCGTAAATAATTCAATCTAGTTAAGATAATTGCGTGTTTTATGAGGAAACTAAAGGTGTTAATTGTTTTTTTTTAATTTTATTTTTTTTTTCTTCTTTTTTACTTTAAATAACTTTGGAGCTTGACAATTACACAATTGATTTATCACAGTTTCGTTATATTCTTTTATTTTCTCTTGATTTAGTTTTTGCTGCATGAAATCTCACGTTTCCGCATTTTAACATCTCATTGAAAATCAGTACATTTTTTGTTTTCTTCGTGCAAAGTTGACCGTGTTGCTACTTCAGTTAATAGAGAATGTGATAGAGAGATAGAAATTTGAGAAAGAGAATGAGATGGAAGCAATCAAGTCGTGGCAAGAGGCAAAATAACTTCGTATCGTTTGCAGAAAATTAAATAAAGGCCAACGTAGAAAAATCAACGAACAAACAGAAAATCGTATAAAATAGATGTCTGCAGATGATTTTCAAACGGAACATTTCTATGAAAAACATCCTCTTTTATGATGTTTGTTGGCTTGTGCACATGAAAAGGAACAAATAAAAAGAAAATTATACGGTGTGCGAAGAGATCGTGAACGGTAAAAAGGAAAGGGAAGAAAAGAAGTATAAATTGAGAGAGAGAGAGAGAGAGAGAGAGAGCTGAGGGCTGAGAGCAGAAGATTCAGATACACAGGTCTGTTTCCGGTTTCAACTTTTATTGTTTATAGCCGCAGCTTCTCGTTTAATATTTTGGTGTGTGTTTGTGTATATTGTTGTGAGAGAGAGTGTGTGTGTGTGTCTTTCAAAGCCATACCGTATATGCGGATGGCCGAAAACAGTGTGATGGTTTTTCATACTCCAAAAATCCCTTTGCTAATGAAACAATGTTTTTTTTTGGTTTGGAAAAATAAAGAAATATTGCTGGCGCTCATTTTTATCTATCCGCTTATGCTACGGTTGCTATTGCTACTGCTGACCTATGCTTATCACGTATCGTTGAGTACTTTTTCCATTTCTTGACGACTATTTGTCATGATGCGTCGTATTGTATTGTTGGCGCATGATGGCCGAACTAAACGCGGATCTTGATTATGACCTTGATGTCCAGATGGTGGCGGTGGTGGCAGTGTTGCGTGACTGTTGATTTGCATCACATCGGGCTCAAAATGTGTGGCTTGATTATTTGACGGATAATACTGAAGCGAATAAATAAAAATCACAATATGAAACAGATGAAAGCTTATAAACATAAACACACAACAGCAACAACAGCAACAACAAAAAGAAGAACAATAACAATGAACGGAAAAGAATGAGAAAACAAGAACAAGTGATACACATCGAAAAGAATGAATAATGGTGTTTTTGTGAAATGAAAAACCATGAAAATCTATAGTTGATTCAGTTTCAGCTATGCATATGAAATTGCGAATATATGAGACACAAAATACGGTTTGTACTTACAGTCATGCGTCCATTATCGAAGTCGCGTTGCTCCTGAATGGTGAGCTTTGGTTTACCCTGTAATGTGTTCATTGCGGTGGCGGTGGCCGGTTTTGTTTTGAATTTTTGATGCTGTTTCATGGGATCGTGTTGCTTAAAGCAAAATTCAATAATAGCCACAAATAGCGACAGTATCAAGCCCACAATCAACACAAAGAAGATGCCAGCCAAATTGTTCAATGCTAAACCATCATTCGTGTAGATTTCGTGTGATTTTTTATTTGATGTGCATTTGGCTTGTTCGTGCCACCATTTATTTTGTAATTTAGTTAATTCGCCCGATTCCATCAAAGATAAAATGATGTAGTTAATTGGCATTCTGAAAAGCAGAAAAAAGCATTTTATCAGCAACAACCGACAACAACAACAACAAAAATATGTTTGGCAGAGCTTTTGTTGTAGTCAGACAATTTTCGGTGAATGTGTGTTAGTTTGTTGTTTCGCTACTGTTTATACAACAACAACAAAAATCAGCATTCTAAGCTCAACGAAATGATTAACATCGTTAAAATTGTTTTGCGTTGTGGGAGAGTTGATGAGATGAGTGCGAGAGAAAACCAAAAAAAAAAAAAAAAATAACTCAAATGCCTACCTAAGCGGAGATCCAAGTGGGGTGCCAATGCCAAAACCTTGACTATCCAAATTTTGGCCAACTTTCATTGTGTCGCACGGTTCACGCTCGTTGATATAATCATTCTTTGGTGATTCAATCAAAAGTGCGTAATTTCCGTTACTGCTTCGTACACGATGTACACCTTCTTCATACGAATGCACCATCACTTCGGGATGTTTTTCCATGTATTCATAGATCTTAGCATAAGTTGGAATTGTTGATTTCTGAAAATGTAATTTTATGTGTTTTTTGTTGTTGTTGTTATTTTGCTTTTGCTTTGTTTGTCTTTATTAAAGTCAGCGCATTGTTTTTCATTTGCGACATGAAATTCAGGTGACAACTCCAATAAAAATTTATTGTTTAATTTTTTTCTTTTTGCTTCGCTGTTGCCCGTTGTTGAGGGCGGGCGGTGGAAATGCGGCCGCGAAACGGTGGCATTGCAGGAATTTTCTCATCAAGGTGGAAAAGCCAATATGAGCTGTTTAGCTGCCTGCTTTGTTAGGTTTGTATGATTTTTTTTGTGTGCTTTGCACATCTACCTAATTTTCGTTAGCTTTGTTTGAGTCCATATTTCAATTTGTTATTGCCTCAGTCAGAGAGACCAAGAGAGAGAGAGAGAGAGAGAGAGAGAGAGAGAGAGATTCAGAGAAATACAATTGTAATAAACAAGAAACACAGAAAAAAAGCAATCAAGAACAGTATCAACTGTATTCTCTTCGATCCTTTGCTCAAGCGAAATGCCTGCAGTGACACATCAAACACAACCAAAATACCGATTCACCGAATTTATATGCAGAAACTTTTTTCATTTGAATTTTTGTCTTTTATGCGCTCTCTCTCTTTCTCTTTCTCTCTCTCTCTCTCTCTCTCTCTCTCTCTCGCTCTCTCTCTCTCTCTCTCTCTCTCTCTCTCTCTCTCTCTCTCTCTCTCTGTCTCTCCACATCATTTTCCTTCTTTCTGTTTGTCAGTTTGAAGCTGTGTGAATATTTTTCGATCGTACATGGTTGTTCTGTGTTGTTGCATGGGGTAAATAGTATAGGCGTAAACAAATATGAAATGCAGAAAATAGCAAATAAAAATGGGCAACAACAACGACAAAAAATGCGTAAAATAAATAAGGTGTCAACAGCAGCACAATCTACCAACGAAATATGGGATAAGGGGGGGGAATGAAATATTTCGTAGTCGTTGCATTTGAAAAACGACCAAACTTTCCTATCTACTCAATCTATTGGCTGGAAAATGGTGCTCCTTTTGTCAATGAAAAAGTACACAATTAATCAGCACCACCAGCAACCCGAATATCAGGGCAACGACAACGTCGGCGGAGAATCAAACAAAGCAACGAGAGAGAGTGTGTGAGGAGAGACACAGAAAAAAAAGTTGCTGATACTTTGACACAGAAATTGCAGTCTCTCGCATCTCGATAGTTGAGCAATGGTTCTTGCTGCTGCTACCGTCAAAGGCAGACGCATTCTGTCCAACCAGCAATATCAAATTCATTGCATGCACACCAGCACCAACAGCAGCAGCAGTGAACCAAACGAGCAACAACAACAAAAAAATAATCTGGTGACCCATAATGAAAACAAGAAAGTTTTATCGAAAAATATTTACCTTAAAAAAAGCCATGGTCGAGCTGCCAAGCAATGTGCCAAATTGAATGGAACGCTGTGTAGCCAGCTCTTCGATCGAATTAATTGGTGTTGTCATCCTCTCAATTGTTAACAATGCCGCAAAATTAGCTGTGTATGACGATATTAAAATGAATGTGAAAAACCACCAAACGGCGCTCACAATTCGGCCGGACATTGAATTTGGTGACGCATAGTTTGCTTGTTGCATCAATGAACTGAATGCAAACCAAAATGAATTCAATAAACTGAATTTGCTCGACATATTTGCCATTACATGTGATGATGTTGCTGCTGTAAGCGGTGGTATGTTAATCGATGTATCTCCTATTGTGGAACAACCAATTTGTCGAAAAATCAAACAAGAGACAAAAAGTAAATAAACAATATTGCAATTTCAGAGCCCACCAAAATCGAGGCAAATGGGGAGTGTGGAGTCATTTTAGTCGACGACAATTTTTATATACAATCAAATTAAATTTTCTTGATACTGTGGGCTTGGAATTCCAAATGCAATAAATTACATCTGGGTTTTGTGGGCTTTTTTTGTTTGTTTGTTTGTTAAACCTCTGTGTGTTGCCGCTTGCGTTTAGAAATCAACGTGAAAATTGATTTTCGATGCGAATACGTAAAATGTGTAAAACCACAGTCAAACATACCTTTTATTTGCACTGGCCTCCATTCGCTTTGCGAAAACCGACTCACAATATACAAAACAATGCTCACACCAACATAGCTGAATAAAATGCAAACCTGAGCATTTCCGATGACGTCGTTGAAATGGACCCCATACACACAATGAGTTAGAAACATTTAGCAAAAGAGACAGAATGAGACACATGTGCGTGCACACATTAAACATCATTTCATCAAGGCAAAAAAAAAAAGAATTTCAATTCATTTGTTTGATCATTTTGATATTGTGAATTTCATTTAAATAAAATGACACTTACCCAAATCTCCTTTGACAATGGGCTCATAAAACTGAAAATCGATTCGTTTTGTTTGACTCGTTTGATCATGATTGAAATGCCATGATTCATGAAGGGCGTACTAAAGTCAATCACACGCTCACGCTCTGATGTTATCGTTAATGGTGCGACCGCGATATCAGCCTCCTGCAAATGTATACCACACACACACAGAGAGACACACATGAACACAAACAAAATTTCATTTATTTATTTATTGAACTGTAAAGTAAAATGGATGCACAGGAAACCCATTCAACATACTCGTCGAACCAATTCGCCAACGATACCATCCCAGCCGCCAACTTCATTTGGATTGTCAGTGCCATACGATCCATCTTTTACAGTGCGTAGAACATCTTCATAGATAAATGTTGAAAAATGAAGAACACCGAAAAATACAGAGAAATAAAAGAAAGAGTAGATTACACAAATGAAATGAAATGAAATAAAATAAATATGTCGGTTGAAATCAGAGCAATCCATTTGGCTAGACATACAATTGATTCCCAATTTGTGTGCAATTAGATCGGCTAAATCTTTGCAATAGCCCTCATATAGTTCATTGCCTTCGAGTACTTTGCCCGGTTTTCCCTTGCGTAACATTAAATATGGTTCTTCGATGATTGTTGTAACCACGTAAGTGCGATTTCGTTCATAGTCAATACGTGCCTGCACCCGATCACCGCCGGCATTTGTTTTCGTCAGTACAAAACCGAATTGATCGGACCAATCGGCCACTTTAACCATACCACTGTCCACTGTCATTTCCATAATGTTTAACGTATAGTTTTCACGGCGTCCATCCTCATTGAATCGAATATCTCCGGTCAAACCTTCGATTTCAACCTTGTCAAAAAATGATGAAATTTACTGTTAGTTTTCATGTTTAGTTTAGGCCAGACACAGATTTTTCTATCTTTGGTTTTTCGTGCGTATGCAATTGATATCGATTGTATTAAGCACCGTGTATGTGTATGTGTGTTTGTGTGTAAGAGTATTTTTTTACCTTTCGTAAATAACGTGAGATCTTGTCGCCGTGCTCCCATGGATTGACCCATCCTTTTGACGTATTACAATCAAGAACACGATTTGCATTCGCATTGCTCGTGGAATTCGCACTCGAAACATTTGTAACCGGAGCTAACAGTTGTCCCATTCGATTACGCATTGTGTAGCTACGAAATTGATCTGGTTTCTTTCGCAGTAATTTATTAAATGCTTCAACCAGAACGAATACCGCATCATACATCAATGCCGCTTGAGCCTGTATGGTGAATTTGGTGCCGGTTGTGTGTGTGTGTGTGTGTGTGTGTGTGTGTGTGTGTGTGTGTGTGTGTGTGTGTGTGTGTGTGTGTGCGAAATGGAAGTATAGCATTTGAATTGGTTTTGGTATGTGTATGAAATTTAATGAAAAATAGCGGGGCGGCCATTTGCCATGACAAAAGAGAGAGAAAAAAAAAAACAAGACGAAAAAAGAAGGACCGACAAAAAAGAACTCACCGAAATCGATTCCTTGCCAGCACCAATTGATGTGCTTGGATCGAGATTTTTCCATCCGTCCAAAAATTCCTGCACATAGCGTCGATTATCGTCAACTATACGAAATCCAGTTATGTTAATTGCACCAAATTCACTTATTTCCGATTCCCATCGATCATCCATTACCTGTTTTACGACCATAAACCATAACAAATAGTATTAAATGTCACTGCAAGTTGAAAGCTCTCAACGTAAATCGTTTTCGTGCACCATTCCATGGCCGGATTTCTTTCGAAAACCGAACATATTTTCACTCTGTTTTTCTCTCTCTTTCTCTCTCTCTCTCGCTCTCTCTGCGTGTATGCGAAGCTTTTTTCCTGCTTCTTCTTCTTCGTTCATTCATCTCCTTTTTTTTGGTTTCATTCGGTAAATCGCAAATAAATTGCGAATGAATGGGGTTTTCACGTTATGAAATAGAAGAAACACTTTAACTTTTGGCGTTGTGAGCAAAAAGATGCATATTCAGCATTAAATTTTAGTTTCAGATGGTATCACATATGTGGTGTTGATTGTGGTTGCGGAAAACTGTTTCACCATCCGTAACTTGGAGATTCGATGGTAGAACGAGAAATGAACATACAGTGCCTAGATACCCGAAAAAAAAAACAAAACTGAACACGCACACATATGTGTATATCCAAAACGCACACAAGATCCAAAAACCAACGAAAGAAATGAATGTCATGGATTTTATACTTTTGCTTTGTTAGCAAGAACTTTGAACGATATTTTTGCTCGTTATACCGCCCCAAAATCGAAGGAGTTTAATTTGTTTCTTCTATTTATTGCCCTCCAACCACCCAAAAAGCCTGTGCAAACGATGCATTTTTATTGCGCTACGAATAAAAATAATATATATATATATAAAAAAAACACACACATCCGCAGAGACAGAGAGAGAGAGAATAAACATAGTAAAGAGAATGAAGAAGAAAGACAAAAAAAACACACACAAAACGAAAATGAAATCAAGAGAAAACAGAAAGAGCCAAGATCAATACTAACCAAACCGCTCAATAAGTAATGGTAGGTTCGCCGGCCCAATGAAATATCACGAACATGATTGATAATAATTTCCTTTGCCATCTCGGTTGGACAATCCAAAACAATGAATTTTCGTGACCAGCGATTTAATGTTTCAAGTGTTCGCAAAAAATTTATTGCATTTGATACGTTAGCAATACGTTTAACCGTTTCTACTTGAAATGATTCATTGCCCGGTCTCAAGCCTTGGTAGATTTGCTGTAGACGCAATAAACCTGTATGATGGTGATGGTGATGGTTGTAGTTGTAGTCCCCGTTTATGTATGCAGAGTAGAACAAGAGGCAAAGCACAATTTGCGCGCGCCACGAATCGTGAATTCCCAACAACATTCACAATTTTGCATCGTTTCCCGAAGAGAGCGAAAAGCACCCAGCGCGCCGTACATCAAATGTATGAAAAGGACAAACGAAACAAACGTGTTCAATTAAAACGTTTTAATTTATCGCGTGCATTCAGAGTCATAAAAAATGGATGCGAAACGATGTGTGTGTGCTTTTTTTCTTCTCTATTTCAGTGTTTCTCATTTAAAGTGCACGGACCGGGTTTTTTTTTTATTCTGTCTCACTACTTCCGTCAATAGTGATTTGAAATGAATCACAAATGTGAGTTATCGACCGCACATTTTCTACACATCTCTTTTATGAGTGAAATGAATGGACAGGGAGCATTTTTTGTTGTTCTGCTGTGCTCTGCCGTGATTGTGTAATGAGCATACAGCTGGCATTCAAGAACTGTGAACTCTTGAGAGTAAACAATGTGGAATAAAAAAATAGCTTTTGCAATACTTTTGCATCCAATCATAACAGTCCTCATTTCATTTCAAATTCCAATACCATTTAACATTTTGACTTCGTTTAAATGCTCAGAATTTAAAAAACAAAAAAAATCTCTCATTTATATTGGAATCAAATGAAATTATTATGTTTAACTAAAATAAACCTACGCACTTGGAATTGATGGATGGAATTTCATTTGTCTAACGTTTGTTTGAACAGTATTTTGTTGTTGTTGATGATGTTTTTAATTTAATTTTTTTGTTCGTTCCATTTAAAAACCCTCCTCTGATATCTCATAATAAAATCAAGTGAATCAAATTGGCTTTTTATATTATTGATGAAAAAAAAAATTGCGAGAAAAAAAAAACATTAAATGAGTAAAGTTCACTTCAATGTTTCTACTGAATGTAAAATATAATTTAGTGTTTGTTTGTGCTTCCCGGTTTTAATCTCATTATATTTTGAGAGTCAATCGTTTTGTGAGCATGAAGGGCAAAATCAAATAAACTTTCATTCCGCTTGTGTAAATGGTATCGATAACTGCCAATAAGACAATTACATCCATAATGAAACGATGTTTTTTTTTAATATTCATTTTAATTTCAACCTTTTTGCTTCGTTTGTTCGTTTGTACAAGCATTCGGTTTGGGGTTCGGTTAAAAGGATTAAGTTTTCGCAATCGAAATATGTAATGTGTATATGTATAATGGGGACTTCAATATATCTGATTGTGTGCTAATGTGCACGTCTTCATCGTTCGTTTCGATCGTTTCGCGTAGCGAACAGAAAAAAAACCCTCCATAAGATTCAAACGATGACAAACGGGAATGCCGAATTGCGCAAACTTGAAATAGGCACAGGCGAATTGTCGAATATTTTAATAAATAATGTGCAAACTTGAAATTCGATTACAGCTTTCCCCAATTCTTGTCATGCAAATGCCATATATTTCCATATTTTAGTTTGCACGAAATGTATCTTCGACTGCGGAATTTTACGAGTATTTTCTTTCTTTATTTTGTCGATTCTTTTTTGCTGCTGCTGCTGCTACCATCGCCGTCGTCATCGTCGTCGTCAATTTTTCATTGTGTGCTATTTCATTTGCCAGCGGCTACGAAAACATATTAGCAAGTTTATGCCATAGGCAAGCTACCCGAGCATCGACGAGATGTGATCGAGCCAGAGGTTTTGTGATACTTTACTTTGCTCTGCGGTGGATAATGTCAATGTGCTCCCATCGTAATAAATTTAATTTCTACTTTTTTTTTGTGTGTAGTTAATTTAAAGTGGGCCTGAAATGCAGTGTGTCCTAGTTGGGTTTGAGGTATATATTTCGACAAGCGAAAGGTGATGAGATGGTTTGGTTTGGTTTGGCAAAGCAGCACACGAGATTCATTCAAAACTGAAACCGATTTCACGTTACGTGTGCTGCTTCGCCCAGTTCATTTTCAAACAGGCATGTTTAAAAGCTATCTAATGCAAATATAAAAGTCTACTCACCGTCATGCGAATCATACAAATACATAATCTTTTTCCACCCATAATATCTAATGGTATCAATAATAGCCTTATGATAATCGGGTCGCATACTAATAGCGAAATCTAAAAAACCGGATGATGGTGTTAGTACCTGATGCAAAAATGGTTGTTACCGTGTGTATCAATCGTCAATACAAGTTGTTTTTTGTTGTTGTTGTTGTTGGTAGGGTTGGAATGGCCCAGGAAGTAAATTCAAAAGCAAAGAAGAAAGAAAAACACATAAATCTTTTGGGTTAAAAGGAACAGATATATTTTTTTTTTTTTTTTGAGTAGTCGTCGTTTATATTCCATTCCATAATTCATTTTCGTTCTTTTTCATTCACTTTTTCTCCCGCTTTCAATCTCTCTTTATCTTTTTCTCTCTTTGACTTGCTGTGCAAAAAAATATTGTTCATATCTCATTTCAATTTCTCTGCAAATCGTCAAATATCAATAAACGAGAAGCAATCTCTTTGACGTACGATGACATAACATGAAATAGAAATGAGCTTTGGAATCGATAAAAGAAAATTCGATGTTTAGAAAAAGAAAGCGAAAACATTTCGATCAAATTCAAACCGATATAAATGAACATCTTATTTTTGTAAATGTTATCTATGCAAATCAGAGACAATGAAGACAAGAGAAAAAGTGGCAGTGTATACGTTTTCATTTTATAAGCTCCCTACCTATAAATCTATATATTCTTTTAACCGATATTCTCGAAAACATCATGAATAACATCGTTTATGTAGAAGTGAGATGGGGAAAAAAACGTCGGTTAGAGAAAAAAAAGTCACATTGTACACAAACAAACAAAATTGCTGTCGTTTTTTTTTTCTTCTTCTCTACCGTTGTGTGTATGTGTACATGATTACCATTTAGAAATTAAATAGATTATTTTAATGGTACTGAATTTCAGGACAGCTTCACTTACAATTTCGATTAGTACATTAAAAGCTCTGTGAAAATGTTTTTTTTTTTTTGAACCAATTTATGTGTATAAATAGATTTCTTACCTTTTCCGGAAACCATGGTGTAACAAATGGCATTTGAAATGTGTTACTGTAGGAATGAAGTGTATCAAATGATTCCGGTGATACTGCACCAAGCATCGAAAAAACACCCCGGGAAAATTGATTGCAAACTGCAAATGATAAATCAAATTGTATACCACTTTTAAAGCATAATTCGTGCACAATCCGCTTAACACTTTCAAGTGGGACATTTGTCGTCAAACCACCGTTTTTGTGAACAGTTTATTTTTCCATGGGGATGGACACTGATTTAAAAAATTTGTTAAATTAATCCTATTGACATCGTTAGAACAATAAAATTGTAAAACATTTCATATGATGATCCGTTGCCAATGTATTTTATATGGTGCTTTTAATGACGATAAACTGTCGATCGCACTTCATAAGAATTGTATTGGTCTGAATTGATGGGAATATTTCTATGAAGATTATTTACATAGGTATGCTACCTCTGCAGAGGTAGAGAAAACTAGCACCGTGTTCATTTGTCCATCCCTATGGCTCACCTAAGTTGCTCTCCTGGGTTGTTGTCGTAGGTTAAGAGACAAATTAGCGCCTCGAACCTTTGACCACAAATATTTTATATTGAATTGCAATGTTTGGATTTTCCATCTCTTTGACTTTTCTTATAATGTTCGATTAATTTACATGTTACCGTTTTTCATTTAGGATGATCTTCTACAAAAGATTGTGATAGTTTAAAGTTATCTTTGAGATGGCATTTTTTTCAAACGCAGATAAAAGTAAATGTGTATTTTCCAAGGGGCGAACAACTACCAATACTACTAAACAAACGTCAAAAGTACCGACAAGTACTGAATCAATATCTGCACATACCGATGTGTGAGATGCGATTCTGTCGATTCTCTCTATCTATTCAGTTTCGCATGCCTTCTAGTTGCGCATCAGTAGATGCAGATTCTGTTTCAGTACTATCCGGTACTTTTGACGTTTGTTTAGTAGTATTGGTAGTCATTTGCCCCTCGGTATTTTCTTTTTTAAACGTTGATGTTGGGCAAAACATTTTAAATATGTCTATTGAAAAACTACATCAAATTACTGGAATATTTTCTCTGAATTTTGAAAATCATCTCGAAAATTTGACCTTCCGAAAAACGTTTAGCTAAACGACTAACCGCTGAACATTATGGTCAATTTTTCGTTGAGTGTACCCTTTGTTATTTTGCATGTAAATTCCATTGGATTGCCCGAAATGAAAAACCCAACTCATTGCATTGCTTTTCGTCAAGGGTTTTCAGGCACTAAATGTTGTTGTGTTTTTGTTTTTTGTTCTATGTGTTTTCTTTTTGTATCCTTCAGTATAATAACATAAAAAGAGAGCACCAAAAATAGATGGTGGGATATTGAAAGATGGTGCGGTGATAAGTGTCGCACTGGAAAGTGTGTGGCCGTGTGCAAGGATTCATGATTCGTAAAATGTGAGATGTGAAATAACGAGAGACAACTTGTTGAAAATTTAACATTGCAAAAGGATTGTGTAGCGTAAAATGAAAAGTGAAGAGAATGCGAGTAATTGAAAAGTATGGTTGATGGCAACAAATTGCAGTGCAAAATGCTGAAACCGGATGATGTTGAAGAAAAAACACACATACACACACACACACACACACATAGCAATTAAGTTGACTTGCCAGAGCCAATTGGTATATAGCAAAAATCCAAGATACTGCAGTCCAAGCTCCATTCAAGCTGCTCACACAATGAGCAGCAGTACAATGTCGCGACGCAAATATATCATCAAATTCGTCAACAACAACAACAAAAAATCGTCAACATTTTTACAGAACAAAACAATAAAAAGTTGTTCTGTTTCTTTCTATTTCCATTATTCGTACTGTCAAAAATCTTCATCTAAGACGAAAATCATATTAAAATTGAACAAGCACGGAGACGATAAAATGACGAGAGGGAGAGATAGCAAGAGAATGAAAAAAAGGCTAACAAAAATCGAGAAGTACAGCACTTGCGCATATCATATTGAATGCTATTGAGAGGAAACGAGAACGAATGAAAGAGAAAATTTGACTAAAATCACAATATATATATATTTTTTTGTCGTTCGCTGCCTGCTTGATACGTTAGAAATCCCAATGTGAACAATAGGCTGTCGAGCATCGTTCTCCAAAGCATTCTGAATGTATATTTAATAAATGTCACTTCGGTACACTCAACAAGAAAGACAAAAAAAAATCGCACCAGAGAAATAAGAAAACAAAGCAAAAAGCAGCAATAAATAGCAGGACTGAAGCTAAATACAAAAAAAAGCAAACACACACACAGGGAGCAAGAACTAGAGCAAAAAAAGGGGATGAAATGTATTAAACATAAAGGCGTAAGAATATCGTGACAGCTTTGAAGAAGTGTGTACTGCACCACTGAAATGTTCGGTTGGGAATTCAAGCTTGAGCTTTTATATCGGCTGAACTACGACGGCACACTTTCAGTGTAAAACAGCCCGACAAATCGTTTTAGCATTCTTTTCAAGAGGACATGAGCAAAACCGAAGAAAAAACACCAGCCGAAAGAAACTTTTGCCAGCCGATTGTTGCGAAATACGCGCTAAAAATTTTCAACAAACTGAAAAGAGTTGATGTTTCGAGGTGGCGGTTCTATGGCGGCAGCAGACGTATCCCTCCGGATAAGTCTCACTCTCTTTCGCGCGCGCCCGCGTTGCTCGATAATCGTGAATGAACTTGCTTGGAAGAAGTGGGTTATCAATGCGAATGAGCGCAATTATCAAATATCTTGCAATTTTTGGCAATTTCTTGTTCAAAGTTAAAAGCAGTTAGTAGCATATTTGTCATCGTCAACTTGTTCTGTGGTGTGCAGTGTGCATGCTCTCATTCGCTCACCAGCGCTCAAATGATACGCAACATTTTGCCGTGTCACATTTTCATTTTTCTTTTGGTTGTTTCTTCATCGCTTTTGTTTTTCCAACCGTGATGTGTGTATGGGTTTCTCGCACCAGCCCTACAGTGTGTCGCAATACTTACTCAATCGTGATAGCTTGAAGGCATCTGCAGTGTTGATAACATCAACATATGCTTGTAATTCAAATCGTCTTGCTGTCACATTTAAATTGTGATTTAGCATGGCAAATTTAAATGCTGATTGCACTTCATCTGTTCCCTGTTCGAATATTGCACCTGCAAATGAAAAAAAAGAAAAGAAAAGAAAAAAGAAATTGAGTGAAAGAAGGAAAAGAACAATTCATGAATAAACAATTTGAATGAATAGAGAATTAAGATCGGGAACAGAAAGAATCGTTTTTTTTAAGTAGCACGCTGCTAACAATGACGCTATAATCTCCAACATATTGTAATAAAATGGATCTTTTGTATGTGTGTGTGTGTGTGCATTAAAAAACCGTTTTTTTTTGTCTCTCTTTGAAAAAGCTCATTCATTTGTGCTCGATTTCATTTTTCGCCTATACTTCGAATACTTGGTATACTTATTACCATGAAAATTGCGTGTAGACATCATCCATTTTTGCGATAGTATCTTGACAATGTGGGAATTGCGAAACGCTTCTTAATATCCGCTTATCTTTTTTTATGAAAAAAAAAAATATTTCATTCCATGTTAGAATGCAAGAGACGAAACAACAACAACAGCAACAACAAAAAGAATAAATAAATAAATAGACAAAAAAAAACAACAAAAACGTTGCGACGATCGAGGACGTCGAAGAAGAAACATTCATTTTTCAGACACATAAATTTCATTCCACAAGAGCTATATTACATACTCAATGTCAGATGCTCATCCAGCCGTTTGGTTTTTGGTATTTCGTTCCACTTGTGTGTGTGTGTTGCTTTTTGCTTTTTGCTTTTTGCTTTTTCCTTCCATTCTGGCCACTGTCTCATAAAGCAATTGTGTTTTTGATGTTAGTTAGCATTGAAATTGCGTGTGATAGTTGTTTGAGATTTAGTAGATGACAGCACATATTAATGCGTCTGGCTTTGTTTCAAAAAGTGAGTATCTCCAGTGTTGTGAGTTTGAAATCCATAAAATAAACAAAAACCATTTTCATATCATCACTATTATCAAATAAAACAAAAACAAAAACAGAATCTGAATGGATGAGTATAGAATCACATGTAAACAGAGCCATTTTTCTCAATTGCTTGTTGTTGTTGTTGGATGGTGTAGCTGTTATGTGTATGAATGTGACCCAACAAATCGTATAGATAAATCGAGGTAGAAAGGTTGAATGATTGAATTCCATTTATGAAAGTATATTATGAGTTGTCTCTCAATTGACTGAAATCCCCACACAATATTTCACCACGTTTTTGAAAAGGTGTGTGCCAAATCGTCACTCAAACCCAAAAGTTTGTCGATTTCCTCATCGAAAAATTCAAAAAGCTTTTTTCTCTTTTTGTTTTGTTCTCCGTATTTTTTTTTATGAAACTGCCAGAAAAAAAAAGTGTTTCTTTTTGGCATTTTGTATTATTCATAGGTTCATTATTTTGAATTCTAGTGAAATTTACACTTGTCGGTGTGCATGTTATATTTATTTTCAACACAATATAAAACATACGTACACACAACAACAACAACAAAAACAATGAAAATATTAAAATGAACCCCTGACACGATGCAACACGAGATTATTGTTGTTAATTTTGTGTTTTTTTTTTATTCAAACGTCAATCAATGACACCAGATTACACTTGTTTGTTTATATATGTTTATAGTAACATGTAACTAGATGTCATTGTATGCCAAATAAATGTCAGTGGATTGTTCTGGTATTTTGGGATAGAATTTCTGGTTACTTGAAGTAAACCCCAATATTATTGGCCTCTATCATTCGTATGCTTTCACACACTGAGTACATTTGAAAACGGTCATGCAATCAAACTCTGTCAGCGAACGGCACTGATTGTTTTTGGGGTGTTTGTCCATAGTATTTGCACTCAGCATTAAATATGATCCAAATATTATTATCACATTACTATTCTGGGTGTTGCTTTTAAGTCTTTTTTTCATCCACCAAACGAAATGTGCAAATGTGTATGCCACATAGCATGAAGATAATGATACAGATGGGCAACGGAAGCAACGCATACAATCTCACATTGTGCAAAAAATGTGCACATTTTTGTGCCAAAAGTGGTACAAAATCAACGATTGCCGGCTGAAACTGCGGCGCTACGATCACTGTTGCCGCTCATATTCAGGCTTTGCGAAGCTTTGGCATGCTATTTCGTATAGACATAGGAAATCATATACTCTACTTTGTATATGTTTTGATTTCAATAGGACATATTTTTCCGGAAAAACTCTGTTTGATACAACAAACAATAAATTATTTTCCCATTTCATTGGGAAAACAAAGACGAAAAAGAAACGACCGAATATGACCATTGGAAATCTATGAGACCAGAGAAATATCACACTAATGGATCATGGGTTTAATGATATAATTTGTTTTTTTTATTGTTTGAAGCCGCATAAATCGATCGATTTGAGTTGACATTTTTACGCTCCATTCTCCCATCTCTGTCGATGCATCCATATTTTGTTCAAAAGAGAGAGAAAAAAAAACACACATTGAAGTTTGATTTTTACTCGTACAAACAACAATATGATTGACATACATCACAATAATTCAGTTTGCTTAAAACAGCGAGCAGTAAAAACACACGCACACACACAAAACAAACGGACAAAAAAAACAACAACAACGAAACAACAAAAATAAACAAATGCCTTAATTCACATGTATATTTCAACATTGTATTGTATTTGCAAGCAATTTTCCGAATCGAAACCGTTGTTTATCGTTTCATTTTACAAATCGATTTATCGTTTCAATAAACAAACATCCCTGATGCCAAGTTTTCTGTATTCACGCGCCCATAGTTGGTATAAATGTGAAAAAAAAACGAAAAAAAAAAATACCGTTCAAATAGCTCGGTATTTCGAGAAACGGTGGCACCCAAGCAACAACAAAAAAAGCAACACACAGCAAACACACAAAAAATAACAACAACAATAATGACAACAATACATGAACAAGCTTATATGAAAATGATTCTTGACTGTTCGATGCCGGGGATTACATCGCAAAGTCGTCAACGCAAAATGTTAAACAAAACAGACATTGTTTTGAGCCTGCTAAAGTGAGCACACACAAACACACACACACAAAAAAAGAAGAAATATGAAGGAAGTGAACAAGTCGAAAAATTGTAAGGTTTTTGTCATCGAAATGAAAAAAAAGGAGGGAACGAAAAACGGGATTGCGAGTAAGATAGAGCAAGAGTATTGTCGCTATAGCAAAACGTTACTGTTACTTAGCCTAATCCGATTGAGTATTAAGTGACGCAAAGATGCGTGCGACCGAAACAAGAATCCAAAATCATTAATCATTATTTATTTGCAATTTATTTTCCGATCGCAAATGTAGATCCAATCATACATCACCCATCTTTCCGGGCTCAAAATGAATGGAACCAACAACAACAACAAACACCAACGCACACACCATTCGCTACCATTTCACATCGCAAAATGCCTAAGCGATTTGTTCCTTCATTTTTGACAATTTTCATTTCATTGTTCATGATTTCCGTATTCCGTTCCAATTTTCATCGTTAGTCAGTGTAAATGTGGTGTTTTTGGTATGATGTGTCCCACCAATTGTTGCCCGCCGATATAACACACAAAACGCCAAAAATTTACATCTCTCAGGCGTTGCTCGACACACAATTACGGAATTACGCATACCAGCACGCGTTCGCTCAGCGTTTGGTATACTATATATTGTTTCGAAATTTTCAGTTCTAACCGTAATGGATAAAAGCATTCACTATGTATATGTGGAACATGATATGAAAGAACAAAAACCACAATCAAAATAAAGCGCACATTGTGTGCCTTGTGTTAAGTGCTAATATCATTACGAGCATTGCGAAACGGTACTGGATTGTAACTGTAGCAACTGTAGTGACTTTTGTGTTTTCCCGAACAAATCCACGCAGATTTATCGGCAATAAAGCTCGTAAGTCTTGAAAATTTTATTTCGTATCTAATCATTGCAATTATTAATGGCAAAAGTGATTGATATGCTCTATATATTAGTGGAATATGGTATGGAAACGGTGCGTTTGTGTGTGTGTGTGTGTGTGTGTGTCGGGAGGAGGGTTCGTATTTCGAACGCGGTCCCGAAATCGAACAACAACAAAAAAATTGGTAAATGGCAATTGGCAGAATAGCAATAAGCAATATCGCAATAGCGTTTGCGAAGAAAGAGCTTTTGCTACCATAAAATCCATATACAATCCCAACAGCAGAGTATCTGCAGTTAAAATAATTATTCGCCAGCTAATGGGATATAACACATGCGTACCTACACATAATACATATTCATATTCATTTTCATTTTGGGCCCATTGTTATATCATTCGGCAATTGTTTTTATGACCATATCGAATATAATGCGATGAAAAGGCGTCACATAGCTGCAATCTTCTGCAATGGAGAGTTAAATTACAATTCTCTCGGTCGTCCGATCTCCCTTTCTCTCTCTCTCTATCTATCTCTATCTCTCTCTTTCCCTCATCTCGTCCCCGTATATACCTTACCACTTTTTCGCATCTGTCCCAGTGTATTGACTTACCTAATGGAATTTTTTCCGTCAGAGTTTGACCGCGAACAATGCTCAACCCAGTTAGCAATATGATGGCACACTCAATTACCACGTTCGTTCTCATTTTGTGCGTTTTCATTTTTGTGCGCCTTCGTGTCCAAAACCGTTGTTGCTTGTTAAATTGTATGGTGTGTTTACTCCGGTGTGGAGTGCGCGCGCGCTTGCAGTTTTTCTCTTGCTCCCTTTTATATATTCAAAACAATTATTTCCCGTCGGCGTTTACTATACTTCCGCCACGGAATATTTATTTAATGCTTTGAGCGCGTTAGACGCGTTATACCCGTTCATAAACACAATAACTAGCTTATTGCCTAGTTACGGTGCGTGTTTTCATTCGGTCTTTTTTTCTCTCTGTTTTTTGTTTGCTTCTTCTTCTCTCCGCTAGTAAAAACAGTTAGTTGTTTTCACTTATTAAATGAATTTTCACGGAAATGCTTCTTAATCACACATATATATAACACACATACACACAAAAAAAAACCCGAACACAACGACCGTCTCTCAGCCGGACGCATTCATACGTTGAGCTCAACTAATAGTGTCCAACTATTATCGGTTGATGCTCATACACAAAATGAAAATGCAAAGCTGCTCAACAAATTTTTCTCGGTCGTAGTTTAAATTTTTGTTGTTGTTGTTTTTTTTTTTGTTGTTGTTTTGTTTTCTGTTTTCCACTCGAACTTTTCGCTGCCTGTTCATTCACAAACGTTGTAAGCGGTATGCTTTTGTGTGACTTTTCATGCTGACCATTTCACACACGAAACAAAAAACACTCACACAACCTACACTCACATGTCCACACGCACACACATAATTTATGCTTCATTCACATAAAACTATGTGGTCAGACGACATCTGTTTTGCCCTTTTTTTCCCACCTCGATATTCGTATGCTGTTGCTTTACTATTCAATCGCATTTGATGAACGAGATTTATTTGGTTCATTTTCATTCACGAGAAATTAAGTTGTTTTCCACTTGATGTGCTGAACAAAAAAAAATTGCTATATTTCTGAGCTGATTCACTCAGTTACGCATAATTAAAAGTCGCACGCGCGCTCGCCTCTTTCTCTCTTTTGTTCACTCCTGTTCTCTTTGGCTGGATTGTGTCTTTATATGTATACTTCTTGTATTTTTGGTTTTGTCCGATTTTTCGTAGCAGTAATTGTTGAGAATTCTCGGCTTTACGAATTTTCGTCTTTTGCTTCAATTCAATGTTGAAAATTAATTTTCAAGTGCCACAGAAACAAACACCAAACTAATTTAAATACAGAGAGAACATCCTTATCTTAGATCTCTGGTTTTGAGACAGAGACACAGAGAATGAAATCCATTGAATTAAGAAACCATTCGGCTAAACTACATTGACCAATTCAACAAACAACTCGTTTATTTATTTCGGAAATTAGCATATAACATACAGAAAGAGTGCAAGAGTGGGAGAGACAGAGCGAGAGAGAATGTGAACGCAAAACAGTTTCGACACTCATTGCATTCCGGCCCCCTCGGATTTTCGGCTATGCAAATCAATTTAATCAAATCACATCAAATCAAGCCGAAAACATTTAATGTCGAAAACACAATTGAATTATCAAATTTATGTTTGGACTGGAAAACTGAAAATACAGATTGCCAATCGTGTATCACTTTTGATTCACACAATGTTTTATTGCTGTTGTTTTTCTTTTTAATCTCATTTGGGATTTGGTTTTTATTTTGTTTTTTTTTTTTAGTTTTCGTCTATTTATTTCCGTGACAATGAGTTGATAGTTTGTTATTGTTTTATTCTCAAACGATGTTACGAATGAAATGATTTGAATAATTAATTTAAAAAAAAAACAGTATATTCGTTTGTTCGCTTTATTATTAAGATTTTTGACTACATTGAGTGATATTTTGGTTTTGTTCGCTAAATTTCGGGTTTTTGTCTTGATGATTTTGGTCACGAGCTTGACGAGTCGAGACGACAAACATCCAACGTAAACTGAACCGTATTTGGTCTGGAACATTTGTTTTATAATGGAAACATTCTGTAGCTTTTGTCTGTGCAGCGTTCACAAACGCACGTTCGAAGCTCTTCCGTTTTTAACTGGATGCTGGTTGCCGCTATTGATGCTACCACTGCTGTTGCGGCATGTTGATGTGTGTTATTGCTTATCAATGGTTCAGCTTGAATCTCCTTGCCAACTCTATGGCGAAGCTGCATGGAAAATTGCACACTCACAATTTCACGAGACGAAGGATACCACCGACAGAAACAGAGAGAGAGAGAATGTAGCAGCCATTATTATTACATCGCAATGTGTAGCATAATTTTCCAGTGGAATGTTGACGATGCGATGCGTTACATCTTGCGTCAGATTGTACCCAAACACACAATACACAACATCTTGTGTGTGTAAAGAAGTGTAAGCATGCGAGACAAGCTGCGGGGCAACAGAAAGTGTGCGTCCTTCGTTGGAGTAAAATTATAAATTATTTGCGCTAGCTTACATACGATTTCCTCTATTTTCGAAGCATCCAAATTATGTATACATAAAATATATCGGCTTGTTGGTTGTGTGTACAGAAGCAACGCTAGAAATATTTCATCTCTTTATGTCGACATTAAAGATAGAGATGCGAAATTGCGACAAAGGAAACCGAATCAAATTCAATTGTGAAAATATCAGTAGCGATAGAGCGGGAGAGAGAGAGAGAAGGAGTGCGGTGATATTTACGCTTTCTCACACTTTGCACATCACTCTTTGGCATTGGATAAAATGTGTCACAACACATCAAAATGTAAATGACGGAAGAGATGGGTCACAATTGAACAGCGACAACCAAATGTTGCGTTTTCTATCGAACGGGTAAAATGTGTTGTTTGAGGGAGGGGGTAGGAGCGAGTGGTCGATTTCGGATGGTGGATAGAAGAGAGCTTTGTAGAGACCAAACCGCTAGAGTGAACACCGAAATGACATAAAATTTCCCCGAAAATGGTTAATAGTTCAAAAAACCTAATTGTTTTATTTTCCGCTTAAGTTCCGGTTTTGATACTAAACTTCGCATAATGGCTTCTTCTAATGCATCATATTGGCGATGTGGTGAAAATGGCATGTCTTCAAGTGCAAATACGTTAGCTGAACCGTCATCAGTGCCAACCACGATGGATTGGCCACAGTTCGTAAAATAGCAAATCGTCAATTCGGCAGCCGTGAAGTAATTACTGTTGCTGACGGTTTTACTAAAACGATGTACAGCCGCCGGTAACAGGCAACTCGTTCTTAAATCCCATATATTGAGCGAAGAAGCGGTCGTACAGGCCACAATTGTTGAATTTGTTGGACACCATGATGCACATTTGATTGGCTCAAAACCATTGCGTAATTCAATAATTGGCTCGTCAATATCCTCAATCCATATGCGAACATACCTACGGAAAATATGTACGAAACGCCAAATGTCCTCAAGTTTAATGTTTTGTTTGAGAAATGTGTGTTGTTGCAATTGAGCGACAGAGCAGCAACACACACACACACCAAATACAAAATACAACTGAAATAAACACTGTAAAGCATCAACGTACCAATCAAATCCGCATGTTAGATAAATTTTTGGACTCCATGGTGAAAATTCCATTGAATAAACGCCATATTTATGTACACGTTTGAAGCTTTTATGTTGAAATGAATCATATATTGAGCATTCATGAATGATGCCTTCACCCGTTCCAACATAATAGCGAGTTGATTTAATTGGATGCATTGCTATCGTTAGCAAAGGTGCAAATCTATGCAATAAAGAGAGAAATGAGAAGAAAAAAAAACCGACACGGATTGATTAGATGAGCTGAATCATTGAAAACTCACCGCAATGAATATTTAACCCATCCAACAAAAATTTAAAAAAAAAAATTCACCTGTTTGCTGGAATCTCAACTGCTTTCGATTCGTTCAAAAAAATCTGCATTTGACGAGAGCCAATCAACAGTATGCTGTTTGTTATTGTGTAGAGCATAACAAAACCATCATGTGAAATGGTCAGGAGTTCTTCTTCGGATTTTCGAGCTGTGCAATTTTAAAAGAGAACATCAACGTTAAGTGAACTGCAAATGAATGAAAACCCAGCAACAGACAAATATCCCTGAGATAACTCTCTCTTTGGTCTAAAGAACTCTTGTGCTGTGCAAAATGTTCGCCTTATGCAAAATAATACCACATACTTCTTATCCATTTCATTTGCCAAACGGGCTCGATCGGTGGTGAAGTGTTTCGTTCACTAATCGCCACTAAATTGGAACCATCTGTTATTGTTATGTCAATGATACGAATGCTGCCATCATAAAATCCAATCGCCAACAATTGTGAATTGTCGTGCGAGAATGATACGGCTGTAACCGGTACGGTGTATTTGTATATACGCTCCGGATTTACTGGGTTCTGTGTACGGAAAAATAGAAAACAAGCACGTTTTTGTCCAAAAGTCAGCTCAACCAACAATGATTTGTCACCACATCATTTTCAGCATTCGATGCACAACAAATAAAGAGCGAGATAGAGAGTGGGGGAAGGGGAGAGAGAGAGAGAAAGAGATGGGAGTGAGTGAGTGAGGGTTTTGGATATTGCTGTTATTGCTGTTGATGCTGTTGTCCGGACGTTTGTGTTTGGCAATGCCAATGCATCGCTCTCTATTTATTCATTAGATTATCACATTTACTGAAAATACTGTGGCATCCAATCGAAGTTTGTTAAAACCGAAAATTTATTAAAACTTTGAATGCTGTGATTGTTCCCCTGCCCCCGTCCGCTGGTCTGTTTGTGCTGTCTTAATATATTTGTGTGAGTGACAGTGAGAGGAACAGATAGAAAGTTCACAGATTGCTATTGCTATTGCTATTGCTATTGTGAATGTGTGTGTGTGTGTGACTCACACGAAAAATGGCATACTTTAATATTCCACAAACAAACAGCGCTGCGTTCACGTTCGTTGCATGCCTGACATTTGAATACTCCATAACCAATAGCTAAAATGTCCGTATTTTTCGGGCACCATGACATGCACGAAACGGCATTCCCAGATGTTTCATGATATCTGTATCGGTAAAGGAATCGCAATCGATACAAATAATTCACAACCGGTTCAAGTGTAGTTGGTGTGTGCATATTTCGAAAACGTCGTTGATACTCATGGAATATATTACCAGCGAGTACACGTTGCAATATCATCGATGACAATTGAAATGATTTGCTCGTTTCAAGCTCTTCACTTAAATCACAGCAACCATCTCTCGTATATGTGGTTATATCTAATTGCTCGTGTCGATCGTCGTAGTCGATTTGAATGCATTGCGTTGTCCGTTCCAATGTCGTATAAGTATCATGCATGTCGTAATTCGATACAAATGTTCCGGCCATTGATTTTTCAATGTGATTTGTGTTGATGGCACGTGTTTTATAGTGCGCATCAATTGTTTGTGTTTCCACCGTGTTTGTTTTTCGGTATTTCTCTTTGTCCATATCAAGTTGAACGGCCTGCTTTTCATCGTCCATTGCATCGTTTGTGTCGCGAAGCACCGTATAGCTATTGTTCTCAAACAATAGTAAATCATCAGACTCTTTCAATTTAATTTTCATGAAAACCATGGCAGCCCATGGTGTAGGCGTTGGTGCAGCCGTTGACGGTAGTTGCTCAAAAATATTCACATTTTCCAATTCCGTTGCTGGTCGGCTTTCACTTTGGTTCGCTTCTGTTGCATTTACATTATACTCGATGGACTGAGTCTCGTCGATCGTCTGCTGTTGCTATTGCAGCCGGTGAATGAGCATGAAAGAGAGCAAGAGAAAGTGATAAAAAACAAGAGATAAATTGATGAAAAGCCGAAGCTTTTTTGAATGTTACCAAATCAACCATCTTGCAATCAGTCTAGAGCTAGCGACAGCTAACTTCGCATTTGCTCCATTTTCAACCATCAAAGCACTGATCAAATTAATATTTATGGTTATATACGTTCACCGCCCACATTTGTTTAAAAACCTAACATTAATTAACGTTACCTCAGAAATTAAATCTGCCATAATTATGTTTATCTTGTTTCGGCGTCAAGCGATGGGCTTGACTAAAAAGTTTTTAATTTGAATTATCGGATGAAAAATGTGTTGGCCAAAGGTTGAAAACATGTACACACACAAAACTCAAAACACAAACGCATTCACACACTCACTCACTCACTCACACGCATCACCATCAGTCGGATTTGTTCGAATGGTTACTGAGGAAGTTTTCAAAGTAGCAACATTCAAACGATTACGCTGAGCCACTGGCAAAAATGGTCTATGCCAAACACACACACACACACATACATACAGCGAATGAGAGAGAGTGAAGTCGAAAGTCGATAGCATTTAATAATGTACAAGCGCATGGGGCAAAGGAGTTTAGCAAAGTGTAGATATGATAACAAAAGCCAATATAAACCCCGTCCGCAGGGTTTCTTAGTGCAAACAAATTATTTATTTGAACTAAATTTATCGATCAAACAACAAATACACACCATTTTGGTATTAAGAAAATGGGATCGTGTGCGTTTGTTAATTCAAGCGTCATGCCAATGACTGGCATCAGCATTGACATCGACAGCGACACATCTCTTCGGCTCTAAAATATATATATTTATATGCTTTTCTACTAAATGCCATGGCATTAGCATAAAATGACACATCCTCCCATTATGAAACAATCTCCGCATAGCGAAATGAAATATCCACGAAAAATTGAACAGCGGGACTAAGCCTGACGCCACACCAATGTCAAAGTCCACAATTGTGCTCGAACAATTTTTTTGTTGTTGCTGTTGTTGTTTCGATTCTTTTGAAATTTCCGATTTCGTTTGATACATGAACTCGGCGCCTCGTGAATACGTGTCCCTCATCTAGATCAATTTCAATGGTAAAGTAATAAGTAAAAAGTGTCATCACATTAATTTGACGTTACACAGAAGGCTTTGTTTTCGAAACGTTCACACTCCGTTCATGCATTAACTTATATTTTAGAAAGCGACGCTGTTGCTATTGTTACCATTGATGATAAGTCCAAACACTTGTTTATACAAAACATTGCACACGTTTTCATTGAAAAACACACATTGCAAGAATTGTTCAGTTTGGAAACACACACAAATGGTGTGAATTTGGTAGAGGCGATAGGGAGAGACGCGAATGGATAGCCCTTTTGGCTTTAGCTTTATTAAAGACATTTTATTTACAATCATCACGTTTTTAACAATGTCTTGGGCTTTAGACACACAAACACATACAAAAGGTTTCTTTAAAAGCTGTCAAATATTGGTTGGCATCATAATCCATTATTGTTTCATGTAACGAGATATATGTATATGAATAGATTAATTTCGGGGAGGGCATTTTTGGTTTGTACGAAATCACAGCACACAGAAAACACAGCAAACACACAGCTATAGCACCCAATGCGCGCTCGGCGTTGTTTCAAAGGGCTGGTGTCGTCTCGGAATTAATGATTTCAGTCAACTTGATGTGCGTGCCGTCACTGACATTACATTATATATTGCCAGCCGTTTAAGATCGTTCACATTCAGCATGTGCGCACGTGTTTTTTTTTCTTTCTTCTTTAAACTACAGCAGTTAGAAATAATGTTGAAAACTTGAGCAATTCGAAGCAAGCAATTCTAAGTCGATACTTTGAAGCGCGTAATACTTGAAGAGAATATTGAACAAATGAACATCCCTTTTAAATTGTTAGCGTTTTTTTATATATTTATTCCTCCTTTCACTCTGTCGTTCTCGCTCCTTTTTTTTCTATTGCATAGTTCCTACACTTCTAATCTAATGGCCAATTAACTCAGCACAAATGAAACGAGAGAGAGAGAGAGAGAGTAAAAAAAAACTTTTCCTCTTTCTCCTGTAATTTATTTCATCCAAGTGCTGTTGTCAATTTAGTATTGTACACTTTTACTGATAGACGGATGTTGGCAAGCTGCGTGCTTCATTTTGACTCATCTAATGATACCTAAGTTTATAACGGGTATCGTTAGGCATCACAAATTTTTTGAAAAAAAAAAACAAAAAAAAAAAACGAAAAAGAAATCAGTCGTCTGTTGAAAGCTCACTCAAATAAGATTGATAACGTGTAACATATACAATGTAGCTGAAGGACCGCGACCGGTCCAGCATTAGTTTAGCTGAAATTTATTGCCAATACACACACATTCATTGGGTGGCCTTTTACACCCAACCAACAATTGATAGCTGATGTTTCAATAAGTTTTTCAGATGTGAGTGTGTGCATAGATATCTGTTCTTTGTTTTTTATAACTGTCGACTATTTTCCAAGCCTCTGGGGAGCAATGAGCGATTCTTCGTATACTGAATATAGCTGTCAATAAGCACAACGAAAACAATCAAAGTTAATGGTTTTTTCATCTTTTCTGAATAATAGAGTTTTGACCGAAGTGGTACTACATATGGAATTGATTTTATTGCTTCATCGAACTATAACATTGCCGACCGTGAATAGAATTTCACGAGAGGATGATGAATACAGAAGAGAAACAAACACTTTGGTTTCTCTTGCCTCGGCCGTCCTCCCTCCCCAAAAACTCTTCGTACTCGCTCACATATTTTATTTTATTTTATTGAGAAAAAGTTTCGTTGTATGGCCGCCATCAACGCAACACATGCATCTCTTTATTTTCCCAAAAGTAACTTCTTAATTGCCTGAAATAATAAAAACACATCAAATTGTGTACGATAATCGCTTAGCACAATGGCCCACCCTTAACTATTGTGTTATATTATATAGATACGACGTATGCAACTTGTTCAAGTCGTTGACTATGCATTTATTCCGGCATCAAATCGAATATTCAGACATGGTAATATTTAGTGCGGGTAAATATGCAGGGCATCGAATTTTCAATCACATCGATGGAGTCAGACGATTTTTGATTTTTTTGTTTCTGGATTTAGTAAAAACCATTTTCATCGCTGCAAAATTTGAGTGACAGAAATATCAACAGTTAATTATGAATTTACGAAATTTGCTCAAATAATAAATTATAATCAATTCCAAAGATCTGTTTTAAGGGAGTTTATTGCATGAATCTAATGAGAGCTGAATCGGAATTAAAAACTCTGGTTAAAAGTGATCTGATATTGGTAGACGTCGACACCAATAAAAGGTTGTTTTTAAAAAGAATCAATCGATGGAAAACAACAAGTAATATCCAACATATCGAAGATAAATTCAACTTACCAGTGGGCTGCTTAGTCGGTGAATAGACGCACTTTAATGCAGTCAATTTGTTACCAGAGTCCCGTCAATTGATATAATAACCCATAAAAAAATCACACTTCATTGCTGTGGTGTGGCTCCATACACTGCAAACGCTTGTTTGCCGCTTTAAATTAGTGTGCAGCACATAGACACACTAATGCAAAGCAGCAATGAAGCAGCTAGTAGTGTGAGACAGCATGAGCACAAGCAGTATTAATAGTGTGAGTGTTATTAGTGTGAGTGCACACTTCATCTGCTGGTGCTGCTGCTGTCTCACACTACTTGCTGCTTCATTGCTGCTTGGTATTAGTGGGCCTATATACTGTACACTAATTTAAAGCGGCAAACTAGTGTTTGCAGTGTATGGAGCAGCCACACCACAGCAATCAAGTTTGATTTTTTTTATGGGCACATACACAATTACTGGTCAGAGGCCGATAAAGCTGTCAAACGGCTACTCAATATTCATGTAATTAAACTATTCTCAATGGACAGTAGCGTCACCATTTTCATAATTCCTTAAATTGTAATGTATAATTGTGATGGGCATTTGTGTTTCCAAAGCATCTCTGTATAGTCGTAGATATGGCACATGAAACGTTGAATGTCACTCCATATAATATGGTTAATTGTTTTGAACATTGTTTTTGGTGGCGCTGCAATCAGCATATGTTTTTATCGTCATCAATTTGAAAGATTTGTAACTGTTGCAATCAAAATGGATGCAATGCGTATCGAATTTATGTTGTTTTAATAAGTGAAACTAGAAACCTGAACAAATGGTTTTCGGTCACTTTTATTGTTGTTATAAAAATCAATAATGTGAAATTTATCACCCTCAATCAACAAGTATGAAGGCGAAGGTTGCAATAAAAATCCATCCCCTGCAACAACAAACAACTACCCACACTTTATTCATCATGAACATTTTGACGCATAAATAAATATTCAAACTCTCAAGATGTAGTTTCATATAATTGTATAAGTTATTCGTGTGTTGTTTTTTTTTCTTCAAATGTGAGAGCTTTCCAAAGCTTTGACTATACATTTAAATAATCTGTTTTGGGAATGTTTCGTATTGCAGTGGTATTCAAATTCGTATGAATTTTTCATATTCACGATAAGTCGCCTGAGAATCAATTTCAACAAACGAAATATTCATCATCCAAGTACCAATCAGCAGTGGTATGCCAGGACAGTCTTTATTCGAGAAAGTCTCACAGTAAATAATATCGGGGTTTTTTTTCTTCTTCTTTCTTAACTTTTCAGTTTGCTGACTTTAAAAATGTTGTTTATATCCAATTTTTCACTATTTCAATAATTTAGTCTTTTTTTTCCATTCTCGTTCGCTATTCTCTGTGGTGTGTATTGTCATTATTCCCGACAGCATTGGTTGCCATTACTTGGCGAAGTGACTGTGCTGATGTAGGGATGTACTTTATACTTTTCCATTACATCAGTAATTTCAATTGTATTCACTGATTGTTCAGCTAAATTAATCAATGTTTAAAATGTACTATTAGTGAGATCATTTTAGACATACTAATGATTTGACTAAATGGTCGCAATGTCTACAAGTCATCAGTTTGTTAGATATACATGGTAAATGAGTCTTGGGTAATGTATATGCCAAAAATACACCGAAAATGGACATCCCTATGATGATGTGTTTTTTTTTTCTTTTTCTTCGTTCATTTTGTATCATTTTTACCGGCAATGGTCTCTATCACTAAGAAAAGTAAAGAGATTTTCCGTCGTTTCGTCTCTCCGCCACTCCATTTCATTCTCTGTTTTCTCTTGCCTTTACTTTTTGGAAAATATAAACCGAATGCCGACTAAATGTTCATTTTCGCTAGCGAAAGCATAAGAAACAAAACACATACACTTATACACACACCCATAGGCGCACACACAAAAGTTTTAATGACGGAAACGTTGTGTAGCCATTAAAATTGCTTTAAATTTTATTCGTAAGACTAACTTTTCGCTTTAACTGCTTCGAAATTATTTTCAATTCCATTTTATCATTTAAATGTAAGTATTTTGTGTGTGTGTGTTGTGTGTGTATGTTGTTTTTGCTTGATTTTCGTGCTTCATAATGTTCATATATATATATATATATATATATTTCGTCGACTTGGCTTCTATATCTTTCTGTCTTCAGCCATATCTTGTCGCCTGGGTTTTTTTAATGCTGTTATTATTATTATGGTTCTCATTGTTGTTCGCATTTGTCTATTTATGTTGTTGCCTCTGTTACAATAGCTTGATGTACACATTCTGTATGGTGTAGTCACAGATACAGAGAGAGAAAGAGTGAGAGAGAGAGAGAGAGAGAAAGTCAGGGAAAAAGAGAAAAAAACAATGAATTTGTACGAATGGTTTTCTATTGAGGCAGTACTGGACTGTTTCGCATGCACATTGTCGTCGTCCGAAAAATTTAACAGATTAACAATGACGTAAGCGCACATTTTCGAACATACAAAATATGCATTTGACAACGAAACGACAAAAGCTTTGCCTCAAATACACTACACGCGCGCACATCTCTGTGTGTTTTGTTGTATATATTCACTCCAACAACAGTCAGCACGACCATGGACCAACGTTGAAATAACCATTTTCAGTTCGGTCAAGCTACTGCAGATGAAATACAGCAAATGTGAAGATTGTGGTAAATAATAGCTGGATTTATCGTTTCACTGTGGTGAGACTTAATGCATCGAAAATAATGAGCAAACTTTGTGTGAGAGAGAAAGAGAACGAGAGAGAGAGAGAAAGAGAGAGAAAGAAACGAACTAACTGAATATTTATATAGTAATGTCCAATGAAAATGCTATTGTTATATACTACGTACTGCATCACATTACCATTGTATCCAAAAGGAATTGACATAAATAAAATTTGCAGCTTGATAATAGATGATTATTGTTCAATGACAGTTGTATAGAATTAAGTGAATTTCAAAAGACCACACAGATCAGATCACTGCATCCCCTTTTTACCTAAACCCCAATTTTATGTTATATCCAAATTGCAACGCACCGAACATTTTAACATTGCTTGAGGGAGTGTGATGGGTATCGCTTTGTAAAGCGTTGAGAGGCCATTCCTTAAACAATTCAAAGGAATAGAAAAGAATTCCAAAATGGTTTTGCATTTCAAAGTAGTTTAACAATTTGTTTTTTTTTTTCTTTTACTTTACATCTTGTCACATGGGCTGTTGATGCTGTTACTGTCACTGCTGTTTTTCCGTTGGATTAAGGTAAAAAAAAGAAATTATTTCATTTTACATAAAACGAAAATTGCCATATTTATTCTAATTAAAATTCAAATGCTCATTGCATTCTCAGGCCCAGGCCTCCCTCCACGCTGGGATTTGCTGTGGCATTGCGTTTGCGGTGATGGTGGTGGTGGTGTCATCAAAAGAGTATAAGTCAAAATCGTCGATGTGCACAGCGACTAAAGTTATGCCCGTTCACACCAAATTAACAGTATGATTACGAAAATTAGCATTTTCATTGGTAATCATCAATATTGATCCGTATTTAATTGAACAAATATTAAGAGTAATTATACTCATAATAGATAACTTTACTGTTTATTCGCAATCACATACTGTCGTTAGCGTTCATTACCCATCATGAATCTAAGCATAATTTGGTACAGCGTTAAAAGCGTTATATGCATTTATCTACATCCGCATACAGCAGACGCTCGGAAATTAGAACCAATTGGTTTTTCAGCTGGTTCTAATTTTCGAAAGGTTCTAATTTCGGAGCGTATTTTGAAAATCGATTTTTCATGTCAAAATGGAGAAAATCAACACATATATTGTCATATCAGTTGAAATATCTTTGGTTTTTATTGATATATGAATGGAATTTTATAATAGAATCAGTAATCAAATGAGTTATTTGTCAGGTGACTCATTTTTCCGTCATGAAATCAGTTATTGAGCTTTGTTTTTTCGTTTTATTCAAATGAGAAACAACTATATCAGAGCGAACAGCCAGTAAATTAGACATATGTTTGGTTGAGAGTAGACATGTTTGTCCGCACCATTTGAGCAAATTGTTAACACTTTCAATCGCTGATGAATATGAAATCCGTGGCTCGTTGATCTCACCATTCATTTCGACGTCATTGTCCGAATCATCGACATCAGTTTCAATACCCGTATCATCAGAATCTTCTTCGAATATGTCATCATTCCATTCATCTATATCACCTGCTGCTATACTGTTGTTTGGAGCAATTTTCGATAAAAGCATTTGAGTTTGTTGGAGAATTTCCATGTAATCGCAATCTTGCTGAACCAATTCAGATAACGGTAAATCGTCCTCCTCATCGAATTGACTTGAATCCCAATTCATTATTTTGTTCCACGATTTTGCAACGACACTTTGAGATAGTTCATCCCAAGCTTGTTTCAGCAATACAATAGCATCCGAAATTTTGTGTTGTTTTAGATATTCATGCACATCAACATCATCTTGTGCAACCAAATGACTCAATAATTTATTCCGATATATTAATTTGGTCATTTTTATTATTCTCTTTCGAAAAACGACAAACCTATACGAATAAAAAAGAATGAACATTGGTCGAAAAAGTTATTTTACTTTTGAGGATTTAACACTGCTTACTTCTTCGATAAATATTTTGTGAAACCAATTGTGGAATATTCGCGATGTCATCCATGCTGCTTTCGAGTTGTCATAGTGAAGTGGATTATGAAAATCTCGGAAGCACCTTGGGTTCTTTGCCTTGCCGATGACTAACGGTCTCAATTTATGTGTGCCATCACAATTCGTTCCGAGTAAGATTGAAATTCGCTCTTTCTGAATCTTCCGACCGAGTGCGTTTTTCTCACATGCGGCAACATATGTTTTGTCAGACAAACAACGGAAAAACAATCCACTTTCGTCTGCATTATAAATTTGTGCATTGGTCAGCCCCATTTCGGCAATTTTGGCACGAAATCGATGTATGTATGGTGTAATCAACTCAATGTCACTTGAAAGTATTTCACCACATATCTTCAAGAAACGGATACCGAATCTGCGTTTGAATTTTCCAAACCAGCCATCACTTGCAACGAAATTATTTGATGTTTTTTCTGGGTACATCGATTCAAACAGTTGTTTAGCCTTCGCTTTCATTATTGGACCACTGATTGTACATTTTCTGTCGCGTTGCTTCAAAAACCATTCATATAATTGATTCTCCATCTCCGGATACTCGGACTTGTGCAATGTTTTTTTCTTGGCGAATTGGAATGTATTCGAAACTGCAGCCACAATGTCTTCTCTTTGTGATTTGATGTACGATATAGAAGATTTGGAGACACCATAATCAATAGCTAAACGATTCGCTTTCACACCTTTATCAAGTTTTCCTAAAATATCTGTTTTTTGTTCTAACGTCAACGTTGTTTTTTTACGTTTTTTGTCATTATTTGCCGACATTTTTTGATGATAATATTAGAAATAAACAAAAAAAAAAACGAAAAAATCAAAATATAGCGCATTGAAACCAATTCCGTGAAGCACTTGTTCGAATACTAGCGACATTCGATATGACTGAGATTTCAATGGATACTCAGTTTAGTTTCCATTTATGCACAGCAAATAGAATAACAATGCATGAACACTGCTTGTGTTGCAACGGTAAATTCGCCGCTTCACTCTTCATGTCTTTTAAATGTAAACAAATGAACTAGAATACTAAAAAATCGAATGCAAAACGGATTGTGGTGTTCTTTTTCGAGCGAATAAATGAAAGAAAAGAAGAAAAAAAATCCGCTCGGAAATTCGAACTTTTTGGTTCTAATTTCAGAACGTACAATGTATCGACGAAGCTGGTTCTAATTTCTGGACGGTTCTAATTTGTGAACGTTCTAATTTCCGAGCGTCTGCTGTATCTGCATCGCCATTATGCTTGGGTGACCCGAAACGAGAAAACCGGGAAAAGGAGACCGAGAAGGGCGAGGGTAGAGGGAAAGAGCGAGATAGAGAGAATGAGGTGTTCAAGCCAAATGAGCAAAAGCATTCAACACACCGATTAAATTTATAACACACCGCGTTAAAACATTTCCACCTAGATTTTGTGTTATTTCATTAAATGTAAACATATATAAACAGCACTGCGAACTTTTTCGGTTATTAGCTCTCACTTATTTGCTAAAAACTCCATTTGGATATTTTCTCATTTAATAACAGATTTATGATGACAATAAAGATGAATTGAACGACTTTTAATTAGTATACTTAAAAGAAATATTTATGTGTGTATACATTTTACGTAATTTAGAATATTAATAGTGTGTGTGTGTGTGTGCACAATACGGTGTGAATTTGTTTTGATAAATTTCAAGGTGTTTTTACATTGTTTGCAAAAAACAATGAGACCATTTTTCTTGTTGAAATGACGATTGTCAACAGAATATTGTCAACGTCAGACAAAAATTGGAAGTACAGAGGCCGTATGAATTTTTATGATAATCCATTTCGTTTACGGTTTTGTTTCAATTCATTTTTTTTTCTTCGTTTTCAATTGCAACACAGTCAATTTGGTCGATTGGGTCTATAGACAATATAGACGCGATGGCCGGAGCTCAGTGAATACGTTAATTCGTTATAGACACCGTGTTTCGTTCGCTTTCTGGCGATACAGCCATGATGTTCTTGACAAATAAAATGTGCATTTTGCTGGCATTGTTCATAGACAATTGTATATGGTTTCATTTTCGATTTCGATAATACACGGGGATAATTAATTGGATTAATAAAATTGAAATTTGAATTTACAGCATTCGCAACGACTGACATGATAAATCGTCTTGATCGTTTAATTACAACATATTTAGCTGGAGTGAAGCTAACGGCAAAATACACCATGTCATTAGGACGGGATTATCCACCCATCGAACAAGATGTTACATTTTGGTGCCTCAAACAGTAAGTGTGTGTGTGTTTTCCGTTTCTTTGGTGCATTGGTGGAGACTCTTGTTTTAAATGAAGTGGATTAATTTTTTTTGTTCGCCCCGTAAATTTGCTGCATCTGAAAGTAATCGGAATGATTTGAGTCAAACATTTTTCAATGATCCAGATATTATGTCAAAAGTGAACTTTTCAAAGCCCATCAATTTTTTAATTCATGGATGGATGAGCGGTTTGCATGGTGGTAATATGTATTTGCCGTTTGATACTAAATCGCATAGTGGTACGTATTATGGTTACGGGTTACGGTATTAAATGTACTTGTACAGTGTACTGTACACTCATGAGAAATGAATGAGTTTCGAGATTCGAACGTCGAATTGGTTTTTTAAAATGTTTGGGTTTGTTTGTTTTTTTGTTTTTGTTGCGAATAAAAGGTTGGATGCATCCAACGGCTGTGGATTGGGCTCATTTTGTCGATTGCAATGTTTGTGTTGTCGATTGGAGCCGATTGGCCAACTATGATTATTCAATAGCTGCGATGCGACACACTAAAATTGTATCGAATGCCCTGGTGCATTTCATGCAATTTTTGATCGCATATGGAATGAATATTCGGCAAGTATCGATAGCTGGCCATAGTTTGGGCGCTCATATAGCTGGTTTCATTGGTCAAAGGTTTAAAGGAGAAATTGATGCTATTTTTGGTATGTTTCGCAATTTGTTTGTCATTCAAACGGAGTCGTATGGGATTTTTTTCCCGTTGAATTTGTTTTTCCGTTTCATTTTTTCTCCTCTCTCTTGATAATTTAGGTTTGGATCCAGCCGGTCCCGGATTCACATTACCATTTGATTGGGGCGCACACACACGTTTAGATCCATCCGATGCACAATACGTGCAATGCATTTACACATCACGGGGCACACTTGGCACGATGAAAGATTGCGGACACGGAAATTTCATTATGAACGGTGGATTCAAGCAGCCCGGATGCTTAACAGTAATGTGTAGCCATTCTTGGGCGCACAAATATTTTCAAGACTCGTTAAATCCAAAAAATCAATTTCATGCCGAACAATGTACTGACTTGATCGCACTTCTTTTTAAACGTGTACTTTTTCAACGGCCATGTTCTGATATTACGGATCAACTTGGTATTTATAGTTACCGAATACCTGGTCGATATTACATAGCAACTGACTCAACTCGGCCACGCAAACACTGACCAACAATGTGACAACTCTGATTTCAAAAGAAAAACGAAAACAACTGAACATCGGAGAACATCAGACAATTCAATTGTTCGGCAAAAGCAAAATATTCATTAGGTGATAAGCATTTGGCATATGGCACATGCCACACCACAACCAATTGCGATTCACTTCAATTTTACAAAAGCAGAAAGAATGAGAGCAAACGAAAACTTTTGTAACGAAATGAACGAAAAAGAAGAAGAAGAAGAAGAAGAAAAAAAACCAACAACGCCAACAACATATACTCTGTGAATCAAGCTTTTCCTTTTGATGGAATATTCTTGTTTATAACATTTTTTTTTATTTAAAAGAAAGACAGAGAAAGAGATACCAAAAAGAAACTCCGCTTCAATGGCTATAGCTGTTTAACAAGTTCCGAAGAAACAAAAAAAAAAACGAAACCAAAGTCAAAAAGAAGAAATAAAGAAAAGGAAGTGAAGAAAATGTGAAATGTAAAAGGTTCCACACACGATTTTCAATCGAAGATTTTAATGTTCCATCAAAAGAGTTTCTAGAGTTTCCGACTTTTTGTGTTCAATGTGCTCGCTTCTTTTTTTCCGGATCGTATGGCAATCGAATATAGGACTCGAAGGAGAGAAGTGGCATAGCACAAAAGCGAATCGAATGCAAAGATCTTTATGTAACTTATGTTATGTAGTGAAAGTATTTCACGATTTAAAAAAAACCGAAAACACCGAAAGCAAGAGATATTGAGACGAAACGAAGAAGAAAAAAAATTAGGCAAACTTTAAAAGGTGATGTAAAAAGTTACGAAAGTGCTTCAAAATTGTTAAAAAAAAAGTATATATATTCATCTGATTTCGTTTGGCTGCCGTTGACACTGAAAATTTGCTGTACACATATACATTTAGTATATATGGAATCGCTAAGTAATGTTTACTAAGTATGACCTAGATGCGCTCCATGGAATCGCTCACGAATTGCAAAAATATCACCCGAAACTCCTTTATTCGATGAATTGACTTTGAGTGTGCAAAGAAAATGCCAAAAACGAAAAGAAACGCAAGCATCGACACACACACACACTCAGACATGCCATAAGCATGCTGAAGTGCCATCAGACATTTGTATTTTAAATTCATATTATGCTCATAATTCTTACAATTTTATGTAAATTTAATTCGGGAGAGTTTCTGTCTTAGTGTGCGTTATTTCAAAATGAGCGGAAATGCACGAAATTGAATTCCAATTGGAAAAACTCGAGAGTCTTTTTCGGAATTCATTTCGTTTCTATACGAACGGTGAGTTTGTGTTTAATCAATAAATGTATGAAATTGTGTTTGGTGGTGGTTGCTTTTTGGCGAACGAAATTTTTTCGGCAGCCCCAGTACAAGCATGCCTTGAATACAAACCGAACACCACAAAAATTGTGTTGTGTGACGACGAAAAACGTGCAACAAAAAAAAGTTTCACGCGCACGGTGATAATAAAATTTCCTCTGTAAATTATGTCAAATAGTAATTATTATCGTCCATTCGAAAAGCCACTTCAGCATTTGGGAATCGATGATTGGCGTTCACGTACAAATCACTTATGCAATTTGGCATCTGTTCATCGAACGAATGCATTTGATTTGATTCAAGCCAGTCAAAGTGTACGAAATGAAAATCATGTGCAGTCTCAATTTAATACAACCAACAACACCATTCGATTGGCAAATCGGTTAAGTTATTTCCATGGCATTTATTCTTATTTCAATTCCGTTTCGTTTCGTTTGGGTTGTTGTTTTTTGTTTTTCATTCTGTTTTTTTTTCTTCTCTCTCTTGTAGATTTAAAATTGATGTTTTTCCTTGGAGATAAGAAAAATTGTCAACGTTTCTTCTGTTTTTTCTCGTTTCACATCTCAAATTCACAGAGTACAAGAGCTGGATCGATGGTATGCAGAAATACGATTGTGTCTTGACCGATTACTCAAAGAAATCAATTCACTGCGTTTGCAAAAAACTTTAACAGAAAGTGCTTTGGATGCGTTGAGTGTACGATTATCGGTTGCAACGGAATGCTTATCAACTAGAGACAATCGACAATACGGTGAACTCACTCAAGACGATGCAAATATTGAACTGAAACGTGAACTGGCCATTGTCGAAAGCAATGTGAAAATTTTGGCGGATCAATGCCAACGGGCTTGGGAGCAATTGAATCGTTTAAATGATGTTAAAATGAAATTAAATTTAGAACTAATGCACAAAAATGAGGCCAGAGATTGTGACAATCAGCAACGTTTCACTAACGAAGTGAGCTCAAACGTCACCTTCAAGACCGATCCAATGCGCAATCCAAAAAAGTGAATAAACTTTATCGACTTTTCTATATATTTATTCTTTATTTTGTTTTTTTTTTTGTTTGTTTGTTTGTTTTTTTTTATTCTTGTTTCTTTTGATATACGTGCAAACATGTTCATGTTCTTGTTCATGTTTGAACATCAAATTTTTTTTTGTTTCGTATTTATCATCGTGATCATCGTTATTTTTCTCCTTTTTTTTCGCTTAATTTTTCATTCGTTTCACAATTTAGCTGCTGCACCTACGATGGATGGCTGGAGCATTCCAAACAGATCAAACATATTGCTGAAGCTGAAATGGAAAATTCATGTCGAATGCGAGAATCATTGTTTGTGGCCCGTGAACGGGCAAAAAATTCATTAGAAAGCCAACAAGAGATGACTGAGCACACGCTTCGCAAGCGTATTTTCGATACACAACGTTCGCGAAATGAATTCGAATGGCAAATTATTAAGGTAAAAGAATTTTTTTTTGTTCGATTTCGGTTGAGAATATAAAAACAAGTAGAAAATTCACATTACGATGATGTTGCCACGTTTCTCTCGTGACGGCGTTTCCATTTTAACGATACTCATTGTCTTTGTTTTTTCTCATTCTCTCTATTTTTCGGTGTGTGTGTGTGTTTTTTTGTGTGTCTCGTCTGTCTGTGTCTTTGCCATTTTCTTTTATTGTTGCTATGATGCTCACTGACTTCCATGGTCCAACGTAAAAAAAAAATAAAAAAACCCTAAATGCATACACCAATAGAACAAAAATGAAATGAAAATATTGTTAAACGAAATTGAAAAAATTGAAAACGCACTCGCATCGAATGCAAAAGCAACAAAGTTGGCTGAAACGCGGTTAGAAAATCGATGCCAACGGCCCGGAATGGAGCTATGCATGGATAGCGTGTACAGCGGACTGTGTGATGAAATTAAGCAACTTCAATTTGCACAACATCAGCTCAACGAAAAGCTAAGCTACGCAAAAGGCACATACAATCAACTGGAATTGAGTTTGCAACAACTTGAAGTCGATTTAAAAAAGAAGCAACACACACTTGCCACGGATATTCGGGCGCTGGATCTACGACAACGCTTGAGAAATGATGCAAGTGAAGACATTACAACGGAAAATCGGCAAATGTCAATGACAAACTTGCAGCAAGAATCATGAATCGTCTGTCATTGATTGCTGTGCGCCAATTAGTTGGCTTTTGTTTTTCATTTCTCTTGCTCTCTCTCTCTCTCATTCGCGCGCGCACAATTCACATTGTAGCATATGTTCTGTCTCACCCGCTCGCCACCCAATGCGAATGAATTTCCCATGCTCTCTTGATTATAGGTTTCAATGCGTGAGGAAAAACGGTATATTTTCAACTACACACAAATTTATCACGAGTTTTGTTAAAGCCAGTTTATTTGAAAATAAAAAAAAAACATTAAGAAAAAACAAAAACCATTTTTTTACTTACAAAAAAAAAATCCAATAAATTGAATTAATTCCAGAAAATTGGAAAAATGGAGGAAGCGGCAAGTAATTTTCAATATAGAAGAACTTCAACGTTACTTGAAAATTGAATGAAACTTTCCCATTCAAAAGCATTTTACGAAAACAATTATAAAATAGGAAGCATTTTCGTTCATTCACTTGGGTTTTTCAGTTCACGCACCCGCCCGTACACACAAACACTCTTGCATTCCCACTTTTCGTTCCGAAAGTTTTCGGGTTTGAAAAATGTGATGCACAAAATGAAGATACACGACTAGCTAAAGCGTAATGAAAAATTTCGCACAAATAGTTGAGCATAGAGTGAATTGACTGCCACAATTTATCCAATTTTTTTTTCGTAGTTTTGTTTTTTGTTTGGTTTATGTTTTTGTTAAATGGAGTTTTTTTTTTGTTCGTTGGTTATTTTTGTGGCAGTGTGTTGATTTTTCTTTCTCGTTCACTCTTCATCCATTTATTTTCGTCTAATGCCTTTGAAGTAAATTTCTTTTTATTTTATGGAAAAGGACAATTTCCTTTGATTTTCATTTTGTGGTCGTACATGTTTGTTTTTCACTTGTCGGGTCCGATTTTAGTGTGAACATACATTAAGTTCATTAAATCAACGAGTAACAACAACAACAAAACGATGTTCATTAGACAAACTAAATGAGTTTAATTGTGATGAAATGAAATAAAATGAACTCAATTTACCCACAATTATTGTCAATAGCGTGAGGCTAAACGCAATTGTCAATATACAATTACCAAAAAAAAACTAGCTTTATTCCGGGCTGATATTGGTTGGTGTAAAGGTCACTCCCATTTTTTATGACACCAAACAATTCCATGGTATTAAAATGCAATCAATTCAAGCCTGGCTCAAGGGTTCCAATGCAACACTAACCAAAAAAAAGCACCCACACTGAATATCTGCCATGAAACATTTATGCCGATTGTTTTTGAAATCACTGAAAATTGAGTGGTTGTTCGGTTCACAATAGAACGTGCAATTGTCCATGTAATGACATCGAAATCCACAAGCACTATGCTGTTGGTGTATTCTCACCTACTACGAAATTTTCTTGTTTTCATTAGCCAAATCAATAGAGAAAACCCTGTGTGCATCTGCTTGCATCGTCGGTCGTTGTCGACATCGTCGTCGTTTTATTCCTTTTGTCTCTTCTCTTTTTCAACTTTTGTTCCACTTAAATTGTGCGTCTGAATTATTTCCTCATTTTATTTGTGTTTATCTCAGCTTGCTTTTATGTTCTTAGAACTTTAGTTTATAGTTTGTTGCTAAGTAAATCCGACGTTTTCACAGCAATCTAAATTCAATTAAATGAACTTTATACTCCCATCTCCTCTACACAGTTAGTCCGAAACTTGTAATATTTTCATGGTAAATTCTAACGAACAAGAGTAGCATATAAAAAAAAAAGAAACAACAACAACAATCTCATCGGAATTGAAACAACAATTAAAAGACGACTATCAACGAACTCAACTGCTTCCTTGATACTTGGTACACTAAACTGGATCGAATCTAGTTTTCGGGATTTGCAGTATACAGCAGTAGTAAGAAACAAAAAAAAAGAAAAATCCATCACATGAGTATCGTTATTCATCACAATTCTTCATACTTTCAGTATTCAGTAGACTCTTAAAATTGAATTGATTGCTTATTGCTTTGGGAAAAAAATCTAAGTTTACTCAATAGCATGAAGCATCTACATTTTCAAAGCATATATCTAAGTCATCTGAGAAGTCAACCATCTAAAATATCGATCGGATTAATTTTACTAAAATAAATCCAAAATGCATTAATTTGAGCTGTCTCTTTTTTGTTTGTTCAACATCTCTCGAATGTGAGCAAAGTGAGAAAGAGTAAGAAAAAAAAACGGGTTGGAAAAATCACACCAACAAATTGATGGAGTTTTTTTTTTGTTGGTCGTCCACTTTGGAGAGACATCAACAGTATGGAATACGGGAACAATATGGCTGCAACTTCGAAAGCAACAAACGATTGTTGTGTTTCCTCTTTTGATTGTTTGCATTCATATTCATAAGAAGTGACACCGAACAACTGACTGAATTCATCCCGAAACTATTGTGTATGTGACTATCAGAAGAAGCAAAAAACGAGCAATTTATTGATGGTGCAAAACAAAAAATGGTGGCGAGAAAGAGCAAGAGACGGCACGAGTAAACGGGCGAGAGACAGAGCAAGAGATATGGCAGATCGTCGAATGGCAAGCACCAGTGAATTGTACATTCAGTACATTCAATTCAGTGACAGTATGAGCGAACATTGAGCTTCCGTTGTACGGAACGAAACGTATGAAAAACACATATGTCGACCTTTTAACAACAATATCAGCGTACTGTATAAATGTGCATATCTGCTGTGTGCATTGTATTGTGTTGAGGGTCCAGCGTTCCACTTCTGCTCGTTTGTGTACTTTTTTGTTGTTGTTGGTGATGGTGATGGTGGTGGTGTTGTTGTTTTGCACTTGTACGATATCGGACGATACATTGGAGTGGAAGAGCCAGCTAAATGACTTTCGTTCGCTTTCAAAAGCAAGTGGTCGCAGTTGACTTGGTCTGTTGCATTTGTGGATTCATTGTGTTTACACAGCGTGATTAAGAAAATGCATTTTGCTTTTCTAAGTTGTTGACGAAGTTGACAAAGCAAGGGCTTTATATTATTGTAATTTCGCAAATAACTGGTCTTTTTTTCTTTCTCTCTTCTATCTCTCTTTATGTGTGTGTATGTGTGTTTCTGTCTCTCTAAATTAACAGACGAGAGCAGACGATAAAGAAGCAAAGAGAAAATGGAAAAGCAACTGAGTTTTAGTAATTTTGTTTTCCTTTTTTTTTGTTAATAAAATGCCATTGAATCCAGACAATTCTACAAGCATATTTTGAAAGTGAACGAAGTACACAACAACAACAACGAAAAAAAAATGGGAAAATAATTTAAGATGCTGTCTGCTTTTTTGTTACAAATCCACTTTAAACCTATTAATTTTTATGTAATGTAATATTCTGTAAGTCAACCGGCTCAATGAAGATATTGTCGCATTCATCAACGTTGACATTTTCGTTTTATTTTCGTTTGCAAATAACGATGCAAAAATTGCACTTTTCTGCCACTGTTCCACACCCGTTTTGTGCTTTGTTTCGATTTGACAGGTGGCAAGTATTTCACGTCTCTTATCGCAAGTACAAGCACAATTTCAATAGGAAAACTTGAATGCCGGAGCATTACAGACGATGGTTTCAGAGGATGGTGCACAGCACAATGGAGGACAAAAGGAGCATTGAGAGCTTAAAACGTGCTGTTCACACACACACACACATACACCAATGGAATGAACCCGTCAAACATTCCGAGATCCCCACACATTTTCTCTGACAAAGAAACATTTAACGGATACACGAACATTCACGTATGAATAAGAAATTTGCGAAAATATGTGTGTTTATTACACCATTGTGGATCAAATTGTATTTTATACTGAAATATTTATTAGATTCAAAAGTATTCTGTTGGTTTGATGGCACAAAGCATATTTGGAATGCGTATAAATAATACAACGGGGCGCGCATGACGTTATGAAATCAGCAAACATATTCAAATAGTAATATCTAATAAAATACACCAAGATAGAGAAAAAGAAATAGAACGGACGAGTGAACTGAAAGGCCGAATGAAAAAAAAACAACGAGAAGATACAAACTAACGTAGAGAAAGATAGTGGTTTGAACGAGAGAGAGAAAGAGAGAGAGAGAGAGGGGGGGGGAGAGAAGGAAAAAAGCAGCAGCACTGGCACAATGCAGTGTCAGACGGTAAAAAAGTGGTTGGAACATGACAGAAGCTATTGGAAAAGCGAACTGCAAGTCAATTCCCATACTTTGAGCATATGGGATAAACGTTAGCAGTGGCCATGGTTCCGACTCCTCGAACTGTGTGTAACACAAACATATTCCACACGCAGGAAAACCGACGGGCGATTCTCTCGTTCAGAAATTCTCAAGCATACAGAGATATCAAGCTAGAGTTTGTTTTTGTTTTTGATGCCATGGTATACCTTCGAATCGCAATTCGGATTCTTTTTTTTCCTCTCGCGTTTTTGCCCCAGTGCAAGAACAGCAACCTCTTCTATGCCACCATTGTCATGTCTGTACCAAGGAAAAATGAACCGCTGACGCAGCAAATAAAGGTAAATGGTACAACAACAACAACAACAACAATAATCATTTATAGACCATGTTATGCCTTTCGGCGTGTGGTCGGCCCCTAGATACCCCTCACAATTCCCCTCCACGTCCCCCTGTTTGCAGCCAAACCCCTAGTTTCCTGACCCCATTCATATCCTCTTTCACCCAAATCACACTGAACTGAGTCGAAAAATCTTCTCCTAGGTCTACCCCTTGCTCTTGGGCCATTCACTTCCTCAAACAATACTTTCTTCGGCAATCGATCTTCGTTCATTCGCAACACATGCCCAAGCCATCTTAGTCTTGATTTTCTTGCCGCCTCGTCAACCGATTCCACATTCAAACCCTCACGTACATTATCATTTCTGATTCTATTCTCCCATTGATCTCTTCTAGACACCCCTGAAATCATTCTCAACACTTTCATATCGGTGACCTCAAGCTTATGGATTAAATTAGAGTTATCAGTCCAGCTTTCACTTCCGTATAAAATGGTTGGTCTGAAGATTGACCCATGAATCATCATCTTAGTCTCCTTACTCAGCTCCTTTTTATTGAAAACATGTGATCTAAGTTGTGCCATCACTTTATTAGCATTCGCTCTTCTATGCTCAAATTCTTTGTCAAACTTCCCATCTTCTGAAAAAACACATCCCAAATATTTGAACTGGCTCACTTGTTCTAGCCCACAATCATTCAGTTTACATTCGAATGACTTTCTGAATTTACCTACATGCATAACCTGGGTCTTTGAGCTGCTAATCGTCATACCAAAATCTTTACAGGCCCTGTCCAGATCACTCACACTCTCTTGCAGTTTTTCTTCAGATTCCGCAAACAATACCAAATCATCAGCGTATGCCAATGCAGAAATTACATTGCTCCCTAGAGCTACATTACCACTCAAATTAGCAGACTTAATTATTTTGTCCATGTACACTATGAACAAAAGTGGAGAAATTGTACAGCCCTGTCTCAGTCCATTCTTTACTTCAAACCATTCACTCAGCTCTCCATCAATTCGTACCGCTGCTCTACTGTTCACATATAAACTCTTAATGGCGTTCAAAAGCATTCCGTTTACTCCATACTCCGTTAACACAGACCACAACTTAGATCTTGGGACACAGTCATACGCCTTTTGCAAATCCACAAAGCAAACATACATATCTTTGTTTTTCTCATGGAACTTCTCTATTAGCTGTCTCATACAAAAAATTTGGTCTTGGCATCCTCGCATTGGGCGGAAACCCGATTGGTTTTCGTCCAGTAGCGGCTCCACTATTTCTCTAGTACTTTTTTCAAGTAAAGCGCTATACACTTTACCTACCACACTCAATAAAGAAATTCCGCGATAGTTATTGCAATCCATACTGTTGCCCTTCTTATGAATTGGAGAGATGACTGCTCCAGTCCAGTCGATTGGCACAGTTGCTGAATCCCAAGCAACCCCAAAAATACGATGCAACCATCGAATGCCAACTGCGCCACTACACTTCAGGTATTCGTTTCGGATTTCATCCACCCCTGCTGCTTTGCCCCACCCAAGCTTACCCACTGCAGCTTCTATTTCGTCCAAACCGAAACCTTCCATGTGTGTGTCGTTGTCTACATTCTCCACATTCTCATTTGACTCACTTCCGTCATTCAACAGCTCATCAAAACTCTCTTTCCAACGCTTCAAAACATTCTTTTTCCCTATCACTACATTACCCATTTTATCTTAAACTGCACCATTCATCCGTTTCTTATCCCCATTTCTCACATTCTTTATCTTTGTCCAAAACACTTTATTCCTTTGTTGCCCTGCACATTCTAGATCCTCACCAAATTTCACCCACACTTTCTCTTTCGCTTCTTTCACCAATTTTTTCACTTTTTTCTTACATTCGCTATACAATCTTTCGTTCTCTTCGTTTTTATTCTGCAACCATACTAAGAACTTATCTCTCTTCTCACTCACTGCTTTCTTAATTCCCACATTCCACCATTCTGTCTTCTTTCTTCCATTCTTATTTCCATATGTTCCCAAGCACTTTTCAGCCACTTCCAACATTGCATTTTTAAACAATTTCCATTCATTTTCAACATCAGATATACCTGGTAAATTAGCAAATCTTTCATCCAGCATTTGTGCAAACTCATTCATCACATTCTTCTCACGCAGTTTTGCTACTTTTATTCTCTTGGCTATACTTCGATAATTACTTTGGATGGTCTTTGGTATGCTTAATTTGCATGCCACCAAGTAATGATCAGAGTCCACCCCAAATCCTCTGAACACTCTCGAATCCTGAATCATTCTGCGCATACTCTGTTCTACTATCACATAATCAATGAGAGACTTTTGGTTCTGGCTTGAATTTTCCCAAGAATACATATGGATTTGCTTATGGCTGAAGAGTGTGTTAGAAATTACTAAGTCAGAGCCCTGACAAAAATCCAATAGTCTCTTTCCATTTCCATTCGCATTCATACACTCCCCAAATTTCCCCAACACATTTGTGTAACTAGGATTGTTACACCCCACTCTCGCATTTAGATCGCCCAAAATAACCACATTTTCGCTACCCTTTCTATAGACTACATCATTCAAATTTGTATAAAACTCATCCATCACATTCGCACTTGTGCCCTCACATGGAGAATACACACTTACAAATCGATAGATTCCGCCCGCCAATTTTATCGACACCCACATCATTCTCTCATTCACACTTCTATGGCACAAGATTGAAGACTCCAAACTCTTGTGTACAAAAATACCCACTCCCCAATTTAATCTGCCGCGAGACACCCCCGATAAGTATACGCGATAAATCCCTATTTCGTCTTCAATCTGACCTCTAACTTTCACATCACTCACCGCCAGCACATCCAAACCAAAATCATTCGCCCTTTCAGCCAACTCAACCTTTTTATTCTCCCAACCCCCCCCCGAATATTCATTGTTCCGATGTTCAAAGCGGTCTTCAACAATGGAGCTCCTGAATGTTCCCGGAGGGGACGAGGTAAATGGTAAATGAAACCAAAATGTATGCTAAAAACAATCACGGTTAACAGTTGAAATATCATATGTTTCAGTTTTTTCGAGGAGATTCTATTCCCTGTATCCGTTGTTTTTGTTTTTTTTTATTATGTGTATTTATTTGTTTTTTTTTTCTTTGTGACTTTATGGCTTCAGGAACGACAAAGATTCATCAACACCGCTGCACACACACACACACAAACAACATTGACATCAGCCAGTGGCGTAGGAATGGGGGGGGGTTTGGGGTCAAAACCCCCCCCCCCCGAAATGAGATCCGTATGGAAAAAATTACAGAGAACTTGAAGAATTTTTTTACAGTTTCTAGCGCATTATTTTCAAAAATTTCTGCTCGCTCCGCTCGCAATAATTTAAATGTAGTTTTGGAGTTCAAATATTCGAAATATTGCGTCGGAAGAGGTGCTTTTGAAGGAGCTCAATAGGATTTGCCCAGGATAGCGAATTTTTAGTGAATTTATGTATTTTTTAATTTTCCATTGCCACTTCCAACTGGAAAACAACCAAGCTATTAAAGTTTTCTGATACTTAAATGAGAAAAAACTGTGGCTATTAATGACTTTGAAAAAATAGCTCTAATTTGCTGAAAACTTGACAAGTTTTGTCTTCAAAATCTTCAATTACAACACAATTTCAATGGGATTTTGGATTGACATTATGATTTGTTTTGTACAGTCAAACCCCTCAATAGTGGAACATCTGTTTAAGAGAAAAAACGAATTTTCAGAAGAAATTGGCTATTGAAGTTTTTCCTCAAAATAACCTCCTAATAAGGAAAATTTCACCTCTAGATAAAGGGGAAAATCGTTCTTTTTTTGCCAAATTTTCCTTGCTTGAAAATCAGTTGAGCCGCAATTATTATTAGTAGACCTTCAAATTCGTCTATTTATTGAATTTCTTTGTTGTTTTTTTATTGAAACTTTTTTCAAACCCCCCCCCCCCCCCCGAAATGATCCTCCAGCTACGCCCCTGACATCAGCGTTGTAATATATGGAAAAGAAACGAAATTCAATTCAATGAAAGCAAGGATATTCGCGCGTACTACAGTTGACATATGTGCCATCGACAAAAATTCAACTGAATCATCAAAAAAAAGAAAAAAAAAATCACCGAAGAAAAAGTTTTGTTGCCGAATTTTATAGCATTTCATATCGCACATATTTTCATATTCCATAGTTTTGTGAGTGAATAATGTTCACACGAATCTAATAGCATTCAAGCCAAATGGATTCATATGTTTCACAATTTTCGAAATAATAAGCGAAAATGTTCGGCTCATACCCATATCCATAAACACGAGCAACGAGTACATGCACTCACTCACTCACTCACTAACTCACTCACATACATGATACATGGGCCAATGTAAATGGTGTTCCGCACTCCAGGTGGTAGTGCTATTCAGCTTGGATATTATTACCTCACACGTTCGTCGATCCTTGTCTATACAAATACATTCCTCCTAGAGAGTTTGTGTTCATTGTCTCCGGTTTCAGTCTTCGTCGACTCTATCATAAAATCTATCTCTCAAACACAACATTTTTAGCCATTTTCAAAAGGATTCGAGACATTCACTCCATCCTGTCCATTTCTTCGACGGGTTTCCTTTTGGTTTGGCGTCTGTATATTGCAATCATTGCCTAAATTTCCGTTTTTGATTGTTTCTTCTTATTTTTTATTTGTTTTCTCTTCTAGTCTAATGCATAGAATTTCGTCAAATCTACCGATGTGTGTTTATCTTATCCAAATAGATTAAAGTGGCAGCTTTTCGTCCTCTCTCTCTTTCTCTCTTTCTGTGTGTGTGTGTGTGTGTGTGTGTGTGTGTTTAGCTATCGCTATCGTTTTTCTATTGTATGTCTATGTGAAATTTTCGACCCTTCACCGGTTTTTCATATTTATTCACCCGAGCCCCCCGATTCGTCTGTCGAATATGATGATGATAATGTTTGGAAATAAAATTGCTACAAAAAAATACAAGTTGATGTGGTGCAGAATCCCAGATAAATATCAAATCTGGTTGAGTAACAAAATTACTTGGGGGATTCTTGCAATGAAAACAAACAATTTTCCTCACTGCCACATCGGTTTTTATTTCATTTGCAATTTGGTTTTTCTGTTTTTTCGTTGTTATTGTTGTTGTTGTTTCAGGTTCGTTATTCTCATTTTTGCATCGTGTGAACACCGTATCGCTTTACCCCTCGTTGTCAGATATTTTCATTACAACGCATTTCATTCAGTTGCTTCTTTATATTTATGAGCTTTTCAATGGATGCCGTAATCTAATCAGTCCATTTTCAAGACAAAGAAAATGTATGTTTCGTTTGAGAATATTGCAACCGGAAAAAAGTCTCTGTGCACATTTATTTGACGATGAGTTGTTTTTTTTTCTTTCTTCTCTCCTCTGCACAACAAAGAAACAAAACAAGGAAAAAATTTGATCTACAACCAAAAAAAATAAGACGGAAAAAACAGCCACCAAGACATAATGATATATCGAGGGTAAGAGAGAGAGAGAGAGAGAGTGCATAAAAAAATCGCCTGAATCCTTTCCTTTGTCGCTGTTCATTACGCTATTTTGTATTGGAATTTTAGATGGAAATTAATCAAATACTTCAAGTGACCCATATTCCCGGCCGAAATGCCATGGCTCAAGCGACAACAAATGAAATAATTTTCTATTTGTTGTGCCATTAGTAACTGAGAGAGCGAGAGATAAAGATGAGTTTATGCACACTTCGTTAAGCAAATTGATATTCGTTATGTTTTTGTCCATAAGCTTGTTTGCCTTCGTTCGTATGATTTTTCAACGTTTTTTTTTCCTTTTTCTTTCTCTGTTGGTATAAAATGATATAGAAACGGGAAGAGCGAACGAACGAACGTGATGGACGTTTACCGACGAATTCTACAACATATTCGAATATCCTCGAAAATTGTGCAAGTACATGCAAATGCCGTTTAGTGCAAAATACTCATAAAACAAGCATGTGCAATATGTGCATTGTGCAAGTCGTTGTCGTTGGTTCCTTTTTTCCCGGTTTCTCTTTCTCTCTCCATTTTGCTATCTGTATCTTTGGCTTTCGGTCGGTATGCATCATGTGCCATGTAGCATGTTACATTTTACGATATTTTCGAAAGCACAAAAATCGGCGAGTAGATGATTTTCAAAAACGACTCTCTCTCTCTCACACATACACACATATGAAACAAGATTGGGAAAAAGGTTATTGCTTTTCTGCATCTATTCGGAATTCGTTTTATGATAAAATACTGTCAGTTTATTCCAGAAATACTTTGAGATGCATTAAAAAGCAAAAAGCAAAATGGAACAAACAACAACAACAACAAAAAACAACCCCAACAAAAATAATCCCAGAATAGACGTTTCGAGATGCATATATGCGTGCACACAAAGAAGCCACGGCATAAACACCAGTACATTTTACCTCTCTCATCCATATCAAAGATGTGATACGATCGATGCCATGCTTTTGCGAAATTGATTCAGTTTGAATGGCCAGCGGCGATCTTATTATATTTCTTTTTGATTTGATGTTTGCTTTGCTCGTTTTTTTGTTGTTGCTTTGACAGATTTTCCCTTGAAAATCACGAAACACAATTCCGTATGCTTTGAAATGTCAAAAGAATCATGTAACCGGATTCATTTTGACTGGTCAACTAAAAACTCGACATTTCTAAGACGAGCTTTTTTTTGGCGTATGCACCCATGAGCATATGTGTGTGTTTGTGTGTATTTTTTAAATAACAAGATGATGATTTTTGATATCTCTATTAGTATGCATGGCATGGTGCAATGTGCATTAAACCGCTGTTTCTGTGCTCATTTCCAACTCTGAAATGTACAATGTACATCAAACCGACATTTTATTTGCATTTTATCCCATTTAAAACGCAACTTTTCAGTATGTTAGCTGTGCATCTGTATTTCCAAGTTACAATTTTGTGTGGAATTGTATAATATATGTTTGCCTATTCACGGTACGGGGCTCGCGCGCGCTCGCACACACACACACACTCCTTCAACAATTCCATAGTAACATGATTGAAATAAAACCAGATTCCAGAGAATTCAAGGGGGTGGAAAAATGTGCATTCAAAATGAAATTTCAACGGTGAGTGCGAAGAGTTCGCGCTACTCATGGCTCTGGTTACATCAATCTCTTTTATCTTTGTGGTAAAAAAAAAATAAAGATCAGACACCGGAAAAATGCACTGCCGTTAGTTGATTACTCAAAGTTAACTAGTTAGAACACAAAATCAACGTGAATTTAAACTAACTAATGGTTACCTGTCATTCATGCTCTATCAAAATCAGTCAAGTTTGTAAACTTATTCGTTTGTGTGTGTGTGTGTGTGTTCCTATTTTCACATTTAATATCAACAAATAAAAATGTGAATTTCTACTATTTGTAGTTTTATTATGTCATCAGTGATGACTCATTACGAACAGTTTATTATGAAATTGTACTCACTTGACCGAATTGATATGTACAAATGTATTATACCAATATTTTCTATATTGACCCGAATCAAGGCCAAATTGTCAGTAAAAACCACTTCACATCAGACGATCGCTGATTTCAACAATAAAAAACAAATGGTTTTACTGATAAAATCTCCAGCCGCATCGAAGTACAAACCAAATTGTACCCAATAAATATGGAATTTGGAATTATTTAGAAGATAAATATGTCCAACGTCTAAGTGTTTAATGCTGATACAAATAACTAATATATTGTTGTGGTAACCATAAAGTAAACATTTAACAGTTGTAACTGTTTAAAAGGCCGATTGATCGTATTTTCGACGAAATAACAAATGTCGGAATTCCAATTTGAGATCGTTTTGAAATATTCGGTGTATGTACTTTGCGCTCAATGAAATGTAATGCGATTAAAATCCATTCATCATTTTGATTCGTGATGTCTGAAAACAATAGCATTGTCACACAATTGTGTATTGTTTTGAAACGAATGTTGAGGTGCTTAAACTCAGAGAAAACAAAAAAAACACACACACACACAACAAACAGAAAAAAACTTTACGCATTAACAATTTGTCTACTTGAAATTCTAGTTTTGTCATTTACCCTGCACATTAATGCAGATATAGTTTTTGAGCCTGAGCACCTGTCACACTTTAAAAAAAGTACTTTTCAACACATCAATTTTGAAATACAATTTAAATGTTTCCATACATGTTTGTGTGCGGCTGGAAGAATGGGAACGATTAAAAATTACAGTGATACTTTAGAAAATGACAAAACCTCTCTCATAATCAATTGAATACATTCATCATTTGGAATAGAAATTTGAGCTGGATTTTTTCAAAACAATTTGTGTGTGTTTTTTTTATCTCTTGTTTTTATAAATTGAATATTAAAATTTGTATTTTTCTTTTTACACAAAATTCAAGCCAACTCTGGTTTTTCTTTGGTAAACAAAAATTTGCAGCTTGATGAGAAAATTGTTTTTGTTGAAAAACTTAGAGACTTTTGTTGTAGTATTATCAAAGTTGCCGATAACAGTGACGAAGAACTTGCATGCTGGTGCCTGTATGCAATATAAGATAGAGTAGATTTAATTGCAGCATTACAGCAATATCTAATACTCTCTGCCTCTGAAAGATTAGTCATTTGGCTTTTTAGTTTTTTGTTTTGTTTTGGTTACCGTCATCAATGTTATATATTTAATGGAAGTTTAACTAATTTTTGACAGCTTGTGTTTGTTATTGTTAGTATATAAAAAAAGTAATATGAAACCATCGAGTGGAATTCCATTGGCTTTAAAAAGGGTTAATGTATTGCGATATTTTTGTTTGCATTGCATGAAGCGGAAAAGTGTAGAGAAAAAAGAACATGGAAGATTTCTGTAGGTTACAGAAACCAATTTCAGCATTTTCATGGTGATTTGATTTTAAGAATTCAACATTCTATGCGGTTTATTATGTAAGTAAAGAATGGAATCTCAAGCTGAAATGAGCATTGAAAGCTGCATGTCGATACAACGAAAGTTTTTTTTCCTCTCTCGCTCTTTCTCTTGATGATTTGTCTGGTTGACTGCACCATATTAACTTCCAACAGTTTGCAATTTATTATTATAAGAAAAATTGTACATAGTTGAAAATTAACGAAAGGAAAAAAGAAACAACAACAAGAACATCATGTTTGTTACATTTTCAGCAGAGTGATGTAGCTATTAGGCCACAATTCAAGACGCTTATCGTCTTCCACTTATCTTCTCTTAAGAGCAATACGAGTTGCACCAATTTTATGTGATACTCACAATCAGTGCATATAAAAGCTGTGCGTTCAAGTGCTCGAACGGTTTACGGTATACACACGGCTTTAGCACTGCTGCTGTTTCGTATAGCATCCATTTCGAATGGCTGGTGATTTTGGCCAATCCACATGACTCATAATGTGTGACACAAACCTCTTAGTGGTACGAAAAATGTTCCAAACAAAATGCTATCAATGATGTGGCATTTTTTTCTCCCTCTCTCTCCCCCTCTCTCCCTCTTTTCTCTGCTCCTTTCTCTTACTTGCCCCCATTGTACATGCAGAAACGTAATTGTTACTCCGTTTTGTTTCAACTCGTAAGTATCGTTGCATTCGAGACATCAGATTAACATTGACTATCGAGTGGGTAAAACTCAGTAACTGGTAACACAACAGCAACAGCAACAGCACAAACAAAAACAAAACAAAAATTACACGTGTATAATAAATGATGTTCCAAGTTTCTATTGGTACATGAGCCCACTACCCCATGTACACACTAAAAACGATGCTACCAAAAAAAAAAAAAAAACGCAAGAGAGAGTGAAGGAGTAGTAATCATTTATCAAGCAACTGTAGTATACGTTGAAGATAAACACATTCAAGCACGTATCAGCTGTTCACTTAATTCGAAGCGCATTTGATTATGTTCATCTCGGCACAAAACATTGTACGTGCAGTGTTGCGGTTCACATCGAAAATCTCAAAACAAGTGGTAAAACATGATAATTGTGATGGAGAGAGAATGAGCATATGAGAGATGGCGAAAGATGTGTTTCACTCGGTGTGTGTGTGTGTGTGTGTGCGTTATGCGAGCGATGAAAGACTCAAAGAACGACAGAGAATGAGTGAATGGTCTGCAAAATGCTCAGGTTTTAATATTTTATGAATCATTAATGTTTGATGATAAGGTTCAGATTATGTGCAGTCATTTATTTGTATTGTGTGTTACGTTTACGATGTAATGGCAACCGCTTTTAAATCACAACTCGTACCAAGTATATTTACCTGCAGAGATGTGGCGCGCGTCAAATGAATTTCAGCACATTCATTATCTAATTTGATAAAATGAATGCGTGAAACGCGCTCGTTTGACAATGCGTCTGTTTGTGGCCCTCGTGTCTTTGTTTCAGCGTCGACTACACTTTTATTTTTTATTTTTTGTTGTTGTTTATTTTTGTATGATTTTGTAACATGAACGACGTGAACATGGCACAGATGTCGTACTTTTCAGTAATGCGTATACAATTGGAAATGAAATTTTAAGTATGCATGGCTTGGGATTCTCTCCCGGTAACAATGACCAAAACATCTAAATAATGCACAAATATGCTCATTATTCTAATGAGCTCACCAATTTTCTCATCACATTCAATTGAAACCTGATTGCAATCAATCAAGCAACCGTAAATCAATCATTTAAACATTGATGCTTCAAATAGTCATTAGACAACCCAAAAATTCTTGCATTAAAATTGAATATATATTTTTTTGTGTTTGTTCTTTTATCGGTTGGTCTTTATCAATTCGAACAGAGAATGAGGACGATGCAAAAATTACATTGTTTTTTTCGAAATAAATCATTGATACTTTATCATTATGACAAATAAATAGACAATATTGAGTCGGTAAAAAACGAAACAAACAAACAAAAAACGCTATAAAATAAATCGTTGCATTCAAGAAGTGAATCAGTACCATAATTTCTGTGAAGGTTGCAAGTTTTAAGGCCATTATTATGAGATTTACGGGCATTTGTTGTTTAATGATAACCACGATTGTTTCGGTAAAATTGCTTTAAATATTCCGAAAATTTGATAACACAAATCGAAATGAAAATAATTGATTTGATTTGAATCAACAGGCTGTATATGGAACATCGGCAACAATCAACACTGAAAAAATCGATGCAGCTATCAATCAATTGACTTGTGCAAGCAATCAAATTTATCGCTTAGATGGGAAATATGAATTTGGATACGAATGGTTTGAAGTGTTTCCATTTGTGCTACACTTCAATTCAATCTATGCATGTCAAGATAAAAAATCGCAAGAATTAAGCAATCAGTGAGTTTAATTAGTTGGTAATCATTAAATATTTTTCAAATCAAATGGATTAATTAATTGACAATTCACAAATAATTCTAAAATAGATGCCTGCAGAAAGAACGAGAAGCAGTTGAACAGACATATTTTAGATTTTACGAATTCGTTCGACAAGTAAACATAACCCATGGAATTAAGATTCCGTAATATTTGTATAGACTTACCCAATTACTGATTTGTTGTCTTTTTTTTTCTCTCGTGAATTTTAGAAAAATATCGAAGCAGTTCAGGATATTCAAGATGCATTTTCGAAGAATTGCGAAATCAACTTGCCAACCGGACATGATGTGCAGACAATCAATTTAAGAAAGCACTTGAACGTACAGCACATCAAATGTGTTATATCAACCATTGCAAATACAGTTGCAAACAGTCAAGTGACTGCCGAACTTGTTGATTATAGTGTTGAATTGACCAAGACGATTCGAAACATGGTCAATTGTAAAGGTGTCGCCAAACGTAAAATGTATGTCAAATCATAACGCCATATGACCGTTGAGCAGGGATTGTTGCCATGTGAAAATAGCTGCTAAAAATTAATGCCATTTTGAAATATCCGCCAATTTTTCACTGTGGACACCATCTGAAGCTGTGATTGAAGTGGAATATTATGTGGTCACTTTGAAATAGCAGCTATTTTGATATAGCCCCAACCAACAGTTGATGAATGTGATGTTGAATGTTTTTTTTTTACTGTTTCTTCTTTTTACTCAGGTGTATTATAACGGAATTGAAACATACCACCGAGGTCTTGATTAAATTCTTCAAGTTCTTGCAAGCGGTAAGTTAATCAAATACATAAAACATCGATTTCATCGATGTCAAAATAAATCAAATTGTGATTCTTAATTGAATTTGCCGGCACGTTAATCAACTGAAATATGGAACAGTGAAATCAATTAATATCCATCATTCAATTGCTTCTATTCATTTGCAGAAGAAGCATATTCAAATGTTCACGGAATTCAAAGATGCAATCAAAACCAAATGCTATGCATAAGCAAAGGAGACATCTACTTTCAAATATGATCACCAGGAATTCAGTGTAATGTTTTAAATGATTATGATGAGCAAAATAGATTGACGATTTCAGTCATAAAATATGATAAAATCACTTTATTGTTGTTTTGATTGTACGTGTACCATTGCATCATTTTTTTTTTTTTTTTGTTTGGCCATTTTCATTTGACCTGAAAGTAGAGGAAGTAATAAAATAAAACAAACACACACACACAAATTGTGATTGTTAACCGTTTAGATGATGCAATTTTGCTCTAGTTCCGACAATCGTTTGTGCTATTTTAGAATTTGTTACGAAAATTTGTATCAGTTGATAACTTTCAAGTGATTTTAAATTTGTTGGCATTAGATAGTTAGCTAAAAGTGTGCTATTCATTTCTTTTGTAAACATAACTCAGTATTTGAAAGTAAATATCATATCTAAAATGAGATATTATGGATCGGTACGCGGCCCTTTTAAGAAAACTGATCTTCACCGAAAATGTTCTACGTGCCGAACGTCACATTATTTGTTTAGCCCATTAACATTTCACCACATGTCAATATGCAAACTACTATCTTATAACATCGTTATCTGGAAAATCTTGCAAAATTTGTACACATGAATCAAAGCCACACAGATTCAGATCATATGATGAGATAAAGCAAGCATCTGATGAACGGTAAATAGCTTTGCATAAAATAATATAAATTAACTGGAAAGACGGTGAGAGTCAGGCAATACCATTCAAGTACTTCAACAAGTGCAGAAGATTTTGCAAACAATTTCCGAAAAATAACAAAAATATAAAAAAAAAATGTTCACAATGGAACGTCTTACATTCCTCGTTGGCTTCTTGGCCATTGTGGCTGCAACATCTGCAGAAACTGTCGAACTGCCGAATTTTGTTGAAAATTCAATTCAACCGAGAGCAATTTTCAACAAGTATGGACAAGCTTACGCATCAAATAGCATCGTTAACAAAATTCAGTGTGTTACTGAAACACTTGAAGGAATTGCCATTGAATACCGTGCACAATCGGCGTGGGATGATTTTCAACAAAAGTAAGACATAAGATAGCTAGCTTATTTTCTAAATTCTCTTTTTTATCGCATATTTTGAGGGGCAAGGCAATAACACTACTGATTTGGTGCTTCTATTAATATCATATTAAATTATTTTCTTTTCTTTTTCAGAATTCGGAAGAATATCAATTCCTTATTCTTGTGCTTAAGATCCCAAGGTTTTCAATCTCAAGCGTAAGTATTAAGACTGTCATTTTAAAGAATAAAAGAAGAAGAATTTGCCCATTTTCATAAAATACACAACACTTTTCAGTTGTATTGCTGGTGAAGTTATAGGCATTGGACTTTCAATGAATAGTTACATCAATAAACTAGATTCGGTGAGTTGAATTTGAATTAATTCAGTTATAAACTACTTTGTGAGCGATTTAGTTTTCATTTTTCTAATCTCATTGGATTTTGTTTTTTCTTCTGTCATGTATTTTTCTATTACAGGATGCACCAGAAGCTGGTCGACAATTACGACTTCGTATACCACGCAACTGTGCCGATTCATAACACACAAAAAAAACGGAATCGGACGGAAACACTTGTATTTTAATAGTTTCTCTAGAACGAATGTTATAAAAGTTAGTTTATTGGCGAACATGTAAATAAAAAACTATTTCCAAATCGATAAAAAAATGTGTGCGAAAAAAAAATGAGAATCTATACTACATAGGTGTCGTGAGTTTAATGTATAAAAAAAAGTTATCTCAGTTTGAATTGAAAATTTCGGGAGATGCTCAACATTTGAATTTAATTTTTTTTTCATTTGGAATTGTCGAACACTTAATTCCCTCTTCCGAGTCATCAAAAATTCTGCTTTTCCCTTGAGCTTCCCTATCCAAAATGAAGATATAATGCTAGGGAGTTAAGTCTACTGAAGACTATTGCCGTCAATCAAATCGTATCGAACGATTTTATACCGTTACAAGGTCAAAAACCCTTAAAATGTGCGATAAATATCAAATACACTTGAACATTTTACGCACTTGGGCTCTGGACATTGGAAATATCACAATAAAAGAACAGTACGAAAGAAGAAGAAAAAAAACCCTGATTAAATATGAATTGGCAACGTGAATCCAAAAATGAATCGTAATTTTCCGTGAGTACATTGAATTTTATCAGAATTGTTGCGATAATTGGAACTCTTGGACTTAGCGTTTGAAATGACATCTACGTGATAAATGAATGTGATTATTTTGTCAGAATATTATTCTATAAGAGTTTTATTGTTGTTGTCGTCTTTGTTGTTGTTGTAAGCAACCACAATCAAGCGAAAATGTGTAAAAAAGACACTCGAGTGAAATGAAACCGTCATTAAATTCAATATTCTATTGATGATAATCAAATCGACAAAATCTGATTTGCTTAACAGATATGTTGAAATTGATTTTAATTTGCATTCAAATTTTGAAATTCAAGACATATTTCGATTGAGATTTTCTTATTCCTAGTTATGTTCATGCATTGGATTGCGGTACATTTCCAGTTATGGGTTTCGTAAAAAAAAAACTTTTGTTTATGGACATTAACGTGTTTTATTAACTGCTCTTGACAGCTGTCATGTTTCGATGGTGAAATCAAATCTGCAAAAACAATAGACGAATTAACAAAAACACTTGAGCGGTGAAATGTAAACATAGTTATTCAATTATCCAATTCATTCTTGGAAATCGTTTGGCAAACCAAAATACAACAACAACAAAAAAGAATGTTAACCAGAGATGATATTTTGTATGAGTTCATATCGAACAAAATGGCTAAAACTATGAGTTCGATTCCAAATATAACAATCAATGATGACACTGCCATTGGTTACGGTGAGCACATAATTTATTTATCTATATTGATTCTGGTAATATATTTCAATGTTTATTTAATATGTACACTATATTATCGCCTCTGGCATCTTAAATTGAAGGTCGATTTGTGCAAAAGTTTATTTACCACTAACTCCACTGTGGAAGGAAACTCATTTTGAAGCAATCGTTTCAATCGAACCGTGTTGGTTAAACGAAAAAAGCAGCACAGCTCCATAGCCAGAGGGTGTATTAAATTAATGTAAATATTTTTATATAACACACTCACACTCACACACACACACACACACACACACACACACACACACACACACACACACACACACACAAACACAAACGCACACACTCACACACAGAATAGAATAAGCGTCAAAATTTAAATGAGTGGCTAAAATGAAGACAACAATTCGTTGTAAACTATTGTGACAGCTTCATTTGCATACATTTTGTTAAAAGCATTGCTCAAGCAACGATGACACAGACGTGAATGATGTTGAATATGTATATATTTGTCTTTTGCAGCCTGTCAACCTTTGTCTAAAATTGAATTGATCCCTATTTCAAAACAAATGCTTCTCCAACAGCAAAAAAAAACAAAAAAAAAAAACAAAAAAGAAAGTGTCATAAGTGGAGCTATCACATTTCACACGTTGCATCCTTGGGGCCATACACATCAATACGTATTTGATGTTAAATTATTAACGACTTCGATTGACACTTTATCCCGTTGTAAGTTTGCTCTCACAGCTCTGAATGTTTCTTTGATACACTTGAGTAAAATACTACAACGAAAAATATAGTTTCAATTTTGACATGCTCCCAATATAACCATGAACAATTTTACTTTCAGAAAGTTTCCGTTCAAATGAATCGACAACATTACTAGTTCACAATCAATACGCTTGAGTCCGCAATATAGAGGGATACTTTGAATTTACTATGAAATATACATCAAATTTGTTATCGGACGAGAATCGTTAAGAGCATCGAATCTGTTCGCCAAAAACCACGAGCGAATATAACTCAGTGATTTTACAATTGTGGGTTTCTTCGCTTCGAAAACGACATGAAAACCAATGAGAATGCTACTGGCATATACCGACAAAGCATTCTTGAGGTCGATGACATGCTTACCTTGCTGGTCAATTGGCTGCTGGACCGAAATATCCGTGGAATTGTTGGTTGAAGGTGGAGTTTGGAACGTGTTAAAGCATGTAACAACTAACAAGTGGCATTCAAAAGAAATTGCAAGCTTAAGTAAAATTTACATCCCTCTCCCCCCAAATTGGAGATAATATTTTGTTCGAGTTTATTTGACACGTGCATCGTCAATGTGGTAAAAATATTAAGCTTGAACATTATTGCGGAATTTCCGTTGCAAATAACAGAAACAGAGCAGAAGAACAGATTACATTTTATTGAAGAAATATTAAAGGAATTTCAAGAGATTTATCTCAGCACAATGTCATATGAAAAGTTTCAATTGAAAATAGTTGATGAAAATTGAATAAACGAGACAGTATTGCATCAATTTAAATGGAGAAGACTTGTTTTAATAAATCATCTGAAAACTCCATGAATGCATTCTGTGTAGCCGAGAATGTCAATCACACGAGAATATGTGAGGCAATTCTGACATATTTTTGTTTTGTCCCGAAATATTCAATCTCCGACAGTCTCGTTTCATCGAAAATGATAAAGTGGTCGTAGTGAGTTGAGTGGTTGAAATATAACGAGTTCTATTTTGATGTAGATTTTGATTCTAATGAAATTTGGTTATTGAAAGCTATTTGAAGTATGAAAAATACTTTATATATGCAACCGAATAGGGAAGTCCAACTCATTGAAATTGAATATAACAAATCTAATAAAGTCGAAAACAATTATTACATGTTAGGAATGATGGATGTCATTTCAAAAACGTTTATCATTTGGAATGATAATTCCAGAACAACAAGATTGTTCATTGAAAACAAACAAACAAAAAATACAAATTGATATAAATACTTGGGGAATTGTCGGCAAGGTAAACAGTTTCGGTTTAAAAATAAAACGAAAAATTCGTAAATCATTTGGAAATGAAATTGCTTGTGGCGCTTGTATCTGTGGCATTCATATTTACCACAGTAAGTTGAAGTGTTTCATTTTATCCCGAATTTCAATTATGAATTATAAATGTTTGAAAATGTCGAAGAAACAAGACGAAAAAAGAAAAAAAAAGAGAAAACCAAAACCTCATAGAGTAAACCCCAATGCAATGTAAATGTTGGTTTTAACATAGGTTGTAAACGGTGTTCCATCATCCGGGCCATTGAATCCGTTCGACATAGTCAGCAGCTTCGATGTTTTTTTGGCGAATATCAAATGCATTTATAATGCTGTGAATCAATTTATGGATGAAAGTAATTTAGATGATTTATGGCACAATGCTAAAATTCAATTGAAGACAATAGTTGACGTTGAATGGGCCAACTGCTTAGGAATTGTTGATGAAGCTGAACAAGAGAAGTAACAGCATGCCGAAAATCATATATTCAATCTAATAAATATGCTTTTTCTGTTTTTTTTTTGTTTCGTTGTTGTTCGCGTATCGTTGCTACTCATCTGCAGATGCAAAACGGTTGTCATCGGGCATGGTGTTCATGTTGTCACGAAATTCGTAAATCAATTGGTTTATGTACGTTAAAATTGAAAATTTACTGACTAAAAGCCTGCCGCTTTCATTTTTTTTTCGTTCACTTTCTTTAATGAAAACAACAACAAAAATCGAATTTATTTCTAGGATCATAAATTGAATTTGGATTGGCATAAACTACGCACCGATATTGTCACCAAATGCTTCGCAAAGAACACCTTTATCGAGTGAAAATAAAAAAAAAAAGAAAAATTAAGGCAATGACGGCGACGACAACAACAACAACGCAGCGTATCGCATCGCTTTCTTTGTTTTCTTTAACCGTACGGATTTTATGCGCTATGTAAAGTGCTATGCGTTCTTTTCTCGCTCTTGCTTGCTTCTTGTGTTCGGTGTTTTTTTTTTTTTTTTGGGAAAACTTTTTTCATCAATAATGTAATGTGTTTTGTGGGCTCCAATTGAGAGCACGAAATTGCTTCGACTTTGAACAATAAATGCTTGCTATCAAACAATTTCGACTTTATTCTTAAAATCCCTCTTGGCGAAAACATCTCTCTCGTTTTATTTTTCCTCTCACTCGTTCTCATGGCATTTCAGCCAGAACCATGACGACGAAATCGGAGCATCAGAATGTATATAGTAATATTGAGTCAATATCAACGATTTGGAAATTTCGAAACAACAAAAAAATCGAATCGGGGTGTGCGAAAATGTATATGTAACATTCGCGTTTATTCGGGAGCGTAATCAATCTCCTCCTGACACAATTGTGAATCCAATATACCAAAAAGCGAACATTCAATAGATGATTTCATTATTAGTCCTCTTAAGGTATAAAGACTTTGGAGAAAAAAAAAGGTATTCATCTAATGACTTGACTTTTTCACACCCCCTCAATACTGGCCGACCCACCAAATTGAACTAAAACGTAGATGAAAAAAAAACAAAGGTATTTGATGTTTTTGATTTTCATGAAACAGACGGATTTTCCATGTAAAAAAAAAACGAGAAAAGAAATAAGATTCTATATATCAACAGCAACAATGAACAATTCGATTTTGAAATAGACATAGAATGGTTTTTTTTTATATCGCGTCAATGTACTGTAATTTCTTAAGTTTTTTTTTCAGATCCAATAACAGCAAAAACTCCCAATCATTGAATCAATCCATGCCTAGTGGCATGAAATACGATTTGAATATTATTTTAGAGTAGTGAACTGTTTTTAAATCAAGCAAATCTATCATAATAAATTTCGTATTCATTCTCTTCAAATATGTTGATTTTTAATTGAAAATTTGTGATAGATCGTGATTTTTCAAATCGAGAAATTGCTTCTCGAATTACAAGATTTTCGAATTTCTGAACCCGTAACTGACCAGGATTATTGAAAGGTTATATCATTGTACCGGATATTTTCAATTTTACAATTTAAGAATTCCATTCCTGAGCGATGGCTATAGCTAGTATAGTATATTGAGTGTTAGAGGCACACTGATGATCTTTTTAGAGAATTTCTATCCAATTTTGGGATACTCTTATCCACTTTTTGAGGTAATTTTGCTTTTTCTATACTATTTGTAAGCTAATTTGCGGTTTTTTTTCTAATCTATTCGAAAAAAAAATCTGATAAATAAAATAATTTGATTGATACTTGTCCTCAACCTGCCGAATAGTATACGACTGTGTATAATGTTTACTCACAGACAGAACGATTTGTCTCCAAATACATATACAGTATGCCTAGCAGCCACTGAGCTATATGCGTTTGCGTGTATTGGCACTCAAAACTGTCATCGACGTTTGTGCGTCTGCATGCAGCGATATCTAGGCTCACCTTGAACGTTTTTTTTTCTCTATAAAGAGAGATGGATAGATGCATATGTATATTTCCATCTCTTTTTATTCTGTTTTAAATGAGTTCATACCTAAAAAAAAATCCCTACAAAGTTAGTTTTGCTATCGTATGCGTCCGATAAAAATTGAAAAATTACCCTAAACAGTTGTTGGGATTTATCTGAAAAATTTCCTCTATGCAATTATTGCGAATCACAAAATTGGAGTAATACAAGAGTCTAACCCACTTCATGCACGCATACCCATGAAATTTCCATGCACTTATAACCACAATTGATTTTCATGATTAGCAAGAAGTTCACCTGATAGTCAAGTACATCAAAATATCGGCAATTTTTGATCTAGACCGAGTTTGAAATATCATGCCACTGCTTTCACACGTGATCATGAGCACTTAGTGCAATCCGATGACTCAAAGTTTCTAGTAAAATTAATTGAAAAAAAACCATAAATCGAACTTTGGCATGTTTTTTTCTGTGCTAGACAGTTTCCACGCAGAGCATGTTTCGCTCCGAAATATCTCGTATACGATATCTTTTTTTTGAAACTACAACAATAAAAACATTTACACAAGAAATCTTCCTATCTTGTTTTGAATTAAATATTCAACCATCCAAGCTTTCATTTAATCACATTTTCACCGGTCAACATATCTGGCTACATGTACAACTCTATGACACTAGTATGTCCAACATTTCATGTAGTGCATAGAAACTGCGTGTCTATCCCATGAGAATGATCTTATCATCAAATAATTGAAAAGCCATAACAAAAAATTAAATTCGAAAAGGAAGTGAAGAAATAAACTAGGGGCATTTATCTCTCACGAATGCGTACATTTTGTACACATTTTTGTGGCATTTGCACGAATTCGTATCAGTCGACGTATAAAAACAATACACAAACTCGCCTTATATTCGCAAATGTTTACGAATGCCGCGCGAATGTTGGTGTATACACTTACACAAATACATTCTTTCATGTTCGTGTTCAGTTAAAATTTCATAACAAACTACCATAGTACAATCATGTTTAAATAAACATATAATAAACATTATCACTAAATCTGGTTTTGATACAGATAGTTCCATTTCATCAATTGATATCAAAAAGTATATTGGAAATCGAGTCCTATACCAACGAAATTAATATTATTTTATAAAACATACAAATTAAATGTCAACACTAGAGCTATTTGCTTCTCAGCTTTGTATACACAATTATATAACAGAACCACTTCCCTGAATATATGAGCACAATTTCATTGAGAATTCATTGCCCGAAAATAGAACAATTTCTTTTTTATTTGGAATTATGTGTATCAATATATTATAGCTAAACATTTTTCACCCCAAAAAACTTCAAATATGCACTTTGGGTAGTGTGAAATGTCATTTTTTCAATCACAACATACACAACAACATCTGATATTCGCTGTGTACACATAATTCGTTCTTTTTGCAAGTATTCGTCCATTTGAAATGATATTCGCGCGCATTTGTAGCTTAAGAGCGGCATTCACACGCATTCGTCGGCATTTGCAGGCATTTGCATGAATGTGTGCAACATTCGCACGCATTTGCGAGAGATAAATGCCCCTAGGAAATAAAACAATGAGAATTGAAGGTCATCTTGCGTTCCGTAGTCAGTAGGGTACAAGTGCAAAGTCTTGATTAACCTGCTTTCGGTTGAACCGAAACTCCACTTCCCAGTGAAATTTAACCAAAAACAAATTACATCAGGAATAGTGTTTTTTTTTAACAAAACCATTGTTGTCGTAAATATACCAGCCATTGATCGTAAATGGGTTAACTCGATTACTTCCAAATAATCTAAGAACAAATTGCATAACATTCGATACAGTGGTGATCACTTCACAATTATGCGTTGCGATGTTTTGTGACATAAGACTTTTTTACTTGCACCATTTTATCACCTGGCTATCATTTCATTGTGTTTGACGCAGACAAAAGTATATGATATGAGATATTGCATAGATGATATCATGTTTACATGTATTAGTTTATCGGAGATTCTTGTCCTACATTTCAAAAAAAAAACTCTTGCGACGTGAAAGTTTAGGCGAACGCAACACAAAAAAAAGAAATGACTCACATCACAAAAGAATGAATATCGATGAATAGCGATCTTTGAACCACAATCACCCAGACGAATAATATATATACTCTGGAGATTACCCGAAAAATAAACAGTATTTGTTTAGTAATCCTAAAAGACAGTTCAAAATGAAATTCTATTCGGTAGCTATCGTGGCACTCTTCTGTGCAGTGGTTAGTACATAGTTTCACATTTTGTTGCTGGAAATTCGATTTTAGTTATTGATGATTTTGTGACAAAATAAATTAATTGTTTCAATGATTTTCAATAGGCCGTATCTGCAACATCATTTGCATCAGATCCAGAACTAGAGGAATTATCTTTCGGTCCATTGGATTTAGTGAAAAATTATAAACAGAAATTTGAGTGCACACGAGTTGTTATGAAGGAAATAGCTGCCAATCATATGAGCGAGTTTGGAGAATTTTTATCAAAGTTTGAAGGTTTTCTTGATACTAACTGTTTAGCCGCAGGTGGCGTTAAAGACTATGTCAAGTAAGCGAATTTTAATCTGATTTATGCTAACAACTTTATAGCATCGTTAACGTTATTATTTGAATGTTTTTAGGTGCAAGTGGAACGTTGCTCGGTCACTTAATAAACTCTATTTCAATTTCCTATACACTCTGTCCATGGTAAGTTCAAATTGGGTTTACAGAAACCAAAAAAATTGATTCAAGTTTATTTTGGAAAATATGGTTTCATAAGGAATCTGTACGATTTATTGAATACAATTATCAGGCTTCTGATTTACGCCCATATGAATGTGAAAATTGTACATGTTCCTTATAACATTTGTCATAATAGATCCGCATATACCACTATACCATATTTGAAAAGCTTTATGCCTTCCATAGCAAATTTGTGTTGTTGTTGTTGGGCCCAAAAATGGCCCAGATTGAAACTCATTTTAAATGTAATCTGAACTGTTACCATTGCACTTTTTAAAATTCCAAAAATCGAGTCAACATGTCAGTGAATTGAGTTTCAATAACAATCACATTTGGTTAGAAATGCTTGAAAATCATTAACATGTTCAAAAGATTAAATTTATTTTATTGATTAATAGACGAACCTTAAATTGGCCAGAGAGATCCGCCAAAAAGTCTATGTCCAATGCTTCAAATCAAATAAGCCTGCCAGTTTGTATGATTTTGAAGATGGATTCAATGCAGAAGAAATCGTCCCAGAACCAGAACAGAAACCAGAAGAAAAGCAATATGAAAAACTAATTCGAAAGATTAGATGCACAATCAAGGGTATTTCAGACGCTGTCAAAGACACCGAGTTCGTCAATATGTTCGAAGAATACCGAAAAGAATTGGAAAAGTCACAGGAAACTATCATTGCTTGCAAGAATAATCCAAGCAGAGTCGGAGCAATCAAGTAAATTCACTTAAGTCAACGCGAAATTTTACCGCATCGAAGCAATTTTCATTTATATTCTTATCTTTTTTTTTCAGGTGCGTTGCTAGTGAAGTTAAGAATTACAAAAACAATTTGTTCGAATTCTTGATCACACTGAAAGGAGTAAGAAACGCCAATTATCCAATCACGTTTCATTATTAATCATTATTTTTCAATCAATTATAGGCTAATCGGGACGTTTTCAATCGGGTTCGTGGATACGTCGGAAAATGTTTCGCGTAACTGCCATTAGCTTATAAATAGAAACCATCAATGTAAAACTGTACCAAAAATAAAAGTTGAACTTTTCAATAATATTAAATCAAATTGTATTGTTTTCTCATTTTGTGAATATTTTCATGCATCGGATATTCTAGGGGAGGGTAAAATGAATTTTCAGTGATGTAGGTAGGGGGGGGGGGTCAAGGGTGGGGTAAATTTTGTTTGATCACTTATGGGGTAAAAGTTTCTTTCTTGCTAGAAATTCCATGTGAAGATCTCAATAAAGTGAACATCAAACAGAAACAAAGCACATTTTATTATCTTCCTCTGTAGTGCGACACTTATATCTTCATTCTCTTAACAGTTCAATATCAAAAAATGTATTAAAATTGAATTTTAATAAGCTCGATAGTTTTGAGAATATTCACCTGGGGGTAAATCTGAAAAAAACATTTCTCAGATGGGGGTCAAACCGGTAAATTTTCGAAATATTTACCGGGGGGTAAATCTGAGAAAATGTTGCTTAGGGGAGGGTCAATCCGGTGAACCACCCCCCCCCCCCCCCAGTGCGCACGTATGCTTGTAAAACTGATTTACAGGTTTACATACAGTGCCGATCAATAGTTTAGGTAAATGATTTTTTTATGTATTTTTTGTCTTATTCACCTCCAAACCAAATTCAGAATTCGAAATTCTGTCCTGATGAAAGTTTTTGAGAACAGCATTTGCCGGTCTTTGGCCATTTTTCAGCCATTTAAGAATTTGGCCAAAATCGAGGTTTCGAACGGGCTGTTCGATTGAAAAGTTACCACTGGAAAGATCTTGGAGAGTAGATGTTATTTTTTGTATAAAACATTAAAATTGGCCGGCGTTTGGCCAAGATTTGTCCGTTTGAAGATTTTGGCCGAAATTTTTCGACATTAAGAGAACCGTTTATGGGAGAACATTTTGCTTGATTTTTTTTCAATACCAAGCAGTGAGTACATTTTGGATAGAATAATCCAAATGTTTAGAATATATCGATATTTCTAGGAGATATTTACTGTGTATTCGTTCAACTCTTGTGACGCAAAGAAACGAACCGAATGGAAAACGTCTATGTCGAACGCACGAACATAAAACTGTACCGTTACGGTTTAAACATGTTCGTGCGTGCGTTCAACATAGACGTTTTCCACTCGGTTCATTTCTTTGCGTCACAAGCGTTGAACGAATACACAATAAATATCTCCTAGAAATATCGAGATATTCTAAGCATTTGGATTATCCTATCCAAAATGTACTTGCTCACTGACTCAAGAGAAATTTCAAAACAACTTATACGCTTTCAATTTGAACGAATTTACTTCGTAAGGTACGATGAAAATATTCTTTTTACCTACAATTGCTTTTTGCTGTATTTGGGCACTGTATGTGCACTTTGGTGCACGTCCCTATGAAACAGCTACTGCAATAGTGCTAATCTTCAACACAAAACATCAACTTTGCGATGTGAGACTCCTTTCTTGGGATATATTCATATCACAATTCGATTTTCTAAGAATTTTGTACATTTTCACAACGGTTAATATTTATGATTTTTTAGCATAAAGAAACATCTTGTCCATTGTTCGATTGTGTGCAAGCTTCCCAACTCGCCATCACAGATGTAAATTCATCATTTCACAGCTTATTTTACATAAATAAAACTGTCCATAACTGCCGAAATGATATGTTCACTCTTGCAATGCAAAATAATAGCAAATGTAAACATTCAAAATGCAAGACATTCATTGTAAATATTCAGTTTATTGTGGTTTCATTTCATATAATTTCAGTCAGTGCACTCATTGAAATTGCATGCATTGCCAAAATCTATGATAGCAAATAAAAAACCTCTGAACGAGGTAAAAATCGAGTGACAAAAGCAAAATGCAAAATACAAAATTTTTTATATGAAATTTGTACCGAAAAAAAAAGTTATTTGCTCAATGCTTCGAATCAAATAAGCCTGCCAGTTTGTACGATTTTGAAGATGGATCCAATGCAGAAGAAATCGTCCCAGTACCAGAAGCAAAGCCAGAACAGAAACCAGAAGACAATCAATTAGAAAAACTCGTTCAAAAGATTAGATGCACAATCAAGGGTAATTCAGACGCTGTCAAAGACACCGAGTTCGTCAATATGTTCGAATAATACCGTAAACGATTGGAAAAGTCACAGGAAACTATCATTGATTGCAAGAATAATCCCCCACCCAAGTGTTTCACTTTGCTCCCCGCCTCGTTTTTCTCCCAGGTTAACAAAAATTTATCAACACAATATACTTTTTGGAAGGACCCAATATCATATTAACATCATATTATTATATGTTCTGAATCATATTAAATATGTTATGAATTCAAATATATTTAAACATATGCGAATATAATTATGATATCAACGTTAATATGATAAATAATTTTAACAATCACAATTGCGACGCGTCTACAAGTGCGATCTGTTCTCTGTATATTTTATATTTTAGGGGAAACACTGTACATATGCGAACAAAATACAAAAACAACAAGTGTCATTTCCAGCAGACATTGAGCAAATTTGGCAAATATCGTTCGAATTTCGTAAATGAATAGCATAAATGCACCTCAAATCTAGAGTCGTAGGAAATATTAAAATGATGATTCCTGAACGTGTTGATTGTTACACCTATCAAATAACCACGAAATTCAACAACAACAACAAAAAGGGGATTGAAAAAAAAACAAAGTTTGAAATTAACTGTAAATGGTTCAAATAGTTTTGAATACTAATTTGCAGTCTTAAGATCAGATGATTGTTTTTATTTAATTCCTTTATTGATGACAACTTGGGTAAATGAAACAATAATTTATTGGTTATAAATTAGAATATTTATTCTTGAGAACGAATGCATTTCGGACAGGCGTGCTGCGACACGTAACTAAAACAAAGACTCAAAATTAGAGCATTGAGAGTGTGACAAATTAACGTATTCAATTAATTGATGAAACAAGATGAAAGTTTCATCATGAAACTAAGTTCAAATCATTAAGCTCATGCGAAAAATGTTACCCATGTTGCCGTCAGTAAATTAGATTTTCATGACAAAGGCGAATTTTCGATGTAGAAAAAACCAAAAAAATACAGTTCCATATAATCACAACAATAATATGATTCCGAAGTAGATACAAATGGTTATTTTTTTATGAATCAATGAAATCTTTATACTGAGTGTCTAGTAGCAATTATCTGCAATTAAAGATCAATATTAAAAGAGCTTAACCTATTTCATTCACTCATTTCCATGGAATTTAAGTGCACTTATACGCAAAATCGACTGTTATGAAAGTGTATGATAACGAGTTCACCTGTTGGTTAACTACCTCACCAATATACGGACTTTCGTCCGGAAATCTTTGATCCGGGCCGCGTTTGGAGTATCACACCATTACTATCACACGTGACCATGGTCACTTAGTGATGACTCAAAGTCTCTGGTCAAACTGATAAAGAACCGCGATTCGAACTTTGGCACATGTGTTTTTGTGTGTGTAGTAGACAATTTCAAAAATGAGCTAGATAGATTCGCTCTAACCCATCTCGTATATAATATTTTTTGTTGTTGATTCCATAATTCCCAAAACAAAGTTTAAAAAAAATCCTCAAATTCATTTATTTAACTGCCTTAACTTTTCATCTGCACAAATTCATTCACAAAACATTATAAGCTATCTCACTGTTGACTTTTTTGACGCTTCATCAACCGAGTCCACATTCAAATCCTACCGCATATGATCATTTCACAAAAACATATTAAAAAAAAAAACAAATAAACAAACAAAATCCCACATGTCCTACATTTCATGTAGTGCATGGCAACCCTTGAGAATGATCTCATCATCAAACGATAGAAATGCCATAACGAAAAATTATCTTCGAAAAGAAAAAAAAATCGTTGCGCTGTGAATTCAGTAGAGTGTGCAAGTGCAAAGTCTTAATTAATCCGCTTTCGGTAAAAAAAAAATCTCCCATCCAGGCAACTCTAGAGGCAACTTGAGTTCACTAAATCTGTATATGAAATCAAATATAGGTCTTTCACAAATAACTAACAACGGAACGAATATACTTATATATATTTATTTGTTTAAATGAAAATAACATCGTAAAATAGCATATTTACTGTTGTGTACTGTGCATTGTAAAATAAATAACAACTTGAACAGTGCTTTTCAATAAAATCATTGCTGTCTCAATCGAACCGACTCAATCGAAAATGGGTTAAATTGATCATTTCTAAATAATCTACAAATGCTTCAGATTAAAACAAAAACACACACACACAATGAATTGTGTAACATTTGATAAAGTGGTGATCACTTGAAAATTATGCGTTGCGATGTTCTGTGACATAAGACACGTTTTTACTTGCATCATTTTATCACCTGGCTATCATTTCATTGTATTTGACGCATTATTTTAAATTTTCCATCAAACAAAAGTAAACAGTTTTGTAGGTAAGTTTTGTTCAGCTATTGCATAAATGATATCATGTTCATATGTATTAGATCATTGCCTATTCGTATCCTACGCAAAAAAACGTCGTACGACGCGGAAGTCTAGCGAAAGACAAGACACGCACAAAAAAAAATGATATGATTCAAATCACAATAGATATGAATAGCTATGAAGCACAATCACTCAATCGAATAATATATATACTCCGGAGATTGTACGAAAAATAAACAGTATTTTTTTGGTGATCCTAAAAGACAGAACAAAATGAAATTCTTTTCGGTAGCTATTTTGGCAGCATTCTTGTGTGCAACGGTTAGTACATAGTTTTGCACTTTCAGCGAATTTCAGTTTTAGATTTGATTATGTGACAAAGTAAATTAATTCAACGATTTTCAATAGGCCGTGTCCGCAGCACCATTTGCATCAGACTCAGACCTAGAGGAATTGGCTTTTGGTCCATTGGAAAAATTTGCGTGTGCACGAGATGTTATCAAGAAATTGGCTGAAGAAGCCGACTATGTGGGTGAAATTGTACAATTTTTATCTGATCTTGAAGGTCTACTTGATACTAATTGTTTAGCCGCAGGTGGCGTTAAAGACTATGTCAAGTAAGTTAATTTTGGCGGATTCACATTAATAACTATATCGCACTATCGTTTATGTTATTATTTGAATGTTTTAGGTGCAAGATAAATGTTGCTCGGTCACTTAGTAAACTCTATTTCAATTTCTTATACAATCTGTCCACGGTAAGTTTAAATTTTATTTACTGAGACAAGAACCGTTCAATTGATTCAAGTTTATTGTGGAAAATGTGGCTTCATATGGAATCTGTCTGATTTATTAAGTACAGTTATGAGGCGCTTTTGTTTAGCGCCCATATGAATGCTATTTTATTATATTTTTAATCTTTTACAATTACACACATTTATACGTAAATTGTACAGAACCCTTATGGTATTTATTGAATTTTATCCTAATGTTCTTCCAAAAATAACAAAGAATACTGTTCAATTTTTATCCGAAATTGGAATCATTTGACAGTTCATGTATAAACACTATGTAAAAACAGTGGCAACACTTATGTATTTCTCATATATTTGTAAAATGATTCCAAAGTGTTCATCATTCTTTGGAACTCGATTTAAATGGATTATGAATTCTGTCGATCTAACAAAAAATCATTGCATTATTTGATAGAAAAACATCGAACTGGCCAGAGAAATCCGCAAACAAGTTATATCTCAGTGCTTCAAGTCAAATAAGTTAGTCGACTTTGTGGATTTTGCAAAATACGACGCAGAAGAATTCCCAGAACCAGAAGAAACTGAAGAACCTGAAGAGAAGCCAGAGGAACCTGAAGAGAAGCCAGAGGAAAAGCCAGAGGAACCTGAAGAGAAGCCAGAGGAAAAGCCAGAGGAAAAGCCAGAGGAAAAGCCAGAGGAACCTGAAGAAAAGCCAGAGGAACCTGAAGAGAAGCCAGAAGAGAAGCCAGAAGAGAAGCCAGAAGAAAAGCCAGAAGAGAAGCCAGAAGAAAAGCCAGAAGAGAAGCCAGAAGAAAAGCCAGAAGAAAAGCCAGAGGAACCAGAAGAGAAGCCAGACGAGAAACCAAACACGCCTCTTAAAAAATTGGCATGCACAATCAAAGCTATTGCAGACGCTGTCAAAGACACCGAATTTGACAAAATTTTCCAAGAATACCGAAAAGAATTGGAACAATCACAAAAAAATCTCATAGCCTGCAAAAATAATCCAAGTAGAGTGGGAGCAATCAAGTAAGTTCACTTATGCATAATTTCACCGCATTGAAATGATTTTCAATTATATTTCTATTTTTATTTTCAGATGCGTTTATAAAGAAGTTAAACATTACAACTCAATTTTATTACAATTTCTTTCAACACTGAAAGAAGTAAGTAAAACCAACTATTCAATTTATTTCTAACATTTGTATATGTCCAACTTTTAATCATTGGTTTTCAATCGATTGCAGGCTAACTGGGATACTTTCGATCGAGTGCGTGCATATATAAAGCAAAGATGTTTCGCATAAATACTATAAGCTTATAAATAGAAATCATCAATGTTAAATTGTATCAATGGTGCTTTAGCTAAAAAATATTAAATTCATCATTTAAATAATAGTGAATCACATTTTATTGATTTCTCATTTTGTGAATACCATATTGACTAGGTTCTGTCAAAAATTATGATGCAACGGCGAAATAAGTTAAACGCACTTAAGGCGTTACTTACAACTCCAGCGATTAAAATTGTTCGCGATTGTCCCAAGTAAATTATATGGATGAGGAATCGCGGCTCGATTGTATTAATATGTGAAATCGCAGCGCGATCGCAATCGCTGGAGCTGCAAGTAACACCTTTATTCACGTATTCGATTTGTTCGGATGTGAAATCATCATGTTTGAAATTCGATTTATCTTTATTCTTATAACAAGTCAAAATCCGTTTCAATTACAAATGGACCGTCTGCATTTGTATGTTGCGACTGACTACAAATTTGCCAAAGACGAAATTGTCTGAAAAACGCATCGCCAATGTTTGAACAAATCTTATCTAATATTTGGTACATAAATGTACTTGAAATATCGCACAAACATTTCATTATTTTCAATTGGAATTGAAGTTGTTTACTTATCACATTACCATGGAAAAGAACCACAGATTGGTTTGATGAGTCATAATAGAGATAAGCCTTGGAAGATAGGTATGCATGTATCATATTTTGAAAAGATGGAAATGGATAATTTCAATGTAATCAAATGAATAAAAATAAATCAACCAAACAACTTAATTTGAAATCGACAAGTTTTTAGTTTTGTTTGATTTTATTTTATTTTACAGTGCATTTTACTGACGAATTAGCTATTGCCAATAACTTATTGGTCAGCATTCGAATCTGACCGTTAGTGCTAATTTGAAGCGTCAATCGAAGCTCAAGTGTAATGCGACAGAGTGCCACCGCAATTGAATTTGGAGCGGTACACAGCGACCGCTGTACAGTTAAGATGTGAATGTGTGAGTCTCGCGTCGAGATAAGCGTCTCTTATTAACTGTTCTGCTGCACCATATTCAAGCATCTATTGATGCCTCAAATTTGTGTTGGGTCAGATTCAAACCAGTGATTAATTCGTCAGTAAAATACAGTCACTGTTATTTCATGACCGTTATTTAATACTTTCCTCCTCACTTGAGGAAGAGAAGAATTCCTCACCTCTTCTTCAATACTTTCCTCCTCTTCAGCGACAAAGAAATAGTTTCTGATTTTTATAAGAGTATAGTTTTTTTTCAGATTCAAAGTTGATTTTCGTGTAAAAAATGATACCAATATGGCTGCCTTCTTTAACTTACACATATCTATTGCAAAAAATTACACAAATTTTCCATTTCTGATACGATTTCACGAAAAGCAAAGATTTCGAAAAACATGTGCACGATCAGCTCATGAAAGCGATGAATGAAATGAATGTTAAATAAGTAAAGAATATGAAACTTTCAAGTAAATTGCTAGTTTTATGCTTGAAAGGCTATAGCGAGCATGCTCGAGGGAAATAATCTCTGCGGGAGGCTACCGGTCACATCTCCAAAAAAAAAGACAGATGTTCTAACATTTTGGACATAGTTTCGCTGGCAAATCGGAAATAATGTTACCAACTCCAAACAATTTTGTCGGCGAAATTGTGTGAAAAAAAATAAACAAAATTTCGACGCATTTTGGTCATATCTCCGCTCCTGCAAAACGGCCGCCGAAGATGTGACCGACCACATTATCGAGTATATTTTCACAGGATCTTCTACCAGAATTGAAATATGACCAAATTGAAAATAGAATGTTGGAATTACTAGACTAAGTCTAGCAGACTTAACTAAAGATTGCTTTCATCCATCCTGAGTATTCAAGCCGGTTCACTGGTTCGCAAATTTTGCAACAAAAAAACTCCTATAAAATCTAAAAAAAAATAAACACATCTCTTAACCTTATGATGATTTCCAGCTTTGAGGAAATTTCACTTTTCTTTTTATTGTAATTTTGTTGGAGCCCCCATTTTTAATAAGAGATTAACGATTTTCTCTTCAATGAAATGGATTCAGTAATGTTTTTGCTGTACCTTCGATTCTTGTATCAGAAGCTTTCGATGTTTTTTTTTCTGTTCCGAACCAACTCGCAGCAAATGGAATTTACCTCCTCTCCACACCTGTGAAGAGGTCCGAATGATAGCTCCAACATGTAAATAACAAAAAAAAATATTCCACCTTTTAAGATTATAAAGAGTACTCAGACAACATGAAGGATCATCGAAAATGTGTTGTTGTTTACATTCCATTTGAAAATATGGAAAATTTATTCTCTATTGTGAGAGGTCACTTATTTGTCCAATTTTATTGGATGATCTCATGACTTAAAAAAAAACAACAGCAACAACAACAATAAAGATTACTAGACAAAGAGAAGTAGTAAAATATGTGCATTGTGCATTGTAAGTGTTATAACAAGCGATGCACTTTACATTATGAAATAAATAAATGATTTTCAAAGGACAAAGTCTCAATTGAATTGTATGTTTATAAATATAATTCAAGAATTCCGATTGGTTTGAGCGACAAACATTCAGAACAGCGGTTCGATTATGATATTCTTGAGCATGAAATGTTGACATGTTTTTTGTTTTTTTTTTTATTTTATTTTATCACTGCTGGTCAATTGCAGTCATCTGTTGGTTTTATGGCCAATTTAGTCAAATTGGCAAATGCCAATTTAATCACATATTAAATCAATCGATGTCCACTTTAATGATAGAACCAAGTGCACAAATTATAGCATTGGCTTTTATACTTTGTTTTGTATATATCATATTCGGATAGAATCTGATAATTGTTTACAAAAATTGTGAATTTCAAGAGTTCTTACTGATTGGATTTAGAAAGCCGATTTTAAGAATCGATTGTAAACAAACGAAAAAAAAATCGATTGTAAACAATATGGCTTATCAATTGTGGTGCAAAAAAAAGAGACAAAAACAAAAACTGGTGTGATTCATATCACCGGTGGTGTGAGTTGCATTGAACCACAATTGCCGCACCGAAAAATGTATAAATACTCGGGAGAATGTCCGAAAAATACAACAGTTTCAGTTTGGAAAACCCAAGAGACAGTTTAAAAAAAAAATGAAATTCTTTTCGGTAGCTATTGTGGCAGCATTCTTGTGTGCGGTAAATAGTTTGACATTTTTTTCTGAACAATTTCGGTTGTTGTGATGTATCTGTGCAAAAAGCAATTAATTTATTTACTGATTTTTCATTGTGTTTTTTTTTTTTACTTTTCCATCTGTTTTTGGCAGGTTGTGTCCGCAGCACCATCATCACCAAATCCAACATTTGACGATGTTGCATTGGGTCCAATCGATAAAATTGGCGATAAGCTCAAGCAAATCCTGAAAAATGTCGTGTGTGCTCGTGATGTTGTCACCGAAGTGATTGGCCAAAGTAAATTGAAAAGCACTTGGGAAAAAACCCGAAATGAACTTCATACACTCGCCACTGTTGAATTGCAAAAATGCAAGGAACTTAAGAACCGTGTTGAACAACGCAGGTAAATTGAATCGTTTACCTCTGCACTGATTGATTGTAGAGAAATAATTTTTTTTTTATTTGCATTTTAACTAGATGTACAGCTGAGGTCATCCATAAGGGTGTCACACTGATTAGCAAATTCATTGAAAATTTGACCAACGAAAATAAGGAATTATTGAAAAAAATCCACGACCAAGTTTCCGAAGTTTGTTTGCATAAGGAACATGAAGAATTGGCCACCTCAATTGCTGATCAATTCCAATGCATCGTCGATGTTCTGGGTGATTTGTCAAGAAGCAACGGTATGGAAGATTTATGGTCACGTTCACAACCAAAGATTCAACAGCACCTTGATAACATGAAGAAATGCGGTAATGCTGGAAATCGACTCCGTGTTATTGTGTACGTATACAACCAAATTATAAAATTCCTAACGATCAAAATCCGTATGTTCATTATGCAATTTGAATCTTCAGCTGCACCATCAAGGAAGGTGTCTTGACATACAAATACTTGATTGAATACTTGCGTGAGGTTGGTACAAAAAATCCAGAAGTTTTACAAAAATTTATGCAAGAAATTCAACAAAAATGCAGCGGTCAAAGTGAAGATGACGAAATCGAACTCATGCTTGCTGATGATGATGATGATGTTGATGTATTCGGAAGCGGCCAACGAGACCCATCACGCCGACTCAAATGCGTAACTGATGCAATCAATGCTGGTCTTAAAGATAGTAAAATCGCTCGTGTTTGGGAAAAAACTCGACTTGAATTGGTTAAGTCACAGCAACGTATGCAGGACTGCAGAACTGAACAAACCAGACAAGAACGTGTGAAGTAAGTAGTCCAATGACTGCATGAGTTGTGTTCGAAAGTATATTCACACGCATGTGTTTAATTATTTCCAATTTCTAGATGTGTTCGCCGAGAATTAAGACATACCAGAGAAATTATGCACCGTTTCCTTTCGAAATTGCGACAAGTAAGAAAATTGATGTGAATTATGTCAGCCGATTACATCTGATTCACTAACTTATATCAATTTCCATAAATTATAGGACAACGATGAAACCTTCCAACGTATCAGGGACTTAATCAGACAAAGATGCACACGTCGGCCTTATTAGACTCATAAGGCAAACTCTGTGAAAATATGATGACGACTGGCAACAATTGAAATTACCACAATGAAAAATCAATCCGATGTTTTTAACTTTCGAATCAAATAAATCAATATTGAATGGCAATCTGGTTTTTTCTATTCAAAAAAAAAAAATGTGTTCCCAATTTGATGAATTTATAGGTTTACTTAGAAACACGACTACAGTAGCTTGGAAAAGACTCTTTTCCGTTGTCTAGGACCCTCGTTTAATACCTAGTGCTTCTCCAATAGTCAGTTTACAATTCAATTACAATAGTTTAAAGTTCAATTTTTAAGTTTGAAAAACAATAATTTAACACTCATTTAGCCTAGTTTAGAAGAGGTCAGTTCCGATAGGAAGAAAAAGTGAATACATAGTATATAAATAGTTTGCTAAATCAGTTAATGAAACCATTTATGATAGTAGTCTTACCAATGTCTCACCATGAGTCTTAGTTTGTCCCGTCCATCCATAAGTAGCCACTAGATTAAAAAAAATTAATATTCTGTTAAAAATATTTCATCCGCTTATTATATCTATCATAAATGGCCGAAAATACTATTAAAAAGCTTAATTTACTTTTTCTCGAATTCTAGAAATCAAATCAAATAAACATAAAATCAATCAATTGTGATAGATGAACAATTTTCTGTCGATAAAATGTACCAATTTGAAATTTCTTTTGATAACAACATATTATGATCTCAGAAATGTTGCTTGATACACACACACACACACACACACACACACACACACACACACACACACACACACACACACACACACACACACACACACACACACACACACACACACACACACAAAACAAAAATGTGGATTTAGACACCTGGACGAAATAATTGACGAGCAGATTAACGTGAAATAGTGACTGCGTGACAGCCACATGGACTCAAAATGTCACTGTACATTTGTGAAATCATATGTGTAAACTAGACGATCATCGCGGACGTCTTATTATTCAGTCCATGATTATGTGGCCCATATACACAAGACTCTCTCTCTCCCTTTCTCTCTCTCTGGCTCTTGGTTGATGCGATTTTAATGTAAAACGAACGGCTCGTGTATAAAGAATATTATCGAAATAATGCATGAGGCATCTTTTCGATGCGGATGACATAACAAACCTATTACATTTATACCAACATCATATTTCCTTTGCTTTCGTGCTCATTCACATCGTCGCATTGTCGTCAGCAGCATCGTTTTGTGTTGCTTTCTGTGTCGGCAATCGTTTGCAAAATGTGGAGTGAAATTCACATTTTCAGTCGAGTATACAGTTGTAACTGCGGAGTGCTCCGCAGGGTTTCCATCATTCCAATATTCCAATCACGAAACGCACGGATGACGCACGCAACAATGCTACCATTATCCATCTGATGATATTGAATTAATCTGTAGAAGCGCCAATGGAAAATGTAGAACCAAACGTAAAAACAGTTATTTTTATGGAACTACATTTTGGTATAAATTCTGGGCTTTGAAAAAACAAAATAATCATTGCAATTTGTTCTATTTTCATTCATTCTGTAGATTTAGTTTGTTATCGAAAAGCTTAAATTGAATTGAAGGAACAAATACAAAATATTCTCTGCAACGAATCAAAACTTATTTCGAATCACAAAAACGTACATCCAAAAACATTTAATTGAAACTGAACCGTCAAACAACACCATAAACATTGATGTCTTTAATTGACAAATAACGCCTTGCATATATTATCTCAATCATTTAAATAAACAACACACCAACAATTTCATGCAATGTCATGTGTGATTGAAACAGAACATACAGTAAAATGAAAGCATCGAATAAATGATTTTGGTTTTCAACGTCAGCTTCATTTTTGTGTGTGTTTCGATTGCATTTGAACAATAACAACAACAACAACAAACTTTCAGAGGATCAAAATAGACTTAATAATCTGTTTTGAATCAACGGGGGAGAAAATGAAACGGTTTTTTTTTTCTCTGTCCTATTTGTTTAACCTACACTCGACTCTTCAAGTCGATCGAATTGAAGTTCAACTTGTGTTTATGGCATAAGAAGTTGCTTGGCGGCATCATTCTCGTCGTCAAGATTCTTCAATTTCATTCGAAAGGTTTAGCTTTATGTCCATATTTTTTTCGATCTATCTATTTGGTGTTTGTGGGGGTGTGTGTGTGTTTTGTTTTCTTTGTGCCGTGGCACATTTTCTTCCCTATTCATTTGATACATAGTGTTCTCTCGTTGAGACTCTCTATTTTCCCATGTGTTATTTCCTATAAAAGATTTCAACGAGAAAAGAAGAAAAAAAAATGACTAAAATAACCGAAAGTGTACGTTTTGTACGTGCAAAAAAGCGCCATGTAATTGAAAATGTGCTATTTTCTCTCTCTCTCTCTCTCTCTCTCTCTCTCTTTCGTTTCCCTTCTTTTTCAAATCGTATGGTTGGTGTGCATATCTGTCGCCTTTTGTTGATGCTCGAGAGGGAAACACACAAAAAGGAAGAGAGTAAAAAAAATTGAAGAGAACGAATAAAAAGCAAGTAGCTAAATTGTGCTTCAAATGTTTATGTGCCGACTTTCAATAATAGTTATTCACGATGCAAATATCCATCGGAAAAACCGCCGAAAGGGGTTCAATTATGACAGTCAACTTATTTATTTATCTTTGACGTACTACTTTTTTATGTACAGCAACCAATTTCACTTGGTTTTTTTTTCTGATTCTCTTCCGAAAACCCAAAACAACTTTCAATGTATAACATTTAAAATACATCGAAGTGGCGCGCACACGATCATCGATTTCCAAATGCAAATTGATCAAAATGCAAAAGTCTGTAGTTATAGCATCTCGAGTACACAATCAAAAATGAGTTAGACGAAAATCAAATTTAACAAGTGAATCGACAGTAAGTCGCTATGTACGTAAAGTCAATAGCATTTAATATATGTTGTCGTATCTTTGAATAAAAGTCAATTTATTAGCATTAAATTGTATTAAATTTCAAACAATTTGCCTGACTCGATTCGATTTTGAGACGATCTATTTGGCAACAGGGAATGAACATACACACACACACACCGAAACCCGGCAGAGAGAAAACTCTATAACATAAAATTGTTTAAGTAACGCATTGCAATATAGGTTGATATTGGGCCGCCCATACCACGGCCAAACCAGATAATTTACATTGTGAAATTATTTCGAAATTTTATGTTTCGTTCATTTAACCCAATGGTATTGAATGGAGCGCCAAATGCGACCGTGCAAAGTAAATTTTGTGTGACTGATTTTTGTATTGCGAATTGCGTTTGAAATTTTCAGTAACCGTATTATCTGAAAAGAAAGGGCTAGAAGACTGAGTAAACAATGGAGAGACGAGAGAGCGCTCGAGTAAAAAAAAAATGATGTGAAATAGACAGAGACACGCACATAGCAATAGAGCGAGAGACAGAGTGCACACAAAAAAAATAAAGTCTAAAAGCAAAGCCGATGATATTGATAAAGGTTTTATCGTTGTGTTCAGTTCCACAGTTTTCGCACAATTTTACCTCCCTCAACGGAATGTTTGTGAACATTGTTTATTATATGCGCGAGCTCGCTATGCCATATTAGCGTTAGAGAAACTCACGCTCATCGAACAGGGGGACCGAAAAATTGGGCAACAGCGGAATAGATGGAAGACGACGACGGCAAAAAAAAAGTTCGAATTAAATCAAATAATTCTAAATTGAGTGGAAATATTTCAGAAGCTTTTCAAAAAATATGGATACATTTTCACGTTTTTTTTTTACGGTCGAAGCAGTAAATCTCTTTATTATTATATAAATTTGAATTCGATGCCATCGATGAGATACACTTGTTCAACGATGGCACAACGGCTCACCGCATTTACACACATACAAACACACTTACACTACGAATGAAAAAAGAGAGACAGAAAAAAAATCGTCTACATTGAGGACACGGGGCGTGAGGGCGGGAGCGCGAGCGCTCGAAACACCGAGACGCAATGAAACGGATGCTTGCACAACAAAAGATACTAATTTATGAAATGTTCGCATGGTGATGATATGAGCAGAAGTGAGATAAATGCGACCATACTGTCAACGCTGGCGCTCATTTGTCTTTATTCAAGACCGTGATTAATTAGAAATGTTTAAGTGAAAAAAGAAAAAAAAAATAAACGTATATAAATATATAGCAACAACAACAACAAAATAGCATCAACCAAACCATGGAAATTCATGAATGAATCAGACGAAGCGTTGAAATTACGCTTGAATTGAAAGTGTTTGAAGACCTTCATTACGGTGCTCATAATTCCATCAGAAATAGCAAACCCAGGCAATTAATTAAGTACTTGAAAATGAATTGTGTTGTGTTGATAGTTGAAAATATTCACGGTGTCATTTCTGTTTTCTATTTTTTTTTTCTTTCTTTCCATTTTCGACAATGTCATCCGGCGGTGTGACAAATCCGTATCATCAGTCTTTTTTTGTTGGCTTCGTACAAATCGGCTATAAATTGAAACGATATCCGTTCACCGAATTTGTGTGATTCAACCTTACAATCTAATATTTTTGGGTGCGCTAATTTTCATTCATTCGAAACCGCGAGCGTGTGAAATGTTACGCACATGCGACGAATGTCATTCAATGCGCCAATCATTTTCATTGATCTTTTTATCGTGTGCTACAATACAGATACATCGTAATGTGCGTTTATTCATGGGCCTGGAATGGCTGATAGAGGCATTTATCATATTAAGAAGCTATATCGGAAAGTTTAAATATTTCTTCTTTTTTTTACCATCCGCGATTTTTATGACTTTATTTCGGAAAAGAAGTTTTTACGACTGCTGCTGCTGGTGTTGCTGTTGCTGATGGTTGTGGTGGTTGTGTTTTGGAGCTGAGCTATGTGGTAAATGTTGTCTGGGCGTGCGTATGATATAGGATGCTATAATGTTATAATGGATTCTGGATGCTGGGTGGGTGCATTTGACCTGGTTCGGATACCAATTCAGATAGAAATAATCGTTATTGTTACTCATCATCATCACATTTCATCCAAAATGAAGTTAACAATAAAAACGGAAGAAACACACCGTGCTGTAGCGAGAAAAAAAAGCGCGTAAAAATGCCAACCAGAAAACCCGATGCTAGCAATATTAACGCCATTGTCGTAAAATCACAAGAGTGGAAAATGTAAAGCACAGCCAACTGAATTGGCCGCAAATTTGTATTTCACGGCAAAAAGGTGGTAAAATTTAAAGTAGCCGCAACACGCTACTATCTGGCAAAATCATTGTTGCACACAAAAGTGGCAACATAACATAAGTTATTGCGAATTGACATTGGCAGTGGCCATTAAATAAAACTGTATCTTAGCTCATATCCGATGACACATTATGCCAGTGTGATATGATGCCATTGTGAATATTTTGAATCCAATTTCGAATTTTGACGCGTGAAAAAGGTGAATGAAAGAAAAAAAGACGAAGTGGCAGTTTCTTTTGAAATTGCAAAAACAGCAACAGTGAGATGCAAAGAGAAGGAGAGAGAGAGAGAAAAAACGCAACAGTTACTTATGAACATATAATCGAAACTCTTTTCCGTGGAATTGGAAAATAAATGAAAGCGATAGACACGCGTGAAATTGTCGAACAAATCAAAAAGAATAAAAAACCTAGAAATCGCATGTCTTTTTTTCATATGTTGTACAGAAGAAATTGAAGCAAAAGTAGAGAAAAAAAAAGTCGAACGAAGAAAATAAAAATGATGGAAAAAGAGAGAAAAGCTTTTGATTTGCTTATCGATATGAGTTCATTATTACACAAATTTCGTAGGACACGGACCATCTCAAGCACAACATCGTATACGCAATACGCATACACACAATTTCAAATCCATTGAAAATACGTACGACCAAACCACACAAACACACATACACACACACACACACACACACACACACACACACACACACTCAATGTTACACAAAGCATAGCATTCACACATTTAAGGGCTTTTCACAGATAGACACGTGTCGTGTACGAGTTGTGCATTTCGTTTGGTTCATACGTGTGTCGTTCATCCAGATCGGAACAGAATATGAAGAATGATGAGCGAATGAAGCGGTACAAAATCCTAACCTTTATACACATCTTATGAATGGCATATCGATTCGATATATGTTATGATTGATACGGGAGGGAAAAAGGTCTCACGTTGATCTTTATCAAATAGTATCATAAAATCACGAACTGTGTGATATACCTCATTTTTATTGATTTATTGAAAAGCCAACACTTTTGTGGATTCGTTCGTGACTTTCAACAAACTACTTACAAAATTACCATTTTGAGGTTGAAAGCAAACTCATTTTTTTGGTCTTCCTCTTTCTCTTTTCATCTCTGTACTATATAAGCGAGAATACTACATTTCTGTGGAAGTAAACGTTGTTGGAATTATGAAGTCATTATTGAACTGATTGGTGTGGTTTGTATCTGGAGCATATGACTGTGATTGGCCACTTCTCGATGAATAATGTAAATTTGCTTCGTCTGATATTTGCCGTGAGCGAATTTTCCGCAATCGACCCCAAAAAATAACCTCATGATTATTATTATTATTTTGTTGTTGTACATTGCTGCGTATTTTCTTCACGAACAACCAACAAATGGCAGTAACGTTTGCGAAATATATATATACAGTCATGGACAAAAATGAGAGGACACTTCTCAATATTTTTTTCTGATCGTTGTAAAACAATCACTGCCACAGTTTCCTTATGCAACCATTTTATTTTTCATTTCGTAACAATGTCTACTAAGTATTTCAGTATGACTTTGGGCGGAAACAATATTTATTGTGTGGGATATGGGGCCAAATGTAAGCCATGCCATATTGAGAAGGGACTAAATTGAGAGGACAGTTTGATTTGAGGCAACGCATATTACAAGATCATCGATCATTGAAGACATTCTGCATAATATCTGATGTAGTCATGTGTGCTGATAATGAATATACCAAACAATCCAATTAACCCTCTTAGTTTCTGAGATTTTCGGCCGCCAATAGGTGGCCATCAACTCAGACTGTGGCCACCTCCATAAAAGTGGCGATTGCGCGCCATTTATGAATATCTTTCGAATGTGTTTGGTTGTGATTTTAAAGCCAATCAATAGACAAACAAAACGCACTTCTAACTTTTGGAATCAATCATGTGGTCTTGGCGCAATGTGGCTCAACGTATCGTGGCCGATGTTCATATTGAGCCGATTTTGGTACATTTAAGGTCATAATTCGAAAATGGTGGAGAATTTAATGTTCCTGTCTTCAGCAAAAATGTAGCCTATCTCAAGGGCGACAACTTTGCTCAACAACGCATTACTCTAAAATCATCGAGGAGCTGAAGAAAAGCATGATAACAATGATATTCAACATACCGACCGGCCTCTCATATAAACGTCCTATTGGAAATAGCTAGTCTATGCACTTGCATAAGTTGGGAATAGGTTTATATAGTTAAAAATGATCTGAAAATGAAGATAACTAATAATTAGATACCATTTGGTATGATATCAAGATCGCATATACTGATTTCAGGACAAGTCTCTTATACAAGATGTATGAGAGGCCGGCCAAAAGTTGTATATCATTGTCATCATGCTTTTCTTCAGCTCCTCGATGATTTTAGAGTAATGCGTTGTTGAGCAAAGTTGTCGCCCTTGAGATAGGCTACATTTTTGCTGAAGACAGGAACATTAAATTCTCCACCATTTTCGAATTATGACCTTAAATGTACCAAAATCGGCTTAATATGAACATCGGCCACGATACGTTGAGCCACATTGCGCCAAGACCACATGATTGATTCCAAAAGTTAGAAGTGCGTTTTGTTTGTCTATTGATTGGCTTTAAAATCACAACCAAACACATTCGAAAAATATTCATAAATGGCGCGCAATCGCCACTTTTATGGAGGTGGCCACAGTCTGAGTTGATGGCCACCTATTGGCGGCCGAAAATCTCAGAAACTAAGAGGATTTATTGGATTGTTTGGTATATTCATTATCAGCACACATGACTACATCAGGTATTATGCAGAATGTCTTCAATGATCGATGATCTTGTAATATGCGTTGCCTCAAATCAAACTGTCCTCTCAATTTAGTCCCTTGTCAATATGGCATGGCTTACATTTGGCTCTATATCTCAAACAATAAAAATTTTTTCTGCCCAAAGTCATACTGAAATACTTAGTAGACATTGTTTCGAAATGAAAAATAAAATGGTTGCATAAGGAAACCGTGGCAGTGATTATTTTACAACGATCAGACAAAAATATTGAGAAGTGTCCTCTCATTTTTGTCCATGACTGTATATATATACTATATACGAGAATGAACCAAAGTAAGCTATTAATGAGTGTTACCCTTGCATGATTAAATACACATGTGTTTTTGTTTTTTGGATGAAAGGAGAGATATACTATGAAACACCGATAACAAATTCTCCAAACGAGATTTAATTGGGTATTGTAATTTGAAAAAAAAGCTCAAAATGCTTGTAAGTCACATCGACTGGAAATAAAAATCACAACCCGACAAGTTCTCGTGTCGCAAGCAACATTCAATACCATTCAGTTTCATTCATGATGTTTTTGGAAATTGACGTATTTCCGTGAGAAAATCTCAAGATTGATTCTTTGACAGATAGTGGATTTCACTGAGGGCTACGATCAACATCAATTCCGGCCATCAAATTAAAACTGTCTTCGCACTATCCACAGCATTCTGTGCTTGCATCACAACAGGTCCATAGCCGACAAAGGAAGCGTTTGCACTTCAATATCGTTTTAATATGATCGTTGAATATTCATTTCAGCATTTTAATTAGTTCTCTAATTGAGTCAAACTGTCAGCATAAAACATGCAGCACCAATCGAAATTGTTCAGCATCAACATGTTTTTGCATCCAACTCGGCAAATAAATCAGGAATCAACAGCCAATACAGCAAAGCACTCATCAATTAAACATTCCAGAATTAATCAGAAAATGAGCGATTTCTGTTGGAATTTTAAATTATGAATTCTTGCACCGAATCCATGCACACACACAAAAAAACGGTTAATGCACAGAAAAATCGGTTTGAACATTTCAAGTTTATCGAACTGAATCGTCAGCTGTGTATGTGTGTGATTGTGTGCATCAAAATGTGCATGCAATAAATGGATTTATATACTAAATTGAAATGCGGTAATTTTTGCACTCTGTTCAGCCAGTTCATTGTGCAAAAACGATAAAGAAATTGTCGTGTATTGCAAATAAAAAGAGTTATCAAGCTGTTTTTTGAATGCATAACTTTTAACATACAAAAAAATTGGGTGAAAAAAGAATTGACTTTTCTAACATTTCAATTTCAAGTTCTATTTCCAATCTGTTTTGCGCCACTCGAAAAAATACATTCACGATTCCCAAACTATGACAAGTGTGCATGAAAATGCAACACAGACTCGAAACTTTCGTAATAGCCATGACTCTCTCTCACACACACCCACACACATCCATGCACACAGTCAAAGGGCAAAATCATGCTTAAAGGCTTTTTCAACAAAATGCGTTGAAACATTATAAACTGGACCAAATCAGGTTATGTGTGGCACATCTATACCATTTTCTATGAACACTGAGTGCTTGGCATACACACTGTAACCACATTTTCAATGTATTATTTTCCCTACAATGGAAATGGTAAAATATTGAATAAATAAAATGGTGAAGAACCATCCTCGTCTAATATAATGAAAATAATTGTAGTAAAACTAATTTGCACATGCATTCACAGTCACGGCTACAGAGTATCACAGTTACAGTTACAACCACCGACATTGAATTGTGGAAACTTAGCCATGTAGCACAGCTTATGGAACAAGCCGTGGTGAAATGGAAGAAAACAAGTGCCTTTTTTCAACAACAATAACAACAACAGCCAACAACAACAAAATACAAGATGCTCTCTTCGCTGACTCTCTCTCTCTCTCTCTCTATCGGTATCGAGTCACAGTGAAATTCATTTTACACATACTATATACTTACATATATTCACTAGTTCATCTAATGTGCCTGAACCAGTTACAACAAGTGCTAGAATATATCGAATACTAATATGAACATGAACCTAATGAACACTATGGCAACGTTAAAATGCATCATGTCCATAACAGTTGAGCAAAGATAATGTTTCACAACAAGAAATGTAACCGGCCATACACGCTCGCATATAAAGAGAAATGAGAGATTGCGAGAGAGAGAGAGAGAGAGAGAGAGAGAGAGAGAGAGAGAGAGAGAGAGAGAGAGAGAGAGAGAGAGAGAGAGAGAGAGAGAGAGAGAGAGTCAGAGAGTCAGAGAGAAAGAAAAAAAACGGTACACATACACAAAATTGAACAAGTTTAACACGAATGCATCGATAAGCGCACATTCAATGGATTGCAAGGCTTACAAAATATGTGTCGTCGTTTGATGAAAAGGATGCAGATGACATTTTATCTGTGCAATAAGCGGGACAGAGGCAAAAAGAAGGCTTAAATGGAATAAGAGAAAGAGAGAGAGAGAGAGAGAAAGGGAGAGGGAGGGAGAGAGCACAAAAAGTTCGATATTCCATGGAATGAAAGGTGCGCTCGGTATACTGTTAAAGTACCCATATCCTCATATTCCATAGTATTGCCATACATAATCGTTAGGTTCAACAGCACTTTGAATGGCATGGGGCTTGTGTGAAGGTGTTCATATTATAGTTTTAGATTAAGTTTCATCGATTTAATGCTTCTCTGCATCAGCTATTTGTTTCGAGATCATTGATAATTCTCATGGTTATTAGAAAGTTGATGTGTCGTTCAAATAATTTTCGATCGGACGGAGATCTACTGGATATTCCAGTGTTTTGTTGGTTTCATTTTTGTTTTCTTTGTTTCTTGTGTGTTCCCAACCATTTCATTATAAATGAAGTTTTAATATATGCTTTTATGTTTTTGCCGTCTGGTAAATGAGTCGCCAATCCATTATATTGTTGAATCTGAAATTGATGATCGCTATTCAGTGGAAATGGTATTCATTTTGTCTGGTGTGTGTATGTGTGTGTATTTGGATTTCTTTTTGTTTTTTATTGAGTGACATGTTCATTCATTGAGAATCGTTTTCGAGGCAAATCATTTGACAAAAAAGAAGAGAGAACCAGAGAGCAAAAAATAACATGAAACCGGCAACATTTTCACAACGACTTTTGCGTCTGATAAATTGCATATTTAATGAAAATGGTTTTGAAAACAAGTCGGCTACTAAACAACAAAGTAAATTTTCCATCGCATTCGCATCGCTCTAATATCCATAAATATTTTTACACAAGTGTATTTATTTCCCCAAAACCAAAGTCGGTTCCATTTGCACAAAACGCTTGACATATTCCCCAGAAGAAGAAAAAAAAACAACAACAAATAAACGAGAAACCGATTCACGTCGTCTCCATATTGCATTTTGAGAAATGAATATTTTCCTTCCACAAAACCAACAAGTTAAAAACTACAATTTGATTTTTGTTGATGTTACTGTGTGTGTGTGTGTTGTCGTCTATTTAGTGCTCAGTTTTCTTTATTCATGTGCAGTGAATATGTTCCATGTATATTTACTCAAATAATGCATTTGTAATGATACCATACAGAGAAAAGATTAACGGTGTTTAGTACACGAGACGCATCGTCATGTTTTTGCATTGCAAATTTGTGCAGATTACAAAAGTAATTTAATGTTGATTTTATATCTTTCATTAAATAATTCATGTTAGTTCTGTAGTTTGTGGTTGTGAGCGCGAGCGCATGTTCGAGTGTGCACACTGCACACTTTGTACAGAGTTTAACTGAATGAAAAGAGTTCCGAGAGTCGACCACTTTTGTCACTTTTACCATTTTTTTTTCATGTGTGTGTGTGTGGACTGTGCTAAGGGGTAAATATTCTATTGCCCTTTACAATCGGATTCTGTTAGTAGGGTGGACAATATATGCTAATATTGCTTAACATTCATTTTTGGCTTTTTATATGTTAATTCATGTGTGTTGACTGATGGACTGATGGAATCAAGCTTAGGCTTGTTCTTACGATGCTAATTCAGTCTCCTTCTTCTTCCTCTTGTTCCTCATCGTATACGCTCCGGGAACTATTACTGCCATTTTATCTATTCGTGGAACCGTGAAATGACAATTTAGCTATTCACCACGCATCACACACATTCCTATCAAATTAGTACATTGTGTATATGTAATACATATTATTATTGTGTATACTATATTGAAAATGCAGCAATTAGTTTTACCTAAATAAGAATGCTTTCGCTAACGATACGTTTCAATTTCACAATAACACAATTATAACAACAACTATTTCTCTCGTTAACGAATGATTATAACTGTTGGATTCACACAATCTTCCCGCGATGTTCTTGCTGATGTTTTAATGATTTGAAAATATCTTCGATTTTGAACTGTTAAAAATCTAATCGATCTAATGACTTAAGTCAACTTAATCATAATTATCTATAGAGTTGTCAACGAATAAAAATTCAAAATTTCGGACAATTTCGAACAATAAATACTGTTTGTTGGAAAGTGTTTTAATCGAATTTCTCCGAATTTTTATTTGTTGGCAACACTGTTTATGATTCGGAATAACTGGGATGACATGACACTGATGTTTCTCAGTGTTTTGCTATATATTTTCTGTCAGCATACCAACCCTTTTGGTCGGTCAACGGTCCACATTTCAAACGACCACAATCAGTGAAAGAGTGTCAATTGTCAAAAAAATTAGAGCGAATTGCCAGTTCATGCAAATGCATTGCGAAACCAAATACAGCACTTATCAAAAACGTGTCAACAAATGTTGTGACACCCTAGACAAGTATGTGTACAGAGTTCATACCCTACCCTCCTTTGCAAACACAAATGATATTCGAATGACACACAAGTAAATATGTAATGTATGTGCCCATTATTTATCGTGACATATATTTTAATTAAATAAACTGATAACGTCCAAATATTTAGGTATAAAATGAAACATACGAGAAAAAAATAAAAAATACAAAATAATCTTGTACATAAGGATAGAATGAACATTCGTGTTTGTTACATTTAAAATGAAAACATATCAGAAAATAATACTAAGATTCATGATACAAGCTAGATGACAACACGTAAATGAATTTAGTCGAACGAAAGAAAAAAAATACGTTGGTGAACGGTTGGTGAAGACGAAGCTTTCGTTAGATTGCTTTATCTAGTGAAAAGTTTCATTTCATTTTCTCTTTAACTTCGGTAAAATGTAAAATAGGCACCACCATATGCGAGAATGGGCAATAACAAAATGCCAACAATGTCGTCGATCGACGCAACTGTGGCATTCAAACTAAAATACTTGAAATTGGAATTCGGCGAACGATTATAATTGTTAGACGAAATTAAATTTTATCCAAAGCATGAATGAACCTAATGTTGACATGATTGTAATTGGGTTTGTATGTGAATGTGTCTCCGCCTTAAATTGCCTCGGTCTCTTGTTTTTTATGTGAAGATAATAATTCTAACTAAACGGTAATTAAATTGAGTTTTTTTTTATTACGATTCAATAAAAAAGGAGAAAAATTCGATGCTTTAGAAAAGTCATTTCAATGGTACGACGACACGATGAGTGATTCTTGTTTTGTAAAATGACATTTTACGTAATGTTTTAAGCCGAATCTCTGTTTTACGACCGAAAACATGAACTTTTCGCATTCATTCACATCGTATATTGTATCATAGTGTCAAGTGTGTGTGTGTGTGTGTGTGCTTGTCTTCAAAAGCTGCTATTCACTTGGTCACCATATCAAAGAGTCCAATCGGATGTGATCAATAGTAGATTTAAAGGGAATACTTTTAGTCCATTTATTATTTGATTATAATTTCTAAGGAGCGTATCCCAGGAAATGAAATTAAATTGAAGACAAGACAACAGCAGACAAAAAAAAACGAGAAGAAGAAGAAGAAAGAACGAAAACAGAAACAAAGAAACTTAGTAACAAAGTTCAATACAATGGTAAGTACGGTGACGGAGTGGTAACATCCGGCGTTGAACGGCGTGAATAAAAACGGTGCCTTTAACCAAAATTAATAGTTCCGGTTGCGGATAAAATGAATGCGCTTCAACTCATTCCCGTGCCGCTGTTTGTAACCCTTTCACCAAGAACCTGACCTCTCTTTCGTTCGTGTGATGAACAAGCTGGAAAATCTAATTTCCATGCTAAAAGATTTAGTACTTTGAATCCAATTTTAAGCGACGTGAAATAAGTTACCGCGCTAAAAGCTTTTCTCTTTTTTTTTGCTTCTGTAAAAAGCATTCTCAACAAAACGCGAATCGCACTCAACAACAACGCATCCATACCGATGGATTTGAAACACAATAGCTCACCGGAGCACAATTCGCAATACCTATACACGAAGTACGATATTTGTACAGACATTTTAAATCTTTCAGAATTGAATATTCATTTTGATATATGCAATTTTTGAAAAAATAATGGACAACATTTTACATATTTCAAAATCCATTTACTGTTCTGCTGCGTCATTATATTGTTTATCTTATGCGATTTGTGTTTGCCATAGCAGCAAATGCTAAATTATCATTTTTCTTTTCAGAAAATGTGTTTCACCTAATTTACTTTGCTTTTAAAGATCTAAAATAGATTTTAAAAACTTGTTAGAACGTATTTGTATCAACATTTTTCTGGTACTCAACGCGAAATGCGATTATTTGAAACAAAAGCACGAAAGTTAATTGATACCATTTGAGACAGAGATGTCGAAGGTTGAAAAACTCAGATGGAAACATGGGAGGGATATGTTTAATGCCCCCCGGGGGAAGGGGGGGTTGGCGAAAGGTCGGGCACTCACAAAATTCAAAAGTCCAGAGTAAAAAAAATGGGTCTTCGGCTGAAAATTTTATTTTGTATAAGGAACATTTACTTAGGGAGAAAAAAACTCGAAAGCGAACCAACGGAAATGCTCCGAGGGAGGGTAGAAGCTCAAATCTTCCCAAAATGTATGGCCGATTTGAGTTTAAAAATTCGAATTAAAGAAAATGTAGCCTGAAATTTGTGTTCGTGTCCGTTTTTTTCTCTCTATACAAAAATGAACATTTTTGTGTGCAATTGCTTAAGACGGTTACCAAAATATTTGAGTATGTGATAATGTGATACCTCAGTGATACCTATAAACGCACATTGGCCCCCAGAAAATTACGCTTCACTGATCACATGGCGCAGAATAAAAGGGAGCACCGAGAAAAACAGCATAAAAACGTGAAACGTTTTCATTTTATTTTCAATATAATATATTTTTTATGTCACTAATTAAATGAACCGATCACACCGAAAATCCGTTTGAAATGGCTCATACATTCTTTTTTTTCGTGTGTCGAAGAGAAACGACGAACAGACGATTTCGAATGACCCGAAGAAAATCTTGGGTATGTAACGCTTACCAAGTGCTCTCTCTCTCTCTCTTGGTGAATGAATACAACAACAACAAAAACGGACGTTGAAGATAGAAAATATTCGGGTGAACAATAAACACTTGGAACGACAACAACAAAGGTGGAAATAAAAAAAAAACATTAAAAGATTATCCAGTCCAAAAAGAAAACACGATTTGGCAACCGTTGGCGCGTAGCACACAAATAATTTTGATAAGAGAGTGCGAAATAAACGTAACGGTATTATAACGTTTTTCCTGTTTTAAACACTCTGTATATTTTTTTTTAGTGTGGAATCTCTCTCTCTCTCTCTCTCTCTCTCTCTTTCTTCTCCCTCTCTTTCGTGCTTAAGCACTGACCCCATTTTATTTCGTCTATTACATTAAAACATTGTAGCAGTCATGTTGATCCACACACCGTAATTATTGTGTTCGTGGACGGTGATTGTACGATGGTACGTGGACCATGCAGCATTTAACGCATCACACGAGCCACAGCAGCAAAAAAGGTGAGTGTACACAACTGCTAGGGGGGTCGGTCGGAGAATGAGATGTGGAGAGGAATAAGCACATACTCACTGGCCGCGAGTACAAACAGAATAATGAGAGCAAAAGGAAACGGAACCGGAAAAAACATGAAAAGTATACATGAAAAAAGGGAGAGCAGCAGTAGCAGCAAAAAAAAAGACAAATGATTCACAGGTAATAGCATTTGTGTTTGCCGCAATTCTACAGACGCACAAACATAAATACGAGTCGAATCTGCCGATAGCCTCAATATGGTCCATTTCGAGGAGAAACTATTACCTGTTTTATGTTTATAAATTTGGTTGTGTGTGAGCAGTGGTTGTTGTTGTTTTTTTCATATGCGTGTAAGTATATGGATCGCCCGAAATTGTCAACGTTGCAATAATAATAAATGTGATTGTTCCCTCTATTTGCAATTTTCATCGCCTTTACGAATCCAATCTGGCATACGATAAATACGTGCCCATACAGTTTTGTGCGTGTTTAATTTGCTGCAAATATAAAAAGATATAACAATTTTGTTGGCGTTGTTGTTGAGCAAAAAAAAACACACACACACAACCTCACCAAAGTGTGGTAGGCCTTTAAACTGGCCAAAAAGGGAATAGTATGGACATTTGGACATGGATATTTATGGGTTGCAAGGTTTTATTTTTGATACCGAACAAAACGAGCGAGAGAAAAAAGAGATTGTGAACGCACCAAATCTGACTGGCTTTTATATCACAAACCAGACAAAAAAAACGTTGCACCTTTTTTTGTTGCGTTTGTAGAGCAGCACACCACCGAGGAAAATTACCGAAAAATCATACTTTTTTCACATTGGTAAATTTCATTCTAATGTTTTAAGGCATTTTTATTCACTTTGAACTGGATATCTCATGGGATTTTATGAACTCTCATCATTTCAAATTGAATGAGTCGAATAGTAAATGACTGCATACGGAGCATATTTTTTTTGGGGCGGTGGGATTTCATTATATAGTTGATTTCAACTTTATTTAGTCGGAGTTTTTATTTGGATTGAAAATCGTTTTTGTATAATAAGGAAGAAACAATAAATATCCATCGTGCAACACATGTTCGCCGAACATTGTTCGGTTGGAATTCTGTGTAGAGTAGTTCAATCAAAATTGGAATAAAATCTCGAGGATGTCAATAGAAATATCGAAAGATCTGCTGGAATCAAGTGGAATTGATTGAATACAATGAATGTCAATATGGTTTTATCTAATGAAAAGCACATTTTTATTATCAACCGTATTAATTCAAACAATAAATTTGAAATAGATTAAAAACATTTGAGGTAAATGTTGCAACATTTGCATGCATTGCAGCTATTTGATGATGTAACTTTTCCATGGTCAAAAATACTGTTGTATGTCTTGTTGAATTGCTGCAACGAAACGTGATTGAGTTCGCAAGCGTATATGCGGTATATACTCTGCTCTTAATTGTAAGTAAATAAATAGTTACGAAGTCGGTTGGTACATCGACAAAGACACCAAAACCCTCAATCAGAATAAGTTAAATTTATATTTGATGTTTAATTAACATATTCGAATTGAAGGTAGTGGTATCAATCGAACGAGAGACGATGCTTTGCCGTCCCACATCATTTAACCACGAAATAAATACAACACAGCATTCGCGTAAATCTGACAATGGTTTGTTAAATTGGTAACAATGGTTTGACTGAAACAAGAAACGATCATATTTATTTACAGTTCTCTCTCTCTCTCTCTCTCTCTCTCTCTCTCTCTGTCTATCTCTGTTTATAAGCAAATATGTAAACGCATCCTGTTACCTGCTAACGAGCTATGTCTCACTTATTAACCATCCGGAACCACTTTAAACCTGTAAAATTTTAACGGTACACATATAAACCATGGGCTCCATAATTTTACGGTGTACATCCCTACAACCAGAAGCATGTAGATTTTATATTATTCATAAACAGAACAAAAACATACACACATCCAGTTTACCTGAGTTGCCAATTCCAATGATAAAATTTATCCACGCTGCTATAACCAGAGGCGCATGTTACAAAAATAATGTTTCATGGAGAAAAAAACAACAAACGGAAGAAATTAAAAATAAAAAAATTATTCTAACTGTTTTAACAAATTTGAATAAATACGCATCTGGTTACTTTTAGCTATATGCTGCGATACGATATGGTAAGTATTAGCGCCAGCACCAACTGATGATTACCGTGAGCCATCGAATCTCAGTGACTCATCCGAATTTTAAACACATGCACTGCACACACACACGCATCACCCCTCCGGTGTCTGCTCGCACATCCCGTATGCTTAAACCAAAATGAATGCACATTTAACTAAATGCAACTAAAGAAAAATTGTGCACACAGCTTATAATTGGAAAATATACATTCATCCAGTTTACCTAGAATTTGGATTAGCACGCGTGCAAACTTTGTCTCGGTTTCTCTTCCCTACTCTCTTTCTCGCCTCTCTATCCGTCACTATTCGTTCTCCATTCCTCTCGATCGTTGTGTCACTGTGTGACTTTGTAATTGCAGTGCGAAAATTTCATTTTGATGCAAATGAATGCTTGTTACTCTTAATTAAGCCGTATGCAACTGACGATTTAGCTTGAAGAAAGCCAACTATTTATACATCATCAAAATCCATGTCAACAGTGTGAGAGAATCAAAAGTTTTAAAATGAAATTGTAGCGTGTGAATAAATCTTGGGTTCCACCGAAAAACCACATATCCTGGGTGTGTGTGTGACGATGAAACAACCAAATGTTCAAATGTGTGCAATTTGGCGAAAACTACGAACAATGAAACCAAACTACATTTTGGTTCCAAAAAAAAAAAAAAAAAAATAACAAAAATAAAACAACAACAACAACAAAAAACCAAAATGATAATGTTTTTGCCTTATTCTCTATCAACACCAAATGCCACATTGCTTTCCGGCACTGTTTTGTTCCAAGCAATTTATGGTTTGAACTGTGTATTGCAGTTTATGATTAATGCATATTAATTCAGTTCCTTTTTTGTTGTAATTCTTTTTTCTTTTATCTTGAGATGACCTCAGCAAAGTTTTCTGATTGAGAAACATGTTTTTATTTTCTTCTCATATACATTTTATCCGTAGCAATGACTTTGCCAACGAGTTTGATAACACAGAAGAGAAAAAAAAAACAATAATACTATGGCATGGCTTTGTCAAACAGTCTGTTATCTCATCACATGTTCTGAGACATCGACAACCGCAACCAATATGCAAACAAATAAATGAATTACTGTGGGAATTTTTCTTATCAGTTTCTGGTTTTTGTTCATATCAACCGGGAAGTTAGTTTGAATGCGGTCGATACAAATGCCAAGTCACTTTTTCGTCTAAGAACGCATTTTTTTCCAGTGATTTCAGAAGAATCTTTTTGCAAACTTGTGAATTTTCAGGCATAAGAAATGTAAAGAAAAAAAATTCATAAGGAATCAGTGTGTGTGTCTAATTTCATGTTTGTATTTCCTTATTATATGTTGATGGATATACCGTTTTCGGTCATATGAAACATGTATTTGTATATGCAATAAAATTAACGGGTCATTAAGCCCTTTCAATTAATATTGATTTGATGATAAATACGACGATTATGCTGGTTTTACGATAAAATCTATTCGGGTGCATTGATGAACATTGTACAACTTAATTATATGTGACAGCAAGTGTGTTTGTGTAGCCGTCTCCAACGGTTTAGAGGAACTAAACAAACAAAAAAACACGATATAACACATTGTTAGGCGATTAGTAAGTTGGCGATTCCACTTCGCAGCATTAATGCAATTGCATTCACACGTGTGATTCAAAACCATATCTCAAAAGTCACCTGAAAATTGGAAATTCACAAAACTTTCATTTTAAATTCCATTAATAATAATAATAAAATCGAAGATTCATGATGGAATCGTCGAGCAAATTGAATTTGATCAGTTTCCAAGTTATACTTAGTTTTTGAATAAATTACTAATCATACATATTGACAATGGGATATTACAAATCTGATTCAATTTTCTTTTGAACAATCCTATGTAATTTGAAAATTTCCTTTAGCTATTTTGTGTGACAATTGAAGGTGGCGCTAATGAATGTTATCGAATTTATTGATCATTATGCCAAATTCATTCATTCGGAATCCAAATAGCCAAATAACCAACGAAGATGGCCATAGTCAATATGACTACATGTTGATATGTTTGAGATTGACTCTATATATAACGTGTACGTTAAAGCAAATGCTTAGAGTCTATATTGGTTTGAATTGATGAAACGGAGCAAGAGAGATAGAGAGAGAGAGTAAGACGCCGAGTGAATTGAATGGCTTTGAATATTGGCCAGAAACCTCAAATCAAGGGAGACGAAACAATCAAAATTAATTTAATTCTGAAGGTGGTTTTTGGATGGTTACAATGTCATAAAATCGAAATTCAGGCCATGCATATATTGATTATCACTTATATATATAGTATCCATCTGATCTGAACCGAAAATTATATGAATTACCCGCTCAACTCAAACAGGCCCAGTCATTTGAAAAGCAATAGTTGGCGCCTTCAATTGCTTGCTATCAATTTCATAGACACTTAAATGCACACACACACGCACGCACGCACGCACGCACGCAAACCGAAAGCAAGTTGAGGTGCGATATGCATGTATCTAAATGCCAATATAAGCATATAACAGCATTTTGCGTTTCATATCAATCAATAGAATGTGAGAATGGTGTGTGTGTGTGTAAATCGAAAAGTATATTTGGTAAATAATATTCATGTCGCATGTTAATAGAATATGCAACACAATGGCAAACACTGTTTCGGTTCATAACGTTTTTGGGATGCTCGTATAAGCCATTATTACAAAACAATAATTATAATCGTAACAACGCAACGGCAACCACCAGTAACAGTTTTCGTTGACTAACGTCAATAATAATTATATTATAACTCAGACAATAATATACATCACTGGGTGTGATGTAATGAGGGTTCGATTAACATCGAACGCATTAGTTCATGATCTTGAGAGGCTTACGGATCGATGAATGAGAGGAATGAAGAATGAGGTAGAGTGAGAGAGAAAGAGAGAGCGATGATATTGCACACCCTAATTAGAATGTAACGCTTCAATAGCAATCAGTATATATTTGGCCTTGAGCTTCAGCATCACAGCTAGTTTAAAATGATACTTTAGCTACATTATTATACTGAAGATCCTTTCTCCTCCCCCCTCTCTCTCTCGCACACACACACACACAATTTTACCCGCTATTTCTCGGCTCTTTCTCTTCTCTATTTGCAATTTATTTTCATTTGATGAAAATTCAGCGGCGCTGTTTCCATTTTCTTTGCATACTTGTTTGGATTAAATTATTTCTGCACTTAATACAATTATGAACATTGTACACTTATGTCACGAATCCAAACGAGAGATAGCATTTCTCTGTTCGACAGTACGTGTGTGGGTTTATTGAACAGAAAGTAAAATAGCTGCAAGCATTCGTGAGGCTTTTTTCTCTTTATTCTTTCTTTTTTTTTATTTTTGATTAACATCTTGAAGAAAATAATATTTTTTCATTGAGGTTTGTTTGTTTTTTCTTTCCGATTTCGGTTCTTTTTTTTTCCTCTGCTGTTTGTGTGCATTTTTCATTTTCATGCGCGAAATTGAATCTTTTGATTACATGCAGGCATTTTATATTTCATTTGTTACCATAGCAAAAAAAAAATTGTAATAGCAAAATGAAATCGTAAAAAAACCTCTCCAATTTCATTTGGAGTTTTGGTGTGTTTGTTGTGGTATTTGATAAGGCATTGATGGCAGGTGTTTAATTGGCTGCAAATTCAATGGATGCTGTGGAATTTATGAGATTTTCCGTTTCCGTCAGTTTTCGTTAACACAGAATCTGATTTTTGGTTTACTTTTGCTATTTCCATTCTTTTTCCCTACATTTATGGCATTCCATTGTAAAACATGCTCTCTCTTGCATGAAGAAAAAGAGAGAAAAAAAGGAGAGAATGAACTGAAAAAATGGCCCGGTGATGAACCGAGCACACACAATAATAAATTCGAGGTGGTAGTTATAAGTTTTCATACATTGTTAAAGATGACAATATTGCTTTATTTCTCGCTTGCCAATTTTTTTTTTCTTTCTTCGCTCCATTCTTTGTTGTTGTTTTCCTTAGTTGTTAAACGAATGGCAATCATTTCTTTTGTCGTGTCAGGCCATTTGATTCTTTTATATGCGCCACTTTATTCCGTGTATTGAACGTCGCAAGTATAGTCATAAATTTCCGTAATCAGAGACGACAGCAAAAGCTCAGCATCGATGTGCTCTCATCGTCTTCATTTTGCTGTCGCATGCATAGTATTAGTGTGTATTTGAGTAATGTGTTTCAGTAAGATGAAGTTAGATGGGTAGCACATGATTCATTTCCATCCGTTTATTTTAACACATAATTTTAAATGGGAAAATTTGTTTGAATTTTTATGTGTGTACGAGTGATAGACGTGTGTGTGTGTGTGTGTGTGATATAAAAAGCGTAAGGCTAGAAAGTCTTTGCCCAAACCCTATTCAACCATTGCACTTTCTAAGCTCACCCAGCCCACACATTCACTTTGTCCTCGTGTGTTTAACGCTCAGCACAGCGTCTCTCAATTGGAATGCGACAATATACGAGAAATGACTTTATGATGAACCTGTCACCATCGGGATGCTAGACTTTATTTTTTTTTTCGCTAGCATTTTTAGCTCACTATGTTCATTTCGTTATGGCAGTGCATAAAGAAATAGGCTTAGGTCCGTCAGATTTGACAGCTCACGAGATATATACATACACACATACAACTAGTAAAAAAGAGAATGAAGTGAGACAGAGAATCAACGACGGGGGAAAAAAATGAAAAGAAACGCATAGCGAAAGCTAGCTAGAAATATGTTACAAACGGTTGGCCGAACGAAAGAAAGTATTAGTGTTATGATAAACGATCAAAACTGACTTATTTTCTACGGTACTTTCGCATTGGGATGTGTACGAACGAATCATAATATACTCACCATAGAATATATAATACAATATATTACGACTCAAACATTGTATGCAAACAACCCACTTCTTATTATCGTTTGCATCTTTAGTGCTTTGCCGTTTTCACGATTGTTTTCTTTTCGCTTCTCGTTTCTCAGTTTTTCTGTGTGTATATTCCGTCTTCTTTTCTCTTCTTTTTTTTTGCCATCGTATTTGCATTTTTTGTTTTGTTTCTTTTGTTGACACTGTGCCGTTGCTATTTTATGACTTATATTTCGAGTCGTTTCGCCGAACGCTATGTGCGTTTTTTTTTATTCATCTTTGGGTCCAACTTTAAAAGCATATATTCGATTCAATTGAAAGATTTGTATTCACGCTGTGTAAGCATTGTATAGTGTACACTGAACACAGTCTGTACACACTCAATAAAATGAAATAATTTCTTATGAAGTAATAAAATATGTAATACTATTGCTTCTGTTCCTGATCCCGCATTCCCTTGTCCCCATTTTCAACCAGTTTCACCAGTGTTGGGTGTGTGTGACTTGCACCAAACCGCACGCAGCACAACGTATAGCATGGCACCTGAATCAACACCGAGAAAACGAAAGAATGAACAACGCCGAATACAACAACAACAAAAAAAGACGAAAGAAAGAAGAATTGTTGAAGCAACGAAATCAGTGAAGCAGGTGAAGTAATACTACATGTGGTGAAGTTGGATCAAAATGTTTAAAAATGATGTTTTGAAGGAAAAATTGCATGAAAAGAACAGAGACATTGAGGTGCGGGTAGGGAGGCGGGAGCGGGGGGCCTGGAAAGAAAGAAAAATGGAAACGGGAAAAGGGCGTCTCAAGTGACAAAGAGTATTATGATGATAAATAGTACATATATATTGTTGTTAACGCTTTTCGCTGCCATTTTTTGTGTCAGCTACTCTACTCGTGTGGCAGATTTTTTTTTTCGTTCGTTTCGTATGGATACAAAAAAAAGTATATATGAAATGCCACCGTGTTTTTGTCTTCTATGTACTTGCATTCCCCCACACTCAATGTTTTTGTATAGTGCGATAAGATAGCAATGGGTTTATAACACTTGAAGTCAAGTCGATTCATTTTATTTTATACTTTTTTTTTACTGGTCTTTTGTTAAGCCATTTCCAGCAACTGCCGAAACAACCGACAATTTATGTCATAATAAAGCACAATAACTCAAACAGCAGGTACAGAGAGAGAGAAAAAAAAGAGAGATACCGTATACCAGAGAATAAGCCAAATACGATAAGCTGTGATGTTTCTGCTCAATTCGAAAACTGTTCACATTTTTATTTATTTGTTGTTGTTGTTGTTGCTCTGTACACTTTTTGTTCGTTTAGTTGACGGTCGGTCCTAAAACTCACCTTTGAGCAAACTCATATGGTTGTCAGTACATACACACATCTGCATTACAACAAAAAAAATAACAACAACAACATGTATACCGTTGTACCCTCGAAATCAACGCAAGCATTCGTTTTGATTTTCATAAACGACCAACAAAACAAGACACAACACCAACACAATTTAACTTCATTACTGTATGTTGTACATAAAGAAAACAACTGCATAAAAATGGTTTCAAAAATTATGAATTTATTTTTCCCCCATTGCTCAATTCATACACACACACACACACACACAAACAGAAAACAAGTTGGAAAATTGTCGAGTTGAAAACTACTTGTATTCGATTCCCATTTTAAATCAATTCAATTCGATAAAATATAAAATTTACTTGGTGGCCCGGATTACATGTTGTACAGCAGCATCTTGATGGGACTTTTATTTTTCCTCTATTTTACGCTTCAGTTAATATCCATTTTATACTCGTTCGATTGTGATTTTCTTTCATTTTGTCAATGTCGATTTATCGAATAGTCCAAATAATAATCGGCCAACTATTATCTTTGCTAACGATTGCTTAACAACAGCTAAAGCGATTTTGATGCCAATTCAACAACATAAAATACTGTCTTCGGCTAGTTTGGCCTGAATGCGACAATATCAAAATTTGTTGCGATTTTACTCTCTTGTTCGTCTCTATCTCTTGTTGTTGTTGTTGTTTCTTTTTTTCTTGCTCTGTTGTTTTGCTACTGATGCTGCTGCATTCATTTCACTGCCTCCGTTTTTCGTTCGATGACTATATACGGGGCTTTTTATGTGTAAGCATGAGTTGTGTTGAGTGGTGCAGCTATTGCAAATACCGAGGGCGTTGCAATTTTTTTGTTACTCCTCAATTCGATCTGCGTGTATGCACTTCGATTTGGATTTAAATGAACAAGTCAAACTTATTACTTCGAAATCGACAACAAACTTTTATTGCTGGCGCATTCGAAAAGAGAAAATTGTGAAAATCGCAACAACTGCACATTTTACTCGTTTGCCATGCTATACCGAATGACAGAAGAGTAAAATGGCAACAACAACAACAACAAAAAACGGAGGCGAAAACTTTTCTTATACAATTTATCGAATTGCCGATGAATAAATGACTGTTTTGATTTCTTTATGCAAGATCAAAAAGAAAAACTTACGCCAAAATGCTCGCGTCTGTCTCTTTCTCTCGCATTTAACACGCATATATCCATAAACTTGCACATCATTTCACTCTTTTTATGCGTTTTATGGGAAATAATTTATTTATTGCTTAATTTGTGTTCGACTGTCACTTTGCAATAACTCTTAATTACAACTTGGGATATATACTTCGAGACATTTTGCCAACAAAGCAAACTTTCGAGAGAGAGAGAGAGAGAGAGAGAGAGAAGGAGAGAAAGAAAGAAAAACGAAAATCGTATACGTACGGCCTCGATATGCCATAAAATCCATTGAGCCAACCGAGGCCTCGGGCATGCTGAACAGTCATTCTTATTTCCCACTAATTCACAGTTGACATTTTCATCGTTGTAAAATTCTTTTAAAAATAAATAAATCGGATTCGGTTGGAATGCGTACGGTGGTGGCAAGAAGGGAAAAGATTTGTGCGCGACTTGGTTTCATCCTGTGTAATGGTTACATGCCGGTTAGTATGGGAAAAATTGACAAGTTTGTGGTCATAAAAGCCATCTTGATCATACACAGGCGAGCCATACGAGTGGCGAGGACCCAAATACATGTTTGTGAAATAGAGAATTTGATATTCGGTTTACCATGGGCGACATGGGTGTACACATTCTACGGGCATAACAAACGTTCAAGTGCATTCCCTGCAGATTTGAGTTTTTATTGAAATGGTTTATCGCGTTATTTGTGCACCCGATGGACTGGCATCGTTCATCACATGCATACAAACACACACACACACACACACACACAATCATACACTCAGTGTTGTTAAAAGCCGTTCGGTTAGCTCCTCAATAGACCAACAGTCATATTCACTCGAAGTCGTTGGCTCAAGTTGTCGTACGTGCTTCATTAATGGGGTCAAACACAACAAAGATGTGGTCAAACGAAAAGTCGGGCATCATTTAATCCGTGACATCGTAAACATTGAGACAGCTTAATCGTCTTAATCACGAAAGAAATGCTCTGCCTGTTCCTCCACTTGTACATTAGAATCACTCATTCTACCCATGCTCATGCCCATGCCACCCCTATCCGCCCTCCGTTCAAACATCAATAACAGCAATGATTTTTTTTACACATCAAATAACTGACAAAACATATTTGTCGCCCGCTTAATTCGAGCTTTCACTTGTTATTTTAGACTTCGTTTGTTCGGCTTGGCCATATTTTCTCTTCGGTTGTTCGTTTTCATCTTATTTCGCATTTGTTGTTGGTAGAAATGTCATTTCTTTTTTGTTTGCGTCACATCCAAAGTGGGGTCTGGTGAGTCATAGATACAATTGGTTTGTGAGAGAGCATTATCTCGTTCAATCGATTTGAGTCTGTGTGTCACATGACAGCTTTATACGATAAATAAAACTTAATCTGCGGCAACTCAATAGATTATTCTAATGAATACTTTGATATCGAAAGAAAGCTCTGAATGTTGATTTTGTTATGGCAATCACATTTAACGCTACATAAAATGCAATAAACTCACGCTCTTTGTCTCCTTCTTTCTCGTTTTTTTGTTTGTTCAATCGGCTCATTCGCTGACCATTCACCAACATAAACCGTGAATCCTTTTCCTATTTCTGTTCTCCAATATAACAACAAAACAATGATTTTTTTTTCATTGTTGTTGTTGCTGTTGTTGATGATATCAATACGAGTTCGTTGCGTATGTATCACGGTGTCTATCGGATAGATTTGTCTGTTGACCAAAAGCCCAAAAAAAAGTATTTTCTCTCGCTGCAGAAAATTGTAATTGAATAAACGCTCCGTTATGCATCTGGCTAAAAAAAGAAGAATAAAGAGCGAGAGAGAAAGAGAGATGGCATGAGAACAGCCAATGTTCGTCATTTGCTGATAAAACCTGTTTCAATGAATGAGTGGCGTAAAGTGACGATGATTTACATTTTACCGTTAGCAAAAGACCCGGTTATGGCAAAAAGTGGCAAATAAAATCAAAATACTTTTGCAAGTTTGATATAGAAGAGAGACGGAGATGATGACTTTTTTTTTATACATGTGTGTGTGTGTGTGTGTGTCAGCATGTGCGGGCTGTGCGTCTGAATGTTTATCACATTGCTCACTAACGCTCAACATCGAGGAAGCGTTTATTTATGCAAAGAGCCAACAGCGTAATTGGAGACTAAAAACTGAATTTTCATATTTACGCTTCAACATCGGCACATTAATGGAAATTTGATTGTGCATCCCGAATAAATGAAATTATCGTTTGGACATGAACAATGTTAAAGCGTTAGCGTGATTATTGAAGTTAACCACTTTTACCGCATAAAATACATACCGAAACGATGTGCCTCCGAATACATTTGCACGAAAAATTCAACGATTCAAAATCCAGTTGAGAATTTTCCACAGGATTTGGCAATTGAACAACAATCTACCACTTAAAATGGTTCGTACTTGGCGCACCAAAAACATCAAATCACGTGAATATTCAATCCGAGTGAAACTCGAACATCCGTTTGACCGTTAATGATTAAAATAATGAAAATATATACGTTTTTTGTTTCTCTCAAATCTAAATTGAGCTTCGGAATGAAATTGACACGATGAACATCAATTGTTCAATCGATTCGAATGTCTATCACACAGTTTCGAATTCCGTTGATATCTCCAAAACAATACACACACATGCATTTCAATTGATAAATGAACACACACACACACACACACACACACACACACACACACACACACATACGCATCTGAATGATTCTTGTGTGACCCAATCCAATTCAATCTCTATCGCTCACTCTTTTACACTCGTTTGTCAATTTCATTCAATTTCACATTGATGCACATTTTCCAATGTACGTTTCACTACCGAACCCAAAACATCGGAAACATACAACCGTACGCACATTATGTTCGGCTGCTATTTAAAATATTTTCAAATCAATGATATCATTTTCAAACAGAAGAGATTCAAAGCTATTTAATTTCGAAAAATTACATACTGTTCAAAATGCGATTGAATTCGTTTAATTAAACCGTATTCTCGCACACACTCGACACACACACACACACACATACGCTCTTTCATTCGACGCACACCATAGCCATTAAGCACATAGGGTTTATGCACACATAAAACCCCAGGTTTAAATTTTTTACTTCAGCCTCACCGAATTGGCGGGCACTGTATGTTAACCGAGCTTTTGTTTCATTTAGCATTTCATCAAATATTCACAGCGGGATTATATATGCGAGAGTACATTCATTATTTGGAATTTCACATAATAAATTATAGACTTATATGCAGACAATTATTATAAGATGGGCCTCCAGGCGAGGATTGCACTCATCTATATATATTCGAGTTTTATGATGATTTCAGATAAAGTGTTCTTTTGATGCCTGCTTCAGATTGATTTCAATCTGTGTAAATCAGCTCACATCAGCACACATCAATGTCAATGTTACTTTTAGCAATCGAATCAATGTTAATTCATAAAATCTCAAATCATCTTATTCACTTTTGAGCTGATAAACCAGTAAAACGGCGAACAAATAAATTCGACCGAAAAAGTAATCCAAAAATCAATCTCAATCGCAAAAAAAACGTAATTTCCATTGAATTTCACATTTAAATGGTTTTTGAAAGAAAAAAAAATGATAAAGATTATTTCTTAATCGATCATGATTTCGTTCGTGTCACATCCAATCGTCCCATTCAAATGTGATCAAACAAACATTTTCCACGAATGAAACCATCCATCTGTCACATCATTGTTGGACAGACCAGAACAGACCAATTCAAAAACTATACACTTAATCACTTAAACGAGTTGCCCATATCGCTATTTAATCTAGCTGAGCAAAAATCCACCCAAAATCGAAATAATTCAGTTTTTGAAATCAGCAACCGTATTATATAATATTATATTCAATCAAGCCAATTTAATACGGCGAAATAGATGGAGAATACCATAGCGGTAACGGGTATTAAATGAGTCATATTTTTTTTTTGTTTGGTTTGGGGAGCATTCTCTTTTGTACACATTACAACAACTTGAATGGCGTATAATTGCTTTTAATTAGGAGCGCTAAGTTTAATTACATTTATTACTACTGTGAGAGATGGGAATATCGTTCGAAAATAAATTTAATTACGTATTTATTACTCCGTGAGCGACTCAATTGAATCAAATGCACACACACACATACACTTATTCGTACGCCATTTTCTCTCTCTCTCTCTCTCTCTTGCTGTTTTACCTCTTTTTCTATCTTCTCCGTTCGGTTAATAGACATATCATGATAAAGCACTTCTTGTGTTGTGCGCTACGCTCACGCCATACATCGATAATTTTGTGAGCAACTAGAAAATGTTTACTCCTTTGAAAACCGAGCGCTTACAATTAAATTCATTTCACTCCATTTGCCTACCATGTTTACAGCCAATACACATTGTGTATGCCGCGATACGCGCGTACACCATCCGGCACACGGTTTATCATATTCATTTGGCCGGGCTCTTTATACTCCGTGTATGTTGTTGTTGTTGCGTATTTTGCCATAGTATATTGTTTTGTGTGTGTGATTTTGTTTTTTTTTTTTTTATCCCATAAGGAGTACGTCAATGATGCGCATTGTGTTGGTGCTAAAAGTGATATTAATACATGTGTATATTATATGGTGCCGTTGTAATACTGTTACAGTGACAAGATAAAACAACATGACAGTATGAGATTCAGATTTGTTCACTTGCTAATTCAACCCGGCTTACATCGCGCTTTCTTCACATCGTTATGCCAACCGTTTTTACCTTTGAATGCCGCGAGGTTAATACATTTGAATTTTCACATTTGTATTCAAAATCTCATTACAACACATTCACCGGAATGAAATTTTATTCAAATGTGTACGATACATATAATATTTTTGGTTTAGTTGCATTTTGGTACAGCGTATACACACAGGGGCTAGGGGGTAATAACGAGACATTTTCGAATGGATTTTGAAGAAAAATAATAAAACATGTGGATTTGACATGATTTGAATGAATACGCGTGCATAATTGTGAATTCCGGTGAATTCTGGTGAATTTTTTTGGTATCATAATATCGAAATTCACATGTTTCAAATGCAAGTGCCGCAGATCAGTAGCAATACACATACTTTGCTACTTCTCGTTCAAGTAAGTAGTGGAGCTGTTACTACTAGTGGTACTAGTCTTCACACTTATGAAAAACTGCTATTATAGTGGAGCTCTTCACAACTGTGTGTGCAGGCAGACACGAAATCACCAAAATTCAGCAGATTCACAAATATTCAACGATATGCACTGAATTCAATGAATTCACCATCGACAATTATGATGATTTTTTGTGAATATGAGTGAATTGGAACGTTTCTTTTTCGATTGTTAATAGATTCCGTGAATATGTGTGCATTTTATGAATAAATTGAATGTTATTACCCCTTAGCACAGGGGAGTTTGGGATAGGTATTTCATAAATCAGATTTTTTTTTCACCCAACCCAGAAAAAAATATTTTTTTTACTGTAAACTTACATTTTTGGTGGGAAAAAATCTAATTTACAAAATATCCATACCATATTTCCCTGTGTGTACGAATGCGCTGCACGAGATAGTGGAAATAGAACTGATAAACAAGCAGGAAGGATGGAAAGTAATGAGCCAATGGTAATTTCTTGGTTCGTTTTATTATTTTTCTCTATTTCTTAAGCACACCCAGGTTCATTCATTGTAATTCGTAAGTCCTTTACACTGTCAGGGCATTGTGATGATCCTCAACGTATCTTGAACACTTCTTCGCTAAATCGAGTCAAGTGACACGACATTCGGTGTGATTCAAATCATGTAACAGTTGAATTTATCGTGCACAAATTATGTCAACTGAAAAATGGAAGTGCTTTGACTTTTGATCTACGACTCCTGTTTATGGAGGGAGGGCAACAAAACACCGTGGAAAATAGAGAGAGAGAGAGAGAAATAATTCAAATGAGCATGAGTGAAAATGTCTGTTTTTACCCAGAGCTCTGTGGCTTGGAAATTTTGTATTAGTTTCTCCTCGAATAATTAGTTTGCATGCTCGTTGTTGTATTACAGTGGCTCGTAAGCTCAATAAATATCTATTTTTTTCTCTGGTTTATTTCTATAAACTTTAACCTACGTGCCACTGTAATTTTCACATATATATATATATATAAATATATATATATCTCTACGTACCTTTGTCTCTCATCCATTCGCTAGTATTTATCTCTTTCACGGTTTTACACATGAACGAATTCCTTTTTGGTGTGGGAAATGCAAACTTTTAAGCAATTTCAAAAATGGAAAACATTTAAATATTCGAATGCGCATCAAGTTGAGCATCGGGTTGGCACCAGGGGTTGGCACTCTGGTGTAGTTCTGGTTGCTTGCCGTTGATGATGGTGAACAAACACCCACAAAAAACGAACGGATTATTACAAAATAAACAAAACGACACACAATAAAACAATATCTGCATATAAATAATAAATTGTGATCTGCTCGGTAGTGTAGCTTCGTTCGCATTCTTTCTCTCTCTCCCACTCTTTCTCCCTCTCATTGTCTCATCCTATTGGGTTTTTTGGTTTTTCACCTCACCCGTGGCCTGACGGTGGTGGTGATGGTGGAGTGTGAGATGCAGTTATTCCTGGTTGCTTATTTCTCATTTGACAGTGTTCAGCATTTTATTGCTTTATTCAAAAACATTATAAGGGGACGTGCTCTGCATTTTGTCTTTTCAGTTTAATTTCCGACCTTTGTATTTTGCCAACAATGAAATTCAAACATTTTGTGTTTTTGTATTCAAGCGATTCCGTTTGGTATTAAACGTTTTGGGATAACGAAAATCGTGAGCGAGGAGAGAGTGAGAGAGAGAGAGAGAGAGAGAGAGAGAGAGAGAGTAGCATAGAGCATTTTCCGGACATTTTGGCTACAACCAACTGATACGGCCGTCTGTACTGCTATATAGCGAGCAATTGCTTGGCAAAAAGCAAAACTCATTTCTATATCGATATTTTTAATTTGTTTTTATTTGCTTGGAATCTCGATAAGCGTTCAATAGTTATAACTCAAAAAGCACTTGTGTTGAGGATTTTTGAAATCGCTAGAGCAAAATGTACAAGCACGTTAAACATCCATATTTCAAGCCACCTTGGACCTGAAGTGTTACATAACTGTGGATGTTTGGATATTTGCTTTCAAAAACGCTTTAGATATGCTCATCTTGAATCGGATGCTGTTGGTGCTGAGATTCTGTAAATATTTCAAATTTTTTACGGTGTGCGTTTTCTTTGAGTCGGATTTTGAGAGAAAACCCAATTTTTACGACGCTCACATTGAAATGTGAAAGAAAACCGTCGCTCGTTGACTCGAAGTGTGAAAAATTCCTTCATTAAGAGAAAGATTTCGAACATTTCGATGCTTAATATTGGTTCTGTTGTAGAGTCAGTGCTCTTGATTTCGATTAACGACTCGAATTTCGACTGAAAAACACCAGTCACAGTATTTTTTGCACGAAACCAGCACCAGTATCCGTTTCTATTTCTGGTTTGTTTTTGTTTTTTTTTTTTAATTTTAAACTTCAATGCTACTGGAATAGCGTTTCCATTTTCCAAATCATGCCAAGTTTAATTTTGTGATCTTTTTAGCGGCTTAACAGCAAAAGTCAATATATATCAGTGTTTTGTGTGTGTGTGTGTTTCAGAGGCGCTTTTGTAATTTGCACATTTGTATGCATCGAAATAACGGTTCGATTGATTCATCTATCATTCAACTTCTTCCTGTTGCCTGTTCGTCCGTGGAGAGAAAAGTCGTTGAGCTGAAAGAAACCTTCATACAATTTCATCGATGCTGCCCCTCTACGAAATAGGCAACGAATACAAAAATCACCGTGATTTAAGTGAATGTAGTTTGTACTTGATTCTTGATTTGAATGAAAATTAGTTTGATCGTGTGTAATTATGTATGCTCCGCAATATTCGTTCGCCGGTATTTTCATCAGATCAATCATTTCAATTGAATAGAGAGAAGAAAGAAAGAAAAAAAAAACCAATACAAAGGCAACAACGGTACACACACAAAAAAATAACTACGACACCGAAGCAAAAGTCAACTCATATTAAATGGATGGCAATTGGCTGCTTTGTATGCAGATTCAAGCCAAAGCTACTCCAAGATTTTATTGGTCGAAACTTTTGAATTTAGCTAAATTTTCATTTATTCTCTCCCGATTTCGATTCGAGTCGTTTGGTGTTTTGTTGCTTCACTTGCTTAAAATTTTGCTGTTGTGCTCGCTCATTTCCGAGCGACTTGCGACGTGTTGTTGAGGGGTTTGGTTGCATTACTTGCCTTTCATCCCATTTCTTCATTCGTTACATTTCATACAACAACCATTTGTAATCAATCTTTCGCTCTTTTTTTTAACGCTCTTTTTTTTATGCGTTCGCATGTTCTTTTCCTGCATCATTCTCTTTCAATCGTATTATTCTCGCTTTTGGTTCATTGATCCCTCCGGTTTTTTTTTCTCTCCGTCTCTTATTTTCCTCTCACTCTTGTTTCGTCAATTTTGACGATTACATCTATGCATCCATACAAACGCAGCTTTCAAAGTAGCTATCGGTAATTTATGCGATTATAATGCAGAAAAAAAAAATAGGAAAATGATAGAATGGAATCGACTTCGCAACGGTGGTATAGCTAAAGAATTGGTAACCATGCTCAATAAACACACACAGCGTGCTTTTCCATTAGAAATGATCGAGAAAGAAACACACAACACAAGCGCACGCCATCGATGTTTTCGCCGAATCAAAAAAAGGAAGTGGAAAATAAAAAAGGGAAATACAGCTTCAATAAGCCAACGAATGAGGAAATGCTGAACTGAAAACAATGTGAACATTCTTTCTTATATTATCCATCAATTTAATTCATACGATTGGTCGCAAGTCGCTTTCATGTTTGATTCTCTCTTGTTCTTCGCGCATTTCGTATTTTTGCCAATATCAATGGATAATTTAAGTTTTTTCCTTCACTTCACAAAATGCTATTACATTTGATCGCTGAGAAAGGAAGTGAAACGGAGAGAGAGATATAGGATGTGAACCAGCGAAAGAAAGAACAATCAAAGATTCAAATAACGTAAAATACATTCGACACAAAAAGCATACAAATGATAAAAAAGCGCTCGTATATCACAGATCAAAACCAAAATGGTATTAAGCAAACGCGTAGTTGTTTTTCCGTAACGTATTTAAGCATTGGCTAACCAATAATGCGTCTCTATCAGATGTTTGACTTTAATATTCGTCAAGCACCTAAAAGCACGTTTGTGTGTGTGTGTGTGTGATGAATTTTGCTAGCACAAAAAAAACGAATCAAAAAATGGTCATACTGAATGAATGCTCATGGTCATCGATAAGTTCAATTAAAATGAATTAAAATGACCATTTTGTACGCAATGAGATAATGAATATCGATTTCGAACCATTCCATTGCTCTTTTCACTTTGAATGTAGCTTTGAATCGAATCGCTTTATATCTATAAAGAGTATGATGCTTCGATTTCAACATTTATATTCGCGACCAAGCCCAAGGAGGCCAACAAATCTTTTTCGGCGCAATGCACATTTGGAATGTATTCGGCACCGAAAACATGCTCATGCCATACATTTTGCAAGTGTGCCAAAGAGAATTGTAACTATCATAAAATTGGAAATGCAAAGAAAAACTGTGCAATGAAAAAGGAGAACGATGAAAGAGATCGCCTCGCTGCAAAAATTACACAAATACTTTTGCATCTCTATCGTTATTGGTGCAAAATGTTTTGTAAGTGATTAAGATTTTCGATTGAATAAATTTAAATTCGTTAATTTTGAATCGATGAAATATAGCTCAAGATATTTTCAGTGATTTCGTCTGGCAATCAATTTCAAACAACAACAACAAAAAAAAAACAAATGTTTACATATAAAATATTGTACCAATCAATCATAGTTAAATTGATTCAATTTTATGACATTAATCATACTTGAAATTTATGAACAAATTTTTGGTCAAAGGTGATTTAAAAACATGAGCTGGCACTGGTTCGATTATCATTTCATGTAGCGCCATACACACACACACACACACACACATAAAAAATGGTACATTGGAATACTAAAAAAAAGAGGAATTGTAAGGGTACCATCGTGTCTACGTACACTTGGTGATGCCATACGCGTATTATCGTCATCATTACATCATTTTTGATGGTTTAGCTGCCGGTGCTCGAGCGTAGTCTTGTTGATAAAAGAAGAAATAATAGAAGCATAAAGAGCCAAACCATATACATTTCTATATCCAATTCATTCCGACAACATGGATAGTTTATAAATGCACGACAACACATTTTGTTCGGTCTCCATTTATCGTCTCCAGGCACACTCGATGAAGGCATTTGACGTGCTCAAAATTCGAAAGGGAAATATACTTTACTAATCGAATCACCACCACCACCACCACCAGTATCGATATAAAAGTTAAAGGAAAAATGCCAGAGACGAAAGACACCCGACGATAAAAGCAACAAAAAAGTGCAGGGCAAAATGAAAAAAAAAAAAAAAATACATATCGGCGCAAAGACTGATGAAGCACTACAGGGACAGGCGGGCAGGCGAATAAAAAAAAATAGAAGAAGAGAAGCGAGAAAAAAAATGGAAATATATCATTGAAAGTGAACTATAAGCGGTACACGACTTGCAAATGTTTTGTGGTTGCAAATAGACCTTGTCGACAGAAATGGATCGTTTCAAAAGCAATTTGGTTGAAGGAGAGTTAGAGAAAAGAAGAATGAAAAAAAAACCTGTATACCGTCGGTTGCTATACTTGATTTCCATCTTCTAAGTGCGTTGGATATTATTCGCTCAGGTAAATGCGACAATCAGTACACAACGGGCACAGACATGGAATCATATACCCTGCCATTTTTGTCGACCGAATTGATTTCATGGCTCTGGTCGAACTGATTCCATTGAAGATAAACATAAAAATAACCATTTACTAGAGCTTTCGAACCGAAAGAGAGAGAGAAGAGCAAAAAAAATACAACCTTTCGTTATTACATTCAGATCAAACTCCTTCCCGTCATTACCGCAACGTAGCATCGTATCAATTCGTCCATGCAAAAAAAAAAACACATTCTCATAATTATGACTTAAGTTTATTCACTGCCATAACGAAACAAGTGAATTGATCTGGGACTCACTATAAAGGCGCTTTATATTCCAATATCAGTGAAGCCAGCATCGTGTTTGTCATACCGTTGTTATTTTAAAACCAGGACCGAACCCATTACCATCCACTCTCAATGCTTTTGCTCGATGCCATCATAAGTAAATAAATATTGCTATACGAATTCTTCGTAGAAAATGTTGAAAGCAATTCAAAAAGCTAATTTTACAACACCTTCAGAGAGAAAGCGAGAGCGAGAGCGAGAGCGAGAGAGAGAGAGAGAAAAAAAACACTTCAAAGTGAAACCACATTACTCGTTTAAGGCTGTTGCAATATTTTCATGACACCAATGGTGTGGCAATCATCACGATGAAACACAGAGTAAAAAAAAGGATCGAAACTTGAAAACAAAACAGCAAAAAAATATATATATTCAAATTCTTTATTTTAAATTTTTAACGCTTTCAATATCACAACATTTTCACGAAAATTGAGGAAATTACTGGTTTTTGTGTCAATTACAGTTCATCTCTTTCTATGAAGTGTCGGACAATTTTCATCCAGATTAATTCTGGCATATTTTGTTTCTCTATGGTAACTATACGATTTTTTTTTTACAAACAGCAACATTTCAATACGAAATTATTATTAGCTGTTTTGGAATGAAAATGCAAGCAACATGCTCAGCAAAAATTGCAATCTTGAACTAATATTTATTGTTAATTCACAGAAATTGTCCTATTTGTATGCACGAGGAGACGTAATCCAGCATTCCATTCCAGGATGAGGAATGACAAGGAAAAGCGTGGTCAAACTATGGACGAGTAACAATTTCTCATTTAACTTCGTCGATATCCATTTACTTGTTGTGAATATTATTCGAGTCTTCTCGCATTCGCTTCTATTTTAACGATTGCAATTCTAAGTAATCAGTTTAATTTAACCACTATAAAATATGCATATTGCCTGACATGTGTATAGAAAACGGTGTTCGTTTCCTTTTTTCCACTTACTGATTTTGACATTCGTGGATAGAATTTTGTTTGTTTGTTTGTTTTCTATTTAGAGAAGTAGGTAACGACGTTTTCAACATGTATCAACCGTTTTGTCCCGTTTGAGCGTTCACTTTCATTTTGTTCGGCACAAACTGAATGCCGAAAGCCTTTTTTGCGAAGCGATAAAGGAAAACCATCATGTTGAGTAGTTGAATATATATCGACCCCAAAAATTGTCTTAATTTTCCCTTAAGTTTTCGCCATTCGACGTTGATTTGTCATCAACACCACAGTACAATTTAGTTCCATTGTCTATGTTTCCGAACCGAAATGATAATGACAACGCATAGCATTTAAAATATCTGATAAACATTTTCTGTTGACAAAATAAATGCCCGGTTAATCCGTGTGTAGACATTAATTAAGATGGATATTGGAATGAATGAAAGTGCGTTTACAGTTTAGGCTCACAATATTCGTGAAATTTATCAACATGGAAAATGTCAACAGCTATTACATTTTTTCCCATTCATTCTCCAGCGAAATTTATTCATTTATCATTTCATCTATAGAAAATATTTTATCTCGAAAATAAACCAATCACTTTATCTCAAAACAGTAGCATATTATTTGGCCTAAAACAATTTTACTTTATCAGCATTGACATTTTCAATATCCATGGGAAAAAAGTTGGGGTTCAGCAACAGCACATCGGCCTCTCTAATTTGGCTCACTTATTTATAAAGGTGAACGAAAAAAGAAAAAAAAATGTGTACACTACAAGTTGTTCACACCGTAACCCGGATTGAGTAACATAAATCAACAATCAACATCAAGTGTTCTGACAATGTTTCCATTTTCCGCATTGGAAAAAGAAAAAACAAAACAAATGGGACAATATTTTCACCACAACATCAACAACCCCAAATTACACAAGACAGCTTCAATCCAGGTAAAAATACTGTAAATTTAATATTGTCGTGTGTTTTGTGGCGTGAACAGATTGAATTCCGACTTTCTTTTCACCACAACGAATATAAAAAAACAAAACTACATCATTTTCACGGTAATAAACATTATGTTTGAACACAAAGACCCATTTATCGAGTCATTAATCATTTAAATTTAATATCGTTATCGATGGTAATACAATACCGTGTGTGCGTGTGTGTATATTATCACTTTTTTTTATTTGTTTTAATTAATTTTTTGGATGTCCGTTTAAGCCCAAGGACAAAACAATTAAAATTGAATAAACGGTGGTGATGATATTTTGTGACAATAACACAAAAAAAACCCATCGATTGTTTCAATTGAAAAAAAAAAACTAGTTTGCCGAGTGAAAGTATTAAATTATTGTACCAATAAATTTGGTTCACATTTGTTATTTTTGGTTGAAAACCGTGTACAAGCTTTTTTTTTGTTTAAATAGTTACATCGATTGTAATCGATATTTAGCGCATTTGGTTTTGAGAAATATTGGAATACAAATCTCTGTATGTAAAAACTCATATTCTTCGTTGCGAAGACCTTTTTTTGATGACATTGGTCTAAAGGCAAGAAAAAGAAAAACAGTTCAATTTGCAAGAGAACGGAATACATGTGTGGGCAAAAACCAGTCCATAAAATAATTTAATGTTGGCAATTATGGTTTAAATTTGATTTTTATTCTTTCTTTTCGGTGTCATGGATGAAGTAAAGTGAGGTACAAAACAGCTGAAAATGAAGCGTTTTATGTATTTTACTTTTTTTTTTTTCGTTCAGAGTTAAATGCCGAAATCAAACAATTTACACCTCATTTATACGAATCCATGGGACCCGGGTGTAAAGGGCACATTATATTTTGATGCACATTATTAGCTTTCATTGCTTACCCGTTTTGGTTTCGATTATGCAACAATGACTTTGTCGATATATATATATTCGATTCGACAATACAAATGGTTTGGCAAAACTAAATGTTCTTCGATTTACCTCAAGCTTGTTGGTGGCATCGGTATGTTCACCGTATATTTTATTTTTTATTGCGCACATTAAGTGACATATTAACCCAACAATTTTCCAACGAAGTCTTCATGGGGAAAAAGTACGAAAAAAGGAAGAATAGAGAGAAAGAGAAAGATAGAGAGAGAGAGAGAAAGAGAGAGAGAGAGAGAGAGAGAGAGAGAGAGAAATAGAGGAAGTGAAAAAAAATTAAAATTGTTCCAAAGAAGTAATACACACTTCATTCGTGGTATTCGTGTGGTGGTTTCTTTTTTTTCTCTGCGTGTTTATAGTTTGTTTCAATCATTCCGTACACGTTTTATAGGGACGACGTGTTGCGAATCTCTTATGATGAAAAACGCTCTTTCGGTATCTATCGCTTTAGCTCTCCCACTCTCTCTTTCTCTCTCTCTCCACGTACAATTCTTTTCTTTTCTTTCATTCACTCGTTTACCCACATACACAGAATCGAAAAGCAGGACAAAACCAAAAACAAAATTGCTGTTCATACAGGATCCATACAGTTGTGATGATATCTGGCATCATTGCACTATCGCCATCGTCATCAAAAATGTTTGTGCGAAATATTATATCAAAGCAAAATAACGCAGCCATATTCCCATATAAACCGTTTGTCCTCAATTTTCGTGTGATATAATCGGTTGTTAGGCCATTTAAAGTAACCAATGGCATACGGTAATGTTACGAGAGAAAAAAACAAACGAAGAAATTTGTTGAAAAATGTTTCACTTGGAATGATTTCCGATGATAAGACAAAAAGTTCGTTCGTCTCTTTCAGCCACACGCAAATATACGAGCCAAATGTTTATTTTAACGTTCACATGATGGCGACACCATATTCATTGTCATTTCCAGCGCATTACAAATACAGTTTCCAGTTGTTGAAGCTTGAAAGTAAACTTGAACCAAAAAAAAACAACAAATTTAAAAACCAAATTCAAATAGTCAGTATTCAAGTCAATAAAACGGATGATACCTTCGAATGCAATTATTGACGCTATTCTCGCTGCTTTTCATTACATCGACATGAAGAATTGTTGCAATTTCAATTCAACCACAGCAACAAGAATACAACAAAAATACATTTCAATTTGAAAAATTCATTTTACTTGAATTGGTAATATTGACCACACAATTCAATCCATATATACATTAGGAATTTAATCATAAATTTTTATCACGAATTGATCTAATCAAACCAAATTGTTTATCTAAATTGTTCGTTTCGATTGTTTCATTTCCCCCCATTTCAATTTCAATCACCATGCTGTGCAATATTTACGTATTGATTGAGTGATAATCGCAATACGAATAAAAAGTAAAAAAAAAGCAGCAGCACCAGAACAGGCGAAGTGCTATGCGTGAGAGCACGAGATACACACAAGCCGACCAATATTAATGTATATTTGCAATTCGCTCTGTTCCATCACCGAGAAGCGTCAGCGTCTCGTGAATACAGTTAAGTCTAAACGTGCTCTGTTAAACCTGCTGTATGTTGCTTGTTCGCATTAAATAGACGCAGTCAGTGAAGTGCACTTGAAACACCACAGTCTTGAATTATCACACTTCGAATCGTGTTTCATTTCACTTCATTTTATTACAACAATAATTTTGGTTTTTTTTTTTAAATTTCAATTGCTCCGGTGTATTTTAGCAAATCAACATTTTTGTGTTTGAAAAAAAAACCGTATTGTTGTTAATTTGAATATTTGAATGCGGCAAAAATGCTGAAATTGATTAGAATAGTAATACTTTGGTCGTTGTGCATTGTGTACAGCATTTTAGCGGCTTATAAATTGATCGTAATATACGTTACAAAATGTTCAACGCAACCATGGAAACCAAAAGAGCGCCCAAATGCACCGGCATGTTTGTCCGATCCAAAATTTGGTGTGCACAAATTTGCCAAAATCAATGTAAGTTTCTTTTTTCCAACAATTTTCTCTAGATGAACGAACCAATTGGTTCGCAACAATAATTTTCAATTGTATGGTTTTAAAATTGATTTCTTCACTTCATTTCATGTTAATTACTTGTTTTGTGTGTGTGTGTGCGTTTGCAGGGATTACGTTTGCATTATGTTGAAGCTGGCGATCGTAACAAACCGTTGATGGTATTTGTGCATGGTTTTCCAGAGTTTTGGTACAGTTGGCGCCATCAAATTACCGAATTTTCCAAAGACTATTGGTACGTAATTCATTTTTGATGTGGTCTGCTGCTTTTTTCCCACCATTTGTGAGATCTAACCTCTTTCTTTTTGGTTGTGTACCGGTAATTAGGACGGTTGCAATCGATATGCGCGGTTACAATCTATCAGACAAGCCAACTGAATTAAGCGACTTTAAAATACCGGACATTGTTGATGATTTAAGAGCTCTCATTGAACATTTGAGTAAGTTTAAAACATTTTTTTTTTTAATTTCTTGTTTGTTTAATCGAACATAACACGATGACAAGGGCAATTTGATATTGTTTCAACTTGCAAAATCATTCAGTATAAATAGATTTTTTTTTTGAAGGAAAAAAAGGCAAATGAATAATGACTTCCAATACTTTTTCTGAATGCTTCAGTAATTACCGCTTCGAAAATAACGTACTTACAAACTTGAACAATTTGTTGTTTAATACACAGAAAAATAAACGGCGTCTCTTAAATGCCATGAGGCATTTTTGTTTTCACTTTTCTTTTTTCAAGATCATTTTTATATTCACTGACCAAGTTTTTTTCATGCATCTGCATATGGAATTTATATAAGAATGGCACATTTCATTTTTGAGGCATCACTTTCGATTTCACAGCGGTGTGTTTGGTGTTGTTTTTTTTTTGTGTGTCACCTTTTTCCGTCTCTTCTCGTGGAGATGAGAAGACATGTATTGCACGTTAATAAATAAATGGCGTTGTTTTCTACTGCAGATCGTAAACAATGTATTCTTGTTTGTCATGATTGGGGTGCAATTATTGGTTGGGATTTCGTATCGAAATACAATCATATGGTGCAAAAGTATGTAATGATGGGAGCTCCATCTCGTGAAGTCTTTCGGCAATTGTTTCAATCGTCCATGGATCAATTTCGTCGATCGTGGTACGTGTTATTCTTCCAAATGCCAATTTTACCGGAGCTGTTGCTGGCTGCTGATGATTTGGCCACATTTACCGAAGTACGGGACAATCAACTAAATGATGGTTTCACCGAAGAAGACATCGAAGCGTACAAACACGTTTGGTCGAGACCAGGTTATTATTTCATTTTCACTTAAATATGAATCACTGAACAAATCAAAACCAAAAACAAAACCAAAAACAATGTCTTTTGATATGGAAAATGTGTAATTTCTAAACAGGTGCTTTAACCGCTGGAATCAACTATTATCGGTCAAACTTTTCCTTTGGATTGGATCCAAGTCCTGACGTACAAGACAGCACATTGGACGGTACAAATGGATTGTATATATTGGGCGAACGTGAAAAATACATTTCAATGGAATCATTGGAATTAACAAAAAAAGAATTTCCAAATATTCGTGTTGAAATGATTCCGAATGCCAGTCACTTTGTTCAACAAGACGCACCCACCGCCACAAATGATCTAATGCGAAATTTCCTTGGACCAGCAAATGATTTTTCCGTTCAATATCTCACATAAACGGTTGCCCCATCACAACAATTTTTCATCGCCCATTCTCAACCTGTACAAAAAATGAAATTAGTTAAAACACAAATATTGCCGAAGCTAGACAGAATTAAAACAGCTTAGGGATTTTTGTTTTCAGATTTGGTTCAAGAAAAAAAAAGATGTTATTTATTATTTTTCGTTCATTCTTCAGTTGTGTGTTTTTTTTGGGCATTTCCATCATTTTATACCAATCACTACAATGGATCGGATGCACGCTATAGTTGTGCAGTTCATCCAATTTTTTTTTTCAGAATTAGATTAGAATTTTTTATGTTCTGCTCTAAATGAATACAGTAATAGCTACTGCACCGAATCGTCATTTTTTTTTCTCCGCTAAATGGTGCTAATTGCATTAAAACGTTCGACAAAATATCACACGCAAAAAAAAACACATAAAATTAGTTAGTACTGGCATTAAAAACGCTCAATTTGGTTGACGCGCCGTAAATGTTTCTCTTTCTTTTTACAATTTGTTAACAAATTTAAATTCATTTGAATGCAATCCATAGATTTTCTTTTGCACAAAATGTTTGATGGTATTTTTGTTGTTGTTGGTTTCATCTCAAAAATGGATTTTCCAAATCGAATAAAAACGATGCGATTTTTTTTTCTTCAAAATCACACACATTCACGTGCGCATTCCAACAAACAAACAAAATACAGAGTATAAATTTGTCAATCATATTCAACTCAACACAGGACACATAAATGCTATCTGTATGCCCCAAATGTAATTGTTCCGTCTAATGTTTTTTTTTTGCACCATTTATCGAGAAAAAAAAGCGTTTCGGTTTTAATTATCGTAAAAGTATTATTGTGTCGCATAATTGTAGTTCCTAAATATTTTTGTTTTTTTCACTTGTTTTTTTTTTAGTAATCAAATTAAAGAGAGAGAAAAATTAAAAGGTGTATATATAATTTATAAATACATTGTATTGTGCATCTTCATTTTTTTTGTCATAGTTTCTTTTTTTTTCCATAGTTTTTGTTTTTACTTGTTCTTTTTTTTTAGTTTGTTGTTGTTACTCTTGTTTTTTTCTTCTTCCTAAATCACGATTGAAACAATGCATAAGTGTTAAGATGTAATTCTCTGTTCATTTGTTTTTCTCCATTTCTGTTTATGTTTCATATATAGATCTAAAATGTTTTCTTGCTTCGATCAGAAATCGATTTCATTTCTGGGATGCTTGGTAAATGTTCTCTTTATTTTGTTGTTGTTGTTGTTGTTTGTTGGTTTTTATTTTTAATTCTTTGACTTTTTTGAATTGTTTTTTTTTTCTTTTAAAATTGCACACTAAAATGAGAGTACGCTCTATGTACGAATTGACTTGTTGTGTTGTCAGTAAAACAGTGTTTCTAACAAATGACGCTGCTGAAATCAGACATTTTTTTCCGTTTATTTACTAAAAAAATATTCATTTAAAATGATCAATTGATTTTCTGTGTGTTTTTCACTTCTTTTTTTGTGTGTCTTGCTGCTTGTATTCGTTTATCATATCCAAAGCAACTCGGCTGAGATTTGATTATCATTTCGTTTTTATTCAATGATTTTTTCCCCCTTTCTTTTCTATTGAATGAAATAAAATGCCGTTATAACGTTGTAAATTTCATTTTGATTTAGTGTGATTTCATCTTGTTTTCTGTTTGCTCTTGTTACATTTTTGTTGTTTCTCATTTTTTTTCTGTCCACATTTATTTTTTTTTTGTTTTGTTACAATTAACAATATGATTTTCTTGTTATTTTCATTTGGATGCCATCTAATAAATATTCCCTGAAATTTTTTTTTCTGTTTTTTTTTTTTTTGTTTTTAACCATATTTTCACAACAGTAGCATTTTCTTGCTGCTTCGTCTCTCTTATTTAGTTTCTTCATTATTTACTTTCTTCATTTTAAATAAAGCTATTCTCACTCATGACAAAACAATTCGAGACTCATCACTTTGCATACAAACGGAAAATTATGATTGTAACATTGGTAATTGTCATCATTTGTGTGTGTGTGTGTGTGTGTGTGTGGTTTTTTGTTGTTGTTGTATTAATATAGCAAACTAAACACATTTTCACAAATGTCTATGAATGTGTGTTATGTAAAATATTAATTCTACACGCAAGTACTCTTCTCTCTGTTGCCCAACAAGCTCAAAGTGACCAATTTTGACAATCTCGATGCAATTGATTCATTTCGGCTGTAATTGCTGTTTCTTCGATGGATTTGGTTTTTGTTTTTAAAACGTTTTCATTGTAAAAGTGCTGTGTCAATAAAAAAAATCAGCCGATTGTTACGAACACCGTGTTTTTTTTTGGTGAGCCGAAAAGTGTTGATGAAAACAATTGAGACACATACGAAACAAATGTACAAATTCGATTTCTTTCACATTTTATGGCAAGTGTCGCTTGTTTATTTGTTCATACTGAATACAAATACTTGCTTCTCTTTAAATGTCACTCACACAAAATAAATGCAAAAGACAAAAACGATAAACAGATTTTGATAGAAGATTTTGTTTTTCTGTTGTTGTTGTTGTTGCCTTTTAGCACATCGGCTCATGAAACCTTATTGATTTTTTTCTTTAATTGTATATATATGAAATCAGTGCAATGAAATCCAAAGAATAATGCCCATTTTATTTGTCCAGATTCAATGCAGTGCTACAGACATGACAGCTGAACACAGCAAACCCAACCGGCTAATGACATCTGGGATATCAATAAAATTCCAAATTGTTTAATTATTTATGCCAAATTGCATCATTTTATTGGCTCTTGCCATTTTTTTGAGCTAGATTTTGTTGTAGGTTTTTATAATTGTTTTTTTTTTTGTTTGTTTTTTTCTTTTATGTAAATACGATCGAATTTCGAATGGAAAATTATGTGTTTACGAACCATGGACAATGCACTTTGCAATTTTCTGTTTTCGTATTTGTTGAAACAATCATTGTTTGTGTGTCAAAAGCCAACAAACAGCCGAAATAAATGTGCTTGAATTTTGCGATGAGAGTGATGACAGAGACGGAAAGGAAGAGCGTGAGTATTATATCTGCGTTGAACTGACATATCGACAGACAACTGCGAATTTTAGAATGAATCGCTTACTTAATAGCCAACCAAAGTAATGACGCATTGACTTCGATGTATTGGACAAAAATTTGGTGTAGCGTGGGCTGGACGTGATGAAAAGACGGCATCAACATATTGAAATGTGACATCCTGCATCACGGCAACTGACCACATTTTTTCTTGGCTTCACTCACTGATATTTTGGTACGATATAGTGTGGAGAGAAATTAGCTGCATTGAACAGATTTAATTACAAACTGAATGACATTTTGTTCATATCGCATAAATTGTACATTTTGTCATTGCACTTGCATTTTGGTGGTTTTGTGTGTAATATTCTAGTTTTATACAGAAATTATAAGAAAATTATGAATTTATCACCTCCAATCACAAAATGAATTAAGCGATTTGGACAAATCTTTGTGCAATGCATGCAACATCATGAAGACTCATGAAATTTGATTTTCTTTGTTACAATTCGCATCAATCTGAAGCCATTGGCTTAACTCATAAGTGGCACACTTTTTCTATCAGCCATTTCATGTAAAAAATGTATTGTGAACGGTTAAAAACATATTAGACGATTTAAAAATCAAATTGTTCCATTCATTTACTGCATTACAATTGTCCATGTTTTTTCAGCATAAAAAACTTGAACACAACAAAACGATAAACTGGAAGAGATGGCGGTGCTTGATCAGACAAAAAGAAAACTCATTCAAAAATAGAGCATACAAACATCTATTTAGCCACAGCGAGAGATTGAGAGAGAGAGAGAGCGAGAGAGAGAGAGAGATGTATTCTAACTAGTAATCGCGTTATTAATATGGCTTTAGTTTCGTTTAATTCTCGTCTAAATACAATTATGAAAATATGTCTGCTTTCAATTCAGATATAGTGTGACTCAAGTAAATTTTAGATTTTAGAGATTTGTTGTTATGAATTTGATTCTTGATTCGGTGTTTTTATTCTTTTGTTTGTCTATTATTGCTCGTGTTCCAATCATTTGTCCGATATAAAACGTTGACACGTCGAATCAGTACTCTTACTCGAAATGCTTGATTAGTTGTTTTGTGTGTGTGTGTGTGTGTTTGTTTATTTTCGTATTTTTATTTTGTTTTAAACTCATCTCCGTGCATTCTCAAAGTTGTGGTTTTTATTTCTTATTTAATTTTTTGTTTTATTTATGTGTGTGTTTTATTTCCGTCGTTAATTTGTTATTGTTTTTTTTTTTTTTTGGTTTTTACAAATTCAAACGCAATCGCATATTGAGCGTTTCACTCATTACATTCACATCATATAAATTTAATATAAAAATATAGTGATTTAAATTTTGATAAATAAAAACCGCAATTTGCTGTGAAAGGCATACGGATATTGGTGTTCACGAGAGAGGGGAGACAAGAAACGAATACAATACTTGTGTTGCTGTTGCTTTTTTTTTTAAAAAATGTTTACTCTTTTTTTGTTTTAAATGTTTAGAAACCCATGTAAATCGTGCACGTGTGTATGTGTGATCGCATGATATTGAATGGAAAAAAAATGAATTAAGTGGAGTGAATGAAGTGTACTTGTGTGTGTGTGTGTCATTATGCAATTAGAACCGAAAAAAAAGAAACAGAGATGATAACAAACAAATTTGATGGATCCGTACAATTTTTTTTTTTTTTTGAAGAAATCGAAATAGATTGTTTTTTTTTGTTTGCTTTGAATAATGCACAGCTCTGTTTTTTTTCAAATTTATTTGGTTTTTAAATATTTTAATCTAAACAGCAAAAGCCAATGTACGGCAATCATGCTACTAATTTTTTTGTTTGTTTTTGTTTTAATAATGACCACTACAAAAGTACGAATATAAATAGCTGGAAATGCTTAACACAGATCCATCTCATTTTTTTTTCTTGTTATTATTATTTGCAATATCGTACAACAACAATGCAACTCATAGATGCGAGAAAGAATAGAAATCTCCGAGAAAAAAAAAACAGTCTAAAGACAAAGTCTCACTACACGAATGTATTGTATGACAATATGACAATATGAGTGGGGTGCGAGAGGGGTTGAGGGGGCTGAGGCGGGTGGAGAAGGGTGGTGAGTTTACAATCGAAACCAAATATTTGCTCAGAAACTGAGTGTTTTATTTGCTTCTACATCTGTTTTGTTTTGTTTGTTTCTTCATTTCATTGCGTTTCATCACGCCTCCGGATTCGATTGTCGAAATCGGAAATATTTTGTTTGCATTGTTTGTCTAAAACGAAATATGAGGAATTCTATTTGAAACAATTTCAAATATTTTAGTTATTTGTGTGTGTGTGTGGGTGTGTGGTTTTTTGTTTTTGTTTTGTTTAATAGACATAGTATTTAATTGTTAATTGTCGCTTTGTATGATAAAGTCGAATAGTTTATCCATTAACATGATTGATAAAAATTGTTGTTTTAGCTCGAAGTTGACATGGCTTCCTTTAAATTGATCATGATTTCATATATATATTTGTTGTTTTGTTTATGTTGTTGTTTTGTCTTCACATTTCATGTTTTGCAATTTCCAATTTCCATTTCATAGTTCATTAGACATTTTATGTTTTATTTTTTTACATTCACACTGTTTCTATACATGCGTTTCATATACAATTCTATCATTGTGAATGAGTGTGTGTGTGTGTGTGTGTTTGTGTGTGAGTGATTGTGTCTGTGTTGTTTCATCCTGTCATATATAGTACGGCTTTGTTGTTTTTTGTGTGTGTGTGTGTGTTTTTTTAAATTTTTATTTTCATTCTTTTTTTTTCATTTTTTTACTTATTGCGTGTTTTGATATTCATATTATTAGTCTGAATTTTCAATTTATTTTGTACTCTTCGTGCTTTCTTATTATAGTTATCACTTAGATTAGAATTGGCAAGATTATTGGTGGCCGTAGCGTTGGTTTTGTTGGTAATTGTTGTTGCCATCGGATTATTCAATGAAACGCTCGTGCTGACTGTTCCGTTGGCCATATTCAATATCGTATCATTTGATTGATCTGCATTGTTCAGCTCCTCGAGTTTACGTTTGCCATAGAATCGTGGTGTGCCAACGGTTAAAATGACACTGCTGCTGCTGCTGCTGTTGTTGGTGGATTTTTTAGCCGGTTGATCACCCGCTTGCGATGATGTATTTTCGATGGACGATAATGATGGGGCTGGCGCTGATGATGGTGTCGTCGTCGTTGAGCCACCACAATCCGTGCCGGCCATTGCATTTGGCTTTTCAATGATACCATTTTTATCATATGATGGCAATCGCCAGCCGTCGGTCACATGAGTCGCCTTGTTGCGTGCCAATTTCAATCGCTTTTGTAATGTATCGAAAATACCGCCTCGACTGACTGGTGTCATGGTTAAATTGGTAATACCGGAATTCAATGAACCCGATGATGATACACTGACATTTGAATCAGCCACAGCATCCGGTGACACGTTTACTGGTGTTTTATTTGATTCGTTCAAGGCATTCAGCGCATCATTATTGTCATCGGTGTGCAGTAAAAGCGTTGCATTGCTTTTGGGCATTGTTGTTACAATTGGTATTGTTGGTGTTGTGGTGAGATCTTGTGAGATGCTTGACTCATGGCTTTGTACTTTCGATTCCAATTCAAAATTACTATATTTACCTATGACATTATTTATCTCTTCCCGGCTATTATTGATATTTTGTTTCATTAATGCTAATAGATTTCCCGGTGGTATGGTTAATGTGGTTTGTCCACAATTCGTGCAAATTGGTGTTGCTGGACTCTTTGAGCGATAATAGTGCAATTCAATTTTGCATTTGTTCAGCTCTTGCAATAATGTTGATATCTTTGATGACATCTCTTCACTTTTTTTATCATTTTCATCAAGCCGATTTGCATATTCGAGCGTTTGCTTTTGTTGTTCGGCTAACATATTTTGTAATTCGGTAATTTGCTTCGCTTGATCCGTCGATTTCCGCTTGCAGAAACGTAAATCAGTGCGCAGCACAGACAATTGATTATTGTATCTAAAATTTAAAAAAAAACAAACAGAAAGAAACCAGAGGAAATTGATTAAACATATTTAATGTTGACTGACTGACTGGCAGTAAACAAATCCACTCACTTTTTCATTCCTTGCTTAATTTTACGAATGCCTTTTCGCAAGACCATGTTGCTTTGCGGTGGTGATGGCATCGAACTGGATTGGCTCGATCTAGTTGATATGGACACTGAATTAGCCGATGATGTTGACGCTGTGTCGAAAAGATAGCAATTCTTTGACGATGCTCCTATTAATAGATTTGAAATGGATTAAAAAAAATCAATTGAAATATTGTTTGTTTTTTGTTGTTGTTGTTTTTGTTGCGCTAAATTATCGATAGAAACTTACGCGTTGTGGTTGAACTTTTTCCAAAGTAACCTTTGCTCAAGAAGCCAAATTGTGACATCGACGGTTCCAAATGATCTTTAAAATATTCCATAGCCATTGTTGATAGATCTATTAACTCATCAGTTATTTTAAATGGACGACATATTGGATTTGGTGTGGTTCGGATATAATTTAGTACGTTGTACACTTCATCAAGAAACTGGAGAAAAAAAAATTGCAACCGAAAAAACGTGCATATCCATAAATTAATTGTTTTACATTTAAAAAAAAACTCAACAAATTGGCAATATGTTATGATGTTGTGCGGCTCTCTCAAGCGACAAATAAATTAATTAAAGAATACGTACTGCGCCCGGAAAGAAGCAAATGTGCTTGTGCTCAATATACCGACCAAATGTCATTTGCAATAATGATAAACGCATACAGCACGTCTCAATGATATCACATTCGTAGAACAATGGATGCGATCGTCGAATCGACTCTCTGATGTTCGAATGTAAAATAATTTGTTAAAGAGAAAGAGAGAGAGAGAGAGAGAACAAATAAATTAGAATTCGAATAAACCACCATCATCTGATTCACATCAACAAATGTAATTAAATTGAACTGAAAAACTTCGGTTCAAAACAACGAGATATTTTTGCTAGAGAACGAGCAATAGAATCGTTTTTTTTCCAGATTGAATCACCCTAAATGCAATTGCATTTTAGTTTTGGCATTTTGATCAAAACGGCAAAACGACTCTCATTGCATATATTTATGGATTGGGCTGTAGCTGACGGGATTTTCGAAATATTATAACATATTAAACTTACCTTCGGGGCATAATTTTCTTGATATTTTGGAAACGTTTCTTCAATTGGGTTTGTAGTTTTGTAAATGTTGAATTTAAAATTGTTTTACAAATTTGATTCATTTGGGTTGAAACCTGAGAGCGTGAAATGGGCGGAAAAACCAACAGGGAAAAAAACCATGTTATTTTCATCATCGATTTCATTTTGAAAAATTCAAATCCAAACGGAAATGAATGGGCAATTTGTACTCGAAGGAAATGTGAAGATAAATAAATGAAAAAGAAACAACAAAAAAATGTGTTTACCAATCGCATATTCGACACTTCCTTGTAGCCAGTATATTGAAAGATTCGTTCGAAAATTTCCACCGGCATATCTGTGAGTTGAATTTGTTGTGCTGGAGCAATAGAATTTGCATTTGAATGATTCGCATCGTCCAGTGTATTGTTTGTTGGATTATTGGTCGATTGTTGGCGTGTTGTTGTGTTGCTTTGTTGACTCAGTGAATTAGATGTCATACGACTCGACCCACTATTTGTATTCAATCCGGTCGATCCTGATATTAAAACGACCAAGATGACGAAAAATCGAGAAAAAAATTTTTTTAACAAAAAATGAAATTCTAAGTGGCAGAAAGTATGATATTCATTGATAACCAATCGAAAAAAAAATATCTCCTCGAAGCGAATGGATTTTTATTAAACGCAACGAATTTCATATATCGATTGGTGTTCGATGATGTATACGATATTCTTTGCCGGGGTCTTATTTGTATTTATAAAATTTGAAAATCAAATATTACATCGAAATCAGGCAATTGATCTAAATGGCATTATATTTGTGTGTCCACTGTGAGTGTGACAAAAAAAATGTAAATATGATGAAATTTGAATGCCGTACCTGTTTCTGGACCGACGGTTGTCGTAGACATTTGCCGTGTTGAAACCATTTTTTTTTAACACGCTCGTTTGTTTTGGATCTCTGCTGCTCTGCAGACGAGAAGCACTTGAGATTGATGTGTTGTTGTTGTTGTTAAACTTACAAAACGATGAGGGAATAGAACACCGACGATACAATTCTTTTTCGATAACTCGAAGATGCTTTCAACGCTTTCATACAACATATACAACCCGTCTCACTCTTCGTTTGCAATACAATTCCAAACACACACACGCATCCGCACGCAAAACATGCATACACACACGCACTCTCTCGCTCTCTCTCTCTATCTCACACACACACACACCAAGAATCACACACTTATGAAACGCACGATGAGTATTGAGGATAACGTTGTTCAAAACAATACTATTTCGTATTATATGTATACTGCGACTCTATCACTCCGGTAGTCGAAATCAATTTAATTTTTTCGTTCGAACCCTGAAAATAAAAGAGAAAAGAAAGATGTGAACATAAAAACGATGAAAACAAATCACACACAAAATTTTTTTATATAATATATATATTCATTTAATTCAATATTTGTGCTGTCGAGTAACAATAATCTTGACGGTATTATGCGACTGGAGGTTTTTTTTCTTCTTTTCAAATAATAATAAAAAAAAACAGTTTGAGAAAAATATAGAAAGAACCTGAAATGCTCAAATATTTGGAAATATTAAAATGGTAAGAAGGCAAACAGAGAGAAGAGAGAGAAAGAGACAGAGAGAGCAGCAACCGTCCTACCATAATCGCTGCAATCGCTGCATTATTTTGCGGTTTTTGTTAAAATGTTCGACTGCTCTCTTAAGTCTAAATAATAAAACTGAGCATAAAATTGCGAATATATATACGTTTTCGTTTGCATGTGTCTTTCGGTCTGTCGATATTCGCTTTTTATTCCCTCTCTCCCCCTCTCTCTCTCTCTCCCTCTCTCTCTCTCTCTTTCTCTTTCTCTCGTTATTTGTTTTCACTTCTCTTAGTACAGCCTGGTTCAGTTCAGTAGTTCAGCGCTACACATGGAATACCAATTTATGGACGAGTCTCTGATATATACTCAGATCACAATAGAACATGTACCAATGTACAAATGTACAAATGTACAACATATTGATGACGAACATCATTTGTTGGCTATTACAGTACGTTATTATAAGTACGTATTCATATCGTGTATGTTTAGTTTTAGACCATCTAATCTTTAATTCTTCCGATCTAAATTGAGCCTATGCATTAATTCTACTCAAAATTGTACTGAAAAAAAAGCCCGCACCTTATTTGATTGTTTTCATAAAACCATTTTTCACATTTGGTTTGTGTATACGGATTGACTAAGAACAAGCCTACCTCCTGATTTTCCCTATTGAAAATGGTTTTTTTTATGAATGTTGTCAACCATTCGAGTCAAAATTACGTTCCAAGTATTGTTTCGATAAAATAAAGCACATTTTAGGGAGGAGCAGAGCATTCGGCAAACAGTTTTCGATGAAAAACAAAACAAAAAATACACAAAAAATTATAGACAAAACCACATAGAAAAACTTTTCATTCGCTTAATATGCTTTCGTATGGCCAATGCCTTTGAAAATAGAATTCGTTGTCATCATCCACAAAAGTTATTATCATATTAACATTGTTTCATTGTGGTTTTTTTTATCAAGGATTTTATTGATTTTTATATATATCGTTCGACTATCATTTATATTTCATTTTTATTTTTCGCTTTGATAATGTTTGGAGCTTAAACCACCTCATCGCGCGCGCATCGATAGCTAATGTACTGGCATTGATTTGCACACAAATGCTTTTCGGTCTAAGCACAGTGCCTAGCCTCTCTATTAGTGAGTTTATTATTGTTGTCCATCGTATATATTTTGTGTGAGAGACCAATAATAACGGTTAACTCAGTGAAGGGGGTCAAAGCACATGCCGTACGAACGTTGTTATATTGTTTTATTGCATATGTGCTCTTTTAAATTCATTTTAATAGCACGTTATTTATGTGTGTGTGTGTGTGTGTGTGTGTGTGTGTATTTTTCTTCAAATTGATAAAAATTTAATTCGAAACAGTGATGACAAATGAAAAGTTCATTAACCCAAAACGACACACACACGCGCTGCTCTCGTGTCAATTTCAATTCAATGGGTTTGCACTTGAAATATGAATGCAATCGTTTCATATACAATTATCAATCAAAATTGACGACTAGAGTACTAGTCAACAACAACAACAACAACAACAAACGTGTGTTTTACCCTAACGCGATCAGACAGCCGAATGTATGCTGCTTAACCGTTTGTAACAGAAGCAGTATTTAAGTGGGCATTCGTTTGTTGAAGAAAATTAAATTTCGCTGCTGTTGATTAATTGGGATGAGAAATTGGTGAGAATGCTTCCAGTTCAGATCATCATCATCACCGGCAAAACGCAATGTGTGATCAATCCGATGGCGAAACGTTCGAACGGGAACAATTGAATAGGAAGGTGAAGTGAAATGGTTTTGGTAAATAAAGAAGGCACTCACACACATCAGTGGAGGATGCAACGGATGAGACGAAGCAATAGAAAAATGCTAAAATCGTAATTTTCATTCGTTTAACGGTGAATGTGCTGACAAGAACAAATTTTTAACTGGAATCGTGAATCGAAAACTTACGGCTTTACTGCAACGCAATACAAACATGCCAGTATAGATAGATTGAAACAACAAAAAATAAAGAAACAACAACACGACCAACAACAACCAGGAATGGATTAACGAAAACAAAAAAAATAAGACAGAGAGAGCGAGCGAGAAAAAAAACCGAATGGGGAAAAAGATAGGAAAAAAAATACCGAACAAAAAGCAATTCATGTGCAACAGCAACAAATAAGCAAAAGATGCAATGCGCTCAAAAGTTCAGAATCTCAAATACACACGGCGAACCGAGTAGAAAACAACAACTTTAAAGAGTAAGAGAAACAACAAATAAACAGCGCCGAGAGAAGAGCAACAACAACAACAACAACTGAAAACTGACTACTAAAACAGTAAAACAGAAAATCAGCAAACATTAAGTTCGTTGTCCTTTCTCATTCGCTCCTGTTGTGTGTATTTGGCTTTGACTTCGTGAGGCCTTTTTGCCATCGTCTCCTTTTCGGAAACAGAGGCTGTCGCTTGGGATATTTTGTGTGTGTGTGTGCTTTTTGTTGTTGTTGCTTTTTTTCATTTTCTCAAAAATCGCTAATTGCTTTTTATCTGCTGTACAGTTCAATGTGCCTGTCTCACTCTTGCACGCCCTTCGCCTCTTAGCCTTTTCTTTGCTCAGTTTGCTCGATCTTTTGTTGTTGTTTTTTTTTCGTTTGTTCACTGTTGTTGCTATTTTGATTTTACTTTGGTAAGAATTGTTTCCGTCTGTTTTTAATATATATCTAAGCTTGCTTAAAAGAAATATAAAAGTGCCATGAAAACGACACACTTTGCTCGTTTTTTTTTTTAATTTTAGTTTGTTCATCTTCTTTTGCCCCGTCGTTTGATGTCTTCTCGTTTTATCGGTTCAGTTTGGTCTCTGATCGTTTTGTTATTGCCTTATATAATTCGATTAATGTGAAATAAATACGAAAGACGAAAAAAAAACACAAAACAATCACCAACCATCAACAACAAAAACAACAGCACCAAAGAGCAGCAAAACAATGGGCAAAAAAATGGTACACACAAACCAAATCTGCAGTTTGAATATGTTGTTTGTTGTTAAATAAGATGGAACCATACAAACATACGAACAGAGAAAGATAGAGAATAAGAGAGTAATAGAATGATTTGCTTGCATTTTGCAACCCGCTCTTTGACAGAGACACACACACCGAAACCAAGGTTTATCCGGCGCGCGGTATTCGCCAAACACGAAAAATAGATGAGACAATAACAACAACTGATGTTACTGAACGGGGCCAGAATACACATACACACACATCTTTTTTCCATTCGAAAAAATTATCGACGACAGGAAAATGCGACAATCAATTGTTTTCAAATATGCTCCATCGATTCGAAGAGCTCTTGAAATGCAATCGCCATTGAATTATTTTTCGCAAAACGATGTACATAAAACTGAAATAGCGACGTCACCATCACATTTGAATTTTTTTCTTCTTCTTCTTTCTTCGCAACAACAACAACATCCAAAAGTACACAACAACACGACAAGAAACAAGCAATCATTTGTTGTTGCGAATGGCAATGATTCGGTTTCAGTTCATTTGAATGTCTCAATATAATCGAATAAATTAAAATGTCAAAAATTGGTTTGTTTATTTTTTTCGTTGTTGCCAAATCGAAAATATTCCGAAGTCGACTGCAATTTTCTGATTAAAATAGATCAAACATTTTTCCTGGCTGGTTGTTTTTCGGTTGCACCCAGCCTCTCTCTCTCACTCTCTTGTTTGAGTTGTGTGTCTGTGTGTGCGTGAAATGATTGTTATGGGAGTAATGTGAAATTTTAATACTGCCTCCGATTGTAAAATGCCATATCGGGCACATATACAATATTTCTTGTTCAAACACGTCCTTGCATGCACGCATCGCGAACCGTAATTTCTCGAACAAACATGTTTATCACTTGATGTGAATGTATCGAGCCACCAACTGCTGCAATACACCGGGTGAAATAAAAAAAAAAAAATAACCAACGAAAATAATAATAATATACACACACCAAACACACACACACAGTACACGTATTTCGTGTAACAAAAAGAAATTCACTGTGCTCTTTCCCGAATGCAACACACTCGATGAGCCTCACAGGTTCTTATTCAAATATTGTTGCACATACAATGTGCAAGTACTATATATTGTGTTTGACTTTTTTATTTTATTTTTATTTCATTTTTATTTTTTTTCTCTCTCTGTCACACTCTCTGCTTCTCTCATTTGGTGGAGCATTTGTCGCAATTCATTAAAAGACGAAAATAGCTGCGATGTTTATTGGCTAAGCAATAGACTGCACAACACCGTATTGCTGCACACAAACATCTACCATCCAAATGTATATTTATATATGAGCAAAATAACCATGACGCTTTTGTGTCAACGGCAAGAATGAGCCAGAACAAGTGTATGATGATGATGATGATGATGATGATGATGATGAAAAACAACAAAAACAAAATCAATAAGATATCATAGAGAAAGGTAGTGAAAATTTGGTAAATCGATAGAGGATAATTCATTTCATTCAGAAAATATACAGCGAAATGAATTTTATCGTTTCAAATGAAATTGAAGGGTTTGTGTTTGGAAGCTGGTGTGTTTATTTGTGGTTGATATTCATATGCAACTTGTAAAAATTGTGTATTTCCATAAAAATGCATAGCCATATTCAAGCGGTGCTGTAGCCTGTGCCTTTGCCTTTTGCATGGTGAATAGGCGATGACATATAATAATTGCTCGGTGTTTTCGTTTTTTTTTCTTGCTTCTCTTATTTTATTTTTTTCGGTTGTTTTCGGAACACATGAGATAGAAAAAGGAGTGTAATTTACTCAAAACAATACAATGTCAGTCAAACAACGGCACAAGCGTATGAATAAAAGCGTTGAATTTTCATGAATTATTTATTATAAGCCAACGGCGACATATTTTTTTATATGCATATAGATAGACCATTAGGTACGCCATACAAATTACAATTTTGCGAGAATGGATTTTTCTGTGTTTTTGGTGGAGCAATGATTTTTTTTTTGCTTCTTTTCGTTTTTTTTTTTTTGTAATGATTTTGAAATTCTTCTTTCGCTCACATTCACATTCTGTCGATATTTGTGTCTCTTGGCTTAGCTTTTTGAGGGCTGCTCGCTTCAATTTTGATCTCTTGCTTCTTGCTGCTTTGCTCTTCATAATCGCAAATTGCAATTGCTAATTTTACTGATACCTAACTGAAAAATCTTTCCGTTTGTATATATAATTAGAGTCTGGCATGATGCAAACGCATTTTTGTTATATGCCATCGACCATCTGATGACATGGTTGACTCTCTAATTTCTTTGTCGTTACGAGCGACTACAATTCATTTGCTGGCAAACAACAGTTAATAAAATGCAAACACAAATAATAGTGTTTTAATCAATGCTGCTCGTTTCTCTGCTCTTTCTGTCTGCCATGCGATTGACTTGGTTTTGGAAGAGAACCTCTTGTCGTTGTTGTTGATGTGGATGTCGTTGTCGTGACTTGGTATTTCTTTGGTGTGCGCTCTTTTTTTTGTCTTTCTTTCCATCTCTTTCTCACTCGAGCTATCTCACCGTTTTTTTTTGTTCTGTGCTTGTGTTGCTATTTTGTTTTGTCTTTACTTTAATTTTTTCCTGTCTTGTAGAAATGCTTGGTTCCTGGTTGCCGTTATTGTTGCATTGCATTTGCCACACTGATTTCAACCAATTTTTTTTTGTTCAGTGCTTTCTGTTGAACAGTAAGCATTCTGTTTCGTGTGTGTGTGTGTGTCACACGAGCCTATCTCAAGCGAGGTGCAATTAATGTATATGTATTCTATGCCACGATCTATTAAACGATGAACGTGATTATATAAAGAATTGACGAAGCAACACTGTGTGTCAACATTTCACTTTTACTCCTCACCCTTCCTCCATGGGGGATGGGGGGGGTCATGCGGTTAAGGTTTAGTATGGAAAGATACTTATGGTCTAATAAGTTTTCTTCAACATTCGCTGAGTAGCACTACCACAACATTCGTAATATTTGGTGCACATTTCCTCAACTCTTGATTGACTCACGCATTAATTACATTCTTCCATGAAACGCGCAACAAACTTGTATTCTATTTATTCGTTCAAACTTAAAGACGTATTTTATATATATATATAATTTCAACAATAATTCTGACAAACATTTTACTTTGGATCAGATTTGCGGGTTTGTTCATCCATTTGCATTGGATTATCGAGCACCGTTTTCTAAATGTGAATATTTATTATTCGCTTGAAGCATGGAAGGTTAATGATGATAGCGGGATTCAAAATACATGCGTTCAAAATACCGCTTCAATGCTTCGTTCGATCAAGCCGTTTATATGATGGATTCATGAAGTGTTGTAACATCACTCCCATTTTAAATGGACTACTTCATCTGTGACTCAAACTAACATTGAGTTGTATTATGGTAAAAAGAGTACGGAAACTAGTGAGAAAAAACAGCAATAATAACAGCAAAAATCAGCGTTACAAACAACAAAAAACAAAAACAAACAAAATAAAAAAAAAACAAAACAGAAAAAAAAGAATTATGAAATGAATGTCGCAAATACGTTGGTGATTGTCGCAAAGTGAAACAGTGCCAGTAAATATTGCATACGAGACCAAATGAGCGAATGAATACGTGCACACAAATTACGCTAACTAATTTAATACGAAATAAATTAATGTATTTTCCGAAGATAAATGGCATGAGTCTGAAAAAAAGACACAAACACACACACAACGATATAATAATGGATAACGGAGACAAACATGAAAATTCACTCATTTGTACGTACTCAAAATATAGCAGAACATGGGAACACATTTATCTTTGGTGCAACTGAGCCAACGGTATGGGTTTTGCATTGGGCCATGGCTCACCCATTTTATTCAGCTCATTTCTGTGCACACATTTCTGTGACTATCAGCCAGCACAAAACCCCAGCACCACCGAATGAATTCGTATCCGATGTGATTTATACTTTTGCATTAATCATGCAAAAATTGTATGACTGCATCGATATCAAAACCAAAAGAAAATCCAAAGCACATCTTTTGCGGAATGGAAGACAACACAGAAGTGAGACCAGCGAAAGAACGAGAGTGAATGAAACAAACATACCAACCAACCAACCAACCAACCAAAAAAAACCGCATACGGTATATATCCTCGTTTGAGATTTTCCCGAGACAATTTTTGCGACGTTAGACCAAACTGGCACCGAACCGAATGATTCAAAACTCGGTTCTTTTCATACAAGAAGAGTGCATGAACAGAAAGAAGAAGAAGAAAGAAAAAAGACGAGAGCAACGAGAGCTGCTACTATTTCAATAAATCAACATTCGAGCCAACAAATGTCCTCCGTTCGTTTGGCAATACAAAATCAGTGTGCGGCACACACGTGAACGAAATGAAATCGAGACAAAACTGAAGAAAATAACAACAACAGCAACAACAAAAAACTAGTCATGCTCTCCTAGTCTGAGCTGTTGTACAGCATCTATCAGGATATTTAAAATAAATCATTTTATTATGTTTGTTTCTGCATTATGCGATTGATGAGTGTGTGCGTGTGTGTGTGTGTGTGTGTATGTTGTGAGTATAGAGAATATCAGATGTCGCTCGATTCTTTGACGTTTTCTACACCTTTTTATTCGATGGAAAATGTACAAGCATCTCGTAAAATAACGAAAGAGCAATAGTCTCGAATTAAAATGGTGTAGATCAAAAAGGCAAAAAGCCAATGTGAAATGACACACTGAAAAAAATGAAATTGCATGTAAATGAGTGACGAGAGAGAGAAGAGAGAGAGAGAGAGAGAGAGAGCGATCAACAATTCATATTCATGAATTTTTTTGGTGAAATGTGCAAAAAGCAATTGCAAATATTTTGATAGCATTTCAAATGATTTTAAAGCTTAATTGCTCGTACATAATTTCGATGCTGAGTAAATTCTAGATAAAAGCCTAGAGGCCGTGTTTGGGCATTTCTTTATGCCAACTAAAGTACAGACATGCAAATGATTTATTTCTTTAAAAATATGAGCAAAATATTTTTGATTCATCATGCACAAAAAAAGAGCCAAAGCAAAGTACACAAATGGCCATCACCACCATTTGAAAGTTCACTTCATGAAGATTTAAACATGTTCATTCCAATAAATCCATTAAAATAGCTTTTCTTACTTCAACGAATTGACCTTTCGTGAATGTGAAACATCCCCGCGTCTATGAAATAATTGCAATTCCCTTATCATTATGCGAGATATGTTGATATAAATGCAAATCGATGTGTATTTAAGTCAGTAGAAAAATGTATAAGCAATACAACAAGAGAAGAGAAAGAGATAGAAAGAGAAAGAGAGAGGCAGAGAAAGAAGGTAACGTGAAAAGCACTATGCGAATGGTAAATGGAATGGAATAGATTGGTTATGAAATACACTCTTGGAACATATTTACATAATAAACAAGCACACGAGAATGTTTTAAGTTATGGATGAAAAATAAAAAAGAATTCCAAGGTTTGTAACAGTGTAATATTTGCTTGCTTGCTCAGCTCAGTGATATCATTTGGTCTGGCATGTTTTATTTTTAATTCAATTGGTGCGCTCTCTGCGTTTACTAATAATAATACACCACATACAATGATTGCCCGATATTCACAATGGAACGAACGTGGAAAGAGAGCCCGAAAAAAGCAACACACAGAGGACAGAAGTCTAGGGGCTTATGTGTCAAACAAATCATACAATTCTATTGTAAAACCCACAGTATCAATGCGATTCTCGCGATTTCTTTCAGTATTTTTTTTTTTTTGTCAATGGTAAAATCTTCAAGCATTGTTAGCATTAGTAATGAGTACGTTTACTGTTATGGATATTGCATCTTTTTTTTAAATTGAAAAATGATTTTTCACGAAATTTTACGAGAAAGTATAAATTGAAATTAAAGTTTTTGGTTGTGATTTTTGACAAATATCAACATGACACAAGCCAGATACATGTGCTCACAAAAATAATAAATCGTTTGCATAAAATTAAACGCACTCATTCTAGCGAGGCATGAAATTCTTGAAACATAAAACATAAAAACTTAAATTCGAAGAAGAAATGGCATGTTTGGGCAAAAACAAGAAAATTCATTTGTCTAAGAGTCTAAGAGTTTGTATACAGATAAATAATATATATCATGTCAATCAGTCGAAATGAAATTTGAAAAAAAAAATTCAACTTAAATGCGTTGGTTTTCTTTTGTTTTTTTCCACTAATTTATTTAATGCGAAATTTAATGGCTCAAATTTGCCAGTAGAACACAAATGAATTTCTGAGTTCATCATATATTTATTTCCAATGAAATACTGTTGGCAAATAACCTCTTCTGCATACGTAGTGTCATTAAGTACAGTGCAGAATTGAGTCAAATGCTTGAATAAATAATGTAAGTTTTCACTATGATAGCTATTCTAAAACGCTATTATCCATGAAAAACTTATTAAATACTTATCAGTCAATTATTTAATAATAATCAACAATCAACAATCAAATAAAGCATAAAACGGTTTGGAATCATTTGAAAAACAGTAAACTCAGATCTAAATAAATTAGATGATTTCATGGAAAATTTTCACATTGTGAAATTAACCGGTTCTAAATCAAATGTGATGATAATCGGTTCTAAGCATCACTTGAATAAATTAAATTTTGAATTGGTGGTGTGAAGCTTGATTATTGTACATCGATTAAGAATCTTGGTGTCAGTTCTGACGAAAATCTTAATTTCCAAGATCATGGTAGGGCTAAATTGCAGCAAGTGTACGGTGTTATTAATCGCATTCGACACATGAAACAACTTATCCCTAATTACGTTAAAAGAGACATTGCAACAGTGCTCATTGACCCAAACATGGCACAACAAGTCAAGTAAGTCGTGATCTAGTTGTTGATAATGATATGATCAGATAGGTAAGGAATAGAACGGTCTTAAACGTAATGAGCACATTACAGAATATCATAAGCGTCTGTGTGGTTCGACTCCTGTGAATAGAGCTAAGCTTCACTCAGCCGTTCTTATCTACAAGCAATTGTCAAATGAATCTCCAGCTTACCTCAATCACTTGTTCGTTAGAAATGGTGAATCATCGCGTCATCCTAATAATCTTCGCGTTTACTTTCGCCCACGTAATGAATGTGACACGCGTATACACGTGGTATACCTTCAGTTATTCGGCAATTAAGTTTGGAACAGTATACCCATTGAAATAAGAAATTCAGATTCAATAATTTACAATTAGTCCGCGTTAATCTAATTTCGGTCCTGATTCTATGCACATTCCCACCAGATCATCATTTTAGTCATAAGTAAAAAAAATTATAATAATTTTAAGTATTTCCCTTGATTCTCCTGAGTCAGGTCGTTTTTGCCATGGTTTTCAGGACCCAATTGGTATTTAAAGCCTCTCTATGAATACATTCCTACCCCTGACTGTACTCCTTTATGCAAAAGTCGCATCGTGGGCGGAATTCATGCCGAATTGGGTCTATGACCAGCACGATTATAGCTTGCTATAATCACATACTGACATAAAGTTAAGCTTGATAACAAATAAATAAATAATAAATATATATAAATGTCAGTGTATGTATGCATGTTCGGGGTAATCTTCTGAACCGCTCAACCGATCCGAAAGCCCAGGGTACCGTTGGAAAGGTCTTGGCCCCGTGGTGGTTTTAGGCACCATCATGATCATCATTGTCGGCCATCGTGGTCGCTGTGGTATTTTGCGGTTTACAGCAATACCGTTGGTCCGATCCGGCCAATATGGGTAATACTATTTAAAAGGTCTTGATGGGAAGATGGTCTCATTGGCCAAATAATCAAAAACTGTTCAATATGGGTATCTCTGAAGAGCTAACGATGAGGAGATGACATTAATATCCATAAATAATAATTATTCAAGAAAATCTTTGAATAATATGACTTGAATAAAATCCAAAAAAAATTGAAAACACCATGTGTTTTATGGGCTATTTTGCCAATAGATTTTGCCACTCAATTATGTCCTAAATAATTAATCATTATCATTATGGGCTATTTTGCCATAACCATGCTGGTCATAGACCCAATTTGACATAAATACCGCCCACGATGCGACTTCTGCATAAAGGAGTACAGTCAGGGGTGGGAAGGTATTCATAGAGAGGCTTTAAATACCAATTGGGTCCTGAAAACCATGGCAAAAACGACCTGACTCAGGAGAATCAGGGGAAATACTTAAAATTATTATAATTTTTTTTACTTATGACTAAAATGATGATCTGGTGGGAATGTGCATAGAATCAGGACCGAAATTAGATTAACGCGGACTAATTGTAAATTATTGAATCTGAATTTCTTATTTCAATGGGTATACTGTTCCAAACTTAATTGCCGAATAACTGAAGGTATACCACGTGTATACGCGTGTCACATTCATTACGTGGGCGAAAGTAAACGCGAAGATTATTAGGATGACGCGATGATTCACCATTTCTAACGAACAAGTGATTGAGGTAAGCTGGAGATTCATTTGACAATTGCTTGTAGATAAGAACGGCTGAGTGAAGCTTAGCTCTATTCACAGGAGTCGAACCACACAGACGCTTATGATATTCTGTAATGTGCTCATTACGTTTAAGACCGTTCTATTCCTTACCTATCTGATCATATCATTATCAACAACTAGATCACGACTTACTTGACTTGTTGTGCCATGTTTGGGTCAATGAGCACTGTTGCAATGTCTCTTTTAACGTAATTAGGGATAAGTTGTTTCATGTGTCGAATGCGATTAATAACACCGTACACTTGCTGCAATTTAGCCCTACCATGATCTTGGAAATTAAGATTTTCGTCAGAACTGACACCAAGATTCTTAATCGATGTACAATAATCAAGCTTCACACCACCAATTCAAAATTTAATTTATTCAAGTGATGCTTAGAACCGATTATCATCACATTTGATTTAGAACCGGTTAATTTCACAATGTGAAAATTTTCCATGAAATCATCTAATTTATTTAGATCTGAGTTTACTGTTTTTCAAATGATTCCAAACCGTTTTATGCTTTATTTGATTGTTGATTGTTGATTATTATTAAATAATTGACTGATAAGTATTTAATAAGTTTTTCATGGATAATAGCGTTTTAGAATAGCTATCATAGTGAAAACTTACATTATTTATTCAAGCATTTGACTCAATTCTGCACTGAACTTAATGACACTACGTATGCAGAAGAGGTTATTTGCCAACAGTATTTCATTGGAAATAAATATATGATGAACTCAGAAATTCATTTGTGTTCTACTGGCAAATTTGAGCCATTAAATTTAGCATTAATAAATTAGTGGAAAAAACAAAAAAAAACCAACGCATTTAAGTTGATTTTTTTTTTTCAAATTTCATTTGGACTGATTGACATGATATATATTATTTATCTGTATACAAACTCTTAGACTCTTTTTTCTTCAAAAAAATCTTTGAATAATATGACTTGAATAAAATCCAAAGAAATTGAAAACACCATGTGTTTTATGGACTATTTTGCCAATAGAGTTTGCCACTCAATTATGTCCTAAATAATTAATCATTATCATTATCTGTTTGTTCCGATCTTCGTTTGCTTTCAATTTTTTTGGATTATTCAAGTTATGATGAAAATATGTTTGTAGATGAAAGAAAACTATCTGTTTATGACAGTTTCTGTGCTATTGGCCGTTATTAAAACTTAAAATACAAATTGCACATAAACAGAGATTGTTTTCTTTCATCTATTATTTTATTCATATTGTTTTTTTTAATTATTTATTTAATTATTTATTTGTTATCAATTTGTTATAAATTTTTGATAACAAAAAAGGTGTAATCACGATGCCTCCGATTCTCCAGCTAATTTTCACAAATTCAGTTTTATCATACATATCCCTAATATTCTTAAGCCAATATGTTGGAATCGCAAACACTCATAAGCCCCTAGACAGAATTGTAAAATGAAACGACTGAATGCCAACAAATCATTGAAATCATTGTATACAACTATAGTTCTTTTGCCCATGGCTATGAGCGTAAAAGTCAATTGACACGCTGAAAAGAAACCGCACAGCAAAAATACAAGCACACACACGACCGCGCGAGTGGACACATTAACAACGACAAATGAAATCCGACGAGAGCTTCACAGCTCTAAAATTATATATATACATATATAAAAATAATTTTCATTCAAAGTTAGAATTCAGCTATGCTCACCCCTTTAATTACGCGTAGATTAATTTGATAATGAATGGAATAAAATAAATTGGTTTTATTTTTTGCAATAAATTGAAAAATAAGCAACTGCAGCAGCAGCAGCAACAACAACAACGAACAAAAGAACACGCGGCAACCGTTAATAAATGCATCCGATCACGAAAAAAAAACAAGGTTAATATGTCTTAATCAAGGCACGCTAAGTTATAATGATACGATTAAATTTACAGTCTAACGTTGTCTTTGAAATAATTCAATTGCACTATTGAGCACTAAACGACAAAAAAAAATAATTTTTATTCTTAGACTCAGCGTGTCAACTTCGGCTGACATGATATCACCCGAAAAAAGAAAACACCAAACACCATTCATAGACAAATGATGGAACGCTAGAGTGAAATCTTGGCGAGACACGCCGCAATCCTTAAAAATATACGATTCTTGGTTGGAAAAGTACCTCCACAGAATTATTAAAAATGCGAGAACAAATGACACAAACAAAAAAACGCAAAAGTGGAAAACATAGCATTTTCAATCATGAAAACGTCACTTCCACTGTGTACTTGTATACCAGACCAATGACATTAAATCATGCTACCAAAAATTGTAGCACATTTGACATTCAAAAAAGAAAAACAGATTCGGTTTTATTTAGCGAACAAAAAAAAAAATAATAATAAAACGTCATGAAAATTCCGTGTGCAAATGTGCAATACATGCAATCGATTTCTTGTGGTATACTAGCTTTAATTCGTTTCGCGATTTTGTTGTTGTTTTGGTTCGTTCTGTTTTGTTTGTTTGCTTCTTTTTATTACTTGTTACCATCCAAACTAGATGTGAATTATACGTATACAATCAAAACACGATTTAAATGGCAAATGCTAGCGTTTCTTTTGCATTCCTGAGACGCTTACGGTTCAAAAAAAAAAACAATTGTTATTTCTTTTCTTTTTTTTTTTCGTTGCGATTAATGTTGAAAATATCATCTTGGAGCGCATAGCTACGGGAACACAACACGAACAACAACAACAACAACAACAACAACAACAACAACAACAACAACAAATATATGGCTAAATCGAAAATAACCGTTTGGTTCGTGGTGAAGAGAAATAAATAAATCGAAAATTGAAAATTAAGCGGAAAGGAGATGAATACCGCATGAAACCGGTGTATATTTGATATCATTGAGTGTGAATGTGCACGTGTTAGCGAGATAATGATAGCAAAAGAGAATGGAAAGGAACGAGAAAGAGGGAGAGAGGAAGATTGCAAATGCATATTCACAAGCCATTTGATGTAAAGGTGTGGAAATGTACTGAACAATTCACAATTGAAAAGGATTCAACCAAATACGGTTTGATTATCTCTGGCATTTTTATATCGTTCGCATAAATTGTTGTTCGTTAACTCGGCTCAATTGATTTAGCGTGCTGCATTTTTATCGGAATATATTCCAATTGCATTTTACTACAGTTTATTTTCATTAATTTTTCGGTTGATGCCGATTGAACATTTATTTCAACACACTGTGAGAAAACAAAAAAATCGATTCAACATTTTTGCCGACGATGAACCAAACAGGACGATTGTCATCGCCTGTGGAAGTCCAAGCAAAACTTCTATCGACAATGGGCGTACGGTATGTATTGGAACATTGCACTCTAAAGTCTATTGTACTGTTTCAGACAATCCATCCATGAATGGCCTTTGTTTATATCAATCGCAAGCATTCGAAGTGGTACTAGCTTTTAGTATGGCTCTTTTGTTACACTGTAATTGATTTACCTTTCGGATTGAATTTCGGCATTTTATACCAGGTGTTCCTATGTATCCGGGATTTTGGATGTAGCATTCGGTGATACGGAGCAAATGGACTATTTGTGTTAAAAAAAGGGGGTTTTACCATCAATGTCCTGGTTTCCACATTTCTATCGATTTCTATGTACTCTATTCGAATCTTTCTCATGATTCCAGCCAATTCCATATCACCCAAAGTGTCGGACACCTTGTACAAAACCACATAAAACACCAACAACGAACAAAACACCGCACAGAAAGAAAGAAAAGTAGTCACAGCGGTGCACTTAAACCGAATATTAGCTAACTTTTTGAATATCAAATCGTGCTTGCTATTAGCTCGAGGCAAACGTTGCGCGGAAATTGCAGCCAATACTAGGAAAATGTTGTCGTAGAAAAATCAACACGAAAAAATCAATTCAAGCTGTGTTTTCTAGTGAAGGGCCAAATTATTTACACAAAAACACAAAGGATTTTTGTTTTTGTTTTTATTTTTGTTAACGCGTTTTCTTCGTTGCCTTATATCAATAATCATAATTTTATACACTTTTCTCTCATTGTAATTGCATTGCGCAGAGGGGAAAAAAGAGATGAGAAACAATATGCATAACGACCGCATTTTCGAACAACAATAACACATCATACAGAGTGTGGTGCATGGAGTCCAATGAAATTACAGTACAGACAATTCATAAAAATAAATGATATACATATATTCAAAATCTTCCATTACTAAAAAAAAAACGACAATTCGATGTTCCTGCTGTATCCGTTGTATGTTTGTGGATATTTCAATATGTGTGAATGTGCTTTTCAGTTTGAATATTTCTCGAGACTTAAACACACTCCTTTTTTCTCTCGCCCTCTCACTCTCTCTCTCTCTCTCGCTCTCTCTCTCTCTCTCTCTCTCTCTCTCTCTCGCTCGCTCGCGATTCAATGTGAATGTTGCGTTAAGTGCATTGCTCTGTGATCCGGTGTCGATGCATGCGGTACACGTGTAATCGTGCTATTGAAGCTTTCCACGGACGTGCATACCGAAATGTGTTTTGCACAATTACACAATGTGCACAGAGAGAGAGAGCGAGAGAGAGAGAGAGAGAGAGAGAGAGAGAGAGAGAGAGAGAGAGAGAGAGAGAGAGAGAGAGAGAGAGAGAGAGAGAGAGAGAGAGAGAGAGAGAGAGAGAGAGAGAGAGAGAGAGAGAGAGAGAGAGAGAGAGAGAGAGAGAGAGAGAGAGAGAGAGAGAGAGAGAGAGAGAGAGCGAGAGAGCGAAAAAAACGAGTCAGAGTGTCTGTGTGCTTTGTTTTTGTCGACCCGGCTCCTTGTTTTGCCGATTGCTCTTGTATCAACGTTGAGTTGATTCGTTGTTGATTTTTTTTTTACATATTTTTTTTTTCTTGCCTGTTCACCTTAAATTAACTTCACATGTGTAACCGAAACCAAAAATTGTACATTGCTGTTGCTGTTGCTGAAACGTTGCAAGGGGAAATAAGGCACTTTTTGGTTTTAATATTCAATGTGTCGGCATCTCACATTTTTGTTGTTGTTATGCGATGTTATGTTATGTTATTAGTACATTATGTTTTGTGTGTGATAAACAGGCTGTTGGTATAGTAACTGTATTGTTGTTGTTGTCTCTCAATTTCATTGTAATGGGACTCATCAGACATAACCATACAACAAATGAACGATGATATAGCAGATTTCAGTTAAGAATTCTCTCAATCTCTCAATCGTTCCAAATTATTTCGAATGGGGAAAAAAAAATAAAATGTGGATTTTGGCTTGAGCCATTGCCAACATCATTTCGAATCAACAACAACGAAAAAAAAGTCTTGTGGTATTGCCGTCAATTAGTTTTGACTGCCTACTGAACATCGAGAAATACACACACACACATATACATTAAATATAATACGATAATTTTTTTCGTTGTTCGAATGCATTTACTGTGATTTGTGATGGAATCAACGGCATAGATTCGGTTAACATTTTGCAATTTTGATTGTTCAAAAACTGGTTTTACTCATAAATTAAGAAACGAAGTCATTTTTCTTTTTATTTTGTTCGCCTCTTTTAAAATCATTTTTATTTCCAATTTTCAAATTCTATGAGTTGCCCGAACGAGTGTGTGTGTGTGTGTGTGTGTGTATTTTCTTTTAAAACTTTTTTCATTTGCCGGTCTCCCCGGCGTGACCGTGCGTGTGTGTGCTTTTTTGTTGTTGTTGTTGCTGTTGTTATACCTCAATTTTCTCATTGGACATATTTTGCCTACTCTTTTATATTTGTATGCAGCTCAAACCATAATTATAAGCAATTGCGAACGAAACGACATCTGAATTTTTCCTTCAAATGCCGAAATAAAATAAGCTTTTAATGGTCCGAAGCAGAGACAGAAAAGGAGAGCGGAGCACAAAGCATTGATGGAGAGTCTATTTGATATGAATAAGTAAAAATGTGATGTGTTTTTTTCTCTTTCAATTTTTGTTGTTGCTTTTCGATGGGCACGTTGCATTTGAAGCAAAAAAAAAGCAACATAAAAACGAAAAATGATATGAATGAACAAAATGAAACAGAGACGAAGTCACAGAGAGAGCGAGAAAGAGAAAACACATTGAAAAATTCGTTCAGTTTGTTTTGTTATGCACTGTTACGGCTTGTGTGAATAGAATTTTGTCGATGAATTGAAAAAAAAAGTGAAATGTTTGAATCTGCGAGGATCGATGTCTACAGATATGAGAAACATTGTGTTCGAACAAAAAATCTATGTTGTTTTCCACCAATTTCAATTTTAGACTTTAAGTAACTTATAATTCACCAGACCAAAGGTATGATACTTGTGATCGTGCTGAGTGTATTATGCCAGTGGATTCGGAAAATTCGAATGTTTTTACGTAATTTTGTTTTTCTACGTCGATTTGATAAGAGAGACAACACCAAGGTGGGCGTACAAATATTCTTCGGAATAGAAATTGTGCACAATTTGTTGTTTTCTTTTCTTCTTCATTTTTATTTATTTACACTCCAATACAAGCTAAGCAATGTTCATTGCATGTGGTTGATATTTATTTTAAAATCATTATTATTATTACATAAATGTTAACAATTGTGCATACCTCAAGCAAATGCAATGCAACAGCACAGCAAAGCATAACATTTCTAAGCGCATAAACACTCTAATTTCCCATTCACTTGATATGAATAGTTTTTTTTTCTCTCTGTCCCTCTAGCGTGTGTATTTGTTGAGTTAGTTGTTTTTTTTCCCTCAACTTTTATCCCCATTTCTCCCTCCTTTTCTTTCATTTGCGTTTTTTTTCATTGTTGTTGTTGTTGTTGTTTTTGTTGTTGCTCGTTTCTATCTCTGTTTTACTTTTGACTGGTTGTATTATTTGTTCAAATGCATACGACCATCGTGTAGACATTGTGAGTGAATAATATAAGAAACTTATTACGTGATACATTATGGAAAGGAAATTTACATATGGGGTATAGCCGGCGAGATGGCGAAGTGACGAGAACCGTTTTAATATAACAATAATAATAATATTAATAAAAAAAATAAAATAATATTATATGCACATACATTGTATGGAGCAGCAGAGAGTGAAGGAGAAAGAGAAAGAAAGAAAAAGCGTACTACCATTCGCAATGGATTGAATTGCCTTGCCTTTGCGATCTAATTGGTATGCCATGCACAGTGCAATACGTTGTACGCGGCTGTGAACCAACCATATGTGAAAATATTTTTCTTCCGTCATTTGCAAATTAAACATCATTTACTTATACAATTAAAATCAACGCCAACAGTAATGACAACGACAATGCAAACACATACGCCCGCGCCGCCAGTATAGTAACCATTTTAAAGTGGTTTGACAAATACATTGCGCTCTTTAATGTCAATAACAGAAAAACGGGATTCAAAATTGATGACGCTTCTGCTTTCAATGAAACGATTCACTATCGATTGCATGCACCATAATCAATTCGAATTGCTCTCTCTGTCTCTCTCTCTCTTTCCGTTCTCCCTCTATACATCTCATTTATTTAACGATTCATGAAGCCCAACTCGCGCTGATATCGCCGAATTGAAAATGCGTTTACTATTTCTAATGACAAAAAAATAGTTATTAAAATTCACATTTGATATGTGTCAATTTGTTCATTTTCTTTTCCCCTTCAAAACTAATGTATGGAATGATGTTTGCTCGTAGTGGAACTCAACGTGGTCTCTGTTTTTTTTTTGCTTGTCTCTCGATCCTCATGGTCGTTCTCGATTTTTTTCTTTTTCGTCATCATCAAACCGATTATTTTACAATTTGTCAGTTACAATGAGCTTAGATTCCAGTTTAAGTAACGCGTCTGTAAATTTCGCGACTATTTGAATACGTACGCACATCACCATTATTAAATGGTTGTTTAGAGTGTTTACACTGAAATAGAGTTTGATACAATGGTAGGCATACCATACGATCACAATGAACGACGAGCACTCGGTTTTTTTTATCTATTCTGTATTTACTATATTTACTCATTTGTTGTTGTTGTTATTTTGTATTTTGTGAAGGCTCTTCCGTGATTTTTGAAATTAAGTTGTGAGCTCTTTAGTTATACAATAGTGAGTTAGCTAGTGATTTGCCAGACTGCCGACCGAAAATTCTCTCGACCGTTGTGCGTGTGTGTGTTTTTTTCACATGTCTCGCGTGTTTCTCTTCATTGGGAGAGAGAGAGAGAGAGAGAGAGAGAGAGAGAGAGAGAGAGAATCACTCCTATATGCGATGCGAACATTGTCAATTGTTTCACATAGAAAATAATTTCGGAAAAATTGTTGAACTAAAGCCACACATCCGATGTTTTGAGAAGCGTTATCGCCTTCAAAATGAGACAAACTGATGGGTGTTATTATTGTTTTCAATAAATCTACTATCGACAGCTCACTTGTACGATGAGCAGGCACTATTCCTGGGTAGGTGCAAAACAAATCTCACCTACACGACGAGAGAGAGAGAGAGAGAGCGAACGAAAATCATGAAGCTAAATGCGACAGTCCGTATCGACACATTGATGCATCGGCCCGATACCACATATGAAACACATGTATTTATTCGCACACCAAAAGAGTAAAATGCAAATTTTGTACATCACAAATCGCAGTGTGATGTATAAAGGCCTGATGGCTGTGTACTAAGCATATGTAAATTGAAATTAATTCGTATTTTTCGTGTGTATGACTACTTTTGTTATGCTCTTGCTCGCTTTCATACGCGCTCTCTCTCTCTCTCGATCTGTATCTCTCGCTCGCTCGTTCGCTTGCAAGCAATCTTTGTTTGTTGAATGTTGCTACTTTAGGCATATACATTTTGTGGAGCGAATAATTTTTTTGTGTGTGGAATGGGACAGCTAACCGGTACCGCAAGTTCATACAGATTTGCTAATGAGAACGTTTCGTTTTCGCTTTTCAATTTGTGAATTTTGCACAAAAGCTATTTTCATGTTCTCATCTCGAATTCAACTTCTTCTCAAATGTTTTTTCGTTGTTGTTGTTGTTGTTTTCTTTTCTTTGAAATTCATTGGAATACCAAACAAAACTCTATTCAAAACCTCAAACCAAATTTGACTGACAAAATAATGTCTGGGAATACCGAACATCAAGCAATCGATTATTGCGTCAAAAAAAATTTCAAACGATCGATATATTCTAACTAAAAAGTTAGTTATCAAGCTGGTTAATGTGCAAAATAAAAATTGGTTTTTCGATCAGAACCAAATTTATGTCCGTTCAAATGAAAACATGTGTCTCGAATTAAATTAAATGACAAGGACAGCAAATACGAAGTGAGACGAACAAAAAAAAAATAACAAGTTAACACGAAAAGAAAATTACTTGGAAAAAAAAACCAAATAGAAATTACACTGAAGAAAGACAAGCGATTCACGTAATTAATGTTTGAATGTGCGATAGTTTATTTGATTTTAATTTGTGTTTGGCGGTTTCGATTTTTCTCTGTCTCTCTCTATCTTCTTCTCTTCTTTTTTTTTTGTTTGCTCGTTTCTATTTTCATGAATTGCTTTTGTCGTGGACATTCACATAAGTTTTATTGTTATCGTTTTTTTTTGTCTATTCCCTTACTTTAATTTTGATGTCGGTTCTGCTGTCAATGATTTGATAGATTTATTTCATGAAGCAATTTGGTTCTATTTTTATTTTATTTTATTGAAACCACCAAATAGATTGAATGACTCGATTGATTGAATTTCTTGCACTGTTCAATTTGTCTACTAAGCAAAAGCGAAAATCGGTATTCTACTTAATTATGGATGGATTTTACAGAATGAGAAACAATAAATAAAACCGATATTTACATTCAGTAATTATCAACAATTGCAGTTTTCGTCCAGACATGACATCGTTCCCTCTGCGCTTTCCTCGACCCACTTTGTACAAAACGTAATTTTCACTTGATTATTTTTTGTTACAATTTTCTTTTTTCTTGTCAACAAAAGAAAAAAAAACTCTTTTTAGCACGATTCTGCTTAAATTTCTTTCTTTTTTTTTCTCTTATTTTGGCAAAAGCACACAATTCTTCAATTAAAATGAATTTTTTTTTTTTAGTTCATAAACGTCACTGAATTTATATTTCTTCTCGATTTCTGTCTTAATATTTTCTTCTTGGAATTTTTTTCCGATTGTTGTTTACGTCGTAAAGCCAAGTGAAAAAAAAACAAATTTAACTAAAACATTTTTGTAATTGTTCAAGAATGTTTCGTTGCCATACGCCGGGGGCCTGTTGTGCGGTAGACGGAGATCAATTGCAAAGTGCAAGTGAAATGAAATTGGGTTTTTGTTTTTATTTGGCGAATTTTGAATTTAAACAAAATAATTGATCTATTCGATGATTACACACAAAAAATGAAGTTTTTGCTTTATTTTAGCAAAAAAAAAAAAAAAAAAATTCAATCCGAAAATTAAACAGGAACCCGCATTAAACGTGTTGAAGATAGTACAGCGAATAATTTCAAAACCAAATCAATGTACATGTAGAAAATTTTTATTTATGTGTGGTGTATGATGTGTGTGTTTTTTTTTCTCGTTCGATTTTTTTTTCTCGTGTTATTTTTTTTTTTTCGCTGCTATTGCTTTTTGTCTTGCAATTTGAATCCTTATTCCTTCGTTTGTTTTTATTCACTGAAATGCTTGGCTCACAAAACTTCAATCACTTTTTCCATTGTACAAATAAAAAAAAATATATTAAACTAAAACTGAATTCTGCATGCAATCACAATGAACCGAAGAGAGAAAAAGTCATCTTATTTTAATTGTATGTGCGTTTTCCTACTTCTGTTTCAATCTTTCGGTCGGGCTCACTACGCACATAAAAATACAACTACATAGCCAGGCGAGATACACGAATACAAAGTTTGAATACACAGCAAAAATACACTTACCCGTGCCAGAACCACATACACACACACACACACACAGAGCCCAAAATACCGTATCTCTACATGCAATGCTAGACTTTTATACACAGTGATGTGTATGATACGTTTCGATCCTTACATGATATGCTTGTCAATGTGTGCAGACCTAACAGCACACATAAACGATGGCAATACTTTGATAATGTCAATTCGATATTTGTTTTCTTCTTCTTCGCCTCGATACGACGGCATTGTGTCATTGTATAGGTATGACATCATTCACAGACACCAATGCCGAACAAATATTGTTTATGCCGAAACTGTGTCCATCTCATTCCATCTCGCTTGGAATGCGATATTAAAAACAAACTCTCGTTACTCTTCTTTTTACACTTCTCTCGGTAATCTAAATTTACGATATGACGATGTGTGCGTGTTTGCAGGGAATGTGATGGTATTGAAGTGCCGATCACGATTTAATTGGTCATTTAAGCCATTGGTGCGAAAGAGAGGCAACGAATAAATAAATAAATATACAAATATCAAGTATCTTTTTTTTCCGTTTTTTTTTCTTGCCATTGTTTTCGTCATATTCAATATTAACCGCATTGTGATGTTCTGTCCTATTCACCAAAATTCTAGATATTCAATGGTCATCCATTAACATGGCAGGCAATTTCAAATGTATCGATCTAGCTTAATTTTCATCATTTACTTCCTCTTTGCAAGTGTATTCATATTTGGTAGTCTTTTACTTGTAACCGTGGACACAACATTGATATACAAATGTTGGTGAATTGTGATGTACAAGTGCGAACCACCATCAATGTATGGTGATGTAATATACACAATATATTGTCTATATCAAATCAACTAATACACGCAAACTCACACATACGCACACACACACACACACACACATATAACGTGAGCGAGCGAGCGAGAAAGAGAGAACCATGCTCGCTATCACCATCACATAATCACAATCGTTCAATTTATTCCATTTACACAGAGAGATACTTCGATGAATGGGGACTGAGTATGAATGAGACGAATATCGATTTCGAATAAAATACCATTCGTTTTTTTCCAGTTAAATACATGCATTCTGGCGACTTAAATCTGTTTGATTGATTGATATTTTGGTTGATTCTGTCACATTTACCGTTTAAAGGCATTTGCAATTACTGTTGATGAGTTATTTTATAGTGTTATCATCGTACACCAATTGAAATACGTCGTTTTGAAGCTCATATGATGTCCCCCAATTCAGATAGAAATAAATGCTTCAACGCATTCAAACAATAATTTCACATATTTATTCATATCGTCAACAAAAGAACACTCTTTAATTTCACTTTAACAGTCTTTTTCGTTTTTAAGAAGCGAAATTTTTGTTGTTAATACTAACGTATCAAAAGCGCTCGCATTTAAATGCTCGCAGCTTAAGTACATGTCACATACTTATCGAAATGCATTTCTCGGTTTTGACATTTACACCTTTTGGTTGTTGGTTGTTAAAAGACGAATTGGTGCGTGTATGACATGTGTCAAGAGCAAAAATGTCGTCGAATACGGATGACACGAATTTATTAGCACAAAATAATTTAATTTATAATAGTTTTGACTGGAAACCAATCACATTTACCCATGTCGAGTATCCAAAAGGTAATTGCAAATAAATACTACAAAAATTAAAATCCATTGAAAATATTTTCCGGCCGGTTTCAAAAGCTATGGTTTCAAAACATTTCGACTTGGATGGCTGCCATTGACAATCTCTGCACCCTCAATGGAAATAATCATTTAACTAACAATTTTTTTTCTCATTTATTGACCGGATTATGTTGAGAGTAACAAAATGATAAAAAAAGACAATCACACAAAATGTTAATGAAAATTCATATCGATCTTTATTGACCGAAGTTTCAGTTAGTTAAACTGTATCTATAATAGTTTTCTGTTTGGTGATTAGACGCTTGAAAATTGATGACGATGCATGGTCTTTATGTTGTGACTGTTTTTATTGCACGATAATCCCTTGACTGGTACACTGAAAACAAAATGCTTTCAAGTGAACGATCCCGTTAAATTTCAACAGTTTTTCATGAAACATGAATGTTGAAACATAATCTAAACGCGACAAATATTTTATCATAAATTTGATTATTATAAATACTCGCATGTATTGTATAAACTTAAACAGATACATTTAAATATTTATTTCAGGCGATCTATTTGGCCAGTTGCTGGCATGGGTTAGTTTGGCGCCAATGGGAATTGGAGCTGGTTTCGTTACATTAATTTTGTTTCGTAGAGATTTGCATACAGTGAGTGTTTCGAAAAAAAAAATTCAATAATGATTGACAACAACAACAAAAAAAAGCCACCATTAACATCAAACTAAATGACGATATTCATTTTGATACATTTGTAGATAGCATTTTTTATTGGAACCTTAGTAAATGAAGTTAGCAATATAATATTAAAACATTGGATCAGAGAACCAAGACCGATTAGTCGAATTCATATTGGTACGGAATTTGGAATGCCATCCAGTCACTCACAATTTATCTGGTTCTTTTCCACATATGTCACACTGTTCATTTTCATCAGGTAATTTATTCATTTCGCACATGATAATAATTTGATAACTAGTATATATCAGTTTGATGACATGGACCGAAAGTTGAAAATTCGGTTGAGAAATCTAAAGTACACGTTTTTACACCAGTCATCAGCTAGTAGCTTGTTATGAATGCTAAAAATTACAATGGATCTGTTTAATTAAATTGTGTTTTAGGTTACATCACATAAACAATAACACCTTATTGCCGCTGGAACGTGCGGGTCGATTATTAGTTTTAGTATCATGTTGGTGTTTGACGGCGCTAGTGTGTATAAGTAGAACATATTTGCAGTATCACACATGGAATCAAGTGATTGTCGGCTCAATCATTGGGATAATCACTGGATTATCGTGGTTTTCCTTAACTCATTTAATTTTAACACCATTATTCCCAACCGTTGTGTCCTGGTACGTAAACAACTTCAATATTTTTTTCCTCACAGCCAAAAAACACTTTTTTTTGTATTTATTTACACCATTTTCATTTTTGTGTTTTTTTTTTTTGAATAGGAAATTTTCGGAGTATTTATTGTTACGGGATACAACATTAATACCAAACATTTTATGGTTTGAATATACTGTAACACGAAAAGAGGCACGAGCACGAACTCGAAAACTGATCAAGAAGTGAGATCCTTGGGCCCTATTGAATGGGGCTTATTTAATGTTCAATAGACTAAAATCACTCAAAAAGACATAACAAACACATTCATAAACACTCATTTCATTTCTTTCATTCATTCGTTTTTCTTTAAATCATTCGCATAAACGAAAGTCGACATGTAGAAACTAAATTTTCTATTGCACTTTCTTACCAGAATGAAACCAAAAACCAAACAAAAATATTGAAGAAGAAAAAAATGAAACGGAAACACATGTATTTATACATGTGAAACAGTAGATTTTACCAAGCCTAAATAGTGAACAAGAAATATATTAAATTTATATATTTGAAAATACATGACAAAGGCTAAACAAAGTAATAACACATTCACAGAAACAAACAAAATAACAGCTCGTTTCATCAACATGGATTTCTAAATTAGGGAATAAATTGACATTTGTGTACTGTCTTTAATTCCGATGAAGGAATACTTCAATGCCTTTTATTGGATTCAAAGAGTGAAAGCCACTAGAGGACAAAAGCATTCATATATGAAAAAGCCCCCCAAAAGGGGGCTATGCCCCCCCCCCCCAATGTTGTGACAAAATAAACTTTTATCTATGAAACATTCTTATGCCTTTCTGATTTGCATCTTTGGATATATATATATATATATTTGAACAATTTTACGATTTTATTCAACTCTTTTTCGTAGCAAATTTGTTTTTTTCTCTCATCGTCACATTCGTCAAATCACTTTTGATCAAATGCAATACCAAAATACTGTCCAAATGATAAAATTTGTTTTGTAACAACAACAAAAACAACAACTACACAAAAAAAGAGAAATGGTTTTAATAGAATTGGTGGAGAGGAGTCCACTCAGTCCACCATTAGATAGACTTATGAACCAAACAATTAGTTTGAAATTTATTTTGCATCCATTAAAGTAGTTTTTTTTTTGTTTCTCTTGAAATCAATAAAGATAAATTGTGAATTTATACGATCGATTTTACTTTAATACAAAAATAAAAAACGTCCTAAAATTTGTAAGAAAAAATAAAAATAGAAATAAAGAATAGAGTGCAATGAAAACACAATATTCTAATTTTTAATGCGATAGTTGTAAATTTTGCGACATTTTGGCGTAGAAATCAATTACAACAAAAACAACAAAATGGACGCAACTTTTACAAATCGCGATATACGCACACAAAACAAATTTGGATTGGCTGTAAAAAAAAAAAACAATGATGCGTGTTAAACGTGTTCAAATGTGTCTATGGCTTAGAAAATAAATCATTTTAAAAATTCATATTTATGTGAATTTTTTCGAAAGAAAGAACAAATGAAATGAATGAAATCCAAGCATAAAGAAACAGAGGGCGGATATAAAATATTTAAATGGAAGCTTGAGCCCCAAGCTTAATTTTTAAGTAGAGAGAAGCGAATATAATGAAGTCACATGAAAAAAAATTGAAATCTAATATATAAATAAACACTTAGAGTTAAGGCGAGTTCACGTTTGGACCTTTTAATCGGCCACTTCACCCCATTTCCAATGTTTTTTGACAGCATCCGTCACAATTTCACGTTACCGTTATTCTATCGATCTAGTAAAAAAAATGTCGCATTTCAAACTTGATGCTTGAAAGAAAATAAATGTCCTAAACTCCAAAATATACTGAATCATTTCAAGAATTTCTGACTGTTGACCGGATGACACCGATACAAATGCATTTATTTGCCCAGATCTCTCAACCTAAGTGGCATTCAAATCGTACATTGCCAAGAATTTCAACCAAATTTCACAACAACTAGAACTCACCAAGATTTTCAAATCAACACTATAAATGAACATTTTTGCGTCCTGTGTTACCTTTTTTGGGTTTTTTTATGCGTTCTTTTTGTGTCTATTTGACGCTTGCAATTGCAATCAATACTTCAAATTTGAGTCTTATCTTCCATTGTCTTCATACAAATGAAGATCGCACACAAAAATTGGCTTCAGTACCTTTGGTATGACAAATTATATTCAAAATTCGATATTTTATTGCATGTTTTCACACTATTCACAGTTTTAAAACTTTTTTTTTTTTGGTCATATTTGATGTTTTTTGGATCAACATCAATCGGAATAAATGATGAAATAAGCAAATTGTCTTTTTATTTTGACATTTATTTTTGTTGTTGTTGCAAAAGATATGTAAATTTTACAAATAATCATTGTACCGCAAAAATTAAATTGTACCAAAAATTGAAAGAACTCTAATTCCTTACGAGAAAAAAAACATGAATTTTGGCATTACTGTTTGGAACTTTTGCCAAACGGAATCCAAATTTTGATGTTTATTTATTTTTTTTTCGTTCCAATTTAAAATTAAACCATTTTGAAATCTCACATAGGAATAAAGAAAATGATAAAGAAAAACCTATAAAAATTGTAATTTGTAACTGTATAGATTCAACGGGAATTCTTGCGATAGTGCATCAAATGTAATAATGAAATGATTCTGACTGTGTAATTTTATTTTTATTTTTTTGATTTAATAAAATTTAATGATAAAATTGAAATAAATATGTCTTTTCATTAATTGTTTTGATTACTTTGAAAAATTGTCGGTCTCGCAAAACGATTTCTGTGATCATTTTGCTAAATTGATTATGGTTCAAATTCGGCTATAATTGCGTCTTTATCGTGTTTATCTATCTAAAAAAAACTCACATTGCTTAAGCGACGCATGGCTTGGACGCAAGTGTATGCGTGCGTCAAATCGTAATGAACGACGTAGATAGTACAATGCGGCACACAAGCCGACCGAAAGTTTGACGTATATATTTGGTAAGCTTTGCTTAAGTTGTATGCTAAATACCGGCTGTTTGGAAATAAAGCTAAGCCACTTTGCTTAAATTTATTCAACTATTCCTGTCCACTTATTGCGTATGATTGGCTAATATCTGATTTATATCGAAATCGAATAATTGCGTTCTGTGTATACATACTAAAATTGGCTCAATTTTATGATTAAAAACGATCATGTTTTTTTTCCCCTTTAAAATGATCAAAACACGATAAAGACGATTGAGTTTGCTTGTGCGTTGCACATTGGACTTAACCATTTTGGATGAATGTAAAAATCGAATATGAAGTGATCACGCAAAGAGTGTGTGACCCTCGTACGATATCCACGTGAAAGTAATCAGAATATTTTCGTAGCAAAGTACAATAACAATACAACAATGGAAACGAAATACAAACACATGCGAGAGAGTGAGGAGATTTTAAGGTCGTTTACAAATATTTGTGCGTACATACAACAACATGGTGAATGACCGAGAATGCAGTGTCAGTACATGCAGTACGCACTTCTTCGGATTCTGTTCAGCGTTCTTTCTGCACGGAAACTACAAATATGCGGAAGTTTTTCGATTTTTTTGTTTCATTCGGTATTTTGAGAACGGTTCCGAACGGCCGGAACACAGTACCGGCAAATCGTTATTAAATGGAAATTATGAAATTTACGTAAAAAGACTTGGTGAATTAGTGCGCAAAAAACTGGTCGTAAATTTATTTTGTGTACAAAAAGTCATAATAACGTGAAATTATTCCACCTCGGTATGACATTGCAACGGTGTCTCAACCTAGGTCTCAACAATGTTCAAAAGAGCATGTCATTTATGAGTTTTAAACAGCAACAAGAATAAAACACATTTCATCTCAATTTGAACAGGCCACTCCATTATTAAATCGGATGTTTGACGGTTTGTTGACATTAGGTGATTCTTTTGTGCTGTTTTATCGTACAACGCATTTAAGATACAATGATAATGAAGCAAATCCAAAAAAAAAAAAAATACAAAAACAAAAAATATTATCAGCGATTCGTTTTTTGTGTGTCGATTTGTTCATTGTTTCAAATTGCCTCGATTTAGTCGGTTGATATTCAATATTCCATATAGTATATTTAGCATTACGGTCTAACATGCAATCACATATCTAAATTAGTAAGATATATTTAAATATGGCTTAAGTTAAAAAGTCAAACAGTGTATGTATGTAGCGTGCGATGCGAAAGAGCGAGAATGATGTTGCGAAGCGTTTAGTCTGAATTTTGATTCGCCCGCTTCATTGTAAACGCAGTAACCGAACACGACCACCGAACATGACATTGCGATACCATACATCGTTTTATATACATATAGATTGGTATGTGCACAGTGCACACGGAATACAATTTAGTCGGTTGCTGAACATCGATTCATTCAGTGGTTTTGAGCCCAGCAACACCATTAAAAAACAACAAGAAAACAAGAAACACAGTATAACAGTTGGACAGCTGTAAAAACATCCACATATTCTAATGACGTGTTTTTTCTGCTTTCGGTTCAATTTAATTCCGAGAATTTTCAAGAGCTCATCGGCTACTATTCACATTTCAAATTGAATTTACCCAAAAAAAAAAAAAATCAAGGCCTAAAACATTTGCTAAAACATCCCTGGATTGTCTGCAAATTTGTGTGATATAATTCGAAAGAGAAAAAAAAAATTCTCTCCGTTTTTTTTGTGTGTGTTTGTATGTGTTCTAAATTTTGAACAATTTGACCGAACCGTGATTTGTTCTTAGTAATATAAAATGCTGTGACGATGTTCAAATAATCAATTGGACTAAATAATTGATGTGTTTTTTTTGTGATACTCTAAAAGTAGAGACGTGTTTTATACGAAATTCAGTGTAGTTTTTGTTTCAAGTTCGGCATATTCATTTAAAGTGTTTGCTGCGTTTAGCTTCTTTTTTTTGTGTGTATATTTGCTGTTTTCAAATGACAAACCAATCACATTCATCATTTTTATTGCATTAAAACGACAAAATACTATAAAATTTAATTACAAATAAATCGATTGGCGAGAATAACAGAAAAATCAGAAAACACGAAGAAAAATGTTTCATTCAAAATTATCAACGATGCGATTAGGAGCGACGGCCACCACCATCAGCTCAGTCAATCGATTGCAGTTTGTCATTGAAGCAAGTGCTAATGGATCGATAGCAACATATTGCCCACGTCGATATCAGCACGTTTTAACTGCTAAATCGAATGTCAATTTGTATGAAATGCACATCAAAAATGCACGATTCTATTCAATCTTGTGCAAAAAGCATACGGCTGTAAGTATTTTTTTTTAGGTTTGAAATTTAACCGGTATATTTATGTTTCATTGTGAGGTGGTTAGGTGTTGGAGCAGTTTTTTTTTCTGCATCACTTGTGAAATATTTGCATGAATAAAAATTATTAAAACACACACATACACAAAAAAAGCATTCGCAATGAGTGACAAAAGAATGTTTCGATTCGATTCGTCTGCATCATATTTTGAACGACCTAATTAAAAAAAAAAAAAAAAAAAAATTGTTGACCATACAACATACACACAATATATCCACCAGTGCTTTTGCATCGCACACTGTTAAAAGGATAGCATAAAAAAGTGTAAAGTATTTCTGGTATCACGTTTTCAACTCGTGCACAAGCCACTTCACTCTCACCAACCGTCGTATACAAGAAATATTGATTTCTTTGTGTCTCTTTCTATTTCTTTCTCTCGTTCTCTTCTTTCACTTGTTTGTATACATCAAAACGCGTTGCGTTGCCTGTTGGATTGCGTATGTTTTTCGTTTATAAAGCTCATGTTTCTTTGACATTCAAACCGAACGAATTTCAAACCGATGCGGACATTTATCGACAGTAACAATTACCGCACATTAATTGATTTATTTGATGGGCGAAATAAATTGATGTTTGGACAAACCAAAAATCGATATTCATACACTTCACCTAAACATAAGCAGTATTTTTCCGTATAGCATTTGTGTTTTCTAATGGTTCATTAATTAATGTTCTGTTTATTTATTCGTAATATTCGACACATATTTTTTCTTCTTCTTCAAAAAACACTTTATGTTATCTAAGTAGCATAGCTGCTCTTGACACCCTTGATACTGTCCAGATGCATTTAAGTAAGACCAAACGGAATGTAAATGCATCATCAAATTAAAATATCAATAAAAATCCATCGATGACATTTGTTTCACCTACAGCTGTATTTTGTTGTTGTTGTTGTTGTTGCTACACCATTGGTTTCTCAACAGCTGACATATACTATCGAAAGAATTTTTTTTTCAAACCAAATTACATTTTGCATGCAGATATATAGTATATCGTATTGTGATATACAAAAATGGTCCATAACCTTCAGCAGTTGATTTCACAATTGTCCGTCGTTTTTTGTTGTTGCTTGAGCCATATTTTTGTGTTGCTCTGTGGCTTAAATGACCACTTGTTTCATGCTTTAATGGTTTAATGTTTGATTCCATACTCTTTGTCTTCGACCATGACAATTCATTAATAATGAGTCAATATTGCGTCAGGTGTTCGCGGTTTGACTGTTGTTTTTTTTTTTGTGTGGTTCATTTTTGGAGGATGAACACGCAGCTACCCATGAATGAGTATTTGGTAGCTTTTACTAATGCTTGAACAAACCAATCAAATATTCTCGTTTATTTCTGTATTTCACTTCGATTTTAATTGTTTGTTTATGGAGTTTTGGTTTGTTGCTAAGTTCGCATCGGACATTTGTACATCCGAACAATTATACCAATCAACTATCATCAATTTCAATGGCATTTTAAGCATATCGTTTTGAAGAAGAAGAAAAAAAAACGCCGAATAAGAGCTTTTGTGGTATTTTTTTGTATCTCCATGATAAATTATAAGTTTAATAATAGTATCATTAGCTGTTCACGGCACTGGACACAATTGTTTAGGTTTTTGCATTTTGTCTTCGAATACAGCAAAAAATAAAAAACAACAACAACAACATTCATGTACTTTTCAGCTAAACCATTGCAACTTATTTGCATCGAATATGTATAGTCCAAATGTATCGAAGGTTATTTTATATTTATTTATTCGTCACTTGTACGCTTGCTATTCTCAGTATATTCTATCAATTTATTGTGTGGATTCATAGAATTTATGCAATTTGATTGGTTGCGAGGAGAGAACTTCTACTTCCATTTATGAAGAAAAAAAAAACAACAAATAAACGGAAACATATTCAATTACAATTGACGCATCAATATTATGGCTTCATTTAATGAATCTCATATCACGTCGAAACGACAATTGTATTTATAGTCTCTATGTCGATCATCCTCTATCAATATTCAATGCATTCAATGAACAAATATAAAATAATGTTAATCATTAAACCAATAATAACATGAAAATGACAACATTTTATTTCTTTGTTTAGATTGAAAGCAATAGCATTGGATTGTCGCGGCATCGTTTGATAAGCACTCATGAAATAACAAAACATATTAAACTGTTGACCGAACAGAAGAGATGCGCTGAAAAAGATGCGACCACATTAAGGTACACACATTTGATTGCACTCTATCATCTGTAGCAGAACAAACACACACACACACACACACAATTTCAATCATTTTGAATTTCGTTTAGATTGAAAACCGATCTCGATAAACCGTTGGTAGTTTTGTTGCAATGGCTAATGGCAAAACCAAATCATGTTAAAAAATATGCGCAGCTTTATATCGATCAAGGTTTTGATGTGATGGCTGTGAGTGTTACACCATGGCAAGTGATGTGGCCAACAAAAGGGACACAGGTGAGACAAATCACAACGTTTATTTTATACCCCCCAAATAAATAATGTTTTACACTAGAACACGTTACACATAAAATAAACACAATTTAATTATTAACATTGCAGTTGGTGGCAGCTGATGTTATCAAATTTTTGGCCAATAATATAACCACAAAGAATCCATTAATGTTGCATGGTTTTTCGGTTGGTGGTTACTTGTGGGGTGAATGTATGGTTCATATGGACAGAGATATAGAACGTTATCGTCATGTTTTGGATATGGTTCAAGGCCAAATTTGGGACAGTGCTGTGGAATTGTCTGAAATACCGCTGGGCGTACCAAAGGCTGTGTTCCCAACCAATGACACCTTGCAACGGGCATTGAAAAACTATTTGATGTAAGTATTGTCCACATTTTTACATTGAATTCAATGAATTGATTTACGAACAAAAAATTTCTTTGTTTTTTTTTGTGGTTGTTGCTCATTTTAGATATCATATGAAAACATTCCATGAGCCGGCCACATCTCATTACATTCGAGCCAGTCAAATGTTTCACAGTACACTAGTGAAGAAACCAGCCTTGTTTTTGCTCTCAAATAGCGATCCGATTGGTTCAGTTTCAGCAAATAAAGTGCTTAAGCAATCACTTGAATCGCTTGGCATTCGCTGTGAATGGAAATGCTGGGATGAATCACTGCATGTTGCCCATTTTCAGAAATATCGTGATGATTATATTAACATTCTGTCTGGTTTTCTGCAATCGGTTAACATGATACAACGAGAACAAGAAGCTATGCGTGCTCGTATCTAAAACAAACAAACATCTATTTTACTTTAAAATATATTTTTTTTGGTATTAAATACTATTTTCAAGCACTTCACCCATTTAGTGTTCCCCGGCCCTGTTTTTTCTAACACAAAAACAACTTTTCTTTTTTATTATTGTCTAGAACAATTCATTTGTTTTAAAAGGATTAGCATTTTGGTTTTCTTTTAAATTTAACAACAACAAAAAATACATTTTTGTGTCAAATTCTTATATTAAATTTTTGTTTAATATTCAGAATGTTTTAGATTGTAAACAAATTTTGTCCACAATGTTTGTTTTGTGGTTTTTGGTTTTACTCAATTTCTTCATTTCTGAAAAAAAATTAAATGATTTCAGATATATTATTTGGATTATTCACAAATAGACAACATTTACAATAAAATGCCAATTAAAAGAAAATTAATTAGTTTGTTTTAAATATTCCATCACGAGTAGATCGGGAAGTGAGTAACGTTATGATTCGGCTACAGACGAGTAAAACCATTTTTGCTCGAGTTGAGTTTACAGTTGAGATAAGCGGCAACATTAGGCGCTGAGGAGGAACCAACTCTTGCGAGTTCGTAAACTGCCAAATATGTCAACGCATTTACGTTTGCACTCTGAACACCCGCATATAATTTGAATACATTCAAACACATGTGTAATTCGTATACTGAAACATAAGCCGCAAGTTCTCTGCTAAATGTAATGATTTTGTGCTGGACACAGCATCAATAACAAAACAAATGGACAAATATTTTTGCTACATTATCCACATTTTTACTTCATTCATTATAATGAACTGTTCATTTATTTTTAATTTAGTTCATTTCAAGTAAAAATGAAATGTTTTGATTTCCCTCAATAAAAACCAACATATTTTTTTTGAAGATAATTTTTTATTAAATTGTATGACAAAAAAATATCACTCTTGTTTTTCAAAGCGAATTTTTCAAAGCAGGTTTTTTTTTGTATTGATTACGTTTGCTAATTTTTGAATAAATTCCAATACGAATTTAAATGTAATTCAAAATTACTACACGCTTAAATGCTCTTAATTCGATGAGGTTGTGAAAATATGTGTGTGTGTGTGTGGGTGTTTGTGGTTTGTTTTTGTTATTTCTTTCATTGTTGAGTGAGAATTGAATGGGTGTTTGGCTGGGTGTTTTACATCAAATAATTTAAAGCCGTTGATACAAGTACAAGTAGCCGAGTTCTTTTGGTGGATTTTGCGATATCGCCACTTTTGCATCGTTGAATATGACCCATTTATCATTTTTCAAGATGTGACAAACATAATGACCGACCTGTGACGATGAGCCCATATGCGAAATGAATGCAACCAACTTGTATTCTATAAAATAAATATGAATTATATGAGTGAATTGGGCTGAAATCAATAAAAAAAAATAAAACAAAAACTGTGCATAGAAATATGAACACTTACGACTGTCACCATCACGATACTGTTGAGGTGGAGCTGGGGCATTACTAGCCTGACTTACAACATCATCTTCCAAATTATCGATTTCCATTTGATGTGAAAAGATCCAATCGGCAGCACGTTCAATATTATTGTTTGTTTCCTTAAGGGCTTTAGTTGCTTGCAACGTATTAAAACCCATTCCCATGAGCATTTCCAGACCAGTTGGATCGGCAACAAATGCGGGTCCACTCGAAACATCAGTACCAGGTGGAATAAATGGATCACCAAAATCACTGTCCGAAATATGCTCCATCACCCATTGAGTGGCTGGCTCAAGGCCGGAATTTTTCGTAAAGAATACAGCACGTTTGCACGCTTCAATTGGAAAACCCATGTCAGCCAATTGAGAAATAATACCTTCATCTAGTTCTGGTTGTGGCGGTGCCTTATCCAAATCGGGCAGTAATTCTTCGTTTGGTTGCAAACCAGTCGAACGCAGTGTGCTCAAATCCAATATATCGGGAATTTCAACGGCAACATCCAATTTTATACATGTCCAATCTTCGCGCAGTGTAAACTTCTTTAAATGCAAAATCATGTAATCGGGCATTGTGGCAAGCCGTGTGGTTTTCTTTGCATTTGTTTGGCCATTGATTGCTGTACTGTAGAATTGCTCAACAATTTCGGTTTGACCGAATCGTTCCAAGCATTTTTGCAATGGGATTCTTGGTCGTACATGTAAATTTGGATCAATTTTTTGGCCACGACTTTCAGCTTCGGCCACTTTTTGATCGTATTCACGTACTTCGGCCGCATTAGTTGCTGCTGCCAATGGGATATGCAATGGAAGGCAGTATTCATCACGTTTTGTGTATTTAACTTTGCCACTGGCACAACATTCAACACGATCTTCGACGGAAAATTTCAATGCATCAGCTGGATTTGAATCATGGCGGCTGTGCTTCTCTAATTCATTGATTACATGCAATAAAAACTCTTGAGCATCTTGTTGAAGTTTGCTGGAGAAATCTTTATGATTTTTTCCAATCAAATTTTTAAACATCACTGGTGAAATGCCTGTGCTGTCCGAATCCAGTGTATTATCAGCAATACTGCTATATTTACCGCTGCACAATCCAACGCCCAATTTTGCACTAGAATTGATGAGATACGAAAAGAGATAACCGATTATAAAATTGAACAATGCCAAGTACTTAACGAAAATCTAAGCGACATGAAACGTACAATTGAACATCGAAATCATTAGCCGGATCTCTGGGATACCGAGCGAATATTTCGGGTGCTTTATCAACGAAACGGCCTGTAAAGTCTGGAATTGTGAATAGCGTTTGCATAACACTATTCATGTAGCAAGAATTTCCAAGATTTTTCATTCCGGTAAATCCGGGCCCAGAAATCGGTTCCAAATTACTTGAACTCTCTGTGAGAATGCTCCATTCACCAACGCGTTGATTCAAATCCAATTCAAGTTCAATCATGGATTTGTCAGTCTTTTCTAATTGATTGGTTTTGATACCAAAATGTGCCAAATGCGCTATCAAATTTGGATCTTCAACCATATCATCTTCAGCATAGCTGAACACATCACCTTTTCCATCGGGTGTAATGGTTCCCAGTTTAACAGCCAACGGATGACCACATTCATTAAAATGCTGAATGGCATGATCGTTACCGCCGGTGCCATCAAAAAATCGTCGACCGCATAAAATCGAACCATCGGTTAAATTTAACCATAAATTAGAGGTTAAATCACATTTTTCACATTTCCAACCGGATGGTGGAATTTTCTTTGCATTATCAAGTTGCTTCAAATTATCGGCATAACGTGACACTTGACGTTTTTCACCGTCCCATGTGCCGGTCAATGCATCTTTCTCCAATTTGGTGGTTATTGATTCAGCCGCCAAAATTGCATCCACTGCATTAGTTATCTGAAGATGCACATTTGGAAAAATGGAATAGTTAAATTGGACTTTTGATTTCATTTTTCATGTAGGAAAGTAAGTCAAATAAGAATGCATCGGATCAAATTAGAATAATGGTCATAATAATCAACTAACAGCTCTAAAACCATTTTTTATTGCTAAATTGGTAGATTTTAAACGATAAAGACTTCTAAACAACAAGTCATTATTCTTATTTGTTGATGTGAAAATGTCCACACTTTTCTTTACTATTTAAAACAGATTGCTCATAAAACACTCACCAAAAGCGGTAAATCAATGTTTGGGTATGGAATTTTAGTTGCATCTGGAAACACGACAATACTCAAATGGTCTTTGTATTCAAATTTTCGTTTATTTTCATTTGGATCGAATCCGCCTTCAACACCGATTGCCAATCGTGTAATTTTCTTCTCTGGACCATCTGTTTGCACTTCATTCGATCCGGGTATTTCGATTTTTTCCCGGAAAATGTGCAAAAATACGGCATTTCCAGTTTTCCGAAAATATCCCTCAACATAATCTTGACCGAATCCCAAGAATGTTGCCAAACTGACATACAGTCCAGTTGGAGTTTCCTGTAGTAAATTGAGTTTTATTACTTCATACAGTTATGATGCTGCATTTTGATGTAATTTCATGGAATATTTCATATTCAAACCAAAAACAACAACAACAACAACAACAAAGAAACTCCCTAACTTACCGGTGTGTCGTACGAATAAACGCATTCGTCTTTATAGACATTATCCTGACCACATGGAACGCGAATATTTTTTAAATGCGCACTTAATACCTCCATCGTTTATTTTAATCGAATCAAGTCTACAGCAGCAACAAAGGAAAATAAAAATGACGGTAAAATGAGTCACCACAATGGTTAATGTTTCAATCAATGTTCAGAAGCACAGAAAATCAATGACTTTTATGCATTTGCCGATGTTATGTATTTATAGAAACATAACATGATATGGCTGTTTATAGAATAATCTAGACATTGTACATTTTTTTCTTCCACAATTCAGACAAGCGTTTTTTTTTCTTCTTTTATCAATTACTCAATTCTAATTTGAAATGCATTTTTTTATTCTGTTTCAATAAAATTTGATGTTTTACTTACTTTGTGAAAAAAATCAAATTGTAAATGCTCAGTTGATATGAGCATGAAACCGCCAAACTATTAAACTAATAAATATCTAGTGCTGGTGTTTAGCGCTTCTATCTCTATTTGCCATCGAATGACAAGCAAAATAGACAGTCATCGAGTAATTTCACCATATTCGCTGGTTTAATTATACACCGTTTCACATTCAACTTATCAACATTTGTTCAGTTGGCTAAACTGAAGTGATTTTTTTGTTAAATTTGAAAATGTGTCAGTTCTTGAACATTCAATTTTTAAAATGACAATATTTCAACTTACAAAAAGTAGTATATATTTTGTGATTGAAATATTGTGAAAATATACATTTCAATTTCAATTCCAATTTGATCGAGATTCTTTTGAGAAAATCATCAATAAAATGCTCGAAAATCGTTTTGCATCAGAACAAATGTGTTGAAATGGTGTGGTGAAATTGGTTTGTTGAATCCGCATACGTAGCCGTTGAGTACATTTGACAGATCGCGATTGATGATTGTGTGTTTGAATGTATGCGTGAAGCTTCGCACATGTGATTGTAACTCTGACAGTTGTTTCATACACGCGACTGTGGAACGGAAAGTAAAGTAGAAAAACGTCGAACGTGTTAGAAAACTACGTTGTGCTGTCTCACAGCTGCATATATTGGTGCAGTTGAGCCATACACATTTCACAACGAAACGAAATTACAGGGGAAAAAGTGAACGTGTTTGCACACATTTATTTCTCAAATTATTGTTAGTTTTTTTATTTTTTTTTAATTCGATCCGATTAAGTTGCATTTTTCGTGTTGTATCAAAAATTCGTTTCAAATAATCGCCTGTTTTTTCTTAAAAAAAAGTCTCAATTGAATATAAAAAAATATGTCGAAGAAACGTGGAAATAAAAAGAAGGATTTTGATGACGATTTCGATGATTCGGTCAGCAAAGTGTCTTCAGTAGCTGATAGTGATATCACAAGTAATAGTTCAAAATCGGGTGCCAAGAAAAAAGGCGGCAAAGGAAAGGGTAAAAAGGGAAAGAATGATGATTGGAGCGATGATGATGTGCCCGAAACCTTTGATATCGATGAATCATCATCGAAAAAGAAAAAAGGGAAAGGGAAAGGGAAGAAAGGCGATAGTGATGATGATGAACCGGTTGGAATAGCTAAGAAAAATGACAAGGTAAAAACAATAGATGCATTTATGAAATGCTTTGTCTTGACGAAGTTAAAAAATGTCCATTGGATTAATGTGAATTTAAATATTGCAGAAGAAAAACAAAGGCCGTAACAAGAACTCGGATAACGATGATGATGATGTAGCCAGTGATAATGCAAGTGAGGTGTCATCAAATGCACCAAAACAAGCATCAAAATCAAAGAAAAAGGGTAAAAAAGGAAAACAAGACGATGATTGGCCGGATAGTGACGATGAAATTAAACCAGCTGCTAAGAAATCGGCTCAAAAGAAAGGCAAAAAGAATAAAAAAGATGATTGGTCAGAGGACAGTGACGAAGAAGATAAGCTAGCACTAAACGATGAATCGGAAGAGGAAGCTCCGGCTGCTCAAATTGCCAGCAGTAAAAAGAAAAATAAGAAAAACAAGAAAGTCGCTGAAGCTGAAGAGGTCACAGAGAATGTGGATGATGTCGATGATGTCGAAGAGGCTCTTTCTAACGACGAAAAAGAATTGCTTGAAGATATTGAAGGTAGTTTATTATACATCTGGTTTCAGTTTGGACATTGCTGATTCGATTGGAATTCGAAGGTTTTTTTGAATTTGAATTCGTTTGCAATTCAGTGAAACAAGTCGAACATAACATTCAAAACACAACCAATTCAACAAGTATCCAAACGAAATGTTTATACTGTTTACACCATTTTGCTTAGTGCATAGACTTAAATTTAATATGAATATATATTTTTTTATTAAAGCAACAGAAGCAATCGTTGAATCCATGGCTGAGGTAAAAATAGACGAACCAGTGGCAACTCCAGAATCTCCCGATACATCGGAATTGTCCATCGAACAAGCAATCGAAGCAAAAGAAACGGAAACACCAAGCCCAGTAAACGATAATGAAGAAATTGTTGAGAAAAAAGAGAAACGCATCACAAATAAAGAGAAAAAGAAATTGAAAAAGCAACAAGATTATGAGGCACAAATGGATGCATTAACAAAGAAAGGTGGTCACGGTCAATCGGAGTTGGATTCAAATTTCACCATGTCACAAGTGCAAAAAAGTGGCGGTCAAAAAGCAGCCATGGAGCATGCGGTTGATATTAAAATTGAGAATTTCACCATTTCAGCAAAAGGAAATGATTTATTTGTGAATGCAAATCTATTGATTGCAAATGGACGGCGTTATGGTTTGGTTGGACCAAATGGTCACGGTAAAACCACATTACTGCGTCATATAGCAACACGTGCATTTGCCATTCCACCAAATATTGATGTATTGCTTTGTGAACAAGAAGTGGTTGCTGATGATAATACAGCCGTTCAAACAATTCTCAATGCCGATGTTAAACGCACAAAACTGATGAATGAATGCAAAGAGCTCGAGGCCAAAGCTGAAAATGGTGATTTGGAAGTTCAAGATCAATTGAACGAAGTCTATGCGGAATTGAAAGCAATCGGTGCCGATTCGGCTGAACCACGAGCACGTCGAATTCTGGCTGGTTTGGGTTTCTCAAAATCAATGCAAGATCGTGCAACAAAAAGTTTCTCCGGTGGTTGGCGAATGCGTGTGTCATTGGCTCGTGCTCTCTATTTGGAGCCAACATTGTTGATGCTTGATGAACCGACCAATCATTTGGATTTGAATGCTGTCATTTGGCTGGATAAGTAAGTGTTCATTCAATGCCCAAGCGATTTTTTTTATTTGATTTCAATTTAAACTTTCAACTTACTGAATTTTGAACATTTGCAGCTATTTACAAGGCTGGAAGAAAACACTGTTGATTGTGTCTCACGACCAGAGTTTCTTGGACAATGTCTGTAATGAAGTCATCCATTTAGATAATAAAAAATTATACTACTACAAAGGCAACTACACAATGTTTAAGAAAATGTTTGTGCAAAAGCGACGTGAACAGTTGAAAGAGTTTGAAAAACAAGAGAAACGAATCAAAGACCTGAAAGCCCATGGACAATCGAAGAAGGCAGCCGAAAAGAAGCAAAAGGAAGCATTAACACGGAAACAAGAAAAGAACCGAAGCAAAAATCAAAAGAACGACGACGATGATGGGCCACAAGAGCTGCTGGCTAAACCAAAAGATTATATCGTTAAATTCCGGTTTCCAGATCCACCACCATTACAGCCACCGATTCTGGGTTTGCATAGTAGGTTTCATCAGTTTTTTTTTTTTTTTTGAATTGATTGAGCCACATTTAACTCAAAATAAATTAAACCCGTTTATGTTTGCTCTTTCAGATGTCACATTTAACTTTGATCCACAGCCACCGCTGTTTGTTAAAACGGAATTCGGTATTGATATGAACAGTCGTATTGCTATCGTCGGTCCAAATGGTGTTGGAAAATCCACATTTTTGAAATTACTCATTGGTGAATTGGAGCCAAAACAAGGCGAAGTTCGAAAGAATCATCGTTTGGTATGAAATAGTTTTTATCAATTAATAAATGGCCATTGCCCAAAGACTTTCCAATTGACTTCATCGTTCTAATCGTTAAATTTTCATCAACAGCATATCGGACGATTCGATCAACATTCAGGTGAACATTTAACGGCTGAAGAGAGTGCTGCCGAATATTTACAACGTTTATTCGATTTGCCACATGAAAAGGCTCGCAAAGCATTGGGTTCATTCGGTTTAATTAGCCATGCGCATACAATTAAAATGAAAGATTTGTCGGGTGGTCAAAAGGCGCGTGTCGCATTGGCTGAACTTTGTTTAAGTGCTCCCGATGTGTTGATTCTTGATGAACCGACCAATAATTTAGATATCGAATCAATTGATGCTCTGGCTGAAGCCATTAATGAATACAAAGGTGGTGTCATCATCGTTAGTCACGACGAACGATTAATCCGTGAAACCGAATGTACACTGTATGTCATTGAAGATCAAACAATTAATGAGGCAAGTTCAACCTATTTGTATTGCTTTGAATTTATCTCGTTCATTTCAGATTGAGAATTCATTTGACATTGACTAATTTTTGGTTTTTTTTTTTTTGAAACTCTTTAAAACAGATCGAAGGCGATTTTGATGACTATCGTAAAGAAGTGCTAGACAGTCTTGGTGAAGTTGTTAATAATCCTAGTGTTGTTGCAAATGCGGCTGTTTTACAGTGATCAATTTTAATTATCGCTTAAAAGTAACACACCCACAAAAAAACTCCTTGTAAAATAAATAAATAGACTTACGAACGCAAGTCGAATATAGACTTGAGATTGCAGTATAGTCATTGAATATTTCAGGAATAATTTGTTTCATCACTTTTACATTGTATAGAGAAAAAAAAACTATCGTTTTCCACACTGTTTTTGAGTTAAATTCGCCAATTTGCCAGACAGAGTAGTCTAAGTGAGTTGAGTTTAGCAAACTTATTTTTCATCCTAAAAGACCTACAACTTTGTTGGAGATACCAATATAACGATCATTATGATTTTGGCGTCAGTGATTACACAATTAATTAAAAATTACGATTTTTATATGTGCGGATAATTAAAACAAAATTAAATTGGCATTTTACAAAATTGTTGACTTTTTATTTGGTACTAGCCCTACGGCTGCGGCTTCGATCAAACTGTTGATAAGAAATCCAGAGTTACCCAAGCTATGTTTCATTTAAAAATATTTTCAGTTGATACAATAAATTATTTTTTTTTTATCCTAAGTACAAGTCCATAAAGACACATTTCATTTGTGATATTTTTGATGTCGAAAAATGTCTTTCAATTCGCTACTTGACATGGGTTTGCTTGCATCGTAGGGGCGTTGAAATGGACGGGCACGGCAACCAAATCTCAATTGACCTGATTCTTTTTTACCACCAAAACCACCGCCCAATCGTCGTGGTTTCCATCCCTCTAGTTTCCGTTCATGCTCATAATCCACAACGATTTCGGTGTCATCAATGCATCTCTGGTCCATATCGTGAACGGCTTCTCGAGCACTTGAACTACAATCATATTCTATGAATGCGTATTGCTTTGACATACCAGTCACAATGTCACGAACTAAACGACAATGCACGATTTTTCCATAGCGTCGGAATTTCCTTTTTAGTGTATCCTATAGCATCGATGTGAATGTGCAAACTGAGCAAAGTTTGTAAACAAATGGATTAACAGTAAAAATGAATTCATTTACCTCATCAGTCTTTAAGTGTAGGCGTCCCACAAAGATGGTATATCTTGGATTACCAATAACCCGTTTATTTGGCTTGTATTTGGAATTTATGGCACGGACTATTCCATTATCATGCGGATATGTATCGGTTCCTGACAAAAACAGTTATGAACAAAGAGGAAACAGTCAACATTTGATAATTTAAGTTGTGAACAATGTTGTTAAATGTCACTGCCTTACCGTCAATTGATCCAATTCGAACAGGATCATATGTTTCTGCATATTTTGTCCATTTAAAAGACTCCTTTTTTTCACTCATCATTCAATAATTCGTTCTTTTGGTGCGTCTTGGTTAGTAAACAAAACACAAATGCAAATCCAAATCACTGTACATGATTACATTGGTATTAAACACATTCGCTCAATGACATTTCATTTCCACCACACGTGCAAAAAAAAAAATTTTTGCGGCATTTTCAACACACCACACTCTATAAATCCATGTGTATAAACTATGAAACTAATACATATGCAACATCACGACACACTTCAATATTCTCCGTTGTTTACGTTTTGAACTGAATTTCTTCCAGAACAATTTTACCCGTGTCAACGCTTTTTCGCTGTCTACTTCATTCTATAAAATTATTTTTTTTTCCCGCACGTTGTTAATTTTATTAGAGAGTGAACAACATTCTTGTTCCGAACATTTATTGGCCAGTTTATTAAATTCGATCATCAAAAATGTTGGGCTGTATTGTATCCGGTCGTTTGGTTTGTAACAAATTCTATCTAGAATATACATATATAATATTGAAGTAAAAAAAAAACTGGTAAAATGTTATGATTAATCAATTTTAATTGTGATTGATGTGTGTATTTTGTTTCCAAATTTGGTTGAATTTTTAGGTTCAAATGGACTTTCAGCGAGTGGATGACAGTAAATTTTTACTGAATATACCAGAAGCGGACAACATTAATCATATTGTGATCTTTTTAACGGGTACCATTCCGTTGCCGGTTGGACTGGCTGGAGCTGTTTATTTCAGTTGGCCAGATCCAAATGCACCACCAAATTGGCAATTTTTAGGTAAATTCATTGATTAAATTGAAATTTATGTCAATCGAAAAAGCACAAGCCACTAGACTAAATAGAGTGGTTGTATTTGTTTTAGGGTATATTTCAAACAATAAACCATCAGCCATTTTTAAAATATCAACACTGAAAAAGTTAGATGAAATGGAAACAAACGGCCTTTCGGCAGCAATGTCACAATTCAATGTGTTTGGCTCACAGCCAATCTCACATACGGCACAAATTGGTGTATCAATTGAACCAGAATCAACAGTCACCCAGTTAGTTCCATCCACAGTAAGTATCACAACAACAACAAAATTCACATTGTGACAAATTCCGCCCACGACTTTTATTTCACCGATTGAACCGATGTCATTACATTTGCTTTTTCCCATACAGACCAGCCCAACCAGTTACTTTCAATTTGGACAAAAAATGCTCGAAAATTTTTTCAACTTTGTTAGCAGCTTTGCACAAACTCAATCACAAATGGTACCAAATCCAAGCGAAACATTTGTTCCACTATCAACGATTCATACGTGGTATCAGAATTTCGAGCGACGGTTACAACAAAATCCAAACTTTTGGAAATCATAAATGGCACGCTTCAACAGCGCCCACAACAGCACATCTACTCGACCTATAGTATCCATTTCTGAGAGACCGTATTGTGTCCTCAGGATCAACAAGGACAGTAATACTTTTCTATACTTACACAATTTAGATTTGTTATTCTCGTGTAGAGAATGAGTTTTGTATCAGATCACATCATCATACGTTTTATAAACGATTTGTAAACTTATGCATCTCGATTTACCAATAAAATGTGGAAATATAAACATTTGTATGAAGGTCATTTAAATGCAAGCTATTAGCTAACCCAATCAATTCTAGTTGGTTCAGGTGATCGATGGCATATGGCCAGTTCGCTTTAAATCCAAGCGATACATTTCAGGTTATTCCCATGGAACGGTTTCACTGTAACCGATTCGGTTCCAAGTAATCCTTAATCTATTAAGTCTAATGAAAACGATGTGTATTTTTGTAAAACAACCTAAATTTATTTATGATTTCTTTTCATCTGAACTATTTTATTGTGTAATTCTGTTCTGACATTGCATTGAATGTGACATCTTTAACTGGAGCCTGGAAATGGGTCAACACGATTCTTTCTTAAGACAAAATTAATTTTTCGTGCCATATCTTCATTGTAGAATGCTTTGCAACGTTCATAATTGATGCGTCGTCGGACTTGGCATGGTTTTTCATAGAATTCCATTCGCCGAAATTGATCCAAAATTCCTTCCCGGCTCAGAACACGATTTAGTATACCAACAGCCTGGTCAACATTGTTGTCCTTCACTAAAACCGTGCGAGCAATAAATTTTGCATGTTTGAACGTCATTTTTGGTTCGTCTACAAATGTAAAACAATACATAATTTAGTTTCATTTTTTAAATGTTGTTGATTTGATTTGATTTCGATACAGCCCATCAATCATTTTGATACATGAATATAGGTTAACTATTTGTTATTCATTCATAAAAAAAAAAGATGGAACCCTTCATTTCGGTTTATAATTTTTTTTTGGAAATGACAACGTTTTTCCAATAAATGTGCTGGTTGCATCAAATCATTGAAAAATTGTTCGAAATCTGTTTGAAAATGACAAAAAAAAAACAACAACTTACTTTTTATTGAATTCAATTGCAGCGCATTCACTCAAAATGGAATTGGTTTTAAGTGAATTTTGACATTTTCTGATTGCACGTCAAGTTCGTGTTCGCTCACGCGCTGTGTAGTCTCATCGTTTGCCATCTGATATCAGTAATGTTATGGTATGTGTTGTGTCGATACTGTATTTCTCTCACTCTGGGCTGTTTGTTGTGTGACAGCCCTATTTTTGACAATTGATAAATGTCTGTGCTGGTTGTTTCAATAAAGATGGCTGACGGTGAGAAAGAGGAGGCTAAAAACCTCGTAAGTAAAATTTGATTTTTTTCCAATTTCCAATTACTATTCAACGATTAAAAGTATGCCAAATTCTTCTGTAAATTTATCATTTCCAAAAAAATCCATAATACCTTGTAGTTTCATTCAATTCTTTAGTAAATTTTCACATTGAACAGTTCTGAGTCATTCGAATTGATTATACGTTTTTTTTTCGCCCCACAAAAAAAAACCAATTGAACCAATTTTTCTTTCGGGTTTTCTATGTGCATGTGAGAGTGTTTTTGCATCGACCACAACATCAACGAAATTCATTTCAATATGAAACAAGACATTGAAAGAACTTTCAAAAGAAACAAAAACTAGAAAAAAACATAGTGGCTGTGACAAAACTAGTATACATAAATGAAAGAAAAAAAAAATTGGAAATGCCCATGAATGTGAATTACGCTTGACGTTTCTCAGTGTTATCGAGAGAGTCGTTTGTATACAATAAAGATACGCATGTACAAATTTAAATGCAATGCAAATGCAATGCGAAAAAAAAGCAACACATCCGACAAACAACGAAACAGAGAAAAAAAAAGCGTACTTTATCAATGCAATGAATAGAGACAAAAGTGGTTGTTTGGTGGTGACGAATGAAAATTGAGTGACAAAACGGTTTAGCATCGCAAATGCCAATTTATCATATGGTCTTTTTGGCTGTGCTGTTCATTTTTTTTTCTTCTTTATTTTAGGTGCAATATCAATTTCGGAATGAATGAAAGAGTGAGAGAAAAACAATTGTAATATTGACTTACGCAACTCAATGTCACATTGTCAGACAAAAAACTCATATTTTTTTGTGTGTGTTTTATGAAGTCATAACTCGGTTGAACAAGTTTTGTTTTTTTGTGTATGATACATTTGTTATTTCGGTGTGCATGGGTCCAATAGACATTCTAATTTGTTGTGTTAAATCAAGCATAAAAAAAACGTTTAAAATATTCGGGACACACGAGCAAACACAGAACTGGCAAAATGTCACATCGCACAGATATGCGAAATGAATCGATGTCAAATGTTCGTGTAATATTTAAAGAATATGAAAACCAATAAAAATGCCATTTTCAAAACTCATTTAGCTAATTTGTGCTAAATGCTGCCCGGCTATTAACTTATTCCGTCATTGTTTCATGTGTTCTTCATTTTTGTTGTTTTGCTTCACGGAAATTTCAATTGATTTTTGATTTTAATTGCTTTCATTCTCTGGTTTTTCTTTCTCGGTCAAAAATTAGCAAATAGAATTTGAGTGGGTGCTTCATGTCGAAGTACACTCAGTTCTTAAGAATCTCCACACACTTCTTGTGGTAAGTAGTCGGTCAAAATTCTATAAATAATATATCGATTTTTTAGTTTTGATTTTGGTTCAATTAAATTCGAACAAAACAAGTGATTTTTGTTTGTTTGTTTTGTGTGTGCGTGTGTGTTTGTGTCGTTGGAATAGGAATGTGCACATCGCTTTCCAGTACCATTGTATGGTAACGATGGACGTAAGCAGGATAAATTCATATTGACGGTTCCACAAGATCATTTGAAGTGTGTCGTTACATTGACGGGTGATAGTATTTCCCATGCTGTAAGTTGTTTGTTCATTGAAATATATTGAAAAACTTCGGTGGAATCTAGTATTACCATGGAAATGACCAATTTCCATTCAATGGATATGTAATATATACAATTGTGATTTTACAGGACATTAGTTTTAAGGTACAAAGAGCTCAAAGCACTGTTCAACGAACATCGATCAATCAAGATTCACCATGGAAACTACAACAAGTGCAAGATGCAGCAAATCATCTACAGCAAGCCATACATCACATCGACAATGTAGACAGCTCGTACCATTTCAAGTAAGTGGCATACAAAATGTGATTCAAAATAAATTGGCATAGATTTGACAACACGAACAAAAACCAATTGCATTTTAGATCATCTGACGAGGTTTTACACATTTTGAGCAATATTTTGGGAGCATTACAGCGTGGCCGAACAAGTCTAGTCATTCCCAAGAAGAAACCAATCGACGAGCTCATGAAAAGTAGAAATATGGTGAGTAGCAATTTTTGCTTGCAATGCGGCTTAAACACTGCATATCTGCTTGTCTCATACGTGTCTCTTTTTTTCTTCTTCTTCTTCTTCTTCTTCTATTCTCTCTTGCCCGTTTATCATTCAATACAGAAATCACTGGCACCTAACCTTCCAGATGATTTAGCAATCAGTTTTTACTTACAAAGCCATAAATTGATTTTTGCTGTGTATCAATTGACAAACATTCAGGGAACTATGAAATTTGATTCCTGCCAAGCCGAATGTTCGGTGCCGTGGCTCAATGAAGTTCTAGTATTGTTTACAGTGGCCCTGCAATTGTGTCAGCAATTAAAAGACAAAGTAAGTGCTCGTAATTCAATATTGAAATATATGTATTATTTTCATTGACAATTCAGTAACACAAGAAATGGCATGCACATGCAATCCGTTCAATCAATCGATTGCTTGAGTGACTCTACCAATTGAAGCGATGAGAATAATTATGACCTGGTGCAAAATACATGGAGATAAAAGTGGACATAAAATGTCTATATCCATTTCTCTATTTTTGTTTCCTGAGGGGGTTTTCCCTTCTCTCTCGATTTCCCGAAATATTTTATGAATCCTAAAATAGGAGACAATTCCGGGTGGTGATTCTACCGGCGTAAAAAATCAACACATTTCAGGAATTGTTTTTCTCGGGAAATTGAGAGGGAACGATTTGTATTTTATGCCTTTATCTCTTACGATTTTCCAGCAAATGTTTTAATAGTTTAGAAAATGTAATTTATGTCGCTCTTTTATTATCTCGTATTTTCAAAGATCATAATTATTCTCACCGTTTCAAGTATAAATACTGTTATCGGAGCCTAGATGATTATAATGTGCAATCGTTATATGAAATCAGGACAAAACAATTTACGTCACATTCCCAATTAAAATATAATATTTTATTTTATTTTCACAGATATCGGTATTTTCTCAGTATAAAGACTTTACAGTAGGATCTCGATCACCGTCAGCCCTATCTTACTAAGAAAACCAAGAAATTCAAGTGAAAAAAAAAGAAATAGGAGGAAATGCGCGTACAGGAAGTGGCGGTTTTAGTGATAAATATAGCATAATCTAGACACAATTTCGGTTTGATTTAAACACAAAAAAAAGGAAACACACACACACACACATAGTTTGATTTGTAAACGGGGCAGCATTCAGCACACATAACATTACTATTTAAAAAAATGCTTCAAGTTAGTTTGAAATTGATAAAAATGAGAGAGAGAAACAAACAATTTGAAAACAAAAAACAAATGAATTACATCATCAATAATACCATACTCTATTGAACAATAGAATCGTAGACTAAGTAAAAGTAATTGATCAATCTCAACCAAGAAAATGTGCTCGAAATCAAATCAAGCGAAACAAAATCCGAATAACCAGTCAAGAGTACTTATCGGAAATTTAAAAACAAACAAACAAACAAAAAACATACAAGAAGAATACGGTTTTGCTGAACTGCCATTTCGTTTAGATTAGTTCTGTGGCAATACGTTCATGAGCTGAATCGTGACAATTTCAACATCGACACTCATATACGTTATGCTGCAAACAAGCACGATAAATTTGTATTTAAATGGCTTTAACTAATTGATTTAGTTTTACCTTTAGCTGCAATTGCATAGTTTTCATTGAATTTTTTTTTCGCCAACAAAAACAAAGTGAATTTCCCACAAGGAAATGAAACTAATCTAAGATCGGCAGTTTTTTTCGGCATTTATCAACACATTCGATTGTTCTTTTTTTTTAAAATCACACCAAACAAAAACCAAATTTACACCTATAAACATACATGTGTGTGGAAAATTTCATCGGATTTATGTTAGAAGAAGCACCTAAAACATACTTAAAAGATTCTTTTTCATTTCGTTTTTAAATGTTCATTTAGCGAGCACACACCGTAGCACATGCCAATTCGCATCGCATACTTAATCATTCATTGCAAATAGCAAATTTACACAAAAACAAAACAAAAAAATAAATTGTACATAATCATTGATTTGTATCTAAATCAACAACAACTACAACAACAACAACAACAACAAAAAAACACTTATGATTTTATTAATCTATTTAAATATTATTTATTGACAAAACTATGTACATATATAAAAAAAACAAAGATTTATTGTCCTTTTTTTCACGTTTTATGCGTTTCTATTGATATTTTAGTCATATTTAAGCAATTTTTTTTGGTCAAAAACAAAAAAACAAAGATATCGATTATATAAAAAAAAAGAAGAAGTCCTGATTGAATGTCATCAAAAAACAATTAGAAGAAGTGTATAACATTATGCTGTTTAGCTTTATGTACTTACAAATAGTTACACACAAAATTTATATAAATATAAATGCAAAACACAAGTTTGTATGTGTCACAAAATGTATATGATATAAAATGAGTGAGTGAGAGTGGAAATGATGGTATTGAATTGTATGCGCAAAAATCGTATGGCAAACAGATTTGATACGAATCATTTTCTATGCAATTGTTTTTCGATACAAAACAACACATTTTGGAGACAGAATGTATTCGCCAAGTATACTTGGTGAGTATACTCGCTAGTTTTCGCAATGGTTTTTTGTTTGAGATGCAATTTTGGATGCATAGGTGTTCTAGGTCGGACGGAACACAATTTTATTCAGACCTCGGAATTTCGGGTGTTTGACGTTGTTGTTGCTTCCCTTTTGGCCTGAAACATGTTTCAGGTGCACCCAGATACACTTTGAGCCATGATTCCCGATGGCCGATTTTCGGCCGAACATGGCACGATTTCGAATTCTGGTTTGAACATTCAAAAAAATTCATATGAAACCAATTGAATCTAGTATTCAATCTTATATATTTATGCGTATTCGACTCAGTATCCTCGTTTTTCATGCTCATCTATTCATATATGTAAGTGCATGAACGAAAAAAAAATCCTCGCTGAAAATAATAATTTAATCCACCGCGTGGTCAAGTACAATGATTAACACCATTCATTTTCGGTTGATCAATTTCACTAACCAAAAATGTTAATTTTCAAATCAATAATTTTATATGCGGTGCGCGTAAATCATTTGTCAGCTGATAAAATTGTCAATTCATCGGGGTTTTCCCGTGTACATTTCAAAAAAAAAAACAAATGCCTTTGCATTCGATCGCTAAAATGCATTTTTGATCGTGGGCTAAATCTATTCACATGGATGATTTATCCAATTTATCTTTTCACAACAATTATTTTAGAATATACTTGTCAATATCACGTTAACATTTTGTTCGGGGTTTTTTATTTTCATTCAAAACAAGTTCTATTCAACATGTCAACAACAACAAAAAACGCATCAAATAAAAATTGTGATTGCGAATATTCAAGCTCATACTGACCTATATCAATGTGTCGATGCAATGATGCTAGCGTTCATTTTTTTTTTGTTCCACATTTCACAGATAACTTTGTTTACAACTGAAGTACATAAATGTCTTAATTTTATTTTTGTGATTTCATCGGCGAGCCGATGACATAAAACATTATTGAAGATGTTGCGTCGTCAAGGTCAATCGAATTTTTGATTAAAATGAAACATCTATAGATAAATATTTCATCCGAAAAAAAGCGTTAATATCAATGATTTCACACATTTTTTTCACCATTTTCAGATGCAAACGAAAAATAAAAATGTTAAATGAACACCAAAGCATATTTCACATGATAAAACCGCATTAAAACACACACACACACACACACGATGAGCTACAAATATTTAACTGGAAATAGTAAATAAAGCCTGAAAAATGCATTCAATTAAGCTTACCAAGGACAGATAAAATGGTTTGGTAACGATTTACAAAGAAATATAGATTATTTTGGCAAAGCTTTTTGATTATTAATTTGAATTTGAACCAAACAAGAAAAAACACACACACACATTAACAGTCACAGTAATTAGTGTCTATTTGATAATTGAAATCGTTTCAATTCAACTGATTCTGTTGCCATCACTGTCACTAAATCAACAAGCATTATTGTTATTGTTGCATTGAAAAGTGCTCTTATTGAACAAAAAATAAAATAAACACACATAAACTTGAAAAGTTTGAAGCAAAGAAAATTAACAAGTAATATTAAAATGATACAACAATTAATTCACTAATAATAATTACTTATCTTTCCTTCGATCTTCTATATTGCATCGGATTTATTATTTATTCATTTTAAATGAAACAAAAAAAAACAATACTCAGCGCTTATATTCCCTTCTGATCTGTTGGTATAGATTAAAAAAACCATTATTTTCCGAATTTTTTTTAACTGATGATAAAATTTATTATGAACCGAATCATTCCAAAATTGATGCCACATTGTTGTTAATGACCAACTTTTTCATTAACAATTTTTTTTTTTGTGTGTGGTGTAGCAAACAAAAGAAAAATGTTTTGCGAATGTTTTAAAGAAACTGTTTATTTATTCTTACTAACTTGAATTTTGTCATTTGTGCTGAAATTTATATTTGATTTTTTTTTGTCGTTGTAAAATTTGGTAGCATTTGTTCAGTGTTTTGCATCAAACATTCAATAGAATTACATTGTCTTGATTTGAACGAATAAGCAATAGGAATTTGAATCAAATCAATTCGAGAGAAAATAAACCATTGTTCACATTAAATGAACGATGTAATTGTATTTGAATGGCACACAAATTATCATCAATGCGTTAGGCATTTTCTGATGTAAATGTATTTATTCTTCTTTTTTTTCGTTTTCTCGATAAGAAATTAGTAAAAAAAAAATAATAAAGAGAAATGAAGTAACAAAACAAAGTAAACCTATTTGATGACAATAAGAAACATGTTTATGGAATAAAATACAAAATAGTATTGATACATATGAAATAGTCCATAGATTAGAGCCCACATTTAATCAATAATTCAATTGAAAACAAAAAAATGTAATGCAAACATGAAAATGAACTTGTTGTTTTCCATATTTATCAATAAAGTTATTTGAGCTCCTGTAATTTCGAAATTTGTTGTAACTTTAACGAAAAATAAAACACAAAAAATCAACGAAAAATCCCGAATAAATGTGATTTTTAAATGTGTTCCTCTCTTTTTTTTCGGTGGAGAATGGCGGAATAATGGTAACGCTTGAGTACCGGCAATTCAATTTTTTTATATTGTTCTTTGTGAATTTACTCTCCTAAGAGGCCAAGCTTCAGATGCATCAAAAATCGAAATTAGCATTCTAAACAAACGAAAGAAAGAACTAGTAGGCTATTCTCGATTTTTTTCAGAATTGAGCGTCAATCTTTGAGAATCCGTTTGTTTTTAATCGATTGTGAAGTCCATGAAATCGAAAAAACGAATGATAATTCTGTGTACTTCTCTGCTAGCTTCTCGGAAATCGTGCGATTTGACACCAGAGATTGACTTTTCCGGGAATTTTTTTGAACATGACAGTTTTATATGGCAAAGCAATGAATTTTAATGTTTTATCGAAAACTATAAACATCGAAAGATGAGTAGACGGAGTAGACCAAAAAAATAAAAATCCAATCAACAACAACATCATCCAAAATAGTAAACATTTTTGCAACGGCAAGTAGTACGGACCGACTGTTCCATGAATAAAATTAAAGTTGTTTATTTGTTTTTCTTTTCTTCTTTAATTGAAGTGTTTTTTAATTGATTGGCCTGCAGCTTTTCCCCCACATTAAATCATTATGTCAAAGTCCACACCGGGAAAAAAAAGGAATGATTTCTTCTCTTTCGAGTATTTTTCCAAAGTTTTGCTTTTCATTTCATTTCTCCATCTCATCCATTGTTCAATGATGAATTCACCATAAAATGTCACATTTCACGTAAAATTCCCTAAAAATCACACTTGACATTCATAAAAATGCGAGCTCTGGCTCATTTTCAGCATTTTTGAAATAGCTCACATTATCATAATATCTTGAACAGATACATTGTTTCATTCAGAGCTGGCACAGCAATAAATAATGGAATAAAGTGACATAAAATAACGTGCAACAAGTGCATCATGCGCTGAATGAAGCAATAACGCACCATATCAGTCGTAAAATAAAGCGAAAACTTGTTTCTTTTTTTTGTGTGGACAAGATAAATACGACGGCAATAATAATTCCGTATATTCGGCCTAAAAACATCAAGCCCGAAAGAGAAAACACACATGCACATTATTTCGCAAAAAAAAAAACAAAAACCAACAACGTGCACACGAGACGAAAACAACAAAATTAAGAAATCAGAAAACATGAAAATACCATGCGCGAATGAGTCAAATAAACCAACCAACAACGAACAACAACAACAAAAACACTATCTAATATTCATTGCAACACACGGTAAGTAGCATTCAACAACGCGAGCGACTAGCTCACACTCATTGTGTGAATGCCTTGGATTTACCTTTCGCTTTCAGCTAAAGAGCGCTTGCCCTCCACATTCAATGACTCGCAATAAGACGCAATCGTATAAGCCAAATGCAACATAGCGTTAACAAGCGTTAAACAACAACTTGTTGCCGAACTCCAAGAAACAGAAGTCAGCAACGAAGAGAAGATAAAAAAAACCAGTTGATCACAGCTCGCAGGTCAAGACGATTGTAGTGAGAAAAATTGAACGAACAAAAAAACAAATCATTTGTGTCGCTTATCTTAGGTTTGGATGTGGATTGATCGTTTAGTATAGTTCGTTGAATCACACGTGCTCTATCAAAAGTTCGAAAAGAAAGAAAGTTTTCGGAAAAACAAACTCAAATTCAGGAAATTTCATTTGAAACACACAAAAAAAACAGGTGAAGAGACTTAAATTTACAAGTAAATTTTTGGGTGAAAATTCAAGTGTATCTCTAAAAAGCATTGAAGGTAGTTGAACAAATATCATTTTGTTACATCAACAACGAAACCGCAGAATTTCATTAAAACCAATTTGAATAAATGGATTTTGTTTTGGAATTCCACAGATTCAGTGTATATGATTAGCAATTTGCCAGGTTTAAAACAGTGAACTTCGAAATGTTGGCAATCAATTTGTTTTTGCGACACGCAACACAATTATTTAAAGCCGGATTTTGTCTTCTGTTTCCATGCTTCGACTTAATTTACATATCAATTTCTGCAAAGTATACGAAAACGAAAATGAAAGTAGACGCGATTTGTTCTTAACTCTGGGTCGGTGTATGGATTTCAATAATTGGTGCGTCGCATGTTTTCTGCTGTTTAAAATTGGGAATTTCGAAATCTTCTTGTATTATTATCGACGGGTTCCAATTGTTATTTGTTAGTCGAATGAATTGTGGTGTCTTTACGGAAACGATGATCCGTTTGTAGCGGATTTTAGTTGAAATTGGTTAAATATTAACGTTGACACTATTTCGTTTTCAAATTAGTTGTTCAATTGAAATGAACCGACTCAAAGTGTAATGATGTGAATGAAATGAAAATCCAGTGGTCTATAAAAATGCTAGTGTTTTGACTTGTATTTCATTTGTATTACATTGTTTAATGTTAATGTTGAAGTTTTGCACGAGACTTGTAAACATTAAATTCGTTTTAGCAATGGTGTGTAACTCAGTGCCTTTTGGAGGCCAGGTTCTCTTTTAATTCCACTACCAACAAGGTAGTACTGAATTTGAAAAAAAAACTAAAAAATCACATCGATTTCGAAAAGTGCGTGATCTTTTACGCATCATCATGAATCATGAATTGATGTTTTGACCTCAAAGTGGCACAAATACTGAAAAGCCTAAAAATATAAGTGTTTTTTTCATTCCAATCATGAATGTCCAAATTTGTCTGTAAACACCCAAAGTCAAAGGGGAGGGCTAGATCCCAGACGCCGCTGAATGAAATCCCAACGCTTTAATTAATACACATAAAGTACCACAAATGAACAAAAAATCACCAAGTTGGTTTTCATTTTGTGTAATTTACCACATGTAAAAACCGAGCTAGCGTTAAAAATGTTGTTTGCTAGAATTTCATCATATTGGAAACAGTTTAACAGTAACGATCGCTTACCTAAAGAGCAAACGTATTGGCCAACTCGCATGCAACATTCAAAAATAAATTCGAATGTAATGAGTACGTGCATTAGAATCACACTATCGAATTGAATATACGGTTGACGCAACCAAATACCGCGGTCAAAAGCAGTTGAACGAACCGTTACGAATCGAATGCGAAAGAGAACTTGTAAACAGTACCGAGTATGGTAAATTTTACTACCTTCTAGTGAATGGGCTATAAATTTGGTTGTGCATCAACCAAAGCATAATATGTGCAATAGGGTTTTTTCGTTGTTGTTGTTGTTGTTGTTCCACATATTTGAATCAAAGAATTTGGGCAATCAATTTAGTTGATTCATTTGAAATGCCGTAATGAAAATTTGCCATACTAAAATCGACTTATCAACGGTCGTATTCAATCTCAAGTCAAATAATTCATTATCGAACATTTTAATGTGATGTCAGTATTTGTGTGTCAAATTGTTGATTATCGATACCATGCAAATTGTATCTTTTTGGAATCGGTAAAAACAACAAAATGATAATTTGACGATGAGATGTTGATGAGATACAAACAAAAAATTATAAATTGATGTTATAGTTGACCTTGTCAATGGAATCAATTTTGTATCTTCGAAGACAAATGAAAGACAACACACATAATCTTTCAACAACCTTAAGCTATTCAATGCAAGGTGATGCCTTCATGTGGAATTTGATAAAAATTCAGCCAAAATTTGCATTTGACAGTCGAAGCGGACGAAGTCACATTGATGATGTTTGTCATCGCGCACAAAAATGTTTAGGGATGTTAATGAATGACAAAAACAGTGTCTCGTTTTTCAATGATTCGATAAAATTTCATCTAATTTTCTCGACTTTGATGAAGTTAATTGAATGAAATGTCTTTTGAACAATGTGAATTTTAATCATATCATAGCATGAACATAATTTATTTGTACATTCCAGACCATCGACAATGACGAATACAGGTGACATAGTACTCATCACAGGTATATTTTAATATTTTAAAATCGTCTTGTATTACATTTAAAATTAAAAAAAAACAACAAACAGCAATAAACAGTGAACCACTACAAATTACTCAATCAAATTTAATTTATTGTGTGTTTTTTTTTAAACAGGTGGAAGTGGTTTTCTTGGCCAGCATATTGTCAAGCATTTACAGGAGAATGATAATGATGTCAAAGAAATCCGAATCATCGATCTAAAAGCATACAGAAATAACTTAAGTGCGTATTAATCAATTTTGTAATACACTTTTCATCATGTCAATTTGCCATTTTATGAGAGAGTCAGAGAGAGAGAGAGAGAGAGAGAAAGAGAGAGAGAAAAAAGGTCAAAATAACGATAAAGTTTTCTCATTGATGGACTATTAAATCTGTTTGTAATCACAAACGGATGGAAAATTGCCATAATCTTGTTGCATTGGCACTAATTTATCTTAATATGAGTAGTTTGGCGCTTACGAGAAGAAGCTCAATAAAACTTTATAAATCACTTTTCACTGCACGAACTCATTTAAAAAGTAATTAATGTGTTTTCCATCAATTATGAACACTTAAGCTCATGCAGCTATGTTTTTTTTTTTAAATAAACAGTAGATAAAATGCATTCCGTCCTACGTCCACCGCCTCCCGCGGGAGGTTTACAGTTCTGAATTTTAATTAAAAAGGGCATTTGTGTTGTTGGTATTTACGTTGTTATTTATTATTTGCTTCTTTTTTTTTGGATACAGATCATGCTGAAATCAAGCCCATTACATCCATTGTGGCTGATATCTGTGACACGGAAGCTATCGAAGAAGTATTCGAAAATGTCGACGTTGTATTTCATTGTGCGGCCTTCATCAATTTTCAATTTCCACCTGACATCAATGAACTCGAACGCGTCAACGTCAACGGTAAGACTCGGCAATTTTTCGTGTTTCTTTTTCTGGATTCAATGAAAATATTTTAACCCATGTCAGTTTCCAATGTTAATGTGACATATTACTTTAATTCGCATTATATTTTGAAAGCAAACCAAAAATTTGGTCCAACATCACTAAGAACCGCAACTCTGATTATGAGCGTGTCACGTTGGTATTCTCTCCTATCTAATTTGACACAAAAATAACGTATTTGCTGTAGACGGTTTTGAATTGTAGCTATGAATTTAATACTCGAATTGTTCATTCGACGGAAAAATTAGAAAAACTAGCTCAATATTTATAACTAGCACCATTTGATTTTTGGATGTTGATACACACAGAAGTCATTGTGAAATTTCGAATGAAAATTTATGGCATTTTGATTATTTTGTAGCTGTTTTAAGCTCTCTTGTTCGATATGATGTCAAGTTGTGAAATAATGTGTGATTTTTTCTTAAAGGGACTTATCTGGGTTACTGTTAACACAGCAATAACAAAATCAACGGGCATTAACAATGACACATCGACAGATGATCTAAAATACATTACGCAACTTATTACATTATCTACATTATCTAGACTTGATTCAAAGAAATGTTTTAAAAACAAAACGTTGCTTGGAATTCATAATTCACGGCCGATTTGATGTTTTACAAGTGTTTAAACCAAACAAAAGAGCTTTAAAACTTGCTTTAAAATTACAAACTTACACGAAACGGCCCTTTAATAAAAGGAATACACACTAAAAACTAAGTGCTATTTTAAACTTTTGATGGATGCTTTCAATCATTTTAAACTTTTGATGAAAATAAATGATCTTCTAAATAGAAGACGAACTTTTCAGCACAATTATTTGCAACAAGCGATATGTTGTGGGAAATAGTGGTGTACTCAATTATAAAAAAGTGGTCAATTTTCCTTCCTCCAGAGGTCGAATATATATTTTGTTTGTTTTGAGGATGAACTTCCAGGTTTGAAAGCTGCTCATAATGATGGTATATTAACAACGACACACAACGTCTGTGCCCAAATGTCAAATACTGTGTTTATTCCTCTATAGAGAAAAAAATCATGCATTTTGTCCGCCAAAAGGATTGAAGTGATGATTTTAGACCTCTGGAGGAAGAAAAAATTGACTACTTTTTTCTATTGAGTATCAGAGCTTATTTGTATCTATTAAGATGGACATATTCATGAAGGATGTTATGAAGTAACACATTTTCTTTCATCTAGGAACAAAAAATATAATCAATTTGTGCATCAAACACAACGTGCCACGGTTAATCTATACAAGTAGTGCATCCGTGACACTGACATCGTATTTGGGATTGGCACCATTTGCCGTAGTGGTGAATTTGACCGAAAGCAAAGTGAAGACGATCACTTCGGACAATGAAATCCTTGTACCCGGATACTCGGTCACCAAATATCGTGCTGAAAAAATTGTACTCGGTGCAAATGGTTGCAATCTAGCAAATGGCACCGGTAAAATGGGATTTAATTTTTGATTTGGTCAAGTACACAAATTGCTCAAGGTCAAATTTATTAAATTAACTCAATTCATCTGTAGGTGAACTGATTACAACCGCAATACGTCCAACCGTATTTTATGGTGAAGAAGATCCATATTTTTTCCCAACAATGGCAAAAGTCTCGAAGAAAACTGGTGGAATACTTCCGAAAGTATTGGGCGCTGGTGGAAAACATCAAATGACTTACGTTGGTATGTAAACTCCTTCTCTATATGCACTCTCCTCATTACCCATTAAATTTTATTTTTGAACATTTCTTTATTCCTCTTTAATGCACCATCTCGAATAAAATTCAACAGGCAATGTTGCTTGGGCTCACATTCGTGCAAAAGAAACAATGAAAAAAACCCCAAAAAATATCGCCGGTTTGCCCGTGTTTGTCACTGATGACACGCCCATTGAGGACACTTCACGCTTTTGCCAGCGAATGTCACGTCGTACAAATGCCTTTAATATACGGCCAACATCATGGTCGGTGCCATCATTGCTTGGTTACTGGACAATGATTTTAATTGAAATGATCGTATCCATGTTGAATCCAATATTTGGCACAAAACTTCCATTTCAACCTCGTGCACTATCTGCATACGCTGGCTCATTATTGCAATACAGTCGTTTACGTGCTGAATTACACATGGACTATGAACCACTCTACAATGAAGAACGTTCACTCGATGAAAGTGTTAAATGGTATGCAAAGTGGTATAATTCCTATTTCAACAAGGATAAAACGTCCAAAAAATCGAATTAATTCACCTAACTAATGGGTTACGTGCTTTAAAACACATACATACGAGAAAGGAAAAAAAAAACACAGACAAACGCAAAAGCACATTTCATTCACTTACTTTTTGGACATTTTTGGTGCTGTAGCTAAGATAAGAATTTTCATATTGTTTTATTATTATTGAATTCAATGTACGCTAAGCCAACGGGATACTTACTTTCCGCATTCACATCACTGGCTATATAGCTTTATACTTTATTAAATAAAATAGTTACCATTTTGTATTTCTTTCATGAAAAATGAAAACAATAAAAAAAAACAAACAAAACCAAAATCGTTCTGCGTCTTTTTACATTTATCGGCCACACTGAGTGCTGGTAGCTCTATCACTTCTATTCCACATGATGCGAGTTTAATTTTAATTTCAATTTAAACATACATTTTAACGGTAATTTTTTGTTTGGATGCTGAAATGAGCGGTCCGGATGAAAATTCGGGAAAATTATATGATTTCATTAAATTTCCTCGAAAGCATCTCCTAATCTTTGTATTGTATGGAGATGCTATTTCTCTATAAAAAAAAAGTCTGCATAAATTATAAATATAGATGTCCAATTTTGGTGTAGGATAAGTAAAGTATATTTAGGATTTCGTTTTATTATTCATACAAATAGAACTTTTATTTTTATTCATCACTTGGAATGATAATATGATGATTAAGAATGAATCAAGTGGAAGTTGCACCTCACGAGCTTTTATTAGAATGTTCAAGTTGTAAGAAAAACAAATTTTACTGTTACATAAAAATGAATATTTACCTGAGGTAAATTATCTGTAATGAATTTCAACTGAACTAATGAATTCCCTTTATTGAAACCTAGTCTTTGTTGCAATCGGTATAGAGATTATTTTCGAGTTTCATTTTGAAATGCTTTCACCTTGAAAAGCCAACCTAATTGAAATGATACCAATTAGAAAATGTACTTATTCTAAGTGTATCAATTATTACGTGCATTTAAGACTTGAATCATGAGTCCCAAGAATGTTATCTTGAGATTAATACATACTCTATAGAATGTTTTTCGGCTGACGGATATAAATACACGGTGTAAATGCAATTACTAGAAGAAAAAAAACAGTAACATCACATCATTTGGTTGTTTCAAAATGAAACAGCATCCACTTGTTGTGCTTGGTTTGTAATGTAAAGTAATTGTGTTGATTTGTGCACTATAAAAGCCTCTAATATTCCATTAAAAGCGGCATGTTATTTGAATACCTTAAATTAAGATGCATAGAATTCAAGTTTTGACAGTAAAATAACTGAAATATTAATAATTTTTCCGTTCAAGTAAAGTTAGTTTGAGTAGTTTTTAAAGTGCGCTGTTAAATCCTCTATACAGATGAATTAATTTTCTTATCGCTAATAAAACATAAAATAGTTTATTCATTTAGAATTCAACAAAAAAAAAACAAGTTTAACGTCTTACCACTACCGCAAAATCTGTATGTAAACAAGTGCTTAAAATTCACAACAAAAAAAAGAATACAACAAAATATAAAATTCAAACGGTGGGCTAATACAACAACGCTCGCCTAAAATGCGTGCCACGTGTAAGCGTAAGCGATTTGTGACCGTATGACTTCGGTACCGGATAGGATGTTTTGAACGGAGGATGGTTATTGCGACATGCATCCAGTCGGCACAGTGGAGACGATGTTATTTCGCATGCTTTTCCACAAAAGCAATATTTTTGTGTTGTGGGTGAATCGCATGCGAAAGGAATCAGCAGCGGGTTTTTGTTGAGGCTGAACATGCTCAAGTGATAGCTAACTGCTTACTGACTGCTTAGCACTCACCCAACATACACAACGCAGACAATTGATTTCAGGCACTTTTTCCTTCAGCAGACGGTTGATCAGACGGCGACGATCAAGAGAAGCACACAGCACACATTTCTCACCCAGTCAACAGAACTTAGTACAATTTTGAACTTCACACGATACACATGTTTTAGGTGGATGTTCATTCTCTCTCACTTACTGTGTGCTTGTGTTGTTTTTTTTTTTGAAATAACGAAAAACCGTTCGACAACATCACACGATAGTTTCGATATTTGTTTATTTTCGTCTAACATGCTTGACATTTGCAATATATATATGTGAAAATGCATTGGATTTTCGTGAAATGGTTTTAATACGGCTTTTTTTTCGGCGAAAAATGAAATGAATTTTCATTTTTTTTTTCGTGCAAATGGTGCAAATTATATAAATAGCCAAATAGATTTTGTTTGAAAATATAGCAATGAAGTTTCGATCGCAATCGAATACACTGCAGTTTTAGTGATGATGTAAATACCAAATAACACCAAACAACAGCAAATTAACAACAAAGAGTGACAACAAACAATTCAAATGTCGAACGAAGAGAAAAATAAAATTAGTGTGAACACATATTTTGATTGAAAAATAATAACGCAAATGCTATCGAAAAGTAAGTATCATTTGGTGCAATTCAAATTGATATTGAATGTTTGCAAGAACAAATCAATTGCGAAATTTTCTTCATTTTGGTATGTGAAATTTGCGGAGAAACGTATTGGTTAATTGCAACTTACCAAAGTGCATACTTGAAATGTTTTGTTTGAAGAAAAAAAAAACGGTTAGAAATGAAGAGCAATACCGACTACAGCGAAAAACAATACCGACAACGTCACGCGAAAACTTAATCGTTCGCGAAAGTGGTAAAAGTTATTCCATTTCCATCGTCTGTTGTTCATTCATACATTCATACGCAGAAGCAATATCGTAAATTATTATTTCGGAAAATGAGCAAATTATTTATGGCGCTTGAAATGTTCAAAAACTCTTTCTCTCACTCATTTCCATTTGGTCGCGCACTTGTGGCTGCCAGAATGTGGAAACGTATGAACTTTGGGCCATTCGAATTTTCGGGCGGGTAATTTTGTGGATTTGCTAAGACACTAAATAGGTCTTCTCCATGGAAAGTGTTTGTGTGGGCGCAACCAACCAGTAAATTCGATGAATCAAAAAACCCACTTATTTGACTCTATTGAATTGAATATATGAAGAGTAGTTTAACTAAAATATGGTGTGAAATGAGTTCATGATTTGTTTTAATGTTTAAAAATCGGAATCGATTCCTCATCACAACAGTCGGAAAAATTTAATTTTACAATTTTCAACCGAATCCATTGAAAGCATTCTGAACAAAAAAATATGTTGATTTGTATTAAAATTCTTTGTTGGTTTATCAACAACAACAAAAAACCATCATTTTTATGGCCATTGTCGAAAGATGATAATCTTCAAAAAGTCAAGTTGGAAGAAGAAGAAGAAAAAAAAACACCATTCCCAATGAATTTTTAATTTCGATTCGCGTTTACTCGCAAAAGCGACGGCAAATGCCAAATGCAAAAATGAAATTCATCTCACTACGCCTAATTAAAGTCTGTACTTTGTTCATCCGAATATTGAATTGTTAAGTTTTTTTATTGTTCGTGTATTATTTGTTTTGGGGGGGGGGGGGAGGAAATGGAATAATTTTTTTGTTGACGCCTCAACGAATACATAATTTGATTTTGAATTTATTGAAAATCATCACTTTGATTGCATTATGAAAAGAAGTGCCATTTTTTCCGCATTTTATCATTCATAAGCATCAGTTCATTGGAAAAACAATTCAATTCAGGAACAAACTTGTCGCTTCGATAAGTACATCGATAAGTAAAATGTACGATATCGATGCGATATTTGTCGGGATTGTTGTTTTTTCGCTTACATTTATCTCAATTTCGTATCAGTTTTACTAATGGTTGTGAATTTGATAAAAATGCAAATGAATTTGAAGGGAGCTAAAAAAAAAGAATCATTCAATCAAACGTTGTTCGTGCCGAGCACATTTTCGATTGAAAATATGGATGATGAGAAGAAGAAAAAAAAAACAAGTGAAAATCGATTTTCAATGGAATTTTTCGTTGATATTAAAATGAATGAATTTTCTTTAATTCAAATGTTTTTGAAAGATGATTTTCCTTGAGATGATGAAGATGAATCTAAACGTGCTTGCAAAACATAAATATTAACTCCTCAAGACGGACACTCACAAATTGAAGTGTTTGTGAGCCCTTGAAAATGCCGATTCGTTAAAATATCTGTGAAAAATCAAAAATAGCACTTCGATACAATTTGACTTGGAAACGAATTTTACGATGACAATTGAAAATATCGATTGCTCCAGCGTACCTTCTAGTACGAATATGAATAGGGGTGACAAGCCGGTTAAAAAAGATCAAAAGACAGCCAAAGAGAGTATTTTTGGAATATTCAAAATAAGTATTTGGCTTAAAAGTTTTGTTTGGCTCAAAAATTCACTTCCCAACACAGGCTTCTTTTTTCCAAAGTGAAGGCATCATTAGATCAAAGCACACTGTTTTATGGTCATAAGAATACAATGTGGGCGAATAATGATGAGATTTTCTAAAAAAAAAAAATGATTTCATTAATAAAAACCAATCAAATCCTTCATATTTAATTGAATTTTATATTTTTTTTATTTCCCTTATTCTACTTGTTCATTTGCTTGGAGCTTAGAGAAAAACCAAAATTTAGATGAGATTTTTTTTTTGAAATGTTGCTATTTCCTAAAATTATGATTCCAATGTCATATTTAGAGGCATTTGCAATCTAATCACGTTTCATTTGCAATGCCAATTTCATCTATTTATTGATACAGTATGTCAAAGCTACCTTAAGTTATTCATTACCTTAAAGTGATTTGGCATTTCTAAATAAAACTTTGGAATTCATAATAAGGCTAGCCGAGCACATTTAAAATAAATAAAGAGCAAAAAAAAACAGTCAACTTTTTTTTTATTCAAAGGACAATTTAAAAAGAGGGTGAATAAAAAAAATCATACTCTAAGGAGACGAACAAAAGAATACGGCATTCATGCAGATGACACGCAATGTTTCTAACAAGAAGTAATATTTTTGTGTGTCCAAAAAAGCTAAACAATTGAATTAACTGCAAACAATGCACTGTATTTCACTGTTCAAAGGATACAATGAACAATAAAAAAAACAGCTACCAACGACATAAAACAAAAATTGGCTAAAGAACAAAGCACCAAGAGAGAAAAATACACACATCAGATTACGGTTCGATCGATGATTCCTTTTTTTTCGTTCTCAACCGAATTTGGTTTGTTTGACCAAAATATTTAACCGTAGAAACAAAGATTTAGAAGAAAGTTTACCGATTTCCGAAGTATTTCATCATATGTGATTTATGTTTATTTTGACCTCGCATCGCCCGAGTGAAATAACTGTAAAAACCGATTTAGGAGTTTTTCGAAGTTTTCGGTTATTTTTTGTTTTTATTTCTTTTTGATCACATTGGTTGAAAATGTGTTTTGTAATTTTTTTTTCCTATACCACAGCAAAAAATGACTATAACGTAATAGTAACATTACTATACCGTTTATGATGAATGCCAAATAAAATGGCAGACAATTCGAAAACGAGTTTGTGACAGTACGGCTTTGAACACACAATTGAAAAATGTATGCAATTTCCAACAGTCTGGTACATACCCAAACAGAATACATTAATCTTTTGGGCGCAATAATTTTTGGCAATCAAATAATCACAAATTGATCTGTGGGATGCACATTGTGGATGGTTGCGAAGCCAATTTGATGAGAGAAAAAAGCATTTCCGTTTACCACATGCAATAAAAAAAAAGCCCCGTTTGAATTGATTTTATCGAAATTGATTGCTTTGAAAACATGCATATTGATTGCAGAGATAAAAGAGAACATAGCAATGAAATTGAGGAAATTGGATGAAAATTGGGGAAATAATACCACAAGTTTAACCACAAAAATGAGCCCCACCGCACATAAAAGGAACAAATCGCAAAATTTCAAGCAATAGAACTAGTTTGTTCATTTACTTTCACTCATTCTGGCTACCTATAAATTAAGACTAATGGATGTATTCTAGTATTTGTTAACTAAAGCGATTTCAAGTAAGTATAAGCGTATAAAAGTGCAGATGATGCGGAAAAAAAGTCTCTCGGTTGTCGATATTCTTCTCAACGTTTTTTTTTTTTAAATGTTCCTCATTGGTAAATTGTTATTTGTGCACATCAAGGAAAATCTCTGTGCGTATCGTACCCATTTTGAAGGGTGGTGGGAACGAACGATTTACTCTTTTACAAATGTTTGCTCATATATTGTGTTACTACCGCTTGGCACATGAAACCCGAAACTTATGTTCTACAATGACCCAGGCTTATTGAAATAAAAAAAAAGAAAGAAAGAAAGAAAAAAAAGCAAAAGAATTCACAAGGATGAAAGCTTTATGCTCTTTTATGTGAAATCAAAGAAAAAAACCAAATTCAAATTCATTGTAAGCTACACAGTACCGAATTAACGTTTTGAAGAGCCCCGGAGCAAATCCTTTCATTTCAATGATACGCATAAGCACGCATGCGATATGATACGCTTTCGTTTGATATGATATATGAGATAATTTTCTCTTTCAAAAACACCGTATGATAATATTATGCATAGAAAAAAAATGCAATGTATTGATGAATTAGTCACACTTGCTGTGTACAAATGCGTGTTGTCACATCACAAAGGGGAAGATTCAGTTCCAAGTTACCTGATTAATTCTTCTAGGTTTTTTTTTTCAAATAGTTTTCTTCTAGTTTCTCTGGAAGCATTAAACTGAATCTCAAGTACCTTTTTTTAAAAGTTAAGTCGTTATTACCGTTTTCGTTACGGGAAAATCAATATTCTATGCTTAAATAACGTTAAGTAATCTCTAATTCAATCTCGAGTTTAATTGTGGTCTTACCCCCAAGTGAAGGCATGCTTAATGTATCATATATCATATGTCTGGAAATCGTGTAATAAATAGTGTGTGACGTCATCCTATAGGGAATTTTTGAGCTTTTCGACGAAAAAAAAAATCTTTCGGAACGAATAAAAGAAATGTGTTGAAAGAGATGTGAAATATTTCAATAAAAAAAACGCCTGATTTGCGATTAGTGATGGAGTCTTTTTGGTTGCTGTTGTTGTTGTGAGTGCCCAAAAATCTGCCATATGTGTGTCCGCTCAGTGCGGAACTGGACTGCCATATAACTTATATATATATATATATACGTTTCAGCGGATGTGATTTTCGAATTGGGTCACATACGCGTTTCACTGTGGTTTACCACACCAAATTTGTGCGAAGACAAATGCAGTGTATTACTTTGTAACTGATCTGGTAGCATTTCATGCAAAAACAAACAAGAGCGAATGTTGTGTGTGTGTGTGTGTGTGTGTGTGTGAAAAGCAAGATGAAATTCGCATTCCATTCCATTCCGTCGTTTTGATGGTCTATGACTCCGTTCTCGCTGTCACCATCTTTTGTCAAAAACCATTAAGTGCAGCCAAAAACCTCCACAACCGAACTGTTCTTTCGATAATTAAACAAATGTTCACGTCATGCATAACTTAAATAGTTTAATATTGAACTTGACAAGTGACAAACTTTACCCACCTCCTCCTCCTCTCCATTATGGAATTCGATTCACGTGTTAGCATCACTGCCATTCTTCGAAAATGCAAAATTCTCTATAGTTTTCAAGTTCATTTACAATGTATCCAACGAACGTCGCATTTCTGTGCCTCGTAAAATGCAAATAAATGCGCATAACTTCATCGCGCGGCTAAAAAACAATCACATAATCCGTTAAAAACGAAATGTTGTAATATTTGAATGAAAGATAACGAGCGGAATTAATACGTTTTTTTTTTTAAATGTTGCGTACGTTTGTACATGTGGAATAACATCGAATTATACCAATTGCCAATGTACGATAGGCAAAGGATCATCGAAATTTGTGGATGAATAATTTTTGACGTTAATATTGGCGGTTAGGGATAAAAAGCAAACCCAACTCGAAAACCAAACAAATTAGAGATTTGTGATAGTATCGGCCTATGCCGAATCCGTTGTAACTTTTCAAACAACAACAACAACAACAAAAGTTCATCTCTAGTCTTTTGTCAATAACGCGTTTTATACGCATATTATGCGCATTTTATGTAGAATAATTTGTGTATTTGATAAATATAAGCAGTCAATTTGGTTGAGTAATACGGTTTGAACCAAGAAGCCTTTTGGGTTATGCCATTGCCCGTATTTAGTATCACTTTGAAAAACATTTACTTTTCAACATGCGTGAGAATGGCCGAAATTAGCATTTAACATCTTTTGACTTCGAAGTAACAAATTTGCATGTATACATAGAAATGCTATAGCTATAGCATTACTTTTAAGTATTCAATATGGGTCGTTAACTGTGTAAATACGGTAAATAATTTAACTGAAAAATGTTTAGTGCAATTTTTTATCCAAACCATCAGTTAGCAGTCCAATTTTAATTGGTGTCAAAAATGGTAAAGACTCACTTCAAATAAATCACCAATTATTTTATTAAATGAATTTATGTTGAAGTCTTAAGCTAATTAGCTTAACAAGAAACTGTGTTAAATTTATTCTCGAAATTGGATCATTTTTCTGTGTTTATAAAACGAAAAAGAAAATTCTTACAAAATTAAGATGCCAAATGTCTTAATGTGGAATAAGACACAATGGCGTCTTATTTAGATAAGAACATCTCTTATTCTAATATAAGCAATATTTTGTCAAAATCAAAACTAATTGTCATTTTTTTTTTGTTATTTTATCTTATTTATTTATTTAAAATTATTATATGTACATTTCGGTTTTATTTGGTGTGGTAGGGAAAAGGTATGAGAATGTGAATGTCTCACCATCAAAATCTACATCTTTTCAAATAGTCTATAAAATGACAGGTTACACAGTGGAATAGGTGAGGGTGGAGATATATTATATGGTAGACCAGTCCATAGATCGAAGTTTGAATGTTTGATACAGAGCACTTTTGGTGTCGTACTCGTACGTAATAAACGATTAGCAATGGGACATGCCCAGCTAAAAAAGTATGAAAACTGTGAATTCCAATTTCGAGATATCCTCTATTGTCGTGGCGGTTCCAAAAGAAACTCACAATCTGATGCATTTCCGAAGCGCTTTTTATACACAATTTTCAACCAGTTTACCAGACAGTGTTGGCACAATCGCAAATTAAATATAATAAATCTGATAAATATTTTCGGCAATTTTATTTTCGTAGACAGAGACTTAATTTGGATGCCGCTCCTGGTAACGTCAACATCTGTCGATTCATATATGCATAGTCTGGAGCGGTGCTGGTTTAAAATGTGTGACGCATTAAAATGTGACGCATTTACTGTGCATACGATCGTGTCTGATATGCACGATTTGATTCTCTTGTATTCTTTTTTTATTTAGTATAAGGACAGAATTTTTTGTTCGATTGTAGATTGTTTACCTTGATTTTTTTATCACATTTCATAATGTGATAGCAATTAAAATATATGTTTTTTTTTCAATTGATCTAATTTAGATTAAGAGAATATAAATCCATGGAAGATTCCTAATAACTCGCGAGAAATAGCAGAGATTTCTTTGATTCTATTATGCATTCGCCAGCATTGGTGAATCCCAGTGTAGTTTGTAGTGGAACGTACACGAGAATATTTTTAATAAGCGAAGTACAACGTGAGCAAATTTTCCGATACAATGCTGACGCCGACCAAACTAGACGGTAGCCGCCATCAAAATGGATTTCTGCAAAACCATTAAGATGTCGGCTTGGTTCACACATAAATAAGAAATGCGACAGCAAAAGAGCTTTGTGTCGACCACTCAAATTCAAAGACAATTAGTTTTGAATTTTACAAAATATTGCCTATCTACGAATAAGACATTTTTTATACCGAATAAAACGCCTTAGTGTCTTATTCCACATTATTTTTATTGGAAATGTCATTGTGTCACAGTTTGAATTTTAAAATTATTTCCATGTCTATCGTATTTCCATGCTTGTTGCATAATTCAATTGCAATTTGAAGCCAATCGCATTGGCGATGACGTTGAGTGTCGAAAAAACTTCAATGCCAAAATGTGAATTTCATATTTTGATATTTATAGCATTTTGAAACGTACTAAAAAAAGCCAATTCAGTAACCAAAAAAAAAAAAACGTGCTCCAAAGTAATATCGATAAAGAGATGAAGCAGGACTTGAAGATGATAGTCCATACGATAAGCCCAGTTCATTTGTGTGTTTTCATTCGAATCGGATATGATCGATGGCATTTCGTTTTAAATGTAATTTTGATAAGGGTCGACACGGAATCATTTCAACTCTCTCTCTCTCTCTCTCTCTCTCTCTCTCTCTCTCTCTCTCTCTCTCTCTCTCTCTCTCTCTCTCTCTCTCTCTCTCTCTCTCTCTCTCTCTCTCTCTCTCTCTCTCTCTCTCTCTCTCTCTCTCTCTCTCTCTCTCTCTCTCTCTCTCTCTCTCTCTCTCTCTCTCTCTCTCTCTCTCTCTCTAGTGTCTGTGTGTGTGTGTGTGTGTGTGTGTGTGTTTTCTTCCGTTCTCCCCGGGTCTTCCGCTCGTTGTTTCTTTCGTATTTATTATTTTATTATCAAACACATTTCTACCATAATAGGAGAAATTGTGTATCTACGGCAACAAAGAGACGTTCATCAGTGGAAATCAATTGGTGGAAATATTTTCAACACAAATTTCCTTCTCAATTCAATGATTGTACCATTGTACGATGGATGTTCGATGTTCCCCAAACATTTAACCGTTTTTCAATGGATTATTTTTATCTGGTGATAAAATTCAAGATTTTACCCATTGATAAAATTCAAGCAAATACAATTTCAGGCATCTTCAATGAAACTTCCAAATTTTAGATAGACAGCCAAAGAAGATACAAACTTGTTCACCCCTTCAAAAACAGATTTAAATTTTTGAGAGTCCAATAAAAAAACATTTTGTTTTCGACAACAAAACACTTGAAGAACATCATAAATGAAAATGATTTGCATTCGGTTTGAATATTCGGGCACATATTCTGCCAACTGCTAGTGTGTGTGAGTGTGTGTTTTTTTTTCGTGTGCTATGCAATTTATTTTTCGCACACCGTTCAAATCGACGCTCTTATATACATTTTGCACAATTGTCTGTGCTATATTTTACGACCAACAAGCTCAGACACACACACACAAAATTCCATCCACGGATCGGAAATCTGATGGTTTTTGAATGATTTATGATTAACATCCGGGCCCACATGCAAGGCACCAACTTGAATTGCATCGAAACGACCGCCAGTTTTCGAGTGTTTTGTAGGGAAAATTAATGGGAAAATGATGGTGCGCTGAAGTGTGGTCTGGTCATTGCACACAAACAAACACACACACACTCACACACGCAAACCCAGATTAATGTGTCATACAAACGTATTAAATATTGTTAGAATACTCAATGATAATGATGATGACACGATGAGATTGAGACAATAGATCCAAAAACCCCATATACCGAACCGAACATTTATGATTATTGTTCGTTCTAATAAAGTGTGCAAGCGCATAATGCATTTGAAAGTGTGCTTGACATTGCAAACAAGGCATACAATTTGCAAATTATTCCATTTAATGTAATAAAGGCTACAAAATACACGAAAAAGCAGTTCGTTTGCATTTTGAACATTGCATGCGGCCGAGTTTCGGAAAAGTGTGCATCTTAAAAATGTATATCGTAGTTCAATCTCTCTTTTAGTGAAACTGGCAACCGGAACAGATTTTTCTACAATGCTCGAGACTCAAAGCTTTCAAAAACTACGAAAAATTGTGTTGTTTGTATGTGTGTGCGTTCTTTTTGTTCCGTTTTCTTGAAATTACAGATTTTATTTATTTCGAAAACCGATTTACCCATGAAAAAAATATCACTGAGAATAAAATATATAGGTTTATGGCGCCAATTCTTTTGTTAAAAGAATATAAAAATAATCGAATATTGGCTTGTAATGTAATTCGTTAATTAAATATGCCATTCAGCTTTGTTATCAACGTAGAAAAAAAAACGAAATCAGTTTTAAGCTGCAAAATTCAATATCATTTACGGTTGACGAAGTCCGTATATTTACTAAATACTGATAAAAACCGTAAAACATAAGTGTGAGAGGGAAGAAACAGAAAAATCGATTAAAAACGGCTCGCCATAGAAAAAAACAAATAAAATAAACGGAATATTGACCATAGAAACCCGGACGACTGTTGACCTTAACGAAAAATTTGATTTAAATGAACATCGCGTTATGGATTTATATTTTGGTTGAAATTGCGATACAAACGGTGAATCAATGACAAAATTATGCAGACAAAAATGATTTTGATCAACATCAAAAACCCAGAGAATGATTGCAAATCCAAAGAAGAAAAAAAAACAATCTCTTCTAAACGATGTGGTTGATTGTAGCGGACGAATTTCTTGTTTGGCTGCCACTTAGATTTATTCAAATCACTGTGCCAAAAGCACACTCACAGCAATTCACTGTGGTATTCAACAACACCAACCAAAAAATCACCCGCAATACAAAACCAAATAATGTATAGAGAGAGAGAGAGAGAGAGAGAGAGAGAGAGAGAGAGAAATGCGAGAGAAAGAGATTGTGTTCATCAATGAAAATGTTGTGACACAATGAAGCGACAGAATTTAAAGCGGCATTGATGTATCATATCAGTGACAGCTTATGCTGGTAATTTGGTGCGTACAAGGGCACATAATCGTGTAAACGATTTAAGAGAGAAAATGATCCGATTTGGCTGAATGGATTATTCCATTAAAAAATTGTAATAATGCCAATGCAAATAATGAAATCGTCAAAATGATTTCTCGGCTCACAATAAATAAAAAAATAAATATATCATAATACTCATACTGAGACAGCTTTATGGTATTATTTTCGGTCCGACAAAAAAAGGAGGGACGCGCACCAACCATTGAGCAAAATTAGCAATTTCGTATGGCTTTGAGGCCACTATATTTATGGCCAGAAAATCACCCAAAAAAAAACGCAATAATTTGGCTTCGCATTTGGGAATCGGGGAGCCCCGAATCCACAATCCCGAAAAAGTGGTCCATTTCATTCACATGTGAATCTGCAGATTTGGTCTTTTTGACATTCAGTGATTACGGTGGACTATTCTCAATGAATTCTTTTGTTACTATTGTTAACATGGTCAAGCTCTTCCGACCATAAACTCGAAAGGACTTTTTTTTACAACATAACAAACATTTGTGCAAGTCCGTGAGAACATCGTGCACAATTTATAAATCATCCGAGTACGTCTCGAATAGTGTAACGATCTCCATACAGTATACACTTTGCAACCGAGAATAGCCCATATTCAAATAAGTACAAATTGTGTGTGTGTGTGTGTGGCCCTTTTTTCCGGCAAAGCTAATTTCATATTCGCTTGCATTTGAATGAGTTAATTTCAACTCAAGTCCGAGCTCATATTCACACACACATACACACATTCGCAGTTGTACTCGAGCTTATACTCAAACAGCACCTTCATATTTTATGAAAAGTTAATCGTAAATCCACTCACAAAGCTTTTTGTCACTGTTTATTCATTTCACTTTTTAGATGTTACATGTAGTGTTACGTTACCGTTGGGCGCGTGCCTTTTTTTTAATGGGAACCTTTTTTCAACGCTAAACTATGCAAACACTTTTCACTCTATGATTTACACACTTTGCTAATGATTCGCGGCCCACACGCTATTTTTGCTAAATAACAACCTAAAGATAATAATTCATAAGGGATTGTAATTTGTGTGTCTGTGTTTATGCAGAAAGCGGCCCAAAGTGCACATGCATGATAAACCAAAACAAAATGATTTTGTTTGTTTGTTTGTTTTTTTTATCATTGAAACATTCCTCGAGAAAAAAAACAAGTATTGAAGGCGAGACAAGTTATTACTATGAGCAATTCATTCATAATAATTGTGAATTGTTGTGAAAATGGACCCCGATACTCTCAAAGGTATTATGGAGAAAAACGACAACATGCCGCGATTTTAATGCGCTTTTTAATGCGCTCTGGTTGATACGGTAGAAAATGTGAACCAATACTAAAGTTTTTGACACTTTGAATGCTTTGTACAAACATGTCGACGTCAAAGTGAAATGTAACACACCTGTACGGTGTACAATTGAACGATGGTGGCTGTGGAACAACCAAAAAAGCAAACAAATGAGAGAGAGAGAGAGAGAGAGAGAGAGAGGCAAAGAGAAAAAACGGTGTATCAAATGGATGGTGACATTGTAATGGAGGAATTCTATTACAGCGAATTATTCTACATGCATGTTTACCTTGTTTTCAACAGTCGGAAAAATATACACGCCGTTATCTTGTGGAACTTGGAACAATATGAATATTCCATGTTGGAATCTCGCCAACCGATTTTTACACTCGATTCGGGGGGCTCAATAAAAATGGGTTCATTGTGCAAGCGTACAAGTGTACAACAATATACACGGTACAGGTGCCTTTGCTCCAACCTATTTATGTAATTTACCATGCCAACCATGTAAAGGCCCAAGACTTGTATTTCATCTCGGTTACTTTCCATTGCTCGTACACACAAGTTTGTAATTTTCAATGAAATGCCAAACATCTGTATCTCTGCTGCTAAGATGCGAACATTTCTTCCTACTAACTTTTGCTTAAATTTTAAATGTCTTTGGCTGCATTCCTTCAGGGACTGTTACCAGCTGAAAATAGCTAGCTTTTGATTTTCTATGCGATGAGTCAGTCGACGGGTTCTTGGTTAGGTGTGAGACCATTGCAATAATATCCTTGCGGATGTAGATTGAATGTGTCACATTCCTTTCGACGGACATTTCAACGAACCTTTCAACGGACACATTGCATAGAAAACGGCTAGCTATTTTCAAGTGGTAACAATTTTGACACATTGGCTATTTTTAACTACTAGCTTCAGATAGTCTGACATTTTCCGCAGGTAACAATCCCTGCATTCCTTCATTTCATTCTCTATCTATTGAAATAGTTTGGTACGATTGATGTGAACTAGAAAAGTTGCCCACAGCAACTAGATTTAACTTCACTTACGCAATTTGCTTTGCTAACCACATAAGCTGCATATGGCGCAATTATATATTCGGAAAACATTTCAACAGATTATGAAAATTGCATTAGAAATGTAGTCAGATACATGTCTATAGTATAGTCTGCCTATCTATACGAGACTACAATGTAATGTTGAATTTGATTGTTGCATTTTTCGATGAAAACGATTGTGAAATTCTTTGACAATTCAATACAACCAAAACTCGATCTGAAATCAAAATAATCTCCGAATTTTTGCTGCAGAAGTTCGCTCTGAAATAAATTGTAAATACGTAAGAATAAAAAAATACAACATCTGATACATTTTGAACAATTTGAAGTTTCATTGTTGACATCACGCAATTAATCTCTCAAACTAGCCATTTTGAATGAAACAATTTATTCATTCAACAATTCCCCATTCAATCTGGAAAGTTGAGAACTTTCTTCCTTGTAAATATTTATAGGTTCTAATTAATAAATCTGAAATGTTCAACCAAGGGGAAAATTACTACTGATACGGTAACAAGTTTAAAAGAAAAAAACATCGAAGAAGGTATTTTCACGACCTTTTCTAATATGTGCCATAAAGGAGATTGAATTGATAACAGCAGATATAGAGAGAAATTGAGAGAGTATTTGAAATTGAGCTTTTCAGTTTGATGGATATGCCATTTTCAGCTACTTTACAGCAACTCAGGGGGTGAAAGACAAAGGAATGTACTGAAAATGACTGATGGCAGTTATCATGTACTGAAAATGGGGTATTTTTGGTAGTAATTTGCTCATTGTGTCCGACTATAAGTCAATTATATACATACCGAGAGCTTAGCAGAGCGAAGGTAAGAATCCGTAAGACAGATTTCATTACTTAAGTAACAGTTTATTAGGTATTTTATATCAACAAAGGTTTTTTTTACGCTATTTGGTGCGGTAACAGTGGGAGAAAAAAATGCTGCGCTGTGACATGCGGCACAAAAATCCAATTTAAACCGATTTTCAAATATGAATATACGTTATGCGTAGCACAAGAAACGGCTCTCTTACCTCTCCATTTAGCTTGAAAGATTGTGATTCCATAAAGGAACAAATGAGGTGCTCTTTTAATGAACCGCCTGACTTTGACGCGCTAAAGAATGTTTCCGTCATTTTGTGCGTTGGTTGCACATAATGACCTATTATTATACGAAAACCGTCATCAGCTTAGTTAAATTAACAAGCTATCATTCAACAAATATATATTTATATATATATATAACGTAACTGAAAAGAGGCCATGATAAAATATCCTTTATTTAGATCAAATGCACTTCTAATTTGCTGTGAAACAATGTATCTGATATTCATTGACCACAGAAATAGCTTATTTACTCTATGTATATAGTTCGAGATATTGGGTATTCGGTTTGACGACAAACTGAACGCATTGGTGTATTATCTCCGCATGGAAGCGACGACATGATGTGACTGGAGTATGTTACTTCTTTAACGGGATATGAGAGATTTTTCGTAAAACATTGGATTTCACGATGGACTTCAATGTCATAAAGAAAACGAAAATCTTCCGACTGAAACGCTCTTGATTTACACTTGATTTAACATTTCTGTGTGTTGTTTTTCATCTTTCTTCGGCAGGACATTGCGAACATTTAATGTCTGTTATGCCAAAGTCTTATTCAATTCACCTTCTTTTGCATGAGTGAATTACGAGAAAGGCGACAATTGCATTTGTGACAAAATGGCTTTTTTTGTTGTTTATCTGCTTTGGTACAATTCAATGGTTCTGATGAAATGAATTAGGCACAATGAATTGAATTGGAAAAACCCTCTTCCCCTCCACCATGCATCGCCAGAGCAGCCGCCAAATTCCTCATATTTTGGATTAACAAAATAACAAAGTTTTAAATAGATCATTGCCACTTGTTTTTATTTTATTTAACAACATCAACAATACGACAAGAAATGTGGTACCCGATTCTTTGGCTCCACTCCGAAAAAAGAAAAATGAGATGAAAACTTCGGTTTCAGATAAAGAGAACTCGTCTATCAATTGTGTCTCATCTCTATTCGATTTTGGTTCGTTTCTTTTAAACTTGGGGCTGCATTAACAAAAGGCAAAGCAATAAGCTTAAATGAGAATTCAAACATTGTTGTGTTCATTTCGAGAAGAGTTGATAATCACTGCTTTTACGTCTAATTTGGTTGGTGATTTCATGAAATTATCTCCGATTCTGAGTGTTTTTGTTTTTTCATTCTTGCAAAAGGACGTACTTTTCGGGCTGTCATCACAATTTGAGCACATTTGCAATAAATGTGTTTTCGTTTTATTTATGCTCTTTCGTTTTGTTCTTTTAGTCGGTATTAATGTTCAATTTGAGTCAATGCCAAAATAAAAATAAAAGAAGAAGAAGAAGAAGAAAAAAACAACACAGAAACATTTCCGAAACTATTAATCTTATTTTTAAGCCTGATTTAAGTCGGACAAAAGAAAGCACCGACTTCGTTGAATGGTTTGTTTGATTTATGTGCTTAATTTTCTGTTTATTGCTCAAAAAGCGTTAGCGTACACAAAGAATCACGGCGTAGTAAGAAGCTACATACACCAACAAACACACACAAAATAAAAAGAAATTCAAATGAAGAAGAAATTGGGCGACAGAAATGAAAAAAAAAAACTGAAAGTGTGATGCAGAAAAAAAATGAGATAGCAATCATATTATGGAACAAGTGCAGAATGATGATGTGAGAAAATTAAATTTACAGAATTAATGGGATAATTTGAAAATCTTATCCATGGATTGCTCGTTTTGCCATGCCAACGCACACCAAGCGATGCCCTTATTATAATGAACATGTAACGCCAAAATTATGATTGAATTCGAAGTTATGAATAGGAAATGTTAAAAAAAAGCAAGGGAGAGAGAGAGAGAGAGAGAGAGAGAGAGAAGAAAACGATATGAAAGATGATGCGATTACAATTGAAAATTGTTGTATTATCATTTTAATATTTCACTGTTTGGTTAGTCCGTTCGAGGTTCATTCGGAAAACAAAATTGTTCATCTATCGTTGATTCTTAACAGCTCTTGATGAGCTGAACGCAGCATGCCATTGCCATCGCCATCGCCATCGCCATCGCCATCGCCATCGCCATCGCCATCGCCATCGCCATCGCCATCGCCATCGCCATCGCCATCGGATGGAGACTATGATACATTTTCTCCAGAACATATTTACGTGTTCATCGTTTGGCATCTGATTGATTTCAACACACAATGTCATATGATTTTGATATCAACATACACACTGAATACGGCAGCTACCCTGAATAATAACATAATCTATAGAGTACTATTTGATGTAAACCATCGTATATATCAAACAATTTTATGGGGTCAATTCGATCATATTTTTATTTTCTGCACCAAATCATATCTCATTAAAACAATTAACGCTCGACTTTTCCACATAAACGGAATCTCATTAGCGCTTTTCACATTGACCTGAAACCAATTAGCAATTTCAGCTACTTTATGAGCAGCAAAATATCCGCAGAGATTTTTTTTTTGAGTAAAAAAAAAATACACAAAGTTTCAAAATTGAATTTTTCAAGAGAATGAGAATTAAAAAAAAAAATCAAAAAGAGTGGCGAACGTGTTCAATAATCATACAATTAATGGAATTCATTTAAATGGAAAAATTTACGACTATCATTTTATGACCGTAATTTATTCTGAATTAAGGGACGTGTGTAGTTGCATCCGAACACCAAGTACCGAGCACCGCCGAGCACCGAGCATTGTATGTTTTTTTCAATGATGATTTTTTTTTATTCCACATTTTAATATCAAGCTTCGACCTACCGATAACATACAATAACAGTTGAAAGGATAAAAATGCCTTTCTCTTGTGTGGGCAACACTGCGCTTGTATGATGTTCACCAAATATTTTAAAATGCGCTCATGATCGTATGCAATTTTATGTCACAACATATTTATTGGCTCTAAAATGCATATGGGACGGTTTGGTGATGCTTTTGGCCCAATGCAGATGCAGATTAATTTTAATTTGGTTAACTTCTCAACAGAGAAACGCTGTCGTGGTGAAGTGGGTGTGTTTATGTGTGTGTGTGTGTCTCGTACCGAACTTTTATCACCATTTGCTTGGAATGGTCGAGCTTTTGTTACGGGTAAAATGTATAAAATATTGATGGCGATTAAACTGGTGCTGTTTTTACACAATCTGGACAATTTGTATTATTTATGCGTTTATAATCGAATGATGTTCAACGCATATTTGTAGCCGCTTGTTGACAGCTGTATGCCATATCCCAGCGTGTATGGGCATCACCTTGAATGAAAAACAAAAAACCGGTGAGATTTCACATCAGACTCTTTTGCCAGAGAAAAAGCTTCCATTTCCAAAAAACCAAAGTTCTGCAATACGTCAAGTAAAAAACATGGTGGAACAGAAAAAAAAACACATGCAATGTTATAGAAAGAAAAAAGTCTGTCGAATAAATGGGTTTAGCGTTGTAAAAAAGATTTGCAATTGTTTTTTTGCACGCAACAAACCGAGCGAAAAAAAAACGAATATGCACCAGCATTTGGGATTGATTGACTTTTTGCACACGCAAAAAAAAGAGCGATGTAGATATATCAAACGCATTTGTTCGCCCAACATTTAACTCAGGCAGCATTTGTGGCGTTTGAATCAGGTGTGCCAGTTGTAAGTAGAACGTCGAGCTTCGTATGTCGAAACCAGTCGAAAAACTGAGGTTTTTTTGTTTTTTCGAGGCTTTACAATGTCACCGTTTTTTTTTTCTTTCTCGCACAATCCCATTGTAAATTCTTTATAATGCAGTAAATGGTGCTTTAAATAGTTAAACCCAAACGATATATTCCATCTGCACTGAGATTTAAATACATTTTACCATATTCTTTCTTGGAAATTTGTTATTGTTGGTTTTTATTCTAAACTTCAGTCATCACTTTCCTAAGGTCGGATAATAATTTAACTTTGAATTGTGGATTTATTTACCATTCATCGCCAATCATTCGCTTCTCGCCGTTCGTTGCTTTTCATTTTTATTTCTCTTCATTCTTTATTTCAAGCTGTTTTCATCGTTTCTCGCATCATATTCAATTTCGTATTCGTTTTCAGAGGGATTTGGAAGATGGTATCCCGATGAATATATATGTATAGTATATATTTTTCATACACTTGGTTAATGTAGTAATTCTGTTTTTTGTTTGCGTTTTGTTTTTGTTGCCGTGAACACTTGAACGATATAGAAGAGTGTGGTGGTGGAGTTTCAAGAGTTAGTAATTCCGGACTTGAGATACAGGGACTTAACAGGAAATTGACATCTGGATCTGTGCATTCAATGAATATTCAATATTATGCTTAAAGTGTCATTTCTAACAATAATGTTGACGACATTTCTTATCAACCGGATATACCATTCGGTATATTACTAATACATTATATAAATTGTTTTTTTTTGTCTAAATTCAGCATAATCGCGCAAAACTCTTCAAATAAAAAAGCTCAATAGTCAACGCACCTTGAGACTAATCAAGTGGAATTTTGCAGAGAGATGAAAATTGATTTTGATGAAACCTTTTTTTTTCATTTGGTTCAAATTTTCAAGATTTTTGTATTACCTGCTTTATCCTTTCCCTTTTAGTCCTGGTTTTCAAAAAGTAAAATAAAAAGTGTAATCAAATCTAATCAGTCATTTAAAAAAAAAAAAAAACAATTTGTCGTAAGTCATATTCCAGTGAATATAATTCACACGCGCCTACTGTTCCAATGGCTGTAGCCATATATATATTACCGAGCGCCTTACGTTGCATGTATTTTTTGTTTTTCTTCATTGCATTTAAACCAATCGACCGACATTTTACTTTTTATTTTAGCATCATTAGGATCGAGGTCAAGGAGTTTAACGACAATCAATAATTTAAATCAGAGTGCACGGCCGTAATTCCAGGCGATAAAGTGATAGCAATAAAAAAAGAACGCAGCATTTGATTGGCATAAAATCCAACATAAATGGAAGCAAAAAATAAAAAGCACATTCCACGATTACTATCTCCATGGCTATCTCACTTCAATGTGGTAGGTGATTGTTCACATTTGCGTTGCCATCTAATCCTCATGGTGATGGCCTTTCCATTCATGGTGACCATTCAAAGGTTATCCAGTTCAAAATGATAACAATGAGCTTAAAAAGCTCATCTCTTGGTCAAATCGACCATCATTGGCCAGTTTTTGTCTGGACATTTTGAATGGAATCAAATAGATTTTTTGTTTGCCATTTAAATAGAATGAACATCATAGATGTTCATCAAATTATACCGATAACATTTGGTGCAAATTCGATGGATTGTTGTATTTGCACCTACGTGAGATGTAAATTTTTCATCAATGCTGATGATGCTTGCTGTGTGAAGATTTCGATAGTGTTCAAACTTTGTTTTCATCGAAAATTCCTGCTGTTTTTGTGTGTGTGTGTGTGTGTGGAATAAAATGAGCAGTAAAATGCATTAGACCAGCATTTGGATAGAACTGATGAATTGTATTTCATATTTTGGTACACATCGAATATATGAATTGCGAATTATGAACACAGCTGGATTCAAGCTATATCTAAATGAATAATTTCAGTATTTTCATAAAATAAAGCGCATATAAACATGCAAACAATTTACATTTGTGTATTGTCCATTGGAGGTTGCATGAAATTAAATCCCAGAAATAAAACACTCCAAAATCATTTTCCATTGGAAACCAAAATACAAATGTTCGAGATATGGGATTCGATCTGAAAATGCGCGCTTGTTCTTTGTTGTGCCCATTTCAATTCAAGTTATTTATTCATCAGCATAAATGAGCCAGAACAATTTAAATAATGGTAACACATTCGAACACATTCGAACATATTCCACAGCTATGACGAATCGCGGTTGCACATTTGCCGTATTGGCAAATACATTTTTGGTTTTGTTTGTCTCATAAATGGGCAATGAGTATATTCTTTGTGTGGTAGCTTTCGTCGGTCTATAGCCAACGATAATCTTGCTGAGTTGATCATTTTGCCGCTGAAATTGTTTTTGGATTTCAAATATATTCGAGAATTGAACATTTACCATTTCACTAAATTTTGGGCAATAGCATCCAAACAATTCAAATTTAAAAATATACATTTTTTTCAATTTGTTTTTTTTTTTTTTTTTCAATTGCCAAAAAAATATGTCATTGTTTTTAATAGAGAGGTTTTTAATGGAACAAAATGTAAATTGGATACAATCTCTCAAATGTATTTTTACAGGATTAATTTGACCATTTAATGGAATATTTTAATAGACGTTCCTAATAACAAGTCTCAATCAAACTGAAGCATTGATTGTTTTTTCTTCATTTCTCGATTTGAAGCTGGATAAAAGCTTGGCTGAGCAAAGTTTCGAGGCTTCGACCAAACCTAGGGGGATTTAACTATTTCCGAATGCCAGGTTATTCGAAGTAAGAATATAATTCCACAATGTTCATGATACACTGTACAAAAGAGCGTTGATTCGTATAAAATACACAATATTCGTATATAATACGCAAAGAGACCTACGCAAAACCGTAAATGTACGATGGCATAGAGCATTCGCAGGCATTCGTCAATATTCGCTAGCTGTACATGTACATACGGAAGCATACTTATTTGGATTTGTTGAGATTCATTTGTAATTGTTCATATTATTCGTTAAAGCATTGGCTTTATTCGCTTAAAAATGAAGAATTCGTACCAGTTAAATCCCCTTAAAAACCAAACAATCATGGTATGAAATGGTATTTTTCTGGAATCTCTAAGGCAGTATTTGAGTTGTTAAACCAAAACTGAACTAGCTCATCAACATTTATTGCGATTGCAGTAGAATTTTCAAAAATCCAAAAATAAATACAAAATGGGAATGTATCCATGCAGAGTGCGTGTGCCTGTGTTTGAGAGAGCGATAAAGAGAGAGAGAGATAGAGATGGAGATGGAGATGGAGCATGAAAAAAAATATAGCAATAAAACACATTCGAAATAAGTATGTGGACCGTAAAATCCAAATGTGCGTATCCAAAACAACACACCATGTCTCATTGATGGTATTTGAAATGGGGCAAATAAATACTGAAACCAAAAGTGGTATAGATCAAAACAGCATGTTTGTCGATAAAATTGGAGTTTGTTTATACGTTGGTTACCGGCTAATCGTTGCAAAGAGCTGAGTAAATAGCCCGCGCATCGTTGACCACTCAATATATATATATATATATATATATATATATTATATATTTGGATGATGGCTGGGCGGATGAACGTTGAAAACATTCAATTTGCGAATATGCATCAACCTGTTTTCTGTTTCACATGTCGATGGAATGGCATTGCGTGTTTGTGTTTACACGTTGAATTAATTTTCACAACAACAACAACCACAACGTTACCATAATAATTTGGCACACATAATTTCTAGATTTAGCAGCAATAAGAACACGCATTTGTACACCCACTCTTTGAAATGTAATTTCTAATGCCCATAAAAAAATGAACTAGATTGAAGAACGTGTAGATCAAATCAGCTGTAATTACTGAAACTAGACTGTCTACTGAATCTCTCTTATTAGATGTAGAGTATCACGTCTGTGCCTAAAAGTTGAATGAATTTCAATAGCAAAGTTGAGCTTCAAACTTACCTATGTATCCAATGTGTTGGTAGTGATATGGTACATGCCCTGTGAATCACAGGCCTGCTTAAACTTCTTTATGAATTTAAAACGTGAATAGCAACGTTTGAATTAATGTACATTGAAATAATATTTGGCCAGATGTTTTATTGAGGCCCTTAAGTATTGAACATATCGAATTATTTACAAATTAAAGGCTCCTTAAAATCAAAAATGTTAATGATTTTATTCGAAGATGTGCGCTTTTTACTTTATTTATGAACCATCAACAATTTCAATGCATTAAACCAATTCGCAAATATCAATTCAGTTATCGAAAATGCTGGCACTGGTTTTTACCAAAAACGCCTCTAAATTATTGCATTCCCGCAAAAATAATCATTTTGTGTGGAAATTGCGGAAGCATCTGTGGTCATTGATTGAATAAAAATAAAGTGTAAAGCTGCAACACTGTTGCAATACACAATTTATTGAGTCTATCGAGGAAGGATGTTTCCATCGATTTTGGGGTGCCACACCATAAATTGAAATGCCAAAAAGGTTTTAAGTGTGTGTGTCCTCCAACAAATAAATTTTGAATAGCTGAGAAAATACACCAAAAATAAATGCTCTTTTCACCATTTTGTGCATTTTACACCGTTCGTTACAACCCAAACACCTTGAGCTTGCAAATTCATATTGATTTAGATACTATGACCTAATGTAATCAATAAACTGAAATTTAAAATTTATTTTTCATACGTTTGAATACCGCATAGTAATAAATATTGATTGAAGCAAACCATCGGAAGCAATATGTTTCAGTGTTTTTTTTTTAGCATAGATTTTTATTTTATTCAATCAAAAAGCATTGAAAATTTGTAAGAAGCTTAAATCTAAAGGGAAAGAAAAATTATTTCCTACCCATTAAATTTCGTTAAAAAAAAATGCGTTTTGTAAACAAACCACAAGCAAATGCTTAAAGTGATTTTTTCTTTATCAACAGACACAAAATATACGCATTACGTAACTAAATTGTTTTATAACACGTCGCTGAACTTAAATAAAGGCGCGCCAGCTTCAGGTTTTAATAAAACAAAACAAAAAAACAGATAAAATTGTGAATTGTAATAATTATAGGTGTTATCTATGCACATTATAATGTATATATGAAAGCTACCAAAAAGTGGAATCAACTGTGTATAGTATACAGTGCATACAGAGACGGTTTCAGTATCATATTTAATTCAATGGTGGCGTTTATTATTGGTCTTTATGCCTATATCCTCTGCTATCTCAACCTGAGTATCAAAACGATGATTGGAATCAAGTCTATGAATGCCAGCTACCGCTTTTGTTTCTCTTTATTAAATAATGTGCTTTTGATTCTATGCCATATAAATGAACCATCCATTCAATGAGGTTGATTAAGTAAGTTGAATGTCATCTTCATTTGTTTTTGTAAACGACGATTATAAGTCAACCACAACAATAATAACTGAAATGAAAGCTATCTATTTATTAGATATAATATTATTTGTAATCGTCAAGAATGAAATTCAAACATTACTTCCCAGGGCACGGCAAAATTTAAATTACTCATTTTATTCTTTAGACTAAAGGAGACTATAGACTTGAGTATTCCAAATTTCCAAACAAATAAATGGACTTACGAACATAAGTCGAACTTTTCTGCACTGTTTAACATGAATGTATCGTTATTTGATTTTCTATGTACATATATTTCTAACTGTGTTCATGTTCGATGATTTTTCAACGTGAAGTTGCATTTATTATTCTTGTTTCAATTACTAGACCTCAAGAGGACTTTGATCACTTTGGGATTTGAGATTCCATTCGAGAGTTATCGAGCTAACGTACAGAACGCACGCACGACGCACGACAGATGACACACTCACACAAACATACCACAAAAAGTGTTTTTTTAGTTCCAAAATAGATGGGAAAACAGTTTGATATGATTTGATTTTTTGGACCGATTACAATACTTTCCCTACACTATGTGTGTGGAAAAGTAAAAATGTGCGCTTCATTTGCGCACGATGTCTTAATTGTTGATAAATGATTATTTCGTGTCTTACTGATATGCGTGCAATGGATGCTCGCTAGGGGCATTTATTTATCTTTATCGATGGAACGATAAACGATATTCACGGTGGTGTGGTGCATTTATTCGAAATATACAAAAAATATTTACGTGTTTACAAAAGACACCTATAATTGACCAAAAAAATCAATACATATATAAATTAGAATATTTACGTATTATCGTTAGAAAATATAAACCATATTCTCGGTTTTTATGTCTTTATACACGTTTATATGTTAACCGAAATGCCTCTAACATGCTCGTATTAGTCGTGCTCAGAAGTGGAAAAGGACATTTAAGGACAACTTAACATAGCCACTTTAGTTTGTCCATCTTCAATGGCGTATTAATTTTCGAAATTGTGTCTCGATCGTCCATATCTCGATCATTTATCAATATTGTAATTAATTTTGCTAAACCCTGTATTATTCAAGGAGACGCAAAAATCATTCGTCTCCACGCTATATTTACGTGATTTATTGTCGAGCATAAACAGGTGCCACCGACAAACTTCAATGCCACCGAGAGAGAGAGAAACGAGCAATTAAAAATTGGCAATAAAAAAAAAAGAATAAGTAAATCTGCACCATAAACCGAAAAGAAGTCTGAATTGAGTTAATGTGTCTGATGGTCGGAGATCGGAAGTCTTAATGGGCCAATTACTAAGACATATTTTCATTTGAGCGTGACAACTGAGTCTGAATTGATATTTTTACCTTTCGATCGATGGCCAGTCGCTTGATAAGTAACCAATTCAAAACAGCATGACACGTTTACTTCAAATGGAAGTTATTTTTACACACACAAAAAACCATACACTCATAGAAAAAACCAAATATAACACTGGACTTGAAAGATGATAGAAGTTGTATAGACGACAACCAAATTTATATGGCAAGGTTAATTATTTTTGAATTCAAAACAAATAAAAACCGATTTAAAAGAGTCTTGAATTAGAATTGCATCAAATGTGTGAAATGAGTTGCCCGGACGATGCAGATGGAGCCATCATCGTCATATGCCATGGTAGACTTTGATAACGTAGGCTTTCCATTAAATTGCTTTCGTTCAAGGGACAGATCGTTATATTGAAAAGAAGATAAAATCATCATAAAACGAGCAATTTCCTACACGATTTTCGACATTGACACTCCGAATTGGTTTGTTTTATTTTTACCCCTTTTTCTATCGTGTCAAATTTTTACGAATGCTTATTTTCTCTCTTTCTCTCTGTATATGTGTGTGTGTACCTTTGTGTTGTTTCCACCTCGTGTCTTTCTGCATTTCGGTTTTAGTGACTAAAAAAGCAGTCACAAGTCTTCTCTGAACTGAAATGGAATATCAAGTGAATAAAAGGCGAACATGCAAAAGCAGCTTGCCATGACCAAAGATGTAGCGATGTAAAATCTATCTATCGATGTGAATTTCCATCATGTGAGCATGCGAGCGTAAGCTGAATCAGCTTGTCATTGCAATGACGCGTTGTATAATATAATACATTTTGTTGTAAACAGATAACAAACTCACTTCGAGTTCCGTCAATCCATTTAATTGGATTTAGATTGAATTTGATACGTTCCATTGTAATTCGGGTGTTCGGGGTGGAGGGTGTTATCCGTGTTGCGTTTTGCTGTGCAATAGTTGTCAGTACACTTGTTTCCGATACAATGACCCAAAAGTGTGTTTTAACAGCTGGAATTGTACATAAACAAAGAGCTTACATGGTGTCTCTTGCCCAATTCAGTGCTTTTATTTTGTGCTTACTTCTTCTTTTTTTGTGTCGTTTTTCGTTGCACTGTGAAAATAGATTTTCCAAAAAATCAATCTCACGGAATCAGTATCGTGGCGTTTATTTTCCAAAACGAAATAAAAAATGAATAAAAAAACAGATAAACGTGATCGTAAAATGAATACACGCACTAGACCAATAAACCACTCACAACACACACACACACAAAAACTCATTCGAACAGTTGTCAAGCAGTTAATTCTCTGAAACGGATTATTTAATTGTGGTGTTGTTTGTTGTATTTTTTGTTTCTCCTCGAAAACAAGATCATAGCATGCACAAAAACAAATAAAACGCTTAGTGTGACGTTGTTAAATGTTTACATTGTATTCGAAATGTCGAGATAAATGACAAACGAAAAAAAAACGTGCGTTTTTTTCGCCACCCTGAAACTTTTGATTTGTCAAACAATTTCATGTGAAATGTGATTTAATTGATGGTCCATCAATTTTGATAAGGTTGTTTCAATGAATTCACCGCACGATTTTCCAACGCATCATTTTTACTGATGAATGTTTATTTGTCCATCCAAATGATATCAATGACTTTAAAATGTGCAAAAACACTACGCACTGCCATTGTTTTCTTTTTCATGGTGAAATTTATTTGGCTGGCCATATTTGAACAGGTGATTTTATTGATGCTAGACTCTAGACTGTACATTGTATTAAATTAACTTTTTGTTCGACATAGGGTAATTTGTACGCTATTGAATCGGATTTTTCATAGCAAGTCATTTTGATGGAATACGCACGCATGGATAAATAAGAGGAGCGATGAGCAGTCGCTTCGGTCTCTTTTTTTTTATATGGTCGACAAAAACTGCATCTGTTCGCCGAATGGACCGTGCAACCGTGGCACTTTTTTGTTCGACAAATAGCTTTAAATCAGTATTGTTTTCAATCACATCGATCATTCAACAGCAAGAACAAAAAAAGCATTTCACATGCGACTAGGTCCATGCGACTAGCGTATCGCAACACAAATGTTCTCATTTTACTTGCGCTTTCCGTTGTTTATATCTTTTAATCATATTTGAAAGTATTATGGCAGACTAAATTATATTACTACCGTCGTACCATTAGTATTGTTGTCGATTAAATGCGAAGAGATAAGTGGCAACGGTTCCATTTTGTAGCACACAATATATTAACACGTTGTGTCGTACGTGCGTTTATATGCAAATGGTTGAATTTGCTAGCGCTTTTAATCGGTTATGACACCAAAAACAGTAGTGGGGCCTATCTGCCGGTCGGTTGAGCACATAAAGTATTCATTTTTCAAAAATAACCGATTTGATTCGGTGCATTGTCCTTATCACCACTAAAGCCATGTGTCTCAAACACCAAACGATTGAGATTATTGGTAAAGTTAACCAATATCGATATTGTCAAGTGGATCTCTTCGGTCTGGATGGTTCTTGAGTATATATCTATCATCCCCCTTTGCTATAAAAGGATACTCAAACTGTTGACTGTATGTTGAAAATATTGTCACAAATCATAAATCTCAACAGCTAACCGAGCGCATGTGCAGCATGCTAAAAAGATTCGTTTATTAAAATGAAATACTAGTCGACAGAATGTGGAAAATGAGTGAAAATTGAGTAGAGCCTACTGCCCATTAGGCGTTATTCCCAGAATTCTGGCAATATTTAAACAAAAAATGTGATGACAGTTACGCAATGCGGCACCATCAACCGACAAATGCTCAGACTCAACTTATTATTTGGCAGGAGAGTGGGATAAATAAAGTATTGTTGAACCTTGCCAACCGTGTTTTCTCAAATTGTACGCTCGTTTTTTCACTTCCTATTAATCCGTGGCTGTAAAGCTAAGGTTTTGGTGCGAGATTAAACATAACATCACTGGGTACGGTTTTTTCTTGTTGCTTTAAAAAAAGAGAAAACGATAGTTGTAGAGTTTTTTTTTGTGCCGCTTGCAATTTAAGTTACCCGAGGTAGTTGAAGTGATAAACTGGGAAACAGGCCAACAATTACGTACACTTAATAGCAATCTTATTGCTTGCAACGAGAAAAACATCTAATGAATATAATGGATTTTATCTGGCCAATGATACAAACATAACATCTACAAACAAACACTAGAAAGAGAGTGCAAGCAAGAGGAAGAGAGTCCTATAGAAAATACTCCAGACAACAGTCTACAACCGCATTATTTGATTTCGACAGAATACCAAAAAAAAATTACCAAATCTGTGCCAACACACAACCCGCACAACATATTGAACTCGTTTGGATTTTTCTTCAACGATTTTGGTGTTGATTCGGTTTTTTTTTAGTCTTCCTCCACTCTGTTGGTGGGCTTAAATACCACTAAAGCCATTGAAGATGAATCCTGTCAATATTCACACACATGAAATGGTTCACTTTGGCATGGATTGCGTCGTGTTGATTTTAGAATTCATCATCGATGGAGATTGTCGAACACACACACTCACTCACGTCAATCTGAGTATTGATGAAGAGAAATTGGCAAAGATGTCACATTGACATTGACATAAATGCAGGCCACTTAATACTGTGTCGAGATTATCAAAAGCCGTTTTAAAAGAAAAAAACATGCTCATACGTCGTCGTCGTGGCATGCCACTTTCAAAAAAATGTGTGCCATAGATTTTCCGTGCGCATTGAAATGTGCTTCGAATAATTGCTTGAAATTTCCGAAGCACATCGAAAAATCGGTAGATTATATCATTCGTCTGTCGCATGGTCATAGATAAAAAAGAATTTTATCTTTATCGGGATATGTATCCCCTTAGGTAGTCAAAGAAGTGTTTATAATCATCGTGTTAAGATAAATGAACTTCCTGTGATCCCTTTGTGTGATGTAGAATCTGTTGTGCTTTGCAACTGGCATGAAAATTCTTCGCACTTAAGCGAGCAAAATTTATGTCAATCTAAATAGAAACACATGCAATACACCATGTGCTTGTGTATCTTTCAATCGGTTTCTGTGTCGCATGTTTTGTAATGCGAAATGACGACGACAACGGTTTTTGTTAAAATCATTTTGACTCCAATCAAGGGGATTTACAATAAATAGAATCCATATGATTCTTTATTGAATGTTGCACATCATGTCAATGTAATACAACGGTGCCCCTTGGAATGCGCCCATACAAATGAATAATAGAGTGTGTGGTGTGCAAATTAAACCGTTTTTGCAATTCAATCGTGGAAAATATCGCAAGCTCAAGCCAGAACATTCGTTGAATGAAAATAGAGAAGAGGCAAGGAAGAAAACCAAAATGAAAACAAGAAATTTAAACCCACATGCAACAACAGCTTCGAAGTCAAATTTTGTTTTGTTTTGTTGATGTTGTTGTTGTTGTTGTTTTTTTTTTCTTTCTCGCCTTTCCTTTGTAATGAACAATTCAAACAGATTCATTCGAAAGTGGCGTGTTCATTTGAAACTAAACGAATTCGAATCGCTTACTAATTTCACATACTTAATAATTCTAATGCTTACGTGCCTTGAGCTCGAAAATACGCATTCGCCACATACACACACACACACACACATTCACACACCACGATTCCAATGTTGTGAGCCAGATGAAATGTTCAAGCACATTGCAAAATATGTGAGCTCTTTGAATTTCACTTTGAATTTCAATCGTTTTGAAATATGACGCTGTAAAAAAGAAAATAATTGCTGTTCATCGTCTATTTTTGTGCAATATGCGCAAAAAGAAAATAACAAAAAAATAAAAATGATGGAAAACGCCATATGTGAGAATTTACTGAATTTTGGAACATAAATCTATCCCCATGACCTTTGTTTCTCTTGTAAACAAAATTGGTTTCCATACACAGAATTCCGGATGATTGTAAGTGGCCTTAAAACATAAAATTGAAATAACTTAATTTTAATGAGTTAAAAAAACAATGTGAATGTGTGTGTGTGTGTGTGTGTGCTTTGATGAAAATCATCAATTATTTTTTAAAGTCAAATATGAAAGTTATTGATAAATTTTTTTTAATGGATATGTAAACAGAACATTCAAATGAAATTCTTCAATATTCGAAATTCCAAATGCCAGAATTCGAACTCTATTGAAAAATTGAAGGCATATTGGCTCTATAAACGTATTTATTGAAATATTGGCTTGAACATTTCATCGGAAATATAATCATGATAATATGCTCGTATGCGAGTAATGAACTGACATGAACATGTAGCACGCGCAATTTGATTTTTAGCTTGAAATATATTTGTTCATTTGAATATAGAAATGTTGGCCTTATATTCCCTCGGCTCTCTCTCTCTCTCTCTTAGTTTGAAAATGTGCGTGGGAAACATGACATGGATTGACTGAATGTTTCTTATGTATGTATGGAACGTTCACGTCCGGAATAGACTAATTAACGAATATTATTTATTGCAAAAAGTTCGAATGCGATTGGAACGAAGGGTCAAATAAATGTTAATTTTCACCGTTTTTTTTTTATGCTTATAGCCGCCGATAAATCGGCTATTATGGAATAGCACTTCAGTGGAACTGACACAGAAATATCATTTGTGGTAATAAATTTTGCGTAATGATTCAAATGAATGGTTTGCACTTTTTTAACAGCCATTTAAAACATCGTTTTTTAGTCATTTCATGCAAAACTTCGCCAACTTATTGAAGATACAGCACATTTATTTTTTTTGGTTTTCGTTCGAGAATGGTGTTGAATGGTAATCGTGATAAATCGTTTGAAATGGGGCAGAGTTTTTTCACTGTCTCACTTTTAGCGTGGTGACTGCGAGATAGAAAGGGAGAGAGAGAGAGAGAGAGAGAACGAAACCGTTGTTGGCAATAGTTCGAAATGCCAACTATGAAGTGGTTCATGTCAAATTATCGCTAAGTATTTCCACAGTCGATAAATTTTTGGGCAAACATTATGAACACTAAACAGTAACACGAACATCAGGAATAAGAATTTTTCATGTTTTCAAAAGTGAACATGTTTTCGCCATGTCACATGTATATCAACATCTCATTTACTATTGAACATAAAGAAGAAGAAAAAAAACCCGTTGCTCAACAAACACTTACCGGAAAAGGAGTAAAATGTACGTCGTTAGGTTATCAAAAGAGTCATTTTTCAGGGTCAATTTGAACGGAAATGAGGGAAAGGAGGTTTGTTAAAGCTTTACACACCAGATAAACAACATTGATTACACCACACAACTTTGAACGTTTAGGCACATGCATGTTAAAGCAGTTCAAATACACATCTCTGTGTTTTGTCTGTAACGGAATTTAACATCTCAGTTTAGCTTTAGGGCAATCCACATCCGTTGGATTTTAGCACGATTTCTAAACATATAATACTTTCACGTATCAGCAACACACAACAAAATGTTGGTACTTATGGTACAAACAGGTTTTTTGCTTTCGGTCGGTGTGTTTTTATTCGTAAATCAAAATTAATCAGTTATTTCCGTATCAGAGGTATTTCAGTGATGTTGAGTGGTGAATACATCATGATTCATGCAAATAAATTTGCAAAAAAATGTGTTTTGGTTGTGAATTGTTTGTGTGTGTTATACTTGTTATTGCATCAGATTTGAAATCATGTATAGCAAATACATAGCACGGTGTTGGTAATTCATGCAATATGCTCGAAGCTTTAAAAGGGGATTGGATTTCTTTTTAAGAGGTGGAGGCGGAATATTCAGCACATGATTTATTGAACATCACAACATGTGATTCGTTTGGGACGCTTATTTATCAGCCTCACTCATAACGATGATTTCAGTTGTGTTTTTTTGTTTTTGTTTAATTCAGTTCTGTTGCATTGCAATCCTGTCCATTTTCATTCTGAACGCTTTTGATAATGTTTTGAATCTATTTCACAAACAACTGTGAATTATAATTTATTCGCTGGAAAAAAAAAATGTCTCAACAAGTGTAATGAAAATTTTGCCACAAGGTACTTTGCATGACAAAAAGAAATTTGAGAAAAAAAAAACATATCGAGACAGAGGGACAGCGATATAGAGAGAGGGAACACACAGATGATATGTACTTCCCGTAGCAATTCGAACTTTTTAATGAACTCTTGTGGTTGATGAACGAACTGTGAATGGCAATGAGAGAAAACGTTTGAATGACCGCAATGTAAATGTTGGTGAAAAAAAATAGGCGGGTACGCACATGGGAATCTTTAATGAAAATGGCGATTCAGGTGTTTTTGCTGGGTTCCATTTTATTGCCATTCGTTACATAAAAATGCGAATATTGTGTTTTTTTTAAATCTGAAATAAATGGAAAGTTCTTTGTACGCCATCACTTTGTGGTGTACTTATGCTGAGGCTGTGGCTGAGGCTGTGGCTGAGGCTGGTTCATTCAAAAGCCGAAAAATAAATTATTATTCTTGTTTCGTAGGCAAAAAAAAACAAATTTTTATATTTTCAATCGGTTTATGTCCATTTGTCCACTCACCGTAATTTGTATGAAAATATGAAGAAAAATTGTGTCTTATTTACATATTTATTTTTTTTTGTCTGCAGCCACTTCCCCATTTCTCACTTCATGAGATACTTAACAGTCGTGAAGCAATTTATCTGATTGTTTCGTTTCACCGGTGAATTTATATACAAAAGCTGACACTATGACAGATTTTTTTTTACTGTGTTAACATCAACATTGTTTAACAACATGCTTTCGGTTTCATTGAGAAAAGTGATTCATGACATTTTGTTGACACAAAATAAAAAGCACTTTGAAGAAAAGTGCCGAGTTTTGTATGTACATTCAATGTGGTTGAAGAATAGCATAGAGAGGAAAAATTGATGTTGAGCAGAGAGAGAGAGAGAGAGCGAGAGAGAGAAAAAAATTGAATAAAAATCAGGTTATGCGAAAAGTTTGATACGATGCCAATTTGATGCAATGAAAAATAAAAAATAAAACATCTTTTATAAACTTTTTTTTAGAGATTTGAATAAAAAATGACATTCACTGGAAGAGCGAACATCTCAAATGACGCTGTGCGCTAACTGAAGGTCATTTTAAATAAAATCACAAGAGATTTGCATCAATATTCATGTTTTCTAGGACAGGACAAAAAAAAATTGCCGTTGTTATTGCTTTCCTTTGCATTTAATTTTCTTTCACATTGTTTTACTGCAAATATTAAATTTTCCCTTGTTTTATTTTCATGTTAATTCAGGTGTTCGTGTATCCAATCAATAACACATCAAACAAAAACAACGAAAAGAATGTCAATGAAAAAAAACTTATGTGCTGTGGTCAACAAACACCGCATCATTTAAAATGGAAGTTAAATGAGTTGAATGCATTTGCAGTTGGTGTGCTACAATTCATCGGTGGTGAATTTATCAGTGCGAGAAAATCAACAGTTTCAAGGGAGAAAAAAAAATCTATTAACAACAAAGTTTTTTTTTGTTTCATTGATAAATCAAACATTAAAACCTGCTGGAAAGCAAGGCCTAGTCTTGTCACTGTGCACATATTGGATGGGCACAATTTTCAGTGTGTGTCTGTGTGTGTGTTTGCTTTTTTTTAGATACTCATAAATAATATCAATCAATGGCGAATCATAGTTACCAAATGATGCATTCGACCACAACCGAATGGGGTGAATTGCGGTCGGTAATCACACAATCATTGTTTGAATTGGCTACGAATTCGGTTGGCATAATGACGGATTCGATGTCAATGGATATGAATGATACAAATGGAACATCAACCACCACACCAATCAATAGCGAAGAAGTATCATACAAAGGATACCAGTATCGACCGGAAACCTACATCGTTCCCATCATATTTGGTGTCATTTTTCTAGCTGGCCTAATGGGCAACGGAATGCTCATCGCCGTTTTTGTAAAACATCGAGCTATGCGCAACGTTCCAAACACGTATGTAATACACGTTCATGTCAAAGCATCCATTTTACTACTTAGTGTTATACTTATGTCAATGCTTGGTTGAGGTGCTACAAATTGGAAGCAATGAATCTTCTGGCCGGTTGAGTGATATAGAAAAAAATACACACATAAACTGACGTAATTTGACTGTGCTCGTTAGTATGATTCTGTTTTGTCGTCACATTGATTAGATTTTTGTTGGTTGTTTTTTTTTGGGTTGCTTTCGTCTTCAGCTCGATGCGATTTTGATGTTTGTTTGTATTATTGCCGACAAACCAAACATTCATTCCTCATTCGTATTCCCCATTCCGAATATAACTGTGAGCAAAAGTACCTCAGTAATTTGACTATGTAAAAGACAAGCAACTAGAATTCAGGCATGCATTTAACTGACATTCCATTAAATTGCTGGGACGTCATCATCTTATCAAACAAACGAAAGAAGATGAAAAAAAACACACACCAAAAGGTTACATCATCAACTTGACATGAATACACTCGTGTACACTGTCAATTTCGATGACGGTGCTCAAGACAAAACGATAAGTTTAACAAGACAGTGTAATGACTCAATAAATGTAACGACTTTGTCACCGTTTCATTTTCGCAATCACTATTTTGGCATTTTTGGCTCTTTACACATTGGCTTGTCCGCCTGTTAGGACGTGGGTGGAAAATTTTCGTGTAATTTTTCGTTTTTCTTTTGAAAGGATAAATCAGATTTCGTTCAGACCATTTCCATTAGCCGATTCCGATGTGGCCGAACCATCAATGGTTCTGATCTATTTGTAAGATCAATTTCGCGTTTGATTTTCGCAAATATTTTCGTGTGTTTTTTTTTCTCTGTCTGTTTTGCGAACACTGATAATCACGCACAAAATCCAAAATCGAAGTTGGCTGCATTGAAGGCGTACAAAATAACTACAGGCAGTAAATAAAATGAAAGCTATTTTCTTTTATGGGTTTTATTAAGCAATTCTCTTCGTCGGCAACGCACTCGGAACGCAGTAATTCAAAATGGAATAGTTGCAAACCTTTTGGAAAGAATTTGAGTATCGATACGCACCAACCGAACAAGAACACGAACACGACAGACATATGCACACATAATCAGATCTGTACAATGTACATCTTACATAAAGAACATTTAATCAAGTATCAATAAAGTGTCGGGCATTTTTTCTTTTTCTTTTTCTTTTTCTTCGAATTTCACTTGAGATTTTATTATAAATAATCAATGAATGAGAAGATATATGTTCGTCTGCCAAATTACAAGCGTTCATCTTGCTTGCATCGAAATCGTCATACACTAGCTTGTTCTCGGCGTATGTTTGATGACAACAAGGAAAACCTTGATATAGATTTTTGGCCTTTTTTGTGAATCGGCAACATCATATCGCTTGTATGCCACCAAGAAAATGGAACAATGCCAAAAACGATAACATGAAATTGCACGCGATTTCATAATTTTAATTCAATAAATCACATTCCACCAAGATAAAATTTTACATCGCTACTTCAAACTGACTTGCCATCCAATGCACTCTTCATTCGGTTTGGTTCATGGCACGCCTTTTCTATGCTATGAAAATTAAATTAAATTTCAACAGCTAATCACATTTTCCAATGCAAATTTCAAATAAATAAAAAAAAAGGTCGGGTGCATTTTTATGATTTTATATCGGGTTGGCACAAGTACTTTGCCGCAGCTTTGAATTCAACGTAACCGTTTATGGTTGTGCATCTCATGCGCAAAATGCATCGATCGACGTCCAATTAACATTTTAAATTGTACAGAATCTAATTTGTTATGATATTTAGATTGGTTACATACAACCAATCACAAATTAAATGACACTTTATTTGATTATTCAGAAAATGGATGTGTATCGTTTTGATCATATTTTTATTACCGTTGTGTATTACACTGATACAAGTCCTTCAACCAAACGGATATTCCAATGAGCCATAGTCACGCTTTGGAGATTATAGCTCCATCTGGCTCCATTTAATCTATCCAAATGGTTGAGCAATACAAAACTGATGTAAAAACATTCTAACACATGAATAAATTCAGCGAGAATTGCTACAGGGATTTCCTTTGGTATTTTCACAGGGATTCACTGTAGTGATAGTCTAAATAAATAGAAAACCCTTTAGAAACTGACGCATAGCTGTCATACAGTGTTTCAATAGTTTGACAGAAATCTCACTGAATTTATCTGTGTGAACGTTTCTTAACCCTCCTGTAGGCACATGTTCCTTTTTTCGCATATGCACCCCTTGTAGCCTGGTCAGACCCGTAGTACCAACATCGATATAAAACGAAAACGGCACAGCCGAAATATAAAAATGACCAAACATTAAAATATTGTATTTATTTTGTCAACTCATTTTTTAGATTCCTTTGGTTAACCTTTTTGTTCAAATACTATTGATTTCAAACTGTCCCAAAACTTTTCATGAACTGATATAATTTTACACTCATTAGTAAGTCTATAGAAAAAAATCGATTCTTTTTCTGCACATTTTTGATTGTAACTATTGAACCAATGATGACATTGCTCATCATTCCGGGTGACATCGAAAGTTTGAACCTTTCTCGATATTATCCAGGACAGAGTATATAAACTCAATATCAAATTCATGCTTTAGACTTGATTTCATGGAAAAACCATCTGGGTCAAAAAATGTATTAAATCCAAAAAATTATCTAGCAAAAAAATATGGTGGAGTTGTTGAAAATATAGAATCACCACGACCCCATTTCTTGAAATAAATAAAAAATCGTTTGGACGTAATTTGAAGAGGATGTGGTTGATGTTTTCGATTGGATTAAATTTTTTTTTTTTTTTTTTTTTGAATCATAGAACTGATGTGGGCCTGACCAGACTACAAGGGGTGCATATGCGAAAAAAGGAACATGTGCCTACAGGAGGGTTAAGAAACGTTCACACAGATAAATTCAGTGAGATTTCTGTCAAACTATTGAAACACTGTATGACAGCTATGCGTCATTACAGATAAATTCAGGGGTGCTTGTGTGGTCTATACACCAGAAAGTTCTTATGGCTATCCTTCTAATACATGAATCCTTCTATATTTTTTGTCCCAAAATTTCAAGTTGATAGCCCAATTAGAAGTATACTTAAATTTCAATTGAAAATGAAAAAGGTCTGGCTGGACCCATGCCTACATGAGGGTTAAATGTGCACACGAAGCTAGAATTGAATTGTGAAAATTAGTTGCATCTACCAAAAGGATTGCGAATTTGTAGTGTAAACAAAATGAAAAATGCATGGAAAAATTGTGAAAAAATGCTATTTGACAGATGCATATTATGATTTTCCATTTGGATCGTAGTAAATTCTCTAGCCAGCAATATTCCATATGATTGTAAATACAACTTTTGCATTAATTTCCATTTTTCTCAATCTTTGGTTTATTAGGCATATTTTGTCGCTGTCAATAGCAGATCTTATGCTAATCCTGACAGCGGTCCCATTCGTTTCGGTCGTTTATACAGTTGAATCATGGCCATGGGGCACACGAATGTGTATGCTGTCCGAATTTATGAAGGATTTTTCGACAGGTGTCTCCGTATTTACGTTGGTGTGCATGTCCTTTGATCGATTTGTAGCCATTGTAAATCCACTCCGAAGGTTTCGAGGTAATGGTAAGATTTGTATATATTTGCTTTATATTTTGAAAATTGTGTGTGTGTGTGAAACATTACAACTCACCACAAAATGTGTAACATCTGCATGTTTGTCCTACACATGTATCAGATTTAAGTTTGACTCTGGTTCATTCCCAATTCTCAAACGCTTGTATTGTTATTATTGAGCAGCTTTTAATTAAAAAGGGAAACAAATACAAACCGTTTATCCGTATATTAGGATGGTGTTGAGAAGAAAATTCCCAAAAAGCACAAATGTAAAACCGACAACGATAAACATTTGGAAATGCTTATAAATCAAGCAGTAATTTATTTTGCTTTAGCCTTATGTCAGGCGACGCCTTCGAATTGACCACAATTGAAAGCAAATATCGATATTGTATGAGTTGGGTCTGCATCGAATGGCATTTACAATTTCTCCCCCTTCCCAAACAAATATACTTGAAACACTATCATCATTATACATTTTCATAGATAAATCAAAGTTTCTTGGATGTTTGGTTTTTCCAACAAATCATCCGATAAACATGAGTTTAAAATCCACAATCGATGTCATATTAAATAATTATTAATTGATTATTGATATTTGACTACGCTCCGAAATGAATGTCCGATTAAATGTCAAAAGTGGATTTCGCTTAGAGTTTCTAGTTCTCTCTCTCTCTATCTTGATTTAAAATCATCACACAGCTCACACACATGCATTTCAAACAGTGTGGTGCACGGTCACTAACTTATGGGGTTGCGCATCAAATGAACAGGCGAGGGGGTTAGCTCGATCTGAAATTGAAGACTTAAATTGATGTCCGGGGAGGGAGTAGCACAAACGTAATTGGTCATTCGAGCTTGAATGGGGGGGGGAGCTGTGCACTACACTGATTTCAAGCTCCATTCAGTCCATCATGACAGATTGAATGCCTCCAGTTGTTGTTTCGTTTTCGATTCGATTAAATTATTTATTGGTGTTGGTGTTCGTATTTGGTTACGTTGCTCATTCCCATTTTCTATACTATAATTTTGAAAATGTTCACAGGTGTTACTGGCAAACGTACAACGCTCGTTACCGTTATGATAGCCACATTTATATGGATGTTGGCGATTATATGTGCAATTCCAGCATTGATTGGATCCAATGTTAAGGTATGCAATGTACAAAAAAAGAAAGAACACCCGTTTGATAAATTTAATTTTGCAATAATGTTCGACTACGAAAACCACATTTAGTGGCGATGGTAAATCTGATGTATCAAAATTCCTGAGGCAATTTTAGTAAAATGCATGCCAATTCGAAATGAATGAACGTGCATTTTGCTTCAAATTGGATTCAATTCCTTAAAATGGTACATTTCACTCTTTCTCTTACGCTTACATCCAATTGATCTACTTTCAGCATATGCAAGTCAATAAAAATACTTCGTTTAAGTATTGCTATCCGTTTCCCGAGGAATGGGGCCCCGAATACGCAAAGGCTATTGTCTTAGCCAAATTTCTCGTTTATTATGCAATCCCATTAGTAATTATTGGACTATTTTATATAATGATCGCTGTACATTTGGCATACGGTGCTAGTGTTCCTGGTGAAATGCAAGGTGCTATGCGACAGGTAAGTTAAATCGCTTTTTCACAATGATTTCCGCCAGAAATAGATTAAGACCCATTTTGATTGTGTGCATACGGAAACTTTTACGGAAACTGTTGAGCTTTTCATTCTATAACTGTACAATATATATATATATACGATTCTAAGTAGTGTTATCATTGCGAACGATTGGTTCAGGTTGGATTTCGAAATTCAAAAGCAGAGATCTGATTACATTTTTCGTCGAAACAACACTCCGTTAACGTTAATAATATTTACTTTATACATTTCCCCAACAAAAAAAAAACTAATGTCAACCCCTCCATTATTATTTCCGTTATCTTCTTTGATAGGTGAAAGCCAGACGCAAAGTGGCCATCACAGTTATAACATTCGTTGTAATATTCTGCATTTGCTTCTTTCCTCAGCACGCTTTTATGCTTTGGTTTTATTTCAAGTAAGTTAAAACTCCTACGCATTTACCTCTTGGCTGTGACCAAGTGAATTCTCAGTATTTGGAACAATATTCATATTTGAAAACTAAATAAATAAAAGAACCTCGTAGTTTTTGTGGGTGCATGTAATCAAAAAGTTTGATTTGCTGTTGAACAAAATAAAAATGAATTAACATGATTCGAATGCAATGAAAGTCTTGAAATAAAAGAAAAATAAATAAATAAAGAAAAGAAAACACATTAAACTTTCATTTTAAATAAAACCATAAAACTCAATCGAAATAAAAAAGAAAAGGCGGGCAAAAAAACAGCTACAGAGAGGGAGAATAAAGTGGTAAATTCCAATAACACTTGAAGTGTTGCAAACTTACTCCATTGGATGGAACTTACACACTTGACATAAAATACAGAATATCATTGTTGAAATTCACGTTAAAACGTTGCATTTCGATGCCCCGGATTTCAGTGCTTGACCGAGCATTTGCTCTATTGTTATGTTATATTGAATCCAAACATGTGTTGAATGCTGACTGTTTGAAAAAATATGATTGTAGAGAGAGAGAGAGAGAGAGAGCTTTTCGTCGCTATCCTGTTTCTGTATTTGTATACGCTTTATTCAATGGGACCAACGAACAACAAAAGATAAAACCGAATCACACGAACAACAACCGAATAGAAAGAAAAAGAAGACAGAAAAAAAAACATAATGTGGAAAATATGTGAAAAACGAATTGGTTTTCGCCTTGGGAATGATTGCCCACTTGGAAAATATATGGCCTCTCCGTATAGATAGAGGCAGTTTTCAAATGGTACATTAGCTACATCCGCGACCATTTCTATTGTTGAAAATCTCATGCTAACTCGATCACATTCACACTCAATATGCATACGGCATTTTTTTCGGTTGAATGTGTCTATGTCATCCAATGCACTTTGAATTGAACATTTTTATTTCACTCTCAATTTCGATTTTCTATTTTCTATCTGTTTTTTCTCTCTCCCTGTCGCTATTTTGGTCCGTCTCTTAACTTTATCCCTTTCTTTATCCATTTTCTATCTGCTGTTTTTTTTCTTCTTACAAAACAACACCATCAACCGTCATCCGTTATCATCGGATGTTTGCTTTGTATTACATTACATTACATCGACAACATAGTGACAACTCGCACGCCGAATACAACGCCTTTTGGCATGTTTTACGTATCATTGGATTTTGTTTATCATTTGGAAATAGTTGCGCCAATCCAATTGCATTGTATTTCGTGAGTGCAGCGTTCCGAAAGCATTTTAACAGGTAAGAAATTGAAATAGTCCATGTGTTTGTTTGTTTGTATGCGTTTGGAATATTCGATACTTTTTCTTTTAAGTGTTTCCACTTTTATCAACTGTCTTCGGTGCTGTTTTGCAAATTGTAAATACATTCACACATTCCTTTGAATCTTTGATCATGTTGATTTCAGTATCCGGGCTAAAGGCTTTATTAAAAATCTATTATTGCTTATATCTCGAATTGATTGTGATCACATTATCCAGTACTTTCAACGCTTCTTACAATCGTGTGTGTGTGTGTGTGTGTGTGGCGATTATTGTTACATCGATGTGTAAAATTGTAACACAAAAAGTCCTTGCATGCATTTGGTTCAATTTTCTTCGCAATTTGATTGCATAGCAGTGCTCTCGAGGCTTGAATTTAAATATTGATTCGATATATATACGAATAGCCGGAATACGCAAGCATTTTCTAAGAACGAAGATTCTAGCGAAAAAATACACCCAAAAATAGCATTGAATACTACGTTGCGATACGAATAATGTACATTGGATTTTAAAGGAGTGCATAACTGTGGGGATATTGTACTATTCAATTGCAGCTTTCATTTATTACACCAGATCCTCTTTTACAGTTTCTTCTTTCTTTTGTCCGTGCAAAATACAGCCATTTTTTTCCGACTAAAGATAATATCATAAATATTGCAATTCAACTCATCCGTTTAGTTACAACTTATTTGCTTTCGTATTCTATTTCAATATTTTATATCCGAAGCGAGTGCTTTTTGATGAAATTATTTCCGTCTTCTCTTCTCTTTTTTTTCTTGTCATTTTTGTTGTTGTTGCTGTGTGTCCGGTGCCTTGTTCATCCATGTTCTTTTGTGTGCTGAAGAACATTTAGGTTTCTTCTTTGCAAGGGTCCACGAAAGCCATTGAGAAATCACATGTCATTAACGAGCACAATATCACGTCGATATCCATCGAAACGTTACTGTCAACAGACGATTTTGGGCAGGTAAGAACTTATTACATACGAAACAATAAAGATGTAATTCATTCGAATTTGTTGGTTAGAAGCATTTCCAATTCATTTGTATATATATACACACGGAAAAAAAAACCACGCTAATTTTCCATTTATTTCCCATTTTCATGTGTATATTCATTTTTTCTAATTAAGTTCAAGGCATCAAGAAACAACAATTACAATATTCCCAAATGGTAATAATAACTATGGCAACGATATCGATAAGCCAATTGCCGAATAAAATCACATCACAAATAAACGGAAAATTAATGGAATAGTTCAACGTTACGAATAGGATAAAATCATTGTGAGGGCTTCGCTTGAAATGGTCTAGCTGATGTTGAGACGAAATGTTATAATGTAATGAGGCTTCAAGCTGTCAATTTAGCTAACAGAAAATTCAAACAGGACCGATGTAAATAAAAATGAATGATTATTGTTTTACGATGTGGCACAAAATTGACTGTGCAAGAAGCCACATAACGGATAGAGCAACCATTCAACGGAAATGGTTAACGTAATCAAATTGTAATATTCGTAACTAATATTTGTAACATGAAATGTGTAGTTTCAACTGTTCCACATTTAAACAAATGGATAAATGGCATATTTAAACGCCAAACAATCAACATCCATGGTATGCACCAAGGTGGTTTTTTGTGTATTACAAAACATTTAACCATATCAACATTTGTCAACAATTTGATTAATTCAAATACTGTAATTTGTAAAACTGCATTTTAGATTCAGCTGTTGGCATTTGTAAGTTGACTGTTGTTTTTTTTGTTTCTAGAAATAGAATATGACAATTGAATTGACATATATAGAAAGATGCAAATGGAGTTTGCAAATGCCAATCCACCGTTTAAGCTGTAGTAATAATGCTGAATTTTGATATTTCTCTTGCTTTTTTTTTCATTCATTCGTATTATGTTTTATTTATTTGAGCATTTTGATGAATTCGTAGAAAACTCTCATGTATAACGTAATGCTTTGACTCGTTGATTTCCACAGCAACAGTCCACGCATAGTGACAAATTGTTATATTTATTACATCTGTATAAGTACTTCTAATTGACACTTGTTCGTCATCCAGTGAATAAGTACAATTTACGCAAAAAAAAACCATTTTATATCTATTTAAATCATAGTTGAATAGCATGAGTTTTATGTAAGTGAACTTAAGTGTCGATAAAATAAACGGCAAAGAGGCGAGCAATTGGTCAAAGAGGTGGAAAAACTAGTTCTGTAGTAATATAACAGCTGATATAATGAAACAGTTTTGTGTTAATAGCGAACAGTTATTATTGGCTGAGTTAAGCTATTCAATGCACAAATGAAAAATATACAAATGAATCATAATTTTCAGTAATCTCGATGATAAAATTAAAAAGAACCGAAAAAAAATCAGCATCGATGACTTACATCATTCATTTAGAATTAGATTAATCATTGAATTAAATTTCAAAGAAATTCATTGTATTATAATATAATGTTTAAGATCATCATTCTCAAATAGGCAGGATAATTGTTGTATCATTTCATTGGCAATTCCACGCTAGGGGTAACACAAAAATTATAAACTAACAATACAAACTATAACCATAGGACAAATATTTTGGTTTTTTTTGTGTGAAAAAAGATCCAAAATTTACACAAAAGCCAATTTTTCAATGCTTGAGATTTGATTTTAAATCTGACAACAAAAAGAAGTTGTGTTTTTTTTTTTAAACTAAGATCCGTGTTCACCCCCTTAGGTTCCACGTCATCCCACCGAGGGAAGAGGACTATTGGAAGAGAACTTATTGGGGTAATGCTTAAATTGAGTGCAATGAACTTGAGAGAGCACTTGATTGGCCTCAAAAGCTCATTGTGCTTTGCGAGCATCATACCACACATTTTGAGTTTGTCAGTGTTGAACTCTCTCTCTCTCTCTCTTATTCGATGTCAAATTAAAATAAAAACATGTTTAAATGCTACAGAGGGAGGACAAACATATACAAATTTCCAACAAAATCAGTTGTTTTGTTTTGTTGTTGTTGCAATCAACCATGAGCTTTGTAATGATAATGCGAATGCAACAATTTTGATGATATTTAAAAAAAAAAATCCTTCGGTTAAAGCGTCCATTGAGCATAGACGTACAAAATGATGTGCATATGAAACGGTTGAATGAATCCAAATTGGTTAAGTGAAGCTTTATGTTTTCGTTTTCTAAAAATAAGTTCGTTTCGTGCTAAACAATATTGTATTGTAATGTATATTAATTTCGGTTTGTCAACTAAATTTAATCAAGAAAATCCAAACCATGAATTACTTAGGGTTACTAACTGTTTATTTGTTTTTTTTTTTTTTTTTTTTAAATAAGTATATACTGTTTGCTGAGTCATTCAACCAAAAAAGAACTAGCAATAAAGACTAATCGAAGCTCCAGAAATTTCAAATGAGCATGTAAATAACCGTTCGAATTTAATTTTCAAATACTTTGGTATATATAAGTTACGTTTTAATTGATTTTCATTGGAATGAATACATTCAGAACAACAACAACAACAACAACAAAAACGCCCTTACTGGACAATGAGAATGAGCATAGTGATAATTAATATGATTTTCTAGCCTAATTTTTATTGTCGACTAATTAATAAATGTGATTTAATAATAAAAAAAAACAACAACAACAACAAATATTTATGTAATGTTATGACTTGTGTTTTTTTAAAAAATATTTTCCATCGAATTTTTCGAAAGTTCATTTTTCAGGTCTTATTGAAGTGTCACACATAAATAACCGGTTATACAATAAAATATGTTTTTCGATTTAAGTTTTTCACCTCTGGACATAACGATATTTCAACTGTTTTTTCCAAGTGCTTTCCTTTTCACTTCTCTTGCTGAAATATCAGTTGAAACTCAAACATTGGAACAAACAAAAAAATGATGAACGGAAGTTAACCGTTTTGTTCATCTAAACTTTCAAATGAATTATTTTATATGACGGTGCTGTCTCTTCACATTCCGTAGAGAAAAAGTGTCACCACTTCAAGTGGCTTGCAATCTACCGTAAAATGTATTTTAACTGGCCAATGGTTCAATTTGTCGCAGTTAAAGCTAATGTCAGTGAAACAATTTGGCACAGATGTTCATTTGTTCATGACTTTATTTTACGACAGTTCCACTGGCTCTTCGCTATTCTATTCTGTACGTTGACGAAACAATGGAATTTAATTACTCAATAATTCAAGGGTGGATGTCAGTTAATTTTTTTTTTCTTGTTGCTGTTGCTGTGTTGCCGTCAAATTGTAAAATATCCAGAGAATTGCACTTGCAATAAGGAAATGAGCTGTCGTCAGTTGCACGAGAACGAAGCAAACAACAACAAAAAAAAAACAACATGTTAAAAACATCCATCAAAGTAATTGTAATTAATTAAAAAAGACTCAAAGTAAGTTTGAAACTGAATTTTGTTGTGTGAATGAAAATTGAATGTAATTTTCGTTAACGCCTGATGCTTAAACTCTTACAAAGCATGGTGCTATACTTTAATTTAGGTAAATATTCTTGAAGCCATTGTTCAGACGGTAGACTTGATGATCTTTAAGCACTGAACAACAGTATTTAAAAATACTGATTCAACAAAATTCGAAGATTTACCATGTGAAATGTTGATTTTTTTTTTACACAAAACATTAATACACAATTGAGGCAGACCTTTAAGATTGTTTACTCAATATATTTACGCATTTTGTCGAAATTCTAATGGCTTTTTGGCGTCTATCCTCTCCAATGTGTAATCAACCACTGTCTACAAAATTGTACCGAAAATTGGTTATTGATTTTCTTTTCTGCGTGAAAAAAAAAACGAAATAAATTTGAATAAAATTTCGGGTGTACAAAAATTAGTATATTGTTTGTGAAAGCATTTGGCATACGCTAAAGCTCATCGAAATTTGTGTCAAATCGAAAACACAATCACAAAATGTTTATTGCGATTGTTCAATGTTCGAAGCGTGAGAGTTATTTCCTGTGTGTCAAGTGGGAAAAAAAACGATTGATTGAATTTTATATTGGAATCGATTTATAATCGAACAACACTTGAACGATTTCGGTTGAGTATTCAATTTGCACGGTATTACATTATTATAAATACATTTTTCTGCGTGACAGTTTAGTCACGGATGCATTATTTATTTTGTGTACGACCACATGGAATTTGCAAAGATTAAGTGTGTGCATGTGCACATGACGCAAACGTATCGATGAAATAAACAAACAAACGAACAAAAATGCCAATGTCATCGCCCACGCAATGCACTTTTTTTTTTTTTCTCTTGCTTACTCAAAATGCATGTTCTTATTTTGGATTAGATGCAATGAAAATACGTGTGATGCACCTTCCGAGTGATGCACACGCACACAACTGTTGGAGTAATTTTGCACGTCATCGGGATATCAATATTACATTCAAAATGATAACATGAACACGAATCCATCAATAAAATCAACAAATAGAATCTGCCAGAAATTCGAACCAATTTTTCGATAAAATTTGGAATTTGCCCATTTCAAAGAATATAAAATGGTTCGATATAGAAAATTCCCTCCCGGTTTCATTCCTATATAGGCCAAAAGATGATATTTTACGTAATTTTCATCTCCAAATGAAATGCTCCCAAGCTTTTTCTATTTATCCTACAAAATGAGGAGTGTTTTGGAGTATACTCAATAATAAAACGTGGTCTATTTTTTTCCCCTCCAGAGCTCGACAATCGTTACTTTGTCCCTTAGAGAGACAAAATGCATGCATTTCGTCTCTTTTGAAGATGAAATCCCAGTTATGACAGTTGCTCATCATGTTCGTATATGCAGTGGCTCACAAAATTGTTCGGATACGCTAATTGTTCGGTCACCTAATTCAAAGTATATTTGTACCCTCAAGAAAAAGGGGGTTGGCATCTTGGGGAATGTTGTTTGTCAAGTCAGGGCCTATAACTTTACTGCAGACATCAAAATCAGTTTCACTACTTATTTTGACACTGGCGAACGCTGAAAGTGTACATAAAATTGATATTTTGTGCCTTGGTCTACAGTTCCATAGGAAGTGGTCTAAGAGAGAGTTGGCATAAGACACCAATATCGATTTTACAACTCTTCAGCAAAGTTGTGGGTCTTATCAAGACACCTTGAGGGTACAAATACGTTTTAAATTAGGTGTTCAAACAATTAGCGTGTCCGGACAATTTTGTGAGCCAATGTATATTAACAACAGCGCACAGCATTTATGCCCATTGACATTTGGATGTCAAATATTTTGTTTATTCCTCCAAAGAGACAAAAATCATGCATTTCGTATTCCAAAAAGACACATTAGACTACTTTTTTCTATTGAGTAATTACCCAAAATTTGGCACCCATTTTTGTCTATATTTGTCATAATAAAATTGTCAGCAAAAAATATTACCTTTGAATTTGAAGCCATAGTTTTCGGGCATGCTTACAGGGGGGGTGCAAATAGTGTGCTTATAAATACTTTTTTTGAAACCGGCTGGGAATTTTCAATGCAGACCATTTTCATTTATTGAATAGTTGATAAATGAATTAAATTCGGAAACAGACCACTTCTAATTCTCGAGCGTATACTGCTGTATTCCAAAAGAAGTCTTGAATGTTTCCATAAAATTCTTCTATTTTCAAACTACCTTAATTCTAAAACTACAAACAAAGACAAGAGAAATCACTCAAAATGTTCTCTGTGTGCATGTCAGGTTGCTATTGAGCTCACAATCTATTTGATTTCAATTGTTGGTTCTCGTTTTCATTGTTGAACTTACGATTGGTGTGGAGATATCATTACGCTCTTGGGATCCCCGAAAGGTAGGTGAATGTTGAAGCAACAATAAAAACCAAAACAAATAGAAACAAATAAACAGACAAATAACACAGAAAAGTGTTTGTGTGTGTGTGTGTGTTGTGCGATGGAGAGAATTAAATGCTCTATATTCATGCACCATTGTGCGTGTTAGAACATTGACACTACAAAAATAAAAACACACGCAAAAAAAAGTTTTAAGACGATCCAAGCGTCTGCGTTGTAAATAAATCTTAATAAAATAACATAATAGAATAAAACTTGATGAGCGTTTCATATTCGTAGAATCTCATGCGCAATAATTTAAGTGCATTGGCAAGCTTTTGTAAAAGTCACAGTGAATGTGTTTGTGTGTGTGTGTGTGTGCGTGTCTCATTCGATCTCATGCAGTGTCAATTCAGCGGCTGATATTGAAACGTATTGACATCATGTTTTTAAGGCGAAACGAAACAAAATTTATCCGATTATTTTGACACAATACAATTATAGTTGAAGTGTTTCAGCTTAAGAACCCGATAAACATCGAGGAAGCATCGAAACAAACGCCAAACCAGCGGGAATGAGAAAAAAAGCGACATATAAAAACAGTATAAAATAAAACGCCAACAAACAATGAGTAGTGCACGAGCACCTCAGGGTGGGAAAAATACCGTTTTTTTGTTGGCTCTGTCAATTGTTCATCGGTTCGGTATCTGTTTTGGTTGTCCTATGCTGTGTGTATGAGTGAAGAAGCGCGTTCATGATAATAATTGAATCAAATTTAAGCATTTCATATGTTGAATTCAGAGATTTCAGTAAATGTCGATAAGAGTGACGAAACACACTCGCGTTTTACTATTTCGTGTTAGAACTGTGCAACGCTGACACAGACTAATACAATATCAACCAAAGTTAGACAAGCGTGAAAACGACCAATTATGACTGAATCGTTGGTTTTATGTTGAGCAAGAACAACAACAACAAAAAAGAGAAGAAACCAAAAGCTGTGTGTGTATCCGAAAATTGAAATTTTATTCGTGTTATTCATTGAGATTGTTGTTTTTCTCTCGTGTCTTGTGTTTCAAGTTTGTCAATGCATTAAACTTTATGTTGCGATTCAACGTAGTTACTATTGTCTGGTCACATACACCCTTTCTTGCCCAAGCGAGAAAAAAAAAACTCGAAGCACAATACGAACAAAATATACACAAAACAGAAGAATTGAATTGTTCAAATTGAATAATAAATGCACAAGTATCCGTGACTGCAATGGTTGGATGGGAATTGGTAAACAAAAATAGACTGGGCGATGCGTAAATCTCTGAATTTGGATTCAGTTAATTGAAGCGACAAAATCACAACAACTTCGTCCAATTGATACAAAATTTGGTTTACGAATAGATACAAATTTTATTTAGTCGAAATTGATATGTATATATGCTAAGAAATATGTACACTGTACAGTACAGCCACTAATTACAAATGGGTTGTTTTGTATGAGTTTTTGGTCAAATTAATTTTTGGTATCGAATGATTTCAGATTATCACCATATTTTGCCAAATAATCAATAATCACACCGTTTGTCCATCCAAAACCAATTTGTACATCATATTCACCGCCACCGCCATGACCACCCAATTCTTCAGCCGAATACTGAAATTTCGAAACAAAAAACAGTTTTTTTTAAAGTTATTGGTGACGGTTACCTAATTCCAATTTATCTAAATATATACCTTTTCAAACATGGCTTTTGTCTCATTGTAAGCAATATAATTGGAGAGAGTCCATCGTCTTGTCCATTTATTTGCAAGAGCTGTAGCATTTTTATCATCAAGTGTTCGTAGCCCTTCAGCTAGCCAATGTTGTAATGGTGCCCAGGCATTTGGATAATCCCATTGTTCACCCGAGTGTATCAATGTTGTTGGCACACCGCCCGGAAAAGCATCAATACCAGTCCCATCAATGTATGCAAGAACTTTACGTGCTATTGCTGATTTATTAGCTGTATTATAGCATCCAAATACCAATGGTGATAGATTTGTTGATGTAAAATATGGACGAGTTTTTTGATTCATTAAATCGTAATCAAGCCAAGCGCCCACTTCTTCATTCCATAAAACTGTCTGAACGGCCTGTTTACGTGCGAAAAAAAAATCATAATCAATTATTAAGCGTATAAATAACACACACACACAACAACTTGGGCAACAAAAATCAATAATAATTTAACTAACTTCATAGATTTGTTGGGCCACACTCTCATACTTGGCCGCTTTGTCTGTGTTGTCGAGGATTTGATTAAATTCAGCCAGTGTTTTTGCATTAAAATACAGCATTGCATTGAGTTCGACGGGAATAATCGACCGAGTTTTGATATCGGACAGTTTACCTTCGTTTGTGCCATTTTTAATGAACCAACGGCTGGTAAAATCAAAACCACTTTCAGCACCACCATTTATTTCGCTGAAAAATTCCATTTTTTCTTCCATGGTTTTAAAATTGTGTTCGGCCATTTCAAAATCTTCATAGTAGCTTTCTGGACGTGGTCCATTCCATACACGGGCACCGTATGCAAACAGTTTATGGCCATTCACAACATGTGTACGATTGTTTTGGAAAAATTCAAATTCACGCTCAAGCCGTGGAAGAGCCTCAGCAATAATACTTTTGTCACCGGTCATATCGAGATAGGTTTTTACCATGCTGGTCAACATTGGTGGCTGGGAACGAATTAAATAATAAATGCGACCACCATTTGGTATGAATCCATAACGATCAATCACCGAAAAGAAATTCCCCAGCATGCCTCTAACGGTGTCGTACATTTCTGAATGCAACAAACCGAGAACGATCCAGTACGAATCCCAATAGTAGAATTCAAGGAAACGACCACCAGGAACAATCACACCATTTTTCACGTAAATAATTGAGTAGAGATCAGGGTTGTTCTGTGTTGAAGAAATATAACAACAACAAAAATGATGAAATTTTTTTTTCCCCCTTCACAAACTCTGTTGGCTGGTTTACAACAAGAAAAAAAACACAGAGATACTCACAGCTACATCGTCCTTCATTTTTCGTCCCAAAATTTTCCACAGTTTGTTTAGTTCAATGCCAAATTGCCGAAAATTGTCATCTTTTACGTTGCTTAAGTATTTTGGTGACTCTTTCCAATCTTCTGGCACCCATTCTTGGAATTCAGTTCCACGTTTCTCAAAATTTTGCTATCATTATAAATGCATAAAGATTAAATATTGAATGTTCGTGGGATTTTTGAACAATTTTTGTTTTGTTTTGGCATGGCAACGCACATGCAACAAAACAGGTAAATGAATGAACATCTTTCGAAATACTTACACTAACAAATTGAAAAGTGTCATTCTTTGATGGATTATCATTATGTTGGCTCATGAATTCACGGAATAACGCTACTGTTTCATTGGGCGGCCGCTTTAATTTCATATCGACAAATGTTTTCGAATCATTGAACAGTTTTGCCATTTGAACAACATGCAAAACATCACCGGAACAGTAAATTTGACTGCAATTTTTAATATGTTTATTATGATTAAGTCTGGACTTAATGGCTGAGATGTTCAACAAATGTTGGATTTGATGAGGGTGGTTTGAAAACTAAACTGATATATATATTGATGACATGAGTGCAGTGCGTTCAGTCAAATGATTTATTATTTTTGTGGCTTGTGCTAATATCATGAGTCATGACCAAAAACTATTACTATCAATTTTATTTTCACAAAATGTCATTTCAATAATAAATATGCTTATATATTCACTTTGTTCATATTAAGCAAAAACAAAGATGCAAAATCCCAAACGCATTCATTCTAATTTAATCAAGTCTCGGATGGAACATCTAGAGCACTTGTTGCTCTATGGCACATCAATGCTCTATGGCACATCAATGCTCAAATCGCATATCGATTCCAAAGAGAAAAATCGACCAAATTATTGATTTAAATTCACTTATTCATTTCGGGAATGCAAGAGATCAAAGCATACAAATAATGCCATCACATGATGTGATTCACATCAATTTATTCCATTCAATCACAATTCAATCAACGTTAAGTCATAACTTATGATTAGAGCCTCAGACAAACAAAAAAACAACACATTGACACAAGCCGTCATAGAACTCGATTTCAAATCAAATCTATTAAAATCACCGTTCTGCAAGCAATATTTGATTCAATATAATCGAAATTTATTCACAATATCTGGCCTATATATTGTCTACATTCATGTACGTCAGTTGCTGACGATAACATAACGGTATGCCATTAACAGCCAACATAAATATTGCATCACTCTACGAAATATGAGTCGGCTTGCAAAGTAAGAGAGCACTCGATATTCATGAGTCTCGTCAGTTTTATTTTGAGCATTCAGCTATAAGTCTAATACGCTAACGTTGTCTCCTTTTCCCCTCCACCCAATAGATTATGTGAAAATCATGATTTGCAAATATCCGACGATGATGCATTTGTCAGGTGCAAACATTTATACTCAATTGAGAAATTGATATGCTGTTGCTGGGTGTATTTATGTGTATGACTTTGACATTGATATTTATTTGGAAAATGATCATACAGTGCACAGGTATCTGGTAACAAATATGAATATTAGATCATTCTAGTAGACGAATTTATAGTTGAAATCCGGAGCTTATCGATGTGAAGACGAACATTGGATGCCTTGAATACATATTTGTGAGAATTATTTTAATGACATCCATTCAATGAATTGAAATTAAAAAAAAAAAATCAATTGAAATGTCAAAATATTCCAAAATGAATAAAATTTAGTCATACATTTAACTGCTATGACTTATTTCCTGAGTCATCGATGCAATGACCTAAGATAAGTTGGATAATAGAATGTGTTAGCGGTTAACTGTACGAGAGTTCGCCCAAAAAAAAAAACATGATTCGAATGCAGACGTAGCACTTAGCTGTTAATAACTCGAGTGGTTGTCCTAAAACACGTTCTCTTTTTACCAAAGTTTTAAAATGCAATATCAATTTTTAATGCAACCCTCACAACATTATTCAAACAATCAACCGGGTTTTTTGGTCACGATTACAATGGTACTGTAAAATGTCTTGGGGCAGTAATACAAATGTCAAGGCCATTGAACATACGTGAATGAGAGCATGTGTACAATTTGGCATGTGGGACAGATATTCTCGCCACTGAATGGAATTGAACAAACGTACAATTTACTTTACATAATGAATAAGTGTGTTACATTTCGAAAAACGACGAATAGAAATAGCTAAGTCTTGGAATGGGTGTTGGTGCCTAGGTTTTATATTGTGACGTTCTCTTACCTATTACATAGTGGATCTGGTGATTTTTCCTGTTTGTCCTCATTTATTACATACGCATGCACCGTAGCCAAAAGTGCCAAAAGTGCTACTGCAATGACCAATTTATGTTCAAATGCCATCATCTTCATATATCACAGACTCAAAAAAAAAATATCTCGCACGATACTTTTGACGATTTTCAATTTTTAGGTTGAATGGTTCAACCGACAATACTAACGTTACAATAAATTCAAAAAAAAAAAAAAATATCTTTAAATTCGTAATTGATTTGAACACGTTAATAGTATTTACTAAATACGTAATAAATTAAACGTTAAACTGATACAAATCGAAAAGTGACACTAAAATTGTCATATCAAAGAAACCCCGTATTGTAACAGTCACCAGACAAAACGAGCGCGTATTTTTTTTCTCACTGTATGTAGAGCTACGAAAAAAAACCTCTACGCTCGAACTGAGAGTAGCGTTTGCATAAAATAAGTGTAATATAAATGGTTTTCGACGACAAGAAAACGTTTTTTTTTTTTTTTTACTCAGTATCACTTATCGTTGTTTATGCATACTCGAAAATGTTGTTTCCCGGTTCTCTATTTGCTTAACTGATAAATGGAATACTGAACTCGAATCTGATCGACCTCAGAATATATGTGGCTGTCTATTGGAATGGCCTAGCTGATAACATAGATAAAAAACATTTTTTTAAATTGGTTTTTGTTGTTGTTGTATAAAAATTACAGTTTTGATTAACGATAATATTCTTTTCAATTCTTTATTTTGATATCGATTTTAATCAGTTAAAGGTTTTATTGGAATGTGACGCATGTGTTAAAAAGTACGATCGAGACTCGATTATCGAGTGTCAATAAAAAATACAATTTCTTTTTATTTTTAACGAAATTTATATAAAATGCATGAAAATATTCACATAATTTAGTGAAATTTATTGATACACACACACACACACACAACAAACGGTTGTGTTGATAACCGGCATCGCTCCATAATGTCTAGAGTCGTGTGTCATGACTCGTAACGAACACAAATACAACACCCATTATACTATTAATACACACATAACTGACTCAAAATATTCCACACAAAAAAAAAAAAAAAAAAATACGACAACAATTAAAAAATAATCTAATTTTCTGAAGATTGCTATTGTTTTTAATGACGGGGCAATTACTTTATTTACGTACACGGAAACGTAATAAAATGCAAAAATTTAATTAACTATAAGGAGTTTATTACACTCGAATCGCAGAGCACACTCTCTTTAGACACTAAACTATTAATTATCGTAAGAGTATCACGTCCTTTCTGCATAGAAACCACAAAAATGGCACAATGAACAATGCCAATAGCCCCCCGTGTTCACTGGTTCAAGTGAAATGGTGAATGCATATTCAATCTACGGATGAAATGTTTCCTGTTCGTCTGAGATTACAATTGCAGCTGAATTGAGCTCTCGTGAAATCAAAAAAGGAATTCAATATCGGTTATTATTCTGTGCACAATGTAGCGGTTTCGCCGTTTTGGTAGAACAACATGTGGAATATAAATTGCATTGAAATATTTACAAACTACAGGACTACATTACATAAAAAGAGTAAACAAACTTCAAAGGAACAAAATACAACAACTAAATAACTATTCCATTTGGCAATAATCGATTTCTGAACTAATGTATTGTTGCTATATACTTGTTAACCAGTTTTGTTTTTTTGTTTTTTTTTTTTTTCAAAAGTGAAAAATTTCATCTGAAAAGAGTTGAATATTGTTTAGTAGTCTCATATCTTGAAATATTTCAAATAATTGTAAAGTTTCAATGGATGCATACACAAACACAAAGTACACCGATTATACCAACAACAAAAAAGATTGAATGAAACTGAACAGTTTAATTCAAATACATGGAAACAAGTCTATTTCGTTCACAGTCAATTCAAGCAGCGCACGCAGATAAGGCACACGTACTGATATCGTTGATTCAACGAACAAAACAACTCACATACAGACACACAGAGAGAGAGAGAGAGAGAGAGAGAGAGAGAGAGAGAGAGAGAGAAAAAGAGAGAAAGAACCTCAACCGAACCCAATTAGGCAACATACGGTAGTTTCTTTTTCCCTTTTTGTTTCTCTTCTCTTCTTCCTTCAATTTCGGTTGATTTAATGTTTTTCAGTTGTGCATCAATACAATATGGCAATGCACTATGAATTCCATATGAACTCATGAACACAAAATATATTGCGATACTACACAGCATATTTAAGCCATAAAAGAGTGTTGTGTCAGAGTTATATGCAAAAAAAAACACAAATCAAGTAGTTCATGCATGAGCCATTCAGCATTCAGCAGCACACTGAATATTATTGTGTATCAATTTTCTGCTTTAAATATGTTATACAGTTTTGTCTTTGGCGTACGTTTTGTGAATGCGGCATATATTTTGTGGCACATGTCGCCTCACAGTTCTACACCATAGCCCAACGAATATCAAACCTTTTGAACTTAAAGTGATGTGAAGACGCTTCAACACACAGGCTTGTGTGTATTAACGCCCCAACAGTTTCGTACAGCACGTTGTGTGTGCGGCTTTAAACTACCCCAATCTTGAGCTAAACCATTTTTGTTTCTCAAGTTGGTTTTTTCATTCTGTAAAATAACGAATAAATACTGTCACTACGAGACATTAAATTTTAACTTGAAATTTCATTTTTCATTATTTAAGATTACCATTTGTTGTTTTTTTTGGCATCTTTCATCATTTATGATTTTATGGGTGAAATTAAAAATGTATTAACTTTTATCGTGTTAGTTGAAAATCAGCGCCATAAACAAAACTTGAAAATTGAGATATAAACCTTTTTCACTGCTAATTGTTTGAAACGAGAAAAGGTAATAAATTCTATTCTCATTTTGAACGGAGCACAAACTCATGCCGGAACACATGCCCGAACACATGCCATAAATGAATTCATTCACATTTTCATAAATGGTATATAGTTTCAACACGGAAAACTATTGTATTTTTTGGCTCAATCATGTAATTGATATGAAATGAAAGGCGAATTCTGGTGTCGCACGCCAATCTAAAAATAGATTCAACACTCTATTTTTGATGTTAGTTTTATGAGCGTTTGTATCCGAAACAAACAAGTACAAACACAAAAACTACTCAGTGGACCATTTTGAAAATGATACCATCTGAACGTATCTGAACGTTTAAGAGGAGAAAAAAATACAACAAATATTTTCGTTTAATAGAATTGGGCAATTTTGACGCATACAGCGCTCCAAGCATATCTTTTTGCATTGAACTCAATGTCATGTTTTCATGTTCTTCTTCTTCTCTAAGTATGCACACTGCACACAGATGCCGAAAGAAAGGTATCGAAGTGTACGTATTGCTATTGAGCTACCTGCGTCATTTTTCGAAGAAGAAGAACATTAATTCTAACATCAAACGAGCGACCTATGTTTTGATGTTTGGTTCGTGATGCGATTCCGCAAAAATGCCTGAATATGTGAGTCACATGATGTGACTATGACCGAACAGAATCGATATTTAACCATATCTTGAACAGAATCGATTAATTTCCGGTTCTAAGTGCTCCGATTGAATTAAAAATTTATCAAAATAAATCACATCATCGCATGATCGAAATATTGTTCGAAATTTCAATTTCAAATCTGTTTTAATTGCATATTTGTGTAAAATTTATTACATTAGTTCAGAGACGTTAAATTGTATTGTTTCTGCCTATTGAAATAAGGGCATCGCTTTGAATAAGTTGATACTTATTATTTACTTACGATGATATTTTTTACGATAGTTCTGATGTTATCGGGTGATAAACAACATTTTGCTGTCATTTTGGCGGTGGTGTTTGTTTTTTGTGGCCTCTATTGAACTCTGAAGAGTTTTGTTTTTTTATTCAAAATACTTTAATATTGCGAATCCCCTAATTGTGTATTCATACGCGTGAGACTTTTGCACTGATAACAAGATCATTAGTACTTGCGTCACTCACGTGAAGTATCATTGTGATAACGATAAAAAAAAATCACATTTTTAAAGTGTGATCATATCAAACATCATTATTCGAATTCCAAAATGATACGAATTTTTGCTAGTTTAATCGATAAAACAATGTAATAAAACATGAAACATCGTGGCTATTTAATAGTACAATGGATTATCGCTGGCTGCAATCTAATCGTCTTAAGTAAGGTCAATATTGTGTTGTGACGCAAAGAATCGCATTATTTAGGAATCCGTATCCATTAACTGTTTGACGCATTCAGCCAGACATTTTGCTGTTTCATATGCTTGAAACAAAATAATTCAGGTGTCATGAAATCACCCTGAATTTGGGACATGGACACGGTATTGTTCCAATTATTGAATTGGTTACATCGTAAGTATCCACATAAGTACCTAGAGCACATCGATATAAGCACAGAATGAAATGAGCGTCCGGTGGATAAAGAAACTATCCGTGAGCAAACAAAGTGGGGTACAGTCAGTCGATGAATATAAACGATTTTAGTTTATTATAGCGATAAATCGATTAAAGTTGAATATGTTTCATACAAATATTCAAATTCAACCGGCTCACTTGTCAGTCGGCTAATTTGGAACGTTAGTCGTCAAAAGTCAAAGTTGACTTTAATTGCCTGTTTCTATTCGGAACAGTCACTTTTAGTCAGCTAACGTCCCGAACTAACCTAGCCGACAATTTTCACATGCGTATTACTCTATATATTATGGGCACACTCATATTGATCGGAAAATGTAGCCTCGGTGGACGATCTTCCAATAATCTATGTGCGCTGTTCAAACCACCAGCGAGGTGGAACCAAACCAAACTAAACAAATCATTCCAAATTTCCAAATTATTCATTGTCAAATGAATATCCATGTAAATGTCACTGCGTATTTTTGCTTATAAGCACAAACAAAACTGCTGATGTCAATCACAAATTACATTTGAATCTGAAATCAGTGGTTTAAAAATTCCAATGGACGTGTAAATAATGTGATTGAAGATCTAAACGAGGTGAAAATATCATTGGCAGTGAATCAATGATAGAAACTGATTTAATTTATGTAGCAAATGACAACAATGTAATGACTCTGTTTGATTGGTGCTCTCTTTTTCTCGTTCTCTCTCTCACTCTCTCTCACTCTCTCTAAAAAAACACTTTCGTACGGATTTGCATGCATTCATTCGATATTTAGATCTGAAGATTATGTACCGAAGCAAAACCAAGCCGAACACAATAAGTGTGCTATTTTTGACGAAGCACATGGAAAATTTCCAAAGGGGATACAGATACACACATTCATAAGTCGCCATTAATTCGGTGGTGCGTTGTCAGAGCGAGAGCATCAGACTTGAAATATTTGATGGTTTACAATGTACATACACGATTAAGTTCAATCTCAAACTAGAGTCAGAACCAATAGATTTTTATTTATTTGCAACTATTACCATAAAACGTACACAAACACACGCAATACACATTGGATTTAGCCCAATTTCGCATCTTTGCATGTGTGCTGTGTGCTCTTTTATCAGTTGTGACGACCAATGGCGAATGCAGTAAAATGGCGAAAATCAGCAGCTATACCAAAAAGCCAGCCATAGAAGCCAAATGCTTGAATGGATAATTTTACATGGTGCCGTGTTTACTTAGCTCTAACTACCAAAATAAAACCGTATTCTATGCATATAGAATCGTGTGTGTGTGTGTGTGTACGTATATTTGCATCCAATTGTCGTTATTGAAAATCAATCCATGGGTTTTTCTTCATTATTGTAGTGCAATCGATGTAGTGCTTGCTACTGTGTCTGCATTCAACCATCCCTTTTGATGATTCATCCACCGTTTTTGTATATATTGTTCAGTAAATTGTTTGCTGCATGTATATTTATTCAAACATGTCAAGCAGAGACAATATTTGAGAGTTGTATTTTTGCGACGCAACTAACTAACTCTACTTTCGACGATTTCAACCACAAGTTAGTAGCTACATGACACATTTTCGTTCTGAATCTTTGGCTCATTGAAAATAAATCAAATTTTTCAGTTCAGTCCGGTTTGAAATCAACAATATTTTCTGGTTATATCATAATATTAAAGTTGACTCAATTTTCTCGTCAATGTGATTTATCGCTAATATTATAAACATTTTCATTCATAACATCGTCCGTTTTTTATTTTATTCCCCATGCACCAAAGCAACTTTAGACGTTATCCGAAATTTCAATCAACAATTTGTTGCACAAGTGATGATTGTTGGAATGTTGTTGCACTAAAGTGGCTCTAAAGTGCACAAATTCGCATGAAGAAAAATTACGCACCAAAATAAATTTCTTAACCAATCGATAGTGTCAGCAATAATGTAAATTCATGCATCAATCCATCATTTTTGCATGATTTAGTCGTTCGAATACATCAACGAATCGAATAACCTTGAATTTATTGACACTTATTATTTACAAATTTCCACTATATTTAACATCGTTGCAGTGTGTGGCTTAAAATTGATGGTTAACGACACTTTTCAACAAAAAGAGCCTTCAGACGACCTTAATCGATATGCAAGAAAAAAAAATCGATTACATTGTTCACTTTCAGCTTGCAAAAAAAGCGAATGTGCGCAAATGAACAGCGGAGGAGATGTGTGCGCGCGCAAATATTTACAAATTGGCACAAAATCCATTTTGACCATATCGAGCGAAAACAAAATCATGATGGTGTGGTTGAGATTTTCTGGATTTTGTGTGAGCGTTGAATAAATAATTTATTATAAATTGAGCCGTAAATACGCACGAGAGTTATGTGGTATAAATAAAGGGTTTAAAATGTGTTTATTCGTTACGCGTGTAACGTATTTTTTTTTGTTGCAGTTGTTGTTCGCTGGTTAAATATTAAAGAGTATTAAAGAGTGGCTGAATTTGGTTGAGTGGATCATTTCAAGCATTTCTCTGTTCAATTCCGTATACCATTGTACACTTGTGCAACACACAAACACAACATATTTGTACACATGCACACCGTCCACACATGTATCTCAATGTGTATATATATATATACGTATGCATAAGAGAGAAAGATAATAAAAGAAAAACTGTGGCTACAACATTTTTTGAACATCTGCTCGCTTCTGCAATTGCTGCAACCGACAACAGCTCAACACAAACACACATATGCGAACACCAAAAATATACCAACGGCAAATGTGAGGCAAATGCTAAGCAGACACAGGCCCGTGTGCGTTCATTTCCTTTCGCTAACTCTCAATTATTTCTTCTCCGTTTTTTTGTTGTTGTTGTTTGTTTTTGGCATGCTTATTCTTCAGACGATTTTATTTTTCTAGAATTTTTTTCCCTATGAAATGAAATTTTCTGTCTTCATTCGTTTATTTTGTCATATATACCAGCAGTGAAGTTGTACAGTGTGCATCGGAATACATACATATATTGGAATATTTAAAAGCAATTTCAAAAAACCAAAATCCTTATGCATTCGATCGTACAATTGCTGCACAAACCCAAACACACACGCACACACAAAATGAAATGAATTCGAAAATTGCAGGCGAACGAATGATGAATAAGAACACCGAAAATGAGGATCATAAGAGAATCAACATTAACATTGGCATATGTTGGTAGTCGTAACGATTGTTTCGGCTTCGGTTATTCGTTTTCCTTTCCTTTGGTTGATCTTAGTTTTTTTTTGTTTACGAAAATCGTTTGCCTACCTGTGACACACTCACAACAAATGTTTACTTTTATGTGCAACACATTGAAATCCATGAGTGAAATGAAGTTGAAATTCTAGATGCCAATTTCGATTCGGTTTTTAACGTATTTATTTTTTCGTTATAAAAATTTACTCAATTTAGGTGTTTTTTTTTCGAATGTGATCAAATGCTCAATCCATATAAATATCCATCTCATTCGACAAATGCATTTTCTGTGTGTTTAGTCATTTGTTTTGCGCTGCTGTTGGCTTACCATGGTTTTCTTTAGTGAGTGTGTCGTGTGTGTGTTGGTTTTTAGCACCGGTGTCTGCTGTTTGTTCTTTCATCTCATTCGCTCGATCATTTTGTTGTTTCCTTTTTTCAGTGTGTTCCTTTCTCTCTTTCTCGATTCTTCCCTTATGCCATTTGTTTGTGCCAATGCAATGGCAGAGGTTGATTTTTGTTGTTCCCGTTGGTTGAGTTTTCGAATTTTGAAGCGGCACTCACGTTGCCACTAGCTATGGAACATCGACCGCTGTAATGCTTCAGTATAATTTTTGTTGTTAAAACGTCTAGTTGTGGAATAAAAACGTGTGCGCGTCATAACATTTCGAAATCGACCATCGCATGAACATTTCAAGTGTGTTTCGATGCATCGAATGCGATTCATGTTTGTGTCATGTTAAATCAACGGTTTTAAGTGATTTTCTTTTTAAATGGAATAAATGTGTTCTGCAATTTGAGCAAAAATTACAAATTGAAAAATAGTGTTTGAAATAGTGTTGAAAAATCATCCAACAATTTCAAAGAAGAAAAAAATTGAAAATGTATAACCATCTAAAAGCTCATTGGACTTTATGTAGTGTGGTGTTTATGTTTGTGCTGCGTTATCAATTGCAACCGATAACTGCGAATCATGTTCACAATCATCATAATACACACAATGGTCAACATTCCAAATGGTTTCGTACCGAAATTCTGGACGGAAATGGCCTATTTATATTGGATTGGCGCAAAACAACCAAAGATATCATATTCCGTGCAACGGTTAATACGCGCGGCTATATTGGCATTGGATTTTCATATAAAAGTGAAAAAATTGGTGATGCTGATATAGTTTTAGCTTGGGTGGATGATCGTACCGGCGAACCAAATGTTCTGGTAAAATAGAAAAATAACATAAAAATCATTGGAATTTATAGGAAAAATCAAAAACCCCCCCGGTTTAACGTATCTGTTTTCACTTTCGGAATGCCTGTATATTTCGGGAAAATTCCTATTCACCAATGATCGTTGTTCATTAGTGGCTGTTGTTAGTCAATGACTTCGATGATGGAAAAAAAAGTGTCTAACAATAGCAACAATCATTGATGTTTGAATTCAACCCCCTTTTCAAAAAAAAAAACAAATTATGTTGATAGATGAAGGCAACACAAATGCGTCGTAACAACCCCAGACATAAGTCTTATCGCTGTACTTTCAACAAGAAACAATGTCTTGTATCTGTTGAATAATAAGATTTGTATTTATATGGATATGGTGGATGCCGGTTGTGGATGTGGATGGGAAACACTCACTTGAGTTATTTTCAATTTGAATTGTGACCATTTTTGGTCGACAAAACTTACCACGCTCAAGCGGTATTTATCATTTGCTTCGATCAAAAACTCTTTAGATACGTTCAATCTGCCTGGCGCACACACATATATTCATCATATTGACGCATTTTCTATCTATTTCGCAAAAACCAAACAACGAATCAAGCCAACAAAATAAAAACGCTCGCTCACACATCCACACAATTTGAATGATTTTTTTTTCTGTCAACCCTCAAATTTCATTACATTTCACATTCTATTTGTTCCCGTTCGCTGTTTGTTTGTCTTTTTTGTTGTGTGTGTCGACATCGTTGTGTCGTCGTCGTCGTTGCCGTCATTTTGATGTGTTTATCCACATTCATAGACATATATACATATATGAGCATTTGCTATGCAAACATCTATGAAAATAACGAATAAGTGATTGTGAATAGTCGAAAAGAGCACAAGCAAAATGAAAAGAAAACGATGATGACGAAAAAAGAAAAATACGCACACATCGTAGAACAATTTGAAATTCGAGAACTGAACATCAAGCAAGTACACGAAAAGACATTCCACACAAAAAAAAGACCATGATAACAGCAACACACACACACACACACACACACACACACACACACACACACACACACACACACACACACACACACACACACACACACACACACACACACACATGATATCCTGAAAAATATACAAACAGTTGAGAAAAGCGCCAAAAAAAACACCAACCGATACTTTTCTATGTTCGGTGTATTCATTGTGTTCGTTCATTCTGCATTTGGCCTTTTGCTAGGCACTCTGTGTCTCTTTTTTCGCCCTTTCAAAAGCATTTTCAGTGTGAATGATCATGTATGTGTGTGTCTGTCTGTACAACACACATATACGTTGAATACATCGTCATTTTTTGCTCCTTCCGTATATACATTTTTTTTGTCGGATAAATTTTCGTTACTTTTTCTTCGTGTGCATATTATTCTTGGTGTAGTATGTTTTTTCCTCTTGCATTGCTTCAAATAAAATGCCATTTTCACTTGATAGTTTTTGTTGTTTTTGTTATTGCTATTGCCAGCAGCCATATTAATGGTAATTTAGTGGAAGGCTCTTCTGACTCGAGCATACGACAGGAAGATCATCATGCTAAGGATTAAAATCCCACTTTTAGTAGATTAATGAAAATCAACTGGAGTGAGCTAACGAACGAAACAATGATATTTTATTCGTTGCGAATGGATTCGGTGTCATTGTGTTACATTATATTTGTCTCCAGTCGTATGACTAGCAATGGAAATGCAATTTTGTATTCCACTTGAAAGACACCATTCAAAAACTATTGCAGTAGAGAAGAAAAAAAAAACAAACGGCCAACGACGTTTAAAAATGTCTGAAATTTCATACCATTTTGAAATTAACAAAATGCAACATTGTGCAAGTGAAGGGCCATTCATTCACAAATTTTCAAACATTAAAATAAGTTAACCTTATGGTGTGCAACAGTAATTGATACCACTAGAGAGTTTTGTCCATTTAATTTTTTGTTTTGTTAAAAAACGAACAATAAAGTTTCAACAGTTTAGTGGATTCATTGTATTTCAAACCGTTATTCGCTTGAAAGCATTTCAAATGCACACCCATGAAATTGGATTGCATTCGAGTTATTTGTGTTTTAAAGAACTTTTACAGCAAATGTTTAAAGTTAGAATTTTTGACACAATCAATTTAACCACAATTTGACAGTTTCACAGCATCTCTGCATCGGTTTGCAACAATTCAGATGAGAACATTTTTGATTTGGAATGATCATTGGCCATACAATTAATTTATCTTAATTTCGTAGACAATTTTTGTAGTCATTTAAATATTTATGAATCGTTTAATTTAAATGCATGAGATACTATCGTTTGAATTACACTCGCACTTTTTCTGGCCGTATGGCCACCATCATCCAAAGCGTTACTCTGTTAACAATAATTTCATGTTATCGCAAAAATAATCACAAGATGGAAAAAGAGGAACAGAAGGAAGGTACAATCAGAAGAAAAAAAAAACAAATCTTCACTATGGATTAAAGGTTTGCGATAACATTTATTGCATGCTGATCATTGAATTCCAAACGAATGATGATAATAATAAATGATACAAAATGCTAAAAAAAACAACGTACCAGCGAACCGGTGAATCAACAGTGGAGTTTCTGGTTAGCAGAAAGAATAAAATAAGCAGCAAGAATAGCAACAACATTTACTCTTCTCGGATGATGCAAATTTAAATTGCTTCATTTTAACAAATAACATATCGAAATGAGCAGCGCGCAAAAAAAACAACAGCACATTTGGAACGCGTTTTGACCGAAATGCAGATGAAAAAGAAGAGTGCTCTAAATGACAGAAACTAAATACGTTATATATGGCATGCCACAAGAAAATCGAAAAAAAAACAATTCGCAATACAAAGAGAGAAAAATAACAATAACAACAACAACAGAAGAAGTTATCACATCGTAATTTTGTATATATATTTTTTTTAAATGGTCATTTTATTTAGCGGATAGCTTGAGGGCTTCAACTACCAGTGCTCCCCATGCATTGTTGCTTGATATGTCGACACACTAACCATTCCGCCGATTGAGCCGCCGTAATGTTTGAAATCCTTTTATACGTTTTTTTTTTCTGTTGTTGTTGTTTTGTTCATTCTGCTGTTATAAAAAAGACATCCGATGCACGCACAGCCAATTCATTCGGGGTACAGGTTAAATTGACTAAACGAAACGATTGGCCAGCAAAGCAACAACAACCAATGATAACAATAATAATGCCAAGAATGAGAAAAGTCAAGTAAATCGGCAATTCATTAAGGTGAATAAAAAACAAAAACAAAACAAAAAAATAAACGAGAGAGAGGGAGAGAGAGAGAGAGTGGGACCGCGAGAGCAACAAGCGAAAGAGAAAACATAATGGTAGTAAGCAAATGATCTGCAGCGAGTTTTGCATTTTCGGTTCTCACGTTCATAATCTTCCAGCGCCTTCATTCCATTGATTTCATTCAACGAAGCAACGCGGCCATGACCATTGTGTCTGCTCCTCTCTTTCTCTGTCTCTCACTCGCTCTCATCTCTCATCTACCTGCACACTCCGAATCGTTTCTCGTTGTTTTGTTTTGTTTTTTTTTATTGTTTTGGTTAGTTTTTCACTGCAAATAAATTGCATTGACGGTTTTGGTTCATGGTAGACTCCAGAGCAATGCGAGAAGCAAGGCTGAAATCGAAAACGTCGTGTGTATGCTTTGCCTGGCTGACTGGTTGACTCGTTGGCTGTTGTTGGCATACGTTGTTGTTTTTTTGTGTGTGTATATTGTTTATTAGTTTGTGCTTCTTTCCCTTTCGCTTCAACAAAATCGGAAATCAATTATTATCTCCACATACCGCTGTCGCTTTTTCTCTCTCTCTCTGTTTTTTTGCGTTTCATTTTACTTCTTGGTTTGTGATGTGCTAGGTTCTGAAACGAAGTTAGTTTTGTTCGAAAATCGTATACGTTTTTGAATTTTTCGGGTTCTTGCGCGTTCCACACAATTGCATACGTTTGTCCATGACTTTTACGGAATATTATGAACCTATGACCGAATTCCCGTGCAAATGCAATTTTTGCACTAAAATGCATCAACAATGTCTATGCTCGGTTCTATGCGGTCGGTAAAGTAATAACTGAATGGCGTGACCAATAGACTCTCCAAAATGTATTCAAGCAGACGATACAAGGATTTCTGCTGCATATTCAGTGTTTTTTTTTTTGCTGTTGCTGTTGATTGTTTGATTCTCTTCTCTCTCATTTTTATCGTTTGCCTCAACAATATTATTCCCCACATCCGGCATTTTTGAGCTACAACAAGTTACGGATGAAAGTAATAATAATTGAAATATTCGTATTGCAATTTGAGTTTGAATGGTACACACACGGCACTGTGGGCATACCAGCACACCGAATGAACATAGCATAAGGTGGATTTTTTTTTTCGCGAAGTAAAGCAGGATATTTTATGAACGACATAAACTGTTCGACTTATGTATCAAAACCACCACGTAAATGTACGCAATTTATTAAATTGCAACGCGAAAAATTCCCAAAGCCAATTTCATTTTAGAAATGCATGTGACATGCACCTACCAAAAACTAAAATAGATGGAATGTTCACTGTTCGGTGTAACCGATTTTCTTGACTTTAGTCCCCGGATCCACGGATTTCTGATGCTTTGAATCTTGACATTCCACAGTCCAGCTTTTGGAATGGCTTTGGAATTGCCATCATAAATTCTAAATGCGATTTTTTTTCTCTCTCTCTTTTCATTAATTTTTCGTGATACAATCGGTCTAGAATGCCTTTTTTCAGCCATATTATAATATTTTCTTTTTATATGTCGATTGCATGTGTGGGACTCTTCTTTTGAGTGTGTGTGTGTGTGTGTGTATAGTGATGATTTGTGTTGTACGACGATCAACGATGCATAATTCCTCTGATCTCTTTGCAAACAGTCAGTTTATGCTGTTTTTGTCTGTTTACGGATTAATGACACTTGAATGCAGAAAAAAAAACGGAAATGCAAAATGCTCGCGACACACGAACACATCAAATTTTATTTTTTGTTTAAAATAAACCATTTTTTTATGTCTTTAAACAAAATATGTTAACAATTCTTCTGCTGATATGAGTTAAAATAATGTCGCAATTAAGGGATTCAACATTCAGCAAAACTCCAGTTAATTGGCTATTTATGAAAATTGTCTTCGTTTTCAGCTACTTATTAAATTTAGCACTAAATAAACGAGTGTCGCTTATTTTAACTGAAAATTGACATTTTTGAAACACAAGTAAAACATTCCTTGTATTTTCTTAATGCATCATTTACTCGGAGTGCAAGCATGTGAATGTCATTTTCGGAATTCAGAATGAAAAAAAAAAATATGAAGAAAAACATTCGATTTGAAATCGAAATGGTCTCGGAAGTGTGAATGACTGATACATCAAGAGAGAAAGAGAGAGAGAGAAAGAATAGCATCGGTGCATAACCACATCAAGAAAAAGAGCGGAAGGAAATACTTTTGCATCCCGTGTAAAATTTACACTGTAAATAGTGTGATGTGGCGGGCTGGCGTCAAATATATCAAAACGATCTGAGAGTGAGAGAGAGAGAGAGAGAGTCTTTTGTCATTTGTATTCAATTCATCTTTATTTGAGTCCGACCTGGTACTCGATACACTCATATACACAAAAATTGGAAGCGGAACAACAACTCAAATAGTATAATAGTGATTATCAAGATTTTAATTGCTCTTCCCTCATTCCACTTTTTTTCCCTCCCTAAAGCATACACATATGGAATAAAGAACAAATTTGTACGCAAATTCTGTGGATGTATTTAAGTAGCTTTGCTTTTGAATAATAACAAACAAAAACTTGTTAAACATCATTTATTACTTTACAGTTACGATATTTTGCCGCGTTTTTTATTTTACATTTGAAACTACAAAAAAAATGAACTCGACTCTTAAGCGTGCAAAACGGGAACCAAATTCGTATTTAAAAAAAAAACATCTGTCATTCACAAGCCATCTGCTATTCTCTCTCTCCTTCTCTCATTCCTCGACACTCGTGTGGTATCTTGAGTGAGTGTGTGTGTGTTTTTTTCTTCTTCTCAATTTTTTTGTTGTTGTTCCTTTGTATTTGTGTAAACGCGGTGCGCCAGTTGCACATATCATTTTCCAATATGCGTTTTACGTTCATCAGTTTTGTTGTTGTTGTTATTTTATATACCGTTTTGATGATGTAATCCAATAACATTTTCTGGCATGTTTGGCAAACGGCTAGATTAGTCTGATTTGTTGTTGTTGTTGTTGATTTTGTCTGAGTCTTCATTATTTGTGGTTGTCGCAGATAAATTTAGTATGGAAAAGAAAAGAAAAGAAAAGATTTTTTTTTTTTTGTATTGATATACATTTAATGGAAAGAAAAACAACAAATAAAAACCGGGGACGGAAAAAAAATATGACCAAATACACAAAAGAACGAAGACGATTAAATTGAAAATGTTAAAATAATGTTTATGATTGTGATTGATTTTTCAAGGATTGTCATGGAACTGGTGGTGATAATACAACACCGGTGCAAGATGATACACAGAATGTACTGGCTGAAGAGGGCTACCAAAATGGAACGCATACACAAATTCAATTTCGACGACCGTTAGAGACATGTGATCCCCATGATGTAACCATAACGGTGAGTTAATTTGTCAACCAAACGATTCGAATAATTTGTCTTTAATACACAATTGATATATTACCATAAAAAGTAAAGCAAAAAAAAAACACCAAATAAAAAATATAGAAAATGATGATCGATATTGAGAGAAATGAAATTCCGATAAAAAAAAATTGAAATGCGTCTATGCATTATAATGACGTGAATCGATCACACCACTATGTGGATATTTCTGGATTTATATACTGTCAAAGAGTTTTTTGAATTTATTTCTCTCTCACAATGCGTCTGTTTATTTTTATCGAACTTTGATACGGGCAGTTAAATTGGTCCCTTTTGTTTCAAACAGCACGCGAAAAAAAATTATTGAAAATCATTTCAATATAATATGTTTTATCCCTTTTGTTTGATTCTCTGTTGATTTTTTCTCTCGATTTGGTCAATTTTTTTTTTTTAATTCAGGGAAACACGATGAAATTGCTATGGACATATGCCGATAAGGATCCAATCTATGGCCATCTAAAATGGCATGGAACATTCAGTGGTGTTCGACCGATTCATATGTTAGCACCACTCTGGAAAAAACCAAATCCCAATCACAATCCTAACAGTCGTGATATGCGACAATGGGATGTTACGGTGAAAAATGTAAGTCATCTTTTAAAATTATTTTTGAACACATACACTCACATATTAGACACACCAGATCGGTTCCGGTGAACAACACACATGACGGTGTATTACGATTGGTGTATAAGAAAAGCGGGGGCTTAAGTGATTCTAACAAAAATATCCCTGAGGTGTACGTGTCTCACAATTTGACGTTCGACACGTCGATCATATCACTGAAAAACCAGAAAACCCCTTTGTTTATTTTCCATCGGAAGCTTGATTTTCACTAGCATTAGCACATCACTTTGATTTCACAGTTGTTGTATTTTTTGTTTTTGTTTTTTTTTGCTTTCACCCCCTCGAACAATATATTACCGTTCTGGACAATTTTCCAGTGTACCTGTTTTCAGCGTATATTTTTCATCGGTTTCCTCACAACATTCTGTTTGGATTTAAAATGAAGCAGAACGAGAGTGAGAAAACTGGCATCATTGCAACTAACATTTTAATATTATACTAAATTCGATGCTTTTGGCTGCATCATATATTCAGATGACAAATTCACATCTCGTACGTAGCAAATGATGAGTTATGAGTCTTTAAGTCACCAGAATAAAAAAAAAACACACACACGGCATTGAACAAATGATAGAAATTGTAATGTTGCAATAATGGTAAAGCATCAAGAGAGAAAGAGAGAGAGGTAAAAAGCCACTCGATGCCAAGCCAACGGTATCGTCACGATGTACGGTATACGGTGTAGTTTTCAAAGAAATTATCAGGAGGAGTCCATATATTTGTAGCAGTCAGTTCATAAATTACGTATCAAATGTGTACGTACACTCACTGATGATGTCGTACCATGTATCCGGCATGGTTTGTCTGCGTATTTTTTTTTGCGTTCATCATCTAACAACAATGCTGAAGAAAAAAAAACAACAACAGCAACAAAAAATGAACCGTAGAAAAAAAAGTTGGAGTGGAGCACATATAGTGAAAGGAGAGTATGAATGACACGTAATGTGTGTATGGCTGTGCACATTTGAATTTCAAATTGGGCATTTCTGTTTGGCGTCAATCAATTGATTGGATGCGTTTGAGGCTTCGATTAGCTTGATTTTTCATGCATTGGGAAAATGGGAACGCACAAACATACAGTGCGTGCGTCACAACACACATTGGCGCATAATTTTCGCAATTGTCGGGTTGTTTTCTCTCATCAAAGTGACAAATTCCTTAGCTAGGGACATAGAAGAGGTGTTGTCACTGTATTGATTTATCCACCTTTTTTGTTCCTTTTTCTTATCCCGGTTTTATAATGATAAAACTACAGGAATCATTTCACATCCCACATTGCCCATAGCATAGACTTAATTATTTGACATGTTATGGAATACTTATGGAACAATCACAATGTTACGGGAAATGGCATTTCCTTGGAAAAACATGCTTCCATCATTTCACAAATATACGCCACAAAAAAAAGCCTATGAATGAAATTTTATCGTTTATGCGAGTAGTTCTTTAGTTTATCGTCATTGCTGCCGATTTGTTTAATCAAAATGATTTCCGTTTGATTTGGGGTTTTTTTTCTTCATTTGCGTGCTGAATAATTTTATGTCAACAATTTATCATGTCATTCAATCATTTCATTTTCGTAATGCGACAAAAGAAAAATCTTCTCTTCACAATGAGCATCTTGGATTATGTGAGAGACCGAGAGAGAAAAAAAAACAGCCCACAAAAATAAAATACATAAAACCTACAATGCGATAAAATGACGTACATTTGATGGTGAAGGAAGAAAGTTTTATTGAATGAGTGGTTTCTATCATATCAAACGAGTTGACGAAAATTGAACAACCCATTGAAATAATGTGTCAAACAAACAACTGAGATGAACTGAACGAATACCAAAAATACATTATGTAATAAAAACATATATTTGACAGCCTCTAAACATTACATGCTGAACATTGTAGGCGGTTGGAAGTAATATAAAGAGCGAATGTTGAATCCATAGACCCATTTATATCCATTTGTGTGTGTGTGTGACTTGGTATTGTTTACTTGAAAAATGGGAGCAAAAATTCATTCGGAGGAATTTTCGAAATGACAAAAAACATACGCTCAGGATAAGGTTAAATGGTCCAGAAAATAATGTGAAATGAAAGAGACACAGAGAAAATGAGAAGATGAGAAAATGACACAACAAATAAACCACTGTGCAAGACAAAATATTTAAATGAAGAATGAAATATGCTAGTGATACACAAGCTCACAACATTGTAGCTACAACGTTCTGTGTAAATTAACCAGACTTAGCACATGATAAATGTATGCAATCTGTTTTGAGTTAATGATTGTTCTTTCTATTGAAGTTTGGCATACGCAAATGTTTCAGTTGCAAAAGACAATATGAATGTCAATACACCGAAAACATTTAATGTTTGCTTCGTGCTGTGTTGAGCTTCAAAAATATGTCATAAAACGAGAAACTGACCGCGCTGAAATTGGGTTCATTTTTTACACTGTGATTTATTAAAACCAACAAATTCAGCCTCAGCTCGAGGCTCTCAGGATATTTGCTTAAATCAGCTGAAGTCCCATTCTACCAGGAATACGGAAGACTTTTTAATTAATATCGGTGTGTGTGTGTTTTTTTTTTCAAATGAGCAAAATTGTATCCAGCATTGTCATTGTTATAACGAGAGTGCCCATTGTTCGCGTCAGTGGTTGGCTTATCATTTAATTAAAACATTCTACAGAAAATGCATCGCTAACGAACATTGAAAGGGAAAAAAAACATATTCTCCCTGCATTAATATTATCTTTTTTTTTCATCATTTTTTTAATCCATAGATTACTATTGAACCCGAGATGGATACGTTGTATTGGTGTAAAATTCTAAAAGCGCCAGTTTTGCAAGACAAACATCATATTATCGGCTATGAAGCACTTCTTACAAAAGAAAGGTATTTAAACCATAAGGAAAAATATTCACATTACGAAAGAGAGAAAAAATGGATTTTAACGTTTTTTGTTTTTCATTAAATTTGCTTAGCCAAACGAATAAGCCGCTGGTTCATCATATGACACTATTTGAGTGTTCAACATCAGCTTATCCCGGTTCTGATCCAGTATCATGGGATATTTGGGTGAAGAGCAGCGGAGCAGTTTGTAATAGTAATTTGTTAACACCAAGAGATTGGGATGCCTGTATAACACCCGTTGCTGTTTGGACCATTAGCTCAACAGGTAAATGATCGATTGAAACCAAATCAATAACATCAAATATCAGTGAAGTAGCTTATTTCATAAAATTATACAATTATTATTTCTTTTTAATTAAAAAAATAACTTTTCATTCTCAAAATTCAAAATTTTCCAGGTCAATATTTACCACATCATGTTGGAATTCCGATTGGCGGTCGAAATGGTCCAAAATATTATATGCTAGAAATTCACTATGATAACCCAAAAGCCAAACGCGGTAAGTATTTTCACGCTATAATAATTCTGTCTAGCAGAGAAAAAAAAAGCAACTGCATATTTTATGAAAAAATTGTCTCTTATTTTCAGTAATTGACCATTCTGGCTTTCGAATTCACTACACCAGACATCTTCGTAAAGAAGACGGTGGCATGTTGATATCTGGTGTTTCAGTATCTGATACTCAATTGATTCCACCGCAGCAACAGCTCTATCGAAATGTTGGCATTTGTGGTCCATCGTGTACCTCGTCGGTAATTATCCTTGTTCTCTTATATTGGCATTAGCTCAACAAAATTGCGTCCGTTCAATGAATTGTTCTAAAACTGATGCACCAACGTTCGTTCTTATTCTCGTTCTCATTGCGTAGATATTTCCCGAGACTGGAATCAACATAATATCAGCGACACTTCATTCACATGTGGCCGGACGCAAAATGAAATTACGGCATGTACGTAACGGCGTTGAATTGGATCGCATCATTGAAGATGACACTTATGACTTCAATTATCAACAAGTGCGCCAATTAGAAAATGAAACGACCGTATTGCCGGGTGACTATCTAATTACGGACTGTGCTTATGAGGTAGGTGGTTCATTTGAATTTCAATGTTGCATCGCTTCGAAGGCTTCGAAAGCAAATTCACGAACACTTTGTATCACAATTAAATATCGATTCGAGTGTCTGCTTTTGCTTTGAATGATGTCAATCTTTTTGATTTTGTTAATTTTCTTTTTTTTTTTCTTCTTCGTATCTGTTTCATTGTTGCGTAAAGACATTGAATCGAAAACGGCCCACATTTGGCGGTTATTCAACGAAGCAAGAAATGTGTTTATCGTTCATCACCTATTATCCAAAAATCGATTTGGCTGGATGCTACAGCATGACACCGGTAAAAGAATTCTTTGAAATATTCGGCGTTTATGAATTTAACTCGATGAACATGACTGATGTGGAAAATCTGTTCCTCTATAATGGGTACGGTTTTGTTGATATTTCTCTGCATTTTTCTTTTACAAGAATTTTGTTGTTGTTGTTGTTGTTGTTGTTGTTGTTGTTGTTGTTGTTGTTGTTTTGTGTTTATCTTCCTCTAACATCTATTTTTGGAATCGCGTCTCTTTAGAAATGCTCTTGATTTATTACCGACAACGGTTTTCCCAAACTTTCCACCGGGTGGTCATATCGACGATGAAAACAATCAGAGAGCCATTGAAGCTCTGAAAAACGCCAAAGAATACACCATTGTTAATGAAGAGGATGCTCTACAAAAGGAATCAATTTTAAGTGAGTGTAAACGGATGCTCATCTCGAATGACATTACACATTAAATGGAAGCACAATAGAAATTAATTTATATTAATCGAGACAACAACATATCAATTGTTGATGTCTGAACGGAAAATATGAAATGTCATTGTTTTGATGCATGCTTATATTCATCATATTTTGAGTTGATTTATTGATATATGTGGTAAATAACGTTCGGTGCTTTTTTGGTGTGTGTGTGTGTGTTGGCATTTTCATTTTTATTTCACAGACAAACTCATCATATCAGATCCATCGGAGCTCCATGATCGATCATTCATGGCTCATTTAAATCAGTTACCGTGGACGGCCCCATTATTTACCCGAAAAGTTGAACAAACCGTTTTGACCGGAAAACATATGACATTTTGTCGAGTGTCCAATGAAAGTGTTTCAGTGGTATGTTCGAATCCAAATAGGGTTTTGTTTGACTTTCCGAATTTGACGAATTTGTTTTCTTTTTATTGAATTTGACCTTGCTTAGAACATCGCCATGTTTCAATACGATGCTTATTTTCAATTTTTGTTTTGTTTTGTTTTGTTTTCTATTATCAATAGGCGGCTGAAATCATCCGATATCCAAATTTTACGGCATTGGTAAAAGAAGCAAGTCATTGCCCATATCATTCTTTTATGGATAATCTGCAAGCAGCTCAAAGTATCGCCCACTCCAATCATATGCTTTCAAGGCTTATGGTTTTTACAACATTGACCATATCTACATTTGCAACGAGATTAATGCAACAGTTGTCAGAGCAACAACATTAAATACTCCGAAGCAAGGGGCCGTGTCCTGGATCCTGTGTATTGTATTTTCTTCAACCCAATCACAACCCGCAACCCGCACGCGCCTGCCTGCCTCCATCCAACCGTCGAAATTCACAACGTCGTACATTTTAAGTGGATGAGCACTTAACGTATGCAGTCATTTTGTTTAGGTTTTGTCTACGCTTTCTTTGCATATTTATTCTTTTGTATTATTGATTGATTCTGCTATTCACTGTCTGCCGTTGTTTTCTTCTATATTTTTTTTGCCACTTAAGCAGTAAATTCGTTCAATTCTTTCATACGTTTCTTTTTTTCTATTTTCATTTGTTTTGAAAGTGAAGAGACATTTATTCTTGTTTGACTGTCAAAACTAAATATGTTCGAGTTTCAATTCGATTTTCATCATCATCATCATCAAACCAAACATGTATGAATATGCAATTGAATATGTAGACAGGCCATTGGGGCCATGTCTCAAGTGAGAATATTTTTCTTTCACATTTGTGACATTCTTAGCGATTTTTCTTCATTTTTTTTTTTTAATTTATTGTACATGAATACCTTAACATTAAGCCCCTTTCTATTTATTTGTAGCTTAAATTCAATTCAAGGCATTATACATATAATACATGTGGGAGAGTTTATCTTATTTTCTCAATAAATACACTTGTCATGGATTTGTCGAAATCTTTTCGATAAATGCATTTGGTGAACTCATGAGTTCATTTTAGGTTATGACCTTTTATTCATTTTAATCTGATTTTCTATTTACTAGTATTCGGATTTAACCATCGCTTGTTTTATTTTAGTGCATTTTTAAATTCTGACCAATTTATTTTGTTTGGAGCACGCACGAGCTCATTGAAATTGTTCATGCAATTTAAATTGAAGCCAAATCTCTAAACACATACAATTGTCCCAATTATATTCTCGACATTTTTCAGGCATTTTCACAATGCCATGGAATTATGAATCTAGGCCAATTAGACCAAAAAAAAAAAAACAGGAAAAGAAAAAGGTCAGGATAAAAACACATAGCACACATTTCAACATTGAACAAAAAAGAAAAAAAACAAAACAACAACAAAAAATCGAACTCATTTTGCCCAAACAGTTTATGTATCCAAGATTTTAAGGAAATATAGAATTTATCGGAAGTTAATAACAATTGAATTAAATAGAGTTTTTAAGTAGAAATCTTCCAAAGATAGTAATAATTATCGAACATTAAGATAAGTAGAATTGAATAAACAAATGTATGATGCAAAGAATAATAATGCAAACTAACTAGAACAATCAACATTTCTTTATTTGGTATCGAATCCAGAGATTAAAATTAATACCGAACCATTCATTTTATTTATTCTCATTCTGTTGAAACCATGAAGAACGTGAATAATTTAAGCACTTATGTTATGGATTTAGCATTTCTATAAATATATTAAACAAAAAAAAAATTGTAAAACAGTCGAGTGCTGATATTTTCTCAAAAAGACAATCCCATGTTATCCATACCATTGAAAAATTATGTTGACAAATTGAAATACTGCAGAAAAGCCGGTGAATATTGTGAAGTCCAATAAATAAACTTTCTACTCTGCGAGAAATTCTGTCACAAAAGAAAGTAAAATTTAAATGGTGAATATTTGCTATCTTTTCATCGATTAAAGTATGCAGTGGCTATTCTGTATATCAGTTTTTGACTGTTTAATCGAACTTGATGTAAGATTTGTAATTTATAATTATTGAAATGAAAATAAAATCAATTGATTTTAAATACCACAAAATTCCATGTTTTTTTAAATCTTTTTCCTCGATAATGTGAATAGATTTCTTTTTATGCAAACAATTATTTCAGGAATAATAAGACGTTATTGAATTCATTCAAATTCAAAACTTAAGATGAATCGGGCTGATTCGAAAATTGTCGTCTTTTTTGTATGCCACGCATTCGAAATGGCGATTTGTTCACTTTATTTTTATTTACTGTGTGTCAACATCTCGCTTACGTCTGATGCGATCACAGTAAGTATACCTAGATGCAGACGCCTTTTCTCAATCGCTATTTTTTATTTAAAATTCCATGATTTGAACTAAAGATTCTGGAATGATTTTCCGCTTCTCTAATGCTAGCCCAGAAATTATGTCTCTAGTTGAAAAGATAAGGTTGATTTGACCTTTTTTGGAAGTTCACAAACGGTCAGTGCAGATCAATAGGCTGCATATGCAAGAAAGATGGATAATGAGTTGGCTATTGTATCTGTACACGTCACAGACAAATGCAACAATATTGCACCGATTTTTTCGGAATATTACTATGTATATCGATTCATATGTGCACATACACATATGTGTGTTCGTACAAAAATGCACAACGCACATACGTATATGTATGGTTAATACAGTGTAATAAGGCCTTTACGTGTGATTTTTTGAATTTCGAAAGCTTTCGAAGTGAGCGAAGCTTTAACGGTTTTCGTTTTAAAACATAAAAACGGGGTTTTCAAAGAAAAACCTATCAAATGTGCATGGTTCATGGCTTCACTTAATTTCGTCATAAAGTTGGAATATTCAATGAGCTCACTCTTTGAACGAAAAAAAAACTGAATATTAGAGAATGATTGGGTTGCAAATTGAGAAAAAGTTACCTGAAAACTATTTTCGCGAAAAGTTTCAAAATGGCAACAAAGTGATTTTCTATGCAAATTAAATGAATAAATTGAATTTTATTCAAACATTTTGGATTTGTATTTTTCATGCAATTCCTTCAACTTTGGTTGAAATTCACTGTTTTTCAAGCTGTGTATGAGTAAATCGAATCCTTTTTTTCCTCTGAATGGTGTCAAATTATGATAAATCATTTCAAGTATGCAAATCAGTATATGTAAACCTAAACAAACATGTATTGTTACGTGAATCCTTAAAATCATTTTTTATAAGGTTCTTAAAAAAATATATGTTTTTGCGTCGCAAAGACAAAAATGGTCGTATCCATGAAAGGGGTGATCTGAGAAAGGAGTGATAAAATTGATGCATAGCTTTATATTGTTCGTATGAAAAATTGACACATTAGGGATGTGCTCAATGTGAATAGGCTAAACAAAATGTTCATTGCTGAATTCAATTTAACTCATCGAATGTATCGATGTAATAAATTTTTCATAGCACTGAAAACAATTTTTAAGTGCATATTCAGAGTGCGCAATTTGTTACAAGACAGGCATAAACATACCCAACGGGCTATCAATGAAACAAAAAAGAAAGACTGTGCCAAAAAGCAAGACAATATGAACAAAAACCTTACTCACATTGAATCGGACAATGAACAATTTTACGATCAAGACTTCATTAAACAGCATAAAAATTGCACACTTCCAAACCCAAGACAAAATAGCTATTGACAGTTGGTCACAGACGACAAACAGATTTTATATGTATTAATCATAAAAAGCTGTCAATGGATGAAATTCCCTATAATTTGAATTAACTGTGATTTCTTCAGCTAGACTTAATGCGAATTTTTACAAGCTACCCCATCAAAATGGGTTTCCATATTATAATCTAATATACACTATTATTTGCTTGAGCATGAACAAATGTACATTTGATCTTCGGACGAAGATCAGGAGTAACATTCGTGATGCATTGAAATGATGCGATGCTTTAAGTATAAATAATATTCAGTCTTTCGACTTGAACGAATTCACACGGATTTCAATTTTCCCAAAATAGATGTCGAATATTGTGTTTGGCATAGCCGTACACGTACACATATCGAATCGTCGAGCATCCCTTTTGAGTAACAGTTTCACACGATACCTAAACGAATATAAAACAAAACACACACAAAAAAAACAACAATACAAGGAATGAGAAAAAGAACTGTTTCGGATTTTCATTCCCTTTTTTTTCGTTTGTCATTCGTACATTTTCAAATCAACTTACCCTTTGCCACTTGTTTTGTAGCTAACTCTATAGCGACAAATTTGTGTCGACGAATGACGGAAGTATTTATTTAATGGGTTTCGTTTATTTTTTTTGTTTGCCTGTTCCTCAATTCGAATAAAAGATAGAGAAGAAAACAAAAAAAAACATCGTCTTTTCCCCTGTTGAAATGTTGTTCCGTTCGGAAGGAGTTGAGATAAAACAACTGAACGTATTAAGAGTGTTTTTTTGTTGTTGTTGTTGTTCAGCGATTGGCAATCCGTATTCTTCAGACAGATTACCAGACGCACTGACCGCAACGAACCTTTTTTGATACAGAGAAGGAGTGGTCTTTTTTTTACTCTTTCTATTTGTAATGCAAAGTTTTTGTAGAAACTAAAAATTTAGGTACTGGATGTCATCCAGTCGATGAATAAATTCACATGCAACACAATTCCTGTCACAATAATGGACAAAGAAAATCTGTCATTAAGATAGCATTGACCATGGGACTCAACTTGGGTAGTTTTAACAATTGTTTTTTCGATTTTTTTATTTCTATTAACAATGATCGTCCAAACAGCATCTGGACATTAGACGCATCTTAATTGAAAGAATTATGTGTTGAATATGCTAGTTGATGGAATCAACTTGATACTACCGTTATTATGCAATCAAATCCATGTTTACTAATTCACTTTCAATAACAATGATCCTCGATAAAAAAAAAAGGAGTAGAAAATGTAAAACAAAAATCTATTAACAATGAAAACCCGTAATGATTAGATGTGACCATCAATGGGTTTAGACCAGACGGGATGCAGTTAAAATGTCAAGTTAATATTAAAAGGAGTTTCAACGCATTTTTTTCTACGGTTTTATACATATACACGAAATATGGTGTCAATGTATTGTAGTTCTTGACTCCTCTGCTTCATTTTCATTCATTTCAAGCAATTACATATTTTTTTTCCACGAAAAATCATTTGATTGTGTTTTATGTGTGGTCAAATGATGCTAGTTTACATCGCATTTCAACTTTTACTTTTTACTGTTACATTCGATGCAAGGAATTTAAAACAGAAAAAAAACGCAAACGATCTTACCAAAGAAAACCGCAATCTGTTCCAATTGCTTTGTTCATGTTGAGACCTCACAAATGAATGGCATTGCTAGTTGATTCCTTTTGTTTAGCATCTACAATAGCATCTGAAAGCGATAAAAGGGAATTCAATACACAATACGGAATCGAAATAATAGCCTGAAGTGAGTGGAATGCGTATGTTTTTTTTTTAACTTCACGCAATGGCAATACGCAGTGATAAAACATTTGGTTAGGACATTATTTTCTTGTGTTGTGTTTTTCTGGGGTATGATCTGATTGGCCATTGATTTTATTCTTTTGTCATTTGGAATTCAACAGTTATTGATTGTTCACCTAATTCGTCTCGAGTGTTGGACACTTGATTGAAGGCATAACATATGTAAATTTGTCCAATTCAACCATTTTCAATGCGACAATATATTGAAAAAACAAAAACTGGATATGCTTTTCATATGCAAGTTTAGTGTGACACATTTCTTAAAAAAAAAAAAAAAAAAAAAACAAAACATGGAATTGAAATTGCACCGAGGCTACGCAAAATAAATGAATTATACATCCATTGTCTTGCATTTGTTCATTTCCTGTCTGAATTATCCCTTCATAATAAAAGTATATATATGAATTTTTACAATGCACGCCCTGTGTAAAGCTGGGCTTTATAGAGCAGATTTACAACTATCTACTCTTTTAACCGAAATTCTTGAACGACTTTTGTAATTGAAACGTTTGTTCGTGTATTCGGGGAAACCAAAGTGAAAAAAAAAGACTCAAAAAATTACATTGAGACGATGTATCTAGGTCCGTTTCAGTCGACTTAAGAAGCGTTTCATTCCCTCCGTTCTATGCATTCACATTCATTTTTGTTGTTGTTATTGTTGTTATTGTTCACATTTCTTCCTCTAATTATTCACAGCGAATATTTTCTGCTCCGGTCCTTGATCATTTTAATTTTTGTTTTCGTTTCTTGTTTTTTTTTTTTTTTTTTTTTGACGAGAATCACTCGAGTGTAAATGCATTCAACTTGAAAAATCATCAATGTGTAACCAAAATGCAACGTCCAAGCACATAAATGCTAACCGAAATGATTTAATATGTTGAAGATTTTGACAGGTGAACTGAGAAAAAAAATGGAAAAGAACGAAAAATGAAATGTTATTTTAAGTTCATTTTTCACGAGAAACGACGACCAAAATTTTTGAATGTAGCAATAGCAGTGCTGAAGAGTTAAAAAATCTCTTTGGTCAATTCAATGCATTAATCTAATGTATTAAATGATGTCAATGAGATTTTCAATCACTATATTATTTATTGTCCTTTGATTCGGGTAAATTTATTCCTCGAGGTTTTTGAATAGCAACCAAACTACAATGTAACGGAAAATTTCCAATCCGCCAACGCGACTGAATTTTATTTCTCAAGAAATCGATTAAAAAACCTCAGAAAATCGAGATTTCAAAAAAAAAAACGAAATCAATTTAAAACCTCAGAAATGGAACACCACCTGCTCAAGTGAGTTCGGTTTTTCTTTCCCCCAGTAACGAATCAGTTTATTGGTGTGCAATTGATTATCGAAACCAAATTCTAAAAAGGTAGCAAATTGAAAAACAAAAAATACCGGGAAAAAAATAGAACTACTTCGAAGTGATTCTTATGATTGTACATGAGAATTTCATGATGAAATCGAAAGCCGGGGGGGAAAAATGTGAAAAAAATACACACAAACTTCAGCCGAAAAGTTATTTTTAATAATTAAATTGACGATTCTCCCTTGGCGCATAAATTATGTTTATGTGTGAGAATTTCACAGGCCGTTTCGGTTTATGAGAAATAGACATGCGTTTGGTCTCCCTATTTTAACTTTGCATCCCTCGATCAAGACCCATCGCAACACAGCCAATAGTTTAAAAAAAAATAAAAGAGAAGCAAGTACTACAATTAGGAAACTTCCGACTTTCCGAATGGAAATTAGTAAAGGCGTGGAAACGGAATTGAAAGAAAAAAAGCCGAACGCTCGGTTGATAAATGCCAGACTCTTCACCAATTTTATTTATTCACCCATTATTTATTATTGTTTTTTTTTTTTTTTGCAATTGCTTATTTAAGTTGCATTCAATAAAAGGTGGTTACTTGGAATGGAAAACCGCACAACAAAAGGTTGCACACTTAACATGTCCTTGACATAACATTATAACTATACGTATAATGAGCCCATATTGATACGGCCAAACAAACAAACAAACCAAAAAAAAAAACACACGTTGTTTATTATTTGCAGAAATCAAAACCATAATCTGATCACACCATCCAAAAAAAAAACTTAACCAAAATGAAATTCCATGAAAACGTCATTTGTGGCGAAAATAAATAACATTCATAATAATTTGCAGTCCTTGACCAAGTAGCACATATTATAACCAATTGCCAATTTATTTATTGTAGATCGTAACAGATTTTCAGTGTGTGTACACGTATTTTTTTGTTGGGTGTGTTAAGCGTCTGGGTGTGGAGAGAACATCCTTTGTGCGAGAGAGTTAAGGCTTGTTGCTAGCCGCAATCATGTCTTAATGCCAACATGGCAATCCATTGAAATGAAGATTATTTTAACGAACGCACAGTGGAGAATACGTCACCACAAAATCCTTGTGTTAAAATTTCCAGCAAATTGGCGATCATACGCCATTTCAATAAAAATTGAAATCTGTTTTCTTTCTTTCGGCTGAAGCTAATCCTTTCAAAGAGACATCCCAGACATTCAACATCGAACCGTTAAAGGTTGTTGCTTGAAATTGGGATTGCGAACGTGTGAATAAACGAAAGCAGCAGCAAAAAAAAACAAAGAAAAAAAAACAAAAATGATCAACTCAAGTGAATGCTCAACATGTGAGAAAAATGGTAACAAATCGAAAAACGACACCTGTTATCGACAGTGGTCACACAAATCGATCTGCGATGGATTCTTTTTGCTCTTTGTTTTCTTTTACATTTCAGCTCTTTATCAGATATTTTTCATGGCGTGTCTACTGTCCACAAACAAACACACACACAAAAAAATCGTATTATTCAAAAATCAAGGGCTTTTGTTATAATTTTTTGTTTTCTTCCCTGTAGCCCATTGAATGTGTTGAACAAAGATCCCAATTTTAAATGACATTTTGAAAACCTTTAGGCCTAACCAAATTATAGTTTTTCCCATATTTTATTTGATTTTTTTTTTTTTTTTTTTTTTTTTTTTCAATTTGCCAAATGATTTAAGAACGATCGAGGCATCGTGGTGTTTCCAACATTTGAGAAATAACCAATATTAAAATGAGGATCTTCATAAAGAAAATTGCCAGTAAATGCTTTTGAAAGCTTGAAAACAATTTGCCATTTTCATTGAATCGATTGCGGCTTTAGCTCATTCAAAACAAACACCATAAATACTTCCAGTAGATTGGCTTGAAGTTGGGTTAAACACAGAAAAAAAAGTGCGTGAAAATCAAAAAGTGAAGAGATTCTGTTTGAGCCATTCCCTTTCAGCGGCATTGTACAAAGAAGCATATCTGTAATTAAGTAGTGGCCAAAATGAAGTGGCTGCTGATCGAAGCTAATACGCACCATTCCTTCGTACAGAGTACACACACACACACATACACCCAAGGTATATATTGCACATAAAAGATTTCTCAATTCTACTGAAATGCGAAACCGAAGAAGACAGTCCATATTCTTGGTTCGGCAATGCATTCACATTCTATGGCGATGAGATAAAAAAAAATACTCTTACAATAGCAATTATATAGTATTTTACTACCCAAAACGAATTATAAAAGAAGATTTAAAGAAAGAAAAAAAAGCAACAACAGCAGCAACAACAAAAATACGGTATGCATACGGAACGATAGCAAGCCCATCATTCATCGGGTGTGTGTAGTATAATTTGGTAGTTGATTCGGCACAGAATCAAAATAACACGACACAGTATAGCACCAGAGAAATGTGAGCTCGAATATTTATATAAATGAAGCTGAAGGAAAAATGAATAACACACGCATATTTTCCTCTTCTACTTCATTCCGATGAGTACTCGCACACATATCGTGCGAACAAAATATAAAAATTGAATCGGGAAAAAATTCCCATGCTCTATAAACGAAAAAAAAAATTCACACATACCAAAAAAAAAGCCGCAGCCAAAACTAAGCCAAGTGAGGAGAAATGCAATGGAAAGATGATGATGACGGGAATCGACGATCGACGATAGAGAAGAACGAGAAGGAGGGCAAACATGAAGCATTGAGGCAAGGAACGTACGAGTACACACGACCGAAAAACCAGCACACTCAATGTGGAAGCCACGGTTCCCATACACAGGCTCTGGTGTGTGCTGCCTTTTGACGGTCAATTTTTCTCTTCGCTCTTTTGTGTATCGGCGCGCATACTTATAGACTCGCACGCATACGCATTCGAACGCCGTTTCATCCTTATTCCCTGTTTCTCAATCTCTTCTTTATGGGTTGCTAGTTGCTGTGTGTATTTTCTTGCCGTTCGTCGATCTCTCTCTCTCTCTGTCTCTTTCTCTCTCTCTCCCTCTGGTGTTCACTATGATTGAGCTGCCGTTACCATTGCTTTTGCTGTTGCTGTTGCTGTTGCTGTTGCTGCTGCTACTGCTGTTGTTTTATTCTTTGGAAATTTATTCACTTCGTGAATAGCTTGTGCATGCGATTTGATGCATATTATGTGAACATAATTCCGTTGTGTATATGCATTCAGAGTGCCGAATTCATTTGGGGAGAAAAAAAAAAACAACACACAACATTGAAAATTTCGTGTGTATTTTTTGACTGAATTGTGTGTTTGTGTGTGAAAATGAGTGCGCATAAGAAGCCGGGCGCATACGAATAGATATAGATACAGGCACACGGCCCAATGATCGGGAGTTTGAAAAATATGTTTTGTTATTCCTTTTTCGTTGCCTATTCGGAGTGTGTGAATTTCATAACATCGAAAAATGTTATGAGAGAGAGATAGCGAAGCGATCGGAAAAAAGGTAATGGGAATGGGAAAAAAAGGCTTTTTGCTTTGCTTTTACACACAGGTAATTGGTTTTTTTTCGACAGAAACAACCAAAAAATAGTCTAATTTCTCAATTCAATCAGATATTCAGCGTGTTTGTGTTGATTCTGTTGCAATACATTGATTTTATCACATTTTTTTGTGGGTTTCTTTTCTTAGCTCACGGATTTCAAGCTACCAAATTATGTTTTTCGAAACGAAATTTTCTTGAGAAATTATCTGAAAAGTTGTGGTAAAATCAAAATGTATCGTTCATTTCAGATCCCTTTTTAATTTGAAATTTTTACACTAAATCGGATGCATTCTGTTTTTTTTTTTTTGATGAATCACTGTATGCATTTGCCCATGTCCATTCTATTGCGATTTCTCAAATCCATTTGGAAGATTTCTTTTCAGTAAACTATCACCACTTTTTCATTATCTCATGCCTCTTCCGACATTGAGATGGCAACATATTTGAAAAGCATTTTTCGCTTGATGCCACTTTGAAAATTGTTCATGGCAAAAACCAAAATGCACACCGTTTTTCCCACACACTTGAAGTACAAATCAAAGAGAGAGATAGAGAAAGAAAGAAAGAATGAACAATATGAACCAATCATAATTATTGGTTTTCTGATTTCTTTTTGTGCTGACGTTGCCGGAATTCAGAGGGGTTCAATTGGTCGAATGGATTCAAATAGTCGAAGCTAATCGAACACTTTATGGGAATAAACAAATGAAAGCGGCTCTGTTAGTTTATTGAAAAAAGAAAACAACAACAACAACAAATGTTCTCCGATTTTATGGTTAATACCCCATAGAACCCATTGAACCTACATGGACACTGCATAAAGAACACTTCGTTAAACTTTTTTTTTGGTGTAAAGTCTGAAATGTTAATGGAATATTTTCGAATATTTTATGTTGTGTTAGAACCCAAGAACATAAGAAAACTGTGATTGAAAGATCACACATGAAAGGACCCAATTGAATCGTATAACTTCGCTCTTTCGTCCTATTCGAATGACACATTTCAATATTTTTGTAAAAAATGTCGTGAATTCCAATTCAATGAGAATAAATATCACCGGTGAAAAAATTGAACGGAAAAACTGTCGTTTTCTCATTAAATCAAAGTAATGTTTAGTTTGAAATGATTTTTTGTTGGCCTAAAATTCATCCAAAAGATCAATTCAAATTGAAAATTTATTTTTGACGTAATCCAATCTAAAGATGCATACATCAGAAAAAAGAAGTCATCGCTATCGAAATCAAATCGATCATTTGCTGTGTCTATAATTCAAAATCGAATCGTTATAATTATAATAATAAATAATAAATTAGCGTTCTTAAAAGAGTGGGTTTTGTATGTGTTTTTTTTTTAAGCGAAAAAAATGACCGATATTCCAAAGTGCTTGGGTTTTGGTTGTGCTCGAGCATTTGTTCGCCAAGATACCGGATCTAGATAGCCACTGCCGCGGAATGCAACTGAAAAGCGACAACAAAAAGCGTCTGTTCCAATTAAAGCATGTGGTAAATCTGCCGTCAAATCTGTGGACAGTTTTGTTGTTGTTGTTGTTGATCATTCTGCGCAAAAATCCTTTAACGGCAACTGCTTACGGATTTCGAATGTGTGTTCGAAAGCGTACCGCTAACGAATTCACATGTATTGAGTGTATTGAGTAGCGCATTTCATGCGCAATATTTTTTTTTTTTTCAAATTGAAATTTGAGCGAAAGCACATCGATCAAACGGCTTTGCTCCGTACAATTTTTCAGGTTCAACTGATCACATCTCATAACTTGATACATATATGAAAAAGAAAACAACAACATCGTTGATTATTTCCGTCGACACACAAATAAAACAACAACAACAAAATATATATAAAATAATAATAACGAGGAAACGGAATCGTTTGGCAATTTTATATATACGGGAGAATGGTTCTTGATGTAGTCGTGCCTTACAGCCAAAACCATACACGCTCACATGCGCCGTCATTTATAAGTCAATTCATCAAAAGGTACACATTAGGTTCAAAAAACAGTTCTCATGAGTTTTACCTTTTGGTTGTTTTTCCCATGAACAACCAAGCACGCACATACACATACACACACAAACAAACAAACAAACAAACAATCACACTCATACGGGGCTCACACAGCCATTCAACGAAGCCTAATCCTCCGAGTGCGTACGAATAAGTGCGACCGATCCGAAATAATATGTGTGAATCGTGTACTTGAATTGAGGATCATAGCGTTCTATATGTGTATACCTGAGAAGAGCGTTTTTCATTCGTGTGAAATGAGCACCCGAGAAAGCGGTATGCGGTACATTGAAGCGAATACACCAAGTGAACCGGCCCCGTCGCCTGAACACTACTAACAAACCATGATATTATTGTCGGTTTTTTCACATCGAGTGTCAGTTCATTTTGAGTGGTTGATGGTTGCGTTTCATCCTTAATACAAGCGACGCTGCTGCGATATCAATGTGCGCGAAAGCGATCGTCAATGCGACGGTTGTGTATTATTCTGTGTGTGGAGTTCTTTCTTTTTTGTTGTTGATTCGGTGTCCTACGGAATTTCGCGATAAATTTTATCCTTTGGACCATTGTGGATGACAAAATTGTTTTATTTTTAATAAATTAAAAAAACAAAAAATTTAAAAATTGATTTTTTTTTTTTAACGCAAACGTTGCTTGTTCAACATCTCAATAAGTTTACCGATTTTATTGTGACTTTCAATCAAAACAAAACATGTGAATATTGTTCAAGTGAAAACTGGTTGTTGGGAGGCTGTTATTGAAAATGTCATAATTTTTTTTAAAATAATAAACAAAAAGTGACACTTTGTGTAGAGAGAAATGAAGACTTTGATCCAGATAAAGCAATAACAACTGTTAAGATTCATTATTGGAATTTATATGTTAATATTAATTTGAATGGTGTAAAAGTGGTGATCGAGTGAGTTTCGAAAAGAACGAGAATTTAAAAAAAATGCCACCTGTACGAAATGGGCAATATGTAGATGATCGTACGACATCTTCAATGCATATCACACCAAATCACATGAACGAATCGAAATTATCGATGCATAATCATTTACCAATGCAGTCACCAAATGCAACAACGACGGTTGCTGCAGCAGCAGCAGCAGTGGCAAAACAAAGCAATCAATATGGATCGCCATCAATGCAACATCCATCTGGATCTCAGCAACCCATTCACCAAACACCTCTCACTAAGGCTGAACTTCGAAAGGTAAGCAATGCAAAAAACACATGACGTTCAAATTCTAATTGAAACGAAAAGGAGTCAAATCAGTAACATTAACATTTGAAAACGACAAAAACAACACATTTTAAACGATCAACTCAATTGACATATTTGCGTAGCAATATTGCAAACGATCAAGATTTGTCCGTTGTCAAAATGCTGACGAAATAAAAAAAAAAATTATAATGTGATTGACTATGTCAATGTGTCCTACGTCATTCAGACATTCAATTCATGTGGTGTGTTTTTTTTTACTGCTTTCTAAATAAAAATGAAACTCCAAAGTGCTTGGCGAATTAAAAGATTGGAGTCACATTCTATCTCTATCTCATCCTCGAATGAGAATGTAAATGTATACAATTTTTGAATGTATGATATACGAAAATTAAGGTGCCCATAACATAAGGAAATAATGAATTCCACTGAAATATCTGACAAAAGTCAAACTCATTTAAGTACATACAGTTGACATCGTATTTGATAGTACGTATCAGTAATTTTTTGGGTGCAAAAGAAAAAAACAGTTGTCATTATGCTATTTCTGATCCGAGACGATGTTTTTAGCTTTATCAACGCCGTGATTATTTACTGGAAATGATCACGGCTGATGATGGTTATTTCCCGATATGATCGTCGTGAATCAATTGTATTAATTAAAATTAATGACTTTTTGGGGTGCTACAATTGTCGATCCTATGCCAATGCAAATAATATTGTGTAAATCAATACGCTCGCTAGTCTGTTGATGACTATACAAATTGACATATTCTCTGTTGCATGTGTGCTTGTATCGTCCGTTTTTTCAAACGCAGTTTTTTTCTTTGTTTGTTTTTCGATTTGTTCGAATTGTTTTTTTTTTGTCTTTTTACGTTGAGTTTTGAAAATTTCATACAACATTTTGCGTTGAACTTTCTTTGCGTTCAAAATCGTCTACTCGAAATAAAAAAAAAAACTAAATTCACATTATGGTCTATCAGCTTCGTTAAGCCAGTAATTCTATCGCTGCTGTTCTCTATGTGCTGACGTACGTTCATGATTATTGTCGTTCTTATCAAATAAGATGTGAAAATTTGTGATTTTGGTCATTGAAACTTATCTCGAACGAACGAAAACAACAAAACGTGATGAATATATATATATATATATATGTATACATGTTATTTCGTGTAGCCGTCATTTTTTTTCTTTTTGTTAAATCGGCGCAGATTATTCCGAGTCAATTACTGTGTTTAAACTCATGCGCGTGCCCAACGATTTCAGTCACACGAACAACGTATTTCTAATATAAAAAAAACAACAACGAAGAAACAAAACAGAACCGACAAACGCCAATACTTGTGTGAATATATCACAAATACACAGCCGTTTTACGATAATTTGGTGCTGTGTGCGAAACCATGCAAATAGCATTTCGATTATCAACAATCAACAACAACAAAAAAGACGTTACAATTTTCGGCCGGATCATAGACAAGACGATTTTTTTTGGCGTTAGTCGTAGTTTTTTAGGTCTCTATAATCTTTTGCCGTACTATTTATGACGTCACCAGAAAGTGTTTCTCTTTCATGATAAATTTTTGGGCCTATTCAACACCGAAAAAAAAACACACACACACACACATCAAGTACATTCGATGGATCCAGTTTCATATAAGATTTCGGTCAAATCCGAATAAAAATCAAATAATTTCATGTAAATCACATTCCTGCTCAATACTTCCCGCATCGATGCATACATTGAATGCGTACGGCAAATTCAAGTCACAAGCACATCAATTAGAATAATTGCTGCGCTCATTTACAAACGCTTACTATTATAGATGCGCGCCTGAACACACCAGTTTGACCGTAGAGTGTGAAAAAAAAACAACAACATGGTAATGTTCATTTGAATGACATGCGCGCGACAGTAGCAAATAGGCGAAAGACAAAAAAAAAAATTACTGAAAACAGTGATGGACAAACACTTAAAATGAAATATCCACTAAATCCATGTGCTTGCCAGAAACATGCGTTATTCGCACACAAAGATTAGACCGATTTTTTTCGATGATCATTTTTTTCTTTTTGATTGGATAATTTACATTTTTTTTTTTTGAACAAGTACATTGACAACTTCCATGTAATAAATAGTTGTTCAGCGTTTGTGGCCCATCTCTACAGTTAAATTGATGCAAAATCACACATAACAGCCCGTATACATGTCATACACGCTTTAGCAGCGTTCGCGTGCGCTCGTGCGAAACGTTTCATCAATTATCAGTTTATTATTTACATTTTACTTTTCACTTTTCTTGTGCCCGCAACACACATTTTGGCAACACATCAATAAATCGCATACACAGTACATATTTTATTGGAATATGATTATATCTCGTTTTAGTCTATTTTACCAATTTATTTGAGCTTTGTACTGAAATTGTTCGAATGATGAATTCTTGAGATGATCAACTATTTAGCACACCTCAATATACTTTTGAAATGATTTATCTTCACAAAATCGGACATTGTGGGTAGATTTTTACACATACAAATAACGAAAATGTGCGATCATCTCCCAGATGATCAATCGGGGTATGGAATTTTCAATCGCATCTGATTCGAGTCAATCGAAACAGCTGTCACGAATCAGACTAATTGATTTAGTTTTTTTTTTTGTAATTTCGTAAGATCATGTTCATCGAGTCATAATTTGAGTGGAAAGTTGAGCCCATCAAAATGTTGCTGACAATTTGTCCCAAAAAATATCATAAGGGCCATTTACACCTCCCGTGAAAATGAAATGTCTCATTTTTGCCCAAAAAATCGTCGAAATGACATGTCATTCATAGAGATTATCGTAGATTTTAGATTATTTTATACTTTTTATCCTGAGACTCCCTTCAAATTTAGGTTCTTGGTGGGGTTTTTTAATTCCGTGATGATTGCATTATCAATTTTTGGGACTTTCATAATGTATAAAAGTATAAATCAATCTAAAATCTACGATTCCATCTAAGAATGTCCATGTCATTTCGACGATTATCTTGAACTTTTAGGCAAAACTAAGAAATTTCATTTTCATTTTCACGAAAGATGTATAAGAACCTTTAATTGGCAATTAATAAATTTTGATTAAACATGTCAAAAAATGTGTTTTAAAAGAGATGTTTTTTTTCTCTCGATAATTCGATTGAAACACCAATTGATGCGATTGCAAAATGAAAAGCCTGGGATCATTTTACAGTGTAAAATGTACACAGAAACCATATTTTGAATTCGTTACAGGATTGTTCATCCAGAACTCACACACACACACACACACCTATTTTTATCAAAATTCACCTCCATGTGAGTTGATTTTTCTCTACGGAATGAATAAAGACGCAAACAATAGCTTTTTGGTTCAGAATTATGCCCCAAAATTGGATTCATTTCTATGTGAAATAGATAAGCCGGAAATGTGCTTCTGATAAATGAACACAAATCATTTGCATAAATAATAACTTGGACTGTATTTTATTTGATTGCAGAGTAACAAGCCGATAATGGAAAAAAAGCGTCGTGCAAGAATCAATCACTGTCTCAACGAATTGAAAACGTTAATTTTGGAAGCAATGAAAAAAGATGTAAGTATCAAAACAACAAATCGAAAAGAAACAAACACTTCAAATCCTTACTCGTTTTGGGTATTTTTTTGATCACTTCAATTTTGGCATAATTTTTACTCCTCAAATCACGATTGTGCACTTAATAAAGCATTTTTGTTTTCGGAAGAATTACCGATTGTTGGTGCATTTTATTCTCTTTTTTTTTATTCTTTCCAAACGATTTAAGAACAAATGCGCACGATAAAAGTGTTTTGTTTGTGTATGTAATGTAGTTAATGTATTTGTATGGTTGCTTGAGCTGCGTGAGATCGTAACGCCATCAAATCGATTATTGATTACTTATTCCCACGCTTTCGATCTCGACGGAAAGACGAAAGGAAGCGAAACCAAAGAAAAAAAAAAATTAAGTGCAACTTCGGGTCTACCCATACACATGCAGTACACGATTTCAATGCGAAGATCAATGTGTTTGGTATGCGGCGGTACTCGGCATTTGTATGATCAACGCAATGAAAGGAAAAAAAATGATAACATGATTATAGCTGTAGCCGTTTTTATTCTTAACGCAATCTTTGTGCATTTACTTTATTTTTTTTTTTAAATCGACTCGTTCACTCTTTTCATTCGCTTTATCTAAATTTTGACCGTTTTGTTATCTGTTTTTTTGTTTTCATTTTATTTTATAGCCGGCACGCCATACTAAATTAGAGAAGGCTGATATTCTTGAAATGACTGTAAAATATTTGCAAACCATGCAACGTAACCAAATCAATGCGGCCAATGTTTCGCCGAGCGATCCAACGGTTTTATATAAATTTAAGGCTGGATTTTCCGATTGCACAAATGAAGTGAATCGCTATATAAATCAAATTGATGGCGTTGATGCGACCGTTAAACAACGTTTAATGGGCCATTTGAATAATTGTGTCACTGGAATACAACAAGTATCATCACCGTACAATTCATTGGGCAACTCCAGTAGTTCAAGTGAGTCAAGTTCATGTGCATCGGTTTGTTTTTTTTTTATTTCATAGAATTTTGTTTTGTATTTTGGTTGAAATGCTCGAAAATTGAATCGAATGAACTTGCAAAATTGCCAATTTTTTGTTTGAGTGTTTTTTGTTGTTTATTAATCACATGTATCTAATCTTATCTATTGCTTGTTCTTCTCAATAGACTACTCATACAGATCGGGGAATTTCAATAACAGTCCAGATTTATTCGGTAACACATCGAGCAGCAATGGAACGAGCTCATTATACCAGCAACTGCCATTAAATCTTCCAGCATCACAAGAGATTAATAATAATAGTCGTATTCAAATGGGCGGTGTTCAATTTATTCCATCCCGTTTGCCATCCGGTGAATTTGCCCTTGTGATGCCAAACAGTGGAAGTAGCACATCAGAACAATGGAAACCATACTATCCCGTTGAGTCGTTGGCTCTGCGCCAAAGTGCATTAGATTTGAATGAAACATTACCACGTAGTGCATTTAGCAATGTCACAAAATCAGCTCAACATATGGACACAAGTCCGTTGAGCCCAGCATCATCAATGTCCAGCAATGATGATTCGTCATCAATGAATCAAACCGATTTGCAAACATCCGTTGATACATCAAGTCCGCAACGTACACCACAAAAATGTTTAAGCGCATTCCCAACACCGCCAAGTGGTGGTTCAATTTCAATGATTCCAACCACGCATTCCAGTCAATTACAAAATTCAACGATAACATCAGCAACAACGCTACAGCAGCCGCATGTCACCTCAACAACGGAACAATCAACATTAAAAATACGTCCACTGTCATTAGAATTGACAATGAAAGAAAGTGACAAAGAGAATACGAGCGATTATCAATGTGCCGTAAATAAACGGCCATACGCAAGCCAATCGCCGGCAAATAAGAATGATGATGAAACTGAACCACTGTTAAAAATCACCAAATCCGAGCCCAAAGACAGCTCTATCAATTCAGATGAATCAATAAATGACGATCCGTCTGAACCATGTACGGGCGATATGTGGCGTCCGTGGTGAAACAAAATAATATCACATTTATTCACGTGCTATCATCGCATTTTTATTTCATGTTTATTTCAGTTTTTGTACTTGATTTTGATAACTTATCGCGTTTCCCATTCAATGTTTTTTTTTTTGGTAATTTTCTTATTTTAAGGAGAGAAATTTTTGTACTCGGATTTTTCGAGTGAGAATTTGATTTTGTCGAGCCATTTTAATTTCAAGCACATTTTTTTGTCGTCGTCGTCTTTTTTTTATTGTATTTTTTAATGAAATGTTATCATTATAATTCTGTGATTTCTCTGATATTAAGTGCCTAAATAAAAATTTAAGTAAAAGTCAATTTGTGGATTGGTTCTCTTGGTGCAATTTTGTTTCATTTTTTTTTTCGGTTTCAGAAAACGTTGGAATTTGGTATGTTTGAAATTTTAGTTCGAATGGAAACATTTGAAAGGTTTGTTCGGGTTTTTTTTTAGGAAAAAAGCACAATTCAAAAGCTTTTTCGAAATGGAAAAAGTTTCGAAAGTCTAATACATTAAACAGTCACGATTTTTTTTGTTGACAGATAAGATACATTGAAATTGACAAATTATGTCCGGTGCGTTCGATGAATATATACATATTCTAGACAAATGTAAGATTTCAAACAAAATAGAAACACGAATTGTGTGTTTTGTGTGTGTGACATTTTTTTTTAAAAGAGCGTATTGACATTTCGTTGCAATCGTTTACGTTGTGATTTCGATGAGGTCAGCTCGAATTTGGTGATCTCTTGCACGACACAAATTGAATTAATTCATTTCAAAGAATGGTAAATAAATTATTATTTTCCGAGTTGTTAATTTTGAGTGGCATTTATACAAACGCTTTCATTCTTAAATCTATTAATAAGTCGTATTTACAGAAGAAACTATAATAAGATAAATCAGCTGATTTGTGAAGCGAAAGTGAATAATTTGTGTAAACATTCAATACAAAATGTCCGGCAGCCGGTTTTGAATCATTTTATAAATTTCCGTGAATGTAAATTATTAAATAAAACACGATTCTAACAAAAATTTCAAACAAAAATGTATCGATTCATTGGTGATTCTTATCGATAATGGAAATATATTGTTGGTTGATGTGTGTGTGTGTGTGTCATTAGACAAGTAATTCCACTACTAATCCCATATCCAAAGTATTAATATCATGCAGGATGGTTTGATAGCCATGGCACAAAACGCCAAATAACAAGAAAAGAGAGAAAAAAAAACGGCAATCACTTTCAACTCGCCAACCAAACGATTACTTGATTCAGTCAATAATTGTAAGTGAACAAGAAAGCAAGCGAACATTTTTACCATAAACACGCATACAACACCACATGTCTGTCCAAAATTACATATGAACATAAAAAAAAGGTTTGTTGTTGTTTGTTTTGTTATGAATCTCTTGTGTTATTGTTGTTTTGCTTGATTTTGTGTTCGGCTTCAATTACAGTTGATTTGGTTGTTTTACGGTTAAAACGTACACAGAGTTTCTGTTGCAATTTGATAGTTCCTTGTGGGAATATTTAAACTGTTGATTATGAATCCGGTTCAACTTTGGCCCAATCAAACAATGTGCATCGGTTGACTTTATAAATAAAATGTGAATGTGTCGTTGTCTGCGTGTGTGTGTCGTTGTCACGGGCTCTATAAAATATATGTTATACATTTGGATTTTGTTGTATTTCGTCTACTAATCAAATTTAATTGAATCGAATAGCTTAACCGTATGGATTGTGATACCGATTTTGGTATGTACAAAGTGTGTAAATTGATGAGATAAAAACCAACCATCACAAAAATCACCAATTGTTCCAAGCATTTAAAATCGGACGTAAATTGTGAATGGCATCGACCCTTACGTTGTACCATGTGCTGATGAACCGTTAGAATTTGAAATAGTTTTTGTGAATACGAAAAAAAAACGAACATGATTATCACTTGAATTATTTTGACAATAGTGCACAAAATCAGATAGTAATTGTTTGTCGCCTGGTCTGGTTTGGCCAAAAATAGAAGCAAAGTATTTCGGTTGTGTCTCCATTGTCCGCTGTCAACGGATTTTTTTTTTCTTGTTCGTGACGAATAAATCATTTTAATTTGGACGGCCTCGTTCTAGGGAGTGAACATCAAATGATATAAAAAAACAAAAATTGGATTTGTGCTGTCATTTGCTGTTTGCTCCACATTTCACCAGCTCAGTCTTGTTGATCAATTCTCTCAATTCAACAGCAAAAGCCAACATCCTCATCGACTTGTTTACATTGCAAGATTGTTGTGTTCCGTAAGTGGTGTGTTTCTATCGTGTTAAAGAATTCTGTGCTGTGAAAGTGAAAATTCAAATGAAATGTGAGCACGAAACCAAAAATGAATTCCCAACGACACATTTTATTTGTTTGTTTGTTTAAATTGCAAAAACCTGCAAAGTAGCCGCCAATATATTGAATGGGGGTTTGCGTGAGCTTGAATATCTCATGATGATAAATCAGACAGACTGGCAAATCACATATATCAACATATTCATTATGGTTTCTGTTTGAAAAAACCGAAAAATTCCAAACAATTGATGTTGTGTTAATGTACATTGTACCATTCCGTTTGCATTGAGTGGCTAATATATGCAAATCCCATGATCATGGTCAATGGATTTTGTATGTAAATTGATTGCATTCTGTAAAATTTATTGCCACTTTCGCAGAAATTGCACTGTACAGATGCCAGCGATGCACAGATGAATCGAATGCATTTTCACTTTTGTCCAAAGAAATAGCCGTATTCACTTTTACTCTAGCCTAGCATGTCATTTTACAATTTCAAACGGGCAACAACAACAACAACAACAACAACAACAAACGACAACGAATCGAATCCACATCGCTTGCAAGATTAACTATAGATATTGTGAATATATGAATACACAATATTCATTCGGGGAGACGCGTTCATTAGAGAAATGTACTTATTCACTTAATGGAGAAATGCCGTCAACACTAATTGACGCTGCTGTTGCACACTCACAATTCACTGTTTGACACACATTCCGGCTGGAAACTCATTCGCCTTCTTGCGGCTATTTCATTTTCGCCAATTTAATTATACTAAGGCTGTTTGACTGTGGTGTGTGCGCATTTGCTTGATATCTGGCACCGTTTCCATAACCATTTCAAATACACAGTTTAATTCATTTTGTGTACGTTGATCGGCACGCATGTTTCAAAATCATTCTTGATAACATTTAAGTAATTCACATTCATAAAGATACATAGTGTTTTCAATCAGCCGCCAGTTTGGTTTTTTTTTTAAATTTTCGCTGCTGTTTGAATAAGTGTTTGGTTGTTTATTTATTTATTTATTTTTTTGGCCGAGATTATAGTGAACAATTTCAAAAATTGCATATTTTAATTCGTGAATATCGTTAGCTTGTTCATCGATCCGAGTGGATTCACTCAAATTTCCGATTTCCGAGTGAGTTCTTTTTTCTGCGTTTTTTTTTTTTTTGTTTTTTTGTTTTAACGAAAACAAAAAATCTTATCAAAGTTTAAGTGCAAGTGAATGAGCTCAATGTAAATGGTTCAATGAGAAACAATGAAATTTCATGCAAAATTTCCATAAAAATGTGAGATTTATGTTCTTCAAGTAATTCTTATGCTGGTCTTGTCTCTCTTTGCGCGAATTGCAACTTATTTGCCATTTCTGGTGTTGTTTTTTTTCTCATTTGAATGAAAAAAAATTTCATATTCGAATTTCGTAAAAGGTTTTTAGCTAAACTGGTTTGTGATTTCATCACATCACCACTTGAACTAAGGATATAATTTATCTTCGGATAAATTTTTGAGTTTTTGTTTTGCTTCTTATTTCATATTTTTGAAGTTACGCGCGCGCACAAGAACAAGTTATTGGTCTTAACCAATTTTAGTTAGAGTGTATGATTTCTGGTTATTATTACGTGCAATAGATGATCAACACTTGTTAGGTTTAGACGGGTGTTTTCACACCGTGAAATACTAAGAAATAATTCATTTTTTTTTGTTTCTGTTTCGTTTAACTCATAAATTGGTGGAAGTGACCACCAGAAGTTCACTGACCGTTTAAATGTTAAAACAACAACAAATAATCATGATTATAATCTTGGGCACATCATTCAATTTTATGAAGATAAAAAAAAATCATCAGCTGAAATTGGACTATTTATAGATGCAATCGATCATTCAACACATTGTTCTTTATGTGATAAGATTTTGTGAAAAAAATCATCTTTGCCATGTTATCAATTTTGATTGCCAATATGTTATTGTCAACTTATCGACAAAACATATAAGTTAATTATGACGAAAATAAAAACAAACTTGGAAATTACTAGAAAGAATGATTCTAATCATTGATTGAAAACAAAATTCACTTTACAATGATCATCGAATGTGAACAATGCTGTGATAATCTGGCTGAATGGATCTTTTATCACAATCAACCATCCTTTTTTTTATACAATTTCAATCAAACTTTCCTGAAACATTGAGTATTTCGATATCACAAATACTTTGTCATTTCTCGTCATAGCACTTTAAAAAAGGGCAAAATAACGCCTGAAATAACAATATTTGTCCTCCATTGCCGAATATCCCTATGTATACGGATTATAATATTTCGAAAACAGCTATTCTAAAAATGATGAAATCGTGGAAAAATGAGCAATATCGTGATCACTGATAAATTAATACTCGGATGCAGATGCTATAATCCAACTATGAAGGGTTACTTAAACATACTCAATCCATTCATTATCACAATTTGATATGAAATTGTTACAACTCCCTTTATTATATAAATACAAAGTATAACATCAGAAATGCTTTTAAAAATTGCTCACTTGCTCATACAAAGTCTTGTGCATGAGTCGCTGTGTCTTAGCTTCCATAGCATTATTATTTATATTGTTTTTTTTTTTATTTTCAGGCATTTTTGTGCTGTTCTTATCATCACACATAAAGAAGTAAGTTTGAACTGTTCTGCTATTAGATTTAAAAAAAAATATATTTTGTTTAATTGTGGCAAAAAATTATCAACATAGGTTCTGCGTGTTCTTTTGGTGAGTAATAACACTCTGCGCAATGTAAACATTATTGTTTCAAAATAAAACTAATACAATTTTTTCCGTCTCGATATTTCCATGTGGAATTTGGTTTCTCTTTTTTTCCCCCAAATTTGATTTGTGTGATTAAGATTTCCGAAGCAGAGTCATGCGACGTAGTCAACACGTTCTGAGTTTTGTTTTCGGTTTTATGATGTTCAGCACAAAAGATACGCGAACAGAGGGTCTTTTGTATCCGCGCGAATCGGAAACACGAGAAGTCAAAAGTTTGGATGGTATCTGGAATTTTGTCAAATCGAATCAAACGGCACCGACTGAAGGCATTCGAGATAAATGGTATCTCAATGATCTAAGCAAGGTATAATTGGTGTTTGGATTTACTTTCGTTTTTCGAATATGGATTTTTGTTTTGCTGGTTGACAAATGCAAGGTGTCCTACCGATGGGGTAGGTCACCATGCAACAAACACAACATGTAATTCAATGATCCGGCAATATTGATTGCTGTTTAAATTTAAAAAAATAAATAAATGGAGCCAAACAAATAATGCATAAATCGTCAATTTGAATGGATGTGAATTACAGGTGCACAAAACGATTCCAATGCCGGTTCCGTCTAGTTACAATGATATCACAGAAGACAACAATTTGCGAGACCATGTCGGTACTGTCTGGTATGATCGGAAATTCTTCGTGTCGGCATCATGGGCACACCACAAACGTGTTTGGATACGCTTCGGTAGTGTTCATTATGAAGCGTACGTTGTAAGTAAATGCAATTTTAAAACCGATATAATAGAGATATTTTGTATTTTGATTTAGTCTACTTTCGCCATATGTTTTACAATTTAAATTCTGGCAACAAAATAATTCGCTCAAATCGCACATGGCCATTCATTTGATTGTTTTGCTCATTTTGCTCATTTTGTCGATTATGTGAGTGATTTAATTGAACTGAACAGCATAGTTCAAATTATTTTGTTTTGTTTATTTGCTCGAGACGCGATTACTGTTTTGTAAACAATTTAACACGCACGAACGCCCAATGAACATGCGTTATCGCTTAGCGAAAATGTTATTTTTCTTGAGCTCATCAAAAATACACTTCAACTTTAAACGGATATGTTTCCCTGTGATTTGAATGTTTAATTGATTTGTTTCCCCCTGTGTTTGTTTTAAATTTTCTATCTATTTCCGTACATTTGCAGTATATTAATGGGATCATGGTGGTGAAACATGAAATAGGACATTTGCCATTTGAAGCTGATATCACGGACGCATTGAAATACGGTGAAGAAAATCGTATTACGGTTCTATGCGATAATGCATTGCTCGCAAACACAGTACCTCAAGGAAAAATTACCGAACTGTCGAGGTAGGCTACATTTTGGAACAATGATCACGTGAACATATATATATGTTTTCATTTTAATTGTTTTCTTTGATCATTATCATCCTCACACAGTGACAATAACCAAACTTCGATCGTGCAAACGTATACATTTGATTTTTTTAATTACGCTGGCATTCATCGATCGGTGGTTTTATATACAACACCAAAAATTCATATCGCTGATATTATTACAACAACAAATATTATTGAACATCGTGGTCGCATATTCTATCAAGTGATTACGAATAAAACGGACGAATCGGATGTAAATCTGTATGTGACCATTCAAATACGGGATCGTGATGGTGAAATTGTTGCAACAACTAAATCACCCGAAGGTGATTTGAAAGGTTATATTGAAATTAAAGATGTAAAACCATGGTGGCCGTATTTAATGCATCCAGAACCAGGATATCTGTACGAGATGGAGGTGAGTGAATGAAGAATTAATTGTTCCATGTTTTTCATTTTTTTTTTTTTTTTTTCAAATCACATTTTTGTGCAGGTATTCTTGTCTAGCGATGAAAAGGAAAACATTGATATTTACCGCCTTAAAATTGGTGTTCGATCTTTACACTGGAATTCCAAAGAATTTTTGATCAACGGCAAACCCATCTACTTCCGAGGTTTCGGTCGTCATGAGGATTCGGATGTAAATCATCAATATTGATAACATTTTTTTTTGTTCGGTTACACAATTATTCTAACAATATTTTGGAAAAACTGCCAATTTCAGATTCGTGGAAAAGGGCTAGATATGGCTTTACTAACCAAAGATTTTAACTTAATCAAATGGATTGGCGCAAATGCGTATCGAACATCTCATTACCCGTATTCGGAGGAATCCATGCAGTTCGCCGATGAACATGGGATTATGGTCGTCGATGAATGTCCCAGTGTTGATACTGAGTATGTTTGAAAATATAAATCGAAACAAATCTGAAATTTGATCGTATTCAGTCAATTTAAACCAAACATTCCACTGAAAATACGTTTGAAGCTAAAATTTAAATAAAACCAACGATAACGTGTTACGTGCACGTTAATCTTCATGAAGATCGTTGATGTTAGCCAAATCTTGAGTGGTTTTCCGTCGGTATTTCCAGTGAACTAATAAGACAAAATGAAATTCGATCAATTTTTTAAGTTTTGATTCAGTAAAACTTTTGATTTGGCCAGAGCTATTCGAATGATTTCGATTGCTAATGTCTATTTGTTGGTTTTGACAATCTATTTTTTAATTTAAGTAATTATACGCCAGCATTGCTTGAAAAGCACAAAGCATCGATTGAGCAGCTCATTCATCGGGATAAAAATCATGCGTGTGTTGTGATGTGGTCGATTGCAAACGAACCAAGAACGAGTAAATATCAGGCTGATTCATATTTTGAGTGAGTTTGTTTTTTCTTCGTCATATTTTTGATTTTAATTTACAACAAAGCAAACATTTTCATCCAAATCCAAGAGCCGTGGCGAACTTTACAAAGTCTTTAGATCCAAATCGGCCAATTACTGCTGCTATTGCAGTTCCCGCCAACGATGACAAAGCAGCACAATTTTTAGATATAATCAGTTTCAATCGATACAATGGCTGGTATTCAAATCCGGGCCGATTGGAAATGATCACATCACGTGTTGTTGATGAAGCCATTTTATGGAATTCCAAACATCAAAAACCAGTTCTTATGTCAGAATATGGAGCTGATACGGTTGAAGGATTGCATTTCGTAAGCAACATTTTTTGATAAATCATTTTCAAATGTTACAATGAATTGATTACATTTCCATTTGATATAGCTGCCAGCTTTTGTGTGGTCTGAAGAATATCAACGTGAATTATTCTCAAGGCATTTCAAAGCATTTGACACTCTACGGAGTTATGGATGGTTTATTGGTGAATTTATTTGGAATTTTGCCGATTTTAAAACAAATCAAGGTAAATAACATTTGTTTAATCATCAATTTTGGTTCGATTATTATTATTTAAAAAAAAAATGAATAAAATATTTATCTGAATTACAGCATATACTCGAGTTGGTGGTAATAAAAAAGGCATATTTACTAGAAGTCGACAACCAAAAGAAGCTGCCCATCACGTTCGCAAACGGTATCACTCACTATCCAATCAATTGGATCAATCGAAATTGCCAGACGATTTGTTCCCATACCTAGTCGACGAGAACCAAAAATTTGATAATCGTATTGAACTATAATGCTCACGTACTGCACACCCGCCTAAGAACTAACGAAATTTAATTTTATATTAAAGGCCATCATCAAAGGTCTTTTGGTATTCTAACGAAGCTGATCTGCGGCTAATCAATTGTACGGTTTTCCTTTTTTTCTAAACTAATTTAGCAAACAAAATTTTGTTTGCCCGTGTACAAAAATAAAATTCGAATGAATTAATAAAGAAAACATAAAAATTGTTTTGTTTTTTTTTTTAATTATAAAAAAAAAAAATTGGAACGAAATCTGAAAAAAAGAAATTATTCACATTTTTTCCCCATTTGACGATCAAAGTCGATTCGATGAAGAGGTGAGTTTAAACGAACTCACTACAAGTGAGTCACAAGAAACATTTAAACAGTGGCACGTTATGTCAAACAAGCTTTTTCATGTGTCAAATTTCTCTACGTAAAGTAAAAGAGCAATTCTCTGAATGTTGACATTTGTTCGGCGCATTCATGCGAATTTTGTGAATAAATAAATTGCTCCAGCAGTAGTTTGAATAGTGAATTGATTTCGGGGCAATCGGTGCAAATTAGTCAGTTTAAAATCATGGTCTTCTATTTTCTAAGCGAAGTTGTATCACCGCCATTTACACTGTTTATGGGTCTCGACAAATATGAAAGTAGGTTTTCTAACAGTTGATTTTTTTTTTGTATGTCATTTCTATGAAGAAATATTTATCTGATTTAATATTGAATTGTGTGTATTGTATCGAAATGTGTTATAGATGAAGATTTAATCAAATGGGGATGGCCAGAAGATGTCTGGTTCCATGTCGATAAAGTGTCATCGGCTCATGTTTATCTTCGTCTTCAGCCGGTAAGAAATTGTCTTTCACCACATCAAAATGAGATCTATCTCGATCAAGCGACAAAAACAAAAACCCCCGAACCAAACTAAAAACTAAGAGCTGTACTGTATTTGCAGGGTCAAACCATCGACGACATTCCATCGGCTGTAATTGAAGATGCGGCTCAATTAGTCAAAGCGAATAGTATCACCGGCAATAAAATGAACAATATCGATGTGGTGTACACAATGTGGGAGAATTTGAAAAAAACACCCGGCATGGATGTTGGACAAGTATCATTTCATCGTGATAAAGACGTGCGGAAAATTCGAGTTGAAAAGAAGATGAATGAAATTGTGAATCGGCTAAATAAGACGAAAACAGAAACTTTCCCAGGTAACCACAAAAAAAACACACACACACACACAATTTGAAAACTCAAGATTGTGATTCAGAATGATTGAATACACAAATCTGTTTTTATTTTAATAGATTTTCGAGCCGAACGAGAAAAACGAGATGCAAAAGAGCGTGAAGATAAGCGAAAAATTTTACGTGAACAAAAAGATAAAGCGAAAGAAGATGAACGGCGACGACAAGAAGAAGCTGAACTTCGAAGCTACACAAGTTTACAACAAAATGAAAAAATGCAATCAAACTATGACGATGGCAATGATTCAGATGATTTTATGTAAATTCGTTCATTTATACACAACAACAAAATATTAAATGAAAAAACAAAAAACAAATTAAACAAAATACAGAATAAAAACGGGTTGATTTTTTTTTTATGAAAATTGAAATTTTATTTCGACAATGAATTCAAAAACGATTAAAATTGCAAGATGGTGCATTTGGCTGAGTCAATTTGCGTGCATATAACGGAAAAAGCGACGTTCAGCCGATGCACAAACACATCATCAAGCGAATTGAATTTTTTTTTTTTAGATTTTATTGAAAGCAGCAATATCAACTGATTGAACATAGTCTTCGAAGGCTTCGATTGTTTCGGTGAGTTCATCGGTTGAGATTTTATCATCTTCGATGACGCACATGATTTGCAATTTATTGATACCGTAACCGACTGGCACCAATTTTGATGCACCCCAAACAAGACCATCCATAACAATGGTACGAACATGTTCTTCCATTTTTTTCATATCAGTTTCATCGTCCCATGGTTTAACATCCAAAAGTACGGATGATTTTGCGATGAGGGCTGGTTTCTTGGATTTTTTGGCGGCATAGGCAGCGACACGTTCCTCACGGATACGTGCTGCTTCAGCATCATCTTCTTCGTCGTCTGAACCAAAAAGATCAACATCATCATCATCATCGGCGGCGGCAGCAGCTGGTGTTGTTGGTTTACCACCGGCAACTTGTGGCACAGCTTGTCCACCCCATGCGTTACGCTCTTGTGCTGAGAACGATGCAATATGACGATACCATCTTTGTACGTGTGGTACATTTCCGGCTGGAGCTTTGCCCAATGCATCAAACACCGATAAATCGGCCTTTGATGGTGTGTAACTGCAAATAATGTTAGGAAAATGTCAATTCCAAATTCACATTCCATCGGTTCCAATTCCCGCATAAGTTAACCTCTAAATTCACTATGACCGCACTTACCCACTGATGTAACTGTTTTCGGCCAAGAATTTATTAAGTTCTTCAAGACCTTTTGGTGTTTTTACATCTCCGAACGACATTTTAAATGTTTTTTTTCTTTAGATTTAAATGGAAACACAAAGGAAAAATAGCGATTTTTCAATCGAAATATGCAAAGTTCTACTTAATCGTAACGTTTCACCACGTTGCCAACAGCGAAAGAGACCGACAAGAGCACTGAACGAAACGACAACTAGTATTAAGTATGGTTTACACGATGAACACGTTCGAATACCAATAGTCAATGTTGAATTGTGTATTGCCGTCAATGATTCAGTCGGTGTTCGAGTATACATGATTTGTATCGAATTCACCATACGATTGACACTCTGTGGTCAATGCCTAAATAGCTCAGGATTATATTAAACTGCTTAAATTAACATGTCAATTACATTTTGTTTGTCAAAATCTGTTTATAAAAATACGTGCAACGAGTCACATTCGAATGGATGAACCGACGTGAACGATGTTAACGAGCCATTATTATCCGCAAATATTCGCATTACCAACCGAATAATCTGGTAAAATTGGTGAAAGTCAACACACACACACACACACACACACACATATATATATTGATGTTGTCGTGATTGGTTGTTGTATTGGCAGTCATACCAATACGAGTGGCCGAGAAGTGCAACTGCTCAAAAGAAAATAAAACTCAACAAACATTGCAAAGACTGTTACTGTATGAGCGAAACGGCCGACAGGTGCGAAACAGAGACGGAATGAAATGAACGCGAACAAGCAGCTGAAAATACATGGATAAATTGGATACATACGGAAAACTTTCAACGTTAAACGAAAAACCATTCGCACACAAACATACACACACACGAACACAAACACGCACGTACACATTCACACATTGAAACAAACCAGAATAATAATAAGAAAAGGAATCAAAATTTTCGAGCAAGCAGCACAGGTTGACAACAAAAGACGATTTTTATTTTGCAGGTTGTACGAAAAACAGGGACAAAACTAAAATCATAATTAATTACAAAATAAACGTGCAACCACAATCAAAATAAAAAAAAAGTGTATCAAGTAAACAGCACGCCTGGCAAGTGCTAGAAAGAAAAAACCAATCAGGCATTCAAACTTCCAATACCGAAACGTCGAACCGAGAAGAGAAAAGAAGGAAAAAAAATTATTTTGGACACACGCGAAGTCAAAAAAAAAAAAATTGTGTGTTAAAAGTGAGTGAAACGAAGAGAAAATCATTCGTTTCGGAAAAGACAGTGAAAAGTGCAAAGTGAAAAACTGTTTTCGGAAACAATTCAACGCACAACAGAAAAAAAGTGTTTTTCTTTTTTTTAATCCGAAATTGGGATAAAACTATCGCTCCACAGCAAACGAAAAAAAAAACCAAAAAGCACACATTATATTGTGTTGAAATCAACAAATCGCTCAAGATTTCTTGGTTGGTTCTTTTTTCGTTCGATTTTCCTGAGTACGTGTTCTGGTGTCTCTCTCTCTCCCTCTGTGTGTGTGAGAGTGTGCATGCTGTGCAAAAAAGTGAAATAGATTCAATACTCAACAAATTACGAAATTTGCCAAAATAAAAAAAAAGAAACACAAAATCAACACACAACAAGAAGTGAGAGAAAGAAAAAACGCAAAAAAAACGAGAAGATGTAATCAATTTCCGTGAATCGAATTGGTTTTAATTTGCTAATTTGTTTTTTCTTCGTCAAGAATCTCATTTGGTGTTTGATTTGTTGAGAAGAAGGAACATTTGTTGTTTTTTTTACTGTCGACCCATCGTCGGCAAAAACAACCGAAAGTGGTACATTAAATTATTCGATAAATTGTGTTGTGTGAAATAAGTGCAAAAAAAAATGGCATTGATACACACATGTCAACGAAATGAACATTAATTGTCCATAGATTCAGTGGGAAAATTTTTGTCGGAATTTTCATTTGATACACAACAACAAACACACCAATATGATCGTCGTTTAAATTGTTTCCACCAACAAATAAGAACGGAGTTCAGTTGATTTGATTTTTTTCCCCGTAGATCTATTGTGCATAACCTCATCATTTTTTTTTCAAATGTAGTGCACACTGAAATTTCGCATTTCTCGTTTGGATCAACATATAATTTTACAAGAAGAAAGAAGAAAAAAGAAAATAGAAAAAAAAACAGAAATAAAAAGAAAAAAACAAATCAATCTCAATTCTTTGATCAAGTAAGCTTGTAAAGCGTTAATGACAGTCAATGAATTGAATATACCAAAATAGAAGAAAAAAAATAAAAATCAAATAAAAATGTTGACAAACTTCTGAAAAATTTCAAACCGTGTATCGATGAAATTGTGCAACTAATAAGATAAAAAAAAAAACAAAATAAGCCACACATTTTATCGAGAAAGTGGATTTAGTTCTTTTTTTGCTGTGTGCAGTGGTTTTGAGCGCCACGACCGTATTCCAAGGGTAATGATAGACACAAGTTAAAATTAGACATGCATTCGAAATCGATATCGAAAGAGTATGTTTCAAATTGAAAATATGTGTTTTTCTTCTTTTGCTTTTCGGTGCATTTTCTCGATGCTGCAGAGTTTTTTTTTCAATCTTGTTTTTTTTTTGAAATAAAATAAAAAAAGAGACGAAGAGCAACAACACACATAGATATATACTTAGATATACATATACAAGCGAGAAAAAAAAGCGAGCGAGTGAGCGAGAGATAAGAAAGGACGATCGCAAATCATAACATACATTTGTGAATCGGAACAGGAGCGGAACGGATACACTGTTGAAGCTTGATTATTACAAACGGCGACAGCATCCACATCATCAACAGAAACACACAGCATGAAGAGACGAAATGCCGAATTCGGGAAGCTGAGAAGGCCCATGAAACGTAATAAAATTGCGGAAGGAATGTACGGAAGGTACAATTCATATTATCCTAGTTCATCTATATGGATCCACACACACACACACACACACACACACACACACACACACACACACACACACACACACACACACACACACACATACACACACATTACTTTGATATGATTTTCCTCTCTATATATATATATATATATATCCCTGTGTGGGTTTGTGTTATGCATAAATGTGTATGCATGTGAATCCGTGAAGGCTACCATTTTATGCCTTTGTATGGTGTGCAAACCGTATGTATGTGTGTGTATGTGCAGATATGCGATTGTGTGGCTGCGCCTCCGTGCGCGGGTGAATCCAAACTGTGTAGCTATGCAGTATACATCATATCGCTATATCGATAATATATATATATATATATATATATATATATATATATATATATATATGTACAAAACGTATCCATTAGGTTTTCACTTGCACGATTTGGATGATGATGGCCATTATGATTATGGTTTTGCGTTTGAACCGAATGAATTGCTAATTTTCTTTTTTCGTCAGTAATTCTTGAAGATGGTTCTCAACCAATTGCAATGCTTTTTCTAGAATCGAACATTAGACCTATCCCTCCCTCCCCTCAAATAATCCTTATTCATCTGGTGGTGGTGGTGGCTTCTTTTCACCCCTCACACACATTTTTAACAAAACTAATCGATGCTTTCGTCCGAATTTATTTACAGCAATACATTTTTGTACGTTAAATATTTGATATTATGGGCCATTGTGATCACAGCTGACTTCATGTTGGATTTCCGATTTGAATTTTTATGGCCATTTTGGTTACTTTTACGATCTGTTTACGACTCATTCAAATATAAAGGACTAGTAAGTCAATGTTAAAATGAATCCTAATTAAAATTTGATGATTTACCCAAATGTTTGCTTGATGCGATTTTCTTTATCTTTTTGCACATTTTTCATGTATCACGCGTGACTCCAGGCATTTACAATACTCTTCGTATGCATTGCTATCACATCAGATTTAGTATGTCTGTTTTTTATACCAGTTAGTTGGCTTTTCTTCTTGGCAAGTACATATGTGTGGGTGCAATATGTTTGGCATGCTGGTAAGTTATCATCGGATTGAAATCAATTCATGACGATTTCCTTATTTAAATCGCATTCAATTGATATCGCTCTAATCGTTATCCGTTTCCATTATTTCTCTCTTTCTCTCTCTCTCTCTATCTCTCTCTTACACAAGTAGCAGATAAAGGATTCTGTTTGCCAACAATATTGTTGTGGGCCCTATTTTTGTACTTGGAAGGAGCCATCCGATGGCGAGATGACAAATCCATTCCACATGTGGATTTGTGTAGGCCATTTGCAGCGCATTGGTAATTTACTCGATTGATTTGCTGTTTTTGTTGTTGGTTCTCTTTGTTTTTGTTAAATTCACGAATTTTAAACATTTACAACTGTATTTCGTTTCAAAAGCATTGGATATCCCGTAGTCACACTAGGATTTGGAGTTAAAAGCTATGTTGGCTATCGAATACGGCATCGAAAACAACGAGAAGTGGCTAAAGAGAATGAATTTTATATGCAACTGTTACAGTTTGCATTGCCAAATGATGAACTACTTCATGCACAAATGAAACAAGCGCCCGAGATACTGCACTCTGATAAATTGGGTGATATTGATCTTCCGGTTTCATCAGCGATCATAGCACAACGAATTCAGCAGCAACAGCTACTGATGATGTCCAAGTCACATGCGCCGCCGACGAACAATTGTAAGTTACCGAATTCGATTGTTGTTGTTGTGAAATTCTGAACTGAAAATTCAAACTGAAAATTTGTCTATGATCCTGTTGTAGCTACATCAAATGGAACGTCATCAGTGGTAAATGCGAACAGCACGTCATCCTCATCGTCGTCATCATCATCGTCGTCATCTACATCTTCATTAAACTTTAACCATAATAATAACCACAACATTAGAAGGTAGAATGCGTTTATTTTAAAGGGTTGCAATCAATTTCTTTTACTGGCAAAAATTCAATTCTCAGAAGAAGACCTATGAGAGAGCAAAATGAAAAACCGGATTTTTGACGATTTTTGTTGTTGTATTGAAATTGAATTTTCGCAGTAAAAAGATGATTTAACCCCGTGCTTTATTTGCATACAGATTGCTATCGAAAGGAAAATCATAATTTAATGTATTTGAATTTGTTTATAGTAATGGTCACAGCAATCACAAACAAGTCAATGGTCACACCATGAATGGATTCTCAGCATCAGTGTCTGCAACGTCGTCCCAAACACCTGCAACAGGTATTTCACCACGATTACCAATCAAAAATGGTCGATTTAAAAAAAAAAATCAAATTTCTCATATTTTTTTCTGATTCATTTTATTTTCCAGGCTCATCAACTGGCACGACGTCAACAGCGACTATGCAATTTAGTCATAACAGCAGTAACAGCAACAGCAATAGCAGTAGCAACAACAACAATATGAACAGCAGTAACTTAAATTTAACGGCGACGCACAATGGCTTTGGTCTAAATCACAATTCCATCAATCAGACACCGCATCCGAATCACTTTAATTCCACGTCGGTATTAACATATCGAAGTAATCGACGTAGCATGGATCGAAGTGAAAATAAAATTAGTGATACAATGTCATCCACATCATCAATAAGAACAACCATGCCGTGCACGGATCCCATTCAAATGGGAATATCACATTCACGCTCATATCTAAACATGTGTTTGCATGTCATATACAGAACCCTAATGCTTATCTATTGTGGATTTAGCAAACGTCGTTCAACCAATTTAAATAATACAAACAATAAATTTGGCCGTTTGTTATCGACACTCATGTATCGTGTCGGTGGTGATACGAATAATTATAGTCGAAATGTTTCAAATGACATTGGAAATGAACAAACCACTTATATTGAGCGTATCGATGATGAGGCTACGGAAAATGGTGATTTAACTGTAAATATGGCTGCAGGAAAAATGACAACATCATTCACATCAACCGCTCCAATTACAATTGAATTGCCGCCGGCAGGTAAAATGCCACTAAATGCTCTCTCTCTCTCTCTCTCTCTCTCCCAACAATCAATTGCAAAATTTTGAATGTTGATTAAAATCGAATAAATTTTTTTCCCATTTTTTTGTAGCTTCAAGTTCGGGCTATTCAAGTGTACAGCAACCAAGTGATATGGAGAAACCAGTGAGCAAACAAAACGGAAATGCTGAAAGCGATGCTCCGGTGAATGGGGTTGAGAGTACCAATTGTACGAATAGCATAAATACGGAAACCACGGAACGAGGTCGAGGACGTCGAAATCGTGGCAAACAAAAGGAGCAACAACAGCACATCACACAAATCAATAAAGACAATCATAATCATTTGAATGCGGTCCGAAATCCATCGCCATTATCACAGCAAATTGAACACTGTGAATCATGTGGACGGCTTGAAGTTGAACTCAAGAAAATACGCACCGAAGTCAGCCATCTCAAGCAAATTGAACACGAGCTACGGCAAAAATGTGATCAAAATGCAACGGCTAAATCTTGTTTGCAGGCCAAACAGAAAGAAAACGATGATCTGGAGAAAAAGTAAGCGACACCAATATGCTGACCAATGCGTGCTGATGTGTAAAACGATTCCTAACCAATTTTATTTTCATTTTGTCGATTTTTTTTTTAAAATTAAAGATTACAAGAGCTTACGAGTGCACGACAGTTAGATCGTCAAACTATGCAGCAAACGGATCGCAAGTTGATTGATGAACGGCGACAACGGCAATCTCTTGAAACACAACTCAATAATGAACGAAAGCAACGCAAATTGGCCCAGGATAAACTTTCACGGTAGTCTTTTTTTTGTATTTAATGTTGGCATTTAGTTCAAACATTCAATGATTTAATTGTGTTGTTTTTTTTTGTACTAATTAGAATTGACTGTAGCGAGAGTTGTAAGTTGCGCAAACAAATGCTTGAAAATGAATGTAAACAGTTGAGACGTGACATGTCATCGATTGAGGAACTCAAGAAAACGGCTGAACAACAAAGTAGAAACTACGAACAAGAGGTACGTAGTCGTGATATGGCAAATTGCATCATATTCATTTTATTCAATACCAAAATTTCTAATCCATTTTTTCTTTTGAAATGTATGAAATAGCTGCGGAATATTAAAGCTGAGCTGAGATCACGTGAAACACGCGAGAGCACTGAAGTCCTAATGTCGGCTCTACAGGCAATGCAAGACAAAAATTCAACACTGGAGAAGAACCTGTCAGCAGAGACACGAGTTAAGCTGGACTTATTCTCGGCTCTAGGCGAAGCTAAACGGCAACTTGAAATTCGTGACAGTTCGTATTTTGTCAGACTTTGCTCTCGAGAAATTTCGAGTTTTTGTTCTTACGAAGATGGAAAATAATTGTACAAAAAAAAAAAACTAACAATTTTCTGTAACTTTTGCTAGATGACCTCCGGCTAAAGGAGAAAGAAGTGGTCGATTTGAAGTCGAAAATAGCCCAACTGTATGCGGTTATGCCATCAGTGCCAAACGAATCGTATTTACCACAATGTTCATCGACCAGAAGTACGATATTGCGTCTGAGTGATACAAGTCCAGCACCTCCACTATCACACGCCGATTCAATTTACAGCTCGAAAAATGATGTGGCATAAAGATAGCAAGAACCAAACCGCCAACTGAAACGAACCGAAACCGAACCAAACCAGACCGAACCGAACCGATTTTCTGTAGAGCATACAAAGCACACATATACGTTTTGCTCATTTTATGAGAATTTATTCGACCGCCCCTCCTCCACCCTCCTCCTCATCCCATCAACTCTAGAAACCATGAATCTCACCATCACTTCGGCTCGTCAATTGTGTTCCATTGAAACTATGAGATCTAAGTGATAAGCGTCTAGTTTTTCGAGTGAAGAAAAAAAACACGCGTTCTTCTTTTTATTACAAAGATAGAATCCAATTTTTTTTTTCTTGATGTTAATTTATTTTTATGTTTTTTCTGTTGTTTTTTTTTTCGTCGGAGGATCAGTAAAACTGAACAGAATAATTTACTGAAAATCGCAACGTCTCAATAGTTTTCTCTTAGTGCTAAAAGATTGAAAAGAAGATATCTTCCATTGAATTCTTAACATATTTTTTTTTTCTTTTGGAATTTAATAAAAGAAAAGAACAACAACTGAAGAGCATTCGCTCAACACAACTCTCTATAGATGTTTAAATAAAAAAAGAAACACACACAAAACAAAGATTGATTATGTTACAATCGAATGGATTCGGAATGTACAAGTTCAAGTGATTGCGGCGCGACAGTCAGTACTAAAATAATATCAATAACAACAATTTCGATTTTGGATATTAGAATTTATTTGTTATGTGTATGCGTGTGCAAAGGGTTTGCGTTTTTATTAACAACGCCATTTAGCAAGATTTTAGATTTCATGAATTTTCAAACATCACAAAAATTCCTGGATTTAATCAACAGAATACTCTTTTTCAAAAAGAACATTTGCAAAATGAACAAACAAACAAAACAAAAAAAAAACAAAAACAAACAAAAAAATAATAATAAAAACACACATTGACTGATTTTTACACTTTTTTTGTATATTTTACTACTGTGAACTTGAAATATGGCCCATCCAAATCATCGAAATATGGTAAAATTTAAACAAATATATAATTTGATCCTACTTATAGGGAAATATTGTTCGAATATTGTGGTAAGTTTTTGTTTTACTCAACAATTTTAAGAAATTTCAGATTTTTTGACCCATCATTAAAAAAGAAATTGTTTTTAAAAAAGAATATCTGTTCAAAAATCTGAAAATTGCTTCAAATGTATGAAAAAAAAATCTCAATACTAATAATCCAAATCATTATTACCTAGTTTAGTACATTGCAGATTACACATTTTCTATGAAGTCATCAGTACCTTGAACGGGTGGAAGAGATAAATATTTGTCCCAAAGTCGACTTCATTGAATGAATAGGAATTCTTAGTTCGAAGGAAGAATATATTTCACAAAGGTATCTGATTTATTTCTGAAAAATTATTTCATCAAACTGATGATAATTGATTCGTGATGCTCTTGATGCTGTTGACCATGTCCAACTGTACCACATTAGTTGCGTCACAATTAATCGAAACCAGGTTCAATTGTAATTTTAATAAAATGAAAGAAAAATTAGAGAAATTCAATTATGTGTGACGATTCCGACCGTAATCCTTTGAACATTTCAAATTTATATTGATAAACGTTCCGTCAGCGCCATCTCTTACCAATATTATTGAAGTAAAAAACATTCGCAAGAGATTGAATGTGAACTGTCAAATGAATTAAATTGAAACAAAATCAAATCAAAGTGTTCAACTATTATTTAGTCATCTTTTGTTTGTGAAATTAATATAGAAACTAATAGATAAAAATGAATCGATTTGAATATGCTCAGGCTGTGTTACGAGATGACGAATCATTTGTGGCAAAACATAGAAATATGAAATTATATCATGGTCATCAAAAGGTAGAGCATATTCGTTTGTATATCATCGAGTATGAGATCATTTCAAATGCATCAAAATATTCATAGAAATTTTAATTCGTTTACAGACAAGTTTTGAGGATGGTGAAATTGTGCTAACGACACATCGTTTGCTGTGGGGCCGAAATGGTGAAATTGCCCGTGGGCAAGTTGTGCATAGTCTTCATCTAAAATATGTCATTTCGCTGGACGAAGAAATGGCCAGTTCATTTGTATTTGGTCGAAAAAAGCGTATCATAGTCACTTTGAAAGAGCCGACACCGGACAAAGCCCCTGGGCCGATGGATGATAGCACGGGTGAAATATTTATTAAACTATCGGGCAAAAATGGCATCGAAGATTCCTTTATACAATCACTGAATGAAACATTTGCGGCACGTATTTGGGAAACAACCGAATATACGCAGATAACCGAACGTAGCAATGAAAATGCGCCAGCACCACGAATCAAACTGAGAACGGGCATTGTTGGAATTGAGCGCAGTTTACAAGAGCGACAAAAACAAACCGATGAAAATATTACACTTGCATTTAAAGACCTCAGTAAATTGATGACCATGGCCAAAGATATGGTTGCCATATCAAAAGTGATTAGCTCAAAGATTCGAGAACGACATGGTGAAATATCGGACGATGAAACGGTTCGATTTAAATCATATCTGATGAGCTTGGGTATTGATGATCCGGTTACGAGAGACAATGCTCAAAGCAATTCCGAATACTTTCAATTGTTGGCCAATCAAATCTGTGAAATGCTTTTGGATCCGATCACTGAGGCGGGCGGTATGATGTCAATGGCAGATGTTTATGTACGTGTGAATCGTGCTCGGGGTCTTGAGCTACTCTCACCTGAAGACTTACTCAATGCCTGTCATGCGCTCGATGGACCGATTAAGTTGCGAACATTTCCAAGCGGTGCCATGGTTCTGCAACTGGAAACCCATAGCGATGAAACGGTGTCGGAGGAAACACTTGAAGCGGTAAGTTATTGAATGTTCAATTGCAAATATGAAAATATGAGATATGAATCAAACATCTAAAATTATTTTTTAATTCAATTTCAAGGTGGAAAAGGCAACATCACTCAGTGTCGAAGAATTGGCTCAAATTTTGAGCATATCGTTGTTATTAGCCCAAGAACGTTTGCTAACGGCCGAACGAGCTGGAAAAATATGCCGCGATGAATCCATTGAAGGCTTACGATTCTATCCAAATCAATTTCTACAAAATGCAACCGAATAGCAAATAAATAGCTGACATGATTTTTTATACAGTTTAAGCTCCCCGTTTTTAATGATAACGTTGTAAATAAATAAAACCATTCTATTCATAATATAATTTTATCCATCGTACTTCGTATCAATCAGTCGCTATCCTTCAACTTTATTTATTTACTCTTTGTCGTGTAACTGCACAATTTCTCGAAAAAAAATTGTGGACATTTTTATATATATCTTTTTGGAAGGGTTTCCCCGCTGGGTAGAATTGACGTTCTTCATCTACTCATAGGAATTTTCGGTAGACAAGTATTTTACTTGTTGACAAATTTGCTTCTAAATTTTATAAATTATGTAGAATGTTTCAGATCGGTCGAAGGGTTCCTGAGATATGTCTTATCAAAAATTGCCACTTTTTGGCATTCGCGTAATATGTTTAAATGTTCAGCCAAATCGGAGATATGACTTGCAATTTTTGTCCGACTTGGTGTGGAACTGCTGAGGTTCATTGCATTTTTGGCCACTGGCACATCGAATTCTAGTAAAATGAGTAAAGAGCTAACCATTAAGGCAATTGAAGCTAAATTAAAATCACTAGAAATCCTCAGATAGGGAAGAACCATTGATACAAAAGTATCAATTCAATCAAAGTGGTGGTGCCGATCGAATGAATGTCTCAACTGGAACAGCTAGCAGTAGCAAAAAATTTGGAACACGACACACGAGTGGAACATACAATCGAAATCAGAGATTATTTGATTCCTTTTTTTTTATTTTTCAGTGGTTTTTATTACAATATTATTCATTTTAAACCTCTTTATTTTTGCGATTTAAAAATGTGGTGCCAGTTTTGCCGGATAATACTTCGGGAAACTTCCTTCCTACAATGTAATCGCGCGCCAATTCTTTTCTCTGCAAAGAATAACATTACTCAGTAAACACGAAGGGTCACATTTTATTCCTCCGGAGGAGTAATTTTTGTATTTTTTCCTCGCGGGAGAATATGGGAGAATGTTTAGGATGAAATATTCTCCCATATTCTCCCGCGAGGAAAAAATATAGAAATTATTCCTCCGGAGGAATAAAATATGACCCTTCAAATTTACTGAGTATAATTGATTAGAAAATATAATATATAAAAACAATGGACAAAACACAATATACATACTTACTTGCAATCAGTCACACTACATTCATCCGTAGCGACTATCAGTGTTGTTCCAAGATAATTTATCTAACATCTTTTATGTTAGCCAACTCAATTCAGCTCAAATACAAGCTAGAGCTTGTATTTGAAAAAAAAAACAACTTTTGGGTTTCGTACAATCTTTAAGTATAAATTTGATTAAGTTATGCTATCTTCTTTTATCTTACCAAGATAAGTCAGACAAGGTTATCTAAAATGAAAAAGATAAGATAATTATCTGAAATTTATCTAGATACTTTTCAATATTTAGATAATTATCTCATCTTTATCTAGATAACGATAAAATCAAGGTGGAACAACACTGGCGACGATCGAATGAATGATCATTGGAATTTCGTGGACTTGGCATTTTTTAACTATGTCGGACATTCCGGTAAGGCTTCCTAGGTCGGCTCTCAAGAATACCACCTCAGCCTCTGTTGCTGAAGAAATTGCTTTTTATTTTCTCAAAAGAAAAAAGACCTACGACAGAAAACAATCTAACGAAATTGTTTATTCACGTATTGCCTCTTTTTGGAAATTTCGTGCAGATGTAGTTGTAGAACAAATGACATGCACATTCTAAAAAAATGAGTGCGTTCAAAATTCCTTTAGGACGAAAATCGTCTCATTTATTTGGTTTTTTTTGCTCTTATTTGTTAATGAATTTTGTTAAACACACAAATCAAATAAATTTTGACAAAATAATAAAATTTCAAAGGAAAAACGTTGCAATTTTTATACATATCAATTTTATTGATGTTTCATTTTCACCATTGTACTAAAACCCACTTCAAAGTCACTTTGACAATTCAAAGCATAGCATTCAAACAATAGAATGGTTCGGCTTGCCAAAAATATAATTGCTGAACCTGTTGAAATATTTAAAAAAAAAAACGTGAAATGAAACGCGTTCAATTTTATTAGACTTGAGACTTCATTTTTTTTCCTATTGAAATTAAACGATTGTTACATTTGCAGCGTGTGATACTTAAAAAAATGTATTGTAGCTCTTAAATTGATGTTTGTCAAAACTCTGGGTGAAAAAGAAATGTTGTGTTGCAGTAACATTAGAAAAAAAAGAAATCTAGGTTGTGTCTTCAATAGCAAATCTGTGTTCAGCATATCATTTGCAACATGAAACAAATCAAATCGGGCTATGCGATATTGATTCTGGGTAAAAAAAAAGTGAACCCCCTAACGTATATTTACATTTTAAAGGCTAAATCAGTAATTGTTGTTGTTTTGTTTTCACTCATTCGAGCTCATCATCTTCGAATGTGAGCAGTTCAATTGAATCTTGATGATCGGCAATGGTAATTTCATGTAGCTGGCCACCTTTTGTGGTGACATATTTTCGTTTAATATTTGGATCTTTGATTGCATCCAAAACATCAACGTCATAGAGTAACAGTTGACCTTCACTTTCGCTAGTTGTTCCATCGTCATCTTTTGTGATGATATTTGCTTGGGTTAAATATTCAGTCAAATCACCCTCATTCGCTGAATCACCATCAATTTGAGATTGTTCATCAATCACCTGTAACGCATACACTTGCTGCGTTTGTGTTGAATCGTCAATCGATTCTTGACTCTGATGTTGGATTTGTTGTTGATTTTTAGCCGCATTATTCTTATTGTGTGTATTCTAGAGAAAGAAAGAAAGAAAGAATAAATAATTATTCGAGAATTGTTCGTATACTTAGGTATTCTTATGTGGGCCATATTTCTTACCATGTGGGCTTTAAGATGATGCGATTTGGCAAATCGCTTTCCACACACTTCACAACTAAAAATAACATTAAAATTATTGTTTTATCCAATTTATTCTCAATTCTAGAAGAATGATTTTTTTTTCTCAAATGGAATGGAACGCATGAAACTTACTGGTATTTTTTCTCACCGGTATGGATGAGATTGTGGCTCGATAGAACATGCGAGTATGCAAATGTTTTACCGCAAATATTACACACATAGGGTCGTTCGCCGGTGTGAATTCTATCGAATGGAAACGAAACAAATCAATAAATTTAGTGGGCTTGTTTGAATGATAAATTTTGCGCAGTGGTCGTCATTATCGCTTCAAAAAATTACCTCTCATGCTTTACACGACTGCCAAAATCAGAAAAGCGTCTATCACAATATTTACAGGCGTAGGGTTTCTGTCCGGTGTGCTATCAATTTTAAAAATAAAATGTGTTACTAATCGAAAATTTGGATTGGTTGCTCATTCAAATGTATGCTTACTGTTCTCATGTGACGACTCAATTCGAAATTAATCACGAATCCCTTACCGCACACGCTGCATACAAACGGTTTCTCATTGCGATGACGTCGCATATGACTGTATGAAAACATTCAATCAGTATATTTAGCTGACAATTATCATTTTTTAGACAAGATGGAAAACACTTTAACTCACCTTTCGAGTGCATGTTGATACATGTACGTGTTACCGCATATTTCACACTTTTTCGGTTGTTTTGGTTCGCCTTTGGCGTTGGTCTTTGCTTTCGGTGATCGATTTGTCGTTGCATTTTCTTTGCTTGAATTTTCAATGGTTCTGGTTTTTGTTGTTGACGATGTTGTTGTTGTTGTTGTCGTTGTTCCACTGCTTTTACCTTTATTGGCTGATGTGTATCCTAAACGCACTTTATTCGTGCGAACTGGTTTAATTTGCATCACTTTTGATTCATTTTCATGGGCTGTACTACAATCGGTGCCAATCTTAGCGCTTATAAGACCACGCAGGGAATCCGATGTTCGTTCGGCATCGGTTGAATCATCATAATTGGTTTCAATATCATACAACACATCAATGCATTCATTTTCATCAAGCATCTCTTCATCCATTGGTTCGGATTTCAGGTAAATTGTATGTTGAGCCGGAACTGGGTTGACTTTTTTTGTGGATGATCTCATTACATGGGTGCCCATTTCACCCTTGACCAATTTAACATTCAATCCAACGGGCGGTCTATACTCATACAGTCCAGAATCTGATGTAACCACAACTTTACTATCTTTTGACGATTCAATGTATTCTTCCGTTAATTCCGTGTCTTCCGTTGGATTGAGAAATCGCTGTAAGATCGCATCAGATCGTTCACAATTCTTACGAAATTTATATGCCACATCCAAATCAAATAAACACTCTGTACAAATTTGTTCGGGTAGTTTTCCATCTGTTGCTATCTATTTTGTGTGTTGTATTTTAATAATGGGAAAAATAAACGGAAAATTAATTTGAGCTAATAAAAGACGATTCAAAACATCATCCAAAATCAGTAGAACATTTGAAATGTCAACAAAACAAAAAAAGTTGTTGCTTGGATCAAACAAATATCCAGACCACAACACCTTACCACAATTGGTGAACAGAGCATAATTTTTTCGGCAATATTTAAATCGGATTTTTCATCATCAAAATCAAATAGCGAATGTAATTGGCCTTCTTGCAAGCATATTCGGCATATTGCATCCCATTCAGCGATTGTATCGATCTCCATGTTGTTTTAAATATTATTGAAGCGTTTTACTTATATCAAATTAGCTGCACTCTTTTATTTTATTTGTTCGTGTTTTTAATTTTTTTTTTTTCAATTAAAAATATACAATTTTCCAATTTTTTCACATAAAATTCCTTTCGGTTCGATGCGTTTCACAATTCAAATTTTATTTCAATATAACAAACGCACGAACAAAAAAAAACAAATCGTAACCGCTTCGAAAAATGTTACCACTTTCTGTTTATGTTTTCATATTAAATTGAATATGGAGTTGTAGTAAAAATGGGTTCCAAACTTATTTCACCTAATTTTGATGCTCAATGGCTTGAATTGTTCATTTCGCAATAAAAAGATGGCATTTTTATTTATTTATTTTTTTCAGTTGTTCAATTTCAACATTTAATGTGTCAAAGAAAAATTTTCCAGTTCTTTTTATTTAGATTCGGAACACAAAGTAAATCGACATTGGTAAGAAGAAAAAAAAAATCGGTGAGTTGTGTGTGTCAAAAAAAATAATAAACCGAAATCGAAATTCCACCAAGAAAAATTAGTGTTGCTACTCGTTTTTTCGCCTTTTTATCCCTCACTTTGTTGAAACACTAGTGTTAATACAGCTTTTTTTTCTCTCGTCGCTCTATGTTTGATTTCCACATAGAAATGTCTTCGTACGCTTTATTTCACATCTGTCAATTCCATTTCGAAACGGTCATGATGCCGTTCAATGCAAGCGCATTGAACGTATCCATTGAGAGTGGCGAGAAACAAGGCGAATATATTTTGTTTTTTGTTTTTCAATTCAATGATTTCAATTGATTGAAATATTTGAAGTTTTTATACAATTCGATGTTTCAATAGCTGAAATAAAAGATTCATCAATTGTTTGAATGAATTTTTTGTTCCATAAAATTTGTTGATCAAATTTTAAATAATAAAACAAAACTGTTATCTTTCATTATGAATGAATCAACTCCATTCATGCGTTTGACAGGCGATTGTCAAAATTGTGGCTCGCACAACGTGACGATAGTAAATAAACCGCGTGTATTTGTATTGTTAGATACAATGTAAATGATCGTAAAATAATTTGCTGTAACATTTTCAGCAAACCAATTTCGTCTGCATTGAATTTTAATAAATTTTGTGTTGGATTTCGAAAAAAAAACGTGTGATGGCATCGGCATCGTGGCATTCACTTGAACCACCATTGAGTAAAGGGGTTCTATCTGTTATTGAAAATGAATTTAAATTCGAGAAGATGACTCCGGTGCAGGTAAACACACATCCGATCTATCTAAGCTTATCAAAACAAAATGATAACGAAAACATAACATAATTTAATAATTTCTAATCATCTTTGCTCTAATTTGGATTTTAGAAAGCATCAATTCCATTATTAATGTCATACAAAGATGTTGCTGCCGAAGCAGTCACTGGATCGGGTAAAACGTTAGCATTTGTAATTCCAATACTGGAGCTTCTATTGCGGCGATCTACGCAGGAAAAATGGAAACCAAATGAAGTTGGAGCGATTATTATTTCACCGACCCGTGAATTGGCTGCCCAAACTCATGAGGTGCTAAAACCATTTGCCAAAGCGCTCAATTTTACACATCGTCTGTTGATTGGTGGCAGTGATGGAGCTAGCGCCGAACAAGATACAATTGCATTGAAAGCAAATGGTGCTCACATTATAATCGCAACACCTGGCCGACTGTTGGAATTGTTTGAGCGAAAATGTAATTTAAATTTATGCGGACGATGTAAAAGTTTAGAGATTTTAGTACTCGATGAAGCGGACAGTTTGCTACAATATTCAACGAAAATCAATACAATTCTCAAGTATTTACCAACACAACGTCGAACGGCTCTATTTTCAGCCACACAGAAAAAAGAAATACAGGATTTGATACGGGCCGGATTGCGAAATCCGATGTTGGTACGAATTCGTGAAAAGGCAACCACAAGTACACCGGTTCGGTTACGAAATTACTATATGATTGTTGAACCGGAATTGAAATTAGCCTATTTATTGGAGTTTATTGCAAGAAAAAATATTCACAAATCTCTAATATTCTTTCCAACGTGCGCATGTGTCGAATATTGGTCGGAAATATTGCCAGATTTATTGCCAAATACGAAATGTTTGGCATTGCATGGTAAAATGAAAGGTGGACGATTCAAAGTGCTCGATCAATTTAAAAAGGAAACAAATGCCATATTACTATGTACGGATGTGTTGGCCCGTGGTGTTGATATACCGGAAATGAATTGGGTGATACAATGGGAGCCACCATCAAATGCCGCTGCATTTGTTCATCGTGTTGGTCGAACGGCACGTCAAGGTCAGCACGGTAATGCGCTCATTTTGATTCAATCCAGTGAAGATGCTTATGTTGATTTCTTAGAGCGCAATCAAAATGTTTCATTGACCAAAGTAACAGATATTGAATTGAATGATGATTTAAAATTAACGGCCGAAAAATATCGTGACATCATTCATCAACAGCAAATTGGAAATCGTTCAATTTTTGATAAAGCAAATCGTGCATTTGTTTCACATATTCAGGCGTATTCAAAACATGAATGTAACTTTTTATTACGTGTAAATGATTTAAATATGGGAAAAATTGCATCTTGTTATGGTCTATTGAAAATGCCATTGATGCCAGAAATCAAGCAAAAGAAAGACAACAGTGGAACACGTGATTTTATTGCACCAAAATGTGAATTCGATATCAATAAAATCCGGTATAAAAACAAGCAACAAGAAGAGGCACGACAGCGAAAGTTGAGCGTTTTTCTGGAAACGGGCAAATGGCCAAAAGGTAAAAATGAAAAAATTGTTAAAAAAGCTACCGAAGCATGGTCAATCACAAAACAACGAAAAGCCGAACAAAAAGCAAATAAAAAAGTGCGCAAAGAAAAGAAAAAATTGAAATTGAACTCTGGTACAGCGGTCAAACGAAAACGGGGTGGTCTTAATGATGATGACATTGCTGAATTGGCCAATGATATTCGAATGTTTAAAAAATTGAAGAAAAATAAAATCACCGATCAGGATTTTGACAAACAAATGGGCATCGATGAATGAATTGATCATTGAGTTTTTGAGACTTTTTTTTTTGTTATGCACCTGTTTTTTTTTCTTCTGTTGTTGTATAAAAAGAAAGAAGAAAATGAAATAAATTTTAAAATATCATAAATAAAACATGTCACTGGTGACTTGTTAGCAGAAAATAGCAGTCGTTTTATTTTATTCTCATCTCTACTTCTTTTGTTTGTTATAATTTTATTCATTCAATAGATTTTGATTGGCCTTCGTTCGATTTGATAAAGTTTTTTTTTTTAATGAACTTAGGCGATAGTGATTTTGCTGAATTGAAATTATCTCGAGAGATGTTATCAGCAGGACGAGGATTGAATCTAGAATAGAATCTCGGTTCTATCTTCATTCTTTCTTCATTCTATTATTAAATCCCAAGCAGTAGCTGAAATTAACGGTTTATAGCTCCATTCAACAGCATATAATTAAGTTTTTTAAAAAAGCAGAAATTATCACGTGAGTGATTTGGTTAATCAATTTAAACTGACTGATCGTTGAACCTTGCATGTAATGGCTTCAAAATGATAAAATCACAATCCGTGATTTACAGAATCTGTAGTTGAAAATATATGCAATGCTCTTTTCTGTGTGATTTTCTTTGCAACAATATAAATGTAGTTTGCATTGTCACGAACAATTGAAATTCTAGTGCTAATTGTAATTTAAATGTACACTCAAAACGATCAAAACAATTGATGCTGGTTTTTCAATTGATTCCCACTAGTTCCAGTTCTAATATTACAGGATCTGACGCAGTTTTGAAATCTGGAAAAAAAAGCTAAATGACAATAATAACATGTTTGATTTCAATTGATGACTTGATCCCGAAATCAAAACGTTTTATATAATTGAATTCGAATAATGTTTTTATTTGCTCGAGAAAGTGATCGAATAATAGCTCAAACAAAATAGTCACGTTTGATTGAAATCTATAATTGGAACACAATCGTAAATCGATGATATTACCATTAATTCGTTTTCAAATGATATCAAAATACACATTGAAATCTGGATTTGTACGAAGAATGTCTGACTATTCCATTCGTGTCGAACCAAAGATGCAATTCAATGAGACAATCAAATTCTGTTGAAATTTTTTAATTCTATAATTCTAAGATTTAATAACTGAAAAACTATTGGTTTATGTTAACAATTCTGAAAACAAACAAAACGATCACAAAGTATGCGGAATCGATTTAAAATGCAGATCCTGTTCAATGTTTTCATAGCGTTTTTCAAAAGTTCATACTTCTGAATTGAATGTATCATTTATTGCTCCACGATGGGATTTCATTACAAAATGAATGGATTTGTATGAAAAGTTGTATGAAAAAAAATTGAATTCTATTCTTGAATCCATCTCATTCCAAATCAAAAAGTGTACACAAAAATGATTTTCATGTATTGAAAGTCCTTAAAAATTATGATACAAAAAAAACGATTGAACATGAGCATCGTTCATTTTCAAGTTCATTTTTGATATGAAGGCAAAATCAAAGAGGTACAAAGGAAAAATCTTTACAAAAGAAGAACTTGAGCAATGCAATAAATTGCAAACTGATAACAAAAGAATTGTGTCTTGATTTAAAACTCTTGTATCTTGAATGACTGACTCCAGCAGTGATGACACAAAATTCAAAAGAAAAACACAATAAAACTTTACTATCATGCAAAATGTGTGCGAATAAAACTGGTCGAGTTCAACTGGATCCTTAGCGGTGTTTAAATAAACATTTCATGGAATTTGATAAAAATAATGAAACTGTTGCCGTCGTGTGTTTTGGGATTCTTTTGAATTTTTGTCATTTTGTCTGGCCGTCTTTTTTTTTTTTTTTTTTTTTTTTTTTTTGTAAAGATACGTAAAAATCAGTTATTTGTGGTTTTCGGGTACTGTGAGTATCGGAATGTTGCTTTTGGCACATTTATTGTCGGTCACTTTTTCTCAATAAGGTAATATGATGTCATTGTTATTAACAAGTGTTAATGGTCTGGATTGTGTAATCACCTCGACCATTTTATTTATTTCTTGTATTCAGCCACAACGTATCATAATTCTTATTACGGATCAAGGATCGTCGTATCCTCGAGAGAAACTGGTTCGCATCGATTTATATTTTTTGAACTGTCGTCACCGACCGATCATTACGGGCCGTGAGAGCTATCATATTATACGATTATTACTATCTACGCACAAGTTTTTTTTTTATTCACCATGGTTCACTATAGTTGCAGCAACTTATCAATTCCATAATATCGAATGCTCATTTCAATATAGATAATGTTTTATTTTTCTTTTGCTTCTTTAAAAAAAAAGCATTTGTTGATTGTGTCTGTGTGCGTGTTAGCAGAGCGAGAGACTACAGCATAGAGAAACAAAACGGACCAAGTGGCGACTTGGTGGGGCTGACTTTTGTATAAAACCGATATGCAAATGTGTGTATTAGATGAACAAATTTTCGATAGACTTGCTCAGTTTCTTAGTAGCATTTAGTGGGATTCGTGCTTCTTAATTGATTTCGTTCCGTAGCTGCGATCGTAAGAATTCTGTTTTTTTTCTTCACTCCAAAACCAATTGAAAGTTTGTTGTATATAGTTTGTTTTTTTTTTCTCTCACAAGTGAAAACATCGGAAATTTGTGTGCTTAACCAAAATGAATAAAGTGTTTGCCGTTTCAATTAGCTGCCTAATTGCGCTATTTTGCGTGAATGTGGTCATTAGTGATGTTTCGCATCTTCCAGGTAGTTTTTCATGTTATTCATTTGTTTGTTTGTTTGTTTTTTTTTTGTCGGAACATTGTTTTGATTTTGAAATTTACTAAAAAAAATAATCTTGCTTTTGGCCTTCGCACTGACCAAAAACCCTATGCATTGTACGCACAATTTAAATTCAATGATAGAAAGATTAGAATAAATTACATTAAATGAAAAGATTCCGTTTTCGATTCCAAATAAATTTCAAAGTTTCTACCCGGATTTTAACGAAGAAGCAAACAGTTAAAAGTCATAAAATTTAGGATTAAAATAAAAAACTGGAAAAAAGAATCTTCAAAAATCTGATTAGAGAATCAGTTAGAAAGTGTGTATGATATTGAAAATTTCGATATAAAATCGGTCAAATGACGAATCGCAAAGAATCTGCGTTGACTTAGAATGTTTGAATCGAGAATGTTTGTTAAAAAAAAAATAAAATGTATGATATTGTTTTTCTATGCATATTTCGCTTCATCTCCATAATCTTTACATTTTTGATAAGTAAGATCGTCACCTTTATTTGATTGACACGAAACAGCTGAACAACAACAACTACAAAATGCACATTTCTAAAAGGAACTAGAATGACATGTGATTCATGTCATTCATAATATTTTTTTTTTTTCAAAAAACAAATTTATTCGAATACAAACAAAATTGTGCCCATTTTCAGTGTTAAATTCAAAGCTGATGTTGACAATTTTTAATTGGAAAAATTTGTCTGGAAATAGAATCTGGTCAAAGTGAATTCAATTCAAGATTAATCTTGTATTGTTGAATTGATTTAATTAAATACTCAAAAGTCAAACGCAAATAGAAATTTCATGAAAATAATCACATTCTGATTGCATTTGAATGAAAATCCAAAAGCCATAATTAGAATTCGTGTTTTATTACACATTTGATGTAAACATTTTTTAAATAGATACCAAAACAGCACACACAAAAAAAGACTGGTTTTTCATACACAACAAACATATTTGCATAATTTATAAGGTTACAAAATCATAGAAATTTATGCACTATCAAAATGCACAGAAATTGGAAGTAAAAAAAAAACAGTCGCTCCAACAGAAAAAAAAATGTCTAGAAAATGAAAATGTAGTCAGATTTAAAGTGTCTTTGTAATTAAAAACCATTTTTTTAAGTAATATCCTGAACTTCGACACCCAATTGCTCGAGCATTGACCGTTGAAAGCCATCCGCTTATGAAATACTTTGTGTTTGAATTTAAACGAACCAGTTTGAGGACAAAACCATCAATGTTATCAGCTTATGTTCAAAAAAAAAAAAAAAAAAAAAATATGCATGGAATTTCCACGCCAGTTTCTGGTCACATCATAAACAAAGAGAGGTGCTCTTTGTCCCATAAAATGGTAGCCCATCTGTTAGTAATATTTATTATAAGTTTTCATTGACAAATACATATACGTGACCGTGTCATTAACTATTCATGTTAAGTGTAAAACATTTAAACGAACATTTATAGTGGCAAGCATAACGTATCTACCATATTGAAGCGCGCATATTTTATATGAATAGCCTAAACTAGACACTGGGACAAAGCAAGAAGAAGAAAAAAGCACACTCACACACACACACACACACACACGAAACACAAACAAAGTAACAAATAAACACAATTTAAAAAAAAAATATGTTGTTTCAGGTGCGCAAGGTGCACAAGATGCACCAGTAACGCAAACTTGCTTGGGATGCATTTGCGAGGCAATAAGCGGATGTAATCGAACCACGACTTGTACGGGTGACGTATGCGGTTTGTTCAGAATTACCTGGGCATATTGGGCGGACAGTGGCAAACCAACCATTGCCGGTGAATCACCATCATCAGAAACAGGTATTTGATGCTACGTTTTATATTTATTTATTATTTATATTTTATTGTTCGTGTGGTTCAAAATCTCATCCACACAATCATGTACCTAGACGTAATGTAAACGTTTTGCCCTAGGAAGTAGATTAATTTAAAATTCCAGTGAACTCAAACCAATGGAATTGTGTGAAACCAGCTTCGGTTGGCGACTTGTTCGTCGGCTATACACACACGCACACACACACTTATTTATACAGTGATACGTTTTAACCACTTTGTTATCCATTTTAGCTTATGCCAACTGTGCTAACGATCCATTCTGTGCAGCTAGTGCGGTTCAAGGCTATATGAAGAGGTAAATATTCCAGACCGAACATCTACGATCAAACTCTATCTTTGCATTAACTAATGTGAATAATTTTTCTCTTTTTTTTTGCTGTTTGCATATAGATTCGGACAAGATTGTAATGAAGATGGTTCAATAAACTGTTACGACCACGCTGCTATCCATTACAAAGGTGGATACGGATGCAAAGGTGATCTTCCGGATAAATATCGCAGTGTATTCGAAAATTGCGTTGCACAATTCTTGAAAAACTAAACCGTATGGGGCTGTCACTGTCCATTTAAATTGTATTGTTCTGCAGAAAGCCATAATCTAAATATATTTATTCAATAAACATTGAAGTGTCCATAAGACTGCAGCCAAAAGTTGTAATAGACCAGTTTTTTTTATTTATTTTGATACACCCACCATAATTTTTGTTGTTATTGTTCAATAACATATGTTTATTCTGTTTCGTGACTCTTGTAATGCTATTTTTGTAGTAAAAGCTAGGGGCAAAACACTACCGAAAGACCAAATTCACCAAGAATAAATCACATACTCATTTCAATTTCTCTTAAAAAATCACAATAGCCATGATTTAAATGCCATTAAATTTGTAATGTCAATTTTAGTTTGTTTCGAAAACTCACTGATGATGGAAGCATTGTTTCCGAAATGTACATCTGAGTAAAACTCTAACAAGTGCAAAATTTGTGAATAAAAGGAAAATAAAATCTTAAGAATAAGTGTACAAATACCGAAAAGACCCAAGAAAGACCGAAAAGACCGAAGGTGGACCGAAAAGAACAAAAATAAAAAACAACACACACTGTGTCTCACACAGCTAAAGCAACGGTATTCTATGTATATATTTCACTATTGTTCTTTTCAGTCTATCTTCGGTCTTTTCGGTCTTTCTTGGTTCTTTTCGGTATTTGCACATTTATTTTTGGTGAATTCGGTCTTTCGGTAGTGTTTCGCCCCTTGAGTAAAAGATAACGAAATTGAAATTCCTCCAAACTCTTTTATGCTGCAAAAGGTCACAATTATTTGCTAGCTCAACCCAAAGCAATATTGCCTGGCATGTGTGAATACCTTTCGTTTGAGGACAACCAAAAATAAACAACACATTTTTGTTTTATCAAAAGGGTGATCTTTGGAAGCAATGAAAAACAAACACCATTAAAAACACATTGATATTCTGTCAGAATTTATCTTTTTTTATTTTAAAGTACGTGATTTTTGGCGAGATTGGTTTTTAAAGATTTTGCATTGACTATTGTTTAGGTTTTTCAAAAAAGACATTTGACAAAGCGATAAATTATGTAAAATTCATGGAATTTGTAATTTTTTTTTGTTTTGTTTTGATTGGAGTTTGCACAGTAGATTGCTCTTGTCATTATATTTTCTTATTCATTTTTATCTCATTTTTTGTTGTTATTGTTAAATTCTCAAATATTTTGTCTTAGTTGAAAGTGACGTTATTATATTGGCGTTCAGTCAATAAAAATAGTAAGATTTCCTGTATTTGAACGAAAACAAAGAAAAAAAAAACTAACCGTGAGACTTAAACTGGACTTGAATTTTGTTGAGTAGAACAATGTGATTTATTTATATGACAATTTTGATTTAGTTTAATTCTTTTTTGCAGCCATAAAGAACTCAAAAAGTGCTACAAATTGTACAAATTGAAATACCAAATTGCTAATTGTTAATTGATCAAAATCAAACACGTTTTCTTGTGATCGTCGATCGGTTGCAAAGCTGATTACAAATCAAAAGAAAACGAAAATCGCATTAAAATTATTAATTAAAATGGAGATATGTCGTCTAAATGTGAACAGAATCAATGGATTCTTTCACCCAAATGTGCCGATGATTTAAAATGATTTTAGATTGTTTTTTTTTTTTATTTTTAACCATTAGAATTCTCAACTCACGAATCTTTCCGTTAGATTATCCAGGAACAATAAAAATTAATTGATTTTCTTTAATAATTATTCAACATTTTTTTTTTTTGGTTTTCATTTTGTCTGTTTGTTTGATAAAATATTTAGTCGTTATATGCATTTTTCTGGGTTTTTTTTTCTCTCGATTTTTTTTAAATTTATTTTAAAATTACATGGAATGCAATGTTGCATACAAACTAGCTTCTTAACTGATTGGCTTTTTCCCCCCTCCAATAAATGTGTTTAACAATAACAATGCCTAAGTTCACTACAAATTTTTTTTTCCATTTTTATTTTGTTCAATAAATATTTGTTGTTGTTGTTGTTTTTTTTGTGTTTGGTTTTTGTTTTTTTTTTATCATATAATATATAAATGTATGTTGTTCAGGCAAAAACATAAAAACAATTTCAGTTAAAAACGAACAGAAAACAGAAAAAAATTTGGATAATTTTCATTGAATGTTTATTACTTTTTTGACTTGCTATCGGTTTTATTATCACATAATAGAGAAAAGTATTTGACATCTTTTTTGCCGCGTTTTTTTTCCTCTTTTGCTTGTCGCTTTTCCTCCTGCAAGAGAGAGAAAAACAGATGGATTCGAAAGAAGAAAAAACAACATGAGAAGAAAATATTGAAAATTGAATTTAAACAGAGAACATCAATAAAAACAACAAACGTCTAGAATTGAACGCTTGTTATGTTGTTTTTTTTTGGCAACTAAATGGTTATCCTAGGTTTCAATCATGCAAAAAGGGAACATCAACAAAAATAAAACGGAATGAAATTGCTTGTTTTTACCTTTCTTGCCTCTTTTTCGGCTTTTAACCGTAGTTTTTCGTCTTTTTTTCGCTTTTCCGCTGAATATTCATTTCTTTTATTTTCGTTTATCATTTTTTCATTGATTTTATTGTTGGATTCTTTTGACGTCGATTGTTCAGCGGCTGTTGTCGCCGCATTTTTATTTTTATTCAATGAAATAATGAAAAATGGATTGCGTGACGTTGACGTTGATGGTGGCGTTGTTCGTGTTGTTGGCTTTGATGCAGTTGATGCTAATGGTGTTGTTGTAATGCATGGTTTTTCAGTCGGTGATGCCAATGCTCGTGTACTCGTTGATTTCGTTTTGATCGGAGCCACTTTTGCTGTCATGCCCAATTTTGATACGGCTAACTGAGTGCTTGTGGACGTTCTTGTGCTAGTACTACCCAATAAAGGAACGGTATCGAGGGACGATGTCGATGATGCTGATTTTTGTGACGTGTATGAAGCAAACCTAACAAAAAACCAGCAAGAAGAGACAAAAAAACCACCTCAAAACATCATTATCACTGTTAAGCATATATCGATAATGGTACAGGTTATTTAGTGAAATCAACCAAATTGAACAAATTAATTGGGCAAAAATCGATTAAATGTTGTGTAGGGAAGGGGATGGAAATTTTAAATGCAATCAAATGATATTAATTGAATGGTCAAAATGAATAAAATAATAACAATTTCGATAGTTAATTTGGCTTGTGTGAATGAATTTAAGCGGATGATTGAGATTCATTCATTAATGGGATGAAACAATAATGAATTGGCCAATTGCGGCCAAAATTGGTGTACCTTAAACGTGGTGCAGATGCAACACGTGAAGGCGATGCAATGGACGCTTTAGTTGGACTTCGAAATTCTTTGATGGGTGGCAGCCGATTTTGCATATCATTTGAAAAGATGCTATAGGAAGCGCTCTTTGGTGTGTAATAATTGGTATTGCGTTTATTTGTGTACAGCTGTTTAGCTGCTGGATTTATTGAATGATATTGTTGCTGTTGTTGCTGTTGTTGCTGTTGTTGTTGTTGTTGTTGTTGTTGATTGGATGGTGTTTTTGGTGTTGGCTTTTGATATTGATTATATTGTGGATTGCGTGGTATTGCACCGAGACAATGGCTGCCGCAATTGTCATGCTTTCGATGATTATGCAAATTATCGGTTCGATTTTTACTTGATAATGATAGGGAAGACGTTCCAGACGTTCCAGATGTACCAGATGTTCCAGACGTTCCGGAATTATTTGTTGAACATGATGCCTCTGAACTATTCGAACGATTGGATGTGAATGAAATTCCTGGATCAAATAAAACGTAAACAAAAAAAAAACCCGGATTCATTACAATTAATCACGAAATTTTGTTCTGTGGGATTTATTTCACACGGCATCAATTTCCAATCAGTTATTTGATCAACGAAAAGAAATATATAGGTTACCAGATACATTGGAGGACCCTGAGCTCATTGAATAAAGACTGGCTGATTGTGCAACACGAACTCCGGCACTTTTACTCGTACCAGGAGCCTAAAAGTATTCAATATTAATTAGCGAAATTTAAGAGTCATCGAACCGGGCACGTGATCATGGAAAAACATCGTCGTTTGTTTTTTTTTTTTTTTGGTTATATACTTACAGCCCAACTTTTCGATGTACCAACGGAATAATTGCTAGCTGATTCTTGTATACGCCACGTGCCAGAACCGGATATGAGACGATTGATTCGGGCACGACAAATGACACAACGCAATGGTAACAATCGCTGTGCAACAGCACTTTGTATCGTTTTCACAAAACAACGTCGACAAACGACACGATGGCCGCACGGTGATGTTTGCATCGTAGCACGAGCATTAATACAGATGACACATTCATCCTCTTGTGATGTGGGCGGCTCTGGTTCACTTTCCTCCAGCTTATTCAAAAGTTTATCCTGCCGAAGCGAGAGAAATTAGAGAGAAAAGAGAAAGAGAGAGAGAGAGAGAACGATATAAATGCAGAATTGTGTTACACAATGACGTCATCAAGTTTCATTATTTATCCGTTGCTGTTTTATTTTTCTGCTATTCATTTTCATGTATAGCCAAACAATGTGCGACGATTGCTATAGAAATTTCGCATTTCTATTGGAACATTTTCACGTTCTATGACAAAAGATGAAAATCCGTGTGCAAGTTTTTGCACAAGCTTTAAAATGGAACTCATTACAATTCAAAGTATTTTAAAATCAAAGAATTCATTGTAGCCTGTGTTGTTTATGTATAGACCCATTGTTAGACCATCCAGAATTGTTATTTTAATGTGTTTTTTTTCTCTTCTTCATATAATAAAAAGAATCAACAAGAATAGATGCTACGAGCAGGTAGCTAACGATAAATTTGTTTCTACATTTTTACTTTGTCTTTTATTATATTATCGTCATAAAAGCACAAGTGATAACTAAATCAAATGTTACCAAAATAAAAAAGACAACACTTTCAGTTGAATACAAAAAAAAAACAACAACCAACTTTACAGCCTTGACCGATACTAAAAAGTTTACTTTAAAACTGAATAAAAACCTTAAACTTTGTTGACTTGAAAATGTGTAATGTTTTCTTGTTGTAGAAATAATGAATGCGAGCGAGTGTGAGAGAGAGAAACTTTAATTAACAACTATTTTGGAATTAATAGACGAATCAACAAATTGCGAGCATAATTAACATAAAATTTGACACCGTACAACGAAAATGCTTCCGCATGGGGAATATGGTACAATGTACGATTTAGCATGGCGTTTATAAAACGGTAATGTCATCCAGATGAGGTGAATGTGAGAAGTTCATTGCACTGGGGCACGAATACTATTTGGCTCCAAACATGTGATGGTTTCGTATATCGTGTTGCCATTCATTTTAATGTAACCAATTTATGTTATTCTTAATGTGAATAATTTCGTGGATCAGTTTGAGCACAGAGACAGAGCGTGGATGGGGCGCGAGGAGGGAAATAGGTAAAGTTGAACTAAAGCATGAATACTGAAGCAAAGTAAATGATGTAGTCATTATTCGATTGAAATGTACTCATGTGCAATAAATTTTCCGGCTGATAAGTCATTTCAGTTGTGTGTGTGTGTTTACAATTTCATGCACATATATTTCTACATTCTCTACAATTTGCTCATCTTCGTCATTTTTCAATTAATTTTAGTGCAATTTTCTAATGGCATGCACAAAATTCATCTAAGCATTTAATCGCATTGGCACATACGTGCTAAGTGGAATGACTATTATGCCACATTTGTTGATGTGCCACAGTCAAAAAGCATGTCAACTATTCGCTAACATTTTTCAATAGCCATGCGACAACAACAACAACAAAACATCAACCTAACGACGATAACAACAACAACGGCAGCAACAGCATAGCAAAAAAAATAGTGTACGCGACTTATGAATGTGCTAAAACGTACGCATATAAAAAAAAATGAGAGACAACAATAGCAATTCGCCGATCGGAAACAATTACGCTTCGGCATTGTTCCAACATTGGAATGGTTTGTCGTCTGACTCAAAAGAGTGAACTGAAATTACATATAATAGTTGCCCCACTAAATTGTACGGTGTGTTGTCTCCGCGAACTCATGCCACTCAATCTCAACCCAGCCAGTTAGCCCGCTGTTGTATATTACCATCGATCATTTGGTTGATCGAGTAGCTCTCATTTTTTGCTCAGAACTTTTGTTCCGCTTCATACAAATACCGAAGCTACACGCAATCTAAGCTTCATTTGTCTACAGCAACTATTCATCACAGTATAACGGTTACAATTGATCGAATTCTTGTGTGTCGTTTTTTTTTGTTCCTCTTGTACTACGAAATAATCGAATCATAAGTCAAACAGACAAAAGAAAAATCAAATGAAACAATAATTGTGAACAACAAGAACAACAACAACAAGTATTGCAATTGTTTGTAATTTGTGTGTACGAGAGTCAAAACAACTAACAAGTGGCTTAATACTTGTTCGTTCGTTGAAAAGTTGTTACCGAATTTTTCAAAAACTGCAGTCGAAGAAAGAAAAGTTTGTGATTTTCAATAAGACGACATAAGAAAGAACAATTTTGCCATAATTCAATTTGGATTCTGTGTGTTTAGAATTGGTGGTTGACATTTCATGTTCATGGTTTAATGTTCTGTTTTGTTTTTGTGTTTTTTTTTTCGGTGGCAAGTGACATTGAAGAGGATACAATAGAACCATTTCCACTACTTAAGATAGGTTCGTTACACTCACCAGCACAAAAGCCAAGTGGAAACAATTTTTTCGTTAAATGCAATTTCTGGTTTAGCAAACTATTTCGGAAATGTAATTTGAGTGAGGCTTTTGGTTAACTGTAAATAAAGTATTTTCAGGCTATCGAATTGTGGATTTGTTGTAAGCAACATCAACACATAGTTGTGTGATAATTGATCCGGTGAATGTTTTTGGTCGGCTGTCATGCGATGTTTTATTCATTTCAACCTTGATTTTTAAAGAGCTTTTAAATTTTAGTCTTCTTTCTTATGCACACCCTCATATTAAATTTCCATTTTACTTGTTAAACTGTTTGTTTCCATTTTAGTCATCCCAATCGACCGATTACAGTTCATCTTAATTGAATGTTGTTGTGTTTTTTTTTTATTGTGTGCCAACTGAATTAAACATAAGATTAACACATCTAAAGAAAAATCTATAGCAGGTGTCAATTTTCAGTATGGAATTAATCAAGCCAGACGGTTATTGAACATTTGAAAGAGAGTCATCAATTTTTCATTATCATTTTTGTTTTCGACCATTTTATTCTTGTCCGAACAGATCGATAAAGAACTGACGATAGAGAAACAACAACAACAACAATAACAAAAAACCCGAGCACGACACAATTCTTCTGAATACGTGGGTGGTTCGATTTTTATCACATTACATAAATACGCGATCAATTTCAATATAAAGGAAATGAGGTAATGAATTGAAAACAATGTTCTGCCCGAGTCACAAAAGTGCATAGTGAAAACCAACATAAAAATATCACAATAAAATTAGCTGAAATACAGCAGCAAAACAAAAGAATACAACACAAAACATACAATATCGACCGTTCGACTCGAAATCTGTATCAGATTTTTTTTTTGCTTGATTTCAATACGCTTCGTGTCGTGTGCAAAACACACACACACACAAAAAAACCGTGTAACTCGTTTGTGTTTCAATTCCGAAGTGGTGTATCACTGGACATACAATAACAAAAAAAAAAAACGAAAAAATATGACGTTATCTGGACCGGGATTAGCGCTTTGTTCACTTTTCACGCTATATTTTGGTGAGTAACACCATTATTAAACACCCATAATAAACATGTTATTCAAAGTGTTGAAGCCGTTTGGCGGGTTTTTGTATGCGTGCCAAAATTTAAACAATAAACAAAACAACAAAAAATATGGCACGAGCATGAATTGAAAGAGAACAATGAAGGATATGAAAATTTATGACACCCAACCAACTCAGCCAACTGTCATTTTCATCAGCAGATATATTACCACCGTTTGTCACTCATTTCACTTGTTCACTTATTTATTGCAAATTTATTTCAAACAAAACAAACAAACAACAAAAAACCGAAAAAATGCACAACAACAACAAATAATAATTTCAAAATTGCCGCCCGTTCATTTGTTGATTAATCATTATTATGGATAATTAAAATGTAAATTTCAAATTAAAACCAAAAAAAAAAAAAAATCAGCATCACGCGAATGAAACACACCGGACCGAATGCGAATAAAATGGATGTACGGGGATAACGTGATGAAAGGTCTTTATTAAATAAAACACGATTTTAAATCAGCGCAATTGTTGGCCGGAAACGTGGTTTTTCTCATCAACATTGCATGATGGTGTCGGTGGTTTTGTTTGGTCGGTCTTAAGTTTGATTTGGAGTTGGTGAGGTCATTTTCGCAAGGCATACCTAGTGTTTGTCTTTTACTTCAAGGTTATCTTTATGATTATCCCAGGGGGATTTGAAGCAATTTTCTTGTGTTCCACATCATCTATGGACATAAAAATGTTGAAGAAAACCATCGCAAGCATGATTGAATATATCATTTGTTGTTAACAACGCCAAACCTAACTACCATCATTGTGGTTGTGCGTTCTATTCAATTTTCAACCCCAAAATTGCCATAATCACCGTTTTTATTTCATTTGAATTCGGTGTAGTTTTTTTTCTTTCTCAGTTTGTTATTCATCAATGGTGCTATGGCCTGAAATCGTTCCAAATGGTGGAAATTATCTTTGAATTGAAAATGAAACCACTAGATTTGTCAACGATGACACACACACACACACACCTAAACACAGTGTGAAAAGCAAAGCTTTGTATGAAATGTTCAAATCAAATTCCTCTTTTGAAATTGGAATTAATAGTTATGTGAACAAGCATAATGAAAAAGAACGAACATTGAAATTGAAATAGTTGATTTGCGCATTGATATGTCATGGCAGAGAGGCGGTGCTCAATCCATTGATCACTCGGTCACCACATAATATTCCTTTGATGATTTGGTCACATTCCAATGTTTGAGTTTGATAAATCAATTTACGTTCTTGTCATAAAAAAAAATAAATTTTGAATATATTTTGAAATGTGAAACATGAACACACACATTTCGAAAATGTTGTATGTTCATTATTTTCTCTCTTCGATTTATCACCAGCAAATAGCTGGGCAAATAGTCCGACCATTAGACCAGTAAATTAGAAATACCGTTTCGTATAAAATTGGTTATATTAGGCCATGGCCTAAGCAGCACAGTGTTTGCTGTGTGCATGTGTGTTTTTTTTCTATCTCTTCTCCCAATAATAATATATCTGCTTGAATGGATGATCTTTGGTTTGGCTGATTGAAATGAAGAGACGCCATTTATGATTTTGATAATTTAATTAATAGGCGGTTCACCAGTGATTTATTCGCCAGCACCACGTGGTGATTGCCACAATTGTTGTTCAATTCGGGAGCCAAGGGACATCAAATTTATGCTGTATACAAGGTAATCATATCAGTCATATTATGTCTATATATTTCGATGGTAATCATACGTTCAAGCACCGAGTTAGTCGCGTACATTCAATGCATTGAGGTACGTTGCGGTTCACTCGTATGTGCTTTCAATGCATGCCATTTTAATGGGTAATTTCATTGAATGTGCCAAGTTCAATTGGTGATTGATTCATTTATCATATATGTTTGCACACGATTAATTTGACGTGATGGAAAAGTGATAGATATTGTTTTTTCTCTCTCTCTCTCTCTCCCTCTCTTTTTCTCTCTTCCTTTCTTCTCTGTCTTTCATTCTTGTCATCTCTCATCTTTCTCATTTAAAATTGATGATTTAGGTTGAATCCAATTAATGCCGATGTACTTTATTTGTCGGACAAGAAACGTTTCGAATCTTCGCACTTCAATAAATCAAATGCGCTAATCATTTACTTACATGGATTTTCGGAACGTGTACCAGGCGGCACCGGACAAAGTAGTCAAGAGATACGCGATGGTATGTGCACAGAAAGGGCAAATTCAAAGCAAAAAACCAAAAAAAAAAAACAAGCAATCTATACCCTTTCCAATATTTAATTAACCAGATTCACTTTATTTGTTGAGCATGCAGAACCGTCATTGCACAAACAAACAAAAAATATAACACACACAAAAAAAACCCTCATAGTGAATGTCAAATGTAATAGTAACCAAAGTTTTTACACTACTTTCTGGCATCTGACACATTCCACAAACATCGCAATTGATTACCACTGCATTCGTGTTATGATAGCATTCCTGAAAGCAAATGACTACAACGTGTTGTTAGTGGATTGGAGCCCTATTACCGCTTTACCATGGTAATGAATCACCTCTTTTTTTCTATACCTTTGCTCTTGTGTGTGTGTGTGTGTGTTTTTTTTGCTCTACTCTGTTTTCCATTCCTTTTTCTTTGGGAAATCGACAATGTGCTTATACTAAAGTATTCATTGGTTTATATTGACATTATGTACTTCAACAACAACAACAACAACCGGAGAAGGTATTGGAATTCCGTGCAGAATGTACCGCGTGTTGGCCGCTATTTGGCGCGTTTTATCAAGTTTCTCAATGAAAATGGTGTCGATATGCAGCGTATTCATGTGATTGGATTCAGTTTAGGTGCCGAAGTGGCCGGATTTGCTGGAAAAGCACTTAAAGAAATAAATCTTCGATTGCCCCGCATAACAGGTATGCAATTGCTTTAGACTATAGTTGTGACAAAACAATTTCAATTGCTTGTGGTAGATGGGAAGGGTGCGGTTTTTTTTTCAATCCGTCTTTGTTCATTAAGAAAACACACGTAAGAAAACACAATGACAGAGAGAACAAAAAAAGCCGCACACACACACACATACACACAAAACCGAATAAACAGATTTTCCGGTGTGTCGAAGCGTTTTCCCGGTGTGGGGCGCACATTTGGTTTTTCGGCGTTAAACCAAATTTAGAACGTGATAAAATGACGAAAAATTAACGGAAAACGTTTCGAAAAATTGTTCGGCTTGAATAAAGGTAAAACCGATTATCATTTGAATGGTGTGGTTTCTTTGTAATTTATGTATGAGCATATGCGCTGATTTCACCCACACAACAATTTGACATTTAATTGATCGCAGCATTTCCTGTGAATGCTCTCTTTTTACTGTTCTTTTTCTCTCTCTCTCTCTCTCTCTCTTTCTTTTTTTATTTGTTTGCATTTTCAATAGGCTTAGATCCAGCCTTTCCATTATATATGTTTATCAATCCGACATCAAAACTGAGCGCCGATGCGGCCGATTTTGTCGATATTATACATACGGATGGCGGCATTTTAGGGTATCCTTGGCCATTGGGCCATGCAGATTTTTATCCAAATCAAGGTATTCCACTACAGCCGGGATGTGCCAAGCAAGAGCTCTCAAAAAATCGATGGTATAGCATTTTGGGTATGTTTGAATTGAATCCTACCTCGTTACTTGCAAACCCGTTTTGGTTTTCTTTATTCTATTTGTGCAGTGCATCATTGCCAAGAATAGAAATTGAGCATACATTCGAATTTGGCAGCTTATTGAATGGAGTAAAACCGTAACCATAATGTGTGTGTGCTATATATATAATGTGTTTTTTTTCTTCTTCTTCTTCTTCTTCTTCTTTTACTAAATTGAACCGTGTAACCTTCTTCTCTCGTGTGCTTTTTTGTTGCTGCTTTATGTTTGCTCATTCGAATAACAATTTACGCATTGTAAATCGTTAGACAAATGTACACACAAATAACATTTATCTTTTTATTTTGATTTTCATGTTTTATGTGACTGTGACTGTGTTTGTGTGTTTGTTTGCTGCGCATTCAATTTTGGAAATGGTTTTTGTGTAAATTTGCACCAATCCATTCATGCATGCCAGTTGGTTGTAGCCATCAGAGAGCTTGGGAGTATTTTATTGAATCGATTCAACGGCCAAATGCTTTTTTGGCAACACATTGCGAACCAAAATCAACGGTGCCAACAAAAAACCACACCGAAATCAACTGTGATAAAGACATTTCAGCATATATGGGTTACAATGCAGATACAAGGTAATTTAGCACTAAGCGCATTCAATGTTTAAACAATTGAAAATGTGTTTGACTTCACAAACATTTAAAACAAAAAAAAAGCCCACCTAAATCGTATGGATGCGTAAATTTATGGTGATTCTTTCATTGTGGCCATGTGATACTGTGACTATATGACGCCTCTGGTTTCAAAACTCAATATCTACACCAACCATCGCCACATGAATCGTTGGCCTTCAGCGGTTGATTTCAAATGATCAAACATTGACGATTTCAGGTGGCTTTTTTTTCTCACACAGTAAACAACAATTCTCTTCAACCGATTTTGATTTGTGTTTATAGATTACGGGGTAAATTCTACTTGTCAACGAATAGTGAGCCACCGTTCGGTAAAAGTAGCTAAATATCATCAATCACACGCCATACGAAATTTATTAGATGACACACCGTAGATTGAGACGAAATAAATTCGGTTTGAGGTGACAATGTTCGTTGTTTATTGAAAATTGTTCTCTTCCTCGATGAAATGGCCTCTTCATCACATCCTTTTTCTTTGTGTTCGATTCGAGACTCTTGCACGTACAACATCAACCACTCAACACAATGCAAAAATCAAATTAACGGTCATAAAATAAATCAACATAAAAAAAGAAGAAACAAAATAAAACAAAAAAATTTGTTAGCATGTTGTAGCAGAAGCGTTGTGGCATACAAAAGATAACGCCTAGAGTTATGCTCCAAATTATTATTCTGTAGTTGAAACAAAACAACAACAAAAAAAAGAAAGAAAGAAAAACAACAACAACAACACAAAACTGTTAGTCATAGCGATAGCCATAAGACAGTGCTCTCTTGAGGGTGTCGTTCATTCGTTTGCCATATCATTTTCATTGGATTTCACACTGGAAAGCAAAATGATTAATTTCCATTGCAGTGACAAAATGATTGAAGGCACTTACACCGTAATACATCGAAGGGGCTGGTTGACATCTCAAATATGCCATAATCATATTTTATCGAAAATAGCGCATATAAATTTTCACATTTTATTTGAAAAACACACTTTTCAGATGGTATTCAGTAAAATATTTCATTGGGGGAAAAGAGAACGGACATTTATTGGTATTTGATAAACCGGAACAAGGGAATATTTTGAGAATCCACTTTGACAAATCGAATTTGAATTGACACCAGAACATTTCCATATATTTTCATATATTTTTTGCGCATTGTTTCGTATTATTTCATTCGAAAATTGGGAATAATTGAGAGCCCCTCGACAATAAATATCTAATTACAATATGTTTCCTGTGATTTCACATTCATTTTGCGTGAAGCAATTAGTTAATAAATCGATATGTACTTTGGCATATTTTCCGTCCCGGTTGATGCATGGAAAAAGAGTGCTCCTTCAAAATACCCACCCGAACAAAAAAGAACGTGAGTGGCAGTTGACAGAAAACAATGAAGACGAAGCACATAGAAAAATCAATGCTTGAAACAATAGAAAATTGAATGACGACAACAACAGCTACAGCAACACCGCCACCACCACCAAAATACACATACACACAGTGTATCAAGATATCTCTGTATTTAAAATAATAGCACATAAAGACACCTGTCTTCACTTTCACATTGGAGTCTTGGACTTAAAATCAATGGAAAGCTCATGCATCCATAATAAGCTGAAATTTTGTGATTGGTGAACTAAAATGAAGAAGACGAAATGAATGACATGAGTCCGGTTATTATTTGCGTTGTGTTTGTGCATAGCAGTACAATGAATGAGAGTGAGAGAGAGAGAGAGATCGTGAGTACACGCGAATACCAACAACATTTTCCCCAATTTCGTCTAAGCAGTAATTATTAAATAGGCTAAAAATACTGATTATTTGAACAATTTGATTAAGTTTTAGTTGGTAACTAAATAAAAGACACACACACACACACACACATAACCACACGGCAATTGAAATTTCTCATTAAAAGTATTATCATTATGTTATTTTGGAAATAATTACAAGTTTCAAACTTCAGTTGAAATTCAAAATCGCGCGGGTTGTTTGTAAGTAAATGTTTGTTGCTATGTAATTTTTGGGTGATTTAGATTCAGTTTTGATGTTGTTGTTTTTTTTCTGTTTCAGTGAATTTCAATCAATCGAAATGAAAGTGATTGTTTGCAAATGAATTATTAAGATCCTTCAAGTCCATATGTTAAAAAGATAGCGAAGAATATAGAGAAGAAGAAAACAACAAAAAAAATCACAAAACACTACATATTGAGCCAATTTCTCTCTCTGTCGGCCCATACTATTCAATCCTCATCGAATCGAGACAATCCAGGCGTGTGCAACTCAAAGTCGCGTGTATTTTTTAGGCCAACATTACATTATGGCTTTTTTTTCTTCTCCCTGTTCATTCGTTCGTCTTCATATAGTTCTTATTGTTGTTATATATTTCATTATAATTTTTCGTGACTTTGAGAATTTATGCTAAAATTGGGCACACCTGAATTTTGCCATGTTAGAAAAGCAAAAAATAAACAAAAATATATATATAATGTACCAACAACCAACCACGCTATTTAGTATTTCGTATTTATTCCATATGAAAAATAAGTTGCTACGTTATTAAACGTTGTTTCGGTCGTTTCAATCGTTTTAATATAACCCATTCGAATGAAGAAAAAAAAAACACACACACACACCGAAACAAAATATTGTAGGAAGCACTCAGTTTAACAATCAATGAAAGCGAAACGAAAGCGGGACCAACAGCAACAACAACAACAAAAAAAGGATATACAGGTAAAGAAAATGAGAATATACAAGAAAAATCGGCGGTGTTATCAGCACGCTAAATTCGCTATGTTTGCATGAAATCTAATCTGGACTGTTTTTATAGGGTGGATCGAAATTATCTGCTTACAATACAGTTTTGACGACCTTGAATGGGTTTTTGTATTCAAATATATACTTCTTTAGTGAGTCAACAATGTTTTCGAAATTAAAAATAAATCATTTGGTTGAAGCGCAACGTAAAAATTTCACTGGTGGTTTTTTCTCTCTCTCTCTCTCTCTCTCTCTCTCTCTCTCTCTCTCTCTCTCATTTTGTTGTATATTAATTTAAACAAATGAATTGATTGGTAACTAACTAAATGCACACAACTGCGGGACAATAGAAATCCCCGATCAAGGTAATAAATAGCAGAGGGAGGGAGAGAAACAAATAAACAAAAAAAAACATGAAACAATTCATACATGTGGATAAATAAAGTTTTTTTCGACAGCGTCAAACATGGACATTTTTGTTTATGCCCTTCTCCCCCATTTCAAGTGCACTAAATTGAAAATTTGCGTGCTCAAAAGATTCCGCGGGCAAAATGGCACACACGAGTGAGAACAAAGTAATATACACACTCATACGATCATCACAATTTCCACATTATGGTTTGCCACGCACAGGGACACATTTATTTTGACCACGAAAACTTGATGGTAATTACAATTTCAACGAATGTTTCGCTTTTTATTTTGACTTGTTCATGTTTTTTTTTCATTATTACAAATTGAATGAACAAGTTCTGAAATGTTTTTTGTTTTTTTTTTTTTTACTTCAACAAGCAACATTTTCGTATGCACATCGATTGACAACACAGAATTCGATTGCGACAGAATAAAACAAGCGAATTAAAAATGTTTTTGTTTCAACAACAACAACCAACAAACAAAAAACACTTACAATTTTATGATGTAAAGCTGAAAGTTCCCGTTCAGTGACACGTCGGCTTGCTGCTTCTCGTCGACGAAGCCGAAATTGGCTATATTTATAGGCCAACATTGCACCCGGTAGTGCCAATGTTTCCAATGGTGAGCGACGACCGAATGGCATTCTATTCTATTGTTTCTTCTTTCTTCTTCTTCTTCTTCGCTTTTTATTTCGTCTTCTTCTTCAATAATTGTATCGGTTTTGTAAATCTCTTATCTTTTATGTTGAGATTTTAATTCCAGTTCAAAACACCATTCTATAGTATTGATGGAGCGATGCCATTCTTTATCGCTCACGATGTTTTTCACTCATCCAAATATGATTGGCTGTGTGTTTAAAAGCCATGCAAGTGGTTGGTTTTTGCTCAACGAGCACACTCTCGTCCGCAATAAATAAACATTTGAAATGCATTTTGACACAATTTTTGGGGTTGTTTTTGTTTTTTTTTTTGGTTGCTTACTCTTCTACTATGTTTTGTTTCTTTTGTTATGGTTATTATATATATATCGTTCATCCGTTCACAATATACACCAACAATAGGATATTTCTCTTGAGAATTGTCTAGACCATGATATGCTGTTTGAAAAATGACACTGGTGATTAAAATCATCAATAGTTAGAACGAAAATTGCACACATTTCATCGAATTTTTTTGTTTCTCCATATAAATAGATTTCAAAACGTTTTGGATCATTATTATGAATCCCCCTTTTGATTTATCGAAGCTTTTTTTTTTGTTGAAAAATGCGTAATTAAATGGAAACTGGTGTTGTTTTTGGTGTTAGTTCGTCGAAAGCACCACATACCAAAGGGTAATGGCCATAACGTATCGAAGTGAATTTTCTACGTTTTATGCTTTGTAGTGCACGGTTGTGAGTGGCGTGATATTCTTTGAAAAAATAATTTATTTTTGAATGAATAAATCACTGATTCAGTCACAAGAATTGTCGAGTACAACAACAACAACAATGAAAAATGGCATCAGCAAATGAAACGATGTTGTCCAATCATTTCATCCGTTTCTGAAGCGAATGTGTATACATTTGACCAAACTAACTCTTATCCTTTTGACTTTGAAGAAAATTGTTCGATGAAAACTGGCGATGTTAACGCAACATTCGTTTGAAATACCATTAACGGCATGGCTTTTTGCGACAGTTGTTATGGGAGCCCAATCGAATGTCTAGCATATTGCGGGCGGACAGTCACTGTTATGTGGGACGTTCACCTTTGATATTTTATCAATTTGTATCGTCATAATCGACGTGTTCGTTATCATGTTTCATGAGGGAGTTCTGTTTTATCAAAATTGTACAATCGAAACAAACAAACAAACAAAAAAGCTCGTGCTCGTAGATTTTCACGTTTTACCAAATATTTATCAAACACTTCTGAATCATCTGATTTGTATTGGATACCACACCAAAAAAACTTCGTGTATTTCTTTTATCTAGGCATTTTAAGGGTAAAATGTTTGTTGACACCAAATCAACTGTCACTTTGAACATACTTATAGAAATTTTGTTATCGCTAAAATTTTGGATGGTTGTTTTTTACGTTTATTTTCACACTTGTAAAACATTTCATTCAATTTTTTTGGTGCGTTGTTTATTGCAGCATTTGTGGCGGTGGCAGCTAATGTGACTTTCAATTGATTTAAAGACTCACACTGCGTCAAATGTCTCTGTTTTTTTGGTCTATTAACTGGTGTTGACCGAAACAAAATGCGCTTTTTTCCACAAAATTCTTAAAACAAAAAAACCAGTAAAATATCAAATGCACCATTCAAATGCATCTGATTTAATGGACACTTTGTATGGTTTTTGATATCGCCAACACTGTTTCTTGCACATTATTGAGCATACATTTGCTTTGCTCTGCGTAAACCGTTCACACAATTTTTATACGATACAACAACAAAAATTTGCATTGCAACAATAAAAACCGTAAATCCTTGGAATTACATTTATTTTGATACGGAAAATATAGAATCGAGAGACAACAACAACAACAACCAAAAAAAAATGGATAAATGTAAACAGAAATGAGAAAAAAAACAAAACCGAAAAATTGGTTAAGAAATATTCGACGAAACGAAAGACACTAACCTTTTACCGTAAAAATCGAATATTATACAAATTGAAGCGAACGACCCGAAAAAATCGCGCCGTTGTTGAAAATGAAAAATGCACACACCGTCATCGAGTGCTTAGCGTGAGTGCCGATTTGTGTTTCGCTCATACTAACGCCTAGCACACTGTTTTTGAACAGCACGAATAAAAGAACACACGAAAAAAAGCACACATTCACCAACATGGAAAATCTATTCTGTATATTTTTACTATTCGCGCGAAACTCGAAGAGGCTGAAGAAATGAAGAAAAAATAAATACACACGTTGAAAAAGAGAGCACACACCATCAAAACCCCCCAAAAAAAATATGAGAGGCAAAATGGAGACGCACACACAAATACACATGCACAGGTACATACGAAAGCAAAATTGGTGAGGAGAAATGAAGAACTTTCCTGGATATAGAATTTCCATGAGCCATGCACTGTATCACAGTGGATGGTGCTTGCGTGAATATGCTGGTTCAAATGAATGTGCCCCTGTTCATGCGCGTGTGTGTGTGTGCGTGTGCGATAGCTTTAGCAGTTTGACAGAACAAATGCCACACACAGACACACACACACACTCACAAACAGCTAAAAAAAAAATAAGTTTTACTTGAAAGCTAGACGGTTATATTCTCAACATGACGATCAATACATGTACGATGGATTTTCTTGTGTAGCAGAAACGTTTTGGGCCAGTTTGAGCGGCATTTGAGTGAAATGCCAGTGAAAATGTGTGTGAGAATCGGACAGGATGGCGATACTTGCCCTCTCTTGCAACTTGTCCATTTAGTCACCAGCTTTCGCTCTCTCTCTCTCTCCCGATTTTCTGCTTCCTGTGCATTGCTCTCATAATGCAAACAAAACCCAAACAGAAAAAAAAAACACCAGCAGCATGATGAGCGCACTGAAAGGATATGATAAACTCAATTTCAAGCTCAAATACTATGTCATGCACAAAATAAACAACAAAAACACCTTTGAAATTGCCTTCTCATAATTTTAGCCGCCATTCTATCAGTGAATTTGCATATTCTTGTGAATGCTTAACGAAATGGAATTTATGTGACAAACACGAGAGCGAGCGACCGAGCGAGCGGGAAAGGGCAAGACAAAGAGAGAGAGAGAGAGAGAGAGAGAGAGAGAGAGAGAGAGAGAGAGAGAGAGAGAGAGAGAGAGAGAGAGAGAGAGAGAGACAGAGATAGGGCAAAAAGAGGAGAAAAAAAGGAATCTGTACATGTTTACATATTGTAAATCAGTCGATTTAATGACGTAATTTCATATACATACATACGGACCCCCCTACCCCAAACCAAACCAAACTACCACTAGAACTAACACTTGGGCACCTGGCAACATCTAACAGGCACGTAACTGACTACAATTTCTATTGTTTGAGAGAAGAAAAAAAATGTACACTTTCACATGCGGTGTGTGTGTAACTGTTTTATTGTTGTACTTAAAAAAAAGGTGAAGAAACTTCGCATGGCCTGAGGATGAATGCATTATTTAAAAGCCAAAGTACAGTTGTAGATATGCTTAACTCGCAATTTTTCCAATCCATTTAATTCAATTTTTTTCTATGCTTCTTCTCGTGTATGTATTTTCATTTAGATTATTTTGTTAATTTTTCCATTCAGGCGATTGGAAAAACGAAAGAACTGCATTTCAAACGTCTGTATATGTTTTTTTCTAAAAAAAAAAACAAACAAAAACGGTTGGAATTTTACCAATTGAAATTTATGTACTTTCAATGCATAGTCAAAGCTTAGACATTTCAACTATTGGAACATAGCATATTTTAGATCGATTTAACATACGATTAAAACCCAGCCGTATTCAAATGTTCAAACTTTTCAACTGTATTTCGATTTGTATTTATTCTTAGTTTTTTTCTGGTGTTTCTATGCTTTAAGCTTTTTTATTCTTTCTCTTCTTATTCTATTTTATTCTTATGCTCGATTTTATGCAGAGTGAGAGAGAGAGACAAAAAAAGAGGAAAAGTTGAATAATTCAATGAAACAATTGATCGAACTGGATTAGGTACAATGACCACATCGAATATCGAATTGGAGCTTGAGCTGATTGGCTTCATTTTTTATTTTTTTTTTATTTTGGGGTGAATTTTTTTGAAACGATACCAACACGATGTACCTATTCCAACCTAAAAAAGCAAATATCGTGAATATAAAAGGCGATTGCGTGCACTTATTAAATATTTCAATTGGATTGGACGGTATTTGTACAGGCAATCCGTGTCATAGCAATTGGTGTTCGTTTGTCCGCAGCATATGTCAGCGAATGTGCGGCTGCACCATCGAACTTCACCATCATTTCAGTTTATTTTCAGTGTTTTGTTGGTGTTTTTTATTTTCTACGTTCGTAGCACACACATACACACACATTCATACCCATTTACACACATATAACCAGAAATACCATCGAGAATATGAATATAGATATGAAAGTGAAGCGCATGCCTTCATAAATGGTACGTACACATTTGTGCTGCTATTTATTGATATACACATATATATTCTGGATGATATTTGCTATGATTCAATCGTCAAGTGCATGTAGCAAAAACCAATCCGTGACCGGTTTAAAAATGAATCTTGAACGTCAACGGGTGCAACGGTGTTGAAATGTTGAGTTTGGTATCAATTTATTATTAGCAAAGAATTTGTTTTTTAAAAAAAGCCACCGAAAAAATAGCCACCAATTAATCTTTGTTATTTGATGAAAGAAATAAAGAACAAATAAAAACCTCATTAAATAAATCGGCTGATGTTGAATCAAAAGCTTGAAATGTAAAGGAATGCGTCGAAATTGTGATTATATGTCGATAGCATGCTTAACGAGCGCTCAATGTCAGCATCATTAGGTGATCGTCAACGTCAACGTGAGAGTTTGTCATTTTATTTTATTTATTTTTTTCTTTTTCTCAATCGTGTTAGAGCACGAGAATTGACGACCATTTATATGTCGCTCCTTGTCGTACGCATCGCGTAAAATTGCGTATACAATACACACATTGATAATTACGAGACGCGGATACATCATGCAGTTTGGCTTGGATTTTGCCTTGATCAATCCACCTATATCGAATATATTCACAATACAAATGCGTTCCAAATAGCGTAAAAAAACAACAACACACAAAATCATTTCGATTTCGGAACGCGAACAAAAACAAACACGTACAAAATGTTTCGATAAAATTTGTTTGTTGATCGTTGTGGAGGAAATGCGAGCACCAGAGCATATATGCTTCTATGGAGTTGACTGATTTGTGCTTTTTTTTGAGTAAATATTAGTGTGAACAATACAATACGACACAGAGAGAAGAAGAAAGAAAGAAAGAAAAAAAAATACCGATTGTATTACGATTCATTTCATTTTGGCTTGTGGGTATGTGCTTGACAATTCAGGCAAGTATTGAGCATGTAGGAGAAAAGAGTACGATGCAAATGATTATATTGATCAGAGGTACAGAAAATATCAGAAATACACACAGATGAAATGTTGGCTGGCTGGCTGACTGTTTTTTTATTTTTTTACTTTTTGCTACGTGCACATTTACATGTATGCGAGATGAGATGCTTCACACATCTTACAAACCCGTGTAAAACACTATAAATCGTGAACAATTGCACGAAGTAAAATACAGTCGGCGACTGACGGGAATATGGGCTTAAAGGAACAATACTGTGAGACCATCATGTATTTGGCTATACACGCGGTTCGATTATTTTTTTAAAGTAATTGTCTGCGTAATTTACTTTACATGTATTTGTTATGTGCGGTGTTGAGATCGTATTTAAATCGGACAAAACCGATTTCAGTATTTATTTTTATGCGCATGCTTTAATATTAATATATTCAATTCATTAGACAAAAAAAAGAAAATCTTTTTTTTTTCGTTCGTTGAGTAGCACGCTGACTGACACACAACTGATCGAATGCATTTCGTTCGCATGATCGATTTGTCAACTTTATTTTGTGTTTATTTGTTTTGATTCACATATTATTTTTTATGTGTGTTTTGTTTGAACACTTTTTTTTTTCATTATTATTTTGGAGTAAAGTCAGTTAAAAGCCATACATCGGTGAAGATTCAGTGTTTTTAGTACGTTTGATTCGATTCGGATAAAATAAATCAGTTGGTTTTTTTCGGTTCGTTCGTTTGCTTTGTGAAATTATCGAGTTTGTCGAACGACAAACTAATCTAAAATCACGGCCTGTCACAAAAAATCAACGATCATTTTAACACACAACCTTCTTCCTCCTTTCAACATGAATAAGAATTGTTCATTTTATGCAATTATTTGATTTTTTGTTTTTGTTCGTTGTGCATATCACTTAAGAGTGGAGTTTATTTTTTTTGGTTATTGGTTCGGTTGTTTTTTTTTTTATTTTGGGTGGAATTTCCCCGTGTTTGAGATTAGCAAATTTAATCGGGTAGTGAGTAAAAGTGGTCGAAACCAAAAATGAAAGAAGAAGATTTAGCATTGGCTCGTATATTGGTACAAGAATCAGAAAATGAATCACCTGGAGGATCACCCAGTCCACTTCGCAAAACTCCGGTTCAAATGAAAAAAGTATTTCGGTAAGTTTGGTAGTTATAACTGTTTATTTTCACTTATTTTTGCTATACATTTTTTCCATCAACGGATTTATACGGATAAATCCTTGATAACACATGAATGGCGCTGATACTCAACCGGTATTTGGACTTTTGTGTTATAAATTTTATAACCATATTGCGTACTGGTGTGTAATAGCATCAAATGACCATTTTATGGCCACAATTACACTATTGATCAATGCGATTGAGAGAAAATACGACGAATGTGTAATGAAAGTAATGGAAAATATGCCTAAATTGCTGCCATTTCTGTTACTTTATGGACGCTATAAAGTGAACCAATGTGCACAGAATATTATTGAATGAGCCTTATGACCATTTGTAGAACTGAATTCCTTATGATTCAATTTTACTTGTGAGCAAAAGCAAAAGCAACAACAACAAAAAACACAACAAACAATATGAAAAACAAAAATGCTGTTCGCCAAATAATAAGCGTTCAAAAACAGTTTAAGTGTTCAGCCATAATAGTCAATAACATTTTCAGTATTTCGATCTAGATGTAGAATAATGAAATAAAAACGAAACAACAAAATTATGAGAGACGAAACGCGGGGCTAGCGAATTATTGTAAAATAATGTGTGTGTTTTTTTTCTCATTGAACAAAAAAAAAGAGAAAAAAATAGACTAGTTCACCTTTTGGAAATATGAAATCAAGGTGGCCAACGAAAACGAATTAGACAAAGGAAAGTCACATAGATAGATTGATAGATAAATTGGAGCGCGTACAATCTTTAGTATTTGACTATTTGACATATTACAAGTGATTTTGCATGTACGAAGCGATCAATTAAAAAAAAAAACGTGACAAGTGATTTTCGATGTACTCGCAAATGGTTTCGAGATTTCGTCGTTTATTGGCTGAACCATGCTATGGTGATCCATCGATGGTAACAAATATACTGTCAAGGTTTCTTCACTTCATTTAACTATTTTTTGTTTTTGTTTTTACAACACGCCCTTTTTTATTCGACACGATATATTCATGTGAGCACACATTTCAAATACCTTTCTCTGATCACCACTCACCTTCAGAATATTGTTTCGTTGATGCCGTTTTTTTATAACATCAATAATTAAATTGCCATTAAAATGGAACGCAATCACCTTGAATTTATCCAATCGACAATTATAAAGATTGTTTTTTTGTTTGTTTGTTTCATTTCTTAAAATTGCCAAAACTTTGCACGGTTCTTAAATACTTGGAATATTGTGGTGAGTCAAGACTGTTCCACACACATCAACATTGGAAGCGTAACTGTTTCTGTTTTAAATATACACATCTAATCTTTAAGCTCATTCAATTTTTTTAAACAATTTTTTTTTCAATCTTTGTTTTGGTACGTTCCAATTACAATTTATAGCCCCCGGAATTATGGTTTAGGAGCACTTTAAATCATTCAAATTGAATTAAAAAATTAGTTCAGTTTAGCATTTTTTTGGTGAAGAATAATTTGAAATTATGGCTTCTATTGCTTTATTTATGAATAAAACAATAGAAATTTTAAGTTTCATTTTTCTACTTAACTTTTTTGTTATTACGAAAACAAAATTGTATTGCCAATAATAAAGTTGCCTGTGAAAAAAAAAACAAACAAATCGAATGTGTTGTTTTATGCACATTCATAGTGTGGCATTCAAATCAATCTTCAAACTTGAATAAATTCATTCGAGTTCATTCACTAAGAAAATTCTTTTATTGTTTTTGAGAACTATATGTCAATTAACGATAAGAGGACTAGTAAAAAGACCTTAAGAGTCATACGATTTTTTTATGACGAAAAAGTTGCCTTTTTATACTCTTAAGGTTCCCTTCAAGTGCATTCATTCATTGAAAACATCTCAGCGTGAAAAAGAGAAAAAAAAAAACGATAAAACAATTGAGATGGATGAAATTGGGAAATATTTTCATTTATAAAATGACGTGAAATGACGGCACAAAATTGCCGTTAGAAATTGTAAATGGAAATCCGGATTCAAATAGTTCAATGATAGAATCGTTTAAAATTATCATATAAAAAAAAGTCAGTCGTCGGTCGTGCAAAAGCAAATGAATGGGTATATAAATACGATTTATGTCATTTGAAAACAGTGTAAAATTGTTGACGAGTAAATATATATATATATATATTTTTAATTTCAATTTCTCAATGTTTTGTCATCAGAAATGTCTGTGGCATTGTTTCATTTGCCATTTGTAACGGTTGAATTTAAGCGTAACTTCAACGAAAAAAAAAAATCTGGTTGTAATATCGAGTGAAACGGAATGCGATATCGGATAGTGGGGAGACATCTGTTGTGAATCAATGTGCACTATCGAAAGCTTTGACATGTGTGCTTCGCACCGAATAACTTTAGATAACAACGGTAATGGCAATGACTCTGTACTGAAGTGATTGTGAAATGCATGAGTTGCCTGAATCGATGCATTGAAATGAGCTGAGCTCAGATCAACCGCATATAATTGCAATATCAATCAAACGCACTCACTCACACACACACACACACACACACACACACACACACACACACACACACACACGCTCACAGTTTCGGTTTAATTACACACAGAGTATCATGTTGAATTGATATAAAAATGTTTGTTGAAAGTTACATGAATTGCGAACGAATGTCACAAATGTCAGAAACGTCATAAATTGTCAGTTGGAACATAAGAAGAAATAAAAAAGGAAAGAAGAGAAAAAAATATTCATGCAAACAGCAGCAATATTATGTATACGCATACGCACACATAGCCGAACTGTCGAATTCTGACAGTTGGATATCGCATGCAAGTAAAATGCAAAGAAGATAACAAAAGTATCGTATCGTATCGTACGGTCATCAAACTCGCGAATTTCGACTATAAATCCCCCAAAATTAAAATGACATCAGTGTGAACCAAGTTCAAACCATTTCAAGATCTAAACGTTTTTTTGTATGGTTTTTTGTTTCGAATTTTTTTTTTTTTTTTGGATCGTGGTGTGATAAAAATTACACGCTTACGGTTGGTAATAAGACAAGCAAAATGGTGAAAATATGTGTGTATTTTACCGTCGACAATCTATATTTGTGGGCAAATAATTGTGTATCTGCATTTGTTTTAAAATTAAATACGACCAAATATCGACCACACACGCTCGAACCGTGTGACGCTTGATCTACACGAAAATCAATGCCAACAAACAATACAAATTCAATCATTTCGCCCAAAACAAAACAAAACCAAAAACTCAACAAAACTATTCAATATTCATTAAAGGAAAGTTTGCAGAAGAGAAATGAGAACTACGTGCTAATATTTAAACATCAACAAAAAAAAGAGACAAAGATACAACAACAAAAGAGAAATAATGTGCAGGTGATTTTGACAGCGTTTCGCAATAGAAATTGTTTGTCGGTGCCAGTGTCGGCAATCGCATGCCGTTAGTTCAGTTTCGGAGTGTCATTATCTCTTTCTCTCGGACTTTTTTTTTTGTTGGCCCTGTTGTTTCGTTCAATCGGTTTACGGCGGTGTCACACGATTTGTTTTCAAACAATTTGTTTATATGCCGATTTGTACAACTTAATTTGTTTTTTTTTTTACTCGGTTGTTTTGATTATGTGCAGTTTTTATCAGAGTGCATTTCGGCTGTAATCGCGAAACGTTTATATATACACACATATATATAAACACACAAAAAAACATACACAAATACACAAAACGGTGTCGAATCAATCACCATCCAGACCAATAAAGTGATTAAATGCTTGGATTGCAACTTTTACAATTGGGTCATTTCATTATTTATTCCTCTTGTTATGCCGCTTTATTTTATGGCAATCATCATGCGAAACACCAATTTTGTGTTGTGACTAAGTTTCAATTCAAGTGTAGCGGAACTGTGTAATAAAGCAAACAACAACAAAAAACGCCGAACTTTTGGAACGATTAAACTGTTGCTAAACGGTCGATATCTTACACCTTCCGATTTCTCACACACTGTTTTTTATTTTGTTCATTCGTCTGAGATTGTGTGAATTGATTGTTGAAACGTTGAAATCACACACACACACACACACACACACACACACACACACACACACACACAAATACATATACAAAATTGAAGCAGCACGTGCCGGAGGTAGTGTTAGGCCAACATTTTGCTTGATATTAAGATAGAAGTTTAAAATCCACCATGTCATCGAATAACACGAATCATCACATTCCAAACGGATGCTGTGACTTAGGTCCATGCCCACCATCTGGCAGCGATTCAGATAACAAAGAAGCATTTCGAGAATGGTAAGCCATAAAATCCCTTGTTTATCCTCCCACCTGCTCCCCCCTGAACGTCATAACATATCAACAAATTGTTTTTTTTATAAATTACTCAAAAAATCCAGTGACAACTGGAGCGCCTCTTTTTTTATTTTTGGTTTTGCCGTATGAAAAAAAAACACAAATGTTTTGCGTACAATTTGCGAGCGATCAGCAACTGTTCGCTCTAAATCACTCGACAAATGGAAAGTGCCATGACAAACCATACGTTCAGTCACACAGTGATAGCATGAGTGCTGATTGTACAATCGACTTCCATTACGTAAAATTTTGGTTTTTTTTTTTTTTTGAACAAAAATGTTAACACTCGAATTGCAATATAGCAAACATGTGCCACACAAATAGTTTGTGGACCGAATTGATGGTCTAATGAAATTTCATAATTTCACAAAAATTACAACGCAAATGGTGCGCATTTCAACATGAGCCGGCTCATGATAGATGGCTAGAATCATTGTATCGATATCGATATCATTCGGGTTTTACAATTTTCCATCACGGCTCAAATGTCAACAAGTCTTAGTGGCCGCGCAACTATTGTGTAGAATTTATTCAATTTATCGATTGTTGTGTTGTTGTTGTTGTTGTTTTATCGCCTCGTTCGACGCCAATTCTTTTTATATACATTTTAATTTATCAAACATGTTGTAATGATAAATTCAAGTAAAATCCAGTTCGAATAATTAAACAAAAAACAGACGCCATTTAAGCTATATCATTACGGCTTGAAAAAAAAAAGACCCTTAACGCCGATATTATCGTAACTGAAATGATATAATTAAAAGCATGGAATTGTTTTCAAGTAAATCCATTTTATTTTGAACATCGTATCATTGACAATCGGGTTCCACTTCGTTGGGCTCTTCTCCATGTAAAAAGTATAAATCGATAAACGCACAATCGATGTATATCGATAACGAAAATGAAACATGAACATTTTCAACTGACTAAATATCAAAATGCTAAAACAATAGAAATTCAATGGAAACAAAAGCCGATTTCCATACCAAAACAACGGTTTCAATTGCAATGCCATTTCTTCAGAAACAGAATTCAATGCAGTCACACACACACGTTGCATTTATTGCCTTCGGCTTAGATTCCAGAACCGTCACAACCAACACATTTTGGGAAATACAAACAAATCAATATGATTTCACTTTAAAATGGGCGAATAACGAATATAAATTAAGCGCTGTGTGAGTGTCAACACATGCGTTATCGGTATTTTTAAAAGTCGATAAAAGATTGAGAATTTTATATTTATCGAAATAACACGGAACTGAATAACAGTTTCAAAACCTTCGGGACGAACACAACAAACATCGCGATAAAATGCACGGAACACACTGCGATGACAAGGCTCACTTTGTAGGGTTTTTTTTTAGATGTGAACACAGAACAAAAAGAGATGGAAATATACATCTGTATCTATCCGTCTCTCTCCAACATTCTCTGCCAGAAAAAAAAACCCTTTAAAGTGAACCTTGTCATCGCACTGTGGCACGGAAAAACAACCAATCTATTCAAATTAGAGGCTAAATGTAAAAAAAAAAACACAAAAAAAACGATATTGGGATTCCACGAAACGGCATCGTATCAAACACACACACACATACACACGATGCACCCATACACGTCAGACAACAATGCAGTTAACAATATGACAATGAAATTTGAACATGTTGGAAATTAAAGTCAAATTACATACCTCGGTGCCGGTCGATTATATCGATATGGTATCGAGGATCTACTAGGTGCTGCATTTTGTGCTTAATGATTTTCTATTTGACAAGTGACAATTTTGCTATCGGAAAACTGAAAGTGTGTGTTCTTTTTCTTTTTCAATTGAAACAAAACTTTACTGTTGAATAAAACGCCAATCACCATTTCAAACGAGGTATATGACGTCCCATTACGATTTTCAAGTGATAGGAAAATAGGAAGACTGGATCTTCTTTGAATCGAAACCATTGTGAAAAACTCTTGAGTGTCCGAGGATTTGGGTGTAAATTTTGAGTTTAATTTGATGGGATTTTGGATTTGTTTGATCTGTGTTGATCTGTTGATACTTTTGCTATAATAATGATTATATGTTCGATTCGATTACACCGCAATCATCGAACTATGACTCAAATTGAAGTTTTCAGAAAAAAACAACACATTCATGGGCATCAACTAACTGATAATTGTGATAACAAAAATACTGAAATCAAACCAGAATGTGTGTCGATTGGTTGTGCGATTGTGTATGAAAATGTTTACGATTGATTTGGTGTATTTCACATGCAGTGTGTGATAGTGTGGCTGGACGTTATGAGAACGTGCAAACAATGATAGTAACTAATCAATTACAACAACAACAGGCTAACTATCGGCTGTATGTATTTGGCGGCGGCATATTTTTCAAATTTTGAAATATATTCGTGATCGTGCGTTTGTTTTGCATTTGATTTATATATTTTCACATTTGTTGATTACATGATCCAAGTCCGAACAAATTTTTTTTTTTTTTTTTGAACATAAATATAAATCGCACCATTTTCCATTAAAAACTGACTGCGGTTTCGAATGAAACATATATATAGTATAAGAAAAGCTTAACCCAAGACGAAAACCCAGGCAGATAGAGAGATACAACGATAAAATAAAATGACAAGACAACACTGAAAAAATATTTGAACTTTGCATAAAAACACATATTTTTTGATTTACTCCGAGACAAGCTCGTTATTGCTGCTCGCACACATAATTTCAGAGCACATAAATATGGCCGTTTTTGTTGTTGTTGTTGTTGTCTTTGCTCTCCAGCAACAACATAACAGAAAAAGACAACAACACCAACCAAATGGACAGAGAGAAATAAAAAAGAAATTTTCGTGCGCTTTATTCATGTGGCAAATGTCACAAATCATTATTGTGTGTATGTTCACGTGATGTCTTTGTGTTGGCCACTTGAATTGTTTCTTTTTTTTTTAACTGAATAAAAGGCCCTGTGTGTATTGGGTGAACAACAACAACAACAACAACAACAACAACAACAACAACAACAACAACAACAACAACAACAACAAAAATAAATAACTAAATAGTCAGTTTGTGATTATTGTGTGTGAATGATTTGTCTGCGTATTTATTTTCGCTTTTGGCGCTGGACGGTTTTTTCGCTCGGTTTGTAGTTCGATATTCATTAAATTTTACGCTGGGTGTTTGGTGTCGCGCGCTGTTATTTTGTGTTTAGTCACACTGATATTGCAGTTTATTACTGTTTGTTGCTGTTGCCTCTCTGTGTCCGTCGCTGCCGTTGCGGTTGCCGCATTCAAATGTTATTTCATTCTGTTTCGCATTTCGAATTTTTTCGTTGGTTGGCGCGTTCATTTGGGACGCATTCATTTCATTCATTTACTCCGTCATAAGTTTGTCCCGCTCGACTTTGAGCACTTACACTTTTTCAAACACACACCATTTAACGACGTTAGTTAATCGCTTTTTCGTTTCGATTTCATATTTAATACTCGATCGTATACGTTCAAAACAGTGACACTAGTTGTGTTCGTTGAGCGGTTTTGACTCTTCGTTCGCCTAAAGTTCAATTCCAAAGTTTAACAAATTAAAAATAGAGACAAAGAAAGAGAGAGAGAGAGAGAGACGAAGAGCAACAACAAAGTCACTGAAGTACATGTGCAATATTAACATCGAAGGTGATCGTTTACGCAGAGGTTAAAATCGTGTGCATCGGCGTAAAAAATGCATCACTGTGTCAATTGATTGTTGTACAGTTTGTTTTTTTTTTGTTCGAAAAAATAATGTTGTGGCAATGATTTTTGTTATGTTTTTAAAACCAACGCCAATTTATATCAAACGAAGAATATAAGAATATCCAAGACATTGTGTAAAATAGATTTTTGAATTCGTGCTACAAATTCAGTTTTTTTTTTATCGCGTTAGCTTTTATCTCGTCCCAATCCCGTTTTGTGGTGTAAAATAATTTCGATTTTTGTTTGTGTGCGTGCTTGCATGTGTGTGTGTGTGTGTTCATCAATTTAAAAGATAAATCGAATATTGAATATTATGTTTAAGGAGAAATCCAATGAATCACATTCGATGAGCCCACAAAAGATGTCATATTTCTCTGATATTGATTTAGCCACATTGCATCGATCGCGACTGAATGAACGCATCCAATATAAATTGTCATGGTTTAATCGACGTCAAAAATATTACATTCCACCCACTGGAAATCAAGTGTGTCATCGTGACACAGCTGCACATACAATCAAGACCTATGCTAATCGAAAAATTGCTACTGCAATTCCGAAAAAACCGCCCAGCCAAACACCAAACAACGGTTTCAGTGAAACGAATGCATCGAATGAACTGCACAACAGTGGTAATGGCAATACAATTGACACAAATCGATCGCGTAAACCAACGATAATTACCAATTCCATGCGGAATTTAAAACATTGTGATAAAAAGACTGAAAATGATAAAAAACTGAACAATTTGCCCAAGAATTCGGTTGTGAATAATAATAATATGACATTGACAAAGAATCAAGTGAATCAAATTGAAAAAAAGCAATCGGTGTCATCGTCATCGGTTTCATTAGCATCAACCGATCCGGATCTATTGACAAGTAATCTCAAACACAGTTCGGTGCATGAAATGGCACGATCAGGTGATGCAATAAACAGAAACGCGCGCGATATGTCGAACAAGACAAGCGATACACCGTTGACGGGCACCGAAACAACCATCGATGAGGATCTCAATCAACCTCATCGAAAACGATCGGGAACATGGCCGTAAGTGCAAAATAGTGTATATGCAAAACAAAATACAAAATACAAAACACAAAACCAAAGAAACAAAAACAAAAAAATCCATAGAAAATGCAACATTTCGCACGACTCTTTTCATAGTGTTGTTTTTTCCATTGTATTTCCAAATCGAGTGTTACACATGTTTGTGAATTAGCTCTGCGTGGTAACATAAATAATGTAAATTCGAGCCTCGAATATCAAACTGTCAATTGATGACAACTTTGAATGAATGGACTTAAGCGGAACAATGTTTTATTTTTTTTCTTTTTTAACGAAAGAATGCGTGTTAATTCGACCTCGAATAACGTAACGGCGTTAGGGTTAGAATGGGGTTAATTACATTTTTTTGTTGTTGTTCGTTTAGCTTGATTTTAGTCACATTCTTGTCTCTCTGTTTCGGTGTGTGTTTTTTTGTTGCTGTTGTTGTTGTTGCCTTTTCAATTTTATTCGAATATATCAATTTGCATCGAATTTTCCCGAAGTACACTCAAAAACCATACCAAAGAGCGTCACTAAACCATTTTAATCGAAATGCGCACGCGTAAATATATTAATGAATACGAAAATATCATTAAAGTTCAATAATTAATTCGACTGTATCAACGGAATTGAAAATGATATGACGTTGATTGGTGGTAAAAGGACACAAATAAAACAAAAAAACAACAAAAAAAATGTGCCCCGAGTACACACTTTTTAGCGAATGTTCACAATGATTTTTAATTTTAGTTTCATTTGAAGTGTTTTATTTGTAAGTTTGATTTCAACGAAAATTGATATTTCCAGTTCAGGCGACCAATTTTACATCCTCAAAAGCTGATTGAATTGTGTGATTAAATTTGTTTGTGACAATTTTAATTATAATGTATTAAAGTGTCTCAAATCAACGGGTTACAGATATAGAATTACTTGTTTAAATTCCATAATTATTCAACATTGAAAGGTATACTTTATCTGTATCAACAAATTCTATTATCCGAACCACATCAATAAGACTATGTATTTCATAACATTCGATTATTTCAGCATTCTCATATTTAAAATGTGTCGCGCGTGGAAATTTCTCGCATTTCATTCTATAAGCCCATGGTTTATGTCCTGCGGTCATAAAATCGATACAGTAAAATGCAAATATTTTGATTGTTCCATTTTTAGTAGGCAAAACAAAACATGTGTAGCCGATTGCAAGCCACAATATTTGATTTGTCATTTGCAATCAGGTTTTTTTCGATTTATTTGAGTATAATTTATTTGAACGACACACAAGAGGGACAGAGCGAAACAGAGACAAAATACACACAATTAACAAACTAATTGCAATGTATTATGTGAGCTCTTGATCGAATATTGCATTTTAATTAAAGTGCAACCAGCACCACTGGGCTGATTCCATATTTGTTTGGTTTGTTGTTTTGCGCGTGCAGTAGGCTTGAACTCTTTCATTGCAAAAAAAAAAAAAAACAATATAAAAATAAAAACGATGTGATTGTGTGACATCATCATGTTGGCATGGTTTTAAATTGTGTCATTTTTTTTTAACTCTAGCTAAAGACAATGTCAAACATTTGCATTGTGACAATGGATTGTTATGGGTTGAAGAAATCATAAAATAAATAAACAACAAATAGCGCAGAAATCACACGCATTGACCATGTCATCGAATCACTTTCACTTTTAATTGACAAAGAACTCATCTGATGGGAATAATTTTACAGTGAAACCTCTGAAATAGCGCAAATTCAAGGAACAAACATTTTCTTTCGTTATCTTGGTGCAGAACTTAAGTTCCGTTATTTGAAGGTTCAAATGCTTGTAAAATCGTTTCATAGGATAAATATCAATTCCACTATTCGAAAGGTTTAATTGTATTTAAATTTATTTCGAGAATTCGTTCTCGTTCACTTAATTTCTATAGACCGCGGTGTGAACATTTAACACATTTGATAGCCGATTAATAAATTCTAAGCTCTTATCTGAGCAGCGGTATTTCGCAACAAAAACAAATATTTCTCCGAAATGTGTGAAAAGAAATCAAATTACCTCGCGTTTATCATTCTGAAGAAAGGTAAAAAGCGTCTTACATACACACACTCAACCGCATTAAACACGCGTATGACAAATGTAAATGTCACGAACTGAAATAGATACCATAGCGATAACCATTACCTCATGGAAAGACTCGTTTGAAATTGTAAACATGCCGGAAAAATGATCAACACCACTTATAAATTGTAGAAATACAGTAGCAGCTCGATAGCTTGATGATGTGGTGTTAACATTTGTCTGCATTTTTTTGTCTTGATTTCATTGACTGTTTTTTTTTTTTTTTGTTGATTATTTTGGAATTTCAAGGAGACTATTTTCATATTGGTATTTCAATATATTTAATCGTGAAACTAAGAGTTTATCATCTAATTTAAGTATTTAAAGAAACACGATCGGTATAATTCCAAGTCCTTTTATAATTTCGAAAACTCAATAAAAAAATATTAATTATTGCCAAATCATTGGCAACATTGATGGGACTGTAGCCACGCAACAACATGCCATTCGGTGGTTTGTGCTCACGTTTTCAAGCCTTCACTCTGAAAATTTTTTTTTGTTCACAAATACATGTGTTCGTGGTATAAACATGTTGAAACGGGCATGAATAAACATTTTGGAAAAGTACAAACGATCAGATGATTTTGAGCGAATGTGACAAAAAGAGATGAAACCACATTTAAATGAAGTGATGTGTTGTGCTTTGCTGCTAAGTCCGATTTTGATTGCACAATGGCAATGGGATGATAATAACTCTGAAAACATCATAAGCAAAATGGCAACAACAATAAATGAAGTACATTTTTACAAAATAAAGTGTGTGCGAGAGAGAGAAAGAGAGAAAGCGAAAAGTACAACAGCAGCACGACATTTCAGCTGCTGCTGTTGTGATATTTAAAAGAGATGATAGTAATATCGTGCACATTTTTCTGTATCTCGGTTTGTACTTCTTGAGACATTCATGCTTGAGACGCTGCGTTCTCAGTTAATGTCAGGTTTAGTTTGTTGTTGTTGTTGTTGTGTTTATTTGTTATTCTGTCAACATTGAGCTGTTCCGATTTTGTTCGGTTAAAAGTCCAAAACAAAGGCAATTGTAGTGCAGATTTTGTGTTGATTTGATTGACCAACAGAAAAAAAAATGCATAAAATGTTGTGGCTGTTGTGTATTTTGGTCTTTTCTTTTGTCGGTGATTTTGGACTTTGGGTTATTGAAGTCGTTTGTTGAATGTTTTTTTTTCTGTCGTCAGTTTCTTTAAATTCAATAAAAAAATATCAAAATCCAAGGTCTCGGACCAAAAATGAAAGAGAGAGTGAAAGAAATGATTTACACCTGATCATTAAAAACGTACAGAAATGTTGAATTTTGAGTATTCGGGAAGAAATAAAAGAGAGGAAAGAAGACATATCTAAAAAAAAGAAGGTGAAGAAGAGAGGGAGACAACCAGATAACGCTCGCTTGACATTGCCTTTATGTTTTATTAAATAGTTTTGAGGTGATTAGACAACAACAACAACAACCACAACGAAAAACCGTAAATCGCATGGCGACGTCTATTGCTTGAGGATATGTGCAGATAGAATTTTAATTGACGTTGTTTCATGCGCACATTTATTCATTATTTAATTATTCTACGATGTAATAATAATTGAGTTTTAAGTTTGATTGTTGTTGTTATTGTTGTTGTTATTTTTTTCTTTCGAAAGCGAGCGCCTTGGATTTTGTCTCATCGATTATTATTTTGTTGTTGTTGTTGTTGTTGTTGTCGTCGATTGTCTCTTTTTGTTTGTTGGGCTAGTGTGATTTAGCATTTGGCGGTGCACGACAGTCGATTTACATAAATTTCAATTCAATTTTCGGTATATTTTGTAGTAGCTCATTGAAACTTTGAGCAAAATTTATACATATAAGCCAAAGGCGAAAAATATATATACCGAATTAAAACATGTTATTTGTGGCAGAGTGATGGTATGGATTTTATGATGTTGATGTCGGTGTCGATGTCATTGCGACATTTGTATTGGTGCACCGTGGATCATTCTACAAAAGCCACATACATTTTTGTTGTGGTTGTTGTTGTTGGATGATAAAAAAAAAATTCATCATTTGGTCATTTGTTGATTTTTTTTTGTGGCTTTTTCTTGCCTTTGTTTCTTCCAATCCCCCCGAAATTTCAAAAAGAGACTCTATATATATAAAACACAGCAGCCGAAAAACCTGCTTTTTTAAATATTTGTTGGCATCGGTATTAAGAGTGCTTTAATGTTGAAATGTTGAATGCCGTCCCGTGGTGAACTCGCTCGCTCGCGCGCTTGTATGCTGATGTTCGGTGTGCGTAAAAAAAAACGCACACACACACACACGGCACAATGCCACTAGCAAAAACAATTTCAAACACCATAACAATTTATTCAAATCATTTTTCCTATCGTTTTTAATATATCCAGATTCCCAGATACTAATAAGTTGTGCAAAAATCCGTCGACAACAACACACAAAAAAAAAACCAGTGGCTGTCCATCTATTGGTCCGCAAAGCAATTCCATTTTTAAATCATTGGCCCTCACTTAGGTTCCATTCGTTCGTTTCCAAAGGTTGAACCACGTTCATTGTGTGTGCTCCATCTACAGTGTGGAATCGTTTGTTTTTTTGTTGTTGGTTTTATCGGTATCGGTTCGTTTTGCCAAATTCGATCAGCGGTTATGATCAGGAATTGTTTCAATTTCATTGAAGAACGAATCGAGTGAGAGTGAGAGTGTGAGAAGAAAACAAAAAAAGTAAATTTGAATGACAAATTGCAATTGTGGGTGTGAATTATATCAAACAAATCAAACACAAAACCGATTTACGCGAAAGAAAATGGATCGCCTTAAAACGCTCCAAACCAACTTTTTCGAACATGAAATACCAAACGGTGATGCACCAGCAGCAAAAAAAGTTGATCCATCGCAACGTGTGTTAAGGTGATAAAATCACTGAATGAACATTATAAATTTGTTTTTTTTTGTGTCTAGTTTATTACTGAAATTATTTGCTGGTCAAATTCCTGTCTCAAGTTTTAAATTATAATAACTACTGAACATAATGCTGAACAAACGATTTACATTTTACGAATTTTAACATTTTTAACAATGTTGAACAACAATTAGTGCACTGCGTACTTGTGATCAATCTGCATTAAAACATTCAAATTTTAAGTCCTCATTTGTCTTGATTCAAATGAATTTTAATTGAGCATTTTTTTTGTCTTTCGTTTTGTTTATAGGCGCACAAGGAGTTTGAATGCGCCGTCACCGTTTCAGCAATTTGGACCATGTGGACGGATTATGAAAAACTCGGCGATGGTCATGTGAGTAATTGATTTATATGATTTAATTAACCACATTTTACAGCTCGATAGATAAAATGTGTATTCAAAAAAAAAAAAAAAAATTTAATTCTAATGACCTTTTGTAGGCAAATTCAAGACCCAGCCAGTCAACGGCTTACGTGGTATAAGCCACCATTGGCTGTGCTTGTCATCAAAAAAGTTCGTGATCAGCTCGTATTGCCACCATTTGTGCAGCTTGTTGAATGGCTAATCCAGGTAAAAAAAAACACTACATTCTACAATCTAATGAAGCATTTCGTGTGCAAAACGGATTGTATGCGTGAAAGAGAGAGAAAGGAATAACTTAATTAATTCTTAATACAGTAATTTGTGTTTAATAACGTGTGTCTCATTTCTTAATACACAGGAAAAACATATGGTTGTTTGGGTTGAGGCGGCTATATTAGATGATGAAGCGCTGTTAAAAGACAAAAAATTTCAAAAAATCAAAGACAAATTAGTTACGTTTAAGTATGTATAATTCCCATTCCGTTCATAAATAATGTATATGACATTATGTTCAAAATCAACTAATTAATCAAGCATCGATTTTGTTCGATTGTTTCGTTTTTTTTCCCTCTGCGTTTTTAAATTTTTTTTGGAATTTCGCACAGAGATGGCCGTGACGATTTAACCGATCGAATCGATTTTATAGTGTGCTTAGGTGGCGATGGAACATTACTTTATGCATCGCTATTGTTTCAACAGTCGGTGCCACCCGTAATGGCATTTCATTTGGGTTCACTCGGCTTTTTGACACCTTTCCAATTTGACAATTTTCAAGAGCAGGTGACTAATGTGCTCGAAGGACATGCTGCCCTAACACTGCGAAGTCGTTTGCGCTGTATCATTGTGCGAAAGAATCAGGAGGAGCCGAGCGAAAGTAGTTGTGAAAAAAATTGGCTGGCCCATCGTGCCATCGGTAATGATTCAGCGAATGGTACATCGGCTCAAAAACCAGCTACAAATATTTTGGTAAATAAAAATCAATCATTTTCCAATTGTTCAACTGAAATTTCTGAAAAAAAAAACTGTAAATATTTGTTTGATGTATTTTAGGTGCTTAACGAAGTGGTCATCGACCGTGGACCATCGCCATATCTTTGCAATATTGATTTATTCCTGGATGGAAAGCACATTACTTCCGTTCAAGGTGACGGTTTGATTGTATCAACGCCAACCGGAAGCACGGTAAATATCTGCTCTATTGCTCAGGTCGAAAACGACTTTTAAACATTTAAAATGATCGGATTTTGTTTCGTAAACAGGCTTATGCAGTGGCAGCTGGTGCATCAATGATTCATCCATCGGTGCCGGCAATAATGGTGACACCAATTTGTCCGCATTCATTGAGCTTTCGGCCAATCGTTGTGCCAGCCGGTGTTGAATTGAAAATATCCGTTTCACTTGATAGCCGTAACACATCGTGGGTGTCATTTGATGGTCGCAATCGACAGGAGCTATTGCATGGCGATAGTTTACGCGTAACTACGTCAATTTATCCCGTACCCTCCATTTGTGCTCAGGATCAAATATCGGATTGGTTTGACTCATTGGCCGAATGCCTACACTGGAATGTACGCAAAACACAAAAAAGCCTTGATGAATTAAGCGACTTAACCGCATCTGGTTCGGACGATGCGTTAGATGAATTGGAGAAAAATTTCGATATGAACATTAATGATTCATAAACCATTTGTGATCAACTTTTTTAATTTATATTTTTTATCACAAACAAAGAAAAAAGTATATTTCACTTTAATTTTTTTTTTTTTTTGCTAAAATTAGTTGAATTTTTCTACCTTGTATAAATAGCAGCAAACGTTACGATTTTCTAATTGTAGGTACTTTCGAAATCACATTTATGAAACAACTTCTCCGTTTCAGTTGAACAAATAAATTAGAAATTTATGGAAAACAATAACAACAACAAAAAATACAATCAACAATTTTTATACAAGTTATTTAAAAAGCTAGAAAAATTGTGTCTATATTGAATTTCGACAATCTCCCTCTGGAATGTCCAAATCTTTGTTATTCATTTATTCGCATACAACGTTTTTTTTTTGTTACTTAAATAAATCAAAAATTTCAACACTTGATTTATCCATATCAACTGTTTTTCTTATTCTGTGTTTTGTGCACTGCACACCTTTTTATTTAAGATTTATTTCAATTAAAATTTGAACAAAAAAAAACATATTAATTAATCGTTTTTGATTCTGGCATCTCTAACCTAACATCTATTCCCATGTGCAAAATATAGACGATTCTAAGATTATAGACGATTATAGCACACTTTTACGAATGATTTGGGACTTTTTTTAAACTAACAATAGATTATGATTCGAAATTGAGTTATTTTTATCAAACAATAAATCAAACTAAATTAAATTTTATGGAAATCATTTAAAATTGAAAAAAAGATGAAAACACTTCTAAAGTTGGTTAATTCTTTGAAAATTCAAGAGATTTTTTTTTGTTTTGTTATCAGAACTATTTATTACGTTAGATGATGCTCAAAATTGTATAAAATCAATATGAATCCAGGCAAAATTGTTCGTTGGCTATTCTGTTTGAATTGCATCGGTTAAATGTAACAAAATATGAAACTGTAAAAATTCCAATGGTATATCAATAATAACAAAACACGCATTTTTACTATCTTAATCAATTTTATTCTATGAGTGAAGTCTTTTAAAGTGGACTCGAAAACGTTAATTGTGTCAACGGTATCAACGATGTTTAATCTGGTAAGTACTGGCCTAAGGCCAGGGGGTGTAAGTATCTTGAACATATCCGAGTTACTCAAAATCATCATTTATTGTGGATTGTTTAACAAACTGAAAACTAAATAGTTTGAAATAGTTTATGTCAATAAATATAAATAAAATGAATATACTGATTTAATTTTTAGTTTTTAGATACGTGTGAATAAACACGTCGAATAAATTTTGTGTATGCGGATAAATCGACATAAATTTAAAAAAATGAAATAAATCCACTTTTTGCTTAATTTAAAATCGATTTTTAAATATCTTCAAATTTTTTAAATGATCACCTGATAAAAGGTGGTTTGGCAAAAGGAGCAGAGCTCATTTATTCGACAGCGCCCATGGAATTGAATTTTTGGAGTAAAACTAACACTTCATCAGATGTAATCTAACCTATTATATAATAAATTCAGTTTGAGTCGTTCTTGCATCTCCAATTGGATTTTTCATTACATTGTTGAACATTTTAAAATCTTGACATGATTTCGGTATCAATTTCACAGATAAATGTGATCCAGAATTTGAATCACGAAACAATTATTATTCATTCTGATTATATTTCTGTTGTGATTGAAAAAAGGAATTTTCAAATGTAAATTTCCATAACATACGTCCCTGTTGAATCAAGTGTATTTCAACTAGCTTTAATATCCAGTTTTCAATTCAATCTTCAGTCGCAATCATTTTTGACATTGTGATAAATAATATTGTCATAATACAATGTAAGATAATAATAAAGTTGCCAATTTTGAGTTGTACCTTTCGAACATGGATTTACATATTTTTTACATAAATTATATTTTTATCGAATAGTTTTAGCTGAATGCTGGTTATCGATTTGGACATGAAGCATTTCGATCTTGATCAAAACTGACTATAAAATAGTGCGCTTGAAAATTGTCCATCAGCAGTTTAGTCTCGTGAAAAGTCTGGTCAAACAATTTGAGTCCAAAATTAAATTTCTGATAAGTGTAGCAATATCAATCGGTATTTTTGACCACAGCGCTGCAATATTTAACGAATTTGTATTCGATCGTATTGAGAGTTTAAATACATCATATGAAGGAATTTATAAACAAACACTTCTCAGAATCCGTAAAGTAAATCGTACAACATATGTTTTAAACGGAGAATTTGAAGCTTTTATTGATATCGATGACGATTTCGAAGCGGAAGTGGCATTTTACTATAATCGACTAAATAACAATCAATATACAAAAACAGCGATAGGAGTTCCTAGAGATTCGATCTGTAATATAATCGACATTATGCGATTCTTTTTTCGGGTCCGCCAAACTCCACCAATTTTGGAAGACGAAATCCAAATGGAAAATGGTGCCCCGTTCCAAAGGTAAATTCCAATGACTCGGCACATTGACAGATTCATTTTTATATGAACTTATTTCGAATTTACGCTAACTTACTTTATTTTTCACTTTATTGTAAGGAAAATATTATTTTAGAAATCATTATATTGATGAAAGAACAGTACCGTCATTATTTGGAGTCGGTCATTGGAGATGGGATCTCTACATGTATTACAAGAAAGTTCTCATGCATGTAAACATGCTTACATTAAAATTGTGTCTCCAAGGCTTGGTGTCAGTCTTTGAGCTCTTACCTGTAAATTATTCCTAAATTAACTCGGTCACAGTGAATTTTACTGTCTTATTGCCTCCAATTTTTAATAAGCACTGGCCCAGGGAGCAGTGTTATGCAAAGATATCTGGAAGATATATCTACATAGATAATATCTATTTAGATAAGAGAGCTAATAAATGGGCTTACATGCGTAAGGCTTACTTTTCCGCACTTTTAACCATCAAGTGATTTGTAATATTGGTTTTAATGTGAAAGTGAACACATTGAAATTACAAGAAAACATGATCCAATTGGCCTCAAATTCTGTTTAGACCCTTTTTTGTTCAAAATAAGTGGTTTATATGGGTTCGGAGCAATGAGTGAAAAATCAGTGGTTCCACCTATTTTCTGAATCGAATCTATTGTATGACCACATGTATGGAATGATTATATTTATGAATCTCAGAACCAATATAGTTTGTCTCAGAAAAGTGAAATGGGCCCACGGAAGACATTTTGTATGCTTATTTGTGGCACTTTCCATACAAAAATTGAATTTTCAAGCAAAAAGCCACATTCACTTGAGACGAAGGTGTGCCGCAACGACTACTTCGATATTGCTCAAAATTGGATGGAATCCTAGTGCTATAAAGTCCAAACACTTTGTAATAGTGGTTCATGAGTCAAAGATTAGATTTGAGCGTAAATTGATTAACAATTTTGGATATGGCTTAATTTTATGAATTTCGTCTATTTTGGCTGCAAATTTGAGATTTTGTATTTAGGAATCTCAAGACCAATATAGTTTAGCCCAGAAAAGTCATATGGGCTCTCGAAAAACATTCAGTAGGCTTATTTGTGGTAATTTCGTTCAAAAATGGCATTTTTTGGGCAATAAACGTATATTCACTTGAGAGCATGGTGCGCCAAAACGGCTATACCAATATTGCTCAAAATTTAATGGGAACTAAGTCTAATAATTAAAAAAAAATGTGAAAATTTGAAGTCGATCGGTGGAGTCGTTTTTGAGCTATCGTGGTAACAAAAAACGTAACAACGGACGGCGGACAAAGGACAAAGGACAACGTGCCACAGCCCCACATCAACATGACCTAAAAACGGTTCCACCGCATTCCTGTGGGCTCCAAACTTATAGAAAACTCATTTTTGGGGTTTCCAAAATTTGGGCCAATCGCAATACTTTTACGCATCACGTGGTGTGGCACTTATCTCAAATTCATCTAGATAATTTAATTTCAAGTGGTATCTATCTGGAAAAATTAGATAATTTTTAGATTTTTCTTTAATTGAATTTGATAACGCGTAAAAAATTTACTGAATTATAAAGTCGAGTATACAAAACATTTCCGGGCGATGATGGACATGTTCGAGTGGCAGAAGTGCTGTGCAAGCATGGGCGAATCTATCGACGACCAATAACAAAACTGTGCCGAGTGACTAAAGTGATGCAAAACAAAAAATTAGTGATATGCATTGACAAATTGTTTACAAAATTAGAATAAAATATTTTTTTCCGGCACAAATTTCATATCACTGATTGTTTGTTTTGAATTGTGCTTTTACTATTAATGAATATTAAAAATAGAAGTTGGAGTTTGCTTCTGGTTGATAAAAAATTATGAAAATTCTCACTAAATTTGGATGGTGTACTGGATTTTGCACGATCAAATCGTTTTTTTTTAACGAAAATACGCACATTATCAATCAAAATTGTTTGAAAATACTGTGCAAAATAGTATTTCAAAAATTAAATCCGTAATTTAGACTAATCTGAAAACTTGGTTGGAATAAACATAAATTTTTTTTTAATTGTATAATTAGTCTCGAATAAAATGTTCTGTCGGTAGGCAACACGCACAAATTTAGTCTTGTTAATGAATTGCACGATTGTTGCTCATCGACGACAACATTCATTACGCCGTGACACATTGTTTTCACTACTGGACGACGGTATTGATGTGGAGAAACTTCGTTGTATGCCTACAACACCAAGTTATTTTCAATTAAGCCACGTTCATATTCACCGATTTTAAACATATCAAAAAGATCATTTTATTCGAAGACTAGATTACAAATCTTGAAATGAAGATATATAATCGAAAATAATTCACCACAAAAATTCACATAAGTGATTCAAAACAATTTACATAACAGAAATTGATTTATTTTTTTATTTCATTTTATCGTCATAATTTTTGCTTAAAATTGAAAATTAATATTTAAGAGCCTATTTGTTAGAAAATCTTTGATTTTACAAAGTTGACAATTGTTTATTTGCTAAAAATTTCTTATAAATTAAAGTGCATTTTATTAAAAGCAGTGACGATTCATAGAGCATTCAAAAAGATCTCTCGAGTATTTCACAGTCACATTTTAAGACACCGTTCGCTGAGAAAATCTTCTTCTTTGTTTGTTTGTTCATTTAGTGTTTTTGAAGGCATTTGTTTCGTTTACATAAATTCGTAATTGTCACTGATGCAAATTGTATTCGAATTTTGGATGAAATTTTATTGATCGGAGAAAATATATACGTGATTAATTTGTTGTTTTTGTTGTTGCTGATGGGATTGATTCGTGCATAAATATAATATAATTTTTGACATGGAATTTAATACATCAACATTAAATATTGTGTGGTAAAGTTGATTTTGGTGGGTGCGATCGGATGACTTGTTTTGGTTGCACTGATACTCAAATGGAGTCGCTCCTTGCGATTTGAAATCCGATTAAATGATGTGTGTATTTTTTGTTTCATTTCATTGTGACCATTTAAGAAAAAAAAAACACGAATATTTTGTTTAATATTTTAAATGTTCACAATAAACACCTGATTCAAGAGTAAAAACTAAACTTTGCATCGCGTGCTGATGGACACCTTTATGTGCTATCTGGTAAATTGCAAAACTGTGTGAATGAATCATTCTGATTCTAAAGCTAAAATATATGTTTTTTTCTTTTTCATCTTTGTTGAATATGTATAAATCTGTTTTTGAATCAGAAATCAGTTGTACGATTCATAAGTCTCTCTTACATCAGGCAGTGCACAAGAATTCGAATTTCGATGGATTTATCGTTTTTTTTGTTGTTGTTGTTGATCATGATGTATTTTGTTCTAGTATCGGAAATGACCTTTGCGTCCGCGTGCATTGTGATAGATTCGCAACGGTGTATAGTTGTTGCCATTTGATGGTGATGAACCACCATTTTGATTGGATCCGTTGTGTGTTTGCAAATCAGCCGGTGATGGTGGTGGCTGTTGAGCGGCAGCGCAACGTTTGCCCAAATAGCCATGATATAAAATAAAGTATAGGCTACCAACAACAGCAGCCACAATAGCTAAATCACTGAACAGACATGATCTGAAATCAAGAAAAAAAAATATTAATCAATCAATTCAAGTTAATGTTCAAGTTTGATTTGGAAAGCGTTCTAAAAAAAATTAGCTCAAATGCATTACTTGAAACCATCTCCGAGAAGTGGGGCAAACAATGTTCCGACTGCATTGCCGATGCAAAGTGTTGCAATGACTGGGACCGCTTGACCCGAAGCAATAAGACGACGTGGCACTAAATGTCTCATGTACAATACCAATGTGATGAATACCAAGACTAATGTCACCGATTCCAATGAATGGGTGAGCAGAGCATACCATGGTGCATCAATATAAGCCAATGCACTGAAACGAATGATATGCAATGCAAAAGCTGCAATTAAAACATTTGCATGGCCACAGTAGTCGACAATTCGTTCGGCATTCCACAATACAAAAATGGCTGGAATTGCAGCGGCTAAAATTTTAAAAAAATCAATGAAAACGAATGAAAATCAACAATCAACGGGACACACGAAATTTGAATAAAACTATTTGTGTAAAACTGACTTGTTAGCGCAAATTTAATCACTTTTGGTGCACCAATAGCAAATTCATCGTCAATATTTTCCTTTTGTTTTAAATCGTTGGCAACATGATAGTTGTCATCCAATAATTCCGGTGCGATAGTTGAACTGATGATATCGGATGCATTTGATGCCTCATCTGCTGAGTTTGATGGTTTAAGATCCAGCAAATATGATGGTTGATATGTGTCAACGATACTCCAAAATGCGCCTAGCACAATAGCAACCACCGACAGTGCAATAATTTCTGGTGTGTATTTTCGAATAGCCGACAATGGAATAGCCATCATGTCACCGGTATAAATTTGCCACCACCTATCGAACCGAAAAAACCATTTGGGATTAATTTTCGCTTTTTTCGGTTTTTTATTCATTTTGGTTTTGGTATTGGTTTCCACACTTACCATTCCGGCGGGCTCAATGGGATGCTCTTACTGAACAATAAAATTAAAGCAGCAATTATCCATAGCACGATGCAAACAATAACTGGCACAAATATATCACCATGAATGCCACACAATCCCAAAATGAACGGGAATATAGCCCATGCTAATGCACCCCATGCCAATTGACGACCAATTTCAGAGCGTCCCGATGATGTTTCACGTGTTGCAATTATGACAGCTGTATTTAGGAGGACAATTATTGCCACTGGGAAGATATCAGCAATCGATCGAATCAACAGATATGACCAATATGTCACCTCAAAGTCACCAATTATCTAAAAGATTACAAACAAATTGTCTCTCTATTAGTCACATGCCCAAAATAACCTCTGGGTTTCAACAAATCATAATAGAAATCTCTCTCGATTTTACCTTGTAGCATTGATTTTCAGCTAAAACACTTGACTCTTTGTATGGATTTGACACTTGACACTCAATCATTGGTTTACAGTTGTCATCCTTCATAAAGTCTTTCATGTATGTGGCTTGTGCGTCGGGAATATGGCAATAAAACCCATCTAATTTTAATATTTAGAGAAAAAAAAACAAGTAATTGTTAGTCCATGATTTCAATGTAACAAGCGCATCAAATCTAAACGTTACTTACCGATTGGATAGTGGCACCATTCAGCTGAATTCGTTTCATTTTCTTGATTCGTGGCCGAATGTAATGTAGCCTCAATTGGAAGTGCTCTCATATCTTTGGTGTATACGTGACATTTATCAATGCGTGTTGTATTTCCTTCGACTTTTTTTGTACAAATGTGCGGTGGTTCGACTTTAACTGGGTTCACTTCACGTCGAACGCGTGGTTGATCAACTTGTTCCGAATCAGCTCTAATGTAAATAATGAGAATAATATATTAATATATTTGTTTCTTTTTTTTTTAAATCTTATCGAATGTTAATAATTGAATTGTTCATTGAAACCATACCTAAAATCATAATCCTCCTCTTTTGATGATGATGAATCTTTAATTGACTGTGCCACTGGTTCAACTTGTTTAACCTCTTGTACCCATTCATTGTAGAGATTTTCAAATTTTTCTGGATTTTGGCATGTATACGAACAATTTGCTAAAACAAGTGAGCCAAGTTTTTCATCCTCCCAATGATAGCAATGGTTTTCTTCGGAGCAACGTTGTTGAAAGATAACCGCACCAGACGGATCACAACCAAATGTAACCGATGGCTCTTGTGATGGTGAACGACGCACCGCGGGAACTAACAGCAACAAACCATAGGCGATTGAGCCCAAAATTAACAACAACGCCAAAATAAATTGTAAATACCGTCCAAATTGCCCCTTACGGCGATCCGCAATTAGATCAATTAATGGAGCAAATATCAACGGACCAATGACCGATACAAGCGCTACAATTGTTAATATGTAGCTGATTTCACGTGATGTAAAGCCCAATTCAATTAAATGTGGCACTAATGTTGAATACAAACAACTCAAACCGCCATAAAATAAAAATATGACAGTCACTAGAGCTGCTAAATTTTTATTCAATAATTGCTCCGATTCGGTTTTCACTCCCATTTTGTGTATGTGTTGTGTGTGTGAATTTCAACGCTGGATTCGATACTGACTAAAATAAATCGGATATTTTATATCGGTGTTCAGTTCGGTGTATTCGCTGTTGGTATGTCCCAAATGCGTTCTAATTTCGCATATTTAAAGACCTGCACGCAGAAAAACAATGAAAAGAAAAAGAAAAACAGAAAAAAAAACACTTCCGTTAAATATAAGCTGAAAATCTTAACTGGACAGTTGAAAAGCTGCCGGTTTTACACTTATAACATCAAATCGATATCCTTATACATGGAATTCCAACCGATATAACAATACATAATGCGGGAATATAACAAGCATGTTTAGTTTGGTTTTTTTGTTTTTCATAAAAAACACACCGCCGTTTTTGATACGTTTAGGTATTCTTCATTGGTTTTATTGGACATTGTCCAACTGGAGAAATTGTTTAGGAAAGCTTTTTAACCGCTCGTTTTGAAGCGTTTACATTGTGATTTCATATGACGCTTTTCACATGTCCCTTCCTTCAAAATGCGTTCGATACTACACTACAAATTAACCTAGTTCAAAAGATGTGACTTCATGATAACCAGTTTTCCTTATATACATATAGCCAAATGTCGCGTCAAATATTGCTTTGAGTTGGAAATCAAACCAACCAACCAAAAAAAAAATAACCATAAAGACATCGCTGACGGTTTTATTCGACATTTTTAGTCGTATTTTCTTCATTCACACAGTTACGCATGTATTCCTTGGAATGATATTTAGTATATGAGTGAGTGTGTGTGTGTGTTCTATATCCAAGGCTTCACTCAGCTAAGCAAAAGAAAAAAAAGGAGAATGGAACAGTGAATTCAGCTGGTAGAACAGGAAGAAAAAAGAAAATAAATGGATGTACAGGGAACAAGGAATAGCGAAACAACGGATACCAAAATACAAAAAAACCCATTTTTATTCTGTCTGATATAGAAATCGTTAAACTCTGGTGTATTGTGGCTGTATGGGCAAACGATGAACGTCAAACCACAAAACAAAATCAAATCGAATATAATTCCAGTCATGCTCGTTGATTACATCATCGGTTTACATTTTTGTGCGTGTCATGTATCCTATGCATATTCCTCGTTCGAGGCTTTTCTCTCTCTCTCTCTCTCTCTCTCTCTCTCTCTCTCTCTCTCTTTCCATTTATAACAAGCACTTTTTCCATTCAATTAGGTCAAAGTTTGTGATAGAAATATTATTCTAGAGTAGCGCACACACACACACACAATTAATCGATAAACACTTGGTAAATACATTTTTATTCCCGTTAACGTAGCATCGTTAAAAAATATTTACAATTGATTTGAATTGGTTGCTGTGTCTCTTTCAAACTAAAATAACAATCCCTACAGATTTTGCGTCGATTGCTCGAAATTTCGATGCCAAAGAAATCAACAGACACTTTTGCGGCTGCGTTTTTTCTACATGATGGTTTGTTATCCTTAATTGACGTATTTGTGATTTTCTTATACACTTTACTGTTAGCTTTACTGTTCGCCTTTTGCATTGTGGTGATAAAATATGGAAAATATTGAAATACCACCGAAAAAACAACGCCTGGCTTTCACTTGTCGCAAAAATATTTTGTTTTTGCCCCTATTCCACACAGAGCACACATCTGAATCAACTGTACGGAACCAGCAAATTGATGACTGGCAGCAAACTTCAAAGCACTGACGGGTTAATTGGTTTGCGTATCATTTTACTTGAAAGCATGTTAATCAAATTGCTATTAAATGGACTCGATGCGTGTAGAAAAATAATTTGAAATGAACCTTTTTACCTAATGAATACACACGAACACACACACGAATGCAATCAAGCTTTGGATGGTCTAGAAAATGGCTTCTCTGGTTAAATTGATAAAAATCGATTGAACCTGAAATCGATCACAAGTCAAAAGTTTTGACTTGATTTTAGCTCATTGTCACTCACAGGGTCATGTTTCCATTTGCTTGGAAGCATATGCATAACAAAGCACACACACATTTTTTTGTGCAATTTTACCACGAACCAAATTATTAGAGCTTCAACAAATATGCCATTGGGAATGGTCTGGCTGCTAGACCTAGCGTCTTATTCAAATTAATCCATAAATGTTTCTTTCGTTTTCGGCTGAAATGTGATGAAAACAATCAACATTTCACTTGAAAACCATGATTAGTCACCATTTGTTCCATGAACACAATGCATTTCCTCGCCAATGTGACTATGTATACATTGTAATCGAGTCGAATCGAAACTAGTTGTTTACAGACAGTTTGGCGTATTTATGCATTAAACCGTTACCGCATTATTATGCGAAGTGTAACGCACCAAATAATTTGTTAAGGTTTGGCTTGGTGTTTTTCGTTGTTGAATCATGTGTGCTGAAAATAGATGACATAGAAAAAGATTCATGCTCGAAAGTCACACATGGTAGCCGAAATGTTTCGGGTATGTTCATGCGTTAATTACCGAATAAAGTCATTTCAAAATTTTCTAAATAAAAAAAAAGAACGAAAAAAATGCCGGTCATAATGGTAATACCATTTTGGTGGCCCCGTTGAATTGCTTTGCATTTCGTTTCTGTGTGGTGATAAATTCTCTATCATCATATTTTCATGTTTGTTTTCGATGATGATCCGTTAGGCTTACCTCATTAAGTATTAAAATATTGTATGATGTTGAACAACTTTTAAGCTCAATAAAACACATTTTTTTTTTGTCGAAATGATGCACATGGAAATGAGCAAAACAAGCCTGTGACAAACAAGATTGTGTGGCTTGAGCACCGATTGCATCACCGCGTGTTCACTTCAACACGAAATTGATTATTTTTGTCCTATCTTATGAATTTTTGTGAGATTGAGAGCGGCAAGAGAGAGTGAGAGCGTGGACGAGTGAAAATAAAAGACAAAAAAAAAAAACACTGATCGTCGTTTTTTTCTTCACTCTCTCTCGTCTATTTTTGTGTGTGTGTATCGGAATTTAAATGGCACATTTTGTTAAAGCGAATAAAAACCAATGAGCGTACGACCAATTTACTCATGGGCAATCGCTTCGCCTGTAATCGATACTGAAGTACACAAAAAACAAAAAACCGTAATCAACAACAGAAAACAGTGACAAATACGAAGCGCAAATGCGGACACACACGCGCCCGCGCTCGCACCGTCTATATAAAAATAATACATGGTGAAATGAATGGCGCGTATTATGCCATACTCTGTCGCGGTGTACAGTTTATGAAGTCAGCTCGCACTGAGTCGATTATAATGATGATGTCATAAATATTATTTCATTCTAACATCTACTTGATTCTCTTGTGTTGTTGTTGCTGGTGGTGGTGGTGGTGGTGCTGCTGCTGCTTTTTGTTTGGTTCGTTTATGTTTTTATTCGCATCGACACACACTCAAAATGTATGTGTATGCGCTTGAAGCCGCATTTATGCTAATGCCTTCTGTGTTTAAACGGTCGTTTTTGAATATACACAAAAAAAGACAATTCCCAACAACAATTGCAAATGCTTTTCGTATTAATTGTGTTAATTTCTTAGTTGAAACATTCGTTTGCTTCCAGCATTTTCGGTGTGTTTACGTTTACAAACAGCAACAAAAAATCTCATGAGCAGACTCAACTGTTTTCATTTAATCAATTTTCTGATTTGTCTTTATTTTACAATAGCGGGAGAAAAACGAACAGCCGGCCACACACACAAAAAAAAACAGCTTCGAACACATTTCAATCTCAATTGTTTATAGTTGCAATTGTTTAGAGAAAAGTTGCCTGGCAATCGCTATTCAATGTGGAATAGAACAGAGACAAAAACAACAACAACAACAAAACACTTGAACACGCATTCAAATAATCTAACTGACGGCTATTTATGTCGGCAATTATTGATAAATTATTTGTTCGTATATGGATCGCGTATCGTTTTGTGGCTGCTTGGTTCAACCGCCTTCTAATATTTTATAAAAAAAATTTGTGACCGTTTTTTTCCCTAATGAATTAATGTTAGATTCTATTGGAACAGCGGATTTCCGGTTGTCGATAAGCCGTTTAATTGCAATAAAATGTAAAAAAAACACACACACACACACACAAATCGATATATTTATTCAAATCAATTCTCCAATCCGAATCAAAATGGGTTTGCATAATCGGGGCTCCACATCGGATTTATGACACATAAGCTCCATTTTTGTCATTTTTATTTATGTGCAAATGTCTCGACGTATTACGAATGAATGGACATCGATTGAAATGATTCAGCGAATCACGTATTTTATAAGAAGAAAGAGAGATAGAAAGAGAGAAATAAATCGCTAGGTCAATAGTCGCATGTTTGATCATTAGCAAACAGTCTTAAATACTCATTTGATGTTGGCAAAATTGAAACGCAGATGTCTTTTCCTGTTGCACTTTCATTGACTTCAATCGCAAATTGTGACGCTTTTTTTTACGATTCAAATGCCGTTTCGCAGAAAAAAAGCGAATCAAAACAATCACATGTTTTTTTTGCTTTCTTTATTTTCATTTCGATTCAATTTTGTTGTTTGCACGTTTGGTGCGAAAAACATTTGAAATGAGGTGAATTGGTTCAATTTGTGATTGATTGAGCTGTTAAATCGAATGCCAATGACCAATTGAATGAAGTGATTCATTTGAAATGGATTTCATGTTGAGTCTTATACTCACACACACACACACACACAAATAGTTCTTTTTACGCACAATACGCCACGTGATATAACATCGCCTGCAATCTGCATTCAATATTGTATTGAAAATAGCTTGTGTCAACCTTGCAGAATAGAAATGGGCTAAAAACACATCGGTTTGAAATTCACTTCCCACCACTCTAGAATGTCGACCTATTTTTTATATTTACAATGTAGACGGGGGAAATGCTAGGATTTTTCATTCTATACAAACACTGTAATGTTTACACTCGGACGGAGTCGAATGAAGTTTGTTTTTTTAAATTCTAACTACAAAGTAATCGCAAGTGAGGCCAGTGCCTGTGCCTTTTGCCGTTGTGCATTAGCCAGCTTGAAAGTAATTAAACTGTTAATGAGATCGCTTGGATTTATCGCTACTCAACCATTCATACACACACACATACACACATTCAATGAAATCATCGACGATTATGCAAGCCTTAATGCCTTCTTTTAACTCTATTTTTCCTCTATCTTTAAAATAAACAATTTTAAATGATGCGCAAGAAAAATTATGTTTATGTATACAGAATAAAACAATGTACGAAGAGAGAGAGAGAGAGAGAGAGAGAGAGAGAGAGAGAGAGAGAGAGAGAGAGAGAGAGAGAGAGAGAGAGAATAAGATAAAAACAAAATAGCGCCATCCATGCCACAGCACGTTTATGCAGCAGTGTAAATGTGCATCAGACGAAAACAAATTAACTTTGCGCACCTCTGTTCTATAGCCATTGGAAACAATTTTCATGCCATTTACAAAACAATCGCCGGGAGTGAAAGAGATATTTCACATCTATTATATCTGATAGCAATTGGCTTGGTTCTTTTTGATCTAAGCAATTTTAACTGAGATTCACTTTGAAAAAAAAACAACAACAACACAAAAAGCGAACCACACACACATAATCAGAAAGTTGAATTCTTTTAACGTTTCTACGCACTTTTCACATTCGCTTACCATATTTATGGTGTACCATTTAAGTATATGTTTGTTAATATTATTTTAGCATTACATCTAATGAAAATTGATGATTAACATGTTGAAAACCAAACAACAACCTAAACAACCCATTATTCTTGTGAACGTATATTTGATTGTTGTTGATTTTTCATTTGCAATATTCAAAATGTGGCTGTGGATTTTGAATCTATTTTGCATTTGCAATGAGAACATTTGACTTATGAAAATCCATGAAATTATACATAAAATTTCGATTGAACTGTTTCAACCAAAAAAACAATTACTTAGAATATTTTTCATTCAACCTAATTTACCGCACTCGATTATGAATGATCAATAAATGGAATCCAATGGAATGTCTTGAAAATCAGCACGGAAAATCTTGGTTCAATAAAAAAAACCGTTTTAATCGAAAAAGTACAGTTCATTTTCTAACGAACAGTAATTGAGTTAAAGAGAACGGGAATGTGAAGTACCTTAATGATATTCGTGAGAATGTTGAGTTCCTGTATTTTGAGTACGTGATAAAATTGGTTGAACTTTTGTTTTTTTTTCTCTCAGTCTCTTTCTCTCTCGCATTTATTGTTCATTTGGGGAAATGAAAATGCACTTGGAAGTGTTCTACACTCGGTTCAACTTGTTTCCCTTTTGAATTCGCCTTAATTGATGATATCATAAAAATATTTTCATACAATTCAAAGGTTATATACACCAGGTGGTTTTAAGTGTGTTGATTTCATATCACTGCAATGAACTCTCACCATTCGTCTTTTTTATGAACCTTCCCTTAAATGAACAAATTTTCATTTCAAAAATATATATTGCCCTACAATTGTCTACTACAGAAAAAAAAACAGAAACCAAGTGACGTTTCTGCCATGAAATCTAATTCATTTGAATGTTGTGCATATTTGGTGCAAAGGTAAGAGAACGCGAGTTTAACTTTTATAGGTGTGGCAACAGCTAAACGCAATTACAAAACGGAGGGTAGCAAAAACAGGAGAGAGAGAAAAAAAAACGGCAAAGAAGTTGATTATTGCACGAAAGCCCCAGCACAAATGGAGTCCATAGGACATATATGCTATATAACATGCTGGGCTGAGAGGTATATATTAGATAAATTAAACTTGACTTATCACAACAACAAATGTTAACTGGTTGAACCAAAGGCAATTTGAGGACAAACAGTTAATGCGTTCATTTAACCGGTTTACACAATTTTTTTAATCATTTCGTACACATTGAAATGCGAATCTGTTGTTCGTTATGTCAGGTTTTGTTTTCTCAAAAAAAAAAAAAAAAAAAAAAAAACGTTGTCGTGATGACGCTATTATTTAATTCATTTGTAATTTCAACTGATTCAATGCACCCAGCCATATTTCTATGAATTTTAACTTTTTGTTTTTAACATCTATGTTCTATCCTCTGCAGATCCAATCAAATTCAAACACTTCTAGTTATTTTGAAAACTTCATGCCATGGATTTAGGCGTGAAATGTGTAGAAAAAACAAACTATTTCACACAGTTTAAACTGTTGTGTCACAGGCCCCCAAATGTAAATCACACACAGAAAAAAATGGATTTAGGCAGATATTAAGCCGAAAAAATAAAATAGGCGTTTGTCATTTAATTATTGGTGAGCTGTAGGCATTCAGGGCTCAGCATGACAAGTAATACACGCATTTTCGTTTAATTTCATTCAAATAAAAATTACGAAAATTACAAAATCATCGTAAAGAAAATGGAACGCAGACCTTCACATCTATGGTCTATTCATTGATCACCACACAACTGTATACTGAATGACAAAATAACATTTCGCAGTAAAAAAGAAAAAAGAAACAGACACATTTGGCTGTGTAATTGAAAGTCATTCAGTCAATTCCCCTGCAATAGAATATTGATAAAAATGTTTAAAAAAAAAACTGTGATGAAGATACAACTATAAAATGACATCATGTTGCTTATTTTATTGATTAAAATATACACATTTTTGTTTGTGTGGTATGTCATTTTTAAAATTAGGCCCTGTCCAATAGCCTCTAGCTGGTTGTGAAAATCCATTCAATAGATTACGTTATGTTTACGCCTTCTGTGTTCAATTCTGTACACATTCTCATTGATTCAGCGGTTGTTGTTGTTGGTTTCTTCTCCATTGTAGCGAAGTTATTCAAATGACTTTCACTTATTGCGCTGTTAGCACGTTATTTCAACGGAAATACAAGGAGAATACAGTGCTATAATATGCAACTGCATACAGACAGGCCTATTAAACATCATAAAACTGCACGGATGACGCGTAAATGCGTATATAAAAAAATGCCAGTTTTTATTATATTTGTTGATCAATTTTCGTTCAACACAAATAAATCACACATTTTTGATGGTCTTAACATGGATGTTCACTTTGTTGTTGTTGGTTTGTGAAGGGAATGTTTGGAATGTTTGAATTTTTTTTTCGTTTTTGGTCGTGCGGTGCAAAGTTCGTTGAAAGTATTCATTTGTCACCGTTTAAGGTTGATGGGTTATGCCATCCACCTGTAAAAGAGGTTACATTTCACAAACGCGCCATCATTTTCATCGCCATACACAGCAAAATGATATTTGATACCCGATGCTCGATAGCTTTTAAATGTATTTTGGTGTGGTGTGTAAGTTGTGACATTTCCGTTTTGGTTGAGCCATAGCCGCCCAGTTCTTCGATCTTAACTCATATTCACATTTGCAGCGCATTTTTCTTGGTTGTTGGGCTGTTTTTCATCGAGTTTTTGTTGTTGTTGTTGTTTCTAGGGCAAAATTATGTGATTGAAAGTGTTCGTGATGTTTTTAAAGTGTGCACACTTAAACGACAAAAAGAAACAGGCTAAAGCATATAAATAGAGCGAAACTAACGGTACAACAACAACAACAAAAAGACTCTATGAAATAAGCGTCAAAAAATTATTAAGTATAAACACCAACGCCTGAGAGAAAGAGAGAAAAAAAAACACACACACACACAGCCGGCGATGATGTCATATGTGGGGTTTTGCTACATCGCCCAGTGAGAGAATTAAAGAAAAAAAAAACATTGACAACACGACGGAATATTTGTTGAAATTGTACTCGGTGTGTTATCGTAAAAAAAGCGATGGCTATTTTTGAAATGGTTGTGCAGTAAAGATGATCGCATGAGTGTCTTCCATAAATGAAACGTCTGTTTTGACCATCGAATGAGTAGTTTCGATCAAATTCATGTGTTGAATTCGGTTTTTCTTTTGTTTTTTTTTGGCTATCGTATTGTCATGATGGATTTTTGGCGCGACCCTTTACGATCACAAAACATGTCACACGCATCACATAAACGGTCATTTATACGGTTTTTGCCAAATCAGCACACACCATCGATGAAAATCACACTGAGACTCATAAAAAAAGGTCAAGTTTATAAATGAATCTAAAATGAATCAATATATTTTTGAATGAGAACACGAACTGTGGAAGCATCAAATTTGTTTGTTTAATGTGGTCAATTGAATTACACACACTCATACACAGTGTTTGTGTACACAATTGTTGCACGGAATCAGACAAATTCACGACCAAAAACGTGACAAGCATTTGTATTTGAGATTGTGTCACCCCGAAAGCATCACGCCGAAGCCATAAATTAATGTGTTCAAGAAATAAAAAGGTCATACATTACAATCAACATAAATACGCATCAACGCCATGACAATTATACACATGGTTTTCATTTCTCTATGTATGGTTTGACGAATTTGCCGCGAAAAACGAGGCAACAGACACAAAACTAAACAACAGCAACAAAAAATGCAAACAAATTTCTATTGAAAATAGTTATAGACGAACAAAAACAACACACACACACACACACAAACAATTCATGCCCAGCCATAAATAGAAATCGTATAGATTAAACCATTGAACACAAATTATTGTGGCTTTATGAAACTCTATCCATTTATTATCTGGTCGCCCATTCCGAAAACAAAAGAACAAATGTCCTCAAATTACACTAGATTTTCACTCTGCAATGAGTCTGCATCTCTTGCATCGCTCGAATACATTTCGACCGATATAATTTCAACAATTTATCGGAAGCAACAAAAAAAAAACCGATGTTGTGATTAAAACCAAACCCACGCCCAATTTTAATTTGATTACGATATTGATTGAATGATGATGGTGGGCTGTATTGGTTATATTAGAACAACACCGAAACACTTGAATCAAAAGCAAATTCATCTGATGTTCGATCAGATGATCGACCCTCTCTCTCTCTGTGTCTGTTCTCAATTTAAAATCCTCTAAAATTGCGGCTGGAATTTGTAGTTTTGGTATCAACACAAACACATTACACAACTATCGAGAAAATAAATTGCCTCGCTTACACGATTACTCTCTAAATATAGGAATTGATTAAATTTGTTGTTTCATTTGGTTTGAAAAGAAGGAAGCAAAGAAAAAAGTTGAATCAATTGAATTGGATGTTCAAATCGTGCTCGATTTATGGGTTTCATTTGTCTGATTAAAAGCGATTGCGTATGCACTGCATCAGCATAGCAGCATGCTTGAGTTTCGTTGAATGGTGCCGAAGCGAAAGTGGATTCATTCACAGCTGATAATTACCAAGCTGATGCAAACATCTGATGCATTTCATACACATGGCTTGTAAATGTATGTGTGTTTGTGTTTTTTTTTTGTTGGTTCCTTAAAATTACCCGAACATAATCAAAGTGTTAAAAAAAATCATGCTGAACGTTGTTAAGAGGGCACATACATCAACAACTTAACGGATTGCATTTGTAGATGTTTGAAAATTTAGACAAACATCAATAAATGCCATTGGTAGCAATTTATCCTTTGCACTAGCGGCATCGTGCCATGATTAATGCAGCCGCACCAATAATTTTGTGGAGATTGAGTGGCACCGAGAGCAAATCGTTTGTTTTTTTTTTTCAATTTAATTTCACCACACATTTACTGCCGAAATGTGTGTTACAGTTTGATTTGGATTAATAGCCACTTTACGATGTGTATTTTTAACACACATATTTAGTTGTTGGTGTGTTTGTGTGTGTGCCGGTTACACAAGTGTTGAAAGAATGCTTAAAGTGAAGTCAAATGGTTTTCTTTTGTTTAGGTAAAGTTGCCGAATATAAATTGTCATCGGATTAGTTTTTGGTATTGTCTCATCGAAAAACGCATATAGAGAAAAAAAAACAGCCAACATTTTTGGGTTGAAAACATCGACAAACACTCATTTCGATTCGAATGTAAAAGCGAAAGTGATTTTGCGCGTTCAGACCGCACACACACACACTCCTGCGCAGCAATTTATATGTATAGTCTAATTCTGGATCTGACACAAATTCTTTCTGCACTCAATCACACATGTAGGTTTCGGAAAAAGAATCTCACATTTCATTTTATTTTTAGGCGGGAATGATTTTATTTGGTTGTTTCTGTGCTTCTTCCTCGCTTACTTTATTGGCAAATCTCTTACATAATTGCTGTTTTGAATCATTTTTTTTTTGGTTCATGAATGCGTATAAGTGTTTGTGTTTGTATTTGGTTCCGTGCTCTGCTCTCGAACATCATGATTTGCCGACGATGTGTACAATGTACATCCATCAAAAGCCAGCCGAAAAAAAAAACACCATACACACGATGCACAATTAATTCACTCATTAAATCATATATGTAATTTCTATTTATCAACATTATTCGATCTGCATAGTTAATTATCTGTGAAAAGTGTTCTATACGCTGCATATCAATGGGAAATGAGAGGCGTGCATTTTGTGCGGCGATTTAAAATCCATTGATTTCATGTAGAACACACATTTGCCATATGCGCTGTTGCGGTACTCGCGATCTTGTTCTCTTGGCTTAATATCTGCTCTTGCCAACAGAATATTTAATTTTGCCACACAATTTTTATGGAATAAATCGAGATTCATTTGATTCTGTTAACTTTTATATTTCTAAGTTCTTTTTTTTTTTTTTTTTTTTTAATTTTCAATCGTTAAAATGCACGATTCGTCTGAAAATTACATACATCATATTTATGTGATTCGAAGAAGACTGTCAGATTTCGAAGCAATTTTGACCGATGTTGATTTATGTTTTAGGAATACATTGAAACCATCTCTATAAAGAAAAAAACACTCTTAAATTGAAGTCGTCAAGATTACTATCTGTTTAGTGGTTTCATGCGCTCTCTTTTTTGTGTGTCATCAACATCATCAATATGAACGTCATGATGCATTTTTTATGTTTGTGATTCACTTTAACGAGCTCACATAATAAAACCCATTGAATTGTAAAAACGGTTTCAATTTAATTGTTTATACGCGCTTAACAACATTTGATGAGCATAACTTTGTTGTTGAAAAAGAATCTTCAATGAAGATCCATTTTTTTTTGGAGTTAACTTTCATTGCTAATTATCGCGCCAAAATGACTTTTAGAAGCCAATTAACGTAAAATCAACGGCTCATAATGTTCGTTTCCATATAAATCAGATGGCCTAACTTTTGTTTTGATAATAAACGGTTGCCAAGAGCAAATAAATATTGAACTGTAACACATCGATAAATGGTTCAGATGATTATTTTATCATTTGTTTTGTCAGTGATTTGTGATTTGTATAAGATAGAGAATGAACGGCGCTTAAGAAATGTTTCTCCTATAAATGGACTTCGTATTCAAGAAAATAAAAACCAAAGGGAAAAAGAGAAAGAGAGAAACATTCCTCACCATATTGAAAACCATTTGGTTTTTTGTTCTCAGCAAATAGCTCTCTGTGTAAATGATTGACATCGAATACGTGATTGTTTAAAACGTCAGCACATTCATTGGGGCACGTCTGTGAATAGGCAAGAACCAACTGTTTTTTGTTTTGTTTTTTTTTTCTGTTTTTCTTTTAAATGCAACCGAGAGAGAGTATAAAGTGCGCCCCGAAACACTGTGACATGTTTACAATTTGTTATTTTGCGCTTATTAGTCGAAACACTGTCTTCTGTCTCGTTCTCACTCTCCCGAGTGATTTTCTTTGTGCGAAAGATGCGCGCATCTTTTGACATTGCGGCAAAATGTATGTTCATTCGGCTTTGGTATACATTATGGCTGTTCTTTTAAGTATACGGTCCATTCTATCGGATCTGAACCGATAAAAATGGACACACGCACATTGGCATTCCCGCAGTTTGAAAATACCGTCCGATGACAAAATGTATGCGCTTCGCAACACAATATTATTTATTTTATGACCTTAAAGCGCTAGCTTTTCATTCGATCGGTAGTATATGTGTGTTTTTTTTTCTTTGCCTGTCAAATAAAAATTACTATCGGATAATTTCAATTTATTTAATGATTATCACATCTCTGGTGGTACACAGTGCCCAGAGTATGCGAAGGCCAAAACGGTGCAAAATAAAATATTTATATGAGAAACTGAAATGAAACAAAAAACAAAACGGTACTCAATAACATATTAACTCGACTGGTTTGACTGGCCGGGGTACAGTAAAAAGCTATCAACGCTTTAATAATTCGGGCTATGGAATAAGAAACACATTTTGTCGGCCGATATCAACGGTTTGTGTGCGCGATTTTCGAATTTCGATTCCGAATGTGCAATTGCAAAATGTTTTCACGTTTCATGATTTCAATTTGCTTTAGTATATCGATATATGTTTCAATGTACTCGAAATACATTTAATGAATCCAAAGTGTTCCCATTCTACAAATTGCACCAAAAAACATTAAAAGGGAGAAGAAGAAGTAGAAAAAAACCATACAATAAAAGTGACCTTTTTTCCAATTTGTGAATGCGATTTGACACAAACTGGTTTCGGAGATGACAAACTTTTGCACAACACATTTTGATTGAAATTCAATTAATATGCACGTGTTGATTGAACACCGTTGAAAGCATGCTTTAATTCAATTTAAGCATTGACATCCAGCTTTTGGTTTTTTTTCTTTTGTTGTTTTGTTTTTCATTTCCGCGGTACAAACGCGGATCGGTGCATTTTGAAATTAGTTACTAGGGCATGAACTGGCTTCTTTTTTTTCCTTTGGCATCGATTTTGATAAGTTTTTTTTTCTGGGTTTTCGACCGTTTGTGTGCGGTGTTGGAGGACAGTATGAATGCATACGGTGAATCTAATGACTTAAAGAAGAAGAAATGAAAATAAAAAAAAACAGATTCGAGGAAACAAGAATGATGAAGAAACACAACATGTCTTCTCATTTCTGATGTCATCATATTTAAAAGAAATCGAAAACACTGAAAAGTTCAGAGATGACATCATTTCATCGAATAGACGAACTATTGCGATATCCACACACATAAACACACACAAAAGCAAACACATCAGAGCGGTGTACTGACCGACCAACCGCACGCATATGCTCATCAGATCACTGATAAATTTAGGTAGCTCTCCGGCATATATTTATTTGTTTTGTGAGCTCTATTATTGTTGCGCTTGGCTGTTGAATAGTTTGGCTAGGTTGAATGTTAGAAACGATACATTCCCAATTAATAAAAGCAAATGCTTAGGCATTGATAAATGGTAAATTCGATGCTACTTATAGCAGCCGCTGCTATTCAAACCGAAAGCGCTTACCTCCAACGACTCCGGTTATCTGATTCGTCAGATTCGTTCAAATTTATCCCAAGATTTGCAAATGGCATTACAGCAAACCTAATTGGCAGCTCAAGGAATATTGAATTAATATCGATCGTCAAAATCAAATGTGCAATTGTTTTCGAATCAAAAACAATAATTCCATCAAAATGGATTATTTCTGGCCGAAACGCTAGATTCCCCTGGAGGATGAAAGTTTTGTTTGTTTGGTTCACAACGAATCAACATCTCGCCGATCTCGGCGATTCGAACAATGCGAGACGGAAAATTTTTGTATCGGACTCTTTGCTCACTTTTATGCAATCAGCCATCAGGAAAGGCATCACAGTCCCAAAACACAATACCGTAACTTACAAACCAACACAAAAAAAAACGCCATTTTAATGTTATTTCTATAAATATTGCAAGCACACGACTTTTGTCAATGTGGCGAAAATATGCCGATTTTTGTATTTTGGTTGTTGTTGTCGCTGATATTTATCAATGTTTAGATTGGTGTTCGTTTATTTTTTTCGGGCTAAGATGACAAAAGCGACTGGTGAAATCAACGTCGAACACGACTCTCATTTTTTGTTTCATTTTCTGTATTCTCTCGGTATGAAGTCATTCTCTCAGGTCGTAAAAAGTGACTATTTGATTCGAAATTCAATGCGCTAAAAATACATGACTGTAAATTTTCCAAATAATCCTATACTTTCGTGGTGTTTATTTGACTGTTTGCTGTTGTAAATTGGGCTTAATTTAAACGCTTCAGTTCAAGCTCTAAATGTTTACAACAGCACGATAAAAGACCAAAGAAACTTAAAAAAACACGCGCTAATTCCTTTCATTACATTTATTTTGTTAGATTATTATAGTTTGCTATTTTTGTTAGGTGTCTTGCATTCATGGGATGGATTTGGTCATGTTTTTTCCTTCATTTTATCTTCTTCTCCTTTTTTTTCGTCAGCCGGGGCCGTGAGCTACGCAATACGAGGAAATTAATTTGTTAGTTTGGTTTTTTTTCGCCTTGGTATTAATACAATCTATGATATGATCCCTTTGTATCGAATGGTAAGGTACCTTAACACATTAAGCTCAACACCACACAAGCCAAGGTAACAACACACACACACACACACACAAATGGTTGGCGCGAGTCAATATATTATAAACAATTTACATGCGCATTGAATTGAGTTGTTGCGTAATAACGAGACACTGGAAAGTCATTACATTGATTCATTGAGTCCTTACATTGCGCTTGACCACATATCGCGCGTTTGATGCATTTTGTGAGTGAGTTTTTGTTGTTGTTGTTGGCGGGGTGACATACGACATCTCACTGGTTTTGTGATCAGAAGGGGGAAAAAGTGTTGTGGAAATTAAAAAGCAAAATATTACCAAAATGTCAAAGAAGAAACCCAAAAATGAATCGAGTGGAATTTTTGTAACACATGTCGCGCCGCAAATGTATATCAGATCAGTGAATGTGACGATCTACGGTGCACATTAAAGAAAATTAATATAAAAAAAGAGAGAAGAGAGAGAGGGAGAGAGAGAGAACGAACCAAAGTAAAAAAACAATAACAAAGAAATGCTCAATGGCTACATGCAAGAATCATCTAAACCTAACGAACAAACATACAAAACAATACGCTATAAAATATGCGCATAGCATTTCAGTAATGTGTTCGTTTTTTTGTTCAGGCCATTTTTTCCATGACTTTGTTCTGAAATTGTTCGTTTGTTATTGCGGTGCTGCAGCAGTTCATATGTAATGTTGTTCTGTTGTTTTTGTTGTTTTTTTTTCATTTTACCTCCAACTTCAACTTCAATTTCATTTGCGTTTCAGCGTGTTTGTATGTGTCTGTGTTTTTCTTTTTATTTCGTGGTTACAATATTTACAATTTCAGCTCCACTTTTTTTCAGTGTTGTTGTTGATATTTTGTGCTCTTTCCAATTCATTTCATTTAAAATAGTGTATATACGCTCACACACGATTCTTTTTAATTCGTGCGATTCCATCTTCAAAGTGTGTTTTAGTTCTTCTTCTTCTTCTTCCTCCACTTCTTCTTCTTCTTGTTTTTATTCTCTTCGGGTAATCATCATTTTCATTATCTTCTTTTTGTTCATGTGTTGTCTATTTCGTGGTTTCAATGTTTGCCATGCGAATGAATGAATGTTGTATTTGTATTTGATGAATTTGTATATTCTGTGAGCGTCTTAAAAATGCTTGTGTTTATGGTATTTTTTTCTCTCTTCTTATTCTTAATATTAAAATGCGCGCAAACAATTCATTTAGTTTGCCATTTGATTGGGCCCCTATCACAGGGGAATGCAAATTGAGCGGAAATTGTAAATGTTTTGTGTGTGTGCGTTCCATTGATTTTTAATGAATTGGACCTTTTTCAAAGCCTCCCAAAAAAAACAACACACACGCACACATTGTACTGAATGAACCCGATAAAATGAATGATACTTCAAAATATGAATCACCTACTGTCAAATTAATTAAAATCAATTTTGGATAAATTGAGCTATTATCACCATTGAAACCGCCTGATTTGGAACGGACGATCATTTGTGCCACCAGATGGAACGAAATGCAATAAAAACCCATTCAAAAAAAAAATCCGCTTTAATTAGAATTCAGTAACGAGAATACTTGATTCTTTTGAAATGGTCGATTGCCTCACACAAATGGCTCTGGCGAACAGAAGGTAAACACACCACACAAAAAAAAACAACATCAAACGATATTTTGATGGACTTTTGGAAATTGAGTCAACTCTCTTCACTTTGTTGTTCTGTTGAGAATGAGATCAAGAGATACTCAACTTCGATCGGACAATCGATGAGAACCGATCAAAAATTTCAAGTCTATGAAAGCCTGTTTATTTTTTTCTCTCTCATTTGACGTTGAATCTAATGGTTTCCCAGAAAAAAGATCGATCGAAAAAATTGATTTTCCAACCGATGATTTATGCCATTGTCGTGAATGTGAGCCCCGTTAAGCGGTTGTTTCTGGTGTTTTATGCATAATCTCAAGTAAATTCACTGGTCAAATCGTGATTATATCAGTGAAATCAGGCACTTTCAGTGTACACAACACACTAAAAAAATGACTAGAGGAATATATAAACATGATATTGATAAGTTGTCGCACCGAAGCGAGATCTAGTTATTGGTAATTGGTCCGAATCTATGGAAGAATAATTTCGTAGGCCATAAAATAAACCGGTTCTCAGAAAAGTATTGATTGCAAAACACAACGAATTTTTGCGAATAATCTGATGTGTGTGCTTTGTGTGTTGTGTTGTGTTTCGTCTATTTTCGGTTGGTATATTATGTTCCATTCGATTGGAATTGAAAGTCTCTGTGTCGTGAGCAATATGCCCGAAATACGTTGGATTTACTGAGGACAATAAAGAATCACTAGAGCGAAAAAATCCGGCATCCAAATGATGTATGGCATTTCTTAGATTCTCTCAGTCGTATTTGCTCGTTATACCAAATTGCCAATGGCAATGTTTGCTGCTGCTGTGTGTGTGTGTTTTTTATTTGTTTGTTACTAGTGCTACTATAGTTTGCTGCCACTTAATTATTCGCGCGTTTACTTTGTGTTCATTTGTGTTCCATACGCAAATCCAAAAGCCACTCAAATTGCCACTAAATCTCTAACCTATCTAAATATCTTTTGATTCAATGGTTGATTTCATTTTTCAAATCACCTGAATTTTTGCAACATTGTGCTGCAATGTTTAATTCAAATCGTTGAATGTATAAATGTGACATTAAGCCAAAAACACAACTCAAAATCCACTTTACAACAAATGAAATGCTGTCAACTCCGTATACAACTGATAACGAGCGAATTGAGCACTTTTTGAATGTGAAACCGTGACAATTGTTACTAGATTCTGTCGATAGACTGGGAATTCACAGCTAGTCTATTGGGTTTAACCTTCTATTTCAAGAGCTTCTAATACTTCACTTCAACTGACACAATGCTATCGGAATATTTTACGGTTTGTTTGTTGTTGTTCTTGTTTTTTGTTCTCTGTTTGTTGTTGTTCATGCCAATTGCTCACACATCGAATAGATAATGCGGCGAAAAATGTATTAAATCGGTCGGAATTTACGTATAACAAAATATAATCATGACATTCTACCTTTAGATTTGCATTAATATGATGCTTGATAATCCACTTTAGCACAACTGATTAATGCTTTCGCTCGAAATCGATCGTTTTCGTATATTCTTTTGCTCGTTGACTAAACCGATCTAGATTTGTTGTTTTTTTTTTGATACGGTTTAGATCACTGTTTTTTTTCTTCTTTTTACTCACTGAAGAGTTATTTCTCCCTTTGACGTTTCAATTGGAACTACACTTTTGATTATTTTTGATCGTCAATTTTCACGATTTATTTTTTAACTTATTTCTTTTTTCATGCATTTCAGGGCCAAGTTTGACTGTAAAACAGAAGAAAAATCGAAAAATATTACACTCAATTGATTATTTATTGTAAACAAATGCAAAAAATGTTCATTTTATTTTGACATCGTTGTGTTTGTTATTCATAAAGTATTATTCATGCTTCCAAAAATAAGTGCCAAACCATTCGGTGTTTCTAGGCGAACATTTCAAAATTGAGCATAAAAAAACGAAATCGAGAGGATCGACGTAATCCTTTTTACATTGAATGGAAGATTTCAAAAGAGAAGAGAAAAAAACAACGATCATAAACAATGTACCACACGGAATGGATTGAGCAACATATTTAACGGACGATACACGAATTTTCGTTACGCGCTTTTTTGTTGTTGTTTTGAAATTTGCGTTGGGTGTATAAATAAAACATTTGGAACGCAACAATACACGGCAATATGAATGTGGCAAAAAGAACACGAAAACATTCTTTAAAAAAAAAAAATCTAATTCGAATTTTTTTGTATGAAACTGTTTTTCAGTGTTTTTTTTTCTATATCGCAAAATTCGGTGCCGGCACAAATCATAAATACACACAAAACAAAACAAAAAAAGAATTCAAAAAATGAACTAATAAAACCGAAATTTCAATGAAAATAACGAATTTATTGGTAATTTACTAACATTCAAAACACTCGATTCGTTTGATGATGAGAAGCAATTAAAAGAGTCGAGAATTTGTTTTTAGTTGTTTTTCTTTTTTAAAAAATGAAACAATTCGTCGCCTAACAGCGGAACCGCGCCACGAAAGATTTACAGCGCACAAGAGATCTGTTTTTGAAAAAAACAAAAATTCGACTGCTTAACGCAAATTTTAGAGAGCAACTAGTTGGTCAATCCACACAGAGATGTGTTGTTGGGCTTTGTGCCATGTACGCTGCCATATATTTTCAGCCGATACACGAGCACACTGAAATTTCTGTATTCACTGTTCTCATCGTCGAAAACACTGAAACGAAATATACCGCTCAGCCGCAAAGAAGGCGATGAGCATGCGAGCACAAGTACGTTTTCACACACTCACGCACTCCCGTTTGATTGGAGCGTGTAGCGTTTCGCTCTTTCACTCCGTTCGTTTGGATTCGATTGAATTTCAAATATTAGCGCCTTTAACCCCGCACAAAAGCGAGAGAGAAAAAAAGAAAAAAAATCCGACCGATTTGTCAATATCAGAATGGCTGAATGAAAGACAATGTGAAGAGATATCAAAAATCACTTGTATCAATTGAATTGGTAGAAATGTCAACAAGAAATACGATTGTGCCCATTGAAACATTTGGCGACTGTGTGTGAAAGTATGAGAATACGCTGTCCATCAAATTTATTCAAAACAATCCATTTTCGATTTCGTCTCGTTTTCGGCTTCTGATTGCCTTTTTGGTACAATTTTTTTTTGTTTTGTTAAATCAGCAGCTGATTTTACATTTACAGTTTAGCACTCACGACAAACACACAAAAACAAAAACATATTTGGCCATATCATTTATACACAATGTGTCTACAACAAACCATTTGTGATCGAATCAAAACGACCATTTATACCATATTTTACCGGAATGAAACGAATGCTTTAATGAATTTTATCCGTAGCTAATGTCACAGCTCTTCATGTCATCGTCTTTTTGTTTTAATCCAAAATTTATAGTCGAATTTCGTTTAACGTTTTGTTTCTCATTTTTTTTTCTCTCTTTTTATTTGAATGTTAATTCCAAAACAAAAGGGCGATAGAAGAAAAAAAATAGGCAAACGTCAAATGAATCAAAACAATTAAATAAGATAAACCTGTTACAAAGTGGCTGCTTTTGAATTTTCATTGACTTTTATTTGTTTCATCATATTAACAGTTGAAAATCGGCTTGAGTTTCTTGATGATTTAAGAAAAAACAAATTAAATTAAAAAAAAATTCAATCTTAAAATAAACGAAGATTAAATAGATTTTGCATAGAATTTAGCACCAATTTAATCAGAAGATTTATTGATTTTCATCGTTTTCTGTTGAAATGTTTTTTTTTTATTCAAGCTCATTTCAACAAAAGACCAGAAACGCATATCAATTATACACATATTGAAAAAATAAAAAGAAAAATAGAAAAAAAAAACATAAAATAAAAGAAAAATATTTGACGATTTATTGCCGTATTACCGCATCATATTCGTCATTCTAGGTTGCGTGTTAAATTTTCATTTCTTGCTTAAAAGAAAGCTTATGGAAGAGAATGGTGAAAATCACGATTTTTGAAATAGAAAATGCATAGTATAAAATACGATTGTATGTGTTGAATCATCGTATGTACGTATGGAAAATGTTACCATCATGAACATAAATAATGTTTGCTATAAATCATAACTGCCTATAGACATGTTGTTTGTGTGATACGAAATGCGAAAACAAAGACCAAAGAAACACAAATTGAAGAAGAGAACGCGCAATTCATTGGAAATGATGAATAATCACCATTGACATTTGTTTAAATCGACAGCTCCAAAGCTGAAGCGTACAATCGTGTGATTGTTGATTTTTTATGGGAGTATTTTTTTTGTTATTTATTTTTAAACTCATGTGATCGAAATCGACTTTTTGAAGAAACTTTCTTTAATCGATTTTGGATTAGTAAATCCACAATCAATCAAGTGACAAGTTGGTAGCTTAAATCTGAAAATATAATGCGACTAAAGATGGATTATGATTTCCTTGGTAGTTAGACAGTTGTCCGGATTAAATTATTTTCATTTGAATTATTGATTTATTGGTTTAAATAATGGGCTAAAATTCCATTTTATTTGCTTCTCACAATCGATTTTGCCAAATTTAATGATTCTTTTGAACCAATTGACAATATTTCAGAAAATGTGAGAGAAACATTTTGTTATGATGTTTTATTGCTGTTTGAATGATTTTTAGCTATAAAAAAACCCTCCAAGAAATAATTCCTTTTATGTTCATTCGAAATAATGTTCAATAAAGGGACATTAACTAGAGGCTACAAAATGTGAATTGAAAGTTAACTTAACTTAGTGTAAAAATCACAATTTTAAATACTTTGTAGCCTTCGTCAAACCTGTTTTGGTCAATCGGTTGTTTTTTTTCTGCATTAGAGATGCACTTACGTTCGAAGAAGTAGCAAAACAATCAATAAATTTAACTTCTTTCACATTGTCAATCGCTAAGTATTTTAATGTTTTTTCTTAATGACATATAATTTATTTACTGAGAATGACTAAGACCATCTGAAACATTCCCCCCCAAGTACAAATGTGACATAAATAAAAACCGAAAAATTACTGTTCAAATAAAAAAGTCTATTTTTATTTTGCCACCGATAAATAAACTGTCGAATAAAGTGTGATTGACAATCGATAAAAATCGGTGACACAGTTGATTTGATCAGCTCCCTGTTCTTAATTTTATATATAGCTATCATAAAATGTCATTGATTCACAAATAATAACATAAACAAAATGCTCATAAATTACAACGAATAAATGTCTGATTCAAACGTTTATTATTTATTGTTATAAAGTTTGCATATAGCATACTTAGATAGTTGTATGGAATTCTCTCGATTGCGAATACGTTACGGGTTACGTCACTGAAGTTGAAAGGTAGCAAAGTTGCATTCTGTTTAAGTTTGTAGCGAATAAGCTAGAGATATAAATATAAACCTTCAATTAAAGGAACAATAAATGTTTGAAGAACAAAAAAAAATGAACAAAGCTTTTTCTTTGGCACTGAACACTGCAGCCACTGTATGACGTGCCTATGTTGATTTGACAAAATAAATTGGTAAGTGAAAAATAAAAGTGAAAATGAGCGTCTCTATTTTGAATAATTGTTGAATTCACGCCTTGTTGCCATTAGGCGAAGGCGGACAATGATCGAGTGCATTGAGAGGCATTTTCGTCTGCATCATCGTTTGCTACACGATGAATGCCACTCATTTTTCAATTGAATTCAATTTGCATTTCCAATTGAATTTTGCAATATTGTGCGAATCTAGTGCGTTTGTGTGCAAAGGTCTTGCACTCATTCGAAACATGATGCGTATGATGACCGCCGGACTGATTTTTGGAATAATGTTCAATAACGGTGTAATTGGTCAAAATTTCATTGACATTTCAATCGGTTTTTATTAGTTGAACAGACATGCAAACACTTAACACATAAATATCATTTTTTTTTCTCTTTTTCTCTCTCTCTCAAATTGATCAATTGATTATGAAACAGTAACAACAACAAAAATAATGAACAGTAATTTCTAGTCAAAAAATAAAAATGTTGATCGTAAGCCAAAAACAATCGATTTTGTTAAATCCAATGTTAAATGAATCCTCTCCAGTTCTTTAAGATGCGTTGTGAGATTTCAATGGCATCACCTTGTGCATCGACACTGTATTCTTTGTTGGACACGGTAAATGGCTCTTCAATTTGTTTGAAAATTTTCTGTCGACATTTGCCATCACTAAATTTACCATTTTTCTTTTCAATACTTTGTTGAAGTTCCGAAAATAGCAATTGCCAACGCGGCAAACAATAGTCACGCACAATTCCCGCCCATTGTTTATGTGCATAGTCGACAATTTCACCGTTTGGTCCCCAAATTGTAATCTGATTACGTGCATTATATTCATATAATTGCTCTTCCAGTTGATTGGTGGCCAGCGATTTAGCACTTGATAACCATTTTCCAAGTAAAAATTGTTCACTTGTTTGCAGCACATCGTCCATATCCGTTAGCATCGATTCGAAGATACTGCGAACTTTTTTCAATTCGACCAGATCCTTTTCGGCAAATGCCAATTTTATACGACCATACAGCATTTCGATTTTATTTTGTACAAATTGACGAGCAATATCCACCAAATCATGTTTGTACATTTCGTTATCAATGATTAAGTCTATCGGAACTTTTAAGAACTCATCAAGTACATCATCAATCAATGTCAAATTGTACCATGTCTAAAATTACAAGCAGAAATCGATTTAGTTGTGTGTTTTTTTTTTTGTTTCCTCTTCAAAAGAGGGTTACGCTATTTTTAAATACCCATGGAGTAATGTTGATCGATGGCCGCCGACAAACAACATATTTTCCATGATGTGAAGGTCCTTTGTAAGTGTAAACAGTATCCTACGGTAAACAATTTTATTGAATATATCAAAGACTTGGTTGATACAAATTGTGAGCTGATTTCCGTTTGAAATCAATCATTTACCTTGAGTATGCTCCAGGCTGACTGGAGATGAGTGTTTTCAACACCGTATCGATTTCGCGAGTACTCATTGATCCATTTTGGAACATCTGTTGGATCCTGATACCAAGCCCGATCCAACGCAAATTCATACATCACATAATTTTGATTGATTCCTTCTGGTGTTATTCCAACGCCAACCATTGAAGAATTGTGGAATTTACGCGCTTTTATTATTTCCTAAATGATTGAATCAGGGAATACAATTGAATTAAATTAAATTATGAATGCCACAATTGCAATGTTCTATTGCAAATGATCAATCCGCAAATTACCTGATTGACAATATCGAGTGATCCCTGCATGCCAAGTGTTCCGCCAAAATTGTGCAACATACACCAAATGAATGGTTGGCCATGGAACGAGTACGTTTGAATGTATTGTGGTCGAATATCGGCATGAAGATCAAGTACAAGGATTCGTCCGATTGGAACTGCTGTCAAAAATGCTTTAACCAATTGTTCATTCCACATTGGATTCAAAAACATCCAACCTTGAAGTAACCAAACTGCATTTTTATCAACTTCTTTCATCGTCGTATAAATTGTATTCGATACTTGTGAAATATAATCAGGTGTTTGATTCAATGGGTTCATTTCATTGAATGGATCACTGAAATAAATGTGATTGCCTTCGCCATACTCTTCAATCAATTTGGTTAAAAATAATTTTCCAACTTGTTTAAACAATGGATCAAGTGGATCGATAAATAATGGGCAGCAAAATTCCTTTGGAAAACGATTCCAGGTGGTCATTTCTGAGTAGGTTGCATTTGGGAAAATGCGTTTTAATGCTTTTGGCACATGTCCAGCGAATGCAGGCAATGCATATGAAATGCCCAAATCATGAAATGATGCAATCATTTGTTTCTGCAATGAAGACGACCACAGCATAAATCCTTTGGACAATGGACCAGCAAAACCACGTATATTTCCCATGCGTTGCCATGCAAAAAATGCTGGCCCAGCAAAATGATCTTCAATTTCGGTTTTATTTAAACCTAATTCGGTGTACACACGACTCCAAATCAATTCTTGAACTGGCGCCAATGTTAGGGTGATTCCTTGCATTGCAATCCAATCAATGTGCCGTTGCCAATCTGCCCATTGCCACCAAGCAAAACTGTACGACCATGTGCACACATTTTGATAGTAAATGAATCGGCTTGGTGATGTTTCGGTGATATTTACATTTGGTAAATTGTCCGGCATTTGAATGCGATATCCATCCCAAGACACGTGACTGTTGCAGTAAAATTTTAAATAATGATAAAAACCTTTGCACGCAATCACACCGGATGTTGCTTTTATCTGTACAACATCATCACCATCACTTTTGTACAATTGAAATGTATGCAACGGCAATTCCGTGCTGATTGTCACTTCAAATAAATGAGCATGATTCGGTATGGTTCGATTGATAACAGCCAAAGCAGCTGACGCTTGCACATCAACATCAGCTTTTGGATTTGTTTGCTTAAAAATTGACTCGAATTCTGAAAATAGACAACACTTTCCGTAAATTTAATAATTATAAAATAGTTTATGGTAAAGGTGCGAAGTATTGTAAAGTGTTCATGGTTCAAATTCTGAAGTGCAAACCCAATTCCAGAAATCATTACAATAGACTGTTTAGAATATAAAAATCAATCATTTTTCCATTCAAAACGATAGATTTTATTGTAATTCATTGATTTAGGCAATAAAAATATTCATCTTTTTCATTTAAGTTTACTTTTAAGATTTCAAGAATTTCGATCGCATTCCGGAATACGGTCACTTAACGATAAGTGCCATTGAACCAAAATTCCTTATAAATATTTCGATGGATGTTTTTTTTTCAAATTCTACAATTAATTAAATATGAAATTAATCCTTATAAACTTTCAATTTCATTTGAATAGTAAATTTGAATTTTAAAATTTATCAATACAAACCTTTGCTGATTGTTACGCTCTTGCTCCATGCTAAATGCAGTACAATCAGAAAACAAATCACTAGTTCAACTCGCAGCATAATTTAGCGCGTTTAAATCAAATTTTCGTTACATAAATTAATCCAATTTCTATTAGTGGAATTCAAATTTGTGTCAAACTTGTATAAACAAATCGAGGTGAAAATGTTCCCCAAAAAAAAAAAGATTTATTATTAAAATCGGCTGTATGCACTGCACTTGATAAACATACTGACGATGAACGAAATGAAACAGTAAAATTACTGTCAGCATCAATTCAATGTTCTTGTTCTCTTTATATTGATTGACACTATTACATCGGCCCTTTGTATAGCAATAAAAGATAAAGTAGAGCATCAAAAAATGTCACACGTATTACTTTCGGTTAACGGCTTCATCACATGAATGTGCTCTGCAATTTGGTTGTTTTATCCTTTAGAGAATATGCGATGAAAAATTATACATTGAAATCCGGTGTAAAGAATGTCAGACAACTGAAACATACAAGTTCAAGTATACTGAAGTTGGTGTACAATTTTTGGTGTTGGTTGGTGTTGTTTAATCTTAACTAATACATTTGTGATTGTTTAGATTCTGGGCTGAAATCGTTTCAGTTGAAATTACAACCGAAAGTGACAACGAACGACAAACGAATTGATAAATATGTGATTAACGTCATTTTAGAGATTGTCGATGGAAGTTTTTTTTTGCACACATTGATTACTTGTGTCAATTCCTGTGTGAGATTGTGTGCGTACGATTTTTTTGTGTGTCTCGTCTCAAGTGATATTGGAATCATATTGATCTTTGTTCCGTACCAAGCAAAATGATTAAATACCGTTAGGTATGCTCTCTGCTTGTTACCTATTGCTTTGAATCGAACGTGTCTGCGCACTTCGAACCGGCTTCGATGCCAATGTTTATTTGTTTGTGTTGTTTCATGCGTTCTACGTTGGTGCTTATTAACTGTGTACAGTTCTTGGTTTGTGCGGTTCGCATTAATTGCGTATCAACTATTCGACAAAATCGAAGCGTTTTGCGCTGCAACGACATTTATTAAATTGATTTTCAAATTAACACGGTTTTGTTGGTAATTTCACGACGTGAACAATTAATCATCAATGTCAACAACAAAACCGGACATCAATATTCGTAATATTTACGAAGCAACTGAAAAAGAATACGATACAGTTGGTTATCGACAAAAATTGTGCGATCAGTGGATTACATTTCAACAAGTGGAGCCAGGACTTTTGCATTCACCAACTGATCTCGAATCAAATGGAATGAATGCAACGCAACGGTCTCGACAAAAACGCCACAGAGAAGCCCCAGCGGATGAAAATCTCATGGCAAAAAAGCCCAAATCAAACAGTCAACCGTTGAAAATTGATGAACAAAAGCACGGTGATGAGGATCTCTTTGATCCATATTTTGATTATGAATTTTCCAACAAAAAAATGCCCGATTCATCAGCACGAAAAGCCAGCCGCACCAAATGGTTAAACTCAAATCAAAAGGGCAGTGCAACGAAAGCAAATGAAAGGTCACGAAGCAGTGCACATTCCAAAGATGCACATCATTCGACCAAACGGTCAAGACCATCTGGTTCGAAGTTCGATGACGAAGATTTCCATGATGTTCAGTTCAATATTGACATGCAAAACCCGGATGCTCTATTCAATTCACCCGATCGTGAACTAATTAGTAGCATGAAGAAGAAGAGTAAGAATCAAGACACACACATTTCTCCACGTTTCGTTGATTTTGCCGAAATTCCATTGCCAGTGTCCAAGGGAGATGACCGAAAGCGCTACCATCAACGTTTTGCCATGCTGGATGATTTTCCGCTGGAACCGATTGCACATGAGAACAATTGTTCACCACAGCATCTCATTTACAAGCATATTCGTGAGAAAAGTTTCGCAATGGTTGATACATCACCTGGATGGAAACACTTGAAAAAACCGAATGAAAATGTTTTCAAAGAGAATGACATTCATACAAAACTGAACCATGATATTTCTTTGGCACCAAACGATGATTTTTTCAAAGTCCCCGACAATCGATACGCTCTTCAAAGCCTTGAAACGAGTAAACACACTCACCGCAAAAGTCGCAAGGCAAATGTTCCGGATCATCACTTGGTATCGAAGGAAATGCAAGCATACAAATCATCGGCCACCATTCCGAAGAGAGCATTTCATACACTTAAAACAATGCCCAGTCAATCAACCATTTTCAATATAAAATGTAACAATCTTGTTATAAAAACCGATTGAATGTTGAAATGTCAAAAGAAACTTTATTCACTGAACAATGTTCAGTATTGATTTTGTATTTTGGTTGATATTTTGTTGCAACTTGTATGTTGTTTGCAAGTTTCTTTAATAAAATACACATATTGTTAATGTTTGTTCAGATCCATTTAAATGGATCGATTATTTGCGATTGAACGCCAAAATTTTTTTTTTGTTTATATATAATTTTTTTTGGTTGTTGCTATTGCAAAATAAATGGAATTGAAATGATCAATTGAAATTGAGTGTTTTTGATGGTTACAATTTGACTTAAGCTAAACTACATCATATCGTTTAATTGTTGGAATTCCAGAAAATCACGTTCAAAACCGCTTGGAATGAAAACCATCTTTTTGCTGTTATTGGCTTTTGGTGGAGATTGGTTTGAGATGTTGGACTCTCGTAATCGTTGTGTCAGTCGATTCATTGAACGTGAATTATGCGTGACGGGCGGATCCACCGTGGGTTCTGATCGGACTTCAGTAAGCGGTACACGTGATCCATTGCGTTCCAATTCATGATAGTTTGTATAATCGATGCTACACAAACTTCCAACGCTGTATAATCTTGGATACGAACCATGTACCTTTTGATTTGGAGCAGCATATTGATCCAACGAATCGATCACACGATTAAAACTATCCTTTAACTGTTGATCCATTTCTTTGGCCATCTCATTGTTTCGGCGTGACCAATCCAATACCATTTTTTCTTCATCATCCAGATCATTGCTGCAGACGGAGATTGCTGACGCATATTTTTTCATGTTCGAACTTAAGTTCGTTTTGACCATATTTCGAACATTCAAATGGCCAAGATGCGTTTCGTACCGCTTTTTGTGCGTTGTGAGCAAATTTTCGATACCTATCGACAAACAAACAAAAAACACGTCGATTTTATTGTCAAAATGGGAAAAACTGTCAATAAACACTGTCAATCAATTACCGAATGGAATGTTTTGTTCAACCGCCTTAATTCCATCCCGTTTCAGCAGTTCATTTCGTAGGTTCACCTTAATGCCATTGAATTGTGTGATTTGAATGTCACCAAAAATATGATGGCCAATCTTTTGTAGTGGTAAAAAGAAAATTTCAGCCGCTTCTTCGATGTATTTTCGTGCCGTTGACACAACAAAATCGGGAAAATCATCGATATCCACCAGATCGTTTGTCATTTTTGCGAAATTGATTCGCTAAAAAAATAAATAGTCGAATAAAAAACCAAAACAAAAACAATGAATTTTTATCAAATTCAACAGCAATGAAATTGTGACGACACAAACCTTTTCAACGGGAACGCATTTTGCTAGACCGCCAACAAATGCAGTTTGTGGCGATCGCTGTAATTCGGCCGGCATTGGCAATAACATTGTACCATTCAGTTTAACCGATACACTATTGAATAAAACATCAAAGTAGACATTAATTGAAATTTGTTCGAAACAAAAAATTCACGGTAAATTACCCTTGATCTAAACACCAAACGACATATTGTTTGCAGCGATTTTCTTCAAGAATCATATCAACCTGACCGCGAGCCCATTTACCCCATTCGATCACGTACGCCAAAACAATTTCATCCTGTTTTGGTTGATAGCCAGTTGATTGTTGCCATCGTATTTCATTGGCACATTTTTGCAGCGCATTTTCGATATCCATATCCATTTGACCAACCATATTTTCCAATTTGAAGTGGAAAATGTGTGGATTGATGAAATTGGTGATTTTAATCGAAAATCCACCAACAATTTCGTTGCTTCCTTTGACTTTCTGCATTGTTGTTTTTGATTCAGTTGCACGTAAATAGTTGTTGAAATTGTAAATTTCAATTAGATATCGATATTGATGTGAAATTGTTGCGTTTGTGTCACTTGAATAAAACCTTTTTTTGACACGTGGTGAAAAAGTGTGTGCATCGCTTAACGGAATCTCTCATTTGACGATTTTCAGTAGTCAAATAAACATTCTTGTTGGTTCTTGTTCATACTTCATACGTTCAGGCGATTTCAGACTCCTTTGATATGTGTATGCATTTGCCGTGGGAAAGAGAGAGAGAGGCAAACACCTAAACATCCGTACAGAAGTTGAGCAGCAAAAAGTTTGACTCTTTCTTGCAGCCAAAACATTCGATTCGATTGAATGATATTGAACGAACGAAATGCAAGATATTTGAAAGCCGAAACGGACGCCATCTTTTGGAATTGTTGCACACGAAACACGATTTCCACATAAAAGCAAGCGGCATAAATTCATAACAAAGGCAAAATTGTTTCTGTCAAAATCCAACGAATCAACACAAGCTATATAATTCAGCTAAAAAGAGCAGTGCCAATTACAATAGAATTTGTGCTGTGATTATATTATTATTGCAGCATTTGTGTGGTGATGTTTGACAATTTACGAATAATATTCAGAGAATCAGAAAAATTGTTTCATTGTGATTGGGATTGTGTGCGTGTGTGCGTGTTGGACTGAATGTCAAAAATTGTCTAGCTGTAAACAATATTGGGCACTTGAATTTGTCTCAGGGAGAAAGAGAGAGAAGAGAGAAAAAAAAACAGCGACAAACAAATTAATAAACAGAAGAAAGAAAAAATTTGTCAGTGTTTATATTTGTTGTTTTTTTTTTTAATTTGTTTATTTTATTACTGACAATATCAATCGAATGAATCACAGTGCATTCCACAAAATATTGAGTAGTTAAATATAGATAAGTTAATTGTGATCGGCTGTCAATAAATTCCAATGATTTGTTTTTTTTTGTTTAAATATACATTTTGTGCATACTGAATAGCCGCCATAGTGCAAATACCCAATAGTTCCAAATATCCATAATATTTACTGTACTTATTTCGAAAGAAAAAAAAATTGTGATAATATAAAACTGGATCATTTCACAAACATGTCTCCGGGTGCAAATAAACGTCAAACGGGCACAGTTCCAAAGGCAAAACCATCATCACGTAAAAATGCCGTACCACAAGAAATGGTCGCTCCAACGCGACGCGATCTTCAACAGCATTTAAATGTAGGTATTTTTTTTATAGACTATTTTTTCAATTTGTATGCACCTTCTGAGCTCATTTCAGTCAGAGTGTCGAACATTGCAAATTGGTTTTCACGAAGCCATCCGATTCGCTGGCGATGATGTCAAAAATAGATGATTTTTTGGTTGGTTTTTTTTTTTCAACTGTTGTGGATTTGTCCTGAGTGTGTATGATTTTTGGTTGAACACCTCAAACACCACTTCACACCGACTCAAATAACCGCTAAGCTAGAATCACTTGATTTTCACACATGTTTGAGTTTGATAACGATGCAATCATCTGCAGCCGAACAAAATGCTAACCCATCAAATCGGTGGCATTTTGTGGGTGTTACACAATTTCATTGTGTTCTTCATTACATCGGTAGTTTTGTACAATTTTTATTGAGATTGTTGTGTATTCCATTCAAGGATTTCTTTGCATCCGTTCAACGTGCATCAAAACGTGACAATAATAATCGAACGCCCGGCGAAGGAACTTGTTTTGAACTAGGTAAATGGCAGCATAACTATTTTTTTTGTTTTGTTTTGTTTTGATTTGAAATCGAATTGTTCTTTTAACGAAATGATATTAAATGTAAAAAAACAAATGATTCGAAATGGATTTTATATTTCAGATAACTTTTCATTACCGGAAAATACGCGATCTTGTTGGCCCGTTCGTCCGATACCGAGACGCAGCTATCTACAGGATGCTGTTGCCACGGAACCTCAAACCACAAGCAATGCAACATCCCTATCATCAACAAGTGCTGCCATTGGTGTTGTTATACCAACCACACCAAATTCCACATTACATCAACAACAAAATCAATTGAATGAACAATTACTGCATCATAATCAACAGTTGTTGTCAATGCGTGTTCCCGATGGTGCACCACAGCAAACACGACCCGTTGCCGGATCCACATTTAGCAATGAAAAATCCATTCAAATGGAAGATCGTATATCGCAAATTCAAGATTATATTCGCATCACAACGACACTCATCGACTCGATCAATGCAGAGAAGGTAGACGACTGTTTTCTTAAATTGCGCATTTTCATTTCAATTAACATCATTCACACAGCGGCCTATGACATCGAATCCATTTTTGTCTTGATCATTTTTTTTTGTTTGTTTGTTTGGTCGTGTTTGTTCATTTTCAATGAGGTTGATTTTCCGTTTTGTTTGTAATTGTGACGCATTCGTAAAATGGTGTTGAGAGTTTTACTGTAAATGTGGTGTCTCAAATTCGAGAAGATGACAAAAAAAAAATCGCCAGCGAACATTTGCCGCCGCTAAAAATAGATTTACGTATGCGATGAAAATAGAATGGCGATCAACGAAAATCGTATCGAGCTCACACGTACACATTCAAACGGGGGGAAATACATACGAATCGAGGATGAGAATAAAAGTGAAGTTAAGAGTTTTTCTCAATCAAATTTATATATCATCGCATATTCGTATTGCGTTACATGAAACTATGAGATAGTTTTCCACCGTTGATGTGATGTGCCAAAGCAATACTACTTGCTAAATATAAATGGAAACCAAATTTAGTTTATGATCATTATTATTCTGATGTGTTCAAATGTATTCAACGGGTTTCAGCAAACATCTAGGAATCTTGACAAGATTGCACTAAATATCACACAGTAACATCTCTATTATCTCAGTCTCACGAAAAATTGCACACACACACACAAAATTCATATTTTCCACCCGGAATTTGTTCCAGTATTAAATCTTTGCAAACGTTGTTATTCACTGCATCCTCCTCGAACAGATTTGATCACAATCCAGTTTGTCTTCCGGTTGAATTGAAATTCCGACATCCACATTTCATTTATAGCAGGTCAAACTGTTCACTGTGTTGTACCACCAACGTTTTTGTGCATATTTTTTTACGTCTGTGTATATTTTTAAAACGGTGAATAATTTTCGACACGTTTCGATTTACAAAAAAAAAAAACACACACACATAACACAAACATCAAACCACTCAATACGCATATTTCGACCTCGGTAACCAAGTTTTGGGAGAGATTTTCCTTTGGCTGCGTTTCATTTTTCTCATTCCGTTCCGCGGGCATTACGAATTCATTTTTATACGGTGTCAAAGGTGTTTTGCATTTGCGTATACTAAAAGTTCGGTTTTAATTGAAAACGTTCTGTGTTTGAAAATATTAAATTAGTTTGAGGAATTAACAATTTTTGAATTTCGAAAGAAAAATAGTTGAAAAAAAACGAAACATAAAATGGTTATTGCACATCCAATAAGCAGTTCGGATAATTTATCGAACGAAACATTGATTGCTGATCAAGATGGCAACGTGATCAATTCAAATAGTTTGGAAAGTGTGCCGAGCATCATGAGCGAAGTGTGTAGATTGATTGAAACAATTTTCGATGCCAATGAATTGTTTAATGGTTTTTTGTGTAAATTTTTTGAATGAGATTGAATATTTGAATATTTTTCGATCGTAGGCAAACGGAGCCAGGCCACAATCAGTGTCTAGTATTCATACAACAACAGGACCAAATACACCGACCTACGAGGAGCTACAGAATAAACTGGAATCATCGAATCGCAATATCATGCATATCAAAGTGAGTATAAACAACAGCATTCATCTTTAATTTAATTAACTGTGTGTTGTTTTTCCTTGATGTTGTTGTTTTGGAACCAAAACGGCAAAACTAAAAATAATGATCTTATCATCATGTTAACAGGAGCAGCAACAGCAACTGTTACGTCTTCAACAAGCTGCGAAAAATCAACTATATGAAATGGAGCAATTGCGTGGCCAACATCAACCGATGTCATTTGCAAATAATCAAAATGCACCGCCCGACTATGACAATGTCGAAGACGTCACACAAGACGTCACATCACTGATGTCACGCATGAAAACGCTCACCGATTTCATACACAGTCAAAATGATTTGGCCAACTCATTGGGCATCGACGATAAAACCGATTTAATGGAAGAACAAACGCAATTACAAAAGAAACTGCTCGATTTGAAAAATAAAAAGCAACAAATGGCAAATTTAGTAAGTGAATTGCATGCAATGAATGTTCAAGCGGACACCAATTTTGATGATGTTAATCAACGTGCAACGGCAACACCATCACGAAATATCAATCACGATGAATCATTTGAACGCATTCAAATGGAACGATTGGACAATGATAAATTGAACACCGTTGAACAGCCCACACATTCAAATGCATCGTTGAACGATGCAGAGGAAGAAGATGATGATGAAGTGGCTGCAGCTGGTTCATTACTACAGGATAAAATTGCCGAAATAAATGCAATGAAAGATCAATTGAAACGTTTGCAAGATATGATGCATACGGTGAAATTGATTGAAATCAAAAATGGTGACTATCAACCCGACGATGAAACAGTTCCATTCAATGAAAAATCACAAGACGAACCAAATAATATTCAAGCCAATGATGATCCACAACGCGATGAAGAAGAACAAGAGATGGTCGAACGTGTACGTGTTTTGCATAGCATGACCAATGATTTAAGACAACAAGCAGGTTAGCCAATTGATTCGTTTTGAATCAATCGATTTTTTTCGATTATGATTTGTTTGTTTAACAATTAATACATTTTTATAGTGACATTGGCAGCTGAACGGGATCGATTGAAAGATATCAAAAATGAAATGGCAAGACGACGAGAATTTGATGGTTCGGAAAAGAATTTAAAACAACAGCAACAGCAACAAAACCAACAGCAGCAACAGCAGCAGCAGCAACAACCACAGCAACAACAATCACAGCAAATGCATGCGCAACCATTACAAATGCCTCAGGCCAGCTCATCCGTGGTACAAAAAGAGCAAATTCTCGATTCAAATTTTATGCAAAAGAAAAATGATGTGGAAAAGCAAATATTGAATGAATCGCAGCGTATCAATAAAGAATCAGTACTTCAATCGGCCGATGGCCAACTATTTTCACCGAATAACTGGTCGAATCGTCAAAATGCATCATCGACACCATCGCTAAGATCCAGTCACGGCGGTGGCATTCAATCTGATAATCCATTGAGCAAAGCGAATTTAGTGAATTGCAATCAAGGCAAAGATTCAACAGATTCCGGTGCAGCTGATCTATTGAATATGTCTATCGAAGCGGCAAGTATGCAATCGTGCAGCTCTAGAGGATATTCGGTTCCACCACCGATGCGAAATATCACTGGAAGGGAAGGTAATTTCAATGTCACACATTCCAATTCAGTAGAAGAATTCAAAAATACAACATTTGTAGCTTCTTGGCGTAAATCGGGTGATTCGCAAGAGATTCCACCAATTACATCGTTAAATAATCAAACGAACGGTGTTTACGAGAATCAAACAGAGCCATGGTATTGGCACAATTATAATCAAACATGTAGCTCAGCCGCTCCACAAAGTCCACACTGTCATTATCATCATCACATGTGTATGCCATCGTTACAAGCACCCGGCGGTGCTAATGACCCAATGCTCATGCAGCAATTTATTCAGACACAACAAATGCTGATCAATTCAATAAGCCAGTGCAATCAATTGCTATGGGATCAACAACGTGAAATAAATAACTTGAATAGTGCAGTTCTGTTGGTGAGTAGACTGAGCTAAATGGAATGGAATATATATTGTCCAACCGCCAAAAAGTGTTTACTTTCTACCAAATCCATTTCATTTATATTCAATTTATAGATCCAAGAGCGCCTTTTGAACACAACAAACAATTCAATGATTGATGCAAATCAACAGAATATAATGCGAGCGGAATCAGTGCCACCAAATATTGTGTGTACAAATCAAGCACCATTTTTACCACGTGCTCAATCGGAACAACCGCAAAATTTCCCAAACTTTTCCCAAACATCTTCTGGTGCATCAATTCAACAACAGCAATCACCATTGCCACCATCACCATTTCGTCAATATCCAAATGCAACCGCACCACCAAATGCTCAATTCTATCGAAACAATCAACAAGGCGTCCGTTTAATACGTTCACCACAAATTTTAAATAGCCGAAATGGTGTTGCCGTCCCATACTATGAACTACAATATTCGAATAATTTCCTAAACGCTCATAATTTATCGAATCATACGAATGACAATGGCGGTGCACCAAATAATGCGACCATTAATAATTTGCATCAACAAAATTTAACCAATGCCACCAATTCCGCAACACCAGTAACCAATAACAGTGTGAACGCAACTAACACAGTCACTGCTTTGAATAACCAAGTTGTGCCTGGCATACGTGCAAACAATTATTATGATAACTTCCGAAGGTAATCATTTTCATTCATTTTTCACAACAGTTTATTTTTTGTTTATATTTTTTATTTTTCCACGTTATTTTGTTAAATTTAGTTAAAGGCATCCATTTTGTACATTAGCCGGCAAATATTTCATTTTGGAACATTAAAATGCTCTGACTAAATTTGGCCACATTTTTTTAACGCAAATGCAAAACACTTTGTGTCATTTTTCGTTCGCAAACAACAGTTCATAGATTAGATTAGATGAGAAAGTATTTGCCGTATGCTGTACAATAGTAAACAATAGACAATAGAAATTCAAGCAAACCCCAGGTTTTATTTCCTTTATTTTATTCTTTTTCAAATTCACGTGTTTTTTTTATCCATTTTAAACAATTTCCGATCGTTTTGATCCACCAAAATTGCCTGATATCAAAAATGCATGGCACAAATTTTGTAGAAATTTGTGAGTGTTTTCATATCACACCTCATAAATGCTCGCATCTTAACCGCTCCTATTTCAATAAATCCGATCAAGCACAGTTTGAATTTTCGATAAAAACCAAAAAATCGTTCTTCGCCGTTTCAAAACTCCAAAAAAAAACAAAGAATGTTCGGTAAGTTTGGATTAGATATTGAAACAATTTGCCAGAGCTTTTTTTTGATTTATTCAAAATAATCACTTTTGAGCGCATGCATCTAATCAAACAATTAACCATGAGTTGAATTTCGTTTTATATTTATTTTTTTTTTAAACTATTTTATTCTAACTCAATTTCCCGAAGATTTTTTTAAATTTCCTAAAATTCCATTTTGATATTTTGGATGGATTCTCCCGCTAGGGTCACCCCTAGAATTTCTGGGACATTATTCCTAATCGTTTTATTCTCTCGGGCGTTTTACGACACATATCAACAGGGTTCTGTCTCTTTTTTACCCTTCATAAATATTTCCGGGAATTTTTTGGGGAAATCGAGGGAGAGCCCTAACTTGTGTTAAACTGAGTGTTAAGATTTTCTTGTTTAGAATTGATATTTAGTTCTAAATGGCATTCCAAGGGCCTCTGTCATTTTAAAAATGAATGAATGAGTGCTTGCTATTGGATTGGTCATTCGAATTTCATTTGAATCAAAAATTAACCGTAATCAATCCTTTTCCTTGATCATTGCAGTTATTCGCGTCAAAATCTCCTCTCCAGTGCAAGCTGTAAGAGCAATGAAATTGAGCAATCACAAATACATGTCACCCACAACAATTTACCGTTAACAATTGGAAATAAGTTTCGCAATCAAACCAATCAAAATACACCGCCAGATGTATTAAACGTAAATCAGCAGCGATATTATCATGATATTCTTGATAATTTTTCGAGCAACACAAATTATAATAATTTAAAAATTAGTACTGGATCATCGACAAATTCGATACCCACCGCTGTTGTTGCAAGTATCTTTGGGGCGGCTTCCGGTTCACAAGCAGCGCCTCCAAATGCGGTTGCTACAAATGCCCCCGTTGAAACGAATCGACTTAGTTCGGTTGCAAATAACAATACAAACAATGAAAATCGCTGTACTGATGATCAAAAGACGATCAATTCATTTAATTTCGATTTAAATGAATTGAAACAACCGAAAATACCAATAAAAACACTGCAAAAAGGTTCAACCGGTGGAAGTAAACGAGTTCGTCCATTACGTGATTTGAGCGAACGTGACGGCCAATTTGCATCAACGAGCAATGGAAACAATGGTGCAATTGGACAAAATGTTCAAGATTTAAATTTAGCGAGTAGCTCAAATCAACGAACAAATTCCAAATCACCATCATCATCAAAATTATTCGACGATCTGAAGGAGAATGTTTATTTGGAAGTGTCTGCATTGATTGCGGCCAATGAATCACGGCCACATTTTCTCATCAATCTATTTCGTGATCTGCAGCTAATTTCATCGTCAGATCCGTTGCGTAAGCGTCTTATGCAAGCATTCCAAGAGGTTTATACACAGCACTGTGAATCAAATGGATCGCCCAATATTCTGCCCGATATGCAAGCATCCGCGTCAAATATTCAAGTAACATTTTTTTTAAATTATCATTTCCTCTGTTCGTCTTTTCTCTCCATGAAATTAATTTGAATTTAATTTATTTGAATGAAAAAAAAAAAAACAGAATGACCTGGAAAACCCGCATCACCAGGAAGTAGTTCAGCATTCAAATGGGCCGCATTTCAACGAAAGAGAAGGCGCTAATAATTTAGCAGTTACTTCAACGGTAATCTAATTCTTAAACTGTACTAATCGATTTGGGGCATTAAATTTACCTAACTTTACTACATTTGCTTTGAATTTTGCAGTGTGTTCCAGATCTTCGATCTTCGATCGACGAAGCATTATTACGAACGATCACCGTAAATCCCGTACAAAATGACCCATCAAATGTTTGTTCATATTTGGATTTAACTATTAAATCGGATGGTCAAAATGGTGTTCAAACTACGAAAGGGAACGCCGCATCAACACCAAACGCATTGGCCGATGTCGTTGCAATGGATGGCAATGTAATGCATTCACAAAATCCACATCCACCAACCACCCTATACAATGCACCAGTTTGTCTCGTATCACATTTACCAGTATCGAGTATTAATCAAGATTTGGCCGAAGCCGATCAAAGTATGGAAAATGATTCAACGAATAATGAAAATGCTGCCAATTCCCCCGAAATTGTCAACGTACCGCAGCCGGCCAATTTAATATTGGACAACGAAATTTTGAACGAAGGTGCCGTTGGTGGCATTGAATCATCGGCATTACCCGATTTGGCTAAAGTCACCACAACCAATTGCGAAATTGACTATGTCGATACGGATTTATAACGATACAAATTTTAACAAATTTCATATTGTAGTCTTCAAATTCGTTTAGAAATATAAGGGCTATACATTTCATTAGGGCTAACGATAACGATTTGAGCCGCCAAGTTCTTAGAAAATTATCATTAGCAACAACAACAAACATCGCGCGACAAATTGTTATCAGTTTTGTTCATAATTTTGGCAAAAGCTCACCTTTTATTCAAAGTTCTAAACATATTTTCAAACACAATCGAAAAAAAAACTGCTAAAAAAATTATAATTATCTAAAATAAAAAATAAAACGTCTTTTAAAACTAAACAAAAAAAACACACACAATTTTGTTTCAATTCCATTTCGATCTCCGAAATATATTATTTTATTCATCTTTGATAAAAAGGGTCTTAAAATAAAAGGAAAAAAACTTAATAAAAAAAATACGATCTAACTACAGAGTCGATCTGAACACAGTTATTTTAAATCGTGATCGGTGATGAATCATCGACCAATTTGATATTTTTCTCTCGTAAAAATTGCTAAAAAAATCTTTGTCCATTTAAAAATTTTTTTTTTGGAATAGTCAAATATAGCTGAAGTGAAAATGGTATTTCGTATTTCAAAAATTTCATCCAAATTTCAATGAACAAATAAATTCGATCGACTTGTTTTTTTCTTATTAAGTACGATGAATATCACTATTAGTGATTCACTAAAGCATTGTAGTACCTAATATGTGTTTGCGCAAAACAAAACACACACCGTTTTTGTCCGTAAAAATTACTTAAAAAATGAAAAAAAAATGGTAACAAATATTGGTAATAAAATGTTTAGCGTTGCCAGAGCAATGAGCCATGTGTATGCCAGTACAAATTTTCCATGTCATTGATATTGCATTCTTTAATCGCTGTTGAATTGTCCACATCTTCAGTCTTCTGAATTGCCAAATCCAAATCCGGATGCATTATTTTGGTTGAAGGTTTGATTTGTGGTGTGTCATTTAAATCGTATGCCAATGTGACGCGATCGACTGGTATCATATTTTGTTTAATGCAAACGAAGAATTGCTCAATGGGATACTGATTGGCGGCTGTAGGAGGAATGGACAAAGAGATGAGATTTTAAATGGTTGGCCCGAAAATTGGTCGAAAGACTGTGCGATGCTGATCTATCTAAACATACGTTTCGTTCGTTTTGAATGCGTGATTAACTCGTTTCACATGAATTAACATGATCGATGGACACATAAACGAATTTACAAAAACAAAACGAGCTTCTCACACTTAAACCTTTAAACATGCTCAACCAACCGAATGCTACATGCTACTTAAATGTTTAAACGTCAAACAACTTAACGAATTTGATATTAAAATAGAATTCATAACACCATAATAAGATTAATAAATTTGTTGTTGTTGTTTTGTTCTTTTGAAGAAGAAAACAAACAATTATCATTGAATTAAACTTTGAATCGATAAATCGCCAAAAGATGTTACATTCCACATTTGTTTTTGTTTGTCTGTTTTTTTTGTACACCAATCGATATATTCTAACGCAATGCACAACACTTCAGACACAGACTAAATCATATGAGACATCATCATTGTCGATTGAATGTGACCATTTGTTTTGTTCGCATTAATCGTGGGATTTACGATGCAGCTGATATTGTTGAGTGAACTTGAATTACCGATATTCGACGACGGATCGCATGTGACGTCCTGTGCATCGTCATAGCCCATTTGCATATCTGCATGTAGCGCGAGGGTAAAATTTTTGTTTTTTTTCCAATTTTTCCGAAGCATCAGCAGGCCAGCAAACCAGATTCAGCATGAAAACAGAGTGAAATAGAAACATACACATACAGAAATAAAAAAGAGAAGAGAAATAAACAGAGAATACATTTTTTAAAATAAGCAGAAAGTTTTAATTGGGTCATAAGAAATGCCAATTTATATATAATGTGCATGCACATGAAATCGCGTGCGCGGGGGGGAAAAATAGATGCAAAATAAAAAAAAATATGCATCAACAACAACAACAACAACAGACGCAATATTCGACCGTTCTGTGTGTTGTGCAATTAAAATGAATGTGCATGAAAACGGGTAATCGAGTGTGTATTTGTAACAAACCTTCGACATAATCAATGACTGACAAATGACATCGTTGTCGTTTAGCGTCTTGTTCGGTGAATCGTTCATCGGCAATACATTGAACGGCACGTTTTCGATTTTCGTACATTGAGCGTCCTTGATGCTTTGATTGTTCTGAATTCGGCATTTCCATCGGTACATTTAAATCGGACATACCAAAATCGCCGTCGTTAGCGGTTTGTGGGCTATTTGATGATGATGAGTGCACCTCAACCAATGCCGATGGTACATACGTTGTTGGACAATAACCGTAGTATCCATTTGATGAGATGTGCGATACAATCGGTGTAATTGATGTGCTATCAAAATAATCGACTTTTGGACGACGCTGCACTGGATTGTAAAATGTTGTCGTGCCATTAGCTAGCGCACCAGTCGACCAACATGATGTCTCGAGATCCATTTTTTTGTTTTTTTCGTTTTTTTTTTTGTCAAAATTTTAATTTATTTAAAATGATACAAAATCCACCGTTTTTAACTCAATTCCAACCGTTTTGTGTGTTGTGATCCCTGTATTTCAGTTACAAGTTCATGCGACCGATAAAAAAAAATTCTACTCTCGATTTTCAGTGTATATAAATTTTAATGAAAAATTGATTATTTCGTTGGTCCCGATTGTTTGTTTTTTTCCGCTTAAATTCGGTTTTAGTTCAAAAATAATCGATGCTTGGTCGTTGTTCTTTTCCAATTGTCAACTTTGGTCGTTGGCTGTATTGGCGATAAAATTGTCCGTTGCTTTTTGAAATGTGATTCGTAGCGCTGAGCGTGTGTTGATTTATTATTCACAATAGCGATTCAATTGATTCTGTATGTATGCACATTGGTATAGTTGTTGTAGTTAGTACGCGCAAATACCGCACAAATGAGTTGTAACGCACAATACTTAGGGAAAATTGAAAGTACAACTTTTTTTTTTACATAACGTTATTATAGCACGCGTTCAATTTGAAATTATTTTTTTTTTTAAACTTTGCTCAATAAAAAAAACGAAACCGCGCGGTATAACCTCATGCAAACCGAAAAAAAAATGAAACACAATTCTATTCGTTTTATTTGTTTCACATTCACACAGAAGAATCTCATAAATATACACGACTATTCGGGTTTTTTTTTCTCCGTCTTTCAAGTCATCAATTTACGTTGAATGTTTTGCGTTTCTTTACCTCCGCTGTGTATTTTTCCAAATGAATGTTATATAGCTGTTCGGTAGTATAGGCCGACAACAAACAAAAATGAAATTCAGATTTCAAACAAGAATTGTGTAGCAGCGCCAGCCAGCTGAAGTCATCTGATGGAAAGTTTTTTTTGACAGTTACGAATTTTGTTGTTGTTTTTTATTGTGTGTGTTTTTTTTTTAACAAAACACACACACAAAAAAACAAAAATCTCAATATTTTTTGCAAGCCAAATCAAAACGCGCGCAATGTGATCGACCGAAAATCCGACGATCTTAATCAATTTTTAGACGTTTCTCAAATGCCTAAGTAAATATTATGCATGACATTCAAATCTAATTACAAAATGATGTTTTGTCCCAGTTTTTCAATAGCAGTTTCAACTTGCTGTGATTCTAATCGCAAACTAACAACAACAAAAATTCGAAAAAAGAAAAAACGGAAAATAAAGAAATAAAAAATGAAATTATTCTGTAAATTGTGTTGTTTCGGTGGATGCACGAATTTCAAGCGGACTCGTCAACCTTTCACATAATACTAGAATTTTGTATAGAAGCGCGAAACAGACAATCCATACAGACTCGCAATAGCGCTTGCACATACACAACAGCAACGCTATAGGCTCTATGGTGCGCTGTCAACGTAATCATGGCCCGATACGTGAGTGTGAGTTGTGAGTGTTTTTGCTCTTTAATCGAGAGACGTCAAACGTCAGTGTGCGCTTTTTATTCTTGCCTCCTTCTCTACCACTTATAAACAAAAACCGAAATTGCCGAACACATTGGCAACATATCGATACAATAAACATCGATACAGTGTATACAGGCATATGAAACTAATCAATTAAATGATTTCGATTAATTAATGAATTGTATGCTTCATTTATTTACAACGTTATCGCTTAAAAAAAAACTAGTAACTTAACCTCCATAAAAAAATTATGTCAGCTGTTTATTAACGATTCGGGTGCATTTTGCAAAATTTAATGATTGGATATTGAATTATCCACAATTTAATGAAGTCATTGCGGCACATTTCTCCAGCTCGTTCAGTCGTTTAGTAAATATTCTTGCTCAAAATTGTGTGCCAATTCTTCGATACTGACTAATGTTACCCCATGTTCCACCTTGAAATTAAATAAATTTCATTTTAGATTGATTTCGCGTACTATTTTCAATTACACAGTCCAAAACTTACCGCTTCGAGCGATTTCTTTAGACACCATTTCATTGTTGTCTGTTTTGGGTTTGCAAAACCATGGCACCGCTTGGAAATGTTCGCAATATAAATCGGTGAGTCGAGCACGTGACAGGCATTGAGAAAGTCTTTTGGGTGAGAGGAGCTCAAGTCCCCCGGCAAATATGAGCACTTGCCATTAACATCATTATGCCACATGACTTAGTAATCAATTCCAGAAGTGTTTCACTGATTTGATTGGACCACAATTCAAAGCACTTGGATTTGATTTGGGCATCAATCTCATCAGATATGATTTTAATCGAAACCATTCCATCCACCGCTATATCACCATGTTGCTCATAAATCTTCGATCTAATCACGTCCCATCTAATACTCGATGATCAAAACAATAAATAAAAATCATTTGGTGGCAATGACACAATTTTGTATGTTGACCACAGGTGATTGCCGGCGCAACAGTTGTGCCGGCAAGTTTTTCTTTCTTCCAAGACCGCGCCTGTGCCATTTTTAAAGGTTGTCATTCTTTTGTATATTGTTTATATCGCGCATCTTTACCCATTTCACTGAATTGCGTGTCCAATTGAGATGTTTAAAATCGATTCCAAATGCGAAACCAACACATTGAGTAACAATCAACAAATATAACGGTAAAGGTAGACCAATCCGAAAAGTTGTTCATGTTTTGACATGAATTGAAGAGAAAAAAATGAATCCATCATATGCTTCTATTTGTTTCTACTGATTCAGTATATCTCGTTGGTTATGAGTTGTAACACAGCTTGAGCTTATTCAATCCGATTCATGTATCAATTCATATAATATTTTGTTTGTACTAAAAAACAAATTTAAACACTTTTTGTCCACAATAGTTGAATGTTGGTTGAATTTAATTCATTTGACAATTAAGGTTCATTCACTTGAATCATTTTAGCTTCGATAAAATTGCTACTAGATGTCGTTAACGTTTGTTGTTCAATCTCAATCATGCAAAAAAAAAAATTAAAATCCAATGAATAAATTTGATTTGTATCACATCATTTTATCAATTTAATCGGTCAGTTTGTATCTATTGAAATTTAAATGTGTGTGAAAACATTCTTTTCATTTCAAATAAATTTACATTTGAATATCATTCATGTAAAATAGCCAAAACCGAATGCGGTACAGTTGTACATTATCGCCCTCATTGAACTATCGTTGGATCAATGATAATTTGCACCGGATATATTGCATCGTGTAACACTGGTGCTGGTGTGTCATTCATTGTTCATTGTTCGACCATTTGTAGCAGCAAACACATCCGACGTATAAGTGAGAGTTTTTAATATAGAAAGTCTTTCCGAAACAAAAGCATCGCGGCCTGTAAGTAGTGCTCGTTAAAATATATACAAAAAAAATATATATATATCTATAAACTCAAATTAATCTAAAGTAAAAAATAATTCCAATCCAAAATTTATTTGTCGAATTAAACAAACATTTCGTTCATATTTGTTGGTTTTTAAACTAAAAATGGAATAAGTATAATTTCAATATTTTCGTATTATGTTGAAAATCGATAAAGTTGTTTCGATTCGTAAAGCATCCAAAATCCGTCTCGATCCACACACGAACACACGACACACACCAGAAGAAAAAAAAAATAGAGAACAAATAATATTCAAGAAACAAAAGATTGATTTCCACACGGAACAAATCATTTGCTTATCACGATTTAGTTTTTGTTTTTTTTTCGTATTTTTGTAAATCGACTGAACACATTTGGCGTTGATTATTTTCATTGAACGGAATTTTCAAAGCGAAACCATACGAATATATAGGAAATAAGTTTTGATTCACTTTGATACGGCATTTAGTAATACGTTTTTTTTTTCTGTTGCGAATACATTGATACACACACCAAAAATTCATTACCATCGAGAAATTTCCATTTTGAAGTGTAAAATAACATTTATAACACACAGTCCAAATCCAACTGAAGTTTAATCAGGTTTGTTAACACAAAAAAATATTCATTCTCAATATTTCTTATTTTCAATTAAAGAAAAAAAGTCGTTGAATTTTCGAATCGCAAAAAAAAAGAATAAAATTCAGTTATTAAGAATTCGATACTAGACACAGTCTCAGTCTCAGTATCTGTTCGTTTATTTGTGCGAACATTGAATCATATATTTTTTATACATTGCTGTTGTTTGTTTGGTGCAAATATTCCGTTTTTGTTGGAAAATTTTGAGTGATTTTTTTTTTCGTCAGCGATTTTTTTTTTCTGTTCGTCATGTTTAATTCTCAAGAAACCGCCAATATTTCGAAGAAAGGCAGAATTAACGAGAGAGAGAGAGAGAAAATGGTGCATGTGAATGTGTGCGTGTTTAATTTTGCCAAATGAAATTTCAAGTGAGCGAGTGAAACTTTATGAATACCTTTTCGGAAATATATTCATAAGATGTGTGAAATTGTTCCGTATTCACCTCACACACACACACACACACACACACACACACACACACACACACACACATATATATATATATATATATATATATATATATAGATATACAGAAACACACGCATACACACGCTCGCATATTTTATCGGAGCATTGATGCGAACAAATGCTTTGGCTGCTCTTTGAAAGCAACAAAATAAAAACCCAAAATGAAAAAAAAATTTGCACGCTAAAAACAAAACTTAGCCGACCGATTCGATGAGCACACACAAGGGCAGTGATAATAAACCCAAGCCAACCCAAATAGAAATACGATTTATTTCTCTATTCGGATTTAACCATTTACAAAGGAAATTTCTCAAACAGCAAAACAGAAAGAAAATAAAAAGAAGAAGAAATAAATGCCAAGAAACGATTCATTAGGTATTGTTGAAAATTCCGAGTCACATTTTGGCACTCATGAATTAATCGGATTCAATTCGGGGCAGTGAATTCATTTTGAATCGTCGTCCATCGAATATGATGCATGAAACAATTCGTCGTTCGACGGTTTTACAGCAACAAAATCAAATAAAACCGAAAGAATTTAAGAAGAATAAAGACAGAGGGAGAGAGAGAGAGAGAAAGAGAGAAAAAGCACACACAATGCAGACATGCTTATGTATAGAATAATCTATTCACACGGCGTATAAGGAACAAAGTTGAAATCACAAATGGCGAAACTATACCGACCGCATACAAAACGAAAAAAAAAAAATTATTGAAGCGACAGAGACAGAGCGAAACAAAAAACAGTTAAAAGACGAAACATGTTCTGTTTGAGAAGTTCTTTGTTCGCATGCAAAAGAGACGAGAGCATTTTTTTAATCGAATTTTGTTAGTTTTTGTTGTTGTCGTTGTTTGTCATTACAATTTGAACGCATCCATGAAGATGCTATTTGGGCAAACATTATAAATTTATTGGAAACATCTAATTCTCGAAAAAGAAGTTGTAGTTCTTCTGGTGGGTAAATGTTTTTTTGTTAGCCGAACATATATAGGAGCAATATCATTTGTGAATCGGTGTATTCGGGTGCATGTGTGTGTGAGTGTGTGTTTGTATGCGTCACATATCGGTTTTCGGAAAAGATTCAATTGTGTTTCTTTATTATTTTTTTTTATGTCTGTATCCATTCCGATTGGTGTGATTGTATTTGTGTCCACCAATTCAGCTTCATTGCAGGCACACGCCACGATATGTGCATATGGGTTGGGTGTATGTGTGTGCGTTTTGTGTATCACACTCATACAGTGTGTATTTGGTTGGCGCGTTTGTGTGTGGAAAGTCGTTTTCGATGTCTTTGTACTAAATGTTTAAAACGTTTTGCCTATACGACAGACGAACCACACGCACAGTCTCGGTTAAGTTGTCTCGCTTTCTCACACAGACAAACACACACACACTCTCTCCCGCCACTCTCTCTATCTGTTCGGTTTTTCGTGTTGCTCAGTATGAGTTTTGTGTTCGCATTTCCTTTTTACTTTTGATACAAGAGTTTGGAATTTGATCGGTTTGCCAGTACAGTATATGTAATACACACACATATATATGTATATATATATAAAATATGAAAATGCACACGCGGCTATGAAAAATACCGCATACACACTGTGTGCTGTGCTGTGCTGTGCTGTGCTGTGCTATGATATGGTGTGGGTATACGTGAATTGAATCGGCTATCCCATAGAGTCAGCCTCCTTGTGTGATTTACATTCTTCTATGTGTTCTTTTTTTCGCATAGGAAGTTCATGAAATTGAATGAACTAAAACAGCAATAAAGAGAATTTGTTAGAGCGAAAAATAAAATACTGAAAAGCGAACCAACACGAACGAAACAAAAAAAAAAACACTGAAGTAATAAAGGGTATGAGGAACAGGCGGTGACGGAAATAGCCGGTCAAATTAATGAATTAATTCGATGTGTTGCTCTAGGATCATTCATTTCGATATCATTTTCAACACACACACATAAAAATTAGTTTATTTTTACGAGAGATCTCGTAATCTGAATGATATATTCGCTGACATTGCGTTTGCTTTACGAATTGCGGGGCCTTGTGCATTGAATACATATATATGTATATTCGATAGTCATCGTTTGTCAATTTATTTTCCACAATCAACAACAATCACCATTTCGATTCGTCTAATTTCATCGATTTATCTCGTTTCCATTAAAACAATGAACTCAAAACGAAATAGATGCTACACGGAATATTTCAAAATGCATACACCGTTTTGAAATGTACATATATCAATACAATGTTATATACACTCACACACAAATAAACTGGTTCCGCCCATGTTTTGCTGACATATTTTTTTCTTTTTCGGGGTTAGTTCAAACAATCAAATAGACTGAATAAAGAGATAGTGAGAGAGGGAGCGAGCAAGCGAGCAAACGAGCAAGATTGAGAAATATAAAAAAGTGGAACAGCATTTTCGCATCGAATTCAATCTCCCTGTGTTTCATCGTTGTGTGTAGCAATAAATGGTTAGATAGAATATGCTTTTGAAAACAGGACACAAAACATCATCGTCCTTTGCAACAAGCTACTTTTGCTTGCAAACACCATTTATATACAGCCAGCGACCTATTTATCCAGCATCAATAGGCGCCCATGTATTTTTGTAATTCCGTGACTATTCGATCGAAACATAAACATATAACATTGCTCTAATTTGATGATAAACCAAACGAAATCAAGGCAAAACGCAAATTCCAAGCAACCACCCTACTCATCCACCCATCACATGTTTATTGTTTACATATTATGAATTGAACCCACACAACACTTTTTATTGTTTCTCCTATTCACACTCTCTCTCTCTCTTCTGATCTAATTAAACAACGAACAAAAAAAATAATTGCGAATCATCGATTTGGCGTGTAGTATTTGTGCACTTGGCCGTTACATCCACCTAGTTTTTTTTGTGGAATTGTTTGCATGAAACCCATCATCCCCAATTGTCTGCCAGCCATACACAGCGTAATACGTGTGCTAAAACTGAAAATGTGTTCGTGTGTCGTCAAGTGAACATAAAACGGTGGTGTTTTTTTTTGTTGGTCGCTCATTCTTTCAAAAGCTCTTTAGGAGAGTTCCATTTTTTTCATGTTTTGTGTGTGTGTGTGTGTGTATTGCCCCCATTTTTCTCTGTTCACACCGTTTGCTGAATATTTCAAATCGGCAAAATTACACACAAAAAAAAAACAACGCACACTGAGAGACTGAAATCATTGATAGACTATTGCTCTGTCTATCCCGTATACAAGCAACTTTTTATATACCCACGGAATCGTATTTCGTGTAATGCATCTTTGCGCAAGCGCTATTATTTCTGTTTGTGACACAATTTCATTCGTATGTATTTCAATTAATTATGCCAGTGCTGGTTCGTTGTTTTTTTTTAATTATTATTTTTCTTCTCTTCAAACCATTTATTATGGGTTTCTATTGCTGCTATTCGATGTTTAACAACAATAAAGAAAAAAAATATGCTGATTTTTTTCTTCTTCTTCTTCTTCTGTCTTTTGTTTTTTTAAGCTGGTGTGTTATCGCATTTTTCAATTGTCAAACTGAACACACACACAAAAAACGATGCTTATATTCAATATCATTTTCATTGTGCGATCGCCTATGCATTTTTATGGAATATTATAGTAATGTTGTGATTGCTTAACTATTTATTCCATGCCATTACCGTTTGCACTTCCGCCTTGAGCATGTGTTGTTTTTTTCTCTCTCAATTTTCATTGCAAAATAAACTCCTTCAACATTCATTAACAAACATATCTCGACGCATGGAGCAAGGCTTTCGTTTCCTTCGTTCCCGTTCAATCTTTCTCATCATTTCACATCGAATACACGGGCATGTACCGTTGTGATTTGCATGCGAATGGAAAAAAAAATCAATCATTCTTTGTGCAGAAAGTTGTATGAAAAATATGATGGAAAATAAATAACCAGCGGAATTATGAGGGGATGATTATAGTTGAATTTAACAAGCAACACAAACAGCATATAGCTCATTCACTATACGCTCTCTTTCTCTCTCATTCTCTTTCCCTCTCTCGAAGATAGATTGGCGACCTGAAATGGCATAAATTGAGGTTCATAACCCAGAAACCTACAATTGTTCGTTGTTGTTGCTGTTGAATGTATTTTCATTTCACCGAAACCGAACAAAAAATTATAAAATAGGACAAACCATAGTGAACGTGTGTACCAATTTCTCCCTTCGCTTCTCTCTCTCTCTCTCTAACTGTCTTTCACATTCCTTTTGAAATAAATGCACACATTTATATGCACCACAGAAACAAAATAGTGTCCTCAAGGTACAATACATCTTCAATGCGACTCATCAATGTTGCACACACAAAAAAAACACCAGCAACAATACCAATGGAACTTAATAGCAATGGAAAAGTGATTTTGAATCGAGTAAAAATCGATGGCAAACACTTCCAAAATGACTTTAACCCATTTTTCGGTTTGGTGTATGTGTGTGTGTGTGCTGTTGCACATGTGCCCTAGTGACAGTGCCAGTGCCAGTGTCGGAATCGAAATTCAACAATGGCATTTTGCATAACCCAGACGTCAACCGTTTTGCCATTCGGTTGCAATGGATAAAGAACATTTTATATGTTCCGGCTTCTGTCTGAAATGTTGTATCGTACACACACACACACACACACACACACACACACACACACACAACCACACATGTAACAAATTAAAGAGCTCACAGTGTGCAGTGCACATCGCAATTGACACGTCACATACAAACAAACAAACGAAAAACTTGTTTGAATGTTGATTCGATGCGGTCTTTCTCATTGCGCTCTAAAAGAGCCAGAGTAGTAATCATTTGGACACAAAATTCGAAGAAAAAAAAAATGCTCGGAAAACCTGCCAACTACAGCAATATTATATTATTATATATGATTAATATAAATCCGCTATGAAATATGAGCAACAAAATCATTTCCAATGAATTTTTTTGTTTGAATAATACGCAAAAACACGTTTTGCTCAGCAGAGTCCGTTGATTTGATTTGGTGTGTGTGTGTGTGAGCTTTTGTCCGTAGTTACATCCAATTTCGAAATGTGGTGCCATGCTTTCCCATAATCACGTGTCCATGTCTTGTGTATGCATTCGTCATTATAAATTTGTTCACTTTCATTATCAGTGCAAATGAAATGGTGCGCCGTGTGTTTTTGCGTTGTTCGAAAATTTACTCAAGTACTACATTAAAAAAAAAAAAAAAAATGTTTCGATAGACAATTTGTTGCGTGTGCCGAGATTTGATATACACACGCATCGCTTTATGTGTATAGACACACCATACGCACGCACACACTCAGATTGCATTTTCAGAAACAAGCCAAAGTGCATTACCATAATGAGCTGCACGTGCTTACCTAATTGCGACTCGGATAATTCTATCAGTCATTTTTATAATAATTTGTGTGTGTTTTTTTTTCATAGCTATTGCCATATCGACTTTCATTTTAAATGTGTCTGCTTGCTGTGAGTGTGTGTGTGTATGTTCAATAAGGAAATTTATAGCGAATCCTTGAGCTCAAATGAACACAAAACGGATTGAGTGAGAAAATGCGCACATACCGCATACTCACCAAAGAACGTTGAATCGCCACGTGACACTGGACAATTTCAATTAGATGCAATTAATTGACGTTTGTGTGTTTTTTATTTGGTTTGTTTGTTTGTTTGCTTCAATGGATATATTTATTGTTGATTTTGATCGAAAGGTGTCGTTTAATGAAATATTTGAAGCACGAAGAATGGAAGCACTTGGCAAAAAAGAACCCGATCAAGTGAAATAGTTTCGATTTTGCTGATTTGTTTCGATTTGTTAGCTGATTTTTGAATTAACCTCAATGTTCAGGCGTTTCACCTGACCCGTCGATCCCAATTGATGTGTCACAGAAAAATTATGTATCTCGACTAAATCACATTTTGTTACAAGCTACAGCGATTAAATGATGCGATCTGTTTTTTGTTTCGCTCATTTTTTACATCATAATTTGTTCGGTTGATGTTTACTGTTTGCTGTCGCTGTTATTGTTGTTTTCTAATTGATTCTCGCTGTGAATCGCATAGCTTCGCATTTTGTCAAGACAACTCAATCTAAAGGAAGTATTATGAAATTCCTCAATGCCACTTTAATTTCGTCGGCTGTGAATCGTTTTCGCAGTCTTTTATTTGGCCATCGTCATTCAGTGTGTATCAGTGAATATATATTTATATATATACTCACAAATGAACTTCCATCAGTTGTTGAAATGAAATACTTCAAATTCATCATATGATTCGAATAAGTGTTCGAAAACAACAACAACAACAACGACATCAACATCGGAAAAAAAAACTAAACTGGCAGAAGAAAACGAAAAATCCGGCATATGGAAGCATTTTGTTCATACATATAAAATGTAAGCGAATGCACACGATCATGACCCAAATAGCACTGAAATTGAATGTGTGTGTCTCAGTTGAGCTTCTCTGCTTGTTTGAACGTTGCATTTTGTGCGGAAAAACTGTGTGTGTTGTGTTTGTGTGTCTCTCAATGCACAGTGCAGTTTTCATAACATTCATGATTAAATTTCTTGACGATGCAGCAACAGCAGCATTTCGATACGATATATAAATCACCAGTCAGCAAAAGGAAATTAATGGGGAAAAACACACAATTGAACAATGACACAATGTGTGGAAAATCCACTAAATATGCCAATTTCAATCAAAAACCAAATGAAGAATGCATGGTTTTAAGTGTGTTCGATGTATTTAAATGTTCACAAGGAAATGATTGTCGTCATTTGCTTGAAATGTTCTTATCGTGTGTATTGGTTGGCGTGTGTAAATACCGAAGCACGAAAGTATGTAATTCGATTGTCATTGAAATCAGCTGGCTTTAAAGGCCATTTACTTAGCACAAATGACGACTTGTGTTCCGATGCACACACACACACACACACACACACATTAATGAAATAAATGCATTCGAGTATTAAAAGTCAGTAGAATGTTTTGTTTGATTCACTCGACAATTTTTATGTTTTCGCTGTTTGCTGAAAATTTCTCTCCTTCCTATTACGTAATCATTCGCAAAAAAAATTAATACTCGTGATTGCTCTGGAAGGTTGCGATGGAACGATTTAAATAGAAAAAAAGCACAAGACAACATTAAAACTGACTGAAAAATTATGTGCGGGCAAAAACCAGCCATATAAAAACCATTTATTTAATTACTCATGTGGCGTCTAACTGCGCCAGCTAAAATCAACCAGCAACATTGGCTGATTCTTGAACTCATTCGTGATTATTCCGTCGAAGAAACTCGACAGCGAATCGGCTCGCACAAAACGATTTGTTCATTCACACCTCGTTTTTTTTTTATTTCATTAGTTTATTTTATATATTTTATTTGTTGCATTGCAACACACTAATGGATTCGCAACAATTGTTTGTTCTAAGCTCTACAGACAAACGCTTCAAAAGCTTTGGATTTATATGCAATGTGCGAAGCAATGTGGAAATAAGCTGCGCTAGAAAAAGATAAACAATCGACACACGAACAAAAAACGACGACGATGAAAAAAAAAATGTATAAAATGCTTTGCGAAATGTAGGTCACACCAAAAACTTGACCCGCTTTTTTCGCGAACGCGCACGTTTTATATGTGTGCGCTCGGTTATGCGCGGCACTCGGTGTAATTCAACCCGATTGCATTAAAACAAAAACCACATCGCACTTTGCAAACAACAACAACAACAACAAATCAAATACACGTTGGCATGCCATTTTGTAATTGGCAAATTTTCGGCGTTAAATGAAACGTTTAGCAGTTTCGTTGTTTTCTTTGTCGCTTCATTTGTCGACAAAAATTCATTTATTTCACACCCATGTTTTACTGGTGGATACACATTTCAAATGCGTGCGCATAACATTTGCAGACGAATTTGCTGTGTTTTTTTTGAGACGAGACACATTTCGATAACACCTAAACAAATATTCTGCCATTTGCAAAAATAATTTTAGTAAACTAACCATTTCAGTCATTTTTGTCTTGCCTACAATTTTTTCCGTCCAAATGCTTCGGTTCTAGAATTAATGTTTGTAATTTACATTTTTCTAGCTTCAAGTTCTAACTTAAAATTTGTAAAAAGGAAAAAATCGAATAAACCGTACGTTTCATCGTCAACAACTTGAAATTAGAGGAAAAACCGCTAGAAATGTTAAAATGAAAGAAATATTTGAGAGAAACATCTATCGATGTTCAATAAGCAGGGATTACTATGGGCTGACAATAGCAGCCTATCTGAAAATAGCAGATATTTTCCGAATAAAACAATGGATTTTATTGATGTCACACTGAATCTCTTCGAGCCACAAATTTTAAGATGTGGCCCGAAGAGATTTCGTGTGACTATCAATGGAATCCATTGTTTTATTTGGAAAATAAATCTTCGACCCACATGTGGAATGCATCTTTAAATTTGTGGCTCGAAGAGATTCAGTGTGACTATCAATAAAATCCATTGTTTTATTTGGAAAATATCTGCTATTTTCAGTCGAAATTTTTGAGATATCAGCTATTTTCAGCTGCTATTTTCAGATGGGCTGCTATTGTCAGCCCATAGTAATCCCTGTCAATATGTAATCATACAAAAGAATTAATCGATTGCTCAAGCAATTCCATATGTCCAACTGACAAGGTTGTTCACTTTACGGTTGATGCGTTTGCAAGCATGCACGATTTAATTTGAAACGGGCATAAGAAAAAAAAACACATAGCCGTTTTCGCGTGTAACGCCAGAGAGTCCCGAGACCAGAGCTAATCAATGCACACACTCACAAGCGCACAGTTAGCGCAAGACGATTGAAAGACAAATATATACATACAAACAGTGTTGCGTGATTAGTACAGCTTGGAAAAACCGCTGTACCAACAGGCAACATTCCATTGAACTCATGTCTTCTTGGTTCATGTTGTTGTTGTTGTTGTTTTTTTTTTCGTTTAAATGCGCAAAAATTGTGTGTTCATTTGAGAAAAAAACAGTGATTCACAGTGATTTCACGGGAAAATTCCGTTGTCGATTCGGCCAATTTGACGGTTATCTTTTGACTTCTTTTTTTCTCACATCTCTTCAACAAATCGACGAAAGAAAAAAAAACCTCAAATTTTTGTATTTTTGTAGATGAAAACGATTTCCGTTCTTGTGAAAGCAGTTCCATGTTTCTCACATTTCTCAGCTATTTCAATTATTACCCAAAAAAAAACCAACAACAGCAAAAAATGAAGAAATAAAGAAGCCATGACATAAATGGGCGAATTCACATGGTGTGACCATAGTTCTTAAGCACAAGGTCAATGACTTTGACTATTTTAATTCTATACATTTTTCGGTGTAATTTCATTGTTGCGGCTTTCATTTGTGTGTATATTAGTTTTGCCGATACAAAACAAAATAAAACAACAACAACAAAAAGAGTCTGAAATTTGAACCACTAATTTCAGTTTCCACACAAGTTTTTTTTGTTTTTTTGTCGGTGAACTCAATTTTCTATTCGCATTATAGAAGTGTATAGATGGAAGCTTTTTTAAAGCAACAGCCAACTAGAGAACAACGAATAGCAAACAATAACACATCAAAACAAAATACACTGAAAAAGAACGACATAAGAATAAAAACTCTTAAGAACAAGTTGAAAAAGTCCAGCCATCAGCTTAGAGACGCAATAAATTTTCAAATGGAAATATTTGTGTGTGTGGCTTATGTGTGTAACACACCATAAAATACAGTTCTCTTTCGATGTCTATAAATGTGTACGAACTTGCGCTCCGTCTGTTTTGTTTGGTCTCCCTCTCGCTCGCCGCACAACCCGCGGATTCTCTTATATACCCATTACACACGTACATATGAAGGAATGATGATGAGTGAAACGTACAAAGGAGACTCGCTTTAACAACGCAATAACAGTTACAGTCAGTTCAATGTTCGAGACGTATTTACGGGTGCTAACAATCTACATTCAAATGTAACAAAATAGAGACAAAATCCGCCAAATGAGAGAAATTACTTGTTGTTTTGATGGCCGACGAGAGAGAGAGAGAGAGAGAGAGAGAGAGAGAAAGCAAGAGCGAGAGTAAGATATAGAGATAGAGAGGGAAAAGGATCCCCGTGTAAATGGGCAATTCACGCGAAAAGTGAGCAGCGCGCGCGCGTCAAATCGCAATTGTTTTTTCTCATCTTTTCTCTCAATTGTATTTGAAAAAGTTTATTTTTGCATTGCGGTCGAACGCGATAAAAATCCATTTGCAGCTGACAATGTGGCAATCTGATGCTATTTGTAGCCGTTTATTTTAATGTTTTGTCAATCAAATCGTTCCATTTCAACGTAAATTCCATTTAAACTGTATACAAAAACAAGAAAACCCAAAACGCAGATGCACTTAGCACGCACGTATGTTTTTCTTCATCTTCTTCAATTGAATGCTCATTTTAAACCTGACAAAATCGAATATTGTGGTGCTATGTTGTTCCATAGATCATGAATGTCCAGTTTTTGATATGGTAAAAATAGTGAAAAGTATTTTCTCATTTGCTAGTGGCCCATTAAATACATGTTTGAAATGAAAATCATGTTTATTGGGTTTTTACTTTTGACAACATTGACCAAATAGAATAGAAGGCAATTGCCATTCATTCGAAAATAGTTAAAAGGCTGCGACGGCGACGGTGACGACGACGGCGGCGTCAGCAATGACAACGAGCATGGTAACACCAATGTCAGCGGCACACACACACACACACACACACTCGCTCACCAGAGGGTTCGTTGACCTATTTGTATGGGGTGTGACGCATGAATTGCTTGCATGTGTTTATGAAGCGTCAATGCTTTTAGTATCAACCGTACAGGCTGCTGCGTATTACACGTTCATTGGCTTTTGGTACTCTCCTTTGCTCTGGTTGTTCTTCATGAGCCCGAAACAACATGGCATCGCTTAGTGCGTATATGTGTATATGCCATCGACACCAGAATTTATATATTTCTATCTGAAATAAAAAGTAAAAAGTAAAAAAAAAAAAAACGAAACAACCATCAACTCAAATGAAAAAGAAGAAGCTGCAGCAACAGCAGCAAAAGTAGAAGAGAAGAAAAAAAAGCACACACAACACATTGGTTTCGTATGCGTCAATGGCATTTGATTGTGTGAACTCATTCCGAAACGCACCAACCAAAAACCGCCAGAAGACGATCGTACTTGAGAACAAAACTGAGCCAAAGTCAATGGCACGCAGACTGTTGTGTATGATTCGGGATTTAATGTATTATATATATATATATTGCCTTTATTCTTTTTAACAAACATACCGGATTAATTCAGTTGCGTTCGGCAACAACATTCAGCTTCATCTCAGTCATTCGATAGCATTTACAACGGCAACTCAGTGCTATAGCATCATCATCATTTATAGCTTGTTCAGTGAAACACAACCATAGTCATCATAGGTCTTCAACATTAATAGCAGAACCTTGGGTTCTTTAAATTCATTTTTATTGAATCATCATCGATTTGATTTTCCCACGTCTTCAAATAAAAACGGTACAATAATACGAAATCGATGAACTTATCGCGAAAAAGCGTGCCGTTGCTAAATTAGTAGAGTCATACTTGTAAATTGAAATTTAACACCAAAATCGATAATTTTGTTGTTGTTCTTACTCATTTCTAAATTTGATCGCACCAATAATGTTTTTTTTTTTTGCTTGTTTGTTTGACGGTATCATAAAAACGAGGATTTTTATTTCTAGACACATTTTTTTTATTGCTTAACAGTAGGCCATCGTCTTTTTTTTTTATTACTATGTGCAATTCAACAAATTGAAATTGACTCAATATTTGTTTGTTCACTTTCGAACGAATTATAAAACATTTGAAGTTGATTTAAAATTGAAATGGGTGTGAATGAGTTTTGAAAATAAATAAAACAACCGATCGAGTTGTTATAAACATTGAAGAAAAACGATAGACATTCATCAGCTGAATAGGCAATGATGATGGCTGCGATGACGGCTATTCGTTCGATTTATATATTCTACATGACCTCATTTTTGTTGTTGTTGTTTTTCCACGATATTGCATTTTATTTATAAAATTTATTGCACTAATTTGACGTTACGTTATTGCGACTGCATCAAATATGTAGAATTGCAAATATACACTCAAGCCGCGCCAGACAACTTCTATGAAACCTCACGAGTGTGTGGATGACTGCATTATTTTGACCGATTGCCGTGTTCATTTGATTCGTTCTTTGTTCTTCATTTCGTATTGAAATAAGAATAAGCAACAAACAATTTGAATTGTAGACAAGCTTCAGTCGTGAATTCAACAACAACAAAAAATAAAAAGTTGATAGCATAGAAACAGTTGTAGAATTTTGCACAGTCAACAAACTCAACTCAACCTAATCAAACGCATACGCGTTTCACAACAGCACCAGCAACAGCACCATCAACGTTACACTGTTATCATATACACGCATCATATAGATGCCTATAAATTGGAGTGGACTGGATGAGAGACGTTTTGCACTCTTAATATAATATTGATATCGTCTAGACTCTAGACGGGCCAAAATTCAACAATTTATCGAGCAATTTGAATTTTCTGCCGAGTGTGTGTTTGTTTCTGTGTGTCTTTTGTCCGTTTCCAATTTGGTTTTTGGCGGCGTATGCGTACACTTGGCATTTGTGAACACAATTCATTCACAGATAAACATTTTCTTTTCGTCGGATGTGTGTGTGTGTGTGTGTGTGTGTGTGTATGTATATTGTGAATGGATATAGAAGAGTGCCGTCGTCATCGTCGCCGTCAAATTTAGACTTCAAAATACTTGGCATCAAGTACATATCAAATCAGTTTAGTTGTTCTACTCATTCGAAACGGTTGACTTTTGACATTTTCAACAAGTTCTTAGTACTTTGTGCATTTGATGTGAATTTTTTGAAATTTCAGCCAACTTAAATTCCATCTTTGAAAGTTTTCCAATAAATTTGAACAGGATTTCGCAAATAAATAAAAACAAAAGAAAAAACGTTCGTTATCTTTTGTGTAAATAACGTAACAACCATTAAAGATCAATAGTTATTTTGTAAGCAATGAATGTCAACATTTATTTAATTTTGTTATTTTCTTTTTATGCGATCTCGATTACAGATTATACGCCGCTCTTAAGTGTGATTAAACTACAATAAAAAAAATAAAGAACGCTCCAATCAGTTGACTGACGGAGCACGTGTCTAATTGCGGTATACCGCTACTAAACAAGACGGAAGCCATCACGCAAACGAGGCCAGAGTCTCGTGTCACGGGGAGGGAATCACCAATCCCCCCCGCAGCATCTCGACGCTGGATTCCTCCTTCTTTGAGACCACAACATGGACTCACACAAGAGGCCAAAAATGATCAAATTTTCCGAAAGGTACGTTGCCCTTGGCTCACCTCTTACACCTTTATGCACTTTATATTTGATGACTTGATTTATTCATTGATCTTTTCGTTTGTTCTTTTTTTTCCTTTGTGTGTGTGTGGCTCAACATTTGGTTTTGCAATGGACACGCTTTTTGTTTTGTTTTGTTTTGTTTGGAACAGGTTCGCGGTATTCTCAACAAACTTACGCCGGAAAATTTTGAAAAATTAAGTGATGAATTGCTGAAAATTGAGCTTGGTTCAAAAGTTATACTAAAAGGTGTTATACTATTAATATTTCAAAAAGCTTTAGATGAGCTAAAATATTCGCGTATGTATGCACAATTGTGCAAAAGACTATCGATCGAAGCTCAAAATTTTGAAAATAGCGATAAAAATAAAAAGCCAGATCAACCGAATTATAATAGTACGTTTTTGAGTATATTGTTGTCGGTTTGCCGTGACAAATTTGAAAACCGGTCTAGTGAAAGCTACGCTCTAACATCATCAACCAGCGATACAGCAAATAGCAATACATCACCGACACAAAATGGCAAAACCACATTACGCGATGATCAGCTCGATGAAGAGGAGCGCAAATACATTGCCAAACAAAAGATGCTTGGCAATGTTAAATTCATTGCCGAACTCTTCACCCTCGATATGCTGGACGACAAAATATTGCACAAGTGTATTAAGGAATTACTATCGACCTCCAGCTACATCACGCAAAAAGAACGTTGCGAAAATATGGAATGCCTCAGCCAAATCATACGGACATGCGGAAAGCTTGTGGACGCAGAAAAGGTAAGGCCACCCACTAAGTGCCACTAAGTGCCACTAACACTTGATAAAAGTAATCAATTTTATTCAAATGTTCAACAATTTTTTTTTTTATTTTCCGTAAACAGAGTAAAACTTTGATGGACCAATACTTTGAAAGAATAGATCAATGTTCCCAATCAGCGAAATATCCGCCGCGTATACGTTTTATGTTACGTGACTTAATCGAATTGCGACGCAATGGCTGGGTACCACGGAAATCAGCTACCGAGGCACCGGTGCCAATGCAGCAATTGCGTCCAGATGATGACACACGGTTCGCTGCATTCGAGCCCAAGTAATTATTATTTAACTAACCAATTTTGAGTCGATATGTGCAGTTGAATGCATTAAACAAATTGACTTCACAAATTTACGGCAAACGATTTTCTGATGTCTGTTTTTTTTTGTTCTTCTTTCAAATTCTTTTTCTGCCCATTTCAAATCGCACAATTTAACAATTATAGTAAACGGGATCAACGCAATATTGACCGTGACAGTGACAGTTGGATGAGTAAAACACAGTTTAACTATCAACCGAATTCAAATTACAATTCACCGCTCATCATGAATAATATTTACAATATGAACCATTCGTATAACAATTCACCGGTTGGTGGTAATTACAATAATCGTGATCATCGCGGTGACGGTGGAGCCAACATGGGTGGAAATGGTCGAGGTATCGATCGTAATGTTGACCGGAATATGGACCGAAATAATGATCGGATGGGGTAAGTTTGAGCTGAATGATGGGCAGAGTCAGCGTCTGTCCGTCCGAATATTTCCGCATGCCAATTTCTAATGACGTTGATTTCATTTTATAGCGATCTTATGGGTGGCGGAGGCCCAGGAGGTTATCGTCACAATCCTAATCGTGAACGCAATAATATGGTAAGTGCGCATTTCATGCATTCAAAAGTAATTTTTTTTCTATTTCAAAAATATAAATCGAAATGGATTGCACATTTTGAGCAAACTCTTTATTTGATTTTCTTGAGATATGAGTGATCAAATGTGCAATTACGCAGAACAATATTCTTGTCGCGCACAATGAATGAAAACTCATTCAATAAATAAATAAAGCAAACAGACCGTAACATTAGAAATTAAACCCGTGCAATGTGCATGTGACTTGGCAAATTTTCACATATGAATTGTTTTTTTTTCTCTCTCTCTCTCTCCTCTCTTCATTTGTTTTAAATTCGTAAAGGGAAATCATAACCACAACCATTACAACAACCATAACCGTTATAAGCACAATAATAACAGCCCGCATCCGCACAACAATTACAACAATAACAATGCAGTGAAACAGTTGCCGCCACGATTCAAACAAAGTGTCATCTCACCTCAAACCAATCAACAACAATCGTCTGAAACATTTGACACGTTCCGGCCACCGATCAATAGTTTACTCTATAAAGCAACCAATTCCAATCGGCAAACGGCCCAATTGCCAATATCACAGCAACCGCGTCCAGCAAGCGCATCATCGGTTGAAACAACTGGCAGCACCGGCACCACAAACTATCCAACAAATGTAAATTCACCCAATGCAAATTATCAATCATCGCCAATTGATGCAGCGCCCGTACCATTGGTGCCGCCACCACAATCCGCCAATAATCTATTGAATAAAGATCAAGTGGTCATTAAATCGGCATCACAAGAGAAACCGAAACAAAATAAAAAGGACAAAGGTCCAAACAAAGAAGAGATTCTTAAATGTGTACTCAATTTCGTTAAGGAATGGCTAGCCATTACATCGGCCGACAATGAAAAAAATATGGACGATGTGGTTGCCGCATTCTTTGAAGTGAAAATACCCGATAAATTTATGCGCGATTCGGTAACGGCAATTCTCAATGAAATTATTGATAAATCGGACGTTGTGTACGATCGTGTGGTGGAATTTTTGACGTATCTCCGTAAAGAAGGCAAACTTCAAAACAATGCTCTATTGGAAAGTTTCAAAGCGCTCATCAATGGCATGAATGATAGTCCGGTGCCACGTATAACAACCCTGGTGGCATCACTGCTCAGCCGTGCGGTCATTGTAAAATTGTGCAAATTGGTTGATGTGGCCAATTACACCGAAAACGGAGCACATTATCCATTGTTTTTGCTTGTATTGCAACAATTGCATAAAACATTGGGCAAACAAGCGTTACTCGATATTTTCAATGAGAGCAAAGTGAATTTGATGTCGTCATTGCCCGAAGCTGACCGAACTAAAGATCGTATGGCAGAAATTTTAGAAGATCGAAATCTAAGTTTTCTGTATCCATTGCTTAAACTTCAAGGTGAACTCCAAAAGCAAATTCAAACCGATCCAAATCCACAGTCTTTGTATAAATGGATCAAAGACAATGTTGAACCAGTTTGCTATAATGATCCAGGCTTTGTCACCGCACTGATGAATGTCATTCTCAAATATGTCACACAGGTATGTTATTGATGCCATATGCATCGCCGTCTAATGCTTCATTCCAATTTCAATTCATCCATATATATATTCATCATACTAATGAATTCACCTTTCATTTTCCACACCCACACAGGAAACCACACTGGCTGAAGGAATTGATCCAACTGTTGTTCCGGAAAAATCGCTCATTGACAAAGAGCTAACACTATTGAAAAAATATTGCCCCGTACTGAATGCATTCCTCAACGGCAATGGTGATTTGCAGCTGGTCGCCATATTTGCGATGCAAGTATTTTGCTACAGCTACAATTTCCCCAAAGGCATGCTATTGCGTTGGTTTAGTGAATTTTATGATAACAACGTAATCGAAGAAGAGTCTTATATGCGATGGAAAGAAGATTTGTCCGAAGTGTATCCGGGCAAAGGTAAAGCCCTATTCCAAGTCAACACTTATCTGACATATTTGGAGGAGGCCGAAGAAGAAGAAGACGATGAAGACGAATAAAAAAGACGGCAACTGTAATTTTGTTCTTTTTTTTTCTTCACACACACACACACACAAAAAACACTTTTCAACCATTGGGACGTGACGAACAGTCTTTACATATTGTGAACTCAAATATTCTTCAAAATTAAACACACAAAAAAAAACAACAAGAAAAAAAATCAAAAATTAAAAAAAAAAATCTATGCAAAAGATGAAAAAAATAGAAGAATCTAATGAATGAATGAAAAAAAAACCTCAAAAAAATAACAACTATAACACCTAATGAAATTGTATGAAATCGGTCTACGGACAATGAACTAGGCAGTAATCGAAACCAAGATGTTCTATATTCCAATCCATCCGAATATGTTTCGAACATTTTTTTTTTTTTTTTTTTGAGTTAATTCAATTTTCAGATAATTTAACAATATACAACAACAAAAATTTAAATAATTCAAAATACAATACACACAAAAAAACTCAATAAAATCTTACACCTCGGCAACAACAAAAAATACAAAACTCATTGTGTGAGTCTTTTATTAAGGAATGAAATAAAATGTATTTGATGAAAGAAGAAAAAAAAGACCTATATTTTTAAACAGAAAGTCAAAATGAAAAAATGAAATGATCAACTTGAACAACCAATTACAATAAATACGTCAATCCACGAATATCGAAATAAAATGCAACAACAACAACACTTACTGAAATAGCAAATCATAGCAATGCAAATATTTGAATAATTGTTAGCAATAAGTAATTTGTATAAAACAACAACAATATCAACTCAATAGCAAAACATTTGAACACCTTGTAAAACGCGTAGCTATTCATCAGTTTATTACATTTTTTTTATTGTGATTTTTTATCTAATTTTTGTGTCAGATAAATCATTTTTCGTTTTTTGTTTCAAATTTAATCAAACAAAATACAAATAAATTTTGTGCTGAAACATGTTTATTTTTGGTGAATTTGCCATAAAAAAAAAATGTGTTGAAGCAAGAAAGATAGAAACCATCTTCAATGTATTTTTTAAATAAACAAATAAACAAACAAAAAACCCACAAAAATGATAACAACCTTTTAAAACAAACAAAAAAAAACCAGCCAAAAAAGCAATAAAGTGCACAGTTTTGTAAAGAAACCGACAAATAACAACCAGAATCAATTCATAACATAAAAATGGTTAAAACTGGGCCGTATATTGTTTATTTGAACATTTGTGATTGTGAATGGGCAAAAACAATTATTCCTTCGTGGCAAATGTCTGCCCCAACCCAAAAAAAAAATGATTTACCCCCAAAATAAATATACACACACAAAACAAAACAAAACAAAAATAACATACAAATACGTTTTGATTGCACACCACAATAGCAGAAACCGAATGAAACCAATTTTACATACATCATACGATAGAAAGTATGTATGAATTTAAGTAAACGAAATAAAAATGAATAAACATGGATATTAAACAGATAAAATAAAATTAAATTAAAAAAAAAACAACAAACATATAATCGACTCTTACTAAAACTGAGAAAAAATATCGACGCATTTAAAAGCGTTACCAGTTTCTGGTCCAAAAGATATGAGAGCAAATGCACATCCTGTGCAATTGAAACTCAACGAGTGGACTAACTAATGGAATAAAGAAAAAAAACAAATTGCCCAATGTTCTTTTTTAAGTATATTAAAAATCACAAAACGATAAAATTCCGATTCCGCGTAGATGATAAATGGGAGCGCTTAGACTCATGAAGACAAAAGTGTGCGGAATCATTTACCCAAACGAAATCAAATGTGAAGAGAGGGAGAGCGAAAAATGTGTAGAATTATTAGTTAATGTGGACTGTACTCGATCAAGAGAAATATTACAAGTGCTCACTTGCCACCTTTTGGGTGAATAACAACAACAACAACAACAACAACAACAACAAAAATCGGCACTTAGCTCAACTAGGAGTTCTTGCGAGCTAGATCAATGCGTTCAAAGACTGACAAGTGAGATAACACACACGCAAACACACACACACACACAAAAACAGGAGCATATTTACAAGAATATTGACATTTATGTAAACTAAAACATTATAAAGAAGAACTGAGAGTCAGAAGAGTGCAGTTGACATTTTTATGACATAATGTAGATTTTCCAATGAACTATAGGGAATGCTTTTTTTTAGAGAAAATGAAGAAACAAATCAACTGCGCGCCTCGTGGCACAAGAAATCGAAGTGAATCGAAACATAAATAGAATATGCGATTAAAATGTAATCGATTTACTTAAGAGAATAGAAAATCAATTGATTTGCCGGATGTTAAACGGATATTTGATTGATCGATGAACAAAATTCATTTCTGCTGATCGTTTGCAAAATGGCAGGATCCCCCGACAAACGCCCCTCGGAGAGACAAACTGAGAATAAATCTTAGATTTTGAAAACAAAAACAAAAATCTACTAGCGATTCTAAATGCGATATATACTCGATGCAGTGCAGTCTTATCAAATATGCAGAACAAAACATTGACACACCAACAGTTTTTTTTTTGTGAACACCTAATATTTTCTATGCCAATTTTGTGTGTGTGTTCTATTTTTTTTCTTCTACTTCTTCTTCTCTTTATTTCATTTATCTGTTTTTTTTTGGTTTTTTTTTACGTGAAAAAAAACAACATTAGATAAGATACCTCAAAAAAACGACCATTGTGTTAAATGGAAAATGAATATGAATGGAAAAAAAATAAATCTTTTGTTAACAACTAAATAAGACAAAGACATTAAGTCTGAACAACAATGAACGATTTAATGCAAACAACTCACGAAAACTGACTATGACCGAAAACTGCCGTGGCGTCGAGTGCATCATATTATATTAATTACTAAATTAGAAGCGAACTAATGAACTAATTAACAATGAAAAGATAACATAACAAGCAACAACAACAACAAAAATGATTTAAAAAAAATCTAAAAAAATTACACATGTATAAGGCAGTGATTTGTGTTCATCTAAAAATCAAAGGCATCGACATAAAATGCCTCCTTTTTTTGTATTTTGCTGTAAGACAAATCCATCATACAAAAAAAAAATAAACAAAACAAATTTGTGTGTGTGATTAACAGTCTTTGGTAGTGAATATAAAAAAAAAAATCCCGATCCAACGACTTTAGTCCAATGATTAGAGTTCCTTTTCCGTTTCTGTTCACTGTTTTGGAACTTCATTCCAATGTACCATATCAAGTGTAGCAAAGAAAGATTTATTCCTTGTTTTTCTTTCTTTTTTTTCATCTGTTGTCATACACTTTCGTTTTTCAGTTGATTTAAATTATTAGTCGTTTTGTTTTAAATTCACCATTTTGTTTTTTTTTTTTTATCGAGGAGAATGCTGAAGACTCAATGACAATGCTCTTGTTTTGGGGTTTTGCGTTAACATCAAAACTAGCGATTTTTTTCAAGAATTTAAATATTGTCATTAAAACAATCTTTTACACCGGATGCAATACCAATCAAATCGATAAAATGAAAAAAAAACTAACTGAAGAAACTAATTTCAGCTGGCTCGTCTTCAGTGCGTGCCAATTCATTGTAAAATTCCCACAAATTTTTGTTTCTGTTTTTTATGTTGACGATGATTTTATTTTTGTATCAGTTTAATATATTTTTTAAACTGCTGGACGTGATTCATTGAGGAGCTCTAATGCCTTTATTTACACCAATATAAACCAAACAAACAAACAAAATACGTGTTTCGATGTTAATGAAGAAAATTAAACACGAAATATTTCGAGTTAAAAGATTTAAACATGAAAGAAAGAATAAAACCAATGTGAAGAAAATCAATATGTAAAATGTGAAACAGTTTTAGATTTTTCATGGCAAACGAATGAGAACGCAAAGCCGATTGCTTTGGCTCCCAAACTTTATAATACATTTTACTTTTAATTAAGTTTCAGTTATCAAGGTGAACAAAGAACAGAAAACACACACACACACATGTTTCCCTTGGTGAAAAACCGAAACTCACGAAGAAAATACTGAATTATATCCAAGCAACAACAAAAAAAACCAATAAAATAAAATAGTCCAACATTAGTAGAAACAGTCGCAACACATACAAATAACAGGCATAACATATTTTTTTAAAAACGAAACACTTTTCATTTTGTGAACAAGAAACAACCAAGTAACATTAAATAAAATAGACATTTTTCAGTTATACAAGTAAATTTGTCATATAGGTGACATAAACCCCTCCCCTGGAACCGCATCCATATTTTGGATGTAGAACAATTTATTTGATGATAAATTTAATCCGAATGACAACAACAAAAATGAATAAAATTAAACAAAAAAAAACAAACAAAATAAATAAAAATAAATGAACTCGCTAGAAACAATACATGAAATAAACGTTCCACGTAATTTACGTAAACATAGCATATTAAATTAATATAAAAACTAAAACCAAAATAAAACAACGGAACACAAAAAAAATGCATTTTTTTCAAAAATATTATTTCAATTGCAGTCGATTTGGCGAATTTCCAGGTAAAATGAGTTCAACTGTTGGCTGTGACGAATGAAAGGGTTTTCTTTACCTTTGTACCAAGTGTGCAACGATTAGATGAGTCGTGCTGTGTGGATCTCTTTTAAACGCTGTCATCAAATTACAAATGAAACAACGACATTTTTCAAATGTAATTCTTATATCGGTTTTATTATTGTTTTCTAAAACATAATGTGTGGCTTCTATTTATCTTGATTGTTGACATCAAAATGCGACGATTGAATATTCTAAACGTTATTTAAAATGGATTAACATGCAAATTGCATTCGAATTACAGTCGTTGTTCAGCAATTTTTGATAAAACAAATGGAGCTGAAATGAAAAGAGACCATTGCAATTAATTTACTATTGACTATCAAGTAAAATATCGATGAAGTGAACATAGCAGCATTCAGCTAGAGTTTGACAGATGGCAACACAAGAGCGCACACTGAATAGATTCGCCAATTGCGTCTCTCTAGTAGGCAATAACCTCAAAAATTGGCGCACATTTTTTTTATCTTTTGGAATACTAATAATCAATTGATTGAATGATTTCCATTGAAAATGACATACCGAGTCGAATAGCCGTGCATAGCAACACGAAGGAAAATATGTTCGATTTTACATTCTCTCGAACACGCCGTTTTTCTTCGGCTGCATCAATCTGTGGTAATCCTGATAAGCGAAACATCTTTATCTGAAATGAATACAAACATTTTCCAAATGAACATGTTCATTTCAATCACTTCTAACGAAATAATAAAATGAATTCAATTTTATTTCGATTTTAATTAGTTTCAATTTACCGTTTTGTTATTGAATCAAGTTCGAAAATGCCTTCGTTTGTGTGTTTCTTTGTTTTTTTTTTGTCGTCTATTGAATTACGTTCCAGCAATTTCAGATGAATAAACTGAGATGTCAGAGTGACATTGTTGAAAACGTCAGATTCAAAGCTCATGAAAAGAGCTTTGTCATTCTTACTTGAATCAACTTGAACACTATTCTCCACATAAGAAATATTGAGTTTGGAGATTTATTCGTTTGCGTAAAACGGTCGAATACTAACCAGATTTTTCAGTCAGAATTGGAAAATAATTTCATATAAAATAAGAATTGTTGAAATTGGTTTTTCAGAAGGAGGAGTCAACATTTGATTTGTCTGGGTTATTCGGTATAAACGAACCGAAACGAACTGTTTCGAGAATCGAACCGAAATAATAGAATTTCTCATTTTAGAAGAAGAAATTAATTTGATTAACCGGTTCCTTCCAATTCATTTCGAAATTTGTAACTAAAATGTATATTTTCTACAAGAAAAATTTCCAAATAAAAAATGATTTTTTTTTTAGGTGTTAAATCGCTAGATTTTGACCTTATCTATCGATTCAGATTTGGAAATATAATATGATTCTATTCATATCTGCCGATTATTGTGTGAATTAAAAGCCGCCTGCGCAATAAATCAATTTTTAATATCAATGCTTAAAACGGAGACTGCATTGGCTTTAAAATGAAGTTCATTTGATAGTTTATGTGTTTCAATGATCATTCAAATTTGAACATTTTCCTGTAATTAACAACTCTTCGTTCTAAATTACACGCAAATCCGAACCAATTCAAATGAATGCTATTATTTTGTCCGAATTGTTTGAATTGAATTATCTTAACCCTTTTGGTTCTTGAATAAGTGGATTCATCGTTGCTTTCTATGAATTTAAATAGCGTAAAAATGACGAATGTTCAAAGTTCAAATGGATCGAAAAATTGTTCGTTGATTACAATGCAAGTTGAACTGTTCTCTAAGCTAGCTCTAAGAGAAGATAAATTTAATTGAGCTAAATCGAGTCTGTTCTGTTGAATAGACAAAACCGTATCTCAGAGTTACCGCAAACAAAGCAAACAAAACGAAATATTGACGTGTGAAGCGGTCATAAATTTCAAAGAAGGGTTTTTTTCCAATCTCTTTCTCTCTCTCAACCTCTTCGATGCGCGAAAATATTTGAACCGGTGAAAGAAGAACCAGTACGTGGCAAACACGGAAGCCTAAATTCAACAATGTGTATACATTATACATCCATATCTAAACACATAAACCGAACATACAAGGCGAAACGATCACTTTCGATGATTCCTTTTTTGTCTTCATGATTCTTTTTGTTTGCCTGCTATTATTTTTACTTCATCATGCCCCATTAATTTTTGACTTATAAGGATTAACGTCCTTTCGCTTGATTCGGAATTGAAAGCAAGGAGCGTGAATAAAAAAAAAAAAATACGCACGCACAACAACAAAACTTGATCTTTTTTTTAAATATTGCGATAGAGAGTATTATGACTGGCAACGTGTTTCTCTCTATCTCTTTTCTCTGTAATACATATCAAATGCACACACAAGGGAATGAAAAAGGAAGCAAAAACAATTCAAACCACACAACTAAATGGTGAATGGTTATGATTGTGTTTGTTTGTGCCATATAAATAGCAACGGAATGTCAGTCGCACCAAAATACGAGCTGTGTGGCTTTCTTTTGTGCCGATTTCGTTTTGATTTCACATTCAAAAAAATCGTCGAAAGGTTGTCGGTTGGAAAATTGTTGTAATTTTTTTTTTTTTGTTGGTTGTTGGGCGCAATAATTTTCCATTCGGTGTATTATTAACACGATTATTTAATACTTAACGCTATGCATTTCGGTTCGGATGCAACCCAAGACGTCCCAATTAAGTCGTATAAAAAAAGTTAAGACATTAGAATTGCAATGGGTATGCCGGATATTGAAACGAACACATTTCGAAGGTAAAGGAATTGAATGTGGTTTTTTTTTGTTTCTCCATCTTCACGTCGGATATAAATGTCTTTATTAAACTATACTACAGAATGAAAATCAAAAGAAGAAGAAGAATGAACTGAATGAAAAAAACAAACTGTTTATACGTTTAATCCATTTAAATAAAAATTGTAATGAATACAAAGAAACATACCGTTTGAAATGATTGTTTAGAAGTTCTGGCGCGAGTCTTCACTTTCACTTTGAAGTTACGCAATTTTCTTACAGCGGTCTCGAATTTTTGACGCAGCTCGTTTTGTCCGAATGAAAGAGTCCCATTTCTACCTACAATTCAATATTTGTTTTGCACATATGGTCCGGCACATCATCTCATTTCGGAACTACGGATTTGGTTTTAATGACAGGGTGGAAACGAGTCATTCACATTACGTGTATACGTCTCTATCATTAATAGCCGCTATCGCTGTGTGTGTTCGGCAGTTTTTTTTTTGTGGTTGAAATGCAATGCTTAAATTAGAAAAAAATAACACCGTAAAAAGTGAAATCAATCAACTTTCACCTATTTTGCAGCGGGTTTTTTTCCCCAGCGGTTTTTCTTCATTTTACCTCAAATAGATTTCGAATAAATCCTAAGAATATTCGACAAAAAGTCAAACAATTTCCAATGTTAAACCCCGAATAAACCGTTCCGGAAGCATCTTTCACAACTGAACTTTAGATGCATTGAACTTGTGTGGCTGTTAATGATTATAAAAAGAAAAAAAAACAATTATGACCCAATTGAGTTCATTTGTCTTAATTGCAAAAAAAAAAACAAAAAAAATGTGCCCTTCAAATGTTTTGCATTGTATTGAAATTGTGGACAAAAGTACAAAGCACTTTGAAATGCTTGACATCGTAGTGTTAAAAGTAGCAGAAATTTAGCACTCAGTATAATTTTTTTTTTATTTTCATCAAGTAGTTTAACCACTTAATTTTGACTGTGAGAATTGGCTGGGTTTTTTTTTCTACGTAAATTCAAAACAATACACAATTCACAATGAGCTGTGTGCATTGTACAAAGTTATAGGTATAATGAATGCAATTATGAATTTCAGCATGCAATATAATGTCATTAAAAGTCATGGCATCGAGGTGGTTTGTGTGTGTGTGTGTGTCGGAAATGCGCTTAAAATCGCAGCTAGTTTATTTTTTAAACCAACGATTCAAAATGATTCAAAGTGATTCAAAATGTGATGTTGGAGTTGGTGCAAATGTTCATGCTGCGTCCAAATACGGAACATTTGCAGACTGTTCGAAACAAAAAAATTGCAATTTCAAAGGGTTTTTATTTTGAAAAATGATTCGTTTGCATTGAAACGCAAATATTTTTCATTTCAATTGAATTGAGGGTTGATAGTACAATTACAAACACTCGTTTATTAGCAAGTCGTTTGGTTGTTGTTGTTTTTTTTTCCTCTTCTTTTGTTTTCCTACTCAAATGTTTTTTGTTCTATTTTCTACTGTTTTCTGTTATTTTCATTTATAAAATAATTTAATGGACCTTGATATATGAGGTGTCAATATTTTTTTCGAAAAATATGAGGTGCCAATCGGCAGTAAACAACATCGTATATTTGCCCATAAACCATGTATATATTTCAAACAACAACAACAACAATAACACAAACAAAAAAATCATTTTGCCCTTTGCAAAAATAAAACCCCAAAATGAATGATAAATGTTTGTAGGTATTTAACATTTGGCAAGAATATCGACCTATAGACCGACCCAGAATAAACGGAGTGTGTGCTGTTTTGCAGGAGGAAAAACAGTGCACAAAGGCACTTCTATTTTAGCGATCATAGAAATTCCAACATTCATTATTATATTAAATTATTTTTGTTTTTTCGTGTGTTCCTTCATCCTCTTCTGCACGTTTGTTTGCCTTCGTTAATGGTTTTAAATCATAACAGCGTTAAGAATCGGGAAAAAAAACAAGGCAGGAAAAATGCACTTAATATTTATTAAGTGTTTATTTGATTTGTTTCCCATTCAATCATTCATTTGCAACATTTTCTGCAAAACGGCACTCAACTATAAACCGTACATCGAGAGAAATCGGCCACATTTCTCCTTCTCGTTCTCGTTCTCGTCCGTTTCGTTCAGCTCGAGATCTTTTTTTTGCATTGCATTCAACTTTCTTTCAATTATTATTATAGGCACACTATCGAAATGATGCAATTCTTAATCATGAAAAATGATGTTTCCTTTTGTTTGATGCACTTTATTGTTCTCAATGTTCCTCTCTCTCTCTCTCTCTCTCTCTCTCTCTCTCTGCCTCTCGCTGTATGTATTTCATTCCCATTCAATGGTATTATAGCATTTAAAATGCATCGCATGGCATCGAATCCGTATTTTTATGCGATTGTTTGTTTCATGCTCTTCATCCAAAGTTAACAAAGTTTTTCAATTCAAAACCAGATCGGGCCGTGTATCGTCTTCTTCATTTGTTCAATTTTATGACGAAGAACACAAATGTTTTAGTACTGTTCAAATCAGTATCCAGACATTAATTTAAATTATACTACGGCTACAAAATGAATGAAAGATGAACAAAAAATTTCTCTCGTCTCGCATTCAATCAAAAACCGTTTTAGCTCAAGACTTTTAAAATGTAACGTTTCATTTTTGCCATTTTTCATTTTTATTCCGTTATGTATTTTTATCGAAAATTTTCTCATTAGATCAAAAGCATTTTCAAACAAATACTGTTTTATTTACAGATCTTCAATAAGGAAGACGTCCATTTGAACTTGTAACTAATCAGCGCATCAAATGCCGAACCAAATGGCATTTTCAATAGACATTTTTTCGAATAAAAAATTGTTTCGGTCATCAAATTATTACAGCTTATGAAAATTGCAACAAAATTCCTTGAGCAGTTAGTGATTCATTTTTATGTCATTTGCATATTTTCCATTTTATTGATAATATTATTGCTATTAAGAGTCACAAAAATTATTGCTATTAAAACATAAACGTGTATCACTAAGGGTGCAGTCCTAGTTGCTATTATATTCTGGAATACGTTCCAAATTCCGAAAGCCATTAAAATGAACTATTTAACATAAAAAAGTGGATATTTTTTATAATCATTATCGATAAATTACAATAACATCTGACGATTTGAACCATACAATTATTGATTTTTTTTTTTTATTTCGAGTAGTATTTTTTAAACGAAACGATGGGAATAAAAACGTATTATTATGTATTTTGCAGGAAAAAAGGAACCTTGCAAAAGATCGCAAAATATTTCCACCAGTTCAAATGATTTTCGGAATTTGGTACGTATAGCCTGGATATTATGTTAACATTGTGAAATTCCCATAAACAGTATAAAGTAAATTTCTTAACATCATACAAATTATTCACACCGGGTAATCCGAGCGAAAGTGATTACTGTTATTAACAGTCTGCTAAGTAAAATTGAGTGCACATTAGAGTTTTTAAATTCAATTTCAGATCACCTTAAGCGAGACCACGAATTTCATAATCGAACATTTGACATGGAATAAATTTGCTATTTATAATTTAATATTGTGACAGAAATCATCAGAAAGAAAAATAACTGCATTAAATATGAGCATTGAAAAGACGCACCGAAGCCTTAATAAACAAGCACAATAGATGAATTGGCACATGTTTGTTTATTTTCCCTCTTTTAAAATGATTTTTTTTTTTTCGTATTTAAATTTTGTTTTTTTTCGTATTTAAATGATTGTCTCAAGAAAAGCGGTCCAAAATGAAAAGCGCTTTGAATTGTTGTCGCGAATTGTGTGTATGTTTTGTCGTGCTTGAAAAATCATGATAGAATGAGTGCAATAGATGAATAGACCCCGTTCAGATAATGTAGCGGAAAAACATTACCAAATGTTTCGGTGTTCATAAGACCATTTTCAATGTCAAAAGCAATGAATGCGACCGTTTTGTGCTACGTATTTCATTTTTTCTTGTTGTCTTCTCTCTCTCTCTTTCTTTCAATTTCATTATTTTTGTCGCTTTTTGAACAGACGAAAACAACAAATTTGATGTAGATTCCATTGATACACAACTCAATTGATTCAAATTGGCTGTTTCGTTCTCACTCTATCACAATATTGCCATTTGGTTTGTTTTACTGTTCGCGCAACACTGCACCCACTTAAGGTTTGTTTCTCAAAAAAAAAAAAAAAAAAAAATACTACATATAAAAACCGTTTCACTTTCGTGGTCTGTGTACCAAAAACGCTTCGTTTAATTTCCATTTCATTGTCATTATTACGGCATAACACTGTTAACGAAGAGCAATACGTCATTTGGCGCGGATGTGAACACATATACGCCCCGGTCCATCATAGTCAAAGCTGAGCAGCTGTTGTTGTTGTTGTTGTCAGTAGAGCACGAGGTTGTAACGAGTTTCATTCTGAGTTGAGTGAAAATCGCAAATCAACAATTTGAAAAGTGTATAAAGAAAAAAAAATGCGTGCATTTATGGTTTGTGACCTATGATACTAATAAATTGACATACCACCGAACTCCAAACAGTTGCTGTAGTGACACAGATAATCGAAATACCGTAAAATACTTTAATATTTCCATTTTTTTTTCTTCATATATAAATCAGCTAACGAACGAAAAGCACAAGGGAAAAAAAGAGTCGACAACAATATGCGTGGTTTGTCGTTACCATTTTCATTGAAAAATTGTCATATAATTTGGTTTGGCTTGATGTGCTGTGTGTTTTTTTTCGGTTGCGTTTGTTTCGCGTGGATTTTCTCAAGGTATGATAATTAAATCACAAGTCCACCAGGTCCTTGTAACAGTTCTGTTTTTTTTTTTTTTTTTTTTTTTTTGTAGCTCATGTATGCGTATCTGCGCACAAAATACACGCAAAAATTCTAATTTACCCACCGTTTCTCTTTCTCTTTCTCTCTGTTCTCATGATAATAATGGTTTGCATCGAAGTGCCCTGTGTACGAAATCAAATTGAATGAATAATATGTTGTTGTTGTTATTTTTTTTCAATTTGTACCATTGTTTCACTATGCGATATGGAATAGTCCATTGTTATATGTTGCGTGTGTCTTGTTTTGGCCACCATTTAGTGGAATGAGGTGCATTTGATTCAAAAATTGCAGCGCATAACATGCAAATCAACCGTGTTATCATGCACCACGATAAATAGCATCTTATAACTATGGTTAAGAAAAACAGTACACTTTTTTTTGTGGTTGGTGATTATCGCAATCAACCATCTTATGAACACTTATCACCTGTTGATTACTATGAATTTTCAGTGCAAGAGGTAGTTAGTAGCAACGCAAAGTAGTAATCACATAATTTAAATAGCGATCCAATTCATATTGAACCGGGAATTATGATAAATCGTGATTGAAACCTGAAGACTTCTAACGAATGAATCGTAGTTTTATTTTTAACTCTTTGCCAAAGAGAAACTGGGGAATGAAAGAGAAAGCCCAGAATAAGGCTGAATCATCTGAGGAGATCGAATCAATAACCCCAAAAGATTCAAATATTTGAATTGAAAATGTATGACAAATTGGCACATTAGAATGCCACGGAAGTCACTAAATTCACACAGATAAATTTCAATACGATCTTGGTCTTGTTCGAATTTCCAAGTGATCACTGATAAAAACAGAATCCTCTGCCAATTTTATGGATGTTCCAATTTTTGTCATTATATGTTGTTGGTAAATGCATTACCAAATCAAAGTGGCCGAAACGTAAAAAAAACGATGAAAAACAAACAAACAAACTGGAAAAGGTTGTGAGAACAATGCACCGTTTCAATGTTATTATTTGTGCATATGTAGTTTGGAATAATTTTCTTGATTCTTGTATCTGTTTTTTTTTGTGTTGTATTGTTATTCTTGTTGCATATTATTCACAATTATAATAATCAAATAAAAGTCCCATAATCAAGCATAGAATGCAATGTTGGTTGTTTTTTTTTCTCTACTTTACATTCTTCAGGGGATCACGGCTAATATTTTGACCATCTTATTTATTTCGCATTTGAGCGTGCGCGTCCATTATTTTGAGTGTGCGTGTGTGCGTACCCATTGCTTGATTGTGTAATTCTGTTTTGTTGGCCGTTGTTGTTGCCGCCGTCGAATGGTTATGGTTCATGCTCAATGCTCATAGTGCACACGGTACACACATGACAACGCGCATAAAATTTTACTATTTATGCGAATTATCATATTTTTGTGTTGTTTTTGTTTTTTTTTTCTCTGTAAAATACTTGCATTGTTTTGGTGCGGTGCGTTTAATAACATTGTAAGATGATAATGATGAAGAAAACGGCGGCAGAGTGACAAAGATGGAAAAAATGGGAAGAGAATAGGAGAAAAATACAACAACAACCGGCCAAATCGCAATTGCGCAATCTTAGCGGTAATTATGTGCGTGGTTTACGTTAATAGTTTAGCATTTTGGAATGCATAACTTTTGTATTCGAATCGGTTTTGGTTCTTGGTTAATTACTTGAGAGAATCGCTACTAAAAAAAATGATACTATCAAGTCGGCTAATGACAACACACACACACACACACACACACACTGCTCTCACAATTTCCATGCTAAAAATGATTTCGGCGAGTTAATTACATACTGAATGTACTTGTACACGTTGAAAATTGTACAATTTTTCTATATTGGAAATTGTTGCAAAAATGGTAATTTACGTTTTTCTATCGGTTTCGAAGACGGTGTGTTTTTTTTCGGTTGTTTGTAAGTTGTTAATTTCTATTGCAACAAAAAATCAACCGTATATACAAGGCATCATTTTTGTTTTTTAGATGTATCGGGAGAGGAGACAAAAAAAAACGAAGACGAAACCGAGTAAATAGAATCATAAAATGAGACTACGGCAATATGAGCCTCTAAAAGTGCATTTTTATTGCACAACCCATCTGATTAATATCAAGCAGTAAGTCATTACGACAATTTACATTTTATTTGGATAAGGCGCATCATTTCGCCAGGCAAAATTGCCCCTAATTAAGCCAACTTTGTGTTTTTTTTTCATTTTATATTTTTGTCGTGTCATTTCTGGTGTTGGTTTGGTGTTTGGCGATGGCAAGCGCACACTAGGCGTTTCTCCTAGTGTCACCAGAAATTGCATTGGCATCGAGTGCCATACACAAATTGCTGCAGTTTATATAGATATATATATATATATATATTCAAATAGTTCCTTGTTACTGTTGTGCATCTTCAACTAAATTCGCGCTCGTTATAATATTTACCAATGTTCAGAGCGATACACCATATATCGCGCATACGCATTCACCCGCCCGTTTGCTCATTGCACACACACAATATGCGCGAAATTTATTATGAGTGTCACAAAAAATTGTTGTTGTTGTTATTGTTGGTGTGTTTTTTTTTATTTGTTTGGCTAGTCGAATGTTATTTGTTGAGAATATCTATTAATTTCTCTATTTCTGGAAGTGCATAAATTCCATTTAATAACATGTCAATGAACGATCGAGATTTTCAGCTCGCTGTTATTTGAATTGAGCTTTCAAAATGGATTGGCACCGTTGGCCGCGTGTGCCTATTTATGTGTGTGTGTGTGTGCTTTGGTTGCATAAAAGATGCCTTCCATCTCAGGATTTTTGCTAGTATAATTATCGACCCGCTGTGCAAAATGTGGATTTTTAAAGGGAAATTAAAACGAAAGATTTAAACGATTGTACAAACGATTGTCAAGAATGTTCAACATTTAACAAGTAGGTGGATGAGATGATTCAAACCATAAAGATCGAAATGATTTTGTGCATCATACTGCAATGCGTTCACATGCACCATTCTCGAGGCATCAGTTGCAGATATACATTTCTAGATATACTGGGATAAATTTACGCTCTTTTGCCAATGTAGAATAGTTTAAGTTGGAAAAATGCCATCTTTTTTCTCTTTCTCTCTCTCTCTCTCTCTCTCTCTCTCTCTCTCTCTCTTTCTCCTCGGCATTACGGTGGTTGCCTTTTTGGTATTCAGTGATGTGCGCTCTTTTTCACCTCTGGGATCTCTTTCTATGTTCCGTTTTCCTTTATTTTTTTTTCTCTGTTTGGTTTGCTCTTTGCCATTTGTTGTTTACATTAAATTTTACTATGACATTTTTCTATACGAAAGTGATTCGACATAATTAACGTTTAACAAGTACATTTTATTGGGTAAATGGTGAAACTGGTGAGACATGACACAACGAAGACTTCCGAAGCACGAGATAAATACCAAAACCAAACCGCAATTGCAATTGAGCGCAAATCAACACCAAAACAGAGACCACGGGTATTACAACAACCACAACAACAACAACGACAAAAAACCGAATTATTCAAGAAATTGATTTTAATTTTTTAATCAATTATCACAAATTAAGACTTGCATGCAGAGAATCGATTTTTCGAATATGCAAGAATTGTGCGTGTGCTCAATGGCTTACACACTTCAGCTAGTTAGCTGATATGGCGATTAATATAAAACAAAATATAAAAGACTTGGCAAATGCGATTTATGTGGATTTAAACGGTGACGCTGACGATGAAGATGCGTATGGGGCCCGTGTGCATGAACATGCACCGGTCTGACCACTTTATAACGTTAAACGCGATGTTAGGCGCGCAACACATGAAATTGCGTCTTTTTCTTTGTTACCATTGCTGTGCAATTGCAGTGCAATTGTTGTTGTTGTTGTTGTTGTTGTTGTTGTTGTTGTGTGTGTGTGTGTGTGTGTCATATCGCACTGCAGTGAGCAATGCCCACAATTTACGGTGTCTATCGCCATGTGTAGCTGATTGTTGCCTCTGCGCGCGCATCCGAACCTCCTGGTCGCAATATTAAATGCTTGTTATTTACAACTCTAATTACAATTTTTACCACATTCAACCGAGCACCGAGCAAATGTCAATTGAATGTGCGTTAAAACAAACGGGCGCGCGCGCGTTCGTGTGTGTGTGTGAACGTGAACGGTGAACGTGCATCGATTATTGCTCTGGATGATACACCACTATTGCATTTTATTAGCACCTGAAATCAATGACAGAATCACAGGAAATAAAATATGAAAATGTGCATCTTCCTATTGTTGATTGCTCGATAAGAGAAATTGCTTCACTCTGAATATGTTTTTTTTTAAATCAGTAACTCGATACTTGTTACCTCCAGTTGCAAGTGATCAACAAACATTTCATGTCATGTTGTATGTCACCGACTCGATAGACTCGATATAAAAAACAAATCAAATCAAAACTCTATTTATCGCAAGATTCCTAAAAATGCCAATCAAATTGGCAGTGACTGTGTTGTTTCTCTTTTGCTTGATGGAAAGAAACCGCATCACATAATGATACATTAAAAAAAAAATAATAATATTTGCACTCGATGCACTCCGACTGTGCGCGATCGGCGATTGGTCAGCATCCAGTTGGATGAGTTGGAAAATTATGGCTTCGATATGATGTCAACTGCCATGTATCACGAATTTTTGCATTGAGAGTGTGTGTGTGTGTGAGAGAGAGAGAGAGAGAGAGAGAGAGCGAAACGATGATCAGCAATCGCATCATCGGCAATAGTATCAAATGATATGAATGTCTATCAGTGAGGTTAATATTGCATCTAAATTTATTCATCTTACAGTTGATTTTTATCGAATTAAAATAGTGTAATAATTTTAGCATATTTAAATTGGCATGAACTCGTGCACCAGCTCAAATTACAGAAGGCAATCACAAATTGCACAAAGCAATATAGATTAGATGGACAGCGACTGGGTACTGGATACTGTTTTGTGTATGTACTGTAAACGGTATGCAGTAATCGAGAAATCAATAACTTGCTTTTAACCAAATGCAATCTCAACAATTCGGTTTTGTTGGTTGGTTTTTTTTTGTGTGTTGTTGCTTCGCTCTTGTCACTGAATTGCGCAAAGTCGTTTTTCCGGATATTTTGGTTTGTTTCTTTTTTTTCGTGTGTGTTTATATGATATTTGTCCGCCAATGAAACAACTTCTTTAAATCTTTTTTTTTATCACTTGAATATCACACAACAAGTGGTGCAAAGGCGCAAAGGTGAACAGAGGCAGAGGCTAAGAGCACTAATTTTTTTTTCTAAGTCATTCAGAATCTTAATTTAAAATTGTACTCAACCGACTGTCTCAATTTATATTCTTTCTCTCTCTCTCTCTCTCTCTTTCTCTGTGTCTCTCAATTTTTACCACTAAATAAATTTAATGAAATGAAAATAAACAAAAAAATATGAAGAAAAAACACCCGTATAAAAAATCTCATTCAATAAATAATAGAATAAAATATAGCAATCGATTGTTCATTCTTTTGTTTTCAAGTGGCACTTCAGTTGCCATCCGATAAAATGCGATTTAAGGGCAATGTGATTGAGCATGGAAAATGAAAATGACCTACCACAAAGCGAACGGTCCCACAATCATAAAAATTATAACTAACCAAAAAGATCGGTTCACATTTGTCTACCTTCATGTATTCAACTAGTACATGGCACTGGAACACACGGCTGCGGCTGCTTGTGTTTTTGTTTGCTCTGTGTTTTTTCTGTTTATTTTCGATTTTTTGTGGATTGCATTTAAAAGCATATTCCAGCGAAATGATAACAACAACAACAAAAATGTAAAGAAATTTAGTTCAAATAAATGAGGCACTCGAACTATCAACAATAGCACACAACGAAACACGAACAACGAAACACATCTTCGGTCAAATCGAATGAGTTTTGAATGGAAAAATCACACTGCCCGAAAATGACCTAACCATTTTTTTTCTCTCTTCCAATTGTATTTGCTTACCTGCCCTGTTCACACTTAAATTCAGTGCATGCATTTTCAATCAAATAAAAAAAAAACAGAAAGAAACTCTTAAATAAATTGTCAACGTTACTCAGAATTCGATCATAAAAAATGATGAAAATGTTCGATGGTAATCGGTTCTATGGCATCCTGTGCTGAGATATTAATGTTTCAAGAGATATATATCTCTTGCTCTCATTCTCTTGCGTCTTGCGCATTTCTATGTGCCATATTCGTGTTTCGTCGTAATTCTTGATTTTTCTTGAAAAACGTAAAAAGGCGATCCCCTTGGGCCAAAAATCAAAACACCCAAATTCAATTGCTCACGTTGCTGTTTGAATTTCGGTCAAAATTGTGATTTGATTGATTGAGCAACAGGTTTCGATGTAGCGAATCAGCGCACACAACAGCGAGTAAATCAAGTGATTTTCACATTTTATTAAATTAAAACGAAACAACACGAAGAAGAAGAAGAAGAAGACGACGAAAAAAACCCGGTGGTGCGAAAATATAAGTAGTAAACGGATGGTATGTAATTCGTTATCACGATAGAAGTGAAACAACGAGGCGAGAAACAGCAACCATAATAACAACAACAACAGCAACAACAACAGCATCAGGCAACTGGTAACAGAAAAAATAACACATTGATCGTGGGGACGCATCAAATGAAAAAAAACACAGTGATAGCAAAGCTAAAAGAGCTAAAAGAGTCAAATGTGACGTTGTGATATGGCCATGTTCATGTAGCGTCGTGTATGTTTTTCTGATTGCTAAAACGAGGCGAATGCTGCTTAACGAAAGCCAGTGTTTCGTATCGTGTTTTGTTTTGTTTGTTGTTAATTTTTTTTTTCGTTTGCTTGCCCAGAAATTGTGCTGTGTGTGTGTGTGAGTTGTAGATCCTCGCACGCCAAAGAGAAATGAAAGAAATGCCTTGTAGTTGGCTTAATAAGCGAACTTTTGTTTAAATGAATAAAATAAATGAGGAAAAACAAGCCTCACTATCGTCGCCTTTAGTGCGTTAATTTGGTCGTATTTTGTCGTCATCGTCATCTTAGCCGTTGTTGTCGTCGTCGTCGTTGCTGTTGTGAGAGTGCGAGTGACTTCACTATTGCTGATTGCTTTTCGAGATAAATTAGCTACTTATCACCTGTATGCGTGAGTGTGTTTGGCGCGTTATGTCGTTTGTATCTCTCGTTGTTCGGTTGCGATCCACTTAACTTGTTGCATTGTGTGTATATGTTCGTCTCGAAAATTGATTTTGTTGTTTTAATTCCTCCCGTGTGCATTTGATGGTAACTCGATTGGTGTTGTTTTTGTGTGCCCTATTCACATCTCATGCACATTCCTTGCATCGGGAAGGTGTTTGCTGGTTTAACAGCAAATTCAACATGCAACACACACACACACACACACACACACACACAAAAAAAAATAAATAAAACATACAATCGCAACGCCATACGCAGCATTGTTGTTTGAATGGTATTTTGCATGTAATTTGACTGCAAGCAGAATTTTCATTAGTGTAATTCATTTAGCATTTAGCGACAAATCGATCCAATGAGAATGAACGGCTCTGAAAATGCAACCGTTTGCATTTTCGCTGTCGTTGTTGGTGTTTTAGTAATATTGAGCCATATAAATGGAGATTGAGCATTAAAAATGGTTAGACCAAAATTATTCACGTTTCGTTCCAATTACAATTCGATTTTTCCAATTGATTCATTTGCACACGTTAAAAAACAAAATAACGACCACACTTCGGATTGAACAGGTACATCAAACATGGGACATAGGGATTATATCAACAACTGTTACCGCTCATTACCATTTTCCCATCGAATGAAATCAATGAGACGGTTGCTGTGGTTGTTGTTGGTGTTGTTGTTCTTGTCGATATGTAATACTATCTTAACATCGTTTCAGTAAGCTAATACGCCGATGGCAAATTGTAATTAAAAATTTGAATGTGGTGCAAATCACACACTGAATTCAGTCGTCAAGTCTAATGTTTCGACTCTGAATCAAGAATTCCAACAACAAACATCAACATCAAAACACTATGACTAATGATTTTAATGATTCAACGTGATCATAAAATCTGCATAAATATATAACTGTGGATCCAATAGAGAAAAAGAGGGGTGTGCTCTTTCATAATTTGCAGGCGCAGCCAATAAATGTAGCTATTTAATTTAAATCATTTTATTTAATTAGTTCCCCTAAAAAAAAACTCGTATAACAATAATTTTTTTTCTAGCATAAAATATGCGTCTATTCTGATTTCAGCGCTTGACGCATTATTCATTCTTCTACTCGATACACACACACACACACACACCAAAAGAACAAGAATGGTCATTTTATATTGAACTGTTTTCGGTTTATGAGTTTCCATTTAGTGGATTTGATTTGGTTGGCGCAATGTTGTGTGTCGTATTCTTGAGCACAATCATCGTGTTCGACATCATTTTTGCTTTTTAATAGATTATAATCGTTTTAAATTATGGATGATAGCGAAACTATTGATTAAAATCCAACCGGATAGAAAAGACCACTCACATCGCGATCGCGCACTGTTTTGCCGTTCACGCTTCGCGTACACTCACACCGTTTATCCGTTGGCTGCATTTTGGGCTCTCTCTCTCGCTCTTTCTCTCTCTCTTTCTCATTTGAATTTTTATATCCATGACGCATTTTATTATTTAATTTTAATAGTTTAATGAACTAAAGTCCCATTTTATGTCATACTATTGCTATTTAAGTGTATCTCAATAAAATTGGAAAATATTTCGATGCAGAGAGTGAACAAGTCAAATAAAAAAAACGAAATAAAATTACACATAAAACGCCCGCAAAGTTGAAAGCAACAAGAGAATAAAAACCAAATTAAAACAACAACAACAACAACAACAGGAACGGGACAACGACGACAAAATGGCCAATGATAGAGAGAAAAGAAAAATGCGCCGTGTCAAGCTCCCGAGAGGAATGTTGAATTATAAAGTTAAAAACGACGATATGATAGCATATTTGAATGGCAATTTGGTAGGCGAAAAAACAAAATACTCGAACTCGAGATGCTACAGTTTTGCGATGATCGTGACCCTTGAAAATTGACCGCAGTTGTAGTGTGTAATTGTTTAATAAAGCAAGAGTAAAACATTTTCATTGGAATTGATTTAGTGTTGCCGAAAGCAAATACACACAACACACACCATGTGGAAAAGTTTGACCCTTTGACTTGAATTCACTTAAATATCTGTAACTTTTTTTTATGGCCCTGGTACAAAAGTGGTCATATCATTATTCCTGTGTGAATTTTTGCTACTGGGTTCCATTGAATTGGTCAGTGTTGCTTGCTGTGCCGCACGTATTTATGCATTGAGTAAGGGAAATTATAAATCAATGGAATTGGCTTGTTCATAAGTCGATTTTGAGCAACCCCAAACCGAACCATAAACCAGGACAAAGACAGAAAATTGTCCGAAATAGAATCAGTGCAATTTTCGGCCAAGAATATCCGTGTATTTGCAAATTACCCGAATGAGTGAAAATGAAAGAGCTGTGGTCAGAACCATACAGCTATAGTACAATGGGATTTTATAGTTCAACAAACGGATTTTGAAAGAAAAAAAACTGAACGAGGAAGTAGACGGGAAAAGTGACCTGAAGAGAGAGAGAGAGAGAAAGAGAGACGAAAAAAAATCAATTCGATTAAAAATTGTGCGAACGCAAGCTCAGGCCCAAGAAAGTGTACAACAACATATTTAAGCAATGGCCAGTGACCAGTGAGCCAATGCACCCGAATGTTGACGAGTCAAAACAATAAAACGATAATCCTTTTGTCTTCGTTCCTTTTTTTATTGTTTCTTTTTTTTCGTAAGTTATTTATTGCTTATGTTAACACAGACAGTCCATGTGTTTGGGTGCTCTGGCTCTCACTCTCTGTCTTTGGTTTTTGGTCATCGAATTGTGCTGTAGCTCTTTTACTGTCCACTTTCCTTTTTTTTTTTAAAGCAAAACCCAAATCCGAACGGGTACCACAAAAATATTCATTGATATTCTTCAATTTATGTGGTTTGTCATTCCATTCTTCAGGATCAGTAGTAGCACATTTGAATGGTATTTAACTGGAAATTCTTGACATTTTACGTTGTGTGCGTGTGTCTACCTCTTTTGCTCTTTTGTCTCATACACACACAGAGAGAAACACATACAAACACGGACTGAATTTTTGAAATTTTCACCTAAAATCGGTGACTTCTGGATGTTGTTGGTGTTGTCTTTTCGCTAGCTATGAACTGCAGTAACTTTTTTGCCGATTGTGAAAAATTCCAGATTTAACTTCGGCTTTGTTCGCATTTTTCTTTGCCATACAATCGATTTTAATCCATGTGTAACAACAATCTGGTTAAACAAACTTTGGCTTCGGGGATAAGCAAATTGTGTGTGCGATTTACACACACACACACACACACACACACACACCCAAATCTATATATAAATGCCGAATTTAACCAAAACGCCATAAAACATGATGTACTTTTCTTACGAAAAAAAAATAAAAAATTGTGTAAGTTTAATGGGATTTTTTGCATAGCTTTTGGTTGCTGTCACACAGTTTTTCTAATCTGTTTATCTGTGTCCCTTTGGCTAAGCCAACACCTACATATACCGGGCCTGGGTCAGCACACACACACACACACACACACATAAAACCACGAATGAGATTGAACCGGGGCGGATGGTGAAAGCATAAAATGGATTGAACGGATTTGCCACATAATTTTGAATACATCTCTTCTCTCCCCCGCTCCTCTCTAGCTCTTGGTCTGTCTCTTCCTTTCTCTCGGATGCGGAATTTTTGTTTTGTTTTTTTTTGGTTTTGTTTTGTATATATACGCAAATCTATAATCAGCTCATCTTTTTTCGCTGGAATTGGTAATTCCGATCTGAATTTTTTCGAAATGCAATCATCCGATAATTTATTATTCCACATATCCAGTGGATATGTATCCACACAGTTTGAATCGTGTTAAAATTTTGCTTCATTTTTTTTTTTTTTAATTTCGTTTCACGATGCCATACCACATATCCAATGCCAATGCCAGTATGACTGGTGATTTTTCAAAAAGGTAAGAAAAAAAAACATTCTGTGTCCGAAGATCGATTTAGTTTAAACCAAACATCGTTCTACCTACCAAAATCGTGTCAACCGTCATAACACAGAATATAGGTACAAAGGCACACAATACACACAGAGAGACACGCACACTTTTATGACGATGGTCTGTTTTGCATATATGCATATTTAAAGGAAAACTGTCTGAATGGGATCACAATCACCATTGTTAGTATTGTATTTGGCCTGTTTCGAAAATTAGAATATAATAACAAAGATAAAGTCAAACACATCAACAATAAGCCAATAAAATTAATTCAGAACTATGGGATAAAGAAATTGCTATGAATTGCTTCTACCCATAATGAATGGACTACGTAACATAGGAAGCACCAATAGAATGGTCCAAAAAAACAGGCCAATTTACATTTTTACTTGTGGAAAACTAATGCGCTTCACAGTTTTATTTATTGCTGTTCAACATGATGCAAAATTTTGCAACAGTTGTGCCAAAATGCTTTTGTACCTAATTGCTCTGTTATATATATATCTGTTTTTTTTTTTCGTTATTTCTTCTACATTTTTGGGTATCATTAACGTCAATAAACTGGAGTGAAACTATGAAATAACATCATACTCTAGGCCTATTGTTCAATGTTCATTAATATTTTCTATGTTTTTTTTTCTTCCATATTTTTGTTGTGCTACAGTATTTTCATATCGCTTTATGACTGTAGCACAACAAAAAAAAATGTCAATTGCGTATGTTTTTTTCGGCTCGTATTGTTGCAAATTCTGAACGACCTTTGTCATTTATTCCATTGCTAATATTACAATTCAGTGTCGAAAACACTGTTATCGATAATGATAAACGGACACAAAAACAAATCTATACACACACAAAAAAACATATAGTTTATATCGACAGGGCAATTGCTGTGACTGAAGGTTCGTTGCCGAATATTGCATCGACATTTTTCTATTGTTTGTGTTTTTTTTTGTATTTGAATGTTCAAGCGTTAGTTGTGCTGGTTTTTTTTTCAAATCTTGTGTGTGTGTTTCTTTTGCTATATTTCGCCTTAGTTTTTGTTGTTGTTTTCTGTTTGTCATGTTCGTTTTGCATGGTTGTTCTCTTAGTCTCATTAAGATTTGCATGCTCATTTTACATTTATTGATTGCAATCTTTATAGATGTTTTTGATGGAGGAAAAAAGAAACAAACAAACAAACGAACAAACACGAATGAATTCATTTGATTTTTTACGATATCCAAGACATCTCTCGGATATCTAGAGAGTTCTCATGTCATCTGATAAAAATAAGTCATGAGCAAATATTCAAGTTGCTGGTTTGTTCTGGTTTTCCAAATAAAATCATGATTAATTGATCGTCATGCATAGCACTCAATATCGTTGCAATATCGAGAATCGAGCAATTGAACATTTTCTCGCTCAAGTGTGTACACAATTGTCATTGTACAATGTACACCAGTGATGTGGCCAGTTTGATTTGAGGTGGTTTACATATTCAATACCAATCCAAATCATCCAATTCATCTCAATAGCAGCAGATCATTTCTATTCCGTAGGTATTGTTGTGTGTATACGTACATTCCCAATGATTATTGGTTTTATGGTTAATTTTCGAGCTATCTATTGCAAACGAATCACATACACAATCACATACATGAGATTTGAGACTCCACCTATGCCATTTACGATTGTCTCTTTCTTTGTGGCCGTGTGCGCGCGCTCACTCTCATTCATTTTGGCTGTGCAATCGGATTACACTACAATGACAGCCACACATAGACTCTTTTAGCTATAGGCAAACCAGAGACAAAAAAAAACAAATCTTTAATAAATATTGATTGGAGGCAGCCAAAAGATTACGACGATATGATATATGAAACGGATTTTGAGATGGCGATATTTGATTTGAACAAAATTGCTTCACACCATGAACAAAACAAACGAATGAGGAGGTAATACATTCCAATTTCAATAGAATATCTACACATGTATTGAACAAACCAAACCAAATAAAAAAAAAATTACGGTGCGCCACATTCCTATGCGGCAAAAAGCGATTTACACAATATTGAGCCGAGAGATTCGGTTTGATGTCAGTTGAGGAGAGAGAAAATTATATGGTGTTGTACATTAAACGTCTTCGCTAATTGATACGATGTCAACACAAGTACAGGTAAAACCACACAGGCATAGAGTCGCGCGCACACATACACACACACAAGGAGTTCGATTTGCCTGAGTATTGACTAGGTGAGCTCTTGTTTCACATCCCTACCACACGAACGATGATCAATGCGTTTCAATGCGATGTGATGCGTTCCATTTGGTCTGCATGTTATGCTAAAGCAAAGATCAAGCTCGCTTTTGAGATCGAACACACACACACACACACACACACACACACACACACTCACGATACTCAGCTAGGGCAAAACGTACACACAGCAAAACCGACCATGTGCTTGTGCTTGTGCAGATACAGTGTGTGTTGAATTCAAATGGAACGAACGAACCAGGAGAAAGGCCAAAAGCGAGACAACCATACAATGATGACGAGAATGACGTGCATGAAGAAGTAAACAATAATGTCAATAGAAGGTACACCATATCACACACAGGCTAGCGCACACCAACTAACACACACACACACCATCACATGAATATTTTGAAGATGTTGCGCTTAGTTTAAATTACGTTTTTTTTCACATTCATTCAGTGACGCTCGTTTCATACAGAAGTATACCCGAAAAATTCTATTTCGTCGTCGTCGTCGTCATCGTCATTTGACGTTGCTCCACTATATATATACATACAATTTTGTTTTCAAAACATTTGTTCGAAAATCGTTCGGTTTTCGTGGCCATCGTGGTGTTCATTTCCATGTGCGACGTTTTTTTTTTGCTGCATTTTTCAAGTAACTGAGAGAGAGAGCGTAGATTTGAAGGTGCGCGGCGCAATCAACAACAAATCACCTGTGTGTACTGTATTTGGCATGCAATTGTGCACATTATTATTAACATTCACCAAATCCAAACTGATCGTGTGATACTTTTATTCGACGAACATTTTAAATTGATCATCAATTTTCAACAAAACGTTGATTATCGAATTATTTTCTGTTTTTTTTTCATTGTTGTTTTGGAAATATAATTTGAAATTTGTGCGCAAATAAATTGGTGTGCTTGAAATTGTCATTTTCTGTGCTTAAGATTTTGATTTAAAAAAAAAAAAACAAACAAACAATCGGTGAAGTTTAGAGAAATAATCATCTCAAAAAAATAAATAAAGTTTGTGCAATTGATGGCAGCTTAACCGAGATGAGACTATTTATTTAATCAGTCTTTTAAACTCTTCGTTGAACGAGCTTAATTTTTGCTTTTCATATCATCTGAAAGATTTGCGCAGAATCGGTACGATTACTGAAGAGACACAAGTTCAAATCAGACCCAAATTTTTAACGGGTAAGTATCTTATCTAATTGATTTTTCTCAACATATATCCAAGACTCCTTTTCAACAGTGAAAAGAATTTCCACTCGTCTCACTTCATTTCAAGTGAACGAATGAATTGAGTCTCAATTGAAGGACTCTCTTTTCAATCATTTCAAATATTTTCTTTTTCTATGTAAAAAATGTACAAATCAAACGAAAAGTAAACGCCCTCACGGGCCAATACTAAATATTATAATTGTATGTAGATGTGAATTATTTAAATTAAAAATCGAGTGGTACACATTGGGGAATATTGCACAAACAAACACCACAGATACTGGAATTTGGTGTGGCGCGGTTGTAAGCTCTCTTCAAAATCGACACACAAAAAATCATCGCATTCCACTCCAAAAATGTTAATGGATTTGAATTGTCCGGTGTGAATCTGCAAATCAAGCAGAGAAGTAAAACTGATTCGAAGCCAACTTATGATTTGTTCCATATTTTATATATTATTTTATGGAAGCGCGTTTGCATCACTTCCAGGTCCGGCACCAACATATCGACGATATTTGACAGAGGAAAAATGTATGATCATTGGTACTTATGCACACATGTGCGTAGAAGAAGAAATGATTGTTATTTTGTTGGTGTAGCTATCGGTGTCGTCATGATCACTGTTGCTGTCTCCCCGTTTTGTTTCGACTTTGGTGTTTTCAATGTTGTTGTTTTTGTTTGCTCGTGTTATTTTGGCCGTTGCTGTGTTCTCATTTCGATGTTGTTTTTTTATTTTTCTTCTTGTGTGTGAGATGTTGGTTAGAGAATTCTTTCTCTGCTGGAAGTCAGGTTTTGTTGTGTCTTTTCTTCGTCTGTTTTTTTTATGACATCTTCGTTGCCTTACTCGATATTATTGCTTTTTGTCATCTTGTTCGATTTTATTGAAATTGGATGTATTCGATTTTTTATATATGTAACTAAATGGACACGGGTTTTATCTGCGTTTTTTTGTTGTTGTTGTGTCGAAGTCTCTTTGCCCGTTGATCAGGGATCAAGCACATTTTTGTTTTCTAAATGCGCGCGATCGCTTGTACGCTTGCTCCCGCAATCTTCTTTTTTCCCTTTGTACGCTCTCAATTTGAATATTTGTCTCCTTGTGTTTATTCTTCGTTTTTTTTTCTTCTTCAATTTGATGCTGTTGTTTGCTGTTGCTGTTTATTTTTGCATGATAGGCAACTTTTACACTGAATTTTAAATACCAAGATTCAAATCACACACGCCACAATCGTATAACAATGTTCTTTGTGTATGTGTGTGTGTGTGTGTGTGTGTGTTTTGTTTGCGTTTGCTTTGCCATCGTCCATTCCAGTGTGAACCTGCGCCGATTGTATCCATTTGGTATTTTGTGTTTGTTTCTGTTTTCTTTTACGATTTGTGATTGCGCTGTTGTTCTTAACGGCCCAATGACTCATCATCACACATTGACACAGATTCGACAAATTGCATTCGCATTTCAAATGGATTACTCATCCAGCAGTGAGACTATCTCTATTGACTGCAATGTTTAGTGCTTTTTTTTCTTCTTTTCTTATCATATCACTTCGTTTTATTTGATTAATTTCACAGTAATTTACTGAACAACAGATGCCTTAAAACCATTTTAAATCGATGTGATCAAGAAAAGCTACCAAACAAACATCTATTTTATCAATGCTAGAGCATTGAACCGCTTATAAGCTTAATAAACCTTTCCTATGGACCTGAAAAGGGATCTAAAGTGAACGAAAATAGCTCAGTTCACTGCTTGATGTCAAGAATTTTGTGAAGCGCAATTTTGAAGCAAGATGAAAAGCGATTGTTCCAAGCCATATTCATTCCAACTCCACTCACTTCCAGGTCTGATTCGTTGTGTATTACATTTTTGTTGCTGCTGCTCTTCTTCCTCTCACTCACCGAGATCAATCAGTATTGTTATCCCCAAATCATATTCTCGTGTGCTATCGCACACATCACCGTTCAATTTTCAAATCTTCACTTTTATAAATATTTATGTGGCAAACCTTAAATATGTGATGTTTATGAATAAATGTTAATAATAATCGTGTTGCGTTTGAATTTTCGGCCAAATTAATCTTAAATTAATCTTATAAATCTCATCGAAGCAGGCGGAAAGAGACACATGTTTGAACGACAACAACAACAACAACAACAACACGCACATCTCAAAAATCATATCTGATACAAATTCAAAATGATGATGGTTCAAATATCGAAACGACTCAAACCAACCACATCCATATCATCTGAATTTAATGCTTTTTTCCTTTTTCGTGGTGCTGCGCTCTTTTGATCTAATGAAATTACTTTTTATGTCGTTTCATTTAAATGAGCTAACATCGAGTTAAATGCTAAAGTCTTTAGCCGCAAAATTGCGTCGAATAAAAATAGATATATTTACCAAACCACTTCTTAGCTGATTCCAAACTTCAAAAAATCTATTTAAAAAAAAAACACACACAAAAATCTTCACAAAAATATATTTAAAATTATTCACCATTTTTTGGGCTAATATTTTAACATGTCATCGGTCAAAGATTAACATTTTCGAATATTCGCAGAGTAGCCGTTAAATGGAATGCCACTGATTAGTTTGCAAGTCAAACGATACGATACATAATATAAATGAATCAACAACAAGCCAAACGAGATCGCTATGAAATTCAAATGTTTAAACAGTTGAGCTCATGCTTCAATATTCGGTTGTTTTTTTTTTTGAAATGGGAACAATTTCTGGTATATTCAAATGGGAAATTCTTCAATCTGTTGCGTTAGATTTGTTCATCATTTAAGGTGTTTCCACATGACAAAGTCATTGTCATTCATGTTTTTCGAATTTTATTTTGAACTCAAACAAATCAATGAATACCACTTACAATATTGATTGATCGATTTTATCAGATTGAAAATTGAATTTTTGATTGTAAACCTTTCTAAACGACAATAAAAAAAAAGTCGTTACTAAAATTTGTGTTTCTTTTCGAGGCATGTATTGCAATTGAGATAATTATCATTTCGATTTCATCTCATTTTCAAAATTTTATTCAATTTTATTCAAAATATTTCGATCGAAGCTAAACGATTTTCGATTTGTATTCATTCATAAGCACGGTTTCAAATTTCAATAAAACCAATGATCCCATCAATCACGTGCAGGGGGAAAAACCAGAGCATCGATTGAGATGTATGTCAACCCATAGATTCATAGCGAAAATAGGCGGTGATATCAATAAAACCGAAACTTTGCATTCAAGTGACGAATATTTTCTCGAAATAAAACCCATTTGTGTGTGTGTGCTATGAATCATTTTATCGAGCAGTTTAAATTGTCACTCTTAATTCAAGCATATTTTTCATATTGAATCTCAATTTCACACCTCTAAAATATCACCACGAATAATTCGAACCAGAACAGCACTCGCCGATGCGCGATTTTGTAATTGTCACGATTTTGGCAATAAACATTCACAATTGATCACACTTCCATCCGAATCGATTGTAATTTCGGATATTCCAACCAAATATTCGTAACGGTATTTAAATAAAAAACACCTAAATCGTGTTGCATTCGGTGTCGTTTAAAAAACAAAATTGGTGTGTTTTTTATTTCTCTAGAAGCAACGTTTTATCAACTAAAGTGCAGAGGAAAAACAAACCCATCCACAAAGCGTATGTGCTTTGCTTCCGAATTCGATGCAGATAAGGTGAAATATGGTGGATGCAACGAATTCATACGTGCGCTCGTAAATTCAGTATTTAGCATTGAGAGCATTGTAAATTTCGGGCCGAAGAATACGCGTGTAGATGACATTGTTCCAATAATTTTGTCTCTCTGTGGCTTTTTTCTCTCTCTATCTCTCGTTCATTGCACTGAAAGCTGCTGCAGTTTTGAAGATTTTTGGTGTAACATTTAAGGTGACGCCTCATGAAAAAATCGTGGTTTTCTCATGTGCTCCGTTTAAATCGATTTTTTTTGTTCGTAATTGAATAAATGTATGCGAAACGATTTCGGTTGTATGCATGCAGAGAGAGAGAGAGAGAGAGAGAGAGAGAGAGAGAAAGAGAGAAAAAATCCACTGAAACATATCCACATTCACATATGGCACAAGCGATGCAAGAATTTTCCACAAAATTCACTAAAACCGAGTAGACGAACGGCATACAAAGACACATGAACACGCTCACAGAAAAAATGACTCATGATTATTGCCAAAAAAAAACAACAACAACAATAACAACAACAACAAAATAAGTGTATTAGCATGCCAATCGAATAATGATCGTCGTATATAAATCCCAAGTGTTCCCGATTCCAGAGAGTTGGCATTAAAATTGTATAGAATATTTTTTTTTTTCAAATGATTTGAGACGCTATCATTTGAGCAAATATAATAGTTGAGCTTGAGCTCAAGCTCCCAGTGAGAAAAGACAGATAGAGAAAAAGCGAAATGTAATCTCTTCAACGAAATAGAAATAACAAAAACGAAACAAACAACAACAACAAAAGATGCACATAGTCAAAAGCGCGCATATTGAAGTGTACGTGCATTTGTGCCGGTCTCAAGCACACAAAAATTGTAATAGATACGGGATGCCATTTCACGTATCGACCGATTCATATGGTAAAATTTTCACGACAAAACGCTCTCTTTATGCATTTAGCGCAGTAAACAAAACGGGCGGCGGACAACGCGAAGAAAAAAAATGTAGAGAAAGAAAGCCAAAGCATAACAAAAACCTAAAAAAAAAAAATAACGAAAAATCTCAACGTAATATGAAGATGAAGCACAACACCAAATGCGCCATACATACCGAATTGATATGAAAATCGGTGTGCAAAACTCAAAACTTAGCCAAAGTAATTTCGGGCGATTAGGCTGTAAAATGTATATAAACATGTTGCTACATATCTCATATGTGCTTAATAAATTTGTGCTGCTGTTGTTCTAATGATCTAGCTTCTAGCCATTTCCAATCACCATTTTTCGTTTTGTTTTTTGTTCTTCTTCTCGAATTGTGTACGTGTGCGGCACTCTCTGACTCACTCATCTTTCTACATTACAACGTTCTTTTGTCTCCTCTGTTTCACATATATTCGGTGCAATTTCTTGTCCTTCGATCTTCTTCATAGACGATGAACACGCAACACATTCAAGTGCACAACAACAACAACAAAAAATCCCAAAAGAAAATGTGGATATGAATGCAAGTACTTGTTCACTTGCATGTGAGCGTATTTCAGTCTTTCTATTGCCTGGGTAGAAATGCATTTCGTCGACTTGATTACTGCCGTACACTCTTATATGCTCTTTCTCTCGCGCTCTCTTTCTCTTTGGTTCTCTATGCAAGTTCAAGTGTAATATCGTCCATGGGAATTGGATCATTAGAACTGTTCGCGTCGTTTAAACGCTTGCATCATGCTCTTTTCGTCCGATCTCTTCGCTTTATCATCCCATACCACGGTCAAATTGATTCGACTTTTTCACTTGCATTTCATTTCGTGCACCTAATTTCATACATTGTCTTTGGATTCTGTGTTGTTGTTGTTTCTTTTTTTCTCTCGACGACGAAATAGCAAAATTATTTTCTCTTAAATATACGTATCGATTGCTATAGCAGTTGAACTGCTGTGCGGGACTGATGCACACACCGCGTTGTCCATTGCCAACGATTCCGATAGAGTAATAGAGCGACTAATAGTGAACGGGAAAATTATATAGTTTGTTGTTGTTTTTTTATCGTTTTTCGATTGGCCTGACAATCACAACAAGTTGGCCGCATGCACTCCACCAGAATATTCGTGAGCGAATTGTGTGCATCCACTTTCATTCGGTTCGTTTACTTTCTAATTTTGGCGTAAAATGCGTTTTAAATATAAAGATTCGATTAAAATCAATTCATTTATCGGGTTAAATGAGCGATTATTCAAGTTCATAACGATCGATTGAATACACACACACACACACACTCTCACTCGCCTTCTTTTTAGTCGTTAAGCTTCTTGTGACCAATTAATTAATCTCTCGATTGGTTCTTTATTTTCTGTATTTTTATGTAGATTGAGCCACGGATTTGCTTAAATCAGCGAAATCAACCTAAAAACCGTCTATATCTTTGCTGAATTATACTCCAAGTCACACAAAAAAGGTAAGTTCGATAGAGATTTTTTCGGCCGATTCGTCTGAAATTGTTCTGCCTGAAAAAAAACGTCCGATTTGAAAATAAAACCGATAAGAAAACAAAGCAAACATATTATTTTTTTGCTGCGATAGATAGTTTATTATTTAGATTTTTGTTACTATGTTATTAATTTCTCACCGAAGTCAATATTATGAATGGGTGTTTCGTGTGAATTTGGATTTGTTCCTTTCTCATTTGGCCATTTGGCTACACCAAAGTGCTTCTTTCTCTCATCTCATTTTGCATCCGTAAATATCAGTCGCTTGCTACTGTTTTGTCGCTTTTTACACTGAAATCGATAACCACAAATGGTGATGAACTCTTTAAAGGGTCTTCTTTTTTTCTTTATCTCTTACTCTCTCTCTCTCACTCTCGGTCTCTGGTGTTGCTGCATCTCATCATGAGATTGCTGCCGTTGAAAGGCACTTTGGGTTGCTTCATTGAGTTTGCTAATAATTGATCTGTTTCGCAGTGACTCAACGAGAAAGTGTTTTGGACACGAAAGAAAAACCAAGAAAAATTACTTTAACGTCGAGAGCAAAACCAAAAAAAAAACAAATCGATTCAGTCGCGTTGGAAAATCATAATTCATATTTGGTTGAGAGACAGAGAGCGAAAAAAAAACACTGAAAAAAGAAAACACTTTGAAAGCCTTTAAAATGAATAATTGATGGAGTTCAATTACGAGAGAGCGTTTGCCGTTGTCAGTAGCAATGGTGTGTGATGAGTGTGTATGTGCAAAAAGTCAGAATCGTGGATGACCACATTCACTTACATACCCGGTGAGTGTGATTATTCCCATTGCTCTGGTGCGATGTTAGTTTGCTTTTAATATGATTTGTGAGGCATCAAACATTTCAGGCAGAGAAGAATAAAAAAAAAACACCGGTGAGGCCCCGTAGACAGACGTAAATTGAGCGTTTCATGCGCATTACAAAACATTCTAGGTAATCATTTTTCAGTTGGAGTGCAAACACTTGATTTTGCTGATTGTGTTACGTAAAATGTGCATTGTTCGATGGTTTCGAAGATAGAAAAAGACCCGTAAAATGGGAACGCATCTGAAGTTAAAACGTGTACAACACAGTTAACCAGCAACAACAGCAACTTTGCGATAAAGAAGTAGAAAAATACCAAAACAAAAAACATTTAGAAAGAAATTAATAACAATAACTCATTCGAAAATGCTCTCCATAAAGTGCTTTTCAGTTTAAGCATGAGCATTTTGCACTCACACACTCACACACACACACACCCGTGGCATCCCGGTAATCCGTTTAAATTGACTGAAGATTTTCCACCAAAGCTCAACTTTCTCAATTCATAGCAAAAGCGTCAAATGATAGATTCAGGCAGATTTGTCATAATAACACTAGCGTATGTGTTGTTTTTTTTCGTTTGTTTCAAATTCCATGTACAAAATGTGTTTTACTCTTCAATGTGTTGACCTGCACATGGTTGGACGAAAACAAAACCAAAAAAAAAAATCACAGAAATTATTAGCAGCATTGCATTTGTACGGCTTGTCTCATTTGATTCGTATAAAATCACTTTAGATGCTGACTGACCACACCTTCGACTTCATTATATTACATTTGTGCAATGTGCTAGTTCACGCTAGCAAAATCCGAAAAATAATAAAAAAAAACCACCAACAAGGCAGCAGCATTCGTAAATGAAGTAATTTTTTTTTGTTGTGCATTTCAAATGAATTGAAACAGTGAATTGAATGAAGCGAAAGCCGGTTATAGAGGCATCGTTTGGAATGGGAAAAGACGAATCTCATCAATTCAATTGAACACAAAAACAAAACGGCTACGGACGATTCTCTATCTCGCAATTTTCGAGAGAAGCACAGATCGCCGTCATTTCATTAAAGATTCTTCTCGGTCGAACTGTATGTGTGTGTGTGTGTGTGTCATTGTGTATAACTTGTTTCGAATTCGATTGTTTAGGCAATGAACCGTAACCGAACTACCTCAACATTCCGTTTTGGCATGGTGTAATTGCCCAATGTCATGACATGAAATTTTCACAATTTTTATGCAGGTTTTTTGTTGTTGTATTTATTAGTTTTATTATAGCTGTGTCAAAGCATTTGAAACATTAAAAAAATCAAATATCACGAAAACAAAAGCAAAAGCAAAAACACAATTCAACTATTGATGAAGAATTGCGATTTTGTACGCGCAAATATGAAACATTTAATGGGAAATATCGCAAAAGATGGTTGTAATTTGGATGCGACAAAGAATGTGCGAAAAAGAACGGAATTTCAGCTGTTGTCAAATTTACCCAGTCCTTCAGCAGTCCTAAAGCAACAAAATATACATGTGAACGAATCAAGGGAATTGCTATCAATGCTAGCCACATTGGGTTCAACAGCAGGCCACGATGACCAATTATTTTCAATTCACCGAAATTCAATTCATTTTACTTTTGATGTCTAAATGATCATTAAGTAACAAATACGAATTTTCAAAAACAAATTCCATGAAATCACACACAAATATCGATCAAATCAATGGAAATTGAACATAGATTTTCGAGCAAAGCAATAACAAACAACAAAAAAACACACACACACACAAACAATTAGTAACGTTTTAACAGATTTTAATTGCATTGAACGTTATTTTTGAAGTCTTTGCATAAAATATCAAATCAAACAAAAACATATAAATAACTGTGAGTGTGTGTGTGTGTTTGTGTGTAGAAAAATCATTTATGATAAAGTACGAGAAATGGGCTTTGGCGATCCTTCGATACATTGGACCGCAATAAATCGCATTTATTTCTTCTTCTCTGGTAACAATCATATCCACACACACACACACACACACGAACACAAGTCGATAATCGCAATATGAAATCAGTTTTCTGGTTTTGTTGATGAGTTAAATGTTGGCCGGTTCCATAGGTTACGGATGTTGGTTGCCTTTATTCGTTCGTTCATTTCTGTGCTGTTGCTTTTTTTTTCGTGTGTGAGCATTTGATTATTGTTCAAAAAAACCTGTGAATGCTGACCAGTAAATTGCTTTTACGTACAGATTAGCCACTCTTTAGCTATACACATACACTATATATATATTTGCCATAGCCAATGGAGCAAAGTGTACGATGTGAAACATTGCCAGTCATATTTGCTATCGCTCTTTCTCTTTTGCACAAAATTCCATTGTGTGCATGTGAACTATGAGGAATTTCTATTCTTGGCAAAAAGACACACTGCGAAAAAAAAATAACCAACAGAAAATTGTGTGTATGGGAGCATGAGCGCTAAGGTGCCCATCACACACACACACGTTGCTTTTTTTCATTAAAAGATTTTATTTCATTTCGCAGATAAAGTGATGCGCTGGAATTCGAAAGATTCGTTTCATTAGATATACGATAAGAGTTTTTATGGATGATAGATACTGTTTTGGGCCGCAGTAAAAGATCTTCGATCGGTAATACGGTACTTTGCGTGCATGATTCGTGAAAATTGTTCTGTTGTTGTGGCCTGTGCGGTGCTGATGCCGCCACGCTTTCGGTTCGTTTAGTTCTTTAGCACATAGCGCAACAACAACATCAAAAACTCTATTAATTCGTAACTTTGTGGCTTGGTGCGTAAAAAAGCGCACAATCGCATCAACACAATCAATTGTACAACAGCAAACAATAAAAAAAACAGTCACCATCACCTAGGTCATATGCAATTTTCATTGCTTTAGATGTATGCGTGAACATCACCATTTTTTCCATATCATTCAACAAACGATACTTTATTAAAATGTGATATCCAGACAACATAACTTCACAATTGAACCTGTTCAATGCAAATGAAAGAGACAAATGCCCAAAATTTATTCGTTTCTCTATTCACTGTTTAAAATGAAGCCACTAGATAACCTTTTTTCTGTAAGATTGAAATGAATAGGGAAGAAGCATAGAGCACTCGGACTCCGTTCGCTTCCGATGTGATCGATGCATGTGATAAACACAATCATCTTTCACATGAACTCTAAACATTGTAAATGACCATTGTTTTATCGCTGGAAATCAATTTAAATTAATTATTGTAAATTACAATATGCATTTTTGCAATTTTTTCAATCGAATCACACAAATCGTAGCTCGGCCAACCCAATACCGTGATATGACTAGAAATTAAAAAAAAAAACACGATGTAAACAAGTTTCAATGCGCAATTTCACACCAATTTAGTCGCATTGAAATGCATTGGAAATGTTATTTAAATATACAATTTTGTCGAAATCGGTAAATATAAATTCTACGCATTGATTCGCTATAATCTCCAATATAAATCGATATTAATTGGAAAAATTATTCCACTTGTTACGTGCGAGAGATGAACATAAGAGTGCATATCGCATGAGTACATTTGCATTTGGTATGTGCTGCACGAAGCGGTTCGCACACACAAACACACATTTGAGTTGACAATAATCATCATCGATTGGTTTTCGTTGTTACTTTAACTCGTTTCCATTACAATCGAGCAATAAGGCACACCGCACACAAATGAACCGTGTGCCAATCCCCAGTGTGTGTATGTGTGTGTGTGTGTTATCATGTTAGCCCGTTGAAAAGTTGAGGGTTCATAGAAATTAAAACGTATAATTTTAATGAAGTCGAGTTAGATGAACAACAACAATAATAAAAACGACGACGACGACGACAACGAACTGCACTATAAGCAATACCATGAAACCGGATCGTATTGCATTCGTTATGTTTCTTGACTCAATGGCTTTTCCTCTGTTGGTGCAGTTCAACAGATGCTCATATAGATAAATTTGTAATGATAAACGAAATAAACCACAGCACACACTCACTCACAGAAAGAGAGATAGAGAGCGCGCGCGAGAGAGAGAAAGATAAAGTAAAATGCACAAGCACAGCAAATGAGTGAACATAGAAAAAATACACACCGAAAAAAGAAAGAAAGGAAAAACAACACACATCCAAATCACAGCAAACATGGACAGTATGAATGTGCGCGATGGATAGAGTGCGAGAGAGAAAGAGCGAATGAACAAAAAAAAAACACCGAAGAAGATCTCTTTGAAAAATCGTTAGGCTCTTACCTTACGGTCACAAGATAAACGATGCGATCTCTTAACTTCGCTATGCGTTTAATGTTCCTTTTCACGTTTTTCTGGTATTAATTTTATTGTGAGTTTTAATTTTTAACGCTTAAAGCTATTATCTTAAGCAATTTAATGAATAAAAAACAAAGCAACAACAACAACAACAACAGCCATTTCAAAGAGAGAGAGAGAGAGGGAGAGAAAGAGAAACACAGAAGAAGATGCATTGAACGACTGAACCTACAACGGATGAAAAAGAAAGACAGAAACAAAAAAAAACATTGAAAAGAAAATGAATTAAAGCGCACTGTGTGCAAGCAGCACACGGCCTGACGTTATTATCCGGGCTAACGAACGAAAAATTCAACGAGAAATCGAAATATATGTGTAGTTTTGTTTTGTTATTTTTTGTTGTTGTTAAAATGCGCGATAACATTTCGATTCACTTGAAATGATAACTGTGCGCAAACGCTATACATGTATTCACTTTGTATTGAAAGAAGATGTTTTGGTCTCGTACATTGTCCCATTGTTTAAACAAAAAATGGTGTGGTGTGGTTACAATTAAATTCCAATAAAGAAAAAAAAACATCGTGTGCACTGTTCATTCGATCACCTGAACTGTAAACACAATGCTTAGAAATAGTAAAAAATGACATTTCACCGTTCGTCAATGCAAATTGGGTCTTTTTCCCCCTTCCTTGAAATGAGTCGATTTTTGTTGTTGTTGCTTTTGCGGAAAATTTAAATTGAGCATCATTGAATTAATTGAAATTGCGCGAATATTTTGAACATTAGCGCCATAAGATGGTGATTATTTCGGTTTCAATTTGATGCAAAAGCAGATGATGATGTTCAACAGTGGATAAAAAAAGAGGCGCGAAACGATTTGGCAATGAAAGAAAACGCCACAACTAACAGTACCTACGAAGCGTATCGTTTTTGACATTGCGTCATTTTCTATTTGCGTAATGCGATGAACTAAGCACATCACCACTTTTTTTTGGTAAGTTTGAGCTCTGAATATTTTCTTCATCTTGGTGCTTTCATTTTCAATGGTTTGCTACCGCCGTCGCCGCCGCCGTCGTCGTCGAATTTCGATTGTAGCTTGAACATTTGACTTGATTTCGTCAAACCACTTCATTGACCTCCAGACGTGTATCGAACACTTGACTTTTATGTAGGATTCATTTTAATGAAACTATTTTAGCTAGTCGTACTACATAATCAAAATGATCTAATAAAAAACAAGCAATGGTTTGTTTTTTTTTCTGCGCGCGCGCAAATACATCAAATACAGAAAAATACAGAGACTCATCTCACAGCACTTGAGTAGCTATTAATCGCAATATGATTAACTAATTATTTACTACAAAATGTAGATTTGTGAAACGGAAACGAAACGAAATGAAATCGAATTTAGCTATGCGTCATGATGATTCTGCTGTCCGATCGACAGCTTCTGTTAGTATATGTGTTGGTGCGAGAGAGAAAAGATTTGATCTGTCTCGGTCAAGTGAAGAAAAAACAAACCAGATCGCCGTATTTCGTATATTCGATCGAAGTCAATTTGATCTTGTCAATATTCGGTCGTTTTGTTGTTGTTGTGGTTGTTCATTCGTTTTTCACCTCACTGTTTGTTTCGTCAAGTCCTTTGCTCGCTTTAATTTCAATCTGCCATCAAACTTTGACCATAATCTCGCATTGTCATCGTATTCAATAACAGTCAAGGTTAATATGAATTTCTAGATGCTATGAAATAGAGGCCAAATGTAAGTTTATGATGCGCGCAGACGTACGCCACACAGTTCAAGCGAAATAAGACAAAAAAAAATCTCGTGCACATACACACACACACACACACACACACACACACACGCATACAGATGAATTAAGAAATAAGACAGAGGAAAAAAAATTATATTGCGACAAAAAAAATCGAGTCTCAAGTGTATCACTACAATTTTTGTGATAAATACAAAAAAAAAATCTGTAATAAAACGTAATAAGAGAGAGAAACGAACACATCATTTAAAATCGTTTGTAAATTCAGAGATGAAATGATTTTACGCCGGATACACAGAAAAACGAGCAGCAACTACAATATCGCGTCAATCAAATGTGGCTTCATATGGAGACTGAGATGGTTTTGTTGCTTTTTATGCCCAACAATATTTAATTTAATCAAGATATCACTCGAACCAACGAAATATAAATATATATAAATAAAAAAAAACGCTAAAATTACATGCAAATTACAGCAATAATCCTTCAGATTGGCCACTTATCAATGTTCTTCATCGGTCGACATGCCAATTTAATTGCAACAAAATTGCACCATTTTGTTTTAAATGTAAAATCCATTTGGGGTTGAAAACTGGATTGAGAAGAGGTCAATGCAACAAGGGCAGAAACACATTAACTTCCTTTATTACAAATCATCTTTCAGACTAAACAAAAAATGTATCATGACAAAAGAATGTGGATCATCGAGAAAATGACACACACACACACACACACAAATGATCTGATATACTGATCAAAGCAAATTTTTAAGTGGTGACCACACAGAATTTAACAAATGAATCAAATTGAAGGAGAAAAGAACACCTGGGTCAATTAATGATCGAATTTACGAAAGAATGTGCATTTTGGATGAATCCAGAGCTTAAAATCCCTTGCCACACATTTTCGGTTAGATGGCTCAAAACGAACGAAATTATCATAAATAATAAACAAAAATTGACACATTCTGAAGCATTCTAACAATGCAGAACGACACGAACAGAAGGATTTGCCCGGGACAACACACACAAGAAGTCGTATTCTTACGAATTGGATTGCAAAAGAATAGCAACAACAAACAAAAAAAATCCGTCCGAAAGAATGTTGAAAGACGCGCGATTCTGTGACCGACCGAAGGCGCATGACAATGCAAATGCACGATTTGAGTTTGGCATTAGCATTTGGTTCACTCCAAAAAAAAAAAAAACCAAAAACAAAACATAGAACGAAAAAAAATCTCATTAATTTTGATTTATCTGAGACAAACTGTGAACAATCATGACTGGTCAATTCACCATTTTCAACGTTGCTTTATATTACTATCGGTTAAAACAAGGACAAGAGCTAGTGTCTCATTGCGACACACACACACAGACACACATACAAAAAAAAAGTAAATCACAACCAAAAGCCATTACAATGAATATCTAAATATATATTTTGCAGTGCAATTAAAGTCAAGTTAAAAGTGACTGTAAATGTGTGATGATTTCCGCCGTATCATTTTCAAATCTCTCAATAAATATGTTCTTCAAATTTGCAGCACATCATATTTTCCGTTTGAGTTGAGCACATTGTGCTACGTTTTTATTACTATCGGTTTATTATTATTATTATTTTTTTCTTTTTTCAATTTCATTACCGATTGTGTACAATATCAATCATATTGCCGATAAAAATGCTGATTCAGTGCGGCTAGCGTACAATGTCCATGAGCTATTTGAAAAACAGTAAATCAATCGAACGAAACCAATTTTTTTTTTTTTAAATTTTTATGTCCGAGCCAAAGTTGTTTTAAATACTGACAGCGAGAACGACGACACAAAATCGGCCCCGGCCATGTAATTGTGTGTGATTGGTACGGTAATTTGCGCATTGATAACAAAACGGCTTAGCTTGACTTAGCTTGGATTAGTTTGTTGGCTTTGGTCAAATGCGCTTTATATATTTCCTGTCTCTTTGTGCGATTTCAACTGGGTTTTTTCCCCTTTCAACCTTAGCTCTTTGGTATATTTGGATGTGTGTGTGTGTGTGTGTGTGTGAGTCAATATGAATTTCAGCCGCATATAATATGTTATGGTCGTGGCCCTTGTGCTCCATAAATAAAGCGCTATTTCCTTGAACGAGATACCAACAGATGCCATAAATTCAGACTTGATGAATAATGATGCGTGAATCTTGAAAATTTATTATATAGTTTTTTTTTATTCATAATTTAAGAAGAAGAAGCAATACACACAAAAAAAAGGAAAAATTGTTTGTTTCATTCCAACAAAATAAAAACAATATATGAACACTCTCGATGAATTTTATGTACATCGCCACTTTGACACGGCATAAATTTTCATATTTATTGCATATTTATGGAAATTATATGAAATGGTAACTCTCAAATGCTATTTACTACGGAACAAAAAAAATAATAAGCAACAACAACAACAAAAAACCCCGACGTAACAAATCGAAGTGATCGAACAGTCAAAATGTATATCGAGCACAACAATTGTGCGACAGACAAGGAAATACAAGCTACAAATTATGAGCATCGTAGTAGACATTGGTTACAAATTTGCGCGCGTGAAAAAACCGAACACTGACCGTTACACATTGCCCTACAGACACTTTTGAGATTCCTGTTGATGAATCCATTTCAAGATAGAGGAAAAACACGTGAAGAGGAAACAAAGAGTGAGAGAAATACCTGCCAAAATATTTTACCTGTCATGTGACATATATTTGTTTTTGTTTATTGTTGTTGTTGTTGCTTCGTCTGTTGGGACGACGTGTCAAATGAAGAGATTCAATTTCGATTCAGCGGACTTTGTTTGCTCGGGAGTTGCTTTAGGTATTGTTTTTCTTTTTTTCGTTCACAAAGCGCAAAAACACACCAAAAAAATTCCCAATTGAAATACCATTGATGGTCCCATCGCCTTTGTTCTGTGCTGTTTCTTTTCTTCTCTTATCTTCGTTTTGTTTTGCCCATTTTTTGTTTTATGATATTTTTGTTTTTGTTTCTGCTCAACGAAAGAATTATTTTTTGTTTCTCGTGATATATATTTATTGCTGATGCCTCAACAAGAGGCATCCACACACCTGATCGATATATTCCTTATTGGCCCAATTTATTCGAACGAAATATCTTTTTTATGGTGTGTGTGTGTGTTTGTGTGTTTTATTTTTCGTATTTGCAATCACATTGACGAAGCAACACAAACAAAAAGACGAGAATATTATTGGTGTTTATCGTTTATCGTTTTTTGTTGTGATCAGTTTGATTCATTTATTTTCTTGGAATGGTCACTTTCGAAGTGACACAAACGATACATTCCTCTAACACTCGTCATATTTTATGTTTTGCAAATTGCCAAAACCATTTGACTTAAATGATACTGAGACAGAGGGAAGAACAAAGATACAGCTTAAAAAAAACGACTCAACGAGACAATAAAAAAATACGTAAAATCGTCTAAAAATAGTTAAAACACTTGTAATTGAACGAAACACCGAATGAGTGAGCAAAATAGTGCCAAACTATCGACAGCCCATGTTCATTAACGTTGGAACATTTGAATTTGAATGGCATTAATGTGTTTGCGTCCTTGAACTTAATCGGCATGAAATTTATTCACGTTTTTTTTTCTTCTTCTTCTTGCTGCTTCGTTTGATTCATAAAATATTTTGTTGTTGTGGCACATCAACAAATTAACTGCGTCTCTAACTGTGCTATTCTTGAACACAGACACACAAAAAAAAAACGATTTACGACTTACATGCCAATTTGATATATTCATATTTTATTGTTATGAAATTAGATCATCTGTAAATGTAAATCTTGATCAACATGAACAAACTAGTTTTAAATTTGAAAAATTGAAAAAAAAAAATTAACTAACACACAAATGTTGACGCAAAAACACTAAAAATAGCTGTTTCTTTTCATTTTTTTTACAGAAACAAAAAAAAAAAAAACAAAATGAATCCATTGTGTAAAGTGTGCGGTGATCCAGCGGCCGGGTATCATTTTGGAGCATTTACATGTGAAGGATGTAAGGTAAGGTGTCTCATAAAATGTGCTCTTTTTGCTCTTCATTTTTTTTTAATGGCTTGTATCCGGCAAAATGTATATTAATTGGATAAAAGCGTAGACATGCACTTTTTTCGGGCATGTTATATTGTGGCACCAAAAAGTGAACGATGATGATAAAAGCAATTAAACAAAATTGAGGAGGTTGATGCATCGAAAGCGCCTTATTTCAACTGCAATGAAAAACAAAAGCAACAACCACGAAATAAAAAACAAAAAAACAACAACAAAGAAGGTTCGTCGTCCACGATAATTCATCGTTTCGTACGGATGGCAGTCTTTTGTTTTATACACCATTCACTTCCTAAGTGCTCTGACGATATGTGCAGAGCCGCCGTTGTTTTGGGCCGTCCGATCAATTCCCATGAGTCATGCGCACATCTCAAACTCTTTTAATAGCTAGCACGTCTAAGTGCGTATGTGACGGTTTCACTGTGTGTTACATTATTTTATGTGTGTTTCTCTGTGCTGCTTCGTCTTACCTTATATTTGTTGGTGGTGTTGTTGTTGTGGTTGTTCTTTTTTTTCAGTTTTTCTGGTTGTTTGTCAGTTAAAAGTCACGACGATGTGCACTGCTTTCTCACTGTTTTATAGTGCCCACGCAATCGACACAAACAACAACAACAACAACATCAACCGAGTACAGCACACTAAGAGTGCGCGGTGTGCGCAACTAGAGCGAGAAGGGTAAACAAACGAACCGAATCAAACCATATTTCAAACGGCGTTGCGCTGTTGTCTGTATGGGTTTCGTGTGTTTCTCTTACAGTTGAGTCTTCAGTGACTGGCTTGGTTGTTCTTGTTTTGTTTTTTTTTTGCTTCTCTCCATCCACATCAACGCTAAACGTATTTGGCTTGTAATTTAGCTCAACGAGATCACAATCAAAACGATGTACAAATAAAAGTGATCTTGAAATTGAATTTTTGTTTGTGCCCTACTCGTTTTCGTTACGATGTTGTTGTTGTTGTTGTTGTTTTGTTTTTCGTTTTTCTTCTGGGCGCATGACCGCAACTGTGCATCGTTTTTCTTTTTTCGTGTTGCTGTTTGTTTCGTATTCAGTTCGTTATGGTTTTTTTTCAAAGTTTTTTTTTTTTGTTCATCTTTAGTTTGACATTTGGAGCAGGCGTGCAGAAAAAAAAAACTCGCTCAGAATATCAAGAACTTTCATTTCATTTTCATTCATATTGAAGTTTTGTGGCTAGATCTTTGAGATTTTTCGTCTCTCTTTTTCCCTGCGCCATCATTTGGATTTTAAATCAAATGTGGGTTTTTTTTGCCCAATTTTCAACGTCTCATGAAATTGGCTGGATTCGTGTGTGCGAGTGTGGTTTGTTGTTTGTGTCTCTCGTGCACTTTATTTCATTATTTCGAAGTGCAATATCATTTATGTGTGTCGTAATGTGTTGAGCGCAAGTACACACACTCGAAAATAGCCGTTTTGGTATAACTGAACTGATGAGAGCGAAAAGAAGAAGAAGAAGACACAACATAATGAAGAGAGCCATACAACAACAACAACAAAATCAACTGGCAGACAGCGACGGCACAGATCGCTATGGATTGGTACTGTATATCAACTCAAATTAAATTGAGTAATAATGAAACGACAAAAATACACAGAGCTGCACAGTTGTTTTGTTGTTGTTGCTCAGTTGATGTGGCTGTGTGTGTGAGTGAGTTTATTGCGTTGCGATTCAACGCTTCACTTGGCTGCCTTCGAAATTTGCTTCATTTTTCGTTCACTGAATTAGTGCGCATCATTTTTTTTTTTTTTTTTTTGGTTCGAATTGAGTGTTATGCATTGTAATTGAAATCGGCATTGTTCGTTTCGTTTGCTATGCATTTACATGATGCACAGTTCATTTTTCGCGCCCATTCTATACCATGGATGTTCATGTCGGAAATCGATTCTGTTTTGCCAGTCGGATGTTTCTTTGGTGCGCTTTTTTATTCAGTCTCCTCTTTGGCTTGGTTATGTATTTATACTCAATGCATTTCCTCATGAACAATTTTACAGTTTTTTTTTTTTTTATTTTTTAACTTAAAACGGATGCATTGCCATGACTTTAACTTGCAACATGCTATTTCTTTCGTATCGTTTTTCAAAAATCATTAATAACGTTCTTTTTTATTTCGTTTTTTTTTTCTCATTACAGTCATTTTTTGGCCGAGCCTGTAACAAATCCCAAACGATACCCGAATGCAAAAAGAATAATAAATGTGTGATTAATAAGAATACACGGACCACATGTAAAGCATGCCGTTTAACAAAGTGTATACAAGTTGGTATGTCAAAAGGTGGTTCGAAATTTGGCCGTCGTTCGAATTGGTTTAAAATTAATTTTTTGCTGGAAGAAAAGCAAAAAGCCACCATGAAAATGAATAAAATTAGTGAACAAATGAAATCGATGGGTGACACCAGTCTATTTTCGCCGGCCACAACAATGTTTGCCAAATTCCCCGCAGAAAATCAACCATCACCATCGTCAACATCATCATCAAATAGCTTAGATTTAACCACATCATTGTCACAGTACACAAAATTAGCTGGAACACCCGATTTATCGATGCAAACGAATCCATTTTATTCGGCTGCGATGCCATATCCATTGCATCCAGCTCTATTTCAAACCGCCATCGAAGGATTGTCCGCATTTTATTTCAATCAAAATATGCTACAGCAACAAAGAAGCAACGAATCAATGTCAAGCAATGATGATACCGATTCCGATGATGCATCGAACGGTGCACAACGGCATCCAGCCAACGGTACAACCAATTTACGAATTGTTTCATCACCAACACCATCGTCATCATCGTCGGCGACCAGCGCGTCGCTTTCATCTAGTTCGATTGCTGTGCCGTCTAGCGATAATCAAGATTATCCAATTGATTTGAGCATTAAATCCTCACCTCGCCAAGTCGATTTCTCGATATCAAGCCTTTTGAAAATTCCCACAGCATAGGTTATTAATAGCAAAATGAAAAAAAAAGAAAAACAAAATTAATGATAATTCACCTACACGATTTATACAGATTTTTTTTTTTTTTTGTTGATGTTTTTACTTAATTTTTTTTTTGCTTAGGCATTTTCACATAATATTGTTGAATTTTGACGGCTAGGTTTCGGAGTTGAGGGATTGACACTTTTTTTTTCGATTTAGATTCATATCAATACATATTCGGCCATTGTCGAAACAAAAAAAAAACACATCGATTTAATTGCTATCGCGTGTTTAATACTTTCTATTAATTTTACTTTCTATGCATGGGATTCGAAGCAGAGTATTTTCTATGTTCATTTTAAATTTAAGCTCTACTTTGCATCTCACCCATAGTTATATCAATCTCATCATTTTGTTTTTTGTTTGATTTTAAGAGGAAACAAAATTACCGCGGAAAAAAGTGTCTAAATATATCAACCCGAATTTGTAGTTATTCGTTAGGCACCTCAGACCATTCACAAATGATGTGCATTTATAGAACAAACACAAAAAAATATAAACTATTATTGCAAATTGAGAAAATAAATTAGAATTATATTTAATAGGCGCAATTATATATTAAAATTATATATGTTGAAATAAAATTGCATTTAATGAATTCATAAATCAATGGATTTGTATTTTTTGTGTGTGTATGTGTTGTCTTCTTCGGAAGCCTTTTTCACAGCCTTTTTCACTGCCTTTTTTCAGATTCAGAACATGTTTTTCTTTTCCGTACAATCTAAAAAATAATCTCGAGATCTGATGACACTGGATATTGGCCTCGATTATGGTAAGCGATATTGTGATGCAACTTCAAATGTGTCAACATTCATTCGACAGACTTGAGAACCACAATTGGGTCCAGTTTCTTAAAACAATCGAAATCATTCACGAACCATCATCACATTGAACATAAATCGTGAATTTTTTTTTTTGTGTTACTGATTTTTATCGATCGAGTCCATCGAACCGAACTCACTCAATTGGAATGTTTCGCAACCAGAAAATAACTTAATTAATTTGTGTGTACATTTGTTGGCGAAGCACCACTGTTGGCTTTTGTGTGTGTGTGTGTGTTTTTTTTTCCCCGCTTGTTTCTTCAAAATGTTTAAAGATTTATAGTTCGAAAGTCTTGGGCTTAAAGTTGGTATGGCTCTGTTTAGTAAACAGTCTTTAGCCATTTGGTTCTGTTTGTTGAGAACGAAAACCGAAAAGAAAAAAAATGACCTACGAATAAAAGGTATTTTTGGTTTTGAGTTTAAGTTGGAATCTCACCAGTACTGTGTTGTCCACAATCATTGGACTCCAATGCAATCCATTGGGCTATAGGGGCCATTGAGGCGCATATATGAAGCGCAAAGAAACATTTCAGCACATATTTGTTTGTACATTCCACATTAACAAGTCTATTGAAAATCGACCTTTTAGCAAGCTTGCATTCAAAATATTCTTTATTTTTATTTAAGTATTTTCTTTCCTTGCTCTCTCTCTCTCTTTCTCTTTCTCGCGCCCATGAAAAATAGTTTGAACTTGTTGTTCAAGGTTTCTAATTCACTATAAAAATATTTTATTGCTTGTTTTTTCCGTTCATTTGTTGTTGTTTTTTTGTTCCTTTGATGTCAATTGAAAATGGAAACTTTAGCTCTTATCTGCATCTTATGCAGTCGCGATGTGAAAGAGAGTCATTGTGAAATGCAGTCATGAATGCACCATTTATTGGCTGTAAAATATGAATCATAAATTGTGTGCAAGCTTTCAGCACAAGTAAATCATTGTAAATATTGTGCTTTGTATAAATGTTTGTTTCATTCTTTTCACGTTTACATTTTATTTGTAGAAAGCGAGCAATTAGAAAATTGATGTGATATTTGGTGAGTTTTTGTGTGTGTGTGTGTTGAAGCCGCAATTTCATTCATTTTTTTTCACACTTGTGCGTGAATTGATTAAAGACCAATAAAAGCAATTTTCAAATTGAATTGACATGATAAATATTTGCGTTGGCAACAAAACACTTTGGAATAAAAAGTTTGCGAGCGGCAGGCGACGGCTATTGTCGATTCCACGATGTGTTGTGCAATATATAAGATCAAAGTAGCGATGGGAGAGGGGGCGCAAGAGTGAGATAGACCAATAACATCGCACATATGTATTGAGAGTCAAATGGTATGCAAGAATTGAACGATCAGCATCATTAGCGATCAGAATGCGCGAAAAAATTTATTTATTTACTTTCGTTCGACCTTTTATCGTGTCGCTGGTTGTCGTTGTTGTTGTCGATTGTTTTCATCCGTCGAAGTTCGATGTTTGGAATGCATGTGTACCGTAAAAATATTCGTTTGTGTGAGATAATTTAATTTATTAATTATCTGATGAAATTATCCACAAAATGGCCATTGAACGGTGAAGCCGTTCTTGCTTTTTCCACCGCAAAACACACATTCACTCCAAACACGGACAGGATCGATTTTCTGTTTCTCCAGTGTTTGCGCGGCGCAATCAAATAGCAAATGGAAATCGGTTGACTCTTTTATACTGTCTATTCACTCAGACTATTTTAAAGACATTTTTTCAACATTTTGTGTGTGTTTTTTTTCTTCTTCTTCTGTCTTCTTCTACGGAATTGTAGCATGCTCGCGTAAAAGTATGCAAAGAGTAGAAGTGCAAGTGCACTGCATCCAATTCGGTTGTGTTTTCTTTTTTATTTTCTATTACATTGTGAATTCACAATGCTATGAACAAATATTTTGCACAGAAGCTCAGATAACATTCCTGGCGCTGAAACATTCAATGTATTAAATAAAATGAAAATTCACTAGACATTTTCCCATTGCATTTCAATGGTTGGATTTTTTTTTGTACTTTTTTGCTCGTCCTCTCCACGTTCTTCTTTTTCTTGAGTATCCAAAGTGTTTTTGTCGTTTGTGAAAATAAAATTGTATGACCAAAAATAAAAACAGAAAAAAAACAGACCGTATGACATTTTGATGCCAGGTAAAAATTGACGACAAAAAAAAACCACACTCTTTATAGGCCATAAGAAAGATATAAATTGTACACAAATTGTAGTTCTTTTTGCTTATGTTTTTTTTTTCAGTGATCACTGGAATTCGTGGAAAAGTCATATTATCTCGCTCTGTGTGTGTTTGTGTGCTTTGTGCACTCTGCAATTTATATTCGATAATGATTTGGTTTGGTGTCCGCATCCTGCGATTCTGAGTGAAATGAAAACGTCACATAATTAGACCGTTTAAATAAAACAGAATGGTTGATGAAGATCGAATCAGCACTTTAAATTATATCCGTATGGTTGAAGAAATGTCGTTGGCAAGCCTTTAAATTCAAATTTATGATGGCTATATCATTCGGAAATATACATTCAGTGAAATAGGATTCGCTCTACCTGATCTCTTTTTCATTCCATACGTACACAAATTCGTGTCAATTTGGCTCATTTTGTGTTTGTTGTCTTCGCATATTTTTTTGTTTTTTGCTTAATTTTCGTCGCTCATTTCGAAAATTGTGTTATCAAAACAGGTTGATTATTGACCATTTCTGTGCAAAATAATTGATGCCAATGACGATCATTGTGGACGTAATTTATTTTTATCATTTCATTTGAAATGCTTTCAATAAAAAAAAACAATCCACCGAGAATATCAATTCCCACGCATTTATTTTGCACAACGTTGGAATTTTCGAACGAAAATTAAGAATCATTTTTCGTGCTGATTTTATGCTCGCGAATGTCACTGTGGATAATTTAGATTAAAATAAGATAGAAAAATAAAATTTGCAGACAAAGAATAAAATCACTGAATGTGATGTCTGAATGAGATTGATTTTGTTTTTTTTTTTTTGAGATCGACACAACACTCTCACATAGTCTCCCTGGCCATGGTAGAATATTAAAGTAGTTGACACGAAAAAAAAAGAAGAAGCGGCAATCCAAGAGCATCTAAATGTGTTATAATGTGCGACCAATTAATTATCATTCAAACTACAGACTTAACAAAACGTTGCAATCGATTAGGTTCATTGTTTTCGGTTTCATTCCGTTGTATTTTTCACAGGTCAATAAATATCGGAATCGATCGATGTGTTGAAAAGGCTGTCAAAAGGTGACATTTTCGATTTGCATAATATCGATATATCGTTGAAGAAACAAAGAGACCATTCTTTTTGCCAATCCATTCATGATTTGTTTTTCGTTGTGTTTTGTTTTTTTTTTTGCGCCGCTCTCGTTCAATGGATCGATTGAGAGAGTGAGAGAGTAAGAGAGAGAGAGAGAGAGAGAGAGAGAGAGAGAGTGAGAGAAAAAACACAAAGGTGCCAAAGTGAAGAGCGAAAGGGTTTTGAAAGGAACGAGTGTGTGACATCTTTAAAGAATCGATGCGCAGCAGATAGATATGGATTACGGCCAAACGAAACCGAAGATTTATTGGTGATTTCATTTGCCGTTCGAAATTGTTGAAGCAACCGTGCTTCGGTTCTGTGTGCGATTCAACTGGGCTGTGTAAATCGTTCACATAGACGCTTAGTGATTCGCTATTATTTCGAAAAAGGATTGATGTTTCGCCTATCAGCCGCTACGGGTTTCGATTTTTGCATAACTCGTCGTTCGTCGCCATTCATTTCGCACACGGGGCCTCATTTACACGTTGTCTCTCTACCATCAAATGTTCCGAAATGGCAAAACATACAAAAAAAAAATCTGTGACCATAATTCGTTATTCTGGATTCTACTCTTGACTTGATCTATTTCCATTGTTAACAATAGCCACCGCTTTGTTTTATTTTGTTTGGTTTCGCTCAGATTGTTTTGTTTCGTTTTTTTTTCTACACACAAATTCACATCGATTAACATTTTGACTTAACATTTAGGTGTTAGTCTCAATGTCACAGGTGTTAAAATGTGTATCGTGAAAAACGAAACGTGCTCGCGCGCGCATTTATGAAATCAACAGTATAAAAACAACAAAACGAAAATCGAATATAAATATACAAAATACGCCCAAATTGATCACGTCAGACGCGCGGTGTAACATTGACGCCTATTGTTCTCGGCGCAGAACGATGAACAAGAAAAATGGGATTGCTAAAGAATTTGAACTTGATAATCAGCTCTTGATTTTAGCACGACTTCTTTGCGGGTTTTTTCTTTGTGGTGGCTTTTAACGAATTTCACTCAAATTAAATAAATCGACCGTGAAACATCTAATGAATTTTTGATACTTTGCTAATCAAATTACCAAACATTGCCAAAATGATAGCTGGTCAGTTTTCGCTGAATCATCTATCTACTGAGCATGCGGCACGCGTTCAAACGAACTCTGTGTATGCGGCGCGCGCACCCAAACGAAGTGTGTGGACGCGTCACATTCTCGAACGAAGTGTGTGTGAACGTGACGCATGCGCTCGCTTGCGGCGCCTGCGTCATCCGGCACTTCATACACTTCGTTCGAGAATGTGACGCGTCCACACACTTCGTTTGGGTGCGCGCGCCGCATACACAGAGTTCGTTTGAACGCGTGTCGCATACTCATCACCTAGCTCAGCTAGCAAACGATATTCAGCTATCGTTTTGGCAATGTTTGCAAATTACACACCCTAACATGAAGACATATAAGATATTTGGCATCATGTGCTGGTTTTGAACAATTCAATTAAATGTTTACATTTTCAACGTGTGTTCACTTGAAAACGAACCAAATATTCATATCTTCTGACGCAGGGGTACCATAGCCTCCCCGCTGGAATAAATTGTTGGCACCCATGGCAATTTTCGATGGATTTCTGGAAGATCCGAGACTAGTAACCTAGTGTAAAAAGTGTTTGTTTACTAAACACTAGATAGAATGGATTTTTCAGAATAATCCTGGATATCCTGGTGATTCTTGGCGTCCTCCTTAAATTTTCATCGTCAAAAGGTTAGAAATCATTTCACTAGACTAACCAATATTTCAATGTGTGATGTTGTTCCTCAGCCAGGGCGCCATTAAGCACGATTAGTAAGTTGGTCTTCAATCTCTCAATCATATCGATACATAAAATGTGGTATTTTTTTAAGCAGCGAATTTAACACCAAGTATTCAATTCTCCGTTCAATTCCATGGAATTTCCAAAAAATACCACGAATTGCACGGAATTTGATTGAACACCGAGTTTAGTATTTCTAACATTTGATGATATGGTATCAGATTCATACTATAGAATCCAATCAATTACATATCAATTCAACGAATTTTCCCCCAGTCCGAATCCGTTCATTCAACGTTGATTTTAATAAAACTGTTTAAATTGCATGGTGTAAATGCAAAAGTGTGGTGTGCATATCAAATGAAGACGTTAAGGCATTGGCTATTGACCACTTTTGATTAATCATAATGAAAAAACCGTTTCAAGTGCATTTGCATTTGATATTGGCATCATCCGCAGCTGCAGCAGCAGCATCAGCATCTCATGTCCAATATTCGATAACAGCCATAACATGCCCCAACAAATAAAATTGTACGCATCGCATTTTTAATCCGAATTATTTAATATGCGCATTACAGATACTAATCATACATGCCATTTGCATCGCCACGTGGTAACATAATAATTATCGAATGATGATACTTTTAATAACTAACACTCAGAAGCAGCAAACGAGATGCACACAAGATTCAACAATTAATATCGACCGCATCAAACTACCGTCCGCAATTAGCTAATGAAGCGCATGTGTTTCTGCACACCTTTAATTGCTGCCATTTATGAGGTGGATATTATTATGCGTAAAGTGAACATTTCCAGTCCACTATCACGCCGTTCATACAGCTTTTAATCACTTCCACAATGCTCACTTTGATGGTTTTTTGCTAATGACAAACAAAAAAGTATTTCAAATGAATTTACTGAGAAGATAGATAATAGTGCTTTTTTAAAAAACTAACTCTAGATTTCGAATAATCATCGATAAAATTTAAAAAGAACAAATATATGACGGGCTTGGCGGAATAATGTAACACCGTAATTATTCCGCCAGACCCGTCATATGTATGGAATCCTTTTTTGCCCACTTCAACTGAGTGAGAAGAAAAAAAAACGACGAAATTTTTTTTATTTTCATCGAAAATTGTCTTCGAATATACTGGACCGTATTTGCGTTCAACATTATTAATGTGCTACAATAAAGCCAAATGATTAAAACACAACAGAAACAACAACCAAGCAAAAACCAAAATCATTTTTCGTCATTGTATAAAAGGAGCAGTTTAAAAGATTTATGAGTGGTTTGGTTTGCATCAATTTACTTGGTTGGTGCTTAGAACACTGGGAAAAAAATATCTCTCACCAATTGAGACAGACAGAGAGAGAAAAACATATGCAAAATTATTCAACATTTGACATACTAGATTTTTCACTCAAACCAAAGTAGAGAAAAAAAAAACAGATCTAAATGCATAGAGTTAAAGACTCAATTATCAGCTTTTCAAGACAATCATAAATGAGTATCTGTCGAGTTGAGTCATGAAAAACCCTATTAAAACCGGCCAATATGCGCGCGTTGATAACGTTGTGATGTGATAATCCAAAAGGTTAGTCAAATGCATGTTTTAAATGAGCACGAGAAATAAAAACAGAAATAAAGAATAAAACAAAAAAAAATTGGAATGATAAATATTCGATTAATTCATTCGAGCGAAGACAGAAATAAGAAGAAGAAGAAGAAGAAGAAGAAGAAGAAAAAAAAACACTCAGTATAAATAATTTAGCTTGCGCTGGAGCAACACTGAAAATGGAGTTGTTGTTTTGACTCACATATGTTGGGCCAATAAATGATGTAAACTGATTCATTGACTTGCAACTTGGTTCATGTTGTCGTTTGTTGAATCGTGTGGTGATTTGTCATTAAACCACTTGCCTCCTCGGATCTTGCGCTTCAAATACACACATATTTTTTCGAGTTCATCGCTTGGTTTTCGTTTTTATTATTTGTGATGTGTGTGTTTTTTCTCTCTTTTGGTTGATTATTATAAAAGAAGTTTAGATTCATTGGGGAGCATCATTTCAGAGTGGCCAACCTTGAATACCAGAAATATGACTCGATTATTACGGGCTGTCAAAGCGTTATGATGTCGATTTTCGTATCCATTTGGCCAAATGTCGATTCTATATTGTGTTCATATTTAAGGATTATTTAAATGTTATCTAACATTAGGCTAGATGAAAATGTGCTTTTAATAGCAATCCCTATTTTGTCTACGTTTTTGGGTTATTGATCACAAAAACTCGACGATCTAGTTGGCTACCGGAATTTGGCCGATACAATACATAGCCTTGATACATAGTTGGTTCATTTGTAAAGCAACATAAACGTTTATTCGCTTTGATAAGATTAGAATTTTCCAAATCGAAAGTAATAACTCACCGAAAATGTATTGCTTTGAAACAGAAACAAATGGTTTACTTTCTGAAAACGCAAAATCTTCATGTCGATGCCATGTTAAGCTACCTTCAGCAGTCTTACAGATATGCACAACATCCCAAATTGCTTGCTGAATCCAGAAATTTTAGTTCAGCTCTTCATTGGCAATGCCAATTTTGCATGAACCAAAAAATTGCTGTAGAATTTCCTCCAGTTCGAATATTAGGACACAAAAATAAATAATAAATGAAATCGAATAAATACATATTTGTGAAAACAATAAAATATGTGAACATGGTTCCCAATTTGAAAGCCGATAATTTGTAATGCGATGATCTTTCAAACATATTTCAAGTGATTTTGGGTTTTGGGTGCCGAGAAAGTGGAAACAACAACAACAACAACAACAACAACAACATCACATTCGAAACACACCCAACACAATATACAAAACCGAACAACAGACAAAATTCGAGTAAAGCATAAAAATGAGCCAACAGAACACAACCAGCAACAACAGCGAAAAAAACGAAGCTAAGAATTTTTGTTTAAAAAAAAATGTTGCGTTAACTATCGGGGCAGATTTTATATAAATAATGATGATTCGCGACAGCAGACAAATATCGTGCTGATTTTGATTGCCAGATTAAATTTAAAATTATGATTTTTTTGCATTCGTTTGTTGAGTGTGTGCCTTTTTTTTATCTTTGGCTGTATGCATGTGTGTCTTATTTTCCGTGTTACTTAGGTGATCGAGATCGAGCACTTGGTGTGCCAAGTCGAACGAGAAATAAACCTAATTTAAATAACGATAGTGATTTGGTGGAGTTTGCAATTTTGTGGTATGCGATCGTGTTGGTTTTGTTGTTGTTGTTGTTGTTGTTGTTGTTTAATGGCCATATACTCATTGAGACACAATGGAATTAGTTTAAATGGATACATTTCAATGGTGAATCGGCAGCTTAAAATAAAAATTGATGTAAAATACTTTGGGTGCACATAACGAATTCAATGGCAGTCTTAAAGCTTACAGTTAAATTTGAAAGTCCAAATCAGACACACACACACACAAAAAAACACTCTGCCCGAATCCTGAGAAGCACATAAGGAGCAACAATACAACTGAGCCAAATAGCTAACGAACGAGAAACGATGGCTGTCAATATTCATAAATTGAATTTCAACGAGACTCACACATATCAAACACCCGATATGAAACCGACGAACCGATATGGAGCAAATTTCCAATGAGCCAAACGAACGTACGTACGAACGAACGAACGAACGAACGAACGAACGAACGAGCGAGAGAAAGAGATTGGATGCAACAGCATCCAAAGAATGACAGCACGATTCGAGTTGGGAGGGAGCCAATTAATAGTTACTAGACGCGAACGCAAGTGTGAAGTGCAAAATCGGAATAAATGTTATAATTCTAAACATGACACATAGACATGGAATAAGTGCACACTTACAACGAAAATTTCACAAAACCGAATACGGTGTTTTGTGCCTAGGCAAAACGCAAATGAAACGAAGCCACTAGAAACTGACAGTCATCCGTGAAGTGGTGTACTTAATCTGTCATGTTTGACCATGCAATTTTTCCTTTCAGATTCATTTACCACCTTTTTATATTTTCATTGGAAGTTATTCGTCACAATTTTTGTTGTTGTTGTTGCTGTGCTTGAGATATTGTGCACCGGCCTGTTCCCGTGATCGTATTCCATATGCTCGCGCGCGCAAAATAAAACAAAACGAAAATTATTGAAGCGAGCAAATCAAGTGAAGAGAAGAGATTTCACAATGATGCTGAGTGCGATCGCGGTCTGCAAGTGAATAGTGCATGAGAAATGAGCAATGATGCGTTTTGTTTTTATTTTCCATTGAAAGCGTTGATTAATACTTTTCGATCTTTGAACGCATCTAAGTGAGACGTATGAATGTTAAAAGAGAACACAAAATTAAGGCACCAATGGGTTTGTGTTGTTGTTGGTGTTTTCCATTTCATCTTTTTAATTGTCATAATCTTAATACCGGAGTGCTCAATGGTATATTTGCTTGGTTTTGTTGTTTTTTTTATGTTTTACTGTACAATTTCTCTCCTTCTTTCCCATACTGAAAATAAAATGTTCAGCAATTTAATTGGTGTTGCTCTCAGTACAACGAATACAGAGCATTTTCGCTGAAAATGTACTTTATTTTTTTCTTCATTTTTGGGCTGTGAAAATTTATCGAAGAATTAGACATGCAGACTTGCAACATACCACGTCGATCTATTCACTGCATTGGATCGTTTCCTATCCGATGCACCATGGCTGCCTCGATGCTGTTTATTTAATTCAATTTGTATAAGTCATAATAGGACCTCGAAAAGGTCAAAATCGCATGTTCGTCTACACGATATGAGATTTGCGTTTATTAAATCCGCTCCGTTCGAATAATTCTTTTGTTTTACCAGCAGAAATCAAATTGATTAAATAAATACAAACGGTCAATTTAACGTTTCGAAAATCAGATGCGATGGCATCCGAATAAATGGTTTTAATTGCTCATCTGTCAAAATGGATGGAAGTGCCAAAAATTGTTTTTTTTTTGGGATGATCATGTGGCTCTTTGCACTTCACTTGTGGAAAAATGTATGGAAAAAATATCACAATTTTTTTTAAAATTAATTTCAAAATAGTACGGAAGCAACAGCAGAATCAATAAAGTTTTTGGATATGGAATTTATGTCCATCGAAACCGTCCCAGAGGCAGCCAAAGAGCCGGACTAACTATGTGTGAGATTCATTTTCAATGTGCCTTTCGATTGGGTGCATTGCATTCACACTTAATGGCTCAATAAAATAAACCTTCAAAACGATTAATAAAAATGAGAGATTCACTTTAATCGTATTTAAATCTGATTAACAATCTTATTTATTGTAGCACAACCAAAAAACCTAAAACCCGAATAAAGTGCAGACAACGACCTGTCTCATCGCATTTCACCGGCTAAATTGGTGCTGAACTTACAGATCGTGCAAACGAAGACCTCAACACCGTGCACTGTACAAATCATTCAATAGAATGGCACACGGAGGGCGTCAATCACATTGAAAACAACACAAAACAACAAATATGATTCGTTCATAAATATTTGTTGTTGTTGAATGTGGTTGTTTTTGGACTCTGAAATGTGCACATAGAAAATGTGGCGGTGACTAGTCTTTGACACATTTAATCAATGAATTTAATAAAACTAGCAGAAAAAAAACACCTCCTTTCGCAAAACTTTGAATGATTCACGAATCGAATTATAGCACAAACAATTATATTATTTATTGCAAATTGTCGTTTTGTTCAATGTTTTCACACACACACACACACACACACAAAAACAAAACTGAAAAATTAATTATAAATCAAGATGAATCACATGAAAAATCGCAAACTATTTCGAGAGTGCAAATGTCATTAACATTATTTGTGCGATGTTATTTTATGATTCAGATTTCCGTTTGCTTGGTATTCGGTGTGAAGTTTATCATTAAGTGATCACTTATTCTCGAATTGGATAAAAAACACAAATTTATAAAACCATACATGATGAAAAAGAAGGTACTTTTGCTAAGTGGTAGAAGACAAAAAAAAGAAGAAGATAAAGTTCGCCAATTAATTATAACTTGGCGTAATTACAGGCGGAAGTCAAATTTATGACAAAATGAAAATGGTGTTGTTCATTGCTAATTTACTTTAGAAAATGTGCAATTGCAACTGTACGCGCTCTCGACATTGAATGCATCAGATTTCAACCATGGTGTTTTGTTTTTTTGTCTTTGTGAAACGGAAATGTTCGTCTACTACCGTCATATGGGTGCAGGATGGGTTGCTATGCTCATTGCCCAATGCCCAATGTTGATGACACCACTTTTACAAACAAGTAAATGTTTGTTGCAGCATTTGCCACAATGAAATCAAAAAACAACAACAACAACAACAACGGTGAAGTGCATCGTGTCAAGAACAAATACTTCGGTAGCAAATGAGCTTCTGAAAGAATCACCATCACCAACCGAATTTATAATATATAATATTCCGTTTGCATTGATTTTTGTTGTTGTTGTTGTTGTTGTGTGCCTTGTGCACCGAAGAATGTAAAAACAGGCATTTGGCTGAACCAGAGAGACCAAGGACAAAATCACTATATTGTAACATTTCGTATAAAAACAATATTTATTATTATTGTTTTTGTTGTTGCTGTTGTTGCACGGTTACTGCACAGACACACACACTATTCATCGAACAGACGTAAATGAAAAACAAAAAATTATGTACGGATAAATGCTTTCTCACCATTCGCACATTATTCATTCAAATGCTGATGAATCACACACACACACACACACACACACACACACACACTGGCACCCGATGGACGTGGATATGAAATAGATCAGCGAAACCATCATCATTTCAGTTATGAGTGCACGTTAACAACCGAACTCACTAAAGATTGCATCGAGAGCGGCAAATCACTTCAGCTTCTATAGAGTGTCAGGCGATAAAAAGCATTGACATCGCTCGTCGCAGAATAAAAACGAATATGGCCTTTATATATTTTTTTTGTTCGTTTTGTTTTAATGATGAGTGCTAATATGATTATGTTGTTTTTTTTTCATTTTCCGTTTATTTTTTTTATTTTTTTTTTTTTTTTTGGTTTTGTGTTGTGCTGTTGTTATTATTTGCCATGCAAAATGGCTGCCGTACATAGAAAATTATTTATTTGAGCGCACATTGAAGTTATCCAGAGAGTAAAATGTGGCTCGCGCTCAGTGTGAATCTTTGTGTGCGAGTGAGAGGGCGAAAGCGAAAATGAGAGGCAAAGAGATTTTATTGCTTGTTGGCTGCGTTTTTGTGTGTGTTTTGTTTTTGTTCTAGGCAAATGCATTCGACGACTTAGATGTAGTCACTTGGTGGGTTGCAATTAGCGGCATTCACTTAAAGAAACAAACAAATCATGTGGCTGGCTTTTTGTCGTTAGCAAAGCTTACCTGATCGCCAGCACATCGATCGAACAATTCAAAGCATTTTATGGGTTTTGCTTTCATTCTGCGCTCGCAAATACACTTAATTATAAATTCGTAATTGGTTGATACACTAAATCGAGTTGAGGTCTCGTCAAGGGATGTTTTTATCGTCGATGGCTTCGGTTCTTTTATTTTTTGTTCGATTTCGTTTGCAAGAATGTTCGAAGAATTCTTCAAAAATGGTCTGTGGTTAATTTCATGAGAACATTTTTGTTGCTGTTTCAACGTCGCCAACGAAATGTTATAAAAAAAAAAGTTTGAAACGAAATCAGCAGTTTTAATCTATTGTTATCTGTTGTCGATTGCATGAATCGATATACTTCAAATATTTGTTCGTGCGTTTGTAGCGACAAAAAGAAGCGCGCGCACACACACACAAACGGGGACACTTTTGTGTAATGTTTCGCGTAAATAGTGGCAATAACTTGAATTTTACACCGTAGCAAAAATTATGATAATTGGGTTTGGTTTCACATGGCGAGAATGTGTATCAAAATGTCCAAATGGAACAAGAGATGAAGCACTTATGGCGATGGTGCGCGCAACCAGTAACACGGTAAATATCGTACATATGTACAGCGCCAATATTCAGTGTGTGTTCCTTTGCAGATCCAAAAGACCTGTTTTGCATGCTAATTCTAATTTTCAACTGCCAACCGCTTACTCGCATATAAATGTAAATATTGTTTTGCACGGTTGTACTACGACCAATACGAATTATTGCCACTGCCTAGCGTGAATTTTGTGCGCCTATTTTTTGCCTCGTTGTGTCATTTTTGTCACAGTTTTCGTTAGTTTTGTTGTTTTTTTTTTTGTAAATTCTTTCTCATTCTCATTCTCTGTTACGTTGTTTGACGAGCAAATGAATAAAAAAACAAATCAACAACAACGAACTTGTGTGGAAAAAGAGAGTAACAAAGCAGCTAAACGATACCGAAAAAATGACACGAGAAGAGCTAGAGCAGAGAGACGACAAACACTTAGCACTACGGAGCAAATCAGAAAATTTGTTTTAATTGGATCGTAAATTTAACTGTTATAGAGTTTAGCCACACCGAGTAGATTACGGTGTGCGATCTGATCCGGTAAGGTATGGATATGGAGATCATCTTCCTTTCTGGTCCGTCTTTCTTCTGCTCTGTTGCACTGCTCTCTTTCGCATCGATGTCGTTCTCTCTCGCTCATCTCATCTCAATCGCATTCTCTTTCATCTATATTTCCATTTTGATTGCTTTGTGGAGTTTTTATTATTATTTAACATCGGGACGAATACGGAACGAGGCCAAAACGGCCAACCGAGATAGTACTGGAATGATGGTCGAGAACAGAACGAAAAAAAAACCATAACACATGAAGAACGCACAGCTCCAAAACAAAAGCCATTCACACGTTTAACAAAAAAAAAACAACAACAACAACTAAAGAGCTGGGTGCGATCGTTTGGTTGCGTTGATGCTCTTGTCTCACAGCCCAAAGGCAGCAAAAGAACCATGGAATGTGTAAATTTGTAGATGGTCATACGTAACTCGCGGGTAATATTGGTAATAATAAGGCGCGAGTGAGAGAGTGTGAGAGAGAGAGAAAAACGAAGAAGTCAACCGAGATTTAAGCGAGACAGTGTGTGCTGTGACTTTTGTTGTTATTGTTGTTGGGCTGGTGACAACAGCAGACAAATTCCACGCTGAGATGCTGAGATCAAACCAGCAGCTCAAACAGCCCGAGTTGAGAGATCGAAATAAAAGCACCAGGCATATTGTTTTTATTGAAGACATATGGACATGACTCTTCGTTATTCACAACAGAAACGCACTCGCCAAAAACTGAAACAGCCAAAAGCGTTCTGTATCGTCGTCGCACTGTAATTTCACATTGCACTTTCGTGTGTTTCACAGGAGAAGACGAAAAAAAGCACACAACCAACCAATAAAAATATATGTTTTGCGTTTCTATTGCATGGTGTATATGATATTTAGAAAACGTGGAATAGAGAAGAAAAAAAGTGCACGCGCGCGCGCGCGTAACGACCGAAAGAAATGATATTTCGTTTGAATGCGACATTAACGGGTCTTGTGCGGGCGCACGCGAACGCATTTGCACACGTGAATTTTGTGTGTGCGTTTTTTTTTCTTTCATTTTCTGTGTAGAATAGGAAGCTCAAGTGGAAACCATTAGAAACGATGGCGCAAAACAAAACAAAAAAAAACACACCAAAACACCAAACGAAATACGGAATACGACTTTGTCACACCGAGAGACATTTTGAGTGGGAGAGTGACTATGATATCTCAAGTAATACTCATTAAATAGATGGATATATGTACGAGTATTGCACACACAGTGTGTGTACAAAACGAATATCGGCAACATCCAAATCGGGGATCCCAGATTGGAATATGAGGCCGGAGTGTGAGAGCGAATTGCGCTCTCGCATAAAACGCAATACATTCGCGCATTAACACGACATATCGAATGACGGTGCATTGTAAGTTTGGCTCAATTACACTGCACCCAACATGACTACTTTTTAGCCACTTACATTATTTTTCGTGTGTACACATGGAAACCACAGCAACATCAGCAGCAGCAGCAGCAAATGGGCGAGCGCGCATTCGCGCACCACCAAGCATATTGCCAGGCTTAATAAATTCGTGCGTTTCGCTAAGTGCTATTTAGATGAACCTATATTTTTTTTTATTGCCATCCAACTGTTATATTTATGATTTCCATTGAGCTGCACATTCTTGCATTTAACATAAGTCATGCACTAATGGAAAATCAAACAGTGGAAATTTGCGCGCGCTCATCTCAAAATTTATATGTTCAATGCTCTTTTTTTTCTTTCTCTCTCTCTCTCTCGGTGTTTTTCGCTCTTTTAATTGGTTTTAAGTATAGTAAGTCATATTGCGGTGAAATTAGATAAATTGAAGTTGTTTCAAGTATTTATTTCAAGTGGACATTTTTAATCGAATACTTTGTAATGTTAACACTTCTGTTTGTTGGATAATCATTTTGAAGTGACTTTCTTTTGAGTATTCTTTCTATTAAACAAACACACCACAACGACTGTACAAATCTCATAACAAAAATGAAACATTGACCAGCAAATTACTGATTTTGGCGTTTGTGTTGACGCGTTAAAATTAAACACAAATTGATATTACCGTATGCAATGAATAGAGCACGTGAAATGTTCACTTCAATGAATTCCAGCAAATGATTTCGAATTTAAGAATCGATTCATAATCTAGATGCCATCATTTGAAATGTGTTATACATGGCATACACACGGCGTACGTGCCTGCCTGCCTGCCTGCCTGCCTGTGTTCATCCAAAGTAGGTGAGAGCCGTTTTAATGGAGCAACATTGGTCTTTTTTGGTGTCTTTTCACAGACCGTATTCTGTTCATAAATTGTAAACTAGGTGATTAATAATGTTACAATTGATGATATATTCGACAATAATAAGTAATAAGTGGGGTGTATGCAATGATTAAAAATCGATTTAACAAGATGGGAAATCGGTTTTTCTCTTGACAGCAATCTTGCAGCATATGAAATAACCACAGCCAAACGGAGCTGTGTGCTCGAGCTCCAGCATATTTTGATCGACAGAATTGAAATGTGTGAAAAAGTGACGTGGGCATAACGCGTTCAAAAATGTTTTCACTATGACGACTATCATTAATATTTCCACAATTGCCGTTTGAATCGCAAAGTATCGGGCAAAGACCGTGTATGTGCGCGCGCGCGCGGCTCGGGCACATTACAACACATTGAAAATAAATGGTTCGGTATCGTTTTGGTGCAGCACTAGATGGTACAGATTTTGAACGATATAACACATGAGCCATTCATATTGTTAAAGCCAGAAACTTACTCATACAACGGATTGACACTTGGGGATTGGCCTGACTATCCATTGCTTCAGCTAGCTGACAAATAGAGCATTTGATGAGACGCTGAACAATAGAACCATGGGCTTTTATAACGATCATTTCACCGTTAACGGTGTCTTGAATCCACTCCTTTTCTCACTTTGTATGAAATCTCAGGCCCATTTTAACGTAATGATTAACTTCAAATTCATTTCGTTCTTTTGCTCGTTCATTCTTCTTCTTCTTATTATTATTTTTTCGCTTTGAATATGAAATTTCAACAGCTGTAACAATATAGAAAACAGTATTTAAGCGATATTTAATATTGGGGCTCGTTCGCACTGATCTAATTCAGAATAGGTGAATCTGCCTTTTAACAATTGTAATATCACAATACCGGTAAAAGAGCGTTTCGAATTCATGTAATAAGAATCATATTCCCATTGATCTGATTTCTCCCACGATCTGATTTCTTTTCTTTCTTCTTCTTCTGTAGTAATTGATTCGTTAATTTGGTTCAGGTTTCACTGTGACCAACACTCAGTTGGAAGTTTCAGATTCGATTGAAATGATGTTACGGATGTAAAATAACTTGATTGCTCAACAGCTATAGCTCAACAGTTATACCAATTGGTGGATGTACTTCATTCGTGTAACCGCATTTGATTTTTTTTCCACTCTAAATTGAAATGCGGCAATAAATTTCCAATTAGTATAGATTTTTATTCTCTGGTACGAATCGTATGATTTATCATCGGGCCCGGTCATGCCGAGCTAAAACCAAAAAAAAAGAGCGAAATCCGAAAAAAACGACTCATTTCAAAGGATTGGTGTGAATATGTTATTTCATCGGCTTACTTCGCCGGTTGTCTCTTAATAATTTTGATTTGTTTCCCCCCCTTTGTCTTTTGCCGACATCTTACTCAACCGTATAATTTCGATCAAAATTGTCTTAGCTTTTCGAAGCGACATTAATAAACTAGTTAATCGTGTAATTTATTAACCGTATTCGGTCTCATCGTCTCATCGGGCTCTTTTTTGTTTGGATTTTGTGTGTTTGTGTTTTTTTTTTCTTGAGTTCTCTGTGAAATTCGCCTTTTGAAACATTTGTAAATTAAATTATTTAGTGCGTTTAAACGGCAGCAAAATACAGTTCAACGGTTGTAATCATGAATGCATGCCCTTTTATTAAGAGAGCAGAAAAGCTGATGAAACTGAACCCGTGCGCAATCATCAAACGAAATGACACCCAAAAAAAAAAATGAATCCTAAACATTGATTCTTACGAATATAATATGAAATCGATCAGAGAGATGTTGGTTTGTTTTTTCCACGCTTTTGTGTGGAATTTCGACCCAAATATTTCGAATCAAATTCAAAAGCGCTAGCTTCGAAAATTCGTTTTCGTTCATTAGCGTAATTATCTCAATGCGTTCGGATCAATATTCAGTGAATACCATAAATGGGTGCAACGCCTGAACAAACGTTTATGACAACGACATGCTTGATTCTCCGATCTCTCTGTTTCATATCGAAAGAATATTCACTATTTAAAATTCTCTGAAAAAAAAATGAAGAAGCACCAAGATTTCTTTCAACACAAAATCGACAAGAGAGAGAAAAAAACCAAAACTGGTGCAATTGAGACGATAGAGAGAAGAGAAAGAGAAAGAGAGAGAGAGAGAGAGAGAGAGAGAGAGAGAAATGGCCATGAAAACTGGATCTTGTGATCGTTCCATTTAATTACATTTTGAGATAGTCGCCGAGCTCTCTAATTTCAATTTTTATCGCGACTGTGTTATCAATCCATATATTAGATTGTTTTCATCTAGTAGTTTTATTTTTTTTTTGTTTTTTCTCTCTTTGAATATGTAAATATGCGTATTTAGAAAGCTTCGAATGAACTATTTCGAATCGGACAAATGTTATCATATAATTTCGATAGAAATACAACGGGAGAAAAAACAAAATAGATGAAGAAGAAAAATATGACCAATATTATTTCGGTCGCATAATATTAGAGGAGTATCATCAAGATCAAAAGTGAATGCCGCCAAACTTCAATCAAGAAGCTCACTTCAATCTTCTTGGATATGTTTCGGAAATTCAACCTTTTGTAAATTAACGAGTTGCGCAAAACGTTCCAAGCTTCCAAAAACAAAACATAAATACCATTAGATACGACACCTTTTGTGTCATGCAAATAAAAATCTAGTCCAATAGCACACGTTTAATCGAAACGCGAGCGATATCCATTAAAATTCCATCAAAATGTTTCACATGTGGTTCAACAGATTTGTACATTTTTTTGGGTGTCCGAAAACGAAAACACATACACAACAAATTCGCAGCGAATAAACGAAAATACCTTCATCGTTCACTGCTTTAATAATTATAGTGTGTTTGTTGGGAGACTAGAATCGGATGTATATTTTTATTTTGTTTGAAATTCTCTTTACATTTTCGTTATTCCTTTCCATCCTGAATCTAGTGCGTTCATTTTACGTTGTTCCATAATCTCGAGAAATTTTTATAGGCAAAACCTATCATAAAACATTAAATATAGCCGCCTTAAATAACTCGAACTCACAATGTGTGATTGAGATGCAAAATGGTTTTAAGCTTATTTTACGTGTTCATCGTTTCACTAATTGATTTTCTTCTTAATTTTTTGTTTCTTTCTCCTTCTCTCTCTTTCGTTTTCCATCAATTTCGTCTCGGATTAAACAAAATAGCTGAATTGCCGACCGAATTGTGTGAAAGATATAACAACAACAAATAACAATAACGCTCGATGACCAACAATGTGAACCAATTTGTGATTTTTTGTTCATAGTCAAAAATCTAGTTAAGAAAAGGTTTTTTTTGTTATCATTTTACGAAGCCATTAATGAATAAAAAAAATGGCGGCAATTGCGTTTTAACATATCGATAAAACTGGGAGAAAAAAACACATTTTAAAATGCTTCACTCTATCAAGACAACAGAGTCAACGGATTAGCCGCATTCGCACACCCGTTGAAATTCAATGGAGTGGAACATTAGCATCGAAATGAATTGAGAAAAATGGTTGACAATCAATGAATAGGATGAGATTTTGATCGTTAACTACGCAATACGGAACCACTGTTTTCGATATCTATCCATCAAATTTGATTTGTTGGATTTATGATGTGTTCCATGTTCCAAATTCCATTCCCATCTAAAGCCGAGAAAAACACACAAATTCCGTTTGATTTAGTGAAAAATATTGCAATGGTAATGATGAAATTAATATCAAGGCTGTGGTTGCCTGCGCTTCATTCATTCATGTCTCTTGTGGTGAACAAAAATTTTTTTTTTCGGCCACAATGTTCAGCATAAATCATATCATTAACTACATTGATATCAAGCTGTGTTTACTTTATATTGACGCACTTTTTTCGGATTTTTTTTTAATTCCATTTTTGTTGTTGTTAGTTTCTCTGTCTCGTATCGCTGTCCATCCAATTCGCCATTCGATCAACAAATATGCAAATGCACTGTGTGTGCCCTTTTATCCCTCGTCGTTGTCATCTCGGCCATTCAACAAAAATAATAATAAGCAAAGAAACGCGACGTGAGAGAGAAGGAAAGAGATTGAAAAAAGAAGCAACAAATGCTCTGAATAATAACTTAGGAGGCCCAGATACATAAACTGCAACATAATCAAACCCAACACATAATTTGAATATTTGGGATCTGTCACCATAAATAGGAAACACTAAGGCCTCAACTGATTCAGTCTTGGTACCACTTTATTTTTTTTGGCATTCTTTTGAGCATTTTCTGGTGTTCGCAATCGGATCATTTTCGGATGTTTTTCGGACGACATTTCGGGTCCATTAAATAACAGTTTCAATTGCAAAATTAACGACTTGTTTGGCAAATCGACTTGAATGGATTCCATACCATGAATAGCTTAACAGCTTCTCAAAATCTTCTGGGTGACTACTGTTCAGGGGGGTAGGGGGTCATTGGACCCTTCAGACCACTGGATTTAGTCCAAAACTATGCTGATCGCATCGGAACCTTTTGGCTTCATTTTGGCCCGGAATCCCCAGAACCAAAATTGTATTGTAGAAGATTCCGAATAATGTCCATAAAGACCGATTGCGAACACTGGTATTTTCATAACTTTTGGTTGTTTCCCTTTTGGTTGTTGACTTGTTGCTGTGTAAGCAAACTCTCTTGTCAGCAACGACGACATCAACAACAACAACAGCAAAAGACGTGAAAATTGGCTTTTTTGGCCGAACCATCGTCAGCTCGGTGTGAGTTCCATATAAATAACAACAAAAAATACTCTTTATTTATGTTATTTTTGATAACATGTAAAGAATAAATTAAATCGAATCCCAGAGCGAAAAAAAGCACACACGCCAATCATATCACAACATCTACAAATCTGATCCACACGCCACATTCTAATGATATCTCTCGTTCATCGTCGCATTGAATTTCAACTTGTTTTTTGGTCTATGAAGCTATCATAAAAAATCGAACTCTCTATGATTGTTTTTGTAAATTTGGTTTTATTTTTGGTCCAAACTAACTCAAATCTAGTTATGTTCATCTCGCATTTTTAGAGACTTCTTGATCGTATTGATCTAGTGGTATTGATTACATGATATCGATAACGCTATAAAATGTTCAAAATGTTCGAAAAACCATTTAACACTGGTCGAATCGAATTCCCAAAGTGAATGGAATGGATTTTGATATCGACGCAACCATTAAACTGTTTTTTTTTTCTTGTTGTGTCTTTTAAATATCCATTTAATAGCTCCCCAAATCAGAAACAACAATCATATTTTACGATCAACTAGTTCACTGACGAAGTGTTAAATTGTAATTTCGTTGCTGTTCTTCATTGCAAGCACATTCGTTTGATGCGCAAGAGCCCCGAAGAACCGTGGCGACCACAAGTGCGATCCATTTATTGATTGGCAAGTGGGTGGATCAACTTAATGGCGTCTTTTCGGATTATTTTCACTTTTCTCTGTTTCTTTGCCTGTCAGGCGTTTATCAGTTTTGTGTCGATCAGGACTCCGAATTCGGAAGCGAACCACTCCATGCAACGCACGTTTCTGCTTTGGTGTGGTTTTTGTTGTTGTTGCTGTTCGCAGAGAGAAACAATTTAGTCCACCAGCCAAATTGAATGCCAATGTATTTATTATACTTCAGTAAAAAATGAATTACAATTTAAACAACAACAACAAGAAAAGAATATTGCCTGCAATTTTGCTATAACTTATCTCTTGAGAGAGTTAAAATTAAGAAAAGATCGAAAGACCTGAAGATCACATACCGGTCGAAGTAAAAGATACAAAAAAGAAGCAGAGCAAACAATACACATTACCATCAAAGCACAACAAAGATACAATTGCAAACAAAGAAACCTCCGAAAATAAAACAACAACAACAACAACAACAAATGGGAGACGAGCGAGAAAATAATTTGACTTGATTTTACGATCGATAAAAATGCGGAGATAAATTCATTTAAATTTTTACACATTTGCTGTGGTTCATGCATATTAAATCAGCCACAAGCTGAAAAACCATCACTCGTCGCGCGAGGCTTCTATCTCGCTCGCGCGCGCGCGAACTCTCTATATGTATTTGGCTGTTGACCGTAAAAGAATCCAGTACGGTCAACCAAGAATATTTATATATAACAAAAGGCACAAAGAGACACAGGGAAGCGAGAAAAGGAGATGGTCTTTTGTTTGCGACCGATTCTTAAGAATGCCGACAACCATCACTGATCGCTAAAGAAATGACTCGTTCCACATACACACACACACATAAAGCATAATGAGTGCACGCACCAACACATCTATAATTGAGCGCTGATTCATTTTATTACTGGATTACGATGCAAGCGTTTAATCTATATGTGTCGTGATCGTGTGTAATCCATATCATTCGAAAATTTATTGCACGAATTTTGTTGTTGGTCGAGCGCTCTCTTTCTATCTAAAGAAAGAAAGGTCAACGTATCAGCATATATATTCTATGTGATGGTGTGATGTGTGAGTTTGCAGTTATAAAATAAAATAAAATTAAAGAAAAAAAAAACGAAGCATCAAAAACATCAACGATAAAAGAACCAAACAGCACCCAACACAATGTTTTTAAGCGCACACAATAATCGCCTTTTTAAATTGAAAAAAAAACGATGCAGGCGAATCGTTTATGTTTTTAGCTATAAAATAAAAAAGGTGGTTTGTCTTTTGTTGTTGATGTTAATGTTGCATTTTGTTTCAGTTTCGATTTGTTGCCATCATTTCTCGCACTGTAAAATGTAACAATATTGTAATAACGCTTATCGTAACCGAAATATCACCACACAAAAAAACAATCCGTAAAAATATTTATATGCGTTAATATAGAATTTAATTTGTAAAGGCCAATGTCTACCGATTTCGAACGAGTTTTTGATCGTTTTTGTTGTTGTCCAATTGGCTTTCGTGCTTATTGAGTTCAAGTTTTCAGCATGCACACTTGCACACACACACACACACACACACACACACACACACACACACACACACACACACACACACACACACACACACACACACACACACACACACACACACACACACACACACAGGCCAATCGGCCGGTACCAATCGGTTTTGTGCCATCCGAGATAGAAAACCAGATGATATCAGGTCAAAAGAATGAGAGCGCGATCGATGAACCTTTTGCACATTCAATGTGCGTATTTGCTTAAACACAAAACGAATTTCATTGAATCGTTATGATTTGCGATACAAATCATTTTTACTTCGAATTCGAGTTTTTTGTTGTTAAAGCCACAACTTGGTCACACTGTGAGAGGATTATTGAAGTGGCAGACGTGCCATGCCGAGCTTGGGCACGCGAACCAAAAGAGATTGAAAAGAATCAGAGAGACTAAAGCTATCGTTGTAGTTTTGATAGGATAATTAAAAGCAATTTGACCTCAGAGAATCTCATATGAAGACCGTATCCAATGACGCCGAACGAAATGCTCTTAAACAGATGCAATATAAGCGAATTGGATGCGATAGCCATATTACAATCGGTTACATTCGGAATGTTTGGTGCTGTATGTGTGTGTGTTTCGCAACGTTGAGGAAACGAGAGCTAAGTTTTAATTAAAAAATATCTTTAAAAAACACCGAACCGTTGAACGGGAAAGACAATTGAAAAAAAAAGAAAAAAAAAACAACACAGAGTCATATGAGTTACAGTCAAAAGGAAAATAAAACAAACAAATAAACGCAAATAAAGTGATGCGTTGATGTCTGGAACAAGGCTTCCAAAGGCTCAAGAAAATGCGTTTTCAATGCAACGAAGCGAACACATTATGAGATTTTGTTTGGTTGGTTGCTTGCATGCTTTTTTTTATCAATTTTCATAAAATGTTGTAATTTCTCAGCTGGATACCTTGTATATTCATAAAGCGCAAGTGCATTTATATTCTCACGACGCGCTTCATTTTATATGAGATTTCGAACTACTCACTCTCTCTGCTCTCTTTCGTTTGTTTTTTTTTTGTTTTGTCTTTCTTTCCTTATCTTTTGTGGTTCCGGACACACCATCGAATCACAACAATGAATCACAATTTAATTTGCTTGTAAATCTATGTGTGTGATGTTAGATACTGAACTGGACTTGATGTGCTGGTAAATCGTTTTAAAATTCAAACATTTCAACCACTTTTTTGACAATTGGTATATTTTTAGAGTTCGCTATTTTTAGATGGATCAAACGAAAGACAGAGAAAAAAACACTTTTCTGCAAGCAATGAAATGTTAATGATAAGCATCTAACAACATTTGAATTCATTTAAATTTTGTGGTATGGATGTTAATGCTTCCATTTGTCGGATGATTCTTTTTTTGCTTTTGTTTTTTTTTTTTACATTGAAACGAACGAACGCATTCGATGATGTTGAAATAATCTCTTTCGAATGCGCGATTTCTAAATGACATTTTATTTATGTGGCATCTTTTGAATGATATCAGAGTCTCTTTCACTCTCTGATTCTGAGATAGAAAAATTTGATATGGGACGAAAGTGAATTTTTTTTTCCCGTTGAAAACGCGATTTACCGATGTTCAATCGAACCAACACCAACAAAAACCAAACCCGAACAAAAACAACACACAAATCGCTAATTAAAAACCAGATTTCAGTCATAAACAAGAATATCAACGCGATCAGGACGCGCATCGGTAAATTTTTCGTGTCATCAATTGTGATTGCTGTTATTTGGTATTCAAAACGGTGCCCAAACTGTGATAAGGAAAATATTCCCAATATGTCATTTTCGGTTGAGAAATCGTTTCTAAATTAATCTGATTTAAAATGACCAATGGACGACACAAAAAAAAAACAATCCACAACAAGCATCGGACGGAAATTTGTCTAATAATCTTCCATTCAGAAGCTGCGATTCACATTTTAGTATATAATTATCTTTTTTTTCTTGAATATTCACATATTCGATGCACATAGGAAAAAAAGGCACACACACACACACACACACCGCATATGTTGATAAAATCAGGTCACATCATGATTAGAATTCACACACGGAATCAAATCTGAATGATGAAATGGCAATCCGATACTTTTTTTTCTCCGGTCAAATTAAGAGAAAGAGACAATCCTTATCAACACACATAGCCACCGATTCAGATGACTTCCAGACTGCGTATTTTTTTTTTCTTCGATACATTAGCGGCTCTGATTAACGCAATTAAAATTCATATCTTTATTTATTCGTATATTTGAAACCATATCCATAATTTAAAATTGTATGTGTTTTTTTCTCGCTCCATCGCGTGTCCGCTCTATCTTCTTTCTTAATCATTTGTTACCGTGTCTCATTTTTTCGTTGTCACATTTTTGATGTTAGTATTCGTTTAATTTCATTTATATTTTTTAAATGTGACCTCAAAAAAATGTGTGATTTATGGAAATCTATCGAATGAATTTTGCGAGAAAAAGAGCAAGACAGAGGCAACATGCTGATAAAAAGAAGCCAAGTGAAAAGAAAAACAACAACAACAAAACGATCGAAAATCATTTTAATGCACACAAAATACACCATCTGCATCAGTTCAACTGATATGGGATCTGAATAGAGTGACCGAGATGGAGTCAAAGCCAACCAAATCGACTGCACTTGGTTTACTCAAATACAAATAGCTACTAATAACAGTTGCAGCAGCAGCGACGAGAGTAATCGGAAAACTGAGCGAGACAGATAAACAGCATAGCATCGTCATGTTAATAGCTGAGATGATACAAAACTGATGGAGATTAAACGAGATCATCTGCGGTCGAATGAATTTGCAAATATATGTACAATGGCATATATGCAAATTTATGATCGAACATCGGTTCACAACGCACACAAACACACACTCGCACACTTGCAACCAGTTAGCTCGAATTCGAATCAACAACGAAAACGAACGAACAAGCTGAACGGAGATTAATTAATGTGTCTACATGTTAATTAGCTTGTATCACACTTTATTTACATTATTGTTGTTGTTGTTGTCGCCAGTTGTTATGGACCGAGCCGATAGGCTGACGCTCGCGCACGCGGTATTTACGTTAATTTTGTGTGTTGAGTGTTCATTCCAATTGGATAGATTTGAAAATGAGTTGAGCATCATATGTGGCATGTACAGCGATCGAATTCAATTTTCCGTTTATTTCGCGTCCAAGATTTGTTGTTGTTGTTGTTGCGATTTCTATCTCATCTCATCGTTTAGTCATCACCAAACGAATATCGCTAAGAAACAAAACGCTTTTCACTGAGGTGTTTATATTCATAATAAAAATATGTTTTCTACGCGTAATTTTGCAATTATTGGCGTCTGCCATTTTAAATACGTATTTGCACGGCTCACGCCATATCAATGGATTCAAAATTTATGTAATGCATTTTTCAGCAATCTTCATTGAAGACTGAGCATGGCTCCACTGTTATACACTGTGGTACTGTGCAGTGTGACTAAACGAAAGAAGAAAAAAAAACGAGGAAAATATGCTATTGTCACAGCTCGTGTTGATTTGTCACATTGAACAGTTCTTTAAAATATTTCATTAAAAAAATAAAAAAAGAAACTAAAAGAATGAGAAAGAAACAGACGACAAAAAAAACAATGTTAACCTCTGCAGGTCTTCATCGGGGTCCACTTCGGAATGTTTTGTTGAAAATTAAAAACGATAATGATGTCTTTCATCACGTATTTTCTCTCAGCACGAATTGCAACAGAGACACATTCCTTTCCGGATTTTTAAGCGGCTCGTTCTGGTTTCAGGTGTATCCTTTTCGTTTAGGTTTTTTGAATTAGTTTTTTAAAATGAAGTCTTTGTACGATAATTCTGAATGATTGAAGAGTGAAAAACGAAAAAAAAAACAACAAAAAATTACAAAAACAATTCCATTTTTCCATTGGAATGTTATAATTTACACAAATTTTCATTTTCGTGTACATTTTCCAATACATTTCACACTTTGCTAAACGATACGCAAAATTCAACAGCCGTTTAACTCGATAGATTTATTTTACATTCAATTTAACACGCAAAAAAAATATGAAGGTAAAACGTGGCGATCATAATTTTGTTTTTTTTTCATCGTCATCTCACCTTCACAGCATTTATTCATCGTTAATTGCTAGTGTAACAATTTAATGGATTAATAAAAGCAATTTATATGCAGTGTAACAATTTAAAATCATATTTCGAATACGAAGAGAATTTTTGTATTTTTCGTTCGGTTATTTGCATGAATTTTTGTTTATACACGAATAATTAGCCTTAAAAAAAATGGTCATTCAATACGATTTTAAGCTCTGAAAATATCTTGAGCAGTGTCAATAAATTCACAAAATTCCAGTGTATTGTTTTTATACATGTCGGGGCGTTCGTATGTGTGTGTGTGTGTGTTTGCGGTGCAGGTTCGAGTATATTTTCGTTAAGTTTAGAATTAGCTAATTAGTCCGAAAACAGCAAGACATGCTGCATGAAATATGGTCACTGTCACTTGAATGCTTAATATTCAAAAATGGAATCGATTTATATTGGAATTGGAATTGTGTGTTGATGTATATTTTAACTTCATTTCGATCATTTTTGTTGCGTTTTTTTTCTTCTCTTTTTTAAATTTGTAGATCGAGCATTCGGGTGTTTTGAAATGAGACAATGATCGTTCGAATCCAGTTCTTGCACCAGAAAATTATGTGGCGACGATAATAAACCGATTTATGTGTTTGGAATAATGTTTTTCAACAACAACAACAACAAAAAGAAGAAGAAGAAGAAGAAAAAAAAACAAATCGGTATAATTGGCCGTAAACTAAGCCATTTTATACATTTCAAGTCGACACAGGCGGTAAGTGTTATATATGAATGGGATATGTTGCAGACTGTGCGCGGAAAGTACAATAGACAACAACAACAACAGCAACAACAGCTATAGCGATAAGAGGGGCGCTATATGTTAGACACATGACACCGAAACGAAACACACAACAAAAATATATAAACCAACGACGCAAATGATGAGCCTGATCTCAATGGGGGACGGTTTCATTTAAATTGTTTATGTGGTTTATATATTTTGTATGTTTCTCTCTCTCCACAATCTCAGTGCATACACAATTTATGGCGTTTTGAATTTGGTCAGTTTGTCGATGATTTTACGTCCACCCAGACATTGTTTTTGTTTGGTTTTTGCTTTTGTTCCATCTCTCTCTCTCTCTCTCTCTCTGTCTGTTTTTCTTTCTCTGCCTTTGTGTTTTTATTTCAATTATAATTTTCATGTTTCGATTTTTCAACTGTGATATGCATAGAACGATGCAAAGTGATGCCTCCAACAACAACAAACACCAAACAGTTTGTCAACAAACTAAATAAAAATTGAAATGATCTTGAGATTTATGGAAATCTTCACAAATTATCGGTTATTTAACAACTCTGTGGCATGTGATATCATCATTTTGATATAAATTTAAATGATGACATTGTTTCTTTATCGATCCGGAAACAAAAAAGCGAAACGAAACCGAGAGAGAGAGAGTGAGAAGACGGAGGAAAAAAGCGCTACAAAACGATCGTTTGCCCAAAAACATCGTGCGATACATTTCAGTACCTGCTGTTTTAGCCCCGTAATGAAATTTGATTGATACTAGCAACGACACCAAATTATGAATTTTATGAAGAATTTGTGAAGTTAAAGCATGAGATTCAAAAACAAACAAAATGTGTGCTATTGCGTAGGCTGGTAACATCGCGGACTGTATTTGTTTCTTCTTTTTTTTTATTGCCATTGAAGTTTTTTTTTCATTAGTTTTTTGAACCTTCCATTGCTTTCCATAGAAATGCTGTGTGTGTTCAAAATTCAGGAAACTCATTCAACTTTAAATCGCCTGAATCGATTTTATTTCGTTTTTAGGTTAATTTGATCGCATATCAATAAATGTCATCAATAATCATGTATGTTTTTTTTTGGCGTTTTGCCACACCAAATACAGTGACACACGATTTATTCCAATAAAATAGAACGAAACGTACGCAAATCGTCCGAGAGCGAGTAATGAGTGCTCTGCGATTCGGTAAAAATCATAAATAAAATGACAAACGAAAAAATCATCTGTTGTGTCATCAACAATGTTCTTTCAATAGAATTTTGGAAAAGATTTGAAATCGCTTACTAATTGTCTTCAGTCAGAAATTGGTTGATTTTTCTGGCGAAAACACACACACACACACACATATATATATATATATGTATGAATAGAATCAACCACAACAAGCACACTTAGGCTGATTCACAAAATTGATGTGCTAACTCTGGTTCAATATTACAACAAAAATTAATCAATTCATCGGCTTTACATAATTTGAGTAGGTTTTTTTTCTTTGTAAAAACTTTTCGGGTCAAAATTCATTCTTTTTCGTCTTAAATATACGCAATCAATTTCAAAGCCGTTTCGTTCAAATAGTTAAATGAGATTAGCTTTAAGAAAGAAAGAGTCAAATTGGTCATCGTATGTATTCTGCTGGTATGTTCATCTTCTTCTTTCTCACCTCGTCGGAGCGAATGATGTGCGTATCTATATCTATTTTCTCACTAAAAAATCAATGTAAAACAAAAATCAAATTCAACGCAAATCGACGCCGCAAGAGTAAACCCGCAAACAAAGTAAGACAAATATTTAAACGATTTCTCTGTGTGAAATTGTTCGTTTTTGTTTTTTGGTGTGTGACAAAAAATCATGTCTAAATTTAACACATTTTTCATGAGCTGGTTTGGATTTTGGACGTGGATTTTTGAGGTTTCGAAGCGCAAAATGGAGGGAAACGCAACACAGATCGTGGAGAAATAAATACAACGTCAAAGTCAAAGAGCAAAGGCTTGATTAATTATCCGTTGGGGGCACAGTAAGACTAGAAACCCACTTAATCTATTCAGATGCGAAATGGTTTCATTCCAATGTACTTTGGCATGATATTTTATGTGAAATCATATTCATATTTTTTTTGCGTTTGTTTGGCGTCAATTTTCTTTCTTTGTCTTCATGTTATTGCCATTTTGTTGTTGTTGTGGTTGTTGTCCATTTTCATCATTTATTTCTGTAAATTCGCATGATAATGAACACGATCGATTTTGTCAGCTTATTCGACGAATACAATTTAAAACATTATACAAATGTGTCGTATTATAACGATGTTGGCGGGATTTTTGCTCCTGATCATTTTCATCATTTAATCAACGGATTACTACATGGTAATAAACCACAACAACAGTAACGTCGTGTTGCTCAAGCCCCACAACAAAACTCATAGCTAGTGAGCCAAATGGTATAGACGAAAACCAAATCGCATAACGCTATGAACACAGGCTATGAAACACTTTTAATTTTTCTAATATTAATGGTTTGGTAATTTAACATGAGGGAATTAGCCAGACGACAGACGAAACAGCTCACTCGAACTCTCGTGTATTCATAGTGAGCATTGGAGAAAAAAAAGAGCACACTCAGACATTCTTCTTCGGTTGGTGTGTTTTTTTTCTGTTGTTACTGTTGTTGTTTCTTTTGTTTTGTATGATTCAAAAATAAGTATGCATAATAATTTGTTCGAGTCTTAATCTCTAGTCCCTTTTGACTTCGACGATCTGGCCAATTCCATTCGATGCGGTTATTTTAACACCACGATGTGAGTTTCAGGCATATAATGTATTGCGGTATTATTTATTGCATATTATTAATAATGAGAATAATTTTTTTGTCTTTTGTATTCCAATTTTATAGATGGGTTTCTATCGTGTATCGTCTCATAATATTAAAAATGGCATATCTTATTCTGGATGAAGAAAAAAAAATTGATAAACGAATCGAATGCGACATAAGACAATGTTAACAAAACTAAAAACAAAAAAAGATCAAAAAACAGAAGATAGAAATGTTGTGGAGGAACAACGGAACGAAACAACAGAAACAAAAAAAAACTAACGAATTAAAAGCATCTTCTTAGCCTAATGAATCCATTTGGAGACAGATTCTGAAATTGGAATATCGAAATCGCGTTGATGAATCGCAATCTCTAATCGTTTGGCTCTCTACTTGGAAATATGCATGGTCAATGCTCTTATTAGTGGGATCAATTTCAACTCACTCGCACACTCGAGTTGCTGGCTTTTAATCATCGAAACACACGATCATTTATCCGATATGGCCAATACAAAACATCTTATTAATTGGAAATGTCTTTTTACCGTATTTCCATACACAACACCAAAATCACTCAGTGACACCACAAATCCAGGCAACAGCTAAAAATCAATACGCGCACTGTATTCAAACATGAATCTTGATATATTGAGAACAGATATTGTTGAATATTAATTTTTCAGAAGTATAAAAAAGCCAATGATTTTTATTAAAGATAAAAAACCAAAAAAAAAAAACACAAAAAATTATGTATATAAAAATCGACAAGCCGGAGCCCATAAAAATGGCCCAATAGAATATGTTTGATGTGAGACAGCTCTTTTGAAATATTTAAACGATGTGCGAGAAAACTGATGATTGGCACATAAAAATGTGAAGCATCACAAAAAGCACACACACACACAGCATCACCAAGAGCACAAGCAAGACACATGGAAAAACGTTAATCTTCAAATAAATGATGTTTTTAGCGGTTTTCAACGTGACGAATTTGTATGCCCACTGAACAACCACACCAATTCTCGATACATATATGACATTTCACCGAACTTTCTATGCAATAAAAATAATAATAATTTGGAACATTTGATTCGTTCGTATCAAAAAATCCAAATCGATAAAAATCAGTGAAATTTGACGAAAACTTTATCGAATTTCGAATATTTATGACTATTCTGCTTTTTATTTTTCTTTTTAAAATCTAATATTTCAGTTTATTGTTTGAAAATTAATAACCGCGTTCGACCACACAAACGACACGCATTCAATTTGTTAGAATGGCATTTGTGTTTGGAAATCGTTTTCAATAATTCTCTAATTTCCAATTGTGTCCACAATAAACACACATGGGTGAGCCACATTTATATTTAACACACTACATGTAATAATTCCCGTTATTTTATCATAAAATCGGATCAAAAGTGGCTAAATCATTGCTTAGAATCCTGATTTTGGCATATAAATTTCGCTCGAAAGCGGATCATGTTCTAAAGTTAATAAATCCAAGGACGAAATTAATTTACAACGAATAAAAAAAACACACACATTCTACTCGAAGCGCCAATCAATTGCATTCGATCAAATGGCTGTCGAATAGTTTATTGGTGTGCCGGTAAAATGCGAAATGAAGCATTAATCATATAATATATATTCAATATGGCAATGTATGTGTTGACCATAAAACCAAATACGACGATCGCTTGCATCATTTGCCATTTTAATTAAGATATTTGTTTTATTCACACCATGAAGAACAAGAATTATACATTAACGTGCATTTGCATAGTGTCGATGTGCATTTTTTGTTGAGTGTGTGTTTTGCGTCTTCCCTCTGCCGTTCGCATATGTATATAGATATATTTTTATTCTGAGACTTGTTTCAATTTCATCAAGTTACAACCGTATTTTGTGTTGTTGTTGTTTCGTATTTGAGTGCAGTGCGGCAGTGTGACAAGCAGGCAAAGGAATAGCAAAGTGAGGGTACCGTGTTTGCCTTCGGCTAGATTGCCGGACTTTTGCCAACTTCAATTCTGTGTATATTGGATATTTAGCTAGGTTTCGTGTGCCACTCTGCACAATTTCCATTTTATTTGCACACATTTTGACTTGCATGTGGCATTCTCGTGTATGTTTGGTGATATTAAATCAATTTGTATCACCCAACAACCGTGCAGATTTTTCAACACACACACACACACATGAATACTCACCGTTTTGGTTTGGGCCGCACAGTAAATTGATATGTCTCGTTGTAATGAACGCATTCAATCGTTATGTCTTACCTTATCGATACGAATGTCACTGACCATTTCGGCTCCAATTGCATTTGGTTCAGGTATGCAAATGTGCATTCCAATAATAACGATCGCAATTTGTAGTGAGAAGAGAAAGAGGAAAAAGTGTAACTGAAAAACAAACGACTTACTGAAAACCGATTTATTTCAATAATCAACCGATTGAATTGAATAAATTAAATAAAATTAGCTCGAATTAGCTTGAAGTAAAATGCAACCAGGGGCGGGAATGGGGGGGCCAATGAACGAAAGTGGCGATGTTATGAATTGAAATTGCATCAAATGCCAATAAATTCGTGTGTTATTTTCTATCAACGCGGCAATGGATGATTACAATTTCAAATTGGCCAAATTATTATACGGAAATACTGCAAAAAAAAAACACTTTGCAAATGTGGCACAAAATTATGATTTGTAATTTGAGTGGTTGCGCAATGAAAGTGCGAAATTGAGAAAAGTAAAAGCCTGAACACACATTTCAAACACATGCATTTGCGCAACAAAAAAAAAACAACAAACAAAAAATCCGTTTTTTTTATTACAATCAAAACTCGATTGCAATTTAAAAGAGGCAAGAGAAACAGAGTAGATAACGAAACATTTCATACGGAATCATTTTTCCACGCCTGAACCGCCTGAGAGTGAAAATATTTATGGAACTTAATGCCGATTCCATCAAAAACGAGAAAGACTGCTTCTTTTCAGCAACTATGATGCTGACTTGAATCTTCGTTTTTTTTTTGTTTTTTTTTTTTGCAGTTATTGGTGTGTACAATTTTATTTGAATTTTATATGCAGAAACAAATGAAAAGAGACGCACTTGGTGTTTTAAACAAATGAGAAAATCGATTGAACAACAACAACAGCAGGCACAAAAAAAAACAACAGCGAAATTGGATGCAATTCAAGAAATGTGCGTTTTGTTGTTGTTGTTGTTGTAGCCTGAAAATAAATGGAAGAGAGTGCGAATGGCATCATCTTCATTTTATATTTCAACAACAAGCGCATATTGAACGAGAGGTTTCATAGACTCGGAAAGTATATGTGGCGAGCACATCACATATATTAAATTGACCATATTTGGAATCACACCGAATAGAGGGATACACGATACCAACGATCGATATTTTCAACAGATCAAATTACATTTTCCTAATTTGTTTTGTATTGGCTAAAATATGTTAACTGCATGGTGCTATGCACCGTAGCGATCACACTCCACTCACACACTCTCGATTACATTCCAAAACAGCGTCGTTCAATCATTTAACCATTTTCTTGTTATTTTAATGTTTTCTTCACACACACACGCACACACAGCCTCACTTTTTCACACAAACCACATAAAACACACACACACACATTTGCCAATTCATTTTCTTCGATTTGTTGAGTTCATAAAAATGACTAATCAACTAACAGTTTTGATGAACACAATCAAAACATCTTTTCATTTTGGTTGAGCAATGTAGGACTTTGCATGGGCTCTTCTTGTTTTAGAATTGGAAAACATTGAAATTCATGCCGTAGTCAATTTATTTGTAGCGAGTATGGTTTATCCGAGGATGGAATTCAATATGAAAAATATGCGCGCATTGCCATTTATCAATGATTAATAATCCTTTTGTTCTGAAATCGAATGTCCGGAAACGAAACAAAAAAAAAACACAACCAAAACACACAAATGCAACACGAATAGAATGGGAATACAGGAGACACTAAACAACATCAATATCAACGCCGGCGCTCATATATTTTCCAATCCACATCAAATTATCTTTTAGTCAGTTCACATTTATTAAATGAAAACAAAATAAATGTGCTTCACATTTTTAAGTTGTCTTCAAACGTTACTGATATGGTCACTTCACATATTGTGAGGCGAAAAAAAAACAATGAATTGAAACAGATGTTAAAATGGGCTGGCATGCTATTCGCTTCTTCACCTCCAGTATATGTATCTCTGTATCAGGGGTAATTGTTTGTGTTTTATTTTATTTTTCGTTTCATTTTCATGAAATGTTGTCTGGTAAAACGAATTAGTGGGTCTTTCCAATGAAAACGGAATAAATTGCTTTGGCAAAATACACATCAAAATCCCATATAAATTATATGAGTGTCTCTTATTAAATTCGGTCGCATTTCAATAAATCCAAAACGATTTGTTTATCGACTTGATTCTTTGTTGTTGTTGTTGTTTTCTTTCTTTCTCTCTCTCTCTTTCTCATTCCTTTAAATGGATCGACAAATCGGACATTCGAAATACACTCTGGTTTCATATAAAATGACCGTTGTCTTTTTGTTGATCCGCTTAAAAATGATCGCAATGAAATGAATGGATATGTGATTGCTTTGACAAATGATCAACGACAGTCATTACCGGTCTATATGATGATAAACGATGGGATTTATAACACAAAACACCACCGTCACATGCATACAAATACAGTCTATATGGTTTTTGGTGTACAAGTGGGCTAGAGGTGAAATTTTGATCATTAAAAAAACGATCATTAAAAAAAACGATCAAAAATAGTTTGGAAAATTTGAGTGCGTTTTTTTTCGCTCTATTTATGGAATCATCCTAGAATAGCTATGTTAGCTGTAAAGAAATTCATTTTTTTTTCTTTCATTGATATTATGGAAAAATGTGTTTCAATCAGATCAATCATTTGTATTTAACACAAATTTGTGATTATCTTAACTGGTGCGAATGAAGCGTGCGGACATGATTACTTCATTTGAATGGACGTGTGAATTGAACTGGCTCGCTTACACGTGCCTATTTATGGATTAAATGTTTAATTACATTGTTAGCACATGTTGCACATTTTAACAATCTAGAGGAAAAAAACAGAGCAAAACGACATGAAATTGATTAGATGTGTGGCAAATGTGTGTGATTGGCTTTTGTGAATTCCCTTATCTATCCGCATTTAAATACATAATTACAAAATTACAAAATTCTAAAAGTGTGTATAATTCTCATTCGTGTCATATAAATTCAATGATGTTCATATTATCGCTCGTTAGCGTATGTTGTGCGCTGATTCTTTGCGGTTGTAATTCATATCATCCGACACAATTTGCCCCGCTAACTTGATCGTTTGCGATCCATGTGGTTGGTGTTTGGAATCGTTGCACCGTTTCGCAAACGCATGTGCCTCATGGCTAGTTTTTTCTGTTTATTCCTGGTCTTCTGCATACGCTATTGAGATGATATTTGTATTGGTGCGTGTGTGACTCATGCTCACCTTTTTATTTTATGCAAACAATATGCAACAGCCAGAGAATGGCCATCCGTGCAATGGCCAAAGTGCGCGATGGTGCATCGCAATCGTTTTGCAAAAATAAATCATATTTGATAATAATATATTGACAAAATAATTATGTATATTTTGTATGCGCGTGCACGCGAGACACACAACAGAAAAAAAAAACACTGGAAAGAAAAGAAAAGAATGAATGCATTGAAAGGAATTTCATATGAAAATATGTGTATACACACTGTGGTGCTGGTGCTGGTGAGATGCATGCAGCGCGTGTGATATGATGAGCATGGAGCATTGATAAGCACCGTATGCATTGTATACGGCGGAAAGGCAAGAGAAATTATTTGCTCTGATCTGATAAAATATTTGCATTTTAACCGGATAAAAGGCGGAAAATCATCATCATTAAAAATAATAACACAGTGGAGAGAGAGAGAGGGAGAGAGCAGAGAATATGAATGCATCACAGTTGTTGCGGTTTGATTTTTTTTCGCACCAACAAAATAAAAACCACCGCTAGTTTATTATTAACTACATTGCAACACTTTTTCCCGCACGTTTTTGGTCAGCGCCTGCACACATATTAATGTCACATAAAAATGTCGATTCGCAAAAAATAAAAATGAAACAAACCAAGAAAAAAACAATCCTCGAGATGAAAGCGACTATAAATAAGCGATGTGACATCCAATTTTGCACAATTGCAAAAAAAACGCTTGCCCCCATCGCGAGTCAGTTGTTTGCAGCGAAAGCGACAAAATTCAGTACAATCAAGTGCAGTGCAGTGCATAATTGAAATTCACACAGAATCTAGTCGTGTATTATCTGTTTTGATTTTGTTAAAGTTACGACACAAACAACATAAATGCCGATCACTCATAGAGCATTATTGCCGTTGGTTCGCCTTGGGGAACCCGCCTTTATGCCCAAAGTGAACTGCCAATTCGATATTCCGGCCGGTCATTTGGTATGTTTTTAGAACATTGTTTTGAAAATTCCAATTGATAAAATAAACAAAAGATTGACCGTTCTTTATTTTAGCCTCCTAGGTACAAGGACATTGGTGATGAGGTGTTTGAGAAGTGCAACGATGAAAATGCTCATCGTTTACCGGTGAAGCCGATCAAATATCCAGATTTGACATATTTGAAAACATTCAATAAAAACCGATCATTTTGTCTGTTCAATCGTGAACATGTTCAATATGCGCATCGTTTAATTCAAATTTTTGATGATGCCAAAGATTTGGATGAGCTTATTTCGATTGCATTGTATGTTCGCGATCAAATCAATCGACATCTCTTTATTTATGCATATTTTGTTGTGCTTACGCATCGCTATGACAGTGATAACATTCAAATGCCACAATTCTATGAGATTTCACCGCATCAATTTATGAAAAAGAGTGTGTTGAGTGAAGTTTCACGAACATCATTCGTTTCATCGCGTAATCCCCGTCAAACCAATAGCGCAACACCAATCAATCAGGTAATTGAGCATTTTCAGAGCAAACTTCATAAGTCAAATCATCAAATATTTTGATGTGATTGTGTCACACAGAAACCGGTCGAGATTCCATTTCGGACCACAATGAATGTATCCAATCCAGAGGAAAAATTAACATTTTTCCGTGAGGATATTGCTGTGAATTCACATCACTACCATTGGCATATCGTTTATCCATTTCAAGGACCGAAAAAATTCTATGACAAAGATCGTCGCGGTGAACTGTTCTACTACATGCATCATCAAATGTTGAATATGTAAGCTAACGATTTTTTTCTTCTCGTTTGAATTGAAAACTCAATCTGGTCTATCTGGATTTGATAGATATCATAGTACTCGATTAGCTGCAGGTGTTCCACCCGTTCTACCATTTGATAATTTCCATCAAATAATTCCTGAAGGATACTTTCCGAACATGACATCGTTAACATCTTCGTTGACTTATCCACCGCGTCAAGATAATTCCTATTTGCGCGATATACGAAGAGACTCCAATGCACCTGGAACTAAAGTCAATGACTTGGTTCGCTGGTATAGCCGTTTGGAAGATGCTTGTGACAACGGATATTGTGTTGAGGTTCGTAGTCGTTTTGCTAACATTTTGTTCACCGAATGATCTTTTTTTGTTTTTATCACTGTATCTTATTTAGCCAAATGGAAATCGGGTGAATTTGTTAGATTTTTCTGGTATTGATATCTTCGCCAATATGATTGAATCAAGTCTTTTGTCCAAAAATCGTTCGTATTATGGAATTTTACATAATTCAGGACATGTAAGACATCTAAATACAATAAATTATTCATTTAATCAACAAAAATCAATATCAATATTCTTGTAACGATGTTTTTGTTTTCACAAAAATGCTATAATATTAGGAAATTTCCTCTGTGGTACATGATCCAGACTCAAAATACCAAGAACCAGACGCTGTGATGGGGGATGTTGCAACAGCTATGCGTGATCCATTCTTTTTTCGTTGGCATACAATGGTCGATCAATTATGTCTCAAGCTAAAAAATAAATATCCAGCCTATAAATCGGTTGAATTGACATTTAGTGGCATTAAAATTCAAACATTCGATTTATTGAATTTGGATCGTACGCCAATCGAAAACAATCAATTAACAACATTTTGGCAAAAGACTGTAGTCAATTTGCAACACGGTTTGGATTTCCATAAGAATGTACCAATCTTAGTTCAATCTACACACTTGAACTATCAGCATTTTTTGTATTCGTAAGTTTGAAATGTGATGTTGTTCACGAAATTCTTTCTCCGTCTGCCGATATTGAAATGTTTGTAATTGAAATTGAAAATTGGTTAGATTGAAAGTGGAAAATTCAAATGCTGAGGCGATGCAGGGAACAGTGCGCATATTTTTGATTCCAATAAATGATGAAAAAAATCAACCGTATGAATTTAATGGGGCCCGTGCCAGAGCCATTGAACTTGATCGATTTGTAGCCAAATGTAAGTGCTAGTCAAAATCGAGAGACAGAGTTCCACACCAAATTTGCATATGCAGTGCCATCTTAGCAAGTTAATCGGTGCGTGATCTAGACTGCTTCCAACTACATTTTAGGTAGTACCGTTTGAATTTGCTAAGATGACAAGGCACATGCACATTTGTTTACTTTTCTATTGTCACTTATGTACTGGTCGACTCTCTCGGTCAAGATAGTTTGCCAACAATTACTTACAAAACCTTTTCATAATCATTTCTAGTTTCACCAGGAACAAATCAATTAATCCGAAGATCAAGTGAATCATCGTTAACCATAAGCTTTGAACAGACTTTCCCCCAGCAGCCAGACGGCGACTTGTCTCAGGTAAGTCACATTTCAAAAAAAACAAACAAACAAAACACAACTCTGGTTCACGTGTATATTTTTTTGTTGCATAAAATCCAATTCAACATTTCAATACGTTGTGATGAATGTGATTTGTTGGTTGATATTTGAATTATGTAAACAACTTAACAAAATCGATCGATTTAGTTCGCACGATGATTAAGATAAAAACACTGACAAAAATAGAACGTTTGGCATTTGGTTGTTGTGTGTGTGTGTTTTTTTTTTCATTTGTTCAAATTGTTGGGGGATTTAAAGTGTGATGTCGTCCAATTTATTTATGTTAATCTAAATATGTATTAGACTTAAGTCAGTTCGCGCTAAATATAATTTTTTTTTTCGCCTGACATTAAAGAGGATTAAATGGAACGCTTATTTGACTCTCGCAAACGAACCAATTACCATAACAAACAAAACAAACGAATCAAAAACCACCACATGTCTGTATTATTGTTACTATTGTTAAAACATATGTTAAATTGCAGGCGAGTGAAGAGCCAAACCTGGCGAATTCCATTCAAACGTTTTGCATGTGCGGCTGGCCACAACACTTGCTTCTGCCAAAGGGGAATATCGAGGGATTTCCATACAATTTATATGTCATGATTTCGGATTACAAGGGTGACAAGGTACAAATTTTAGATCGTTTGATTCAAATAAATTACAAATACAAACCCATTTGACATCGCTCATTTGCTTTGTTATGAATTTGGATTTTTTTTTTTTTCAACAGATCGATCAACCTCCATCGAGTGGTGTTTGCAATGATAATTACATATTATGCGGTGTACGTAATCGAAAATACCCGGACGCACGTTCAATGGGTTATCCATTTGATCGGCCAGCTTCCCAAGACATCGTGCAATTTAATGACTTTTTAAATGGTTACGATAATATGATCAACAAGCAAATTACCATTCGTCATTTGTCCGAGAATACAGCGCAAATCGGTGAAAATCCCAACGAAACCGTCAAATTATAAAACATTTTTTTTCTAGTTTAGCATATTATTGTACATTTCATAGGCATTAAGTGTTCGTATTGTTATGTATTTATGTTTTACTATTTACATTTTATTCGATTATATTTTCGGTGTGACAAATAAAATAGAATATCCCAGCAAAAGAGAAGCTAGATTGGATTTTGTGGATGTTTCATCGATTTAATAGACATAGTTATGAGGTATCAACGTGAACACAAAGCAACAAGTTAATTTAATTACGTGAACCATTGAGATGCAAATGAATTATCGTTTCGGCCGTCTTATGTTTTTTTCTTCCATCTTTCTTTTCGCTATTGCTTTTGTCCAGTCAGCTAGAAGATGTATCATGCCTAATGCCATTTTCATCGTTTATGTTATCGGATTACACGGGTTCGCATGGTATTTTTATACGTTTTTTTTTTGAAACACTCGATCGAATTTTTATGGCAAAGAATTTCGATGAAAACAAAAATCTACCAATGTTCGCCATTTAATTGGTATTTGATGTAAAGCATGATAACTGACAACCAACGATACAATTGATCAAAACGATTGGCTATTTTGGGATTGATGATATATTTTAAAAAACAAAAATTGTGTACGGAAATAAATGCTCTTCGAATACTTATTGATGTTTGTCGCACCGATTTCTTTTTTTTTGAATCGCATTTTTTTGCCTTTGGATTGCACACACACACACTCATCGATATCTTCTTATCATGTGCCACCAATTTTATGGAATATTTTTGTCGATTTTACACGCATTGAAATTGACATGTTCGAATGACCCAGAAATCGAATTCGATATGTGAATAAACAAACGAAAGAAAAAACACACACGCATCGATTTATGTATGAAATATCAACTTAAATTATCATATTTATTGCAGTCGATTTAAAATGTGTCATTTCATGTATGTACATTTATAACAAAATGATAATGTGCATTTTAAATGGAGAATGAAGAAGAAAGAGAACAAGAAGGAAATGAAAAAAAAAGCGAACACGAATTAAAAAAAAAAAAAAACACGGTCAAATGTCATCAAATGGAGCAACTTTTTTTTTTAGTCTGACCATTCATAACGAGCTCAAATCATTCAGGAAGTTGGATGAAAGCGGTTTGGAAAAGGTCGACTGACAAACCGAATCGCAGTTGAAATGAGTTCCGGGGCTGATGCTGCAATTTGGAACAACAAATCATCGGGCAAACGGTGCCGACCATCAAACGAATATTGACAAACAACAAAAATAAACCAAAATCAGAAAAAATAAAGAACAATTCGCATAAAAAAATGGAATTTAAACTGGCGAGGGATTTATTTGAAACTGATATGGGAATAGTGGCAGGAATAGAATAGAACAGACCGAGAAATCGAAAGAGAGAGAGAGAGAGAGAGAGAGAGAGAGAGAGAGAGAGAGAGAGAGAGAGAGAGAGCAAGAATAATTTTTTTTTGTGTCTTGATCAATTGATTCGTGCATATATGCATTCGTTTGTAGTTCAATGTGCTGGTATTGCTCTCTTCATCCCTCTCTCTCTCCCCCTTTCCTCTCTGTCTCTGTCTCTCGTGTTCGCTCACTCGCGTTTCCATAAACAATAAGAGATTAGCAACACACACCGTGTATTTTAATGTATTTCAACTTTCTTTGCACTGAATTTCATGGCTTCAGACGCACTCGCACGATCACATAATTCAATAAGTTTAAAAGACAACAAATAAACAAAAACAAACAAACAAACAAAAAACCGAACCAACAACAGTCAACCAGCCAAACCAATCCAAATGAATATACGAGTGAAGAACAATTCAATGGCAATCCAAACAACAGGAGCAAAAATGGTACAACAACAATAGCAACAAACCAAAAGAAAATGAGGAGAGAGAAAAAAGAGCTCACGAACAAACCAACAAACAAACAGCACAAACGTACGGAGAAGAATAGTCGAACAAATTCAGAAGCAAATGCAGAAGCAAAAGCCAGTCACAATATGACATGGAAAACCCGTCGACGCGACATCGATACCAGAGCAGAGAAAACAAGAGTTTTAAATGCAATTTGTGCACCATCCGTTTTTTTCGGAACGTGTATATGTTTCGTTATATTCGCGATAGAGTGGCACGCTTTTGAAAATCGTTCAATTGCTCAGGTCTCATCATATTCTTTTTGTTTTGTTTTTTTTTGTTTGTTTGTTTGTTTATAATTCAAGTTCCATACAACATGCGATACACGGACCCACCTTTGAATTCATATTGCATTTTTAGTTTGTTTGATTCGTTTTCTTTCGGAACGAGGATGCCCAATCCAAAAACCATTGGAATAAAGTTGTATGCATTTCGCTCCACACTAGCGCATATTTAAAACGTGGATCGCGCATGGAGACATTTTTGCGATGTCGTGCGCTCGCGATAAAGCTCCCATAGCAGCATCATATTCATGCTAATAAATGTTTTATAATATAATTTATTGTGATTTCATTGGGATTGGGATGCATTTCATTTTCTTTTGTGGATTCGAGCTTGAATAGTTAGCCTTTGTGGCTTTTTGTGATTGTTATTATTTTGTTGATGTGGTTTTTTTTTCTTCCTTCATCGTCGTCGTCGTCGTCGTCGTTGTTGTTGTTGTTGTTGTTGTTGTTGTTGTTGTTGTTGTAACCGATTCGGTTAGCGAGTTCGAGGCACATTCTGCATAAATGCAGTGCACGTGTTATGGCTTACTGAGTATACTTCGTTTCAAGCACTTTATGAATTTCGGATGTATATCACAATATAATAAAACGCTTATGCACAGGTTATTAAAGGTAAATCACGGGGAATGATTTAAAGCCATCAAACAGAATCATGAACATCTTGGAGTGACTAATGCGCTTGCATTTTTTTTAAAAATCATTTTGAAACGATAACTTAGATGATTATAGCTTTCTCCTTGGGTATAAATTTAATTGATAAATTTGCACCAATGCAATTTAAATGCATAGTTGACCATGTTTTGAGCTAATTTCAGAGCTAAATTGAAAAAATGGTTTGAAATTTTTGGAATTTTGTGAGTGATGAGCATCGAATCATCATCATTTAATTGATTAAATTACGAAATATGGTTACAAGGTGGCAAAGTGCATCGCATCAAATAAGAATGAAAAAAACGACGACGACAACAACAAAAAATCATTGGCTTTTGGTCAAAACGATCGAACTTTGAACGGCGACGAATTGCAACTATCGCAAAAGAATTTGTTGTGTATGCATTTTTTTCTTCTATTTTACCCATGACCATTGTTTTTTTTTGTTGCTTCTTCTCAGTCCACGTACGTTACGGTATTTTATATGATATTTGTTCGAGTCCGTATTGCCATGATTTGGTTTCTCCTGTCTCTCTTTCTCATCGTCAACACAATTTACCATGTGTGTGTGTGTGCATTTGTGAGCGCTGTGTGCAATGTGACGATGTACCGGTGCTTAGCCATTCACAACAAAAGCCTAACGAATGCATTTCAAACATTTCAATCGGTTTTTTGTGGAGCTTCGGGTTTTTTGGGTTCCCGCGCTGAACGGCCGTGCGCGCATATATCGTGTCAGGTTATTTGGTGGTGTGTATATGGTTGGCGGCAAACCATAAGCTCTATACTTGCTCCGGTAAAATTGTTGCAGCATACATATTCTTTTTTTTTCGTACTATTTGCTTGAGCCCAAAATGTTGATTGTCTATGCACTTGGTGTGCTCTCTCCATCACTCTCTATCTCTCTCTTTCTCTCTCCCGGTGGTTGTCCCTTTCTCTGGAGCGCATCGCGCACTCACATGAGTCCACTTCACAATTCACATACATTAACTGTAAAGGCATGCACATTCGTGACGAAGATATACTGTGCTAGACGCAATGCAGTAAAGGTGAAAGCCACAATGCTGGGCACACACAAAAATCCATTTGTAGAATTTGCTCTTTATGATCGTTGCGATTCCGTTCTTGTTGTTATTTTGTAGTGTGTGCTGCATTTGTTTTATTTTTATGCTGTTGCTGCTGCTCTCTTCTGCTTGCTTTCCTGTATTTTCTTCTCATCTTCTCTCTTGGTTCATTCGCCATACGTTCGGTGTAATCCAATATCAATGTGCACTTTCGAATAAAAAAAAAAAAACTGCCAGCGCGAGTTTTTTTTCTCTCGTTTCTCTTAATCTTGCATTTACTGGAAGTTACAGTACGGAACATGCACCCGCCGGTTTATACGAAATCGGTATTGTCTATGCAATTCGCTCGAATTGGCACTTATTGATAGATAATTCACCCTCATTTCATAATAAATTGCTCTGAATCGATCACGACAAAATGCGAGAATATGTGCAATTTAATGTGTTGTGTGCTCTTTGATGTTTTCGTGTGTGTGTTTGTGTGTGCCTGTTTGTTGTTTTGGGTGCAAAGGCAATCCGATTAATCTATTACACATTGTCTTCGCCGGTTTCCATCAATTCCACCGACCCGTGAACAAAAATTTGAACACCAAATAACAGAGAAGGAGAGATATTGAGTGCTTGCTTCGATGTGTGCGCACTCGCGAGCATCGCGATATAGATGCATTATCAATAAATTATATAGATATATTAGGCACTTTAATGTGCATATTTCCATTATTTTCCGTTCATGTTTTTCTCACTACGGCTCTTTGCCGGGCTTGCACTTTTCTCCCGCGCTCACCTTCTCCCTCTCTCTCCGCCTCTGTCTTCACCAATCTTTTCCTATTCCATATTTTATTCTCATTATATTTTCGATTTTGGCTATGGTCTTTCTCTTTCTCACTCATCTTTTAATTATATTGGATTTGTTTTGCTTTGTGTATTGTGGATGAGAGCGCGATCACCGCTCTACTTTCAGTGCTTTTGTTGCTGTTGCCGATTTTTTGTTTCTTCTGTTCAGATTGTGTACAGGGTAGGCTCCATCAAGCCAATTCATTGTATCTGCCACTCAATTGTTTTTTTCTTCTTCTTCTTCTTTCTTTTCGTTGGTCGATCACTTCTTTTTTATGTTACCGTGTGCATTCTTTCATCGCACATATTGCACACCGACGAGTGTGAATTGTGAACGCAAATTTTCATTCTATAGCCGATCGATCGATCTGGATTCTCTTAATGCCTTTTAGTATCGATTCCACTGTATTCTAATAAATTATTTTTTTAAAGTTGCTTTTACTTGTTCAATTTACATTGAATGTGGAAGTCGACGGCGAAATCTCCTAAACAGAGCAATTTACATGCTAAAAATTGCTCACCGAGCTCGATCGATTCGCAAGATGCTCCATATGATAAAATTGATTATAAAATCGTTGTTGTTGTTGTTGTTTTTTCTTCGGTTTTGTAAGAGTACAACACCAATCATAGCTTTAATTTATAGTCATTCAATGTTGCCATTTATTGTGTTTCGCCGATCGAAAACTACACACTTGCCAGTAATTTTTGTTTTGTGTGTGTATGTGTGTGTGTTTGCAACCTTCGATTTGTTTCATATATTCGGATCATGTGAGAATATATCGCTCGATCATAACGCATCGCATGAATGCCATGGGATAATTTAGTATTATGATAATTCAGGCAGTCACGCTGCCAACGTCATAGATGCGATTTTTTTTCTTCTTCTGTGCGCTGTTCGATCTTGGTTGATTGTTGCATTGCGTGGAATTAAAATCGATTTAATATATTCGATTCCTGCTAAAAAAAAATCCCGATAAATGATTGAAATGCCCGATTCATGGACATTGCCAATCACTCGCCCAATTAAATTCGTTCAATAAATACTCACAAGTCATTCACAATTCAGTAAAATGTACTGAACGAACAACCAAAAAAAAAGTGATTGTTACAATGAGTGTTTATTTTTTTCGTTGTTTTCGTTTTGAAATTATCAACAACAACTCACTGTGCGCTGTGTTGATAAAATTGTTTTCACTTTTCAATGGATGGAATAAGTAGTTGTGCATTACATTTGTTTGACCTATGGTGAGTTCGCACATTATCAACTAAATCAAATCGAGCAGTGTAGATTTAGGGGGTTATATCATTCAATAGATTCGCCTCATCTGTGCTCATGCACTCTTATTCAAATATCTACCAAAATCCACCACTATTCAATCCAAGTGAATCTCTGATTGGAATATTCACGCAAATCCGCATCTCTTGGACAATTTTTTCACCATGCATTTTGCATTGCAATGTTAATCTTATGAAAAGTACCGTTAAAATGTCGCTAATATAAAACACATTGTGAATCGTATTTTACAGTCCGAGAGCGATACGCTCTCTTCACATTTGTCATTTTCTTCTTCGTGCTATCGTCACATTTCTCATTATCCGTCTATTCGCAACAGAATAATATAGCCAAATATCTAAATATTCACCGAGATCGGATGAAATCCATTGAATGTAAACATATTTTAGGAGCTAAGCAAAATTCTTCTGGATTCACATGTTTGAAGTGCGCTAAAACCCCCTAGGTGTAGATAGAATACACACTGCGAATAATCTGAACCACATAAATATATAATTTATCACGTGTTACCGCTATCAATAAACCGAGATACGCTTTATTTAACGACAAGGGGACTATAAAGTCTTACATTTTCTTGCATTTTTTAGTTTTTACATTTTTTTGTGATTGAGAGCATTGAAGAATTTTATTATTGACCGTAGATCTTCTAAGGTAATTTAAACCGCTAATTTATTACACATTAGCGATAGTCAAAATTGGGTCATTGCCATTGTACTGTAAACTGCTCTGGACTTCTGTTGAATGATTTTTTTCGGATTTGAATTAAATCCGTAGCACAGCTATCTTTTAACTGATAATGATAATAGGAGACGATCGTCTAATCTGATTTTGTTTGATATTGAAAAAAAAAAATATTTTTGGCTCAAAATATGCACCAAAACTTTGTGAAAAAACGTGTATTTTAATAAACGTATATTTTAATAAACGTGTAAAAACGTGTAAAAGAAATTGCATTTGTATTTTCTATTGCAGTGAGCAGTCATATGTTCTTTGTGATTTTGATGACAAGTGGTGGCGTTCAAACATTTCCATATCTAGAAAAAGTCCGCACTAATAAAATTCATGTATTGTGAGCTGTATGTAGCAAGTAAAGTATACTGTAAGATGTAGATAAAGAAACGGCAAACGGCTTTGCGTTAGAGAAATTGTATTTATTTTGATTAAAATTCAGATCAAATGAATAGTAATATTTTTCGTCATATCAGCTAACCGGCTGCTAGATTATTATGTATTATGCAAATTGTAAGCTTTTGCATTCTTTGTTTTAAATCAATTTTGTCCAAAATTTGAGAACGTTTTTGATTCTTGTTGGAATGTTCATCAATCTAATTCATCTTAGTTCTTTCTGGTTTTTCTGTATATACCCAGTATATACAGGGATCTTATAATGTTTATGTATAACTACTATTGTCTCTATAGAGATGATAGAGAGTATGTTTGAAAAAAAAACGCATTCAAGAAAATAAACAAGGAATAAAGTAACCACATATTGTAATCGTCTATGTTGATAATATTGAGATCAGTCGGGCTATTCAGCACGCTAAAGCAATGAACGCGTATCATTCAACAATACAAGTATTTTTTTTCATTTCTGATAAAGACACGTTCGATTGATAATTTCAATGATTGGAATATAATAGTTTCAGTCAGTTCATATTTTACTGCAGTTGTATCGACATCTTCGAATCATTTCATCAATTTCAATTAGAATAATAAATTTAAGGCAAATAGTAACTTGAATTTAGTGAATTTTGAAAGTATTGTTTTATTGATCATCGAATAAATAACAAGGAAAATTCATAATTCAACGAAATTGTTTCCGTGAATAAATATTTGATAACAAATATAGAACAAAGCTCTTAACCTTATAAAAATAATTGTAAAAAAAATACTCTTGAACCGAATACAAAATGCGTTTAGTGATATTGGATGGGCCAAATGATGTTGGAGAATGGGCAGCCAAATATGTAATGAAACGAATCAAAGATTTCAATCCAGGACCAGAAAAGTGTGTTTAAAATCGATTCATTTTGACTTGTCGTTAAATTTCTAATGTCGAATTGTCAATTCTTAGGTATTTCGTCTTAGGCCTACCGACGGGTAGCACTCCACTCGGAATGTATCGAAAACTCATTGAATTTTATAGACAAGGGAAAATTTCCTTCAAATACGTTAAAACGTTCAACATGGACGAATATGTTGGTCAGTGTGTCATTTGGTTGCACTTGCCCTCGCTACCTCTGTTTTTTTTCTCTTTACGGCTTTTGTTGTTGTTGTTGTTATTGTCATTTCATTTACTTACAGATTTACCACGCGATCATGCACAAAGTTATCATCATTTTATGTATCATCATTTCTTTCAACATATTGACATTGATCCAAAAAATGTGTACATTTTGGATGGCAATGCCACCGATCTAACTGCAGAATGTGAACGATATGAAGCTGAAATTGTGAAAGCTGGTGGAGTTGAATTATTTATTGGCGGTATTGGAGCTGATGGTCATATTGCATTCAATGAACCGGGCTCATCGCTGGTGTCTCGAACGCGCGTTAAAACCCTAGCTGAAGATACACTCCGTGCGAATGCGGCCAGTTTTTTCGAAAATGATATGGCTCAAGTGCCCAAACAAGCGCTCACTGTTGGCGTTGGCACTATCATGGATGCTAAAGAGGTGAATACTTTTATTGTTTGTTTGTTTGTTTACTATGCATTCAATTTAATTTGATTTGTTGTGCGCTCAAAATGCAGGTGATGATTTTAATAACGGGTGCTCAAAAGTCCTTTGCACTGTATAAAACAATTGAAGAAGGTGTAAATCATATGTGGACAGCAAGTGCCCTGCAGCAGCATGCAAACGCATTATTGATTTGTGATGATGATGCAACGCTCGAATTGCGTGTCAAAACGGTTAAATACTTCAAGGTTCGTGATCAATTTATAAACTAAATACATTTGACTTCTACACTTCATTTTCCAAATACAAACGAAAACCAAAACAACATTCAATCAATGTTCCTCAAATATTTATTGTTCTATATTTGTTTTGATACAGGGACTGATGGGAGTACACTCGAAACTAATTGATGGCACTGATTAGTCTGGTGCATGTGAATCAGTGCAAAATGTTTTATGAATATTCTTCTCTTGGCTAATAAAATACTCGGAATTCGAATTGTTCGCCTTCTGAATTCTCGAAGATTTGTAAAATCATTGAATTTATTGAACAAATCATTAGGTAAATTTGATTTAAGCTCAAAATTTTGCGAACCAGTGCAAAAATATGCGTTGCACTGCACTCTATCGCATTTTAAATACATTCTTAAATTTTTTTTCACGATTTATATAAAATTTAATGAAAAAAAACCATTGTACTGACTTTCAAATATAAATGATCAAATAAAAGAGCGCATATTTAATATGAATACAGTTTTAAACGTTACAGAATTGTGTGTATTACATTGAAAGATTTACACAAAACATCCACATTTCATTCTCATTGTATTGAGTTGTTCTGGTCACTTGTATTGAAGCTCGTTTGTTTCTGTCAGGGACTTTGATTTTGATATCAATTTGACACATTCATAGCACTCAATCATGAATTTGATGATGTTGCATGCACTTGCAAGATTTCAAGTGGCATTGTGGTGATGTTGTCTATAATTCTTCTTGTTGCCTTCCTAACGCTCTCTCAAAACATGCTTCAACTCAATTTGTGTGTGAATCTGTGAATACACACACACTCAGACGCACACACAAAATATGGTAACTATTTTCTAGTGGGAAATAATCTCATGCACATCACATTTCATGCTGGTTTCAAGCATTTTGTTGCTATTTCAAATTTATTGGAAACTTCATGTCGATTTTTAGCATGTCACTTTGAAGGCACTGACTGAAAAAAAAATCCACCATACATGAATGACAAATGAAGCACATACTCCGTTCACATTTTGCCAGCAATTTATCAATATTTGTGTACGAATGTAGAAGAAACGTATGTAACGCAGCTATTATTAATCGAAACGATTCAGTGCATTTTTTGATGCACATATTGCGATTGCCATACAATAACAACATCAACAACAACGGAAAAAAGGCATAAAACCTTAAATAAATTGGAACACTCGGCTTAGTTGATGATTGCACTAGATACTCGAGTACTCGTTTCATTTAAATGGACAGAGAAATCAAACGATGACACAGCATTTGCATGCGGTCCACTTTAGTTTGAGTCGAGATACACTTTCCATCATCATGTTCATGTAAACGAGTTGACGTGTTTACGAAGTAAAGTTCAGTAAGGCGGTTTTGTTTTCCTCATTCCGATAAATGAGCGATGAATGTGATTTGTTTGTCGATCCCTTTAAACCCCGAGCAACTTTTATCCAATTACATCAAATTAAATTGGAAAAAAGTTACAAAAATTCAATATCGGAATGAAAACGAAAGAGAATTAATGTGGAGAATATTCTAGAAATTTCTTAGGAAAATAAGGTGAATTTTGTATGTTCAACCAAATTTGTCACCTGTCAAAAATATGGTTGTGATTTTATAAACCGGCTAGTGACAATGAATATGAGAATATGTTTTAAAAAATACCCTTCGGATAGTCAATGAAATCAATTGAAGCGAATGAAATAGCACATGTTGTGTGTGTTGCCTAGACTTAGAACATGTTGAATATAAAATGCAAAAGCGAATAACATTGAGCAAAAGAAAAATGATGGAGAAAATAGGCGCAGATTTGTGTAAAATGACTTATGTGTTAAATTTTCGATTTGAATTGGGTAATGTTTTTCACACGCTGCGTGAATCAGTTTTTTTTTGCTCTCTCTGGAACTTCTACGATTCTCCTAGATTTTTGTTGTTGTTGTTGTTGTTTTTTTAATTTTGTGTGTGTGTGTGTGTATGTGTGAGTGAGTAATGTTTAGTTTTTTCGTTGAGTCTATGATTCTTGTTTCAGTTTCACAATGCCATTTTTCGAATTGAATGACATAAAAGAGATGAAAAACCGGAAAAAGTGCATATATAAATCTATTGAATTGTTCTATTGGATTACGATGGCCATAATGACAGAGAAATATTTCTAAATATATTATATTTACGATGTGGCTGTGGTGTGTGAGAGAGAGCGAGAGAGAGCGAGAGAGAGTGTGTGCGCGTGCGCGCGCGATCGCGAGCGAGTTGATGCAGTGCAGTGTGAGAGATGTGGCCGCGGCATGTAGATCGATCGATGGCAATCGGTATGCAAACATAAACAAAGTGTTTTGAATGAACGACAAAATGGAACGATATGCTTTGGGTTGCCGGATTGCGAGAGAAAGAGAGAGAAAGAGAGAGAGAGCGAGAGAGAGAGAGAGAGCGAGTGAGTTAAGGTGAAACATATGCAAATTCCATTCGATTTGTGGTTCCGTTTGTTGTTGGGTTTTTTTTTGTTGCTCGTTCTGAAATTTCCATTGGAACGATGAACAGCGGCTCTAGCGAATTATATTTAGTACTTGTTAACTATAACACACAATAATCACAAATTTAAATGTGTTCACAAATGTGAATTGGATATGGTCATTCTCTGTCTCTTTCACCCGAATGACATGAGCCCCGCTTAGCATACGGCTGAGTGACTCTATGGCTTTCTGATAATGTGCGCTCACGCTCAATTGTGTGATGGTGCACTGCACTGCACAATGTGCGCACATACATCAATAGATTATCTACGAGTCAACTCGGCAAAAACTCAGCAAAAACTCTCGACACCATAGAAGAATATACAAGATGTATGAATTATGAGCTCATTTGAAACAAGTTATTTCCCATACGGAATTTATTGTTGCCGTTTTGTGTGTGTGTGTGTGTGTGTGTGTGTGTGTGTGTGTGCCTCTCGTTCTTTCTCTCTCTTTTCTCTTCAATTTTCATTTTATTGTATCTCAAGTAACATGAAAATTACGGTTGTAATCTTGCTAACAAAAAATCCTTCCACTAGATAATATGCATTCGCATGCAAAGGATGTTGCTGTATTCACATGTGCGTTTCTGTTTTCAATGTATATATGCTACAACGTCACAATGCACACAACAACAACAACAAGAACAACAAAACTATGCTAAATGTAGAATGTTGGGCGATGCGCTTGTGTTGAAGGCCCAAGTGTCACGGAATTTGTATTGAAACAAGTATGTCGGTTCCAACGGCAGTATCATCGAAACGCTCTGTACGCAATCTTTGGCAATCGAAGACACGAAAAGAAAAGAAACAACAACAAAAAAAAAACAAACCACATCACATATACGAGAGAAAAACAAAGAGGCTAAGGGAGAAGATGTAAAAGATGAGAAACATGATGCGAATCCGCACCATTCAATAGCTTACCAAAGAGTTCAGCGTGCGATTTAACGAGCGTGCCGAGTTACGGTCACATTCATTCTCGGTTCAGAGGTCGATTAATTCCGATTTCAATTCTGCACACTGTGATCAACTACATTCGCCTTTAACACACAAAACTCGTCGACTAATGTACTTGCTCAATCACTTTTCGAAAACGGTTTTATGTCGTTGTCCAAACCTCTTTCTTTTCGCCTCTCCTTGGTTTCTATTTCGACTTCGATCAAATTGTGGAATTTCAATTCCACAAAACCCACCATAAGCATTGCTTGTTGATTTGTAATTGCCTTTTATGTAATCGGTAATTCGATTTATCCATGAGATTTTAACGGAATGTATTTTAATTTGAATTTTTTTTTTCGGGGAACATTATTGTTTTCGATTTGCACTGTCTCAATTTGGTTGATGTGTAAAGTGTAAACAAAGTACTTTCATTCATATATATTCCGAGTAATTCATATGCTTTTAAATTGTATGGATTATGATTCATATTGAATTAGCACATTTTGGCTTTTTTTTCTTAGTTTACAATTTCCAACGAAACAATAAAAATTGATTTTTATAGCCTAATGGCCTATTTATTTAGCCGATAGAGAGGAGCAGCCAAATGACACTCACCACACACACACACACACAATGGCCTGAGTACACATTTATCTAGACGTAATTTCTTTGTGTAAACACTTTCGTGTAATGATTTTGTTCGACCGCGATATCATTCGATCATTTGGATTTTGAAGATGAGTGTCTCATTTCTCACTGTGTGTTTGGTTGTTGTGTGTGCGATCGCTAGCGAACGGTTTGTGTTAATGAGAGCTTTCAACTCATCTCATTTTTCATTGTTTGATTGTCCACTTTCCATCGAGGCAGTCATTAATGTGCGGAATTGTCATGTTTCAATAAAACATTACGTTTGAGTTTTTTTTTCTCTAACTTCAGATGATGTTCGTTTTGTGTGATGCGTTTGCTTGAATTCGCCTCTTGGCATCGCTATTATCCCATTTCAATGGAAACTTTGGCTATTTATGAATGCTTTAGACACACACAGAAAGATAGAGAGATAGAGAGAGAGAGAGAGACCAGAAATTACTCACACACATATATGAAATACATGAAAAATCCATTTATCGCTCTTAAGTGAATTTCTTGAATTGGTGATTTTTTGATTCATTTTTTGCTATTAAATTAGATTGGTGGCTCATACAATGCTCTGTTTCACAAGCCGCTGTTAGGCCATAGCACACACACACACACAGCAAATCAAAATGTCTATAATTACATTGGAATTGAAAGGAGAAAGAGAACGACGGTTGCCGAAATCATAGTCGCCAAATCGCTTGTGATTGACACACACACACATCATCTTTTTTCTGTGACTCGGTGTGTGTGTGCATTTCGGTTGCCGTCAACCGGCAACTCTCCACGGCAAACGTGAGAATTTCGGTAGTTCACAGAGTGAGAGCAATAATACAGATCATCGATTATACATTTTTATACATTTACATACGGTTCGGGTTCGGGTGATCACAAACGATTTCATGTCGGACTGCCATTGGGTCGTCAATGGCAATTTCATTTCAGTCTGTTTCGGTGGCATCACGCAAACCAAAACTCAATCACTTCTATTTTTTCGCTTTTATTTTGTTGTTGTTGGTGTAGTTTAATTCATCAGATGTTAACTTTTTGATTTGAAAAGTGTGAGAATAAATTTTTGTTTTTTGATTTTATTTGTTCGAGTATACTTGATATGGAGAGCACAAAGGCTAATGCTAAAGTAATGAGTCAATTTGAACTTGTTCAACAACAACAACAACAACAACAACAACAACAAAAAACTTCACTTGAAATATTTTTGTTGATGTCTGATGACTATTCGAAATAAACAATTTTAGTAGCTATATTCATTCGATGATTTTGCCAAATCATTCGATTGTTGAATAATTTAATTGAAAATTTAACCAAACCGCATGAATTTAGAGTACGTTTTGGGCTGGCGTGAGGGAGGATTCAAAAAGAAAAAAAAGGGGAATAGTTTTCAATTCGCATAACATTTTTACGGCATGCAATGATTCTTTCTCTTTATTTCAATAGTTTTTTCTTTAAAATTTTTAAACTTCGCACACGCGGGATTTTTTTGTTATGCTGACAATTTGACAAGTTATACAGTTCAATTGAATGTTATGCATTTTGAATTGGAATATGATTTATTTGGAAATTGTTCATAGGCTGTATGTTCATTAATTAACGAGACAGATGACATTTGACTAGTTAACGTGAGAAGACGTCATGTTGATTTCGATGCATATTCACAAAAGAAAATGTGTATGTTTTTTTTATACAGTAAATACGGTTTGGAGCGCTGATTTGAATGTGAATTAGTTACAACATTTCCTCGTTCACAACATTCCTTCTTTCTGTTTACCTTCAAGGTATGGATTTGGTAATACATTTGTTTACATCCTTTTAATCACCTTCGACGGTTCGAGCAATTTTGGAGTGGAGTGTTAGAGCTTTTCATCGACCAAGACCCAAATAAACCAATCGAATTGAATGGTTTGTTCTGAAATTTCGAAAATTTATTCCAATGAAAATCGATTAGATGTTCAATTGCGTATGCATATTTTATTTTTTCCCCCCTGAACTCTCTCTCAGTACATCTAGTGAAATAGGCTCTGGATCAATTGCTTGATTCTTTCTTCAAATTCCGCGTTTTCAACGGTTTCAATTCAACAATTTTCATTCTAGAAATAAATCATAATTGTAATTTATTTTATAATATTTGATTTACGATTTGGTTGTGTATTATTGACGATTGAGCGCAAGAAAAATAAGATGACGACGTTTTATTTATGGATGTATAATAATTTTTTGTTGTGTGTGTGTGTTTTTTTTTCTTCTCTCGTTTCGTTTCGTTTTTTTTTCATATTTATTCACGAGTCAATAAATTTCAAGTCGGCGAGAAAACCATAGCGAAATGAATTTCGACGTACAACTTTATCGGTTTGTGTAGTTTTTTGTGTGTGTGTTGGTTTTGCATGTTTTTTTTTGTTGCTGTTGTTGTTGGCTAAAACAAAATCTTATTAACCCATCGCATCGGAACAAACACACACACAATCGAGGACGCGTATTTTATCAAATGGTGAAATTCCAGAATATTCTGACCAGTTTAAAATGAACAGAGAGAGAGAGAGAGAAAGAAGGAGAAAAAAAACCACATCAAATACACAAACACAAATCGAAACACTATTCATACTGCGCTCAAGCCATGGCCATGGTTCATAGAAAACATAATCTCCAACCAAACAACAAACCAATAACTCACCGGATTCTTCTCATTTGTTTATTCTACTTTTTCATGATCATGTTAAATGTGCTGATTCAAAGACGTGAGAAATGGTGCACGTACGCAATTTTCACATTATCCAAAATGAAATGCGATTCGTGTCTGGTTGCGCCAGTGGTACTCGCTTCGCGTTTACCGGTGTGAGATAGAGATTTTTGGTTTGTGTTTCATTTCTTTCAGCATTGATATTCAGCTGTGTGTCTTTCCTTTCCGGATCGGCATGAGGTAAACATTTTCACTTTTCCGCGTTGAATAATCGTGTTTCAATTGCCACGAAAATTGTGTATATTTGACACATTTTGTTACTTGCGATTGTGTATATATGTGTGTGTGTGTTTTTGTGATATGTTCAAATTCGAACGGTTTTAATCGTTAGTCTCAATTAAAACTCGTTCACCTTAATTGGTTCGATGTTGGTGTTTGCCATTCGCATAAAAAAATTGTTTTTTTGTAGGCGTCATTTTAATGGTTTTCCGCGTTCGGTTATTATTTTGGGGTATTGGCTATTTTTCCCTCTCAAAATCCGTTGAATTGGCGTTTCAAACGATTTGAAAAGTCAATTCATGTAATGAAAGTCATAAAATTGACTTGTTTTCGATTGCAAAAAAAAAACGCTTCTCTACCGCATTGCATTTATGTATAGAAAATGCAATTACGAATATATCTCATTAGCTCACGACCATACCTGATAAGTGAAATGTGTGGTGTGGAACAATGTGATCGTCGTCTTACGTACATATGTTCACCGTTTTGCCACTTTTACACGCCAATTGAAATCAAACGAATGTATGAAAGATGCAAAAACAAAAACCAAAACAAAACATTGCGCAGCGAAAAATGTTAATACACCACTTAATGATCTAGTTATCGCTGAGCGTGCTTATTTTAATGAAGTCGATTTCTTTAATGATTCCAACATCAAACCGGGATCCCAATTGCACTAGCACACATTCCAAATACCGACTGAAAATTTATTCCAGGAATAAATGAAGGCTTGTGATTTCACACTGATTCATCGATCTGATTTCCCTAGTCTTTTACAGTTGTCGCGCATGAATTTATTTATACATATTCGATGGAATCGTGTGCTCTGACCGATAGTGGGTAAATGTCATTCCATAGATTATAACAAAATGGCCATATTTTTTTTTTTGTTGCTCTCATAGCCACATGTGTTTTTTTTTCTCACACATTAATTCGCAATGATATCACGCGTGCCACATTCCAATTATTCGTGCGTTTGTGTGTTCGCTTTGTCCATGATTACACGTTTCGAATGAGACTAATTGGCCATTTCTGTTTCAAGTGCAGGCATCATCTCTCCGTCCTTTCATACACGATAAAAAATAATTAGAAATAGATTTTGATCATGCATCAAATCAATTAAAATCATACACACATCGCACGGGAATGCAGGGAAATTGATAGACTCAAAAAAAAACCAACCATCAACGAAACGTAGATCAAAGCGATCAGGCAAAACGATTCATAAACTAACCAACAGATGACCGGATCAAAATCTACTCGTCTATGTGAATATGTCATGAACTATTTTTTTTTTCGTAACCGTAGTGACAACAGCTGCCGTTGTGTTTTATTTTATGTTTAACGTTGATTTTCCTTTTATGTTTAAGATTTCGTTATGCATATTTTAGCCATTTTTTTTTCTTCCTACTTCTACTGTGAATTTTGAAATAAATGTATTGTTGTTAGATGATTAGCTCAATTGGATGAAAGGGATTGAAAATGATATGGCTAATGTGTGTGTGTCTGGTTGAAAATTGAAGACCAAAGAGTATAAATAACCATATTGATAAAAATCACACAGACCAACCAAATTCCAATGGATCCCATCGTACTGATATAATTCTAAACTCATCTCCTTTTGTTTGGTTCACAGTTTTGCCTCATTATTTACATATTCAAATTAAATTGTCTGTTCATCAAACTTGTTACGCTAGGCGATGGCATTTTTATACGAAATAAATGACAATTTGGCTGATGGTGTGCGGACAGTAGATACAAATATTTTAGAGAGAATAAACCAAAAAAAAAGAAATAACACCAAATTATGGCATGTGATAAAGATTGAATTGATATCTAAAGTTAATTCGCTCCTCATTCTCAAAGTGATCTTGTTATAAAGCTAAATGCTGGTTCGAACATTTTTTTTGTTAATAATCATCATCCAGAAAATACCAAGAATTGGGTTGTTACTGATATTCTTTTTACCGCTTCGTTGCTTCTGTCTCCAAAGTACATGGAGGTCACATTCAAAATTCGATGTTAACATTCAGTGGTTAAATTGGCTCAATAGCAGAACATTCTTTAATGCTCTAATTTATCGATTTAGCAATCCGATCGATTAGTGTCCGATTTTTTTGGTGATTTCGCTTAGTAGCAAATGCAGCTCGAAAGAAGTGTTTAACAAAACCAGAAATTCCATTTGTAAAAATTGATAATTTAACTTAATAAAAATCATCAAATTAATGTCACAATATCAAAAATCTCATTTCAAAATTTCAATTTACAAACGGAACGGTTTGTTTAGCGCTAGGTTAAGCGTTTCAGGCACACAAAAAAATGATACAAAACATTAATACAAACAAATATCTTACCTCTAAAGACCAAGCAAAATACCAAATCGAATTCAAATCCGCTGTAAATTAATTCACTTGTGGTGGAAGAAAAGAATGTTTTTGTTTCATTTTTTTTTAATTTCTCATTTATTTAGATAGAATTTAATTTTACTACATTTTTTCGTTGTTCCTAATTGTATAAATCGCATAAACACCGAATGAAATCGAAGGGATTGCGATTGAGCTTGAAATCTCTCGATTCAATCCCGTCGGCCAATTCGTCTCCACATGATAAATGGAAACGAGGGCAAACAGAGTTTTGATTTGTATTTTTTTTTTGCTTTTTGCAAAGAGATTTTTCACTCTATTTCGAAGGAATGATCGCCTGCTCCGTTCGCACCTCATTCGAATCGCACAGTGTCACAAAATGCAATATACTGTCTAAAACATAATTTAAAATACCTATTTGTAAATAAATTCCATCGACCTATTCAATTAATTTCTATTACGGAACATCTACAGCATCTTATTCAAGAGAGACAACATTTTTTTTATTAGAAATGAAAACAGAACGACAAAAAAAAATTAATTCAAAACATGCAATGTATTTCGTATCACGAAATCATTTTGTTATTATTATGTTTGATTTGTTTGTTTGTTGTTGTTTTTTTTCGTTTCCTTCAATGAAATAAATAAAAGCACCAATTTTATAGTATATAAGACATAGCACATGATGGAAATTCAACAAATCGCGTATATTCTCTCTAAACTTTCTTTTTCATAGCATTTGTTTCTCATTCGCTATTTTTTTATTTTAGTTTTGTTTGTTCACATTGTTCACATTTAACAAGCTATTTTCATGTTAACATTTTATATTAATCAGCGAATGCATCGCTGTTGGCTGATCTTGCTTAAAATTATCATTAACAGTATTAAGATAAAGAAAACTACGGTTCATTCGTCTTACACTTGAAATTATGTGTGTTTGTGTGTAGATTTTTTTGCGTTTCAAATCTATTGAATATTTTCATGTGAGATTGGCTAAGTTTTGGTTTTATACAAATACAAAAATACTTGACCATTTCTTGATTAAAAATAAGATTTCTGTTTGTTTTTTAGTGCAAAAATTAAGCCTACATTTTGTCAAATGCTCATTTGCATCACAAGACAATTTCAATTAAATACTTGGAGTACAAAAAAAATGTGTTGTGCGTTATTTTTGTGCTAATATTTTTTGCGGAGAATAAAATTTGTCGGACTGTTACCGAAAACATAACATGAGGGGAGGTGGTAGAACTGATCATGAACACTTTTTCCAACACAACTTTTTTTTTAATCAAAAAGTGTTCGTGATCAGCTTTAGGAGGAAGCTACAAAAAAAAAACCGATTCGATTTAGAGCCAAATTTGAACTGGTTTAAGTGTTCTCAAGTGCTGTGCTAAACTAATTATTAACAAAAAAGTGTGTTTTTTTCCGAATTTCTATTGTTTTTACAATAGAAATTAGCGATTGTTGAGAAAAGAAATTAGCGATTAAGGTTTAAACATTCACAAAAAAATCCCTTTTGTGACATCAAGTCTCCAATTTATGCTACATTTGTTACTTTGTATGTTTGCTATTTTTAAATTAATAATGCCCATAAAAAACAGCGCATAAAAAACACAATACTTAAAGGTAATTTTATTGAGACACAAAAAAAAGAAAATGTATTGAAAAGAAAAGTAGTAGAAGAAAACATTGTAGAAACCCTAATAATAGTCACAAACAAATGGGGGCGGGGGCGGATGCATGCGTGGTATTTATCGTAATCAAATTCGTAAAATTCATTTTTCTTCAATCAGTATAAAGTACTACTCAAACGATCGAGTACATGTTCTATGATGCTCAATATCGACAACAACAAAAAAACACATTTTCAGTGTCGCTTGAAATGAGCTTTATTCAATAAAATCAATAACATAAATTAAGTGTGCAAATGATGCAAATCAAACACTTGCATTCACAATTTTAATACAAATTTAACAAATTCGAATGTTCAATCGAAATATATTTTCGATTGGATTTATTGTGATTGAAAATGTGTTTACTGGCTGCTCGTCGCAATAATTTATCAAAATTATTTCGCGATGGCTTTTCTTTATTTTTTTGTCTGTTTATCAAACGCAAATTATTTCAATAATTCTGAACGATTTCATCATGAGATTAACCAAAATAATCTCGATGAAATGTGAGAATAGTTCAACTGACTCTTGATTACAGTTTTTAAATTCGTGTGTTTTTTTGATCAGCCATTGGTTTTTTGTAATTATTTTTTTTTGTTTTTTTTTTTTGTTTTTTTTTCATTTAAGTCAATGTATAACAATTAGCTATTTTTTTTTTGTTTAAAGTTTATGTACAAAAGATATGTTCATTTGTTGCCAAATGTGAATCATAAATGTGTTGTGTAAAAAAAATCAAATTTTTGTGGTTAGATCTAGTGGTGTGGTACCTTTGATCAGTAGCCCAGTTGAATTGTCTAGCGTAATTCGGTCATCATTTCGACTAGCCGATCGATCAGTGCTATCGGCTGATGACGGTCGCTTATCAACACTGAGCTCCTCTTCAGATGAAACGGCACCCTCTTCATCGGAGCCCAAATCACGTGGATCCAGATTTGGTGATGCATCTTTTGCACTCGAACCACCGCTACTGGTCGATTTCATACTTAAATCAATTGGAGCATCTTGTGAACTGGTTCGATTCGATGGTGATGATGTTGATGCCGCTCCAGAATTGGATGTTGATAATGTTGCCATCACACTTTTATCACGCAATGTTGTTGTGGTTGCTGCCACAGTATTTGAATGACGGCTCAAGCTGCTCGTACTGTGCAACGAAACCGGTGGCTGTGGTGATGTTGGTGGTGTCATCGAAACAACAATATCTTCACTGTCCATATCTTCGTCGTTGTCACTTTTTGTTGAATTATTATCAGTTGGCGAGCATTGCGATTTTAAAACAGCATCTAAATATCGTTTTGTCAATTCTTCCGCTGATTTGCTACCTGTTGAGTTTAAAATAGAATGCAATTTGGTTAGCTGATCTTAAGCCCTTTACATGGATTTCAATTGAATTTTGATTATTTCGACTTTTCAACAACAACAACAATAACAACAACAACAAAGCAAATTTAAAAAAAAATAAATAAAGAAATGCGCTTGAATGCGTTTGACTCACCACAATTATTGTTTGGCACAAATCGGCTATTATTATTGGCCATACTTTGGGCTGAATTGAGAAGTGCCACCGAATCGACGGCCGGTTTAAGTAAGCCTTGATGTGTTGCATACAGTGCTGGATGATAGCCGGGAAACATTAAATGTGATGGTGGCAAAAATCCAGGTGGTGGCATCAATCCGGGAAATGATAATGGTAAGAAAAGTTCTTTATTGAATGGTGGAGGCGGTAACTGGCCACGATTTTGTTGATGCGCTTGAGATTGCCGGAGCAATGACTGTCGACGATCGCCCACCTCAACGGAACTATCCGAATTATGACTATCGGGTGAGCTAACGGATGGTGAGGCGGACGGTCGTTTGCTATTCATATTATTATAGCCATCTTCGAAGCCAAGTAGCATGAGCTCCTCTTTTGTGGTCGGTCGTGAATATAAACTTGGCGGATAATTTGAATGGCCAAGCATATTGATTGACGATGATGATGATGGTGGTGTTTTACGATTGCCGGCCGCCGCAGCAGCGGCTGCAGCCTGTTGCTGTTGCTGTTGCTCTTGCAGCAAACAATGGATTTTAAACCAATTCGATCGTCGACCATATCGTGAACCACTTTTTGACATGCCAACCATTAGACATTTGCGTAAACGGCATGCTTTGCATGCGGTGCGATTTTTCTTATTTATCGTACATTCACCATTATTTTTGCATTCCGATATCGATGATAAATTATTATATGAACGCCCGAAAAATGACTGCGAATGAAATTAAAAACGTAAATTTTTTTGTTGATTAGAATACATTAAAATTGAAAATGCTGCTTGAAAAAAAAAGAGAAGAGAACAAAAGAATCCGTTTCCACTCTATTTTGTCTAAGTTTCTATTTCGGCGATTTTCTTCATAGGCTTTCAAGACTTTTCAAACGAATTTCGTTGAAATTTGACAGACAGCAACGGAAAATCATTCACATCAAATAGAATTTAAATTGGCCACTTCCGATGACTTGAATCTTGACAAAAACAACATTGGTAGAACCAAAAAAAAACAAGTCCATTCAGTGTCAATTCTCGATGTGTATGGAATAAATCCCAAGTGTTTTGGTTTGGATGTGTGCACGTATATTTTTTTTTTATTGAAATTCACATGACCAAAACGGTGTGTTTGAACGCGGTATGTAAATCTTCGAATTGTGTTGATTAAATCGCTAAATTCTCATGTTCATTTCCATTTTCCATTCGAAGCTCAACAATAAGCACAAGAGCCGGCAGCAGCAGCACCACCACCAACAACAAACACACTCACACACACAACTCGAATCATTGGATAATCTGAAATAGCATGCGAGTCACTTAATTCATGATCATTAAACCCAACGAAACAAATGTGTAGCAAAAGAGACATGTCTCTTGTGCGCTGCTCGTGCGCTCTATGGTGCTTCAGTGTGTATGCTGTGCGCTCTTGAGCTGATGGGTAACGCGCCCATTCGACGTTGTAATGCATAGCCGATTTTGGTGTGTTTGTAATGTTTTACAATTGTTATTGTTTTCAACCAATTTAGACACATTTCGCTTGCCAGTTTCCTCACTTTAACGAAAAAAAAAAACAAACAAACAAACAAACGAGTCCAAAACGAGAGAGAGAGAGAGAGAGAAAAAAAATCTAATAAAACAATTGGCGCAGTGAACATCTTTACATCGACGACATGATACACTTAAATGCCCCGTTTGAACTGGCAAAATTACCACAAGAAGTTCAAAAGCGACAGCCTTCTTTCTTTCCTGTTTTTTTTCGTGTTATAGTTTCTGAGAGTGTGTCTTTCTTTTGTTTGAGCCAATTGAGCAGGCTACCATCTCACAACGCCAATGAAATTAAAACAGAGACATTGTTTAGCCGTCAAAGTTGATCGCAATGGACACTAATAGCATGCAACAATCAAACCGTGTTGAACACACGAAATAAAGGCGGCCAAGAGAGAGAGAGTGAGCGAGAGAGAGAGAGAGAGAGAGATGAAGAGAAGGAAAAAAAGCAGCAATACACCAATACGGGATGGATACAATGCGGCGGCAACAGTGCAAACGTCGCATTACAACTTGCTGCCTGAACATCATTATTTAATTCACTCACACAATTAGATAAGGCATGCTCTTCGATCGATCGGACTAGAGTGAGCAATTCGCGTTGTATTCTCTGTTGTTGTTTTTTTGTGTGTTACCTGCATTAATTCTTCTGTCTTCGTGTTGTTTTTTTTCGTTTGTTTGTTTGTTGTTGCTGTTTTTTTTGGACTAACGCGAACAATTTTCAACGTCTTTGTTCAAAAACTGAAGTGTTTCTGCAGAATTAATTATCTTTTGTTGAACGGCCTTTTTTGTCGTTAGCTGCTGCTGCTGCTTTTTGTTGTTTTGTGTGTGAAGCAGCGGCACAAAATGCACATGCCATTTTATGTTATTTGCAGAACATGAACCATTAAATTGTAACAATATTGAACTTAAGTGATTTTTTAAGTAAATGACTGCGCATTGCGCACACTTCCGACGGTCAAAATGCATTTGTAGATGAATAAAGATGAGGCTAGGCTGTTTATTTTGTTGTTGTTTTTTTTATATATATATTTTTGGTTGAGCGTGTTTTATAGATTCAGCCTCTTCTTTCTTGCCAAGTGTGGAAAGTGAATGAGAAATAAAATAAAAAAGAACAACCAGAACTAAAGCACCTCTTTGGAAAATGAGGCGCTCCAATGTGAGGCTAATCAATATAAAATGCTGCCGCGGCGCAACAAAAGGTGTTTACTAATTCAAACCTCGATTAAATCATTTTTTAAATAGTTTGCATTCAACGCGCTAAATATCGGTAGATGTCGATGATAACAGCAATAAAGCAGCTGAATCGGGTCGTTGTAGTTTTCATACGGTTTTTCTCTGTATAGACGTTCCGCGGTCGTCCGTTTGGAAATCTTCAATGTATTGAGGGCTCTTTTTTGTTTTTTTGTTTGTGTGTGCTGTGTTTCGATTTCAATGTTGCCTGTTTGCTTTTGTGCTGCTCATCGTCAGTGTATAATGCAATCCGACTGACAACAATAGTCAAACTCAATGGAATAAGACAAAACAACAACAGCAAATAAATAAAAACAAAAACAGTTCAAAAATTTGTGATTGTTAAATAACGTGCCAACAAACCATTAAATCGTGTACTTGTGCTACATTTATACTTATAAATTGCTTTACTTAATATTTACTAGCAGAAAAAGAGCGATTTAGTTGCGCTATTTTTTCAGTTTTTTTTTTTGCTTGCTTGCTTGATCTTTTTTTATTTTGTTATTTCGTCTGCTTCGTCGTACACAATGCATTGTGTACCGAATGAGTTGTACGATTCGATATTTCTTGCTTTCGCTTACTACACGGTGTGCACTGAATTTGTTTGTTGTTGTTCTGTTTTCGTTCGGTTCGAATGTGTGTGTCTGTGTATTCAAAGAGACTTGAGTCTCGATATTGACGGTGTCGGTTATTCGGTTTATTGTATGAATCCATGCATATCACATATTGCGTTATCGATGCTCGAAATTTTGTTGCTATTTTTTTTTTGCTTCTTACGTTATTAGTTTATAACAAACACTGCAATAGATAAATAATATGCGATAACATAAAATGACATGAGTTTGGTTTTGCTTAAGTGAACTTGACCTTGGGCTGAAAAGTCGAAACAGCGCAACTATCTCACACTGCCATTTGTTTCGTTATCAGTGACTTCACCGTCTTTTTGGTGTTTTTGTTTTCTTTTTCTTCTTCTTCTGTTATTCGAATTGTATTTTGCTATTTGGAACACCTCTAAAATATTCAACAATTTTTTTTTGTCTTGTTTATCATTTTATGTGTTTGCATTTTTTTTTCTCGATCGTAACTTCTATTATTGTAGTTTTTTACTTCATTGGAGACGATTGGTACATTTTTTTAACGATGAGGGAAAACACGCGATGACAACAAAGCTTATTTTAGACACGTTGCAAATTATTTGATCAACAAAATTAAGTGTTAAATATCATTGACGGCATTGGCATTGTGGAATCGAATTGGCTCAATCCACCATCGCAATTTCAGTTGAGGGGAAAAAAAAGCCTCTTGGAAACCACAGTGTTCTTAATTCGGTCATTTATATTTTGAATCAGAGCTCAAAATGCGGTTAACACTTGCGGGGTGACTCAAGCAAAACTAAAGTGAATTGTATCGATGCGATATCATCTGATTGGCAATCAATTGCTATTCATAAAAATCAGTTGGAAATAAGATTTGATTTGCTTTCGAAATTCGTGATTCAATTCACAAAATATAGAGACGGAAAAATGCACGGAAACAAGCAAATGAAATTGCTGTGGAAATAAAATAAAATGATTTCGATTGCGTCAATTGCGGATTTCGGTCATTCTCCATTGAACGTCACTGATACTGCAATATTTGTGTCTTTGTCACACGATTAATAACAATATCCGGAATGTTTGTCACATGCATAATGCGATATGTGTGCGGAGTCAATAAAAAATTACGCTCGCGAATAAGCAAATTTGAGAAAATTTACAACAGAACATGATCTATGATTTGCAATTATCTTATGAATTGAACAGCATTACAAATGATGTACGTTGATCAAATGTCCCTCGATCTCTTACCAAACGTGCACCATTTCAATTTTCATTGCGGAGCAGGAATTTTATTTTTATTTTGCTTTTTATCTATTTGCATCTGCAGAGAGAGAGAGAGAGAGAGAGAGAGAGAGAGAGAGAGAGAGAGAGAACGAGCGAGGGAGAGCGCGAGGGAGAAGAAGACAGCAATCCCATAGAAATATGAATGAGAAATGTTATAAAATATATTGTTTTTTATTTTGCGTGTTTATCACAGATCAAAGATCAATTTCAGTTAATAAGCGCAATTCCAGAATTGGCGATTGTCTTATACTTCAAACAGTTGTTGTGTTGTGTTGTTGAAACAAAAGCAACAAAGAAAGAAACGGCTAGGCTAAAAATGGCTTATAATTTGGTCTTATATCTACATTTTATCAGCTCCGTTCGTTATTCATTTGCGATTTTTATAATGAAAAACCACAACAAATAACTATCAAATATAGTGTTTTTTTTTTTTGGTTGGAGGGTTTTTGCGTTGTGTGTGTGTGTTTGTGTGTCGGTTGAATTAAATTGAACATGCAAATCAAATTACGTTGAAGTATACTTTTATCGCTTTGACAATTTGGCTGGTTAGCGTTGATTGAAACGATGGAAATGTACAAAAATAAAAAAACTTTGTATCACCTCAAAGATTCAGCTAAGGTTTGGTGCTGATTATCTTTGTTTACACCTGATATATCCACAATATAAAAAGAGACCGAGAAAAACATAAAGCGAAAAACAAGAATCCAACAATCACACAATGGAAGTGACGTTAATGTGTTGTGTTCGGTGCTTGGGCAAACGACAATGGGCTCGTCATTGCCGTATGCTCAGTGGAGCGTGCTACAATTAATTTACAATTGTATTTTCGCTGTCCACCCAACTTGCTTTGCATACGTTACAACAACGAGTATCGAATTGAAATGTTTTCCGTTTTGGTTTTCATTTCTTGGCCGGAGTTTTTCTGGTGGATCGTGTGTTTGTGTGTGTTTGTTTTCTTTTCGATTTTCTCAAGACTTTAAAAGTCTCAATTGCATTAATAAAAATACACGATTGAGAAATAAACGTGGTGCGGTCGTGCGCTCGCATCGTTTTCGCATGCACCCAACGAAAATATGGCCTTTACACAATTCCTCACCGATAATTGCATCTTTTCAGTCTGATTATTTCAACAAGCAAACGCGAGCTCCATCAATTTTCAAGCTATCAATTTCTTGAATTGTTCTTATTTGTGGTTTTTTTTTCTGTATTTCAAATCGAAAATTGTTATCCGATGATTGCTGTTTGTAAATGTGTCGTCTGCTTAAAATGTAAAAAACAAACTATTACAAATTGCATTGATTCAGGGCTAAAACAGCCACATTATGGGGCAACTCCATAGCCATATTTGACTTTAGTTCACGACAGAACAACAGAAAAAACAGTTGTTTTTATTATTGTTTCATTCGATTTGACAAGAAATGACTCAAATGATTCGAATTATTTAAATGACAGCATTGTTCATAATGTGGCCGGATAATATTGCAAATTTAAATTGCAATGTGAATTCGCTACCAATTTAGCCTTGAATGTGTGTGTGTGTGTTTTTTTTTAATTAATACAATTTTCATACGGCGAACAGTGTCTCTCTGTGTGTGTGTGTGTGTGTGTGTGTGTTTATATTCACCTCCTGGCTACAATAAATCAACAGATAGCCCGTTGTGTCGACGACTATCGTGTGCCCTGAAAGAATCACATTTCATCACGGGTTTTATTTTGAATGAATCAGTTTTGAAAGTACATTGGTTTTTCTTGATCACGGTGATTTAATTACAATTGCACCGATATTTTTCCCATTTATTGGTTGTCATGAGAAAAACGGCGATAAGACAAAACAAAAAGCAGTACACACAACAGTTTTGTGATCGATTTGCATGATTCTGAGAAGAGGTTCAAATCAGCATCAAATCAAATCACATTTACAAAATCCGGCAAAACCGTCAACATCATGAGCACGAAATGAGAGAAAAAAGACACTCTACACACAGTAGTGTTAAATGAATCTAACAAAAGAAGAAAACAACAGAGTCTATTAATGAATTTGAATATTAAATCGCATAATTTACAGAATCAGACATTTCTGATTGCGATGAAACACTAATGACGATGAACATTTGGCAATAGCCACCAAAATACATCAGCACACACAAACACACACACACACACACCGACACCGACACAAACACATGTAAGCGAATTTTGCAAGAGAGACTCTATTTGCTACGAGGTCAATTAAGTAATGAGATCAGTGGTACGGAAATCGGATGATGCACCATGCAATACATTAGACTGGTTTTGTTGATGGTAGTCGCGACTTGAAGTCGATTGAAATCGCTTGGCAAAAAGTAAAAACAAAAGAGAGGCGAAACAAAAACATGAAGAAGAAAAAAACCAACTAACAAATCTACTAGCCAAGACTAAAGACCCACAATAATAAACCAATCAAAATAGAATTTTGCAATTTTGGCTGACCAGATTAATGCGATTTACACACATATCATTTGCATTTAGAATATCAGCTTCGCAAAACAAAAAAGAAACAAACATGAAAAGCAGATGAGAATCTCAAGTCGGGTCAAAACGAATGAACAGTGTGGGTTTTTTTGTGAATCGGTTGAGTGTTGAATTTTTGTTAGTGTTGTTGTGGCTTTTTCGTGGATGCGAATCGCTTTATTTAGAATAAAAACGGTTAGTTTGGCCTTTTCGTAAAATATTTATTTGTTTATAATTTGTTTTTCTTCTTATTTATAGATAACTATGTAAGGCTTAAGAATACAGGTAGCACTATAGAAATTTTGGCATTTTGATCATTGTCATTCAGTGTTTTAATAGTTCACTGAAAAACTGGAAGAATCAAATACACCTTCAATAGAAACTGATACAAAATTCAAGAGAGACAAAGTTTGTTTTGTTTTTTTTTTTCGTTCGATTTCCACTCTCTGAAATAATATCAAAAGGTTGAAAAATATAAAAGAACCGATTTTTACCTTGCATCCTTCACAAGTGAATGCGCCAAAGTGGAACCCTGCAGCTGGTTCACCGCACACTTTACACGTTTGATTCATGTTGTTATCTAAAAGACATTAAAAAGGTAAATTAATAATAGTTAGCTCAAGATGCTTAATGAAATACTTTAATTAAATAAACTGCATGTCGATCAGCGACCAGCTGAGAGAGGCAGAGACCAGACGTAGAATAGAGAAAATAGTGATGTAAACGGTAAAATGGCACGAAACGCGATCGAAAAATGAAGTGAGAAATGAACACCCAATGGTTACGAACCCATTGGCAGTTATGCGAAAATTAATTCAAGTAAATGGGATCGATTAGAATGGGCAGATGAAGATTATTAAATTCTGTGAAATAAAAGAAAAATAAAAAACAAAAAAACCAAACAATTTTCCAAGCGATTGGTCTTTGATGGATTTGTGTGTGAAATAAAATGTGCGCCAATGAGTAGCCAATGAACGTTGCTATGCGTTCACACGCACGCACACACACACACACACCGGTGTGTTTCGGTATTCACTTGCAATGCCAATTGCAATGCCGCTAATTTCTACATTTTATATGACTTTATAATTTGCGTGTCATACAATTTGACTCATATTTCTAATTTAATTTTCTCAGTTTGCATGTTTTTCCACATTACTCGCGGTTTGCTTCTGCGCTCGAGATTATCTTCATCGTCTAATTTTGATTGCATGTTATTTATTATAATTATACGGTAAAGCGAAGCACACACAGCTTCGTGTGCCCCATGCGCTGTGGTAGCTTAGTGCGCACTTTGTAGCTGGTTGTAGTGTGTGCTTTTTATTTTTTTTATTCTTCTTTTCGTTTTTGTTGTTGTTGTTGTAGTATAGATATTTGTAGCTTGACTGCACGTTTGTACGCCTTTTATCTCTTGCTCACTCTCTCGCTACTGTGCCCACATATTATACCGGCCGCATCGGTTGGTAATGGCACTCTCTGTAAACGGCACAAACTGTGAGAAAATCACAGAAACCATCGTCCGAAATCACCAGTATCCATACCGTGAAAATTGGCCGGAATTAGTGCACAATCGTGCCTAAATAAACTAAGCAGCACACGGTGACAAATGCGACAGAGGATTAGAATCAGTGTGGTTGTGTTGCAGCAAACGAAAAATGAAGTAGCAATTATATTGCCCCACACACACAACAAAAATGGACACGGGCGAACAAAAAAAAAAAAAAAAGAGACAATGATGCGAATATTTGCATTTTGCCGTACGGAATGCAAACATTTTTATTGCTCATTTTGGATGTATCATCGTTCGCTGTACGTTACATTCTAGTTCTTCATTCTATTTATGTTTTGTACGGATGCGATTTACAAAACATGAACAACATTAATGGTGGCAGTTTAGACAGAAACGTTCACAATGCTTAATCATCGATCAGAGTATATTCCCGCGAATTCTTTCTGGGCTAACTTGTTTTAACCGAATGAAACATTTCAACGGCAAGATATGTTTATGCTTTGTGTATTTTGTCGGTATTTCACAGTCAAGAAACTATTGGTTGTGGGTTGAAGGGTTAGCCATTTACCGAAACAGCATTCAGCTGTGTCACCATCTCCATTAATATTTCATTGCAAATGGAACTGCTTTACAAATCGGATTTATTTAGAAAATTGGGATCACTGTAGCCCTTTGTCCAACAATGCAACGGTGTGCAAATGTGATTTTGCGTTTGCATGACATGGCAAAAATTCCAATAAAGTGCTGTTTAAATGATCGTCACCAAAACGTAAATAGGATTAGTTTAAGAGCCCATTTGACTTTCATTCAATCATATCCTGACCAATATGACAGCATGCTGCAACCATTGTGTCGCCTCGAAACCAGCAGGACATGATTTTGACTTTTGTCACTTTTCCGAGTAACACTTTGGGACGTTCGTTTGAAATCTTCGGTTGATTTGTTTACTTTATCAATTCTATTCGGATTTTAAAAATCTTAAAGACAAAAACCAGAAACTACCGACAAACACACGATGAAACACGTCACATTACTTATGAGCAAAAATCTGCCGGGGGTATTCGCCACACTGTTTCTATTCCAACACATGTATTTGCTTACAAACGATGACTTGCAAACATTGTATAAATAGCATTTCATGTACCGAAAAATAACGACGATGTAAACAACTTAGAAAATTGAAATCTACTTAAAAACGCTTTGAAATGTATCATTTGTAGTCTATTGAATGGAAGACAGTGTGCAATGTTGTCATTTGTTCGTGTGCAACAATTTTCATCCCCTTGCCCAAATTTCAATTGGGTTGTAAAAGTCTTAAATCCATTTCAAGCGTTACTTCATTTTTCATCAAAAATGTTCAACGCGTTTGAATCATTTTGATACATCGGCAAATGGATATTCGTTATAAAAAAACACACACACAACGAAAATTTCAGGTGACAAAAATGTGTGCCCTTTGAACCGGAAAAAGTCACCATTTGCGTTGTCGATAGTGATATTAAAAATAAAAAAAAAAAAGAAAACCAACAACAAACATTTCAAATGTCATGATGAACACAGCAAATGCACAAAACTAGGACACTTTTAGCCAACAAATCATTTATCATTGAGTAAGTCGTTGATCGTATTCGTTAACATTGAAGAAGATTTTGATTTGTTCGTTTTTCTTGCTCTCTGCGTGTTTTCATTTTTCAATAATTTGTATTACAATCTTTTTTCCCTGTTGTTGATAGAGTGTGAAATCATTTCGGAGCATCATGAAAACAACAAAAGCAAATCAATCATTATTTTCGTAGGCATATCAAAAATTCCAGCAAGAAAAAAAAAGAATGAATCAGTTCTGAAAATGAGACAAAAATCGTTCAAAATATCATCAGATCATCGTATTCGAAACCCTGATCATGCCATCAAAATTATAGACGATGAACTGACGCAATAGAAGTATTCCATTTTGGTGGCATTTTTTTTTTTTTTTGGTTCGGTTGAGGCCCAAATTTAGCGATCGAAAACATACAAAACGAGTGGCAATTTTGTTATCTCATCATCTAGTTTCAGTATTTTCTATTCAAACTTTAATGAATAGTTTAGTTAGAGGTATTTATGTTATCAACGATCGATTCGGTGTGAAATGGTTTTGACGTCAGAATACAACGACAATAACAACAACAAATAAATGTCGCTGTAACTGTATAAAAATCAAGGTTTAGTATTAAAATCAAAGTCTAATCAAATGATTGTGACAGCTGATGGTTTTTCGAACGATTTAAAAAACCAAACTGTTTTCACGGATGTTTAGAGGCAATACGAAAACTAGCCTCCAAATGTGAAGCAACAAAAATACCACAAAAAAAAACAACAACAACTGAAAAGCTAGAAAGGAACACGTTTCGTTGTAAATGTTCTGAGAAAATAATAAAAGTGCTGTTTCATCCAGCTGATTTATGATTGTTGTGATTTTTCTCTCGCACTCTCTTTATCCATCGCACATTTCTTTTCGTATTCAGTTCACAAAACGAGTCATATTTGTCTAACTAATCTGCCGGAAAGGTTTTTTGGTTGAATGGAACAAATTCTGTGAAAAATTATGATTGATTAATTCAAACAGTGTCATCCCAAAGGAGGCGAGACTTTTCTCTCTCTCAGTGTCTCTCGGTCGTCATTTCTTTTTTTCGTTTCTGTATGCCTTTGGTTTGCATTGACTGAGCGATGTAACTGATTTTCAATTGCGTTAATCAGCAATCTTTAAGAACGAAAAAAAAACCGATTTGTGTGCATCCCTTGTGTATTTTAGCCCGATTCGATTCCAATATCAAAACACACATACACACAAAAGTGAAATCAATTGCCGTCCAATTGAATTGTGTGCGATTCGGAGTAATTCCAAGTTCCGTTCACGTAATTCATTCTCAAAGCTCGATTTAAAGCAATATTTCGAAATAAATTGGTTATAGATAGATATTTTTTAGTTTTTCTGTTTTTATTTTCTTGTTGTATCTTTGCATTTGCGTTAAATTATCCCGTTCACCATATCTCTAATCCCGATCGTGCATTGATCTTAATCTTGTAACATCAGCGAATCGAGAATGAGGAAAAAAAAACACGCAAAACCAAGACAATAGATTGGAATCAGCGGAACAACATGGGAAGAGCTCTTTCGCGCTCTCCATTTTCATGTGTTGTTATTTTGTTGTTGTTTTTTTTTTTCTCTTTTCCCTAGCGATTTAAGCGCATTTTCATGTGGACCGTTTTGAAAATTAATGTAATAAAGGCCAATTTTTTTTTCTTTTATTATTATTTTCAGAGCCAACATATGGTAGGCCAAAGCGTGGCTTCACGTACAACCAATCGAGCCAGACCATTGAAATAAAACGTTGTCTATTTGGAAATGGCTTGTGTTGTGTGTATGACAACGGCAGCAATAAAGAGATCGACATCAAAATCATTTGAGTCATTTGAAGTGAACGAAAAGATGACCGACATTACAGGCACTTGGTCATCTTCAGTGATGTACCAGACCAGCATGTTGTGATATCTATCTTCATGAAATTGGCGCGCTCGAAGGAAAGCAACGAAATAGAATGAACAGAAGAAAAAAAAACACACACACAACAAGATGAAGAGAAAAAAAAACACGAGCAGCGCATGGTCGCTCGCGCACACCACAGACACACACACACAAATAGAACATTGAGAAAATTGAGATAGCGTGACAGAGTTTAATTTATATTAGATGGGCATTTAGCGAATATGAAAGAAACTGGTGCACGATGATCAATGTGAAAATAATAAATTGTATATGTACATTGAACGTGTATCGTAGCATCCATTGGTTTTGGATCGCGGTACGCTCAATTCGGCTCCAGCTTAATTTTGTGCGCCGTGTACGTGGTGTGCCGTTCGTTGTTGTTGTTTCTGTTGCTGTTGTTGAATCTATTAGTGAGGAAACGTCCTCGGGCATTTCTTTGCAATATTTTCCCATTCCTTCGAGATCTATTGTGTGATGGTTTTGAGTGTGTGTGTGTGTGTATGGAAATGTGTGTGTGTGTGTGTGTGTGTGTGCTGCTTTCGCTCTTCTGACCTCTTGGTGCACATCGCAGACAAACCGATTTTATTTCGTTACAGTTTGAATTTATTGGCTTTTATATAGTACCAATTTCTGGCTAGTGCAGCCTACATACAATACCACATTTTCCACCACACAATTGCACACACACACACACACACACATCTATAAATGACCGGTGTGCTTGTTTTACCGTGGCGGCTATTATATTGGCCAGAAAATTGAAGATCGATCGTCGGCCAAAGTTGACAAATGATACGGCCAATTTTATGATTATTTTTCGATTTTTATTCAGAAAAAAAGAGAGAGAGAAAAAAAAACGAACAGTATTGTTTTGAAACAGCGAAAACTTATAAGCGAAATGGAAATGGGGGGATAAGAATGATTACGATCGAATTTCCCAACGTTTTGAACAATTAATGGGTGATCAAGAGGTTGGCAAACGTTGCCGTCAAGCGGCGACTTTTATTTCGTCGAACCAGATTTGTTTTTCGTTGTTGTTCGATCTCTTTCTATCTTTATCTCTCTCCCTCTTTCTCTCTCTCTCTCTCTAAATTTGTTCCTGTACGTTTTTTTTTGCGTGGATTTTTTACACACACACACACACATTGACCAGAAACTGCCACATCATAACGAATCAAAACGATATTGGGAAGACGAACACACGAATGCTGAAACGATCGAATTAAGCTCATTTTTCTCATGACCCAAATCTCAATCGAGAGATGTTCTAACAATCGTTGTGTTGTTGTTGTTGTGTGTGTGTGTTATTTTCTTTCTGTTTCTATTACTATTAATATTGGATAAAATTTATGAATTCATATGTAAGTTGCGATTTCAGATGATTGTAAACGATTTGACGTCATGTAAATATTTGTAGACATGTTGATGATGGGGGATAAAACTTCCAAATAATTATTGTTTTATTTTGTTTTTCAATATACGTGTTATTTTTTTTTATATTTCATCCTCCTTTAATTTCAATCTGTTTTTTTTTCGCTTGTTTTTTTTTGAATGTGCATGTTTGTTCGTGTGTGTAAGTTTTGTATCGTCTCTCTCTCTCTCTCTCTCTGTTTGAATTTGCGCGCTATGTAACAATATCCGTTGCATACAGTTTTTCATCATTTGAAAATTGTGATTCGTGACTGTGCAGCACGAGAAAACATTATTGAACCAAATACATAATAGAATATCAAGAATCGCCTTTGATTTATTAGTCGTTGCACGTTTAAGTGAATCTTCAATTTTAATGACGAGTAGCTAAATCATACAAAATCTAATTACCACGCAAGTGTTCCACTGTGGAAGATGTGTGTTTTAGTTGTTGTTATATGGTTGCTGCTGGTTGATTGGTTCGAACAACGAGAAACGTGGAGTTAAAACGCAAATGTTTTCAAAATTGATATTCTTTGTTGCATTTGGAATCGGTGTTTTTGTGCTTAATTTGCGAATTGAATGTCGAAAGAAAAGCGGTCGAGCGGTGAAAAAATTCATTGAAAAACTGTCTCTTGCACGGTTTAGACTCGACTGTGGTTTACGTAGATCATTTTGTTGTTGTTGTTGTTGTTGTTGTTATTTGGTTTTTGTTTTTATTATTATTTTAAGTAAATGTTTTTTCTGTAATCTCACTTTATCCTTCTCAAAGAAATAAATCATTTTCTGTGTGCAGTTTTTGTTCTTGTTGTTGTTGTAGCTCCGAACAATTCTCTGTTACTGTATTTGTTATGCGCGCATTTTAAAAGGCGAACCAATGCATGGTGTAATAAAAAAGTGTGTGTGTGTGTGGTGGCTGAATACAGAGTGGAATGAATGAAAACGGTTGGAAAAATGATGAGAATACCGCAAATCTGAGCATAAACAGTAGCAAAGTACAAGTTTTATATTTTATGACCAAATCGATTTGTGGTCGCAGGAATAACAACACCAGCGAACAACATCAACCAGCCGCCAAACTAGAACTTGACAAAGTGGGAGAGAGAGGTAATAGCGTTTGGTATGAGCGGGTTCATAGATATAATTTCCATCATAAATCCAAACTTGACATAAGTTATTAGACTACTTGTTGGTTGTTTCGTTGATTCGTTTGGTCGGTGTTTTGGTTGTTTTGTCGATTCGTCGTAACAAAAAAAAAACAAAAAACAAAAAAATAAACAAACAGCAACAAGTATATGAGAAGAAAAAAAAACGAACTCCATGCGAACTAAATTGGTTATGTGCAGCACAACGATAAAGGTTACTCGTTCATTGATATCAACTTCATATGCAAAGCTCACGGTATACTTTCCTTTTGGTCCAATTAAAAAAAACCCAACAACAACAAAAGGAACGACCTCTTCAAACGATATGTTTGCAAAATGTGGTTCTCATTCCATGGATTAGATGGAAGTAGAGCGAAAATGGTGCGGTGTGTGTGTGTGTGTATGTGTTTCGGTTTTGATAATCGTCAAAGACATCGCGCGAATGCACTTCAGACGAAGAGACAACTAATATTTGTTCAATTAGCTGTTGCTTTCTCTCTATATGCTACAGAGATAGATCGATATATACGTTATACATTTGCATTTGGTCCAACAAACAACAGTGAATTTCGTTTGGAAATTGATATCGGGTCGCGCGCAAGTGGCTGGGTTGTTAACGAAATATAAAAAAATGCCAGTGCACGTTCACTCTATCTCTATCTTCCTCCCTCTTGTTATTCCGGGTTTTCTGCTGTTTGCTCGGTATGAAGTGCAAAACTGTATCCGGTACGGTACAGTGCAATATGCGATTGCCAGTATTATTGTTTAATTCGTTATAGCCAAAGCCACAGCATTTTGCCGCCGCCGCGCGCTCATGCACATATTACTTTTGGTATGTTTCAATTGCACCTTTGAAACCAAACAAAATACAAAGAACAACAACGAAAACATACCAATTTAATCACATTCAATATCATCACACTATGAATCGGGCGGGAATAGGCGAGACTTTTCCGATGGAGCTAATAAAATCAAAATTTATCCATCGTACATGAAAAAATAATACACAAAAAACACACGCTGGTGCTCGACTCGCTGTGCTAACAAAAGCACCTCGAATATTTTTGTTTATCTGTTTTTTTTCCTTCTTCTGCGGAACAAACAAGTGAGAGAGAAAATAAAATCTACTGCATATTGAATCGAACGGTGGCAAATATTCGTATTGTATTTTTGAGCTGCTGGTAGTACAAGCTCAACAATTTCGATGCCACCAAGTTTTTGTGTTGATAGACTTTAGAGCAACCATTTTTCACTGTGAATCCGATTCTACTGAATTGTAGTGTTCGATGTGTGTGCATTTGGCACCGGCACCGTTTCGCACAAAATAATAACATTCCAAATTCAATAGAATTTGTGGTTGTATGCGAAACATGTGTCGCTGGATCATTTTGCACTAAAGATTTGCAGCTGTGAAATTGCGTTCGGCAAGAGAACGAATTGGTTTGGATAACGAAAACAAAAACAAAAACAAAAAAAATTATATAAAACAAAACATATCACAAATAACTGATATTCGAGAGGCGAAGAGACACAGCACTAAAAAATCAAGACGGAAATAATCGTGGCACGATTCCAATCACCTCACAATATGTGTATCGGCATTTTTTTTTAGCCGTTTGTTTTTAAGTGGAAAAATGTGCGCATCATTTCTGTACGAAACAATTTTTTGTTTTGTTTTTGCTCTCTGCGAACCGTTTTTTCTTTCACTCTTTCAACATTTGCAGCCAGACCTGATGGTAGCTGCTGGTTTTTTTCTTCTTCTTTTCCGTATGTATACTTTCAATTTGATTTGAAATTCGATGGTCTTTTTTTTGTGTCGCTTTTGTTTCGTGCTTATGCCTCTGATCGGCTCAAACACCATTCGCTTAGTTGAGCGTGCGCTCTTGCTCTGAAATGTCTCTTGCCAACTTGGATCTGGTGTCTGAATCTGCCTAAATGCACTTACAAACGATTAAATTGGTTGTGTTGAGCGAGCGCGAACGGCAGTTCGACTATTTGTCGTGCACGCTCCCTAGCACCCGTATTCGCCACTTTTTCTCATAATTAGAACAATAACAGTAAAACGGGAAATAACTTCTTTTTTTTCGTTGTTGAAGTGAAAAAAATAATATAAAACAACAATAAAAACAATTTTCCGATGCGATTGTCAGCAGCAATATCCACAGCCCCGCCAGCCCGTTTTTCCACTGACTTACACACACACACAAACAGCCATTTCGCTAGCCGTTGTGTCAATTCGCTCTCATGCAATGCATGCGTGCAGCAAACAATCGTCGAGAGTATTTCGCGTTTGTTTGTGTGTTGTTGGTTTTTTTGTTTGTTTGTTTTAGTTTCAATGCTGATTTTGAGCATTGATACGCAATGGAATTTGTGGTACGGTTTCGGTTGGGTGTTGAGCAAACTAGGTATTTTGATTGTGAATCGAGTAGAGAAAAAAAAACACCTTTAGTCTTTCAGGTTTGTTGTTATTGTTGTTCAATAAATCGCAATAAAAATAATAAAAATGATCTGATTTGTTGTTGGCCTCTCTTCTACAAGCGAAATATTTCCGATGCCTTAAATATGATGGTAAGCCGACGAAATCTCCATAAGGGTATCTTTAACGTTCAACGGAACAAAAATAACACACATACAAAATAGAAAGAGAATTGATGATGTGTGCTCATTGGTTTGTACAGACAATGGCTAATCAGTGAAGAGGAAAAGAGGAGAAACAAAAAAAAACACCATGTTTTTTAAGCAGCGCAAATCCGATTGAAATAAGCATAGCGAAAATAAATTCAATAAGACAAAGTTTGATCAAAATCATTTTGATTGCTCTAAAAAGACGACCAAATGAGCAAATGAACCGTCAGTAAAGATCCACAGAATCAGAAGTATGATTTTTCGGATTTGTGTGAGTGTGTGTGTGTGTGTGTTGATTTTTTGGATGGTTTTTCGATTGAAATTTTTCCTTGCCGGTTACGGTCGATTTCATAGTTGACTGAACGAAAGAAAACATATGTATTTTTTGGGGCCGCTTGATCCGACACACATATACTCAATAGCAGCACAACAATAACACAAAAATTGAGCAGAAAACAACAACAACAACAAAAACACATCGACGATATGAAGAAACAACAAATCATAATCAAATTATCTATTCATTGTGTTCAGAAAATTTGTTAGGTTTATTTAACACGAAAATTTCACTCAATCGAAGTGATGTGGCCATACGGAATACCTGGTGCGTGTGCAATGCAACAACAACAACCAAATCTTGGCCTATTCAATGGCCTGAACCTGAACACACACACAACACACAAAATTGATAGACAATACACACAGCGACTTTAATTTGATACAGATTTCGATCAAAAATCATTTTGTTGTTTGGTGCTTTGTTCGGTTTTTTTTTTATACATGTGGAATGTGTTTCTGCGCTCACCATTGCTAGTTCAAGTGAAGCCGGCCGCAATCCAAATGGTTGAGACAAATGAATTTTAATTGCGTATGTTGAACTTTGATTTGATGTGTGTGTGTGTTGTTGTTTTTTTTTTCAAAAATTTAAACGCTTTGATATGCGTTGACAACCAAAGTATGAAGGCGAGAACAAGTGTTTTCTTGTAGAATTTTTGTTATTTTACATGTACAACGAATGAAAAAAAAATTCAATGCGGCAAAAAAGCATGGAATTTAAAAGGCAAAAAGAACAGGCATTTTGATGTAGACACCGTTGATTATGACGCATGAAAAGAATTTCACATGCGCTTATGGAGTTTTTGGTATGTGTTTTTTGTTTCATTCATGCGGGCGCACTCAATTTTAACACTGTAAACACTTTGAATGGTCCCGAAAATGAATGAATATTGTCAATTTTTTTTGGAACTAATAAGCGATGAAGCGAAGAAAAAACCAGCCAACATGACATCATTCTCATGTCAATCATCGATCTATTCTTTTACTCGCTGACATAACTCTGTTACAAACATTCTTTCGAATTTTCTCTCTCTCTTTCTCGCTCTCGGTCAATGAATCACACACCAAAAAAAAAAAACAAAAAATTGATACACCATTCAATGGAACAGACATTCATTGGCGTTCGTTTCATCGATTCAAGTCAATTATTGAATCGTAACACATTTTCCATTAATTACTCCATTTTATCGTGATGGTCATTATTTATGGGCTGGTAATGTGTTTTGATTCATATCTAATTAGACCACACCACATGAACACAATATTACAATGTCAATAGACAAATCGAATGGTGATGGTCGATCACATAAAATCAAGTGTTTGTTTTTTTTTTTCTTTTCTTCAAATTATTTCGTTATTATATTAACAATAAACAATTTTAACAAATTCAATGCATACCGAGTAATTGAGGATTTAACATCGATCAATAGACAAGCTCTCCGCAGCTCCGTTACCTGAAGAGGGGGGGGGGATGAAAAAGGAAAAATTTAATAAAATGTAAATTAGAACATTATCATTCTGAATAAATGCATTTTTCTAATTCTCTGTTTGAATGTGAACAAAAAAAAATGAGAAAAAAAACAACTGTCATATTTCAAGCATGTTCGCGTAGAGACTCAGAAATGAGCTCAAATTATTGAAATGTTCATCAGATTGAAATGAGGCTGTGGATGTGGTGATCTTTGATCTTAACGACAGATCAATGTAATTTAGTCTTAATACTGCACCAATTCTCTTTTCATGGGCTAAAAATTGCGCGTGACTCAATTCTCGACTGTGTCGTTGGATATCGTTTTTATTTCAATTTTTTTTTTTTTTTGCTTTATATATACTCATTGTTGTTTATGCATTCAATAAGCATTTTTGTTGTTGTTGCTGTTGTTTGTCGTAAAAGATGCACAAATGCAGCAGCAACAACAACAACAACAACTGAATAAAAAGAAGAAGAAAAAAAACGTTCCAAAATGTGATTGCAACTGCATCAGTATGGTCAGTTCGAGGCCAACCGAGTATGGTTGAGTGTATATGCTAATGCCAGCCGACGATGCACTTGTATTTATTTGAAATTCTTTTCTCTTCTCTATCTCCATCTCGCTCTCTAGTGTGTCGACTGTTGTCGGTGCATATTTTTCGATTTGAGAAATCCTCTATTTATCATTTAAATATTTTGTGTTTGTTTTGTCGATTTGTTTACACAATGCAATTGCAGTGTATATTCGCCCCGCTTTGATTGTATGTGTGTGTGTGTGTGTGTGTGTGTGTGTGTGTGTGTGTGTGTGTGTGTGTGTGTGTGTGTGTGTGTGTGTGATGTGTGCTGCGTTTCCAGCGTCTAGTTATTTCCACCATACGATTATAATAATGCAATAAATATGCAAAAATCGAACAAAGACACACGGGGATACAAATAACAGCAACCACACTGAAATACACTAGAACAACGAAGCAGAACACACAAAAAAAAAGAGTTTTGAAAAAGACAACAAAAAAAAAGCGCAGCAACAACAAACAGGAGAAGCAAAACGATCAGACAGAACGAAGAGAGTGCTCACTTTGCTACACACGCAACGCGTTAAACGAAGACGAACAATAGATAAAGACAGAGCGAGAATCGCACGATAAAAAGGAATGGGGCAAAAAGCGTATCCAGTAAGAATAACAATACCAGATTGAAATGCATGTAATCAAGATGATTGAATAAAATAAATCATTGCAATGACTAAAGGTTAATCGGTTTCTATTATCATTCGTTTATGTGTGCTCTTTATCCATCCCGTGTGTGATATATTACAGTGTGTGGTACATGGCTATAAACGTGTGTTCAATAACATTGCGCACATTAAAATAAATATCGTATCTGAAAATTGACGTAGCAAACAACTGACGATACTTCCAGAGTGAACAGAGTGTAGAATAGAGCCGCTCAACAGCGCAAAGTGAACGATGTTAACGGACGACGGGGGAGAGGGATAGGAACTGGGACCGATCAAATGGATTTGAGAATGGTTTTTGTTGGGAACAACAACGAAAACAGCTAAAATATCAAACACACCGGCCGACGACAAGTGAGCTTGCACATTTATTCTCCAGATGGCGTATCAGAAATGAGTATTACTACACATACAAATCAACACTCATTGTTGATACGCCATCTGAAGAATAAATGTGCAAGCTCACTTGTCGTCGACCGGTGATCAAACACGACATCATCGTCAATATGTATGAGTGATCGTTCTTAGAATTTATTGCTTTGAATGCGATCCACATGGGTATCACCCAACACGTGACAGGATTGCACAGGCTGCGGTTGCGGATAAATATCGATTATGGATCAAGTTGTTGCCGACTATCATAAAGACTAACAACCACTACAACAACAACAATAATAACAATACAGGTGAAAAATAGGTGTTCATTAAAAATAAATAATTTTGTGTTGATTTCGAGATTTCGGGATTTTGGCCATTTTTCATCGATTCGACTTTTTTTTGCTTTAGCATTGGAATTTCGATTCAATATTTGTCACCTTTGCATACAAAATAGCGTCATCCGAATGTGTTTTTTTTTTTTTTTTGAAGACTGTTTCACGAAATTCATATCAATTATAACATTTCAGTTGAATTTGAAAACCAAAACACTCTCGACAGAGAAACCGCTTACTGTTCATTGAACACGGTTCCACAACCAGGCAAATCGAAATCTTTGGAATATTTTCACATCGATTTGCGACCAAAAGGTTTTAAAATTGTTTTTTTCTTCTGTTGTGTGAGTCACGATTCGATGACATCTCCAATTCAATGCCATTTTGCAGCAAAAATCAATCCGCCATTTAGCAGCAGCAGAGTAAATGTCTGCGCGAGCGTGTCAGCCGAAGCTGGCCAATGCTCATATTAAAATTCCAGAACGATTTTCGAGTTGCATTGCAAACGGAATCACTCACTCGCGTTCGTCGTCGTCGTCGTCGTCGATCGTCACTGGCCATTTTCAGTCTACCGTTTTAACCGATCGAATGCCTGCCATTCGCTATCGTAAAAATATCCGAATCGAAGCAGCTCAACTCAATCACATATGTGTGTGCTTTGAATGATATTTGCATTTTTATTGATTTGTTCATGTTTTAGTTTTGCTCGATACGAGGTGCGCGGACGCGCTTGCGCTTGCGCTCACACTCGGCTCGCTGTGTGCTTATTTCATTTCGTGCTTGTTTTCTTAGCAGGCATTTTTGTAGATTTGATGCGCGAGCGCGCATGTGTGGGAACAGATTGCGAAATAGTAATTCGATTTGTAGTTTTATCTATTAAGCAAAGTGCATCTGCAATGGATATGGAACGATAATCGTTCAATATGCAAGGAAAACTGCGTCATGGCATCGCTTTTTTTGTATGATAATTCTTTTTTCTCTTTTTTGCTTTTGCTTTTTTTTTGCTGTTCGCTGCTGACTCTTTCTGCGTACTGATTTTATTTCTGTCTCTCTCTCTCTCTCTCTCTCTCTCTCTCTCTCTCTCTTCCTTGTTGCTCTCTTCTAGTACAACAATTCAATTGCGTGCGCGTGCAATCGAATTCAAAAATACTTCCATATCGACAGCAGAAAAAGAAGATGACGACGACGAGAAGGGAAAAAAAGACGCACACGAAATCTTTCATTGAATTTGTTTTTCTGCACATCGCATTCATTTTTGGTCAAAAACAATCGAAATGTTGTGGCAAAAGTGCGCACATTGAATGAATCTGTCACTTGAAAATGTGGTTTGCGATAACGTTTCGACGATTTGATGTTTCATGAGATTGTTGTTGTTGTGGTTTTTTTCAATGATGTTTTTGAGATGGACACGTTCTGAATCTCTTGTACTTGCTGGCTGATGCTCTGTGCTTGACTGTTGTTGCATCATTTTGCTGTTACTTTTGCTGTTGCTGTCATTGTTGGCTGTTTCGTCTGGTTGTTGCTGCGTTTTTTTTTTGTTGTTCATTTTTATTTTTCCATGTGTTTTGTGTGTGTGTGTGTTCATCGCTTGAATGTGCAAAGAGGTTTGAAATGAATTATACTGTTTGCAATGCATTGGAAATGAAAACATGGCCAGAGTCGAGTCAAGACAGAGTGATCAAAATCAAATTCAGTATTCAGCTGTGTGTGTGTTTTTTTTTTGTTGCTCGTTCCGCTGCAAATATAAATCATGCAACGCTGGCGAATGTCGGTATTTAAATGCCGTTTTCATGGTAAAATATTCAAATGGATGGAATCGCTCGATATTTGTTCTTTGCTCTTTTGCTCTCTCACAAAATTACAAAAAAAAAACAAACAAATGCTTGTTGCTTGGATTTTGAGTTTGTGCCGGGATTTTCACAGTCCAAGTTTCAATCTTTCATCGAAGATCATGTAATTGAGAAAGAATTGAGCATAAAATGTAATTCTGATTCGGTTTTGTGTGTGTGTGTTTGATTCGGTCTTCTTCATTTGTTTTTTCGGTCTGCGCCGTACAACTGATATGCACCCAACGGCCGTGGAATTAGATCGACCCGATCGATCAATCAATCGATCAATTCGACAAACAATATTTATGGCAACTCCACAAATAGTGGCGAACGACTTATATATTTTTGTTTCGAATAAATGCATCACCATCAGGCCAATACCAAAAATGGGGGTAAACGTATCATCATCATCATCATATGTCTGCTTGCACGGTGATGAATGTTGCATTGCAGAGGGTCCAACATTTCATTCGCACAAACCATTTTCTGTATCATTTGGCATTGTTTTCATTTTTTTCCCATTTACATTTATTGTCCACCGTGAACATATTTCGCGCTCTCCCCCCCCTCTCTCTCTCTCTCTCTCTCTCTCTCTCTTTTGGTCGTTCTGTTTAAGGAAATTGTCCATTTTTTGTTCTGGAATTTGTTATAGTTTGAGATTTATCATTTTTTTTTGTATGTTTTTCTTTTCATCAAACAAATTTATGCAAATGTCAAAATTTGTTCAAAATGAAAAACGCAAATTCCCTTGGGAAAATCCACACAGTCATCGGTTAAATTGTACGGCATCCAATCGACATGCAATCGACATCAATTTCGAATATATTAAAACAAACAAAGCACACACACACACAAACGAAAAATTAAAACACGGCCATTTGGGATTCTAATCGAAAGTCAAACAAAATTCTGTCTATTTTTTTTTTTTGAATGGGTTTAAAATGGATGAATCGAATAGCGCTTTTGAAGCGTTTTGGTCAAAGTCTTTAACACATCATATTAACACACAATCGATGGCTCTTAAAATAGTCTCATCGTCATTAAAACACATTGCATGACAACCGGAGGTCCCCAACGTTTCCAGTGTTTCTCTGTATTTGCGTTGAATTGTTTGATACAGATTTATTTTGTTGCTGTTGTTGTTGGTTTAAAAGTGCTCTTGCTAATTCGTTTAGCAAACATTTGGGGACTAAATGATGAACGCGTCTTCGAACAAAATATCGCATTGAAATGCTTTTGATCTGGTATTGATATTGACACAGCAGCCAAGTCAACAGCTCTCTAATGGTGTTTCAGATTTCAGTTATTGTTGAGGCCATTGAGACTGTGCTCTTTCTTCTTCAATCTCTCGCTATCTCTCTCGCGCTCTCGGTTCGTTTTTATTTTGACCGAGGAATATTTGGATTGTTACTTTTCTCGCTTCTTTTATGTGCGCTAATTGTATTTCCATTGCATGGTCTCTGTCGGCTCTTTTTTTTTCTCAAATTTCATGTATATATATATTTTACTTATTGATTAACATCAACGGGCCAAGAGACAAACAAAAATAATAGTGTAATAGCGGTGAAGAGTGGCCAACGATCAGAGAAGAGTGTGCGTGAACGACACAAAAATGAACACACTCGCACAACACACACACACACACACACACACACACCGCGGAAGAATCGGTGAGAACCATGGGCGCATGGAATGACACGCAAAATACAAAAGACAAAACGCATTTCAAGCCACAACATACAAAATCGAATGAATAATAATTTTGTTTAATAGGACGGGAGCACCATCCACTTCATTCGTAAGATCAATATAAATGCGATAAGGAGCATTCAAAACAATTATCATTCGGTGATTTCTGTTTTTATATATTTTGTTGTTGTTGATTTCGGGTTGTTGTTGACTAAAGTGCTGTGAATGTTCTCAATGTGCTTAAAGTGACTGGTAGCATCCAAAATGCCAAATAAGAGGAAAGAAGGTGAATAACAAAAAAAAAAAAAAAAAAAATAACAAACAGATACCCAAAAACAAAACCCAAAAAAAGCACCGAAATAATCGCGTCTGCTCTTGAAATGAGCTCAAAATCATTTCAACCCATCAAGATGTTCATTTTTCATAAATTGATTCAAAAGAAATATCCATCGATTTAAATCGGCCACTGAACACTAACGCAAAGATTTGACACGATCAAGTGGACAAAAGATGAAGAAGAAGAAGAACAAACAGAAGAAATTGAATACAAATTCAATATTGAATTAAAAATTGTAGGCTTTTGCATTTTGCCGACTTTTAATATCGAATTGCGTGGTTTTCTGTTGTTTTTTTTCCTCTCTCTCTTCAGTCCATATTTTTATGGATCTTAGGCTATATCATCATTGTGTCTGCCATAAATATGAACATGCCAATGAGAAAGACGATCAATTGAATTCATAAAGTGTTAACTAAAACGTTACGCGGATTGTTGTTTCTTTTTCTCTGTATACTTCGGGTGTAGAGAGAATAGTAATAAATGATGTGGCGAGTAAAAGTAGCGACATTCAATTAATGTCGAAAAAAAATTAATAAAAAACATGAAAACAAAACACGATCAACACCGACCAAAAGAAACAACAGCCAACAAATCGAATTATTTGAATATTATACAGCAATTACAACCACACGCACTATTTTTTTTTTCATAAACTTCTTCTTTGAACAACTCAAACGAACACCAACAATTGATCAAATCCGAAATGGATGCGCGCAATGGTGCTAGAGTCATGCGAATGACTAGAGAGAACACATACAACTTCAATTCCAGTGAAAATATGAAGAGAAAATAAATGCCGGCTAAATGGTTTGGCAACCGAGAAGAGAAAAGAGAGTCTCAACATTGGAGGGCCGAAGCAAATAGAAAACACGAAAATAAATACAAAAAAAAAGCGGATCGCGCGCGCGAGACTTGCACAAGGCCGTGGGAACTCATTAAAATAAATTGAATCAGTTTGAAATGCTTCGATTTATGAGCTCGCAAACGCTGGATCCCGAGATGGATCATTTAGTAAACGCGATGTAATTGGAAACTTCAATAAATGGGAGAGAATTAGAAAACCAAACGCACACAGTACATAGGCACACGGGCACACACAGTCCATTGGACCACTAATCAAAAACCAATGAATTCTTATCGCATCGTGAATTACTGGCTCAATCTTTCTGTTGCTTCCTTCTCTTCCTTTATCTTTCTCACACTTGATCTGTTTTATTTTCCACCGAAACAGAATGGACGGCACTTTTCGATACGAAGACTCCCGATCATACACACACTTTTATCAAATAAATATCAAACAACGATCGATAATACAGTTCAAATTATCATTGAAAATTATAATACTTGTATCAAAATGGTTGAGTTGATGATTGAAAAAATTTGGTTGATGCTTTCGACCGGATTTCAAATAAATGACAAATAAATAAAAATGTAAGCCTTACGATTGATTCGAGGCGATGTGACAAATGGAACTGATTATGTTGTGGTTCGTTCAACAATGTTTTTAGCCAAATGCAATGACACATGAAATATGATCCGTTTGCATACGGTTTGCATCCAGACCGTATTTTTCGTTCGTGTGCTTTATTTTTTGTGTGGTAAGAGTGGGGAAAATCGCTGTCCGTTTTTTTTCCTCTTGCATTGACCACACACATTTATATGCATTTCCACATCTTTCATAAGCCCGATTATCGAAATGTGAAATAGCTTTAATTTTACAATTAATAATCATAAAATGATAACATCAAACAAAATTACACTTTCAAATTTAGCCATTGAATTGAAGAGAGAAAAACGGTTGAGCACCGCGCGGTTGTGCCGCAAACGTGTGTGTACCCAGATTCAGGTAGCCGAATAACCGGCCCAACAAATTGCGCTCTCATCAATAAGCGGCGAGGACTTTTAACGTCACCGGCCTCAATCAGCTCAAATCAAAAGACACTTTGCTTAATTTTCGGTGCAATTCAAATAAAAGTGGTTTTATTTGAGTTGTTATCGTTGACCCCATGCACATAAGTGCATCGGAAGGTTCTTTGCACGCTACAAACACACACACACACACACACACACGGTAGGCTAACCGTTTCGTGTGTGTCCCCATCATTCTCAATCGGGTGTTTGCGCGGCTGATGAGAGTAATTAGATGCCGACCAAATTATCGAACAATATCGTTGGGATGCAAATCATTAGTGATATTTTTTTTTTACTGGTGCTGACGTCATGACTACCTTGATAATTGTTTTATGACTTGTGAAGCTAATCGATGCATCGCAACAAATTAACTTATCCCCCCATTTCGGTTGAAGAAAGAAAACACACACGCACACCACGAAAACTGTTTATTTTTGTGCATTGAGCACAAATCTTGTTCATTTGTGCAATTTGATGAGAGAATAAAACATCAAATTTATGATCTTTTAACTAGCCGAACTTTGACCAACACACCGAAAAAGAGAGTGAGAGAGAAAGAGAAATCAATGAAATTAAATAATAAAACCGTTTTCATTACGAGTGCGTTGTGATTTAAAAAAAATAATAAATTGTTCGGTGTGTTTGTTTGTGTGTGATATCGCGCGACACGCGAGTGACCGATGACAATCACAAACCGTTTTATGCCTTTTTCCACTTGATCAATAAACAAGCGACCTAAAACACATACAATTATATATACTGAACAATTATGTTGGGCTGATGATTGAATGCAATTGAATTTGGTGATGGTTCCCATAAAAAACCGGTCGATTGTTGAACTTTTAATTATAATACGATTCTCATCACTTGCCTAATTGCGGTCGCCGATGGTGTCTTCTTTTGTGTTTTGTCGGTCTCTCTCTCTCTCTCTTTTTCGCTTACTCCCTTTTTTTCAGATTGACACTTGATCATTCACTGTTTTTTTTTTATCTCTCGTGCGTTTGGATTCGAATTCAGATGCGAATTATAATATTTAATCGAAAAATCATTGGTTTTTTTTTCTCTTTCTTGTTTCATTTTGAAATGTGCAAGCGAAACGAACTCAATTGAATAACGTGAAAGGATTTATCGGCATTGCACTATTAACATAATTCGTTGCATGCAATGAAATGCGCTCTCTTCGATTACTTTTTTTTTTCCAGCTAATTAATCGAATTTTGTAAGTGCGGTCTGCACTTCATCGCCACAAAGATCATTTCTATATGGGAAGCAATCGACAACCACACGAGACACAGAGAAAAACAACAGAGAAAACCAACAACAAACGAATGTGAAAAGCACCGCGGCAAGCGAACAGATTTTAAATTAAAGTTGCACCATCTCCGTGTGAGAACTTATTAGTTATTCTTGTATACAACAACAACAACAACAACAACAACAACAACAGAAAACGGTGGTGATTGTTTTACCATTTTATTGGGCCCTCGAGAAAGTTGTTGCCTGAATTTGGGTTAACAATACGATTTCCCAATCAACAAATATATATTACGATAAGGACGCAACACAATTTACAATTTCTGCAATAACAACAACAACAACAGCAACAAAAAATTAAAAGAGGAAGTTACGTACAGGAAGTGTGCGTTGTGCTTATCAGTTCGACATTCATTTGCATGATTGTGTAAAAATCCACTGCCATGCGAACATTCGCAATTCGTTGATTTGCCAATAGTATTTTGGCGGCACATTGGCAATGTTAAGCGAAGTCAACTCATTTCAATGTTTGCATTTGGCTTTGATGTTTTTATTAGAAAAATTAAAAATTAAAAAAAAAAAAAACGAATTCGGGTCGCCGTTTTGTATAGCACAGCCACTGCTGTGCACGGCGCACATCCAGTCAACTGCACCAAAGGTAAGATTGCATGTTATTTACCATGTGCATCGTTTGAGACATGATCGGAACGGAAAACGAACAACAACAACAACAAAAAAACCTCATAAATATAGAGAAAGATTTCCATCCGAATATCCAATCGAATTGAAATCAAAATGTGCAAAACACACCAAAAAACTTGATATAGTGAAACGAAATTCAATGTGTAGTAACTAATAAATTGTTTTGTAGCTATAGTGCGTTTGAGATCTCCATGCATTGCCATAGCCTGTCATTGCTCACAAAAATTAAAAAACCAACTAAAAACAACAACAACAACGAAATATTGTTGGACGATTTATTACGTGTTTGAATCAACATTTGCAATTTCTAACCCAACCGATTTGATTAAAATGAGCGGCAAAATGCGATGAATTTGGTGTTTTTTTTTCTCTACTTTGCAAAATAGAAACAGCGAACGAAAATATGCAAGACGAGCACAAAAAGACTACAACAACGTATATAGAAGCAAACATCGCAAAAATGTCTGGCTGACGTTGCGTATTTGAATGCGTGATCGAAAGAAAATTGCGCTTCTTTGATTTTGTTCGCATTCTTGAACAAATGGGCAAAAACTAGAAAATGTTGCCGAGGCACACAGTTGAGATGTCATGAAGAGTGTAGCTCAACGAAATTCGTTGAGCCCGTTTAACTTGAACGAATAATGTGGACGGAATGCGTTTCTACACAAAGCTCAATGATTCCCTTAATTTTCCATATCGATTTTTTTGACTTGCTGCTATAAATCATCGATGCGGCCCAAGTTTTCACGAAGAGAAAAAAAAACGCATGCAATGATTTTATGCGAAGGTAACCGTTCGTAGACGTATTGCAACAGCAGGCAAAAAAAATATGAATCTATTAAAAACATAGCAAAATGAAAACGGACAAAACTAGAAACAAAACTGATCGCAACGGACATAAACATTGATGTTTGTTTTGCCGCTGGTGTAGCCATGGCTAGGCCTCCCGGATGAAATGTAACGGATTGCCTCTTGCTCTGCATGTGTATGTGTGTGTGTGTGTGTCTCAATGTGTCAGTGTGTGTGCGTTAATGTTACGTTGGTATATTTCGCCTGAGCTCTAGAGAGTGGTTTTTTTTTTTGCAAAATTGCCGCAAATCTGTATGAATTATCGGGATGTTCAGCAGATTAACTATTTATATTTGCGAATCATCGCGCTTCCACTTGCATTCATTTAAGAGCTGCTGTTTAAACAGCTCAATCCACTTAAAGTAAAGCGAAAGCGCATCGCGGTGATTTTCATTCTCGGCGCGCACAAATGAAACGGGGCAACAAGTAGAGAAACGACGACGAGCAACAACAACAACAACAACAAAATACACACAGATATTGTTCGCTTGTATTACCGGGATGCCAAACAAGGAATGAAAAATGTGATGCGCATTTTGTGTCCGATCAAAGCTACGATCGCACTAGCGCTCACTGCAACTGAGCGTGTGTGTTGGTGCTGTTGCTCGTGTTTTTTATGCTTTTTTGTTGTTGTTGTGCTATGTTTAACTCTGTGTATGTCTCTTTATTTTATCCACCGGCTCCGCAATCTTTTTTTGTTTTGGTTGTTTTTTTTTTTAAACTAACATTTCAATGGCACTTGCGTGTATTTCGGACACCGTCTTTAACAACATCATTTCGCTACACAAGAAGCGCAAAATGCTACACGAATCAAAATGCATGATCGGTTAAAATGCTTTATGAGCTGACGTACTCCACAAAATATGTCAAGACAATAACGTTTTTCAATTCGTCTAACATTAAAGTGCCTTAATAAATTATGGATTTGGTTTGCGGAGAGGCCGCGAGAATGATGTAGCGACCAAATGGCGAGAGAAAGAGAGAGATGGAGAGAAATAGAGAGAGAAAGAAAGAGATCGATATGCACAACCAAACAGTGTGATGTTGTTAATGGCTTTTTCTGGGTGAAATTCGCTTCTGATGAATGAACATTATTATGACTTAGCTACTTTACAGATAGATTCAGTTGATTAAAATGGTTTTGGTCAGAAAACAAATCAAAACAAAAAAACGGCGACAGCAAACACCAACAGCACATAAACATCATCAAATCGAATGCCCTGTCTAATGGTTGAGACGATCCGTGGACGCGACTCGCTCGCAATTCACAACAAGCGAAAGAGCCAGAGAACAGACAGAGAGGGAAAACACTGCACTTAGCAAATGCATTTCAGTGAAGTTAGCAATCCGTCTGGCGGATTGTGCGACATTTGCGAATGATTTTTCGTCGACTTTTTATAAATATGAGCAAGTCACGTGAATTGTTGCCCGATTGAAATTGGCAAATCTCAATGCACAGACAGTCGTTCACCGTGAAATCGTTCCGGCCATCGGAACGGTTGGTTGAATTCACTTGGCTGAAAGAATGATGATTTATTTCATTATTGCAAAGACTTCTGACCATAATTCCGTTTTTTTATGGTGAATCGCATTGAACATAAAACTGGTGGCTCAGCCACCATTCAAACTTGGATATGCGTTCGCAACATTGAATTGGATAGATGATGATGCATCTGAATGGCGTCAGCTTGCTCATACCAATAACAAACAAACAAAAAGTCATCAGCACAAGAAAAAGAGAAATTGAATATCACATCATTCCGTTGAGTGGCTTGCACTAGATTGAATCCGATATGTTTCCTCGCAAAAAAAGAGACAAAAAAAAACAGCCCGTTGACGAGCCTAGAACAAACAAAAGCCCAATTGCATTGCGTCATCTGCATGTGCAGCTCGTTTCATGTTCCCGTTACCGGCCAAACTACTGATGCTGTGTGTGTATGTGTAACTGTTTTTTACTATCGCGCCTTTGTCATTTACATTGAACATTGGAGAAAAATGTCAAAAGTTTTTTTCTTAACAAATTGATGCCGTAGAAAGTTTATAAATACATCGCTTCTTCTTTTGTTGAATTTTTTGTGTGTTGATTTTATTGTTATTTTGTTGTTGAAAATGTGTGCACGTATAAATTTTGCTTCTTAAGCAGTGTGTTTTTTTTCAGTTCAACTTGATCATTTGTCATATGGAATTAAGTGCGTTTCGGTTTGGATGTTGACCATTTATGTATTCAAAAAAAAAAAAACATTTCATTAACAACAGTAACCGCATACAAAAGTGTCGAAATTATATGCTAAAGTGGAGCACATTATTCGCCCCCGATCATTACGGACCGAAGAGAATGAGAGAAAGAGAGAAGAAAAGGCGGCCACTTAAATGTTTGATTTCATTTATTATTTACTCACAGATAAATACACACAAAAAATGAAGAAGAAGAAGTCACATTGACATCTGAATACGTAATTTCAATGCTTTGGCTACACATTTATACACTCAATCTCTCTTCTTTGGAATGTGGCATTAATTTTCAATTTAAAAAAAAAAACTCAATTTCTGTACCTCGTTCCCAGTGCATTTTCGTTTAAACAGTCAAATAATATTCCAAATATATGACAAACAATAATGCACCTCTTAATACAATGAAGAAAACTGTTATTTTTTTTTTTCAAAATAATGTGATTAACCATATGCAAGCAATTGTTTGTGGAATTCAATGGCCCCAAACACAAAGCCAAGCCAACGACACGCAATGAAAAGGCAATGGGTAAAGTGTGTACGTGATTTATAAATAAATGGACTAAACACTTTTTTTTTTCTTCTCTGCTGTGTATGGCTCTGTATGGTGATTGATCTGCATTTATGCGTATACTGTCAATGTCAATGACCGACGCAAAAGAATCGAATCGGCGCGCTTCAATCATTTACCTAATCATATTTGATATTATGCAAAAAAAACCACCGTCGGAAGAATTGCGTCAATCAACTTTTTTTTTAACGCACAAAAAACAACCAAAAACCATAGTGAAATTATCATTAGGCTGTTTTCATCGCATTTCATTAGAATGATGTGATGTAACCCGTTCAAAAAACCAGGTCTTCTTTCCAAGTTGCACAAGAAACACACAAATCTAGACCGAAATTGTGGACAACCACACGCCACATTTTCTCTTCTCTTCTTGGGTTTTTTGTTCGTTGTTGTTGTTGTTTCTTTCAAAAAGTTGTTAAAGTTCGTGTTATGGCGTGTACATTAACATAATTAAATGGCCAGATTGTGCTGATAAATGCTTTAATATCTTTGAGTGACTTCTTATCTAACCTCCGATTCTAAAAATCATTTACTGTTTTTTTTGCGTATCCAGCTATCTATCGTTTTTTACCCATTTGATTTGTCAACGCGAGTGATGAATTGCCAAGCGTGAAATATACTTTTTTTAAATCGGAACAATTTTTTTCTTTGCTTTTTTATTATAAATATATAAAGATATTTTTTTTCTGTTAGTAACTCTGAGTTTGTTTTTTTTTCGGTCATATTGAACATATTGTAAAGAAGGCGACTGTCGGGCACAAGTTAATTTACGATGATGGGTTTTTTTTTTTGGCTTAATTGAAACAAAACCATTTTTCATTTATGTTACACGAAATAAACGAAAAAGAAAGAAAAATCTACACCGATTTTCGAAATGTAAGTGACAGAGGTGGCTACTGCAGGCGAGAAACTGGCATGCTCACGATGTGTACATTGAGGAGAATTATGAGTATATCGAGTGGCGAATAAGATGGCATTTAAAGTGATAGATCGTAATTTGGTCACTCATTAACTTAATCTGAATATAAAATGCGTTAAATTGTTGTTTTTGTTGGTTGGCTGTTGCGTTGATCTGTTTTAAGACCTTTCATCTAATGCGTATGTGTGTGAGTGTGCATGTGTTCCTATATGCATTTGGTTGTTGTTTTTTTTTTTCAAACCGAAAACGTTCTCAAACTATTTTTATGGGTTTCACATGAAATTTATGATAATTTTATGGAAATGAAAAGAATTCCGGGAATAATTTGATAGAGCAAGAGAGAAAAAAAATTAAGAGAAGCAACGAAAAAAATGAATCAATTTTATCGATGTTCATTTGTGGTGCATCAATTTGCTTGATCAACTGGTCAACTTCAACTGTTTTGCCCATCACATTTTTGTTGTTTGTCATCATCATTCTGCTCCATTTTATTCATAATCATATTGAAAGTCTTTCTATATTTAGATCGTTTTGTTTATGCACATAAAATACACTAATTTCATCGGAATTACCATCAATTTTGCACATTTCACAGAATTTTTGATGACCAAGCACACATTTTTCCATTCGTATCTCTATCTTGGCGTATACTTTAAATGAAACGATAGACACACACAGAGAGAGAGAGAGAGAGAGAGTGAGTGATAGAGAGAGATATTAACTGGCACCAAAATGCGATGCTTTTGGTCATTTGCATCTGTGAATGAAATCGGTATCAAAGAGCTTGATCTTGATCGAAATGAATGATCGGATTTTTCTGGTCTACATGCCATTTTCGATGGATGTTCTCCTCGTTATGTTTGTTGAGTTGCTTTGGTAATAATAATTGGTTGCTCTGTCTGGATCAAGTTGTTAGTAAGCAGATTAAGTCGTGTTGTTCATTTTTCTTTTGGCTGTTAGTCAGTAGTCGTATGCGCGTGCGCTATTTTTGCTTTGAATATCATGTGTGTTAAATGTTGGTTGTAACAACATTTAGATTGATTTTTTCTAGTCCTAAGTAGATAGAGTTAAGCGTGTAATTCGTTGATTATATTAGCACGATGATGATATTTTTCGATGGAATAAACAAAAAAAAACAGTCGAGTGAATGCGAATTCAACGAAAATTCCGGATTCAAGAGGCTTTCGCTTTGAATTTCACAGAGCATATGAAACCGGCTCAATGCCAAATTAATTGAGTGATCAATTTGCGTGATATTTAATCTGATTACAAATAAGAAAAGAAAAAGAAGCGAAAAAATGCCGAATAAAATCGGATGATAAGCCACAGTTGACTTATTTATGTGAAAAATATTGAATGTATTGTGCTATGGACAAGTGCTAGGCGGTCTGGCCTCCGACTGGGTATACTGAAACTATCTTCACTACTGAGGTGCGGGTGACTTTTGACTGCATGATTTGCTAGCATTTGATTTGCTACCATAGTTTTGTTTTCTATATATTTTTTCTGTGTCTCTAGCAATTCGATCTGGTTGCCCTTTCACTTCTTTAAATAGCATATGCGGCTTTACATAAATTTTCAATAAATTTGCTCATCTGTGCGCGGCTGGACGGTTATTAGCTCATATAAATTTTCGTTGTTGTTGTTGTTGTTGTTTCTCATCTTCAGTGTAGCGCGCTCATTCGTTTCGCTCAAATGTCCGAAAAAAAAATCGGAAAAAATTTACGGTATCTTGTTTTTGTCGATGCCGGTTTTTAATCATATATACAATATACTCAATGTTTCTTTTTTTTGTGTGTGTCGTGTTGTGTTCGGTTCGTTTCGGCTCAAAATATGCATAAATTTTAATCGACTTTAAATTGAATAATGAATGAAGCATAATTAATTTTGTCATAATTTTTGCGCACGACTGCCAACGTTATCACGGACATAAACTCGATTCATATTAATGCTATAGTATCTTATTTCGGGTGATAAATATTAATTATAATATGGCACGTTTATCACGCTCTCAATATGAACAACAACAACAACAACAAAAAAACACAACGGAACGAACTTCAACTCTTCCAAAGAATTTGCTCAGGAATGTGACACACCGCGGTGTGTTGGATGTGATGTGTGCGTGCGTGTGTAATATTATTGGAAATCACTCTTTGCATTCTCGCAGGAGAGTAAAAAAAAACAGCATGTACCACAATAAAATCCAAATTATAACACACAAAAAAACACGATCATTTTATTGAATCGATTCATTTTTTGTTTTGTTGGCCGAAAGATCAAAAACCCGCACGAAATATATGAAAATGTGTAAACGTGTTGAGCTTATCATATAAATGAATGTATTAAATTTACATTTAAATTTTAATTAAATATTAAATTTATTCGCTCACTTAAAATATGACACAGAATGGAATGGTGTGTGTGTGTGTGCTTTTTTTTGGTTCATTTTTGTGCAAATTGAGAAGAATCATGACTGGAATGCGATATTCTGATAATCCGCAACAAATTTCCAATGAACATCCAACGGAATTCCATTCAATAACCAAAGCCACGTTTTAATGGTCAAATGTTTTTTTTTTCTGTGCAACAGATCAAACAAATCATAGCTAATGACGAATTAAAAACATGAGTCTATCGAAAATTGTGAATGAAATGGAAAGGCGCATTGATGCCCAGGCATTTGATGTTTCAAATGCTCCCAAAGTAAAATGGGCAGAAAAATCGAATCATGAAGAGATTTGTGCCAAATGATTTGATGAATTGGGCATATAAAAAGCGGTTCAATAAAAAATTAAAAACAACTACAAAAATCAACGAGTCGACACATCCATATAACATTTTATGGTAGGCCATGGATTTGTGTGTTGATGAAATGCAATAGCGAGTCAAGTGAATGGCAATTCCAACAGGAAGCGCTGAGAATGTGCTTTAATGATTGTTTGATTCGACAACGTCGTTGAAACCAATATTTATGTCGATAAATAGTGACCGGCCACATTTCAATGAAATTATAAAAATGGACAAGACAAACAAAAAAACACAAGACCCACTAAATTAATAATGCTACACATATCAAAAGCCTAAATCAGCGAGAATCGACAGAAGATAAAAAATAACTACTCTCATCCATTGATGAAATGAAAGGCCAATTTCAAAGGCTGAATCGTCAATAAAAAATTGCCCAAAACTCAATGAAAGAAAGCGGAAAAGAAAAGAATCAATAACAAAATAGAAAACAAAAAGAAACAACAACAACAACAAAAAAGCTAACATAATTTCGTTATAAAATGTAAATTAAAACATAGACAAAAAAAAATGAGACGCGTTGAACGATGGACACTAACACCGTGGAAAAATTCAATTAATATTTTTCCGAGTGAGAATTTCGTTCGATTGATACACACGCATCAATGCCGCCCGAACAACAACAAAAAAAAAACAATCTCTCAAACTGGAACAAATCAAATCATATTTTCGTGTGATCAACGAAAAAAAAGTGTCTAGTTTCACATGATGAAATTACCGTAGCTACTTATTGAAAGGGTCTTTGTGCTTTAGCCGCTTCTAACGATATGGAAATAGCTTCAGCATGAAATGTTTCTGCTATCATCAATGCCCGAACATTCGACGAAACGTAGGAAGTAACAGCACCGAAAACACTTTATTAATAAAAAAAAAAATTGTTTTTTTTTTCTCTTAAACGCACCGACTAGCATCTAGTAGGTGAGAAGAGAATTGCACTCTAACGATCGTGGATCGAGAAAACGAGCGTGCAGACTTCCAGTGATGTGTCCTCAGTTGATACAAAACACCAGTGAATCTAGTGCCAATCGATATATAGGCTCAACATCATTCTCAAACCCTACCCACGATTTTAATTAACATTTCAGCAATCGATTAATCATATTTCGTTCGCATCAGTGTGTGATGGGCTTTCTTTAATTAGTATATGCTTATAACATGGAAAAGCAGCCGCAAACCAACATCGAGACACATTGAAATCATATTAGAGAAATTAGACACGAAATCGAATGCATTATTGTGCAATATTCAACAACGAAAAATGTGAAGAGAAAAAAAACTCGTATTTAAATTGCCTTTTTCGTTAGAAAAAAAAACACGAAATATTGACATAAAACGGTGAATATTGTGAACGTCACAATTGAAGTGTTGACTTCGACCTGAATGGAAATCTCATCGCGATTAAGCTGATGTATTTTGTTTTTTTGTTTTTTGCTTCTCGGATAAATTTATTCACCGTTTTGTCAACTCTCTTTACGGTATCTCTAATGGCACGCATCCATAATTCCAATTTACCAATTTTGTATTTATTATTTTTGATGATTTTTTTGGTTCATGTTCATTTTGCTGCGGATTTGCCACTTATGATATTGGACACAAAAATGCGGTTTTGTTAATGTTTTATCAAAAGAAGAAGAGACGATAGTGTTGGCCGAATATGGTCATCATTTAGCTTAATCATAATAAATGGTCTAAAATGTCAATCGCCTGAAAATGTGAGCCACTGAATCAATTTAATGGTTTTAACTCAGAATATCTCTATTGTAGCTCTTTAGAATTGGTATCTCAATCCAAATCCTCAATGTTTAATCCATAGTGCAATTTAACGTTAGCTTCTGAATTCATTTGTTCAACCAAAATTTGGCTAATCGTTTAAAAAAACAAAAACAAAAACAAGAAACAATCGAAAAATTGCTGCGCAATTCAACAGTAATCAAAACCGCACACAGATCTATGTATTTCGTTTTATTTTAATTGACGAAAGTAGGGAGACAACAGCACAAAAATAAAATAAAAGAGAAACAGATCTGGAATTATGACCATAAAATATAATAGTGTCAAAAAAAGCAGGCCACGTACGTGACATGGTCACATTAATGTAATGAATTGTGAAAATCAATTTTCGGTTGGAAATTTTTAAGCGTAGTTCTTTTTATACGATGTTAAAGAAGATGATGAATAAAAAAAAGATGAAGAAAAACTTAGAATAACCAAGTTGATCAGCGCCACATCGTCGAAGATTCATCACACTGATGAGAGGCAAACACAAACAAAACGTTCAAATTGATTTTTCACAGATCTGAATTTCTTTAAATGGACGCTAAACAATAATCGGGAGTATTTCAACATCAATTGATCGACATTATGAACATGAATTGATTCGTAGCGCGTTCTCACACACAAAGATCACCAACCTTATTCTGTGTTGTTGTTGTTTTTTTTTTTGTTGTTGGTTGGTCAATTGTTGTTGCTCAGTCTTCAATCTTCAAAAATTGGTTTTCTGCTATATTTATCAATTTTTTTCTCTCTCTTGAGTTGATTCTTTGATTTTTGTTTTTGTTTTTATTCATTTTTGATGTTCACCTTTCTACGGATGCTAATGTTTCCCCGAATGGAACATTCACGATAATGATGATGGTAAAAGCGATTTAAACAACAGCCAAGCACTCGACCATAGTCTCAAATGTGAGATGCTCAGCATTCGTTCGGTGTGTGTGTGTTTGCGCGCGCGGAGGCTCTCGAAAAAAGGAGAAATAGACAGCATCACTCAGAAGTGAGTGAAACAAAAAAACAAATGAAGAATTAGTTGATCGCAACAAGTCAAAATAAAACTGAATCATATTCAAAATACGCACGCAAGGTGCTCACTCACTGTCGCACACACACAATCTTTTCTTTTTTTTGGGGTCTGCCAAGAAATTAAATAAATTGCTATGTTAATGTGGAATGTTCGGTGACCAATCCCATTTACGATGATATGTATTTGCTTGGTGTGGTGCTTTTCTCTTTCTGCCGTCGACCTATGATTGTCATTCGGGTATAATGGTGTTATTGTTGATCGCATTGTTTCGTTATTGTCATATAATGTTTTGGATATTTTGGCTTCCCTTCATTCTTTTTTGTACAAACAATTTGAGAGATTTACGGTCTGCTATTGCCGCCGCCACCGTCGTCGTCGTCGTCTTTGCCCGTTGCTTGCTCATTCACTCGATCGCACACTTTTTACTCTCTCTCACTCTCTCTCTCTCTCTCTCTCTCTATCGTTCTATCGCTCTCACTCTCGTTCTTTCGTCTGGTTATTATTTATATATCAATTTTGATTACTTCTCAGAAATAAGGTGCTGCGATTTTGAATTTCATCTGTCATTTTTCGTCGTCATAAATTGGTACAGCCAATTTATCGTGTGTTTGAACTGACTGCGAAGTGATTTAATTCAAGTTTGCATTGTTCGGTAGTCCATTGATTTGCGTTTTTATTATTTCTTTTTTCTTCTTCTTCTTCTTCTGTGATTTGACCCGATGTACTTTTACACAACCCGGTACCTGAATCTCTCTTTTGATTGTTTTCGTGTCGTTTTTGTGGTTGTTGTTGTTGTTGGCGTGTGATGGGCTGTGAATCCGAGAGCTAAATGTCAGTTCGTTTTGTTAATTTGACAGCTGCATAACTGTTTTAAGTATAACAATTTGCTAATATTCGGATCAATTGCTGTCACCTTGTTCCCACCAATCTTTATTTTATTCAATCGCTGATTTACAATCATTTTAGACAGTTCAACAGTTACTAATAGTAGCTCATTTATATTTCACCAACTCTCTTCAACCATTTCAAAGTGTTTTTTCATTGAATTCGTGGTTTTTTCTCTGTGTGTCGTTTCTTTATGGGTATTTTTGTTGTTGTTTATTTCTCGTTTCATTTTGGAATTAGTGTATTCGGTTGATTTCTTTTTCCATTTCGTGATTCATTTGGTGATCATTATGCGCACATCCGCAAAATGTATATCATTTCATCAGCAGCAACAACATCAGTGGCAATAGCTCAAGTGCAATTTTATGGGTGTCGCAACCATTTGAACCCATAGATGAAACACTCACACTGATGCCATCGATCGGACGGAAGATGTTTAAATGTCTCAACGAATAGAGCGAGAGAGATAGAGATAGAAAGAACAGCATAACACATTTTCTCCATTGATACAAAATGGATGCTCATTTGTTTGAAATCTCAAATATCGGCTTCATTGAAACATCAAACAGCCGAACCGTTGTGATGTTGGGTTATTTTTTTTTTTTTTTCGTTTTGCTACTGTTTATTGAATTGATTTTATTCTTTGTCAGCGCAACGAAACACAATCAAAAATTGGTGGACGGGTGCCTCTTCTTCTTCATCTCATTCTGTTATACATAAATTTTGGTTGTTTTTTTTTTCTTTTCCTCAACTCCAATCCTCGAATTCGTTTTTCTCATCGCGTTGTTAATATATTAATATCTTTCGGTGTTATTACGGTCGTATTATTAAAAGGCACATCTTTGGGTTTTCATTCATTTGAGTTTTATTGTTATTCACAAGTTCGTCGCTTGTGTTGTTGTGTATATTGCGAGCGCCTCTGTTGCTGTCTTTCGTTGCTCCGAATCGATCGTTGTTGTTGCTAGTCGCGTCTTTGTTTTAATGCCATAGTTTCATTTCAATTTATTATGGCTTAAGTGCTCGAATCGGTAGTCTGTGGGCTTCTAATATTGTTCAATTTCACGTCATCGAACGATGGAGAAAAAAAACAGTTCCACCTTTTAAGCGATTTTTGTGGTAGCAAATGGCCAAAGCTAATAGTTTTTTATATTATTTTTTTTTTGTTTCTCTCTCTCTCTCTCTCTCTCTCTCTCTCTCTCTCTCTCACGAAAATCATGAAAGCTTTGGAACGCATTTACATATTCACACGTCGCATCCCGATTTGGGTAAAGACAATCAATTTCTTTGTTCTATTTTAAGCGATATTTTCTGATTTTAAAATCGCTTTTATTATATTTGTATCGTGTGATGATTCGATTGCTAGCGCGAGCGTGTTCTTGAATTTTGTGTCGTTTTGGTATTGGCTGCCGTGCGTTGCTGCTGTTTATTAGCTCATTCACATTGTTCAATGTGTTGCGATGTACACCATTTATTAACATTTATTTTTATTAAATTCCATTTTCCTTCGATTTCTATTTACAAATATGCGCTTTTTTAGTTCATTTGATAAATAATGATTAATCAAATCTAATGTTATTTTATTTCAAATTTGGCAAATTACAAACATCATACTTCGATGTCATAGCCTCATGACCGAGAAAACGAACAACTTTAATTGTACATTTTGTCATTTGTATGGATTATTTATGCTATTAAAATCGTGTTTCTTTCAAATAATCCTAGATTTCGCATTTGTTTGTGTCAAATGACCGTCATTCCACAACAGAGATTGTTATTGTTGTTTTGTAATTTTTCGAGCAAAAAAACAACAACATCCATTTGTGTGAATAAAACTGTTCGAAAATAGTTCGTGGGTAGCCCAGAGCCATTGAACATGTCACTCAAACACGATTTCTCAGGCCAAAGGGAGTGCAATGCAAGTAATACAAGAAGTAACACCACCTCAAACAGATTCTCATTGAATTGCCGACAAAATTGAATTGAAATTGTTTGTGATGCTTGTTGCGGCTCCGCCAAGGGGTTTCAGTATATCCATCAACTTGATGCAAATGCAGTTTATCGCATTTATTTGGAAAGGCCATTGTTAACGGTAGGAAAAATCAAAAATGAAAATAAATAAACCGTACACTCGAGTTAACACACTACAAGGTATTTGGATGAAGTACCATTGACCATTATCCACAGATAACTGTCTCTATCTCTTGCTCTCTCTCGATTATCGAACGCATCAAGTGCTCTTTGTCAAGTGGCCAACTTGAGCTTTAAGATGTCGACTTTTTAACTCAACGATTTAAAAAATAATAATAATAATAATGAAAGAACTATTTAATAAAACATATTGTTGTTCATTTGGTCTGAAGACTTGGCGCTGTCGGCTACTTTACATCATTTTCTCATCCTCATTCAGAGCATTTCTCAGTCCATCGTCGACCTTTTGGACGATTTCAAATCGTCGATTTGCAATCACATCGATATTTTCCATCACATTAGTTAATGTGCATCAACTTTGTGATGAGACTGTCTCAAAACACCTCCGGGTAACTATTGAAACAGTGCATTTTTTTGGTTATCTTTTTCACTTTGCATCGATTCAATGGGACCAGACACATTTCAATATAGTATAATGAAAGTAGAAATCTAACAAAACGGTTAAATGCAATTCACCAGAAGTAATGTATCGATGATAGTAATTAAAGCTCTTCATCTTTTCAGATGAAGTTTGTTTGTTTGTTAAGTTTACCTTTGCATGCGGCATTACGCGCTTTGATTGCGCCTATATTTGTTCAGAAATTTCACTCTATGTTGATTCATGTGTGTTTCGGTCTATGTTTTTGTGTGTGTGTGTTATTTTTCGCTAGCCATTGGGAAAAAGGGAAAGAATGAGCGGCTCCAATCAAAAGCCATCCAAAGATCGATAACAAACGATCATTTTGTTTGTCAATTGTTTGCATATATCTCTATATATGTGTATATATATATATATATATATATATGTTTGTGTGTGGTTGCGGTGGTCTTTTCAGCCAGATCGCTATTTATTTATGCGCGATTTTAAAACACACCGAGTGAAGCCTGATGCACCATGTGTGCACTGCAGTGCAACCATCAATGATTTCAATAGCCCTGTAACACACTCCGTTCAATGCTCATATTTATAAATACGGGGAAAAAAACAACGACTAAATGCGTCAAAGTCTTTCGATTATTTACATAACAAACTAAACCGCGTTTGGACATTCTCGTTGTGTGTTTGTTGCGTTGTATTTCTTCATGTGTCTCCGTGTATATCTCTCATCGGCAATATCATTGCTCTCTTTCTCTATCATCGTTTATTTGTTTTGCTCATACTGTTTGACCACCCGAAACGAAAAACACAAACGACACCAAATGGATATTGAATTTGAATGTAAATGTCTCTTCTGGTTTGAAACGGTTTTGTGTATACATTTCTTCAGCGCTTTTTTTCGTTTATGTTTTTCAAGAGAAAGAAACGAAAAAAAAAGAAACAAATCCTTGCCAATCGATCGTATGACCTGCTATTTGAATTTCAACGATTCATTCAAATGCGCGCGCCTTTTTTTTTGTCTTTATTCGTGTTGTTACTTTTCCAACGGTTCATACGATCACTGAGCTCGAAGATGAGCACTGAGTGTTGAATGGCTTCGATTCGCATCGGCAAACGGACTTGTATGTCTCTTGTGTCTTCTTTATTATAGTTTTTTTTTTCTACTTTTTGGTTCGTTTTGTAGCGAAGCAATTCATAAAATTCACCGAAAACCATGAATTATCATTTCGCATTCAAAGTCATAAAATTTATTCGTTTACAATTTAATTGTCGGTGAGGCAGAGTTATAAAATGTCCATATTCATTCTTGATTGACGGTTCAAGAGATGAACAACAACAACCACAACAACGAACAAAAAAAAAACAACGTAATTTTAAAGACCAAGCAAAATGAAGATCGTGTGAAAATATCCACTGAATTCAATTTGAATAGTTTAGCGAAATAAACATATATATCTCAAAATGGAACAAACAAAAAAACCATCGATTTCCATGCACAAATTTGTGCTAATTAAAAAGCCACTCAATTCAATCGCACAATTTTATCCATTTTAAAGTATGAAAAGAGCTTTTATTTGAATAGCAAACAACTTTCTGATTCTATTGAGTGTCCAGATCATCATTGATGACAATCATCATGCGTCTCTTTAACCGAACATCGTTTTTATTTACATTATCACTAAAATATTTTGGATCAACAATTCAACGAAAGTATGCTATGTACTCGAATTAAGGGCTACACCGTGTAAACTGCCATCGACAAAACGAAAATAAATTTGTTGTATTTAACGGTTCGGTGAGCATTGTAAAAATTTCAACCAATTTATCTTAGACTTTCCGTTGGCAGCAACAGCACATATTCCACTGCGTGGTGGTACTTATAATAAATGAAAAATGTACGAATTCTAAGAAAAATGACAAACTCCAACCAAACAAAACTGTATCGCATTTGCTTTAATTTGAATCAGTTCAAAGAGAGTTGTTACTCTCTCATCAGATGCGATCAGTGCGTTGTTCAGTGTGTTTTGTTGTTAATGTCAATAAGAGTGTTTGTTTATTTCTTGTTCATCAAACGCGTACATCTAAATTAAATCATATCAATCAATTTTTGACTTGCGTTGAATTGAAAAATCTATTTCTCATAAATAAAATCAAATCAGCTCTGAATGAAACAAAACACAAAAAAATCTCTCTCGACACTCGTATATGTGATAAATCAAATCTTTATGCCCATCAAAATGATGTGTGATACATGAACTTAAAAAACACACACACACACCATATTTTGGCGATAAATGCGGCGCTCGAAATTGTGTGGCGATGATCTTTGCCGGTGTTATTCAGCACACAGTCACATTTGGTCGTTATACATGTTTCATATTTCCATATGGAATTTCAGGCCGTTATAAATGCGTGATAATTAATGGCATATCATCAACGTTCGTCCATCAAAATCATTGTTCATTCGTTAAAGCGGTTAATTTTCAAATTGTGTTTCGCATTCGATGCGGTGTTTTTTTTTTTTTGGTAATGGCCACATCAACCACACAGAATCCAGCGCATAAATCGCAACATTTGAAATTCAAATGCTATTTCAAGGTTTCCAATTCAATTATTTTACTAAAAATGTAACAGGATTACAGTGTTATAATATTTCGATTAAGTTGGATTTTTTTCTTTGTAGTTTTTTTTTAAGGGGGGACAATAATGCCAAAAATCGACAAACAATAAAATGATTTTATTGTATTGCTGTTATATTTCGTTTGGTTTTTTTTTTGTCTTTGTTTCGTTGTTTTGCTGAACGGCATGGCACAACAACGGAAAAAAGTTCGCGAATTGAAGAATTCCGGGTCTTAGTTCATTTGAGCTGGAAATATTGTTGATTTGTGTGCACGGTTATGAGAGTTTGTCTCAGGTTCAAGCCAATAAATATATATGTATGTTCCATCGCATATGATCGAAATATACTATATAGGTAGAAAAATCATATTCGAAAACACTAGCCTGGGTTGCTCGGTTGCTTGGCTCTGTTGTTCCATTGCATTCCGCGCATCGCGCGCGAAATAAATAATAAAGAAGAGCAAATGCATTAAGAAACACGCGAATTTGTATTAAGAAACAATATATCGAGCCGTGGGAATAGAACTTATTTAACGCCTTCGCCTTTTTCGCCCGAGTATTTCGCTGGATTGGTGGTTGTTGTTGGCTTTTTATTTTCCTTCCTCGATGCCGTTCGTTTGGATGTGTTTTTGCCGTTGTTATTTTGATTTTTCCTTTTACTGTGTTTTGTATTACTGCGTGCTATTCCATTCACGGGCTGTGCGCCGTGCTACAGAATAGTGCATAATGCACAATAACGAAACAAATGAACGAAACGAACACACAAAAAAACACACAACACACTCATCTTCGCATATGTGGATTATAACCGTACAGATAATGAACAATAATGATTAGTCGAAATAAAGTCGTTGTTGTCGTTTATTCGTTGCCGTGCCGAATTTAGGCCTTTCGACAGAGTTTGTGCACAGTTTGTTGTTGTTGTTCGTGCGCGCTCTCTCGTCGATTCTTCAATCATCGTTGCATGGGTTTCATTTCGTCATTTTTATTGGCAGGAAATTGCTGCATTTTTTTGTTGAAATAAAACAATAAGAAGAAGAAGCAACGAAGACGGCGGCGGCGGTGGCGGGTGTAGAAAAATCATCGTGAAATCTCTTGAATGCATCGGCATATGTGGCATGCTATTGAATCTAGATCGATAATGGCATCGTTGCCGGGCAAAATAGTTCGCATTAAAAGAGGTTAACATACAACTTCTGGCTGGAGATAGAACAAAAGCAGAGAGAGAGAGAGAGAAAATGTATAATAAGAAACCGGCAGTAATTTATTTGTCGTTGAGTGTTTGAGAGCGCGCTAACGTTTAATTACCCGCAGGGAGAAAAGGTGGAGGAATAAAAAAAAACACACACACACAATCACCACAACGAAGGTGTTGATGTTGGCTCAATAGACTTCAAAATCAATGATCACTATTTGATATTCAAAGCAATATTTAAAGCACACATTGTGCTGCACCGTTTAGTGTACACCAATCTCACTGATGGTAAAAGACGCTAACTGTGCAACACGGGTCCCCATAAATCTCTGGCGAATAAATCAATCGATTTGCGGACGCGTTCGTTTTTCTGTTGTTTTTTTTCGTTTTTTTTTTTACTTTTTCTCTAGGTATGTCGAAGCTCATCACATGGCGATCAGATGAGAGGCTTGATCACACAAAATCGCTATTGCGCTATTACTATTTGTGGGCTCTCTGGTGCAATTGCGATCGGATCGTTAAAAGTTGAATTATGGTGGAAGATTCGAAATGAAAATAAATCTTTTTCAACAATAATAACAACCACTGTCAAAGCAATGGATGGTTTGGCTGCTGGTTGATATGCTGTGGCTGCGGCGGCTGTTGATACGTCGCTGTTTGGTTACAATCGACGCCCAGCTCTCGATCACTCTAATCCAATACACAAATCAATGCAAATCTGCTACTTATGTCTACTTATTGTGTCACAATTAAATCAACACTGCATCGACATGTTCGTGCGCAATTTAAGGTGTTCGAAATGAGCTAAACATGAGCACACGGTGGATATGGTATAGAACGAGATCGACATTGTTGCTCGCGCATCATTCGCATCACACACACATACACACACACACATAAAGCACCGAAGCCGAAGATGGCATAGTCAGATGCAAGAGTCAGATCAGTGCATGACCTGTGAGTGTTTATTTCAAAGCACCATATTCAATTCACACAACCGAAACCGGGATTGCAGCAACAACAACACCAACAACAGATCTTAGCGTTTGCATATCATGTGTTATTTCTTTCGCGCTATTCTCCCCGCTGCACCCGAATCAAAACCCGGGGAAACCAACAAAAAAACGACAACAACACAACAGACGGTAGTTATAATCAGACAACAGAGTATTTGTGTTGCAATTTTGCCTGTTGTTGTTGTTGTTGTTCGTGTTGCTGTTCGATTCCACCGTAATTCATTGAAGTACTACACACGAAATAAAAAAAAAAAACCACCGAACGCCAGCCACTAACAAACATATACACGGGCTACGAAAACGATACGAAGTAACAAAAAAAAAATATGCACAAAAATTACCATAGCGAAGAAGAAACGTGTCGTTTCGAATTAATGTTGTGTTGTTTTTATTCGCATACTGAATATCGATATCGATGTCGTTACTATTGTCACACCTCATGCGCGCGCATCGATGTTGCACTTTGCCTATTTTTTTTCCCTCTCGTTGTTGTTTCTTAATGCTTTCATTTGATGATTCTTTTTTTTTTTTTTTTTTGGTTGTCTTTACTTTGGCTTTGCTTGGCTTGTTGGTTGCTCAAATTTTGTTGGTTTATTTCGAGTTGAATTTTTAATTGAAAGCAGCATGGTCTGGGTTAATCACTACTGAAAATGCGAATCGTTGCATGCATTTCAATGCTTCTATCTGGTTGTCGTTTATTTGGTTCTTTTCGATGGTGTAAAACATTTTCACTAGAATGTTGTCTCGTTTTAGTTTGTTCTTAACGATTCAATTGCTGATGCTGCGATTTTTGCCGTTGTTGTTATATTGCCTGTTTTAACCACTTGAGTTGGCCTGGCATTTGAACCCGCAGCAGGTATTATAGCGGAAATGTTCACTAAATTATATCACATCTTGTTGTATCCTGAAAATCATGCTCCACAAATCAACAACGTGGCTACTTTGTTCGAATTTGTGTATGAATCGTGCGATTTTTTTTTCTGTCGTCCCCTCTCGTTGTCGTCGTTGTCGTTATTCTCATTTTGATTCTTATTAAATTAATTGCAATAAGAATCACAGTTTGTGCGATTTACTCACTGCTGTTGTTGTTGCTTTTTTTTTCGTGTGTGTCGTTCGTTTCGTTATTTCGCATATTATTACTGTCATTTTACATGTTTTATGGTATAATTTGTTCAAGGTAACGTCGTGCATTACCGTTACATCCATGCCATAACCGTCAGATAGATTGTTACAAACGAAACAAATCACAATAAACTAATTTTCTTTAATATAATGTCAATGCAATTTTAGCTATTATTATTCTCTCATTCACTCTCGCTCTTCTCGTGTCTCAATCTATCTGTCGTCAAATCTGCAATGCCCAGCACACACTGTGCTGCTATTGTTATTGTTGTCGTCGTCATCATTGTTGTTGCTGTTGTCGTATTTTTTTTATCGTTGTCGTCGTCGTTGCCATCGTTATTATGATATTATTATTTTTTTCGTACGTTTCTATTTTTATTTGGAATATGGTCAGAACTCACTCAAGTGTAATAATCTTTTAAAATGAAAGAAAACAAGCATGGGAAATGTGGCTTTGTGCTTTCGACGGCATAACATTACCGAAGAATTAACAACAACAACAACAACAACAACAATATGAATGAAAAACATGTATATATAAGACGTACACTAGCAATAGCACCACATACACCGTATGCCATATGGAAAATATGTCAGAGCGTCCAAAGTTTGTAATATTTGTTAACCGAAAATAAAAAAAAATGGTGACCGAACAATTCAGACACACACACACACACACAAATACACAACCGAAATGCTCTTGCTGTTCGCAATGCGACAAAGTATACATTTCTAGCAGCAAACCGACCAATAACAATCAATATCAATGCATCTAAATGTATGACGGAAAATTGCATAAATGACAACAACAAACAACAAATCGTCCGTCATTGGTATGGTCAAATTCAATCTGATATCCGTTTTACCATTCTTAAATGCGTGCGCATTTCATGTAATTGCCCATGATTGACTTGAACAGCAATCAATTTCATTCTCGATGCGCTTTTTTGCTGTTGTTTTTGTTATTGTTGCTGCGGATTTGAAACCAATTGAGGCATCTAATATTTAAAATGACTACATTTAGTTTCGAAGTTCAGCGGCAACAACAACAATAACAACAACCACAAAAATGAATTTGAAATTGAAAAATGGCAATTTCTTAAATCGTATACGATTTGCAATCACACACAGATTTCCTTCCAAGCGATTCGGCCTTGTTCTGATTCCAACAATACAATGATTCAATGCACTTGCCACTGTTGAGCTCTTTGCTGTTTGTTTGCTGTTCGCATTTTTTTTTTCTTCTCTTCTGTTTTAAACTCTTCATCATTTTAATGTCAGAAAACAGTCCAAAGCCATGAAAAATTGTGCTCATTTCCTCGTAGAGGACTAAGTTTTATTTCTTCAAAAAAAAGTGAAAAATAGTAGAATAAAAAAAACAGCCGACGAGGTCGAGTTGGTTCTGTTTTGGATAAACTGCTCTAAATGAATAAAAGAATCGACAAAAATTCAATGCATGAAAATGTCTCACGCTTTTCTTATGAAATGTATTCAAGTGAATACAATTAGCAGCCATAGCTAAACTGCGTCGCACGTTGAAACGACAGAAAATAAAAACAAATATGAAAATTCAAACAATAAAGCAAAAAAAAAAATAACACAGAATCGGCACACACCCAAAGTATGTATAAATTGTACCAAAGTGTGCCGATGAAACGCCATCGACCACAAAATCACAACTTTAATCAACGGTTTTAGCCCTTGAACGTGTTTTACGAAAAACGAGAGCTCAATCGGTCGATTCAATCATAATGATAGTTGATGTCCGGCCGCCACAATAAACACTTTACGTTGAATTTGTACAAACGGCAGCCGCGACGTGAGTGTGTGTGTGTGTGTGAGCGCACGGGCGCACGATAGCTAGAACACAAGGTGCGCATTCACATACAATGCATTGGCAACAAAAAGCAACAACAACAACAACAACAAATAGATTGAATCATTATGTGTCTCAAGCTTGTGTAATTCCTACACGATCGTATGCAAAACTACTACACACCAGCCATCAGTGCAGTCAATCTACAAACATAACGCGAAAAAAAACTGGGCAATGCATGTACTCAGGGATGTAATCATAACAATGCATTGAAATGCGCTGATGAAGAAAAAACAAACACCACAACAACAACAACAACAACAACAAAAATCAACAAACAAACCGAATGAAACGTAATGGTAACATTTTATCTGATCTGTGTGCATTAACATCGTTTTCGTGTTGGAATCACAATTCAAATGAGGACATCCGATGATCAATTCAACAAATTCTCACTGAAATTGCAATATAAAGCTTCGGTTGTTGTTGCTGCTTCGTTTCTGGTCGTGTATGTTCAAGGGAGAATTTGTGAAACATTCGAATTTGAATGATTTTTCAAAATCGAAATAAATATATCGGTCGAGCGGAGAACGCGCTTCACTGAATCACACTGAAATGAAATTGATAATTGCAGCCGTCAAAACAGGCAGCACACAGTAGCCACACACAAATCGTAATAGTAGTTCAGTTCGATTAGTCATTGCCTGCCCGATACACGTGACTGAAATTTGTTTCGCGTGGGACTTATCGCTATCGTGTTTCACCCAGGTATGCTCGTCGTCGTCGTCGTCGTCGTAAGCAGCTACTCGGACTTTTCTTTCTTATCAGTTTGTTTGTTTTTAAAACTAAAAAGAAAAAACCTTTCGAAACCTTTGCATGTTTTAGATTTGGCATCAAATGGCAAGAACCAAAACAACAACAACAACAAAATCGTCGCTTTTCGTGAGCAAAAACGTGTGCGAACGCACGAGCGCATTTTGCGCACACCATCACAGTTATCTGTTTTGTTGCTTTAATTTTGTTTTTGTTTTTATTTCGTTTTCATCACTCGGTTTTAAGGCTATGAAATGCATTTTGAATCGACCTCAACGGTAATTAGATTTAGATGCTTATAAACGTGCTTTAAATGAAATCAAAACTACATTGCCTGATTCTGTTTTTTTTGATACTTTTTTTTCTTTTCTTTTCTTTTCTTTCCATTTCATTTCGTTTCTTTTCGTTTTTCGGTTGGTTGAATAGACGTTCGTGTAGAAATTACTTGAATTCAAATGATTGCACACACAAAATAAATCTATTTCAAACGGACTGACTGGAAACAACAACAACAAGAACATAAAGAATGTTCCCGACATCTACGATATTCCCCGTCTCTGCCGCACTCCATCGATCGACATTTTCATGAATCACTCACAAATTTTCGTTTTTTCCCTGCGCGTGTGCGCGCGATGTCAGAAAATTTCCACATCGAAATCGTTTGACCACCAGAACAATAATGCCAATAATATTTATGAAAAAAAAAACAACAACGACAAAAATGCCAAATAAAATTACTTAAAAACAATAAAAAAAAATACCAATTCAAAACAATTTAAAACGAATCACATTGGACAGATATATTTTAATGTGAATCAAATAACACATACGCATAGCGTGCTCATAAAAGAACGTTGAACAAATGACCGAAAATGATCATGACAACAGCTTAAACAAAAAAAAAAAAAACAAAAATTTCAGCATAAATAATCAAAAATCGCTCTTATCAGACGCACATGCTAAAAACTCTCAAACGACTCCACCGACAGAGAGCGAGAGAGAGAGAGAGACACTACATGCTATACACTAAATAAAATGATTGAAAAAAAAAACACAAAACGAGTTGCACCTGAAAAATCGTAACACACGAGATTTCAAGCAAACCGAGCAACGACAACAAAAAAAAACGGAGCAAAAATACATAAACTTAATTGAAAAATATAAAATTTATTGTTTCAAATCACGATACGTACAAAATTTAATGCGATATAATTAAAAATCAATAAAATGCCCGAAAATGAAAAACGCACATTGCATCTCTCGCTTTTATTCCTCTTTCAATGCGGATTAGCACTAGCTCCGCCACTCATGAGAGAACGCGTGCGCGCAAGCGAGAGCGCTCGTGAGCGTGGCTCTTCACCCATTTCATGTGTGTGTGTGTTTCTCGTGGCTTTTACCCATGATATGTATTTCGTAAATACATCCATTTTTATCGCATATTAATCGAATAATAAACAATATGTAGTGGTCCTTTTCGGGTTTTGCTTCTTCTTTTTTGTTGTTGTTGTTGCTCAATACATTTTATTTCATTTGACCACTTGGTCTGGCCAATTTGACCGGGGCAAAGAGTTTTTGGTATAAAAGCGAACCGATCGAAAATTGAATAACTAAGGAATGATCGGTCTTATCGAACAAACTGCAATTTTTATGTTTATTTGCGAATGTGTATTTTGTTGTTGTTGTGGTTCACATTGCTTGCTCTCACATATGAAAGACGAGAGCTGTGTTTCTAGACACAAAATCACGAGCTCGTTTTCATCTTCATTTTTTTTTTCTCGGACCCACACACATACACACACACTGCATCATCCAGAGGAGGAGAAGAAGAGACGAGCAGGCAGAGAAAAAAATTATTTCAACCACATTGATATTTCATTTATTTATTATCAATATTGTCAGATTTAATGGATTTGTTGTGATATCAGCCGCCGGCGTTTGTCACAAAATAACGAGAAATCCGAATGCAGCACGTAATTATTGTTTCATATGTGGTATTGAAAAAAAAAACAACTGTGGCATTACTCTCTCGCTGGTTCTCTTCAGCCATTTGCTCGCTCTCTTGGCGAGCGTCTCAGTGCAAAAAAGAAGGAAACAAAAAAATTATTCAAGTATATAAATGAGCTCGAGCAATTTGGTGAAGATGCGATTTTGAGCATTCGAATTATTTGCCGATTTTGTTGTTGTTGTTGTTGGTTGGTTTCGTTTGCAAATTCGTGCATTCGGTTCATTTGCAACAATTTCTTGATTTCGATTCATGGGAGATGATTTCTCGCATAGCTCTTAGCCATGTTCATTGTTGCGTGGTTTTTTTTCCTCGTGTACATTTTTTCTTTAACTCTTGCAATGTGTCTCCTGTACAATGATTCGACTGTTTTTTTGTTCAGGTTGTTTTATGTCTTTTATAGCAGAAATCACCCGAATCCGACATGCTGATTATCCCAATCGCCACTGACGAACTCAACGAGTTTCTCTCTTCCTCCCCTCTCCCCCCCCGCCCCTCCTCGCTCCGTTTATTTTTGGAGTTGCCGGTATATCTGTCACAGGCACTGTAATTAGTTTTACATGGTCAATTTTCGGTGAGATGAGTAAGGAGCTGTAAAATACGAGCTCATTTGCGATGTAACACATTTCACAGCCTCGATCTTGAATGATCATTCTTGGTTTTTTGCTGCTGCTGCTGCTGGTGTTGTTGTTGTTATTTTCGTTCTTCTTCATCTGTGTGTTCTTTTAAACTTTGCGCTACATTTCATCACTTCGGTACGTTCGATGTCTTCATTTCAATGCAATAAATCTGTCTTACTCTCTCAACCTCTCGGATCATTCTCGGTTGGTTGTTGTTGCTCTTTTTGGTATTCGTTCAAAGAGAGCAGCCCTAAGAGCGTTTGATGTGTCAATAATGAACGGTATTGCACATGCACATTTTAGAAGTGTAGCCATCCGCAGCGCCGAGTAATGACGAAATCGCACCAAACAGTCAATTCGGTTTGGGATTTTTTTGTTTCGTTTGGTTTCAGTGTTTGTGTGAGGTTCAGAATTGACTGTGACTGTGTGTGCCCCGAAATAAACAAATACAAGTCTCCGGCCTCAAGTGCAAGAGCGCGCGCACTCGCCTCAACTCGGGAAAAACGATGAAGAATTCAACACACACACACATAAAAAATTGAGAGGAAGAGAAAAATTGAAGCAAAGACAGAAGAGAAAGAGAGAAGCCAAACAGTTTAATAACAACAACAAATCAGAAAATTAAGAAAAATGAATTTCCCCGAGGTGATATACAATAAAGCAGCAATACAATTGCCAAAGCCGATCATACAATTTTAGTTTCTCTTTAATTTCAATAATTTTCTTTTTTTTCTTCTCTTCTCTCTCGCTCTGGTTGGAGTATTTTTTGTTCCTTTTCTTTAAAGTGATGCCGAATGAAAAAAAAGAAAAAAAAAGAAGCCATTTTCCAGTGCTTGGATCTTTATTCTGTAGCCATCGTCTAGAGTCTTCTTTTTTTTTGGTAAATTTCGTGTACTTGCATGTGAGACCGAGAGCGCATAACAATCAAACACAGTTTTGTGTGTGCACGCTTCAAGCCGATTCTCATTGTTCGATTTTCTTTTGGTTCGGTTTTTCGGGTGATTTTCCTTCTCTCTCTCTCTCTCTCACTCACTCTGATTGGATGTGCCGTTTTTGCATGAAACATTTAGAGTGTATAAATCTCGTAAACGAATGAAATATATATACAAAAACAAAAAAACAATATTCAATTGAATCGGAATATCGAAAGATTGCTCATCAAAGTTGAAAACAAAACAAAACAAAAACACACAGAAATAACTGTTATTTGTGTGGAAATTTAGTATTGAATGAGATTTCTAATCGACAATTAATGGCGCTGGCATTGCGTTGATGCCTATTTCTCCTGCGGTCATTCCATTACGATTGAAACACTTTAGTGCAATGTGAAAGACACTCACACACATCGACGGCCCCGTTTGCCGCTTTCAGTTTGACTTCAACAGATCTGGCTCTGGAGCGCAAACAGCAAAAAACCCGCTCATCGCTTTCAATTGATTGCTAACCAAATTCCAATATTTCATTTAGTCGAATTTTTCCAAAGTTGTTATTTTCATGCAATTATCAGGGGCAACCGAATTTTTTCGGTAAAAAAGCTTTAAATCTAATAATGATTTTGATTTTGATTTTTAAAAGTTGAAAATCAAACAATCGCTTTAGCCTTCAATTGTCGTGCACCTGTCTTGGCTACGGCTCATCTCGAACTCGATTGGCATGGGAAAAACAAAATACCAAATTCAATTTCGCCTCAGCAAAATGAAAATACATTTGCGACTGGATCTTGATAGCTCTCAATTTCAATATTCGATTGCGATAATGAAGAAAGAATAAGATCAAACAAACAAAAAATGAAATGAAATGAAATGCAGCACGAAAAACAAGAGAGTGCAAACACTTCCAATGTAATGCTTCTTTCTTTGGTTTGTGCGGATTGAAAGGCCGTGGCCAAATAATATTGCGCATGTGTATAAGGTCGATTGTTAAATGTGTTTTGCGTGAGCGAGCGCGCAATTTCCGTTCAAATACAGAAAAATAAAAGATTGTTTATCGATTTAATCGATTGCTTTCAATAATTTTGTTTTATTTTTTTTCGGTTGGAAAACGATTGTACGCTTAACTGCAATCAGTTTTATGATTATGGGCTTCAATGGATCAGCGATAATTTCACTATTTATTAATCGTGAAAACATACAATTATACATTTTATCCAATTTCCAAAAAAAAAATACCTCGCATTCATTCTCTTCTTAATATTCGTTTTCATCATTCACTTATCTCAGTGTTCCGTTTTAAACGTCGTTGATATTGGCCCAGTACCTTGTGAATCAGTTTTGTTTTTCGAGGGTTTTCTCGAGAGTTGCCAATTCGTGGCGTTCGTTTTGATTGTTTTTCCATTCGTTTCCAGAGAAGAAGAAAAATGTACAAAAACCATGCGATAAGCAAAAGGATCAGCAATCGAATAATTTGAATGAAGTGTAATCAAAATTGTCTATATGGTGCAATATTCATCAATATCCACAACGGCCCAACACATACACACAACCGAAACAAAAAAAAAAATCATATTTAAGTGAACTTATCACATTTAATGATTGGAGCTGGGTGAGCCGTTGCACTCTCAAGTGGTACCTTATGGACACTGAAAATTTCATGATGATGCGCGCGCTCTCGCATCAACTAAATTGCATAATATTTTGTTTTTGTTTTTTTTGGTTCGCTCATAAACGAATCAATATAATATGATTTCGCAGTGAGTCTCATGCACTTCAATCCACACTTTGAGTTTAAACAGCAATCTGCCAACGATTCGATAAACTTCACTTTTGCGATGTGTTTTTTTTTTTGTTTAACAATTTAATTTCGCCGAATCGGCGCACCGGCATTGAACAAACCGTACACTTGCATTTATGATCGTGCGAAAAAAAACTCGCACATTTCATTTTTATGCTTCTCTTCGTCAGTGTTCAGTTTTTTGTTGTTTTTTTTTTCTTTTTGGTGAGTGCGTTTTCCATTTCAACTTCGACTTTATGAAAATGTGATGCAATGCATTCAATCAATTCATTTCGATTAAATTGGACTATAAAATCTGAGCTTTCAAACCGAAAATCTCCCGCTCATTTTGATGTTTCATTTGAATTTGGCTTTGGCTTTGGCTTTGAATCAATCAACTGTTTTCTTCGGCTATGTTCAAAAATGTGCTATCGTGAATTCCAAAAAATCATCATCAAATCAAAGAATAACTTTATTATGAATATTTTTCAAGTCACAGTGATGTTTCAAATGTTCTACCAAAAAAAAAAAAAACGGGGCCAAAATGCATGGCGCTTAAGTTGCCAACGAACGATTGACTGATTTGCAAAAATTTACAATTAACTTGATCAAATGAAGGCATTTGTGGTTGGCACATTTGTTACTAATATTCTTATCAATATTCACCAATCAAACTGTGAACAGCACGCCGCCTCTTTCCATTCCGGTTCGATGTTATCGGGATTTTTTTTAGTTTTTTTTGCACTTATCAAAGGTCCAACAAGATTGACATTTGGCAAGTGTTTTTTTTTTCGTTTTTAAAAATTTGCATTTGTGAAAATATTAGAAGAAGAAAAAATGAGACTCACCTTGTCACCGTATATTCACTGTACCATTAAATCAATGTCGTTACGTATTACAGGAGATGCAGCCACAGGACTATTCCTGTCCAAACATCCGCCGTTAAATATCAACAACTTTGTGTTGACAAATTTTCTAGTCCTTTTTTGTTTCTCTGGCCGTGGAATTTTTATTGTCGTGTCTCGTCTGTGATTGAATCGTTTTCAATAAAACAAAACAAAACAGTTTACAAATATATTTCACTAGATCTCGTGTTTGCTCGTGTTGAATGTTTTTAGAGCACAGTATTTTTTGTTTTGGCCGAATCATGCGGCAACCTTGCGTTCAAACGAATTTCAAGCTGATATTTTCACGTCGAAGTGTATTGAATTGGTGAGTTTGTGTTTTTAAAATTGATGTCATCAAAAAAACAACTTGATGAAATGACATTAAATGTGTTCTCGATCGATGTTTGTCGAAAAAAGAAACAAATTGTTCGATGGTGATTTGAATTATTATATCCACTTCAAAATATCATTTAACATGTCACTGTACAATCAATTGATTGTTACGTTGGCTGCTGCAAAACAAATTTCAGGCCTCCAATAAAGTGTTCTGAGAAGTTGACAACAAGAACGTTCTACAAGTTGACAATTTATTTTTATTTTTTTTTCCGTTTTGCTCAATTTGTGTTCATTTGGTGATTTTGATCGAAAAATGTCTTGTTTGTAGTGATGGCACTGTTCTACACTGCTCAATATTAAAATCGGATATGATTTAAAATTGTCACTGTTAAATTGATGGTTGGCTTTTTAAATTCGATATCAAAAACACACTATAAATTCCGAACTGATAACAGTTATTTTTTTTTGCATTTCTGTTTGTTAATTTGCTCAAGTTTTGTTTCTTTTTATAGTGCAATAAACATTGAATAAACTGTATGTTGATTTGTCATTGGGTAATGTTAAGTCCTTGCTTATCGCAGAACCATTAATTTTTGGTATCGTATTGTGTTTGTTTGTTGTTCGTTTGTTGCGAAATACAAATTGCGTTTCTTATTCAAAATCACACATTGTAACGATTGTCTGCAAATTGCAGATAATTCAGTGTTTGAATAAAATGATCCAAAACACACAACCAAAAAAAATAAAAATAAACCAAACTCATTCAAAACTGACCGAAAAAACCGCACGGGGAAAAACGGACAATTCTATGCAGCAAAAATGTGTGTGTGCATGAAATATTCGATTTTGGACGACACCAAAAAAAAAAACAACCAAAATTATTTATATGCGACGATAGCGAACGAACAGAAAAGAAGTGTAAGAAATGAGAGGAAAAAAAAACAAACAAACAAACGAAAAAAAGACAGACCTCACAATAGCGCGCACTACAAACAACTGAGGAACGTAACGTTTCAATTGAGACTCGGGAGGTTAAAAATCATAACTTTGAGCGCACAAACTGCACAAATACACTAGACTTCAACATCGCATATTACAACCGTTTTGTGTTGTCGGATCTTTCGTGTGTTGGAATGTGCTACGGGAACGAAGCACATGATAAAAAGAAAAGGCAGCCGTAGTCCGTACAAAACAAACAGGCGAAGAAGAACCCGAACGACGAAAAAGACACACACGAGACACAAGCAGCACAAGCAGCAGCAGCACCAACAAGCAACACACAGTCGAATCCGACCGGACCGGACCGAACCGAAACCGTGCAACCCAAACCAAAGCACACACACACAGCTCACACACAACACAATCGACCAACAAAAGATTTCAATGAGTCAAAAAGAGACGAAAATAATTGCACCGAAAACATTTTACGGAATGGTAAAGATTGTTCATTCTCTCCGCATTTCGGTGTTTGTGTGTGTGTGTGTGTTGTGTATGATGATTGTCTCGTATGTATCTCTCGGTAGTCTTACGAGAGAGTTTGTGAGTCATACCATTTAGACAATCAAAACGTAACATTGCTAAACACTCATACACCACACTCAGTTGCTTGGTGAGTGTGTGTGTTTATGTGTAAGTGTGCTGATCGAAGTGCGCAAATGATCGTTCGCGTACTCGCGAATTATACATTTTCATCATTTTTCTAGCTCATAGCCGCATAGGCATTAACAATAGCCACACGTTTGTGCCGACGTTGTGTGTATGTGATTAGCATGAGTCAAAAGCGAAGACCAAATGATATTTGTATGAATGCTCACTTGGGCACACTGCAATTGCAAGCTACGGCACAGCTTATGAGCTGCAATATGAAATAAAATGAACAAGAAAAAAACACACAACGAGAAAAAAAAACCTTCAAATACACTAATAAATGAATTGTACACTTTTAATAGCAACAATTTTATTTACTTTAACTGATTTATTCACACATTATATTTGTTGTTGTTGGTCTCTACATTGCTGAATGTTATCTTGTCGGTTCCGTCGGTGTGTTATGATTGTATACATATTCTTTTTTCGTTATATTATATGAATGGTCTATTGTCGTAGTAAATCGATTTAAGTGAATCAAGATATTGGTCGATCGTTAATTTAATTATTGTGCTGATTTGAAGGTACAATGTGGTAAAGCACTGCAGCTGAAAATGGCCACAAAAAGTTGATTTCATACTGTCTGGGTTCTATGGTGTTATGATTACGGCCAATGGTTGGCGGTGATTTTGATGATGAGTTACAAGGTTTTAAGTGAATCAGGTCAAATGGAATTAGAGTAATTCTGTCGATCATTTTTTGTGTGTGTGTGTTTGCATGTAATTTAATTTGAATGCTCAATGATGCAAATCGATTGATTTTACCACCAGCGCAAAACAAAAAAACAGAAAAAACTCAATCGATGATATGCAATGACAACTGTGTGCCCATGTGCTTTGCATGTTTTGCATTCATTCGATAATATTCATATCAGCAGCAAGTGTAGATAGTAAACAAATGTAACGCTGACTAACGCGTCACAACGCATCTGCTTCTATCACATTCAAATAGTCCCATGCGAGTTTTTAAAGTCACATGCGCACTCGCTCTCACACTCAAACCGCGCAATTGCACACACACACACACATACACACACGCACACAGACATTGAGCAAATGAGTAGCCGATACGATATTTGTGAAACGGTCTCGCTCAAGCGTTTACCTTTCGAAACGGGTACACAATCAAATCAAATTAGTGCAAACACTGACACGGTGTCGCACGAAAGAAACAGGAATGAAGGCAGAGCACAAAAATTGACAGCTTTTTTAGCTGGAGTGAGACGGGGCCAGAGCAAAGAAGAAGGGAGCTAAAAGGAGAGGCACAAATTCCATGCAAGTGGAAAAGAGAAGATCGCATGTGTTGTGTGTAATTGGGAGTTTTGTGGTGGGGAGCTCTAACTCACATGATTCGGTTTCGCATCAATTCGGCTGCTGCTTAGATCTCTTTCTCATATGTGAATTTCATTTTATTTTAGTTGTATTTTTATTTTTTTCATTTTTCTTTCTTTTCATTTAGCAATGAGATCACAGCACTCATTTCGCAATGCATGTGTGTTTGCGTGTGCATAAGCCGCGACGAAACTAACTCTTAACTCGTTCGCTTTATGTGCTATCTCTTTTTTGCGCATTTCAATGAATCCAAAAGCCGAGCAAGCATGCGATGCTTGTTGCCTCGGTTTGTGTGTGTGTGTGTGTGTGTGTGCTAGCTTAGCGCGAACGGTGGAACCTATCCACAATCCTATTTTCGAACGTTCGGAATATAGTGCGCGGCTACGAACTGTTTTGTCTGTTTTTTTTTGCTCTTCGGTTACTTCGAACGCAAAGCACTGTTACTGATATTCATTCATTGTATATACATCGATTACCATTCAAGGTGGAGCCAAAAACCGAAGCACGAATACACACGCACCATGGTGCTTCGGTTTGATTTGATTTTGGTATTTTTTGGTTTAGCTTTTGATATGTTGCTTAGAAATCAAAGGAAATACAACACGACGACAACAACATCATTCGAAATGAACCGAGCAACACCAGCCAAATAGATAAATGCCCCGCTTTTCATCGACACAACCGTATCGATTTGTGTTCGTGCGAAAGAGATTGTGTTTGTGTGTAAATTTAGAAAAGAGACAAAAAGAAACAATCAAACAACAACGTTAAGATCGGTGTTAACATACGCGATGGGCATAATAGACAGCAATATCTCACATTTAATACGCAATGATAATCGGCATGACTTCGAATAATCCCAGTCCCAAATGCTTGATCATTCTGTGTGTATGCGTGCTAATGCACATGCGAATGTGTGTGTGTGTGTGTGTCGGTTACAGCTGGATATCGCTACTAATTGGGTGTGTAATGTAATGTAATTCCACAGTAATTATTGTACTTAGAAGCAAAATGCAACCACTCATCGAAGCGCATTTGGACTTTATCTAGTTAGGCAACCGCTCAAATAGCACCTTCTCTCTCTCACAATCTCAACAGGCGACAATTTTTTCGTTTCTTCATCCAATTATATTCTGTAATGTTCAATGTTCATTGAAACAGTGCTCAACATCCAGTTTTGAATTATCTGACTTTTGTTGTCAAGTACAACTAATGAGATGAATAAAGATCGCACTGCCATATTGAAAGAATACAAATCAAATTATTTAATATTGTTGATTGTTGATTGTGAATTACAGCTAATTTCGAAGAGAGAGAGAGAGAGAGAGAGAGAGAGAGAGAGAGAGAGAGAGAGAGAGAGAGAGAGAGAGAGAGAGAGAAAGAGAAACACCTAGATTACGTGGAACTTGATCACTTAGCAATACCCTTTCAATTTACGCCATGAATTAAAACTGTTCAGATAACATATATAGTTAAGTGATCGGTGGAATCAATGTCCATGTTCCACTTGTCCGCAGTATGAACTCTACACAGCTATAAAATCTCATCATCAAATAAAGTCGCTAAACGTTCTCGGATTCAGTGGGAATATTAAACAGAAAACTGTTTGAGATAACTCATAAATGAATTTTCGAGCTCAAATTGGAGCTCATGAGACGCGGATCGTTAATGGAGTTCTCTGTAAAATAAATAAAATGAACCTTTCCCCTTTTCTACGGTTGGTCAGTTCAACTGACCACAGTTCGTTCGACTGTTCAAATTGCAACAGAAAAAAAAACCTAAGCAAAATTAATGAGAAGTAATCTGAAAATCATTTAAAAGGCACAAACATTTAACATTTGAAGTTTACAAAAAAAAAGCACACCACATGTCCAACAAATCCTGCCCAGATCATCCTCGTCGTTTGTAAAAGTACATTAAATCAGACATTAAAGCTTATGCCGAAGCGTTCACTTTATTTTGTTTGCGATATTATAATTTTTTATGACGATCACTTAGACTGTCGCCTTCAATTGTTTTTAATTCGAAAAAATGTGTGCATAAAACCAAATGTGATGAGCAACAATAACGACACAAAAAAGACCTCCATCTAAATATCGGTAGTAAAAAAAAGCACGTAATTGTGACTAAGACAAAGATTTTTTGTTGGATTGGTGTGTGTGTGCGTTTTTTGTTTTAAAACGATGCATTTCATTGTTTTTTCTTCGAACGATTGGCCAGTTCGGTTGGTCAGTTGAGATCCTCATATGGTTTGCGTGCCTGTCGTAACTATTATATGACAGCCTATTTTGTTGTGCCATGCGATTTTCTGTGTGCAATTTTCTCGCATTGTCTCGCTCTGGCTCATTTCATTCTCGCTGATTTTCCATCACACTTTATCTTCCACACTCAAGTTTTATGACTCTGACATGCAAACACAGCCAAACACACCGGAGAGGAGAAGAGAGCACACTCAGAGAGAAAAAAAAAGAGCAGCGCATTTACAAATTAATTCACGAATATGCGCGCACGGTGCACTGTTACCATGTGCACTGTGTGGCACATTACTCTCTTGGTTTTTGCGATTACATTTTCAACTTCAAGAGTCAAGACAGTTCATTTGGTGAACCTTATGGTATGGGCTTGCGTATTGAAAGAAAATGCGTTTACCGTTATCGGTATCATTGGCGATTTTTCTTCATTTGGCCCCGTTGGTGTTGTGTGTGTGCTTTTTTTTCGTTCGTTTCTTCATCTTCATTTCGGTTTGTGTAGTTGTTTTTTTTTTCTTCAGTGAGTTTTGTTTGAGCAAGGTACATTCTCATGCTCTCTCTCAGTGTCCAACTCTATTGCCAATGAAATGCTGTTTGGCTTTGCGCGCATTTGTTTGTATTGTACTTGGCTGTAGCGAATGTACGCACAAATAAGGCAAATAAAGCTAAAATGAGAGGAGAAAAAAAACAACATCAACATAACTATTATAGATGCAAGTCCTGAACTGGTAGTTATAAAAATATAATATTTTATTGTCGATAAGTATCTTTGGACGGAGGTCTCGTGTTTTTACGATTTTTTGAGCTGTTTGTGCAAAAATCTCTCCATTTTTATGGTTTGCTATTTTCCATGCGAATACTCACACACATAATACTAACAAACGCATCGGAATCGCCTGCTCAGTGCTCACTGTGTTGCTTTTTTTGTAACAAATATTCCATTTTTATCCGTGATAACAATTTTTAGCACATCTTCTTCATATTTCCAGACCATATTTAGTTTTTACGACATTTTTCGCAAAAAAAACAACAACTACAACAAGAAGACGAACAAACAAAGGACAAAATTGAAATGAAAACAGTTTCAGTTTTTAATTGTTTATGTTGTTTTGTTTATTCTTTGTTGGCTAAAATAATTTTATTGTTAGGTCATAATTCTGCATATTATACCTACAAAGTTCATTGGAATTTTACTGGAAAAATCCAGATCAAGTTTTTTTCCAAATGATTTTATTGCTGTAGAATCAGACCGTTTGTGAGTATTTGGGGGTGATTTATGTGATCTTGCCAATTGTACCGATGCAATATGCCGTAACGAAGATAGAGAACGTTAATAGCCACAAATGAGTGATACCAATACCAAATTGTTTATTTTGACATTGCTCAGCAATTGTAACAGCACCTTTTTTTTGTCCCTTGTTTTTCATTTGCATTCTCGATATTTTGCATGGGACAATTTGGTGTGTTTCAAATATACAAAACTGTTTCATGCAAAGAGGATCAACGACAACAGTAATAAAATATTGCAAAAATCTGTGCAACACTACGCAAAACAAATAAAAACATATACAGACACACACACACACACACAAAATCTGGACGCAACAGTCATAAAGATTTGTATCGTTTACAGAAACTAACGTCACATGAATACCATTCGAAGTGAATGATCGCCTCTTTTTTTTTCTCGTGAAAACTATATTTTAGATAAATGTGTGGCATTTATGGAAATGACAATCTCTTTTCAACTATGTTCAGGTTTTGTTTTTGAGTTTTTTAAAGGTGGAATAAAGTGGAAATAAGAAGAAAACAAAAAGGGATAATGTCAATCAAACAAGATCGAGTTCTCAACCTGTGATGTGCCATTTCGGAATTTCTGCGTATACAAAGCTATATAAATGAAATTAAAACGTATTGCACCGTGCGGCATCGACCGTATTCCGTGACAATTAACGAACTGCAGCCAACAAAAACTCAACGCATGATTCACAATGACGACATGATAAACGATGATGAGCACGAAAAATCGGTTTTTCAGCCACAAACGAGACGCCCATAAACATTTTGTGCTGCAATGAATGTTTCGGCATTTAACCAATAAACACATTGCCCGCAAATGTGCTCGCACATACACACTTACACACACACACACACGTGCGTTCAAACTGGACGAGAGCGGACATTTATGCGCTTTTCACATCATTATCGCAAAACATCACACAGAACATAATAAAATGATCATGTCATCGTATTTTATACTCTGAATAAAAAAAAAAAAAAACAAAACAAAAAAATAACGATTTTGTGCGGTTTTTTGCTGGTTTTCATTTTATGTTTATAGTATAAAATGCGATCGCTTCATGTCCTCAAAATGCATCTAATATTTCTCGGTCAAACGGTCAAGATGAGAATATTGTTCAGATTCAAAATGCTATCGATACTATTTTGGTGAATAATCAGCATTTCAGAGTCAATACTTTCTTTAAGAAGAAGCACCAAAGGTAGAGTTTTTCATTCATTTGCGGTATTTTCAATTGAGTAAAAATTTCAATTGGTCAGCAGTAGTTGATTTTTCTGTTTGGAAAATCCAACGAACAAAAGGTTTAACTAACCAATAATTGACCACAGTCAATAAATCTATGCATATTTTGATTTTTATGAGGTCTGCTCTCGTTGGTTTTTGTTCAGCTGTCAAATGTACAAACATGGCTGTTGTCCATCTAACAAAGATGTTCACATTGGTAATAAAACAATTCTCGAAAAAACACACACACACACAAGAGAGAAAGAAAAAGAGCGAGAGAAAAACGCTGAATGAATGTAACTCTTAATCCCTGCAGCCTTTTCAATGGGATAATGCTGAGATTCTGGCCGCAATTCTTCTGCAAAATACAAACCAAATCCATTCAGTGATTTACGAGGTCAATACAGTCAAGTGTGAGGTAGCAAAGGGTTTTCTTATGTTAACTTGATGACATGGTTTGCTAACTGAAAATTAACCTGAAACACACACGCACACAGACACACGGAAAAGGAGAGAAAGAAAGGAGTAGCCCAAGGTATACAAACGGTGCAGTAATTTTGGTTTTTGATTCATTTTGCCCGAAGCAAATGCATAAATGTAAATTGGAAATTCGAGCATGACGGCTTAATAGGAAAATGAAAATGAGTCTAGGTAATAATATTTTGTGTCTGTCGCTCATTGCATTTTGGTATGTTGTTTAGCTTCGAAAATTCTGAGCATGTTCTCACTTGAATGACATCATGAAAATATGTTTTAGCTTCGCTTTTAAAAGTGAATCAAAATACCGGAAAAATGGTATTGATGATGACGATGGTACAAAATGACATTGGCACTGTGTGCGTGTGTGTGTGTGCCTGTGCATGACTTCATTTCTGTTTGCCATGTTTATTGTCGAACAAAGAATGAGACATTTATTGACCTAATAAAATCATCAAGCTATGATGAGTACAATTCAATGGTTGTTTCTGTTTTTATTTTTTCTTGAGATTTTGCTCGTAATTTTATGGTGCACGATACATTTATGGCTTACGGTTCACTTTTTGTTTGTTATTTGGCTCGTTGTCTCTTATCTAATGCAATTGTAAATGTATCGCAATTCATGTAATATATATTTCAAAAGATTTGTTGTTTGAATTGAAATTATCGATTCTAGGTAATATATGCGAATAGAAATTTGATTATATATTTTGACCTGTGGCGAAGCTTAGGCAGTAAAACAATGAAAAGGAGACAGACAGAGAGACAGAAAGAGAGAGAGAGAGAGAGAGAAAGAGATAGAGAGAGAGAAATGAAAGCTCGTTGGAATCATTTTAGGCAGAATGCTTGCGCCTATTGAATTTAGATGACATTTATACAGTAATAACCGAAACGACTAAACAAATAAAATGTGTTTTCTTGCTTTCGGGGTTTGAATTGACTGACCCTGAAACAACTAGATCCCAAAATGTTTCATTTCGTTCGGAGCGGCCACACAATTTTCTGATTTGGGAATGAATTTGCTCAAGCTTGTTTTCTATATTGTCTGTTCCAGAGAATGTCAATCCTTTTTTTGGTGGTTGCTGAGTGTAAAGCAGCTTCCGACGACTCAATCGATATGTCTTTTGTGTTTAGCTGCTGTTCATAAGCAGCAATATTTTCCCCCGTTGGTTTCATGGAATGAAAAATAAAAATTGATTAATGCATTTTTCCGAGTCTCGTCTCAAAAATGCATATTTTTGTTTGATCCTGTTGTTATTGTTGCTTGGTTATTCCCAGCGGTTTCAGTTCATATGATTTTGAATGTGCAATTCCAATTCGTATGTCCAAAATGTCTGTTGATGACATTTTCTGACTTTTTTTTTCTGCCATTTTCGTTTCGGTATTTTCAGTTGAATGAGAATGAACAAAAAAGGATTATCTTTTTATTGTTTCTTTTTTGAATACCCATGACAATGTGATTAAAGGCTAATGTTTGATCCTATTTTGTTCCATGGTTGACATTGTGGTTGTTCTGTTGCATGCTGTCAAAGTCGTCGCAAGTCAAAGTGGGCGTGTAGGTAGACAGCAAACTCACACATTTATTTTTGTTGTTGTTGTTGTTGCCATTTCTTTCAGTTGCCACATCCATTGTAACATGTCGTGCGGATTTTTCCCAAAAATTTGTTCCTTTTTGTTGTTGTTGTCATCCCTTAAGATGAGTGGTATCTTGTTTTTTTTTCCGAAAAAAACAACACATTCGGCATTTTTATCTTTGACATGATTTAAGCATATTGTTCAATTCTGTAAATTTTCTTTTGAAAATAACCAAATGCAATTTAAAACAAAACAATAAATCGGTCCAAAGATGTACACAAATTGAAAAGAAGTGACAAAAACGGAACAAAATATTTAGATTGAGCGATTAACGTTTCGTTCTCAATACACAGAGTCGACACAGTCGAGTTATTTGTGCAACTTTTGCAAATGATCAAATCGATCTAATCGGGAATTTGTATGTTGTGCTGTTTCTTCTCGTTTTGTATACATATTTTCTGAATTACTAGTGAACGAAATGCTTTTTTTCTGTCTTCTATTCTTCTGAAAATCTTAACTCAACTTCGATCGAAAGGTACACGAGATGCTAAACGACGATGATTTTGTTAGATATTACATGCAAAATCATCGGAATACGTCATTGTGGCATTTTTATTTTCATTTTTTTTTACTATCCAAGTGCTCGATGTGCGCCAGTTCACATTTACAATGGTGCGCGTAATGATAATTAAATTTATAATCGACGCAAAGCTGAAATGAAACATTTCGAATGATTTGTCGATTTCATAAATCGATCGAGTGGAGAATGAATGATGTGTAACATGTACCTATACTTTGTGTGTGTGTGTGTGTGTGTGTGCATGTGGACTAAATACTATTCACACCGCTGTACAACACAATCGAAATGTTTGTAAACTGATTTTTATTTAACGAGTGCAGTTCTATTGAAACATTTAAAACGGTTACACGGAACAGACAAAGAACCAAAGTCAAACACGAAACAAAAAAAACTAAATCAAAAGGTATGACTTGGGCTGAGGCTATGGCATTTTACATGTGTGAATGTTAGATAATGTCCATCTGTTCCACTAATCATTGCTTAAATACCTCTAGATTGAATTGTTTAACAGCGATGAAATGCGATTTCATGGCGATGAATGGTAAATCAATATAACATAAACGGTACTTGTTTATCATTTCACCGCATACACAAAAAGAGTGGTTGCCAGATGTGTTTCGGCTGTGTTGTAGCACATCCCATAGAGACTCTATCAAAAACAAGAAGAAAGCAACAACAAAAAAAGACGGAGGAGAGAAAGAAAGAGTATGAGGTAGATAAAAAAAAAATTAAAACTCGATGAAACTGGAAGTCATCATGTAATTTTCGTTCGATTGAACTTCGATATGCGATTGATTTAGATTATACAACCCGATCGTTAGTGAATTTCTTTTTTTCAAGAGAAACCAAAATCAATGCAATGGCTTGTTATTTTTTTTTTTTTTTGCTGTATTTTCTATCACAATTCTAAAAGGGAACAAAAATTTGTGTGTTTGTTAGTTTACCATTGACAGAGAGACTGAACGTGAATTGCGGTCTTGTTTCATAGAGTTTTTTTTTTCTTATTTTTCATTCGTCGATTCATTTTGTATTCGATAAAAATGATGATGCCCTTTGCTAGCATTACACAGCATTTAAACACACAACACCCGTTCATACCCATAATCCGCTTTATTTTTGACTTTCAATATTTTGATTTCTATTATTGATAGCTTGTTCATTCTAGTTGGGCACATTTGCCAACAACACCATTTACATTGGCGGTTTGAGCAAATTGTTTGTAATGTACCGAATTTGTTGTTGTTGTTGTTTTTTTTACTTTAATTCAATTAAATTGCAAGCCAAGGGGGAAACCATCATTTCTATATTCACTGTTACTCCATCGGAATCAATGATCTTTAGTTGCCGAAATATATTTACAGCACACGAGTTTGATCAATTTTATTGACATGGATCCATTCTTTAGCTAATAAAACACCGTTACTCTTTTGCAAGGCATCCTCATAGTTCTAGGGGATGAATCCCAAAAAATGTGCCTTTCAAGTGAAACAAAGACTCAAAATTCCATTGCTAAATTCTTTCCTCACCGAACTGAAATCCGGAATTGGTTAAGCAAATACATTACATTGTTTTCTCTATTGTTACACACAGGAATTTGACATACAAAACAGAGCAAAGCTAATAAATATACAAAATAATGTTTTTTAAAGTAAAAGCAGGAAGTACTGTGACAAGACACTAAACACATCACATTTTAAAGGTTTCCTGCATTGCAAAGTATAAGTCTGTTATCTCCTAACGCGTTCACTCAATTCAGTTTAAGACATCTGAGCCACGGTGCAATTGAAAAGTGTCTACGTAAAGGCTCGTCTTTCGAACATAACGAACATAAATTTCAGAGCCAAAAAACCAATCGAACACAATTTGGACGTAAAAAAAATAATTATACACGTCCCGAACTCAATTTTTCATAAGCGAACCGATTTCAAGTTCGCAACAAGAGCAAACGAATGAGCTCGAACCAGGAATTGGACCACACAATTGTGATTGGAAACCAATTATTTAAAGAGAGAGAGAGAGAGAGAGAGAGAGAGAGAGAAAATGAATCCCTTAAGAATCGAGCTCTGTAAATTGTTCCCATTTGATGAATTTTATAGGCTGAAACAATAAATAAACAAACATAATGCCCCATTATAAAAAAGAACTCATTCTCTCGGAACGCTTTAAATATGGAAATGTGCATTTATTTGTTCAACAAATTTTCATATACATAAAATTTTCAGTTGAGGATTATTTAAAATTATAACGGTAACAAAAACCGGCGAAAAGTCTCTGGTGGACTGTTTTGGTTTTAGATGATGTTTGTGTTTCTAATAAATATATACTCTTTTCGTTGTTTTTTTTTTTTTTTTTCGTTGAACTTTTGAGTCCGCTTGAAGAGAATGGACAAAAAAAATTAGTGTGAGATGAAACAATATTTACGTGTTATGGAGCACACCATGAAAATAAAAGCCGGATTGTGTAATAATCGTTTGTGTACATTTGTATTTGTTCGGTGTGATACGGTCGGTGTTATTCACTTAGTTTTATAAAGAAGAGAGCGTACAGATTCGATATAGATTCCAAGATATGGGCTGCAAGATAAGTGAATGATCGATGATTCGATGAGAGGGAAAGAGAGAAGAGACGAAGAACCAGTGCTGAAGAGATGCGGAGCACACAGATTTGAGGCTAGAGAGGCGATGAGGCTAAATGTCGAACGCAAATAAATTTGTGTAAAGTGCGCGTACACATAAAGTCAATTTTTTACCGATGATATTGGCTGCGAATGGGAAATGTGTAAAATGTGTGTTGAATGTGAATGCTCGTTTCACCTATGAATCGTTTTGCATTTGTTTTTTCCTTCTTCTTCTTCTTCATCTTTCTTCTCCGTCGTTTGTCTGCTATGTGCGAGTGAGTGTGTGTACGGGTTTTCTTCGGGTTTTCATCTCGTTCATGTGTGAATATACATTATGGCTACACCGAATGTGTAATGCTTTCTGAATCGCGAACATATCTCGCACATTGCCGTGCGACCGTAGCCCATGAGGTGAGGCAGAGAAGAAAAAAAAAATACGAGGCAAACGAGTGCGCTCTTTAACATTGCTTTACACTTTGCTTCGAATTGCGTTATTACAATTATTATTATTGTTATTATTGTGTACTATCACTGTTCATTGTTTTCATATTCCCGTGTATAATGGGTTTTTGTGGCCGCGCATTGCGCTCACGCTCGCCACTTTACCATCATGTAAATGATCTGAAATGCGCTCATCTCCACTTTGTACACTTGTTGTTGTCATTGCTATGCTATTGCTTTTGCTTCGAAACGGTGTTATTTTTTTCTGCTTCTTCTTCTTCTGCACCTCTTCCTCATGATGTATTTGATCTTCGCGCTGTGCTGTGTGCTGTGTGTTGTTTTTTTTTCACTTTGCCCATTTTCTCTTTTGTTTCTTCTAAATGTAATTTCTCTTTATTAGGTATTCGGCCAGTGTTATTATTTCAACAAAAATCATATTTGTACGCATTTGGTGTACAACAGCACCATCAACATTGGCCACAACAATATTTACATCAATAGAGCGCACTTGTTGTCACTGATCCGACATTTGACTGGCTGTGGTGCAGAGCTCTATGTATAAACGAAATGTAATCATAATTGTGTGTTCGATGTGTGTTTCGTTTTGGATATTCGTCGACCGACCATTCTAATCGTGGTGATTGCTATTAGCTATTTGGTGTGTCGAATTAATTTTCGTTTTAACAACTAATTTACGAGATTTGACCAACAATAACAAGCCAAAGATAAGCTTTACATTTTTTGGCTGTTGATTATCTATATTAATATCAAGTTTAGAGTCTGCAAAAGGCGAAAAAAGTCATTCATATCGAAGCGATTTGATGTGTTGAACGAAGAACAAAGCCAACACACACACAAAAAAACACCCAGCCATAAACATTTCAATGTATAAGAAAAAAAAACGCAATAAGAGATTCGGTGTTCAGTAGCCGACTCGTTAATTGAATTAAATTGATGTGAGCTCAATCAACGCTTGGACTACATAGGTAGACTCCAATATTGAGATGGTCACATCGAACATTTTGCAATAAAATATACTGTGTAACACCAGCGACCAACGAAACAAAACAAAAAAAAATGTATAAAATTTGACTGAAATTGGGATCAAGCCCGTGCGTTGTTCATCGTTGAGTCGTAAAAATATCATTAATTTTTTTGTTCGGGGAGGGCGAAATAAGAGATAGCCGACCCTGAGCTTCAACGATAAATCGGTATCTTGTGACCCAGAGTTTTTACACAGCGAACGATCGTTGAACGAACAATTTTTTTCTTTTTGCTGCAGTCATAAGAACAAGTAATGTAGCTCGTTTGTAGTACATTGTGTTGCTCGCACATGCGATTTGTTTTGAGTTTTACGATGGACAATATGAATAGTGGCAGTTTACAAAATCGAGCTCACAGCACACATAAACTGTATGGGAAATCGGTTTGCATCTTTGTTTTTCGGTCGGCTCATTTACATGTTGCTTTATTTGGGTTCCTTTTTTTTCCTTTGCCCGGTCACTCTGGTCAGAGGGAGAGTGCGCGGTACTGTGAGAGCAAGAGAGAGAAAGAGAGAGAAAGAAAAGTTTTTGTTTATTTTTGTGACTTTATTCTTATCCATTTTTACTTGAAAAGCCTTCAAAAAAAGCAGATAAAACATAAACAAAGATGGAACACAACAAACGAAATAAAAACGACCAAAATAATACTGCACACAAAATAAACACACTGCTGAAAAGAGAGATGTGCTCTGCAAACCTTGAAATTTATTTGCACCAAAGCACACACACACACATTGGGAATATGCATTCCGCTTTTTTCCCCCAATTTTTGTCCATCTCTCACTCTCTCACTCTCTCTCTTCGGATCTTTCATTTCGGGTGAACGAAACAAAATACACACAATATTTAAACAGCGCAAAAATGAAACTCAAACTGATGACAAGCAAGAATATAGCAACTAGTGTGAAAATGGTCAGGCAACCAACAAAATTTCACATACAATGTTACGAACGACGAGAAAAGAACAGCGAATAACTGATACAAGTAATATGCGACATTAGATAAGGTAGACAAGAACAAATGTGAGTATTGAAATTAGCGATGAGTATCCGACCAGACGCTTCGGTGATATTAATAACAATAACACCCAATGGACAACAAGAAGATTGGAGCATAACGACAAACGACAACGCATCGGCGGCATGGAAAAATCCCGAAAAAAAAATTGTGTATATCCTCACAACCGAAAAGAATGAATTCAGAAATGAAATTTTCACAATTTTGCGCTTTTTTGTTGGGATGGTTCGGTGTATTATATCATGCGGTAAAAGGGGGGCAATATATTTTTTGTTTTTTTTGTTTTTTTTTTTTTGCTTTTTATGTTGATTCTAATAACTTTTCGAATTCCAATCGAAAGATGCCGAGAAAAATGACGGAATTTATTGCATATGACATTGGCTGCTTTGCCTGGCACTTATCTCACTCACAATGTTCAATGTGCCGCACTTTTCATTCGGTTGTTTGTTGCTATTCATTCCTGAAAATCGAGAATCAGAACGAGAATGAGATCGCCATTTGCAAGTGCTCACCACTTTTTTTTTCACTCTTGCCCCGGCTTGCTGGCTGGCTGACTGGCTGGTTCGTTTTTTTCTCTTCTACTACCATTAACAATTTGATAATCATTTATACTTATTGTTTGCCATCATTTTTTATTGTTATTACATTCATTTCGCTTTATAGGGTTTAGTGCCGCGAGCGCATGCAAAATATTCATGTGCGAGTGCTCAAAAATAAATAAATAAAATGTATGTAGGCACATGAGAGAGTATAAGCTGTGCGGTGTCGCTCTGTGCATTTTGGAGTTTGCTTGTTGTTGTTGTTTTTTTAACTTCATCGCCGTCGCAGTTCGAGCCGTATATCGCTAGGTTTTTTATGGGATGTTATGTGTTCTGTGTGCGACGCGATCGTTTTCAGTTTATTTCACTTCTTTTGCATTGGTTATCATCATCTCCTATCTGTTTCAAGAAATTCATTTTTTGGCACTCTTAAGTGTTTTCGGTTTCAAATTCCACATATGCACACTCACACACTTTTCACATTTTGTTGTTGTTATTGTTCACATCTTCGTTTTTTTTTCTTCAACAGAGCACAAAATTCTCAGACTCTTTGCACTCACAATTCTTTCAACGTGCTATATCGAGATAAACACCAGAGAAGAGAAAAAAAAATCATACCATCTAACAGCAAGGAAGTTTTTGAACGTCCGACGATCGTTGACTTCGATTTCGGCAATCGAAAACCGATGAGACACACGCTGACTGAAATTCAATAAGCATCAATAACCACAATTTTCAATCTTCGATGTCACACACATTCAGTTTGCTTGGTTCTTCTCTCTCTCTCTTTCTCTCTCTTTCTTTTCATGTCTTGTGTTAAGCAGGACACGAGCCGATCTTGATCGCATATTTTCGATACAACAAACAATAAAGTGAATCTTCATTCACATTCAATGCGCTCACGCAAAACACATTCATATGATCACTTCTGAATTTCTCTCAGGTAAATAAACCAACCATCAAACAAGAAAAAAAGTGCTCTGAATTTTTGTCAACACATTTTATCATGAACGTCCCGAGCTATTGAACTAACTTTAGAGTCGGTGAAAGTGTACACACCACGTAATTCACTGACAAATGCCAATTATGAAGTTCAAAAGGATAGACACTGATATCGATAACGGACCAAATTATGAATTCCCTCTTAAGTGCTGCTCAATTTAACTTGACTTCGAATAATAGAACTATGTGCAAAGAACTAAATGGTTTTCGGCAAATCACCAACTCGACGTATTTTATCAGTGAAATACTTTCTTTCACGATTTTTGTGATGAATTTCATGAGATTCTGACTAAAATTGTCTCTTTACACATTGAAGCTGTGTATTGATTTGGTTTGGTTTAGCCCGTAATTGTGTCGCCAGTTCAAAGGTCTCAAATAAATATTTGTTGCACGTTTGAACACACTGAAACAAGAATGTGTTCACCATATTGATCGAGTGCTTCTTATCTTTGTCCATTTCAAAACAAATAGAGTTGAACAGAAACTGAAGACATTTTCAAAATATAAAGTAACGTGACTTTTTTCTCTAATAAGTAAGACGAATCTGGATATAAAATTAGAAAAGATTTCTTTTAGATGTTTCAGTGTTTGGAATGTTGTATTTTTTTTTTTAAACTCCATTAACTATAGCGATGGTTTATAGAATACGATATTTTTGGTTGCAATTGTATCATTACACTCATTCAAAATGGTTGAATTGTCTGCAATGCATAGAGAGCTAAAATCCAAATGTTTGTCATATTAAGAATGAAAACCGATTCGTTCCATTGTAAAAAGTATCCGCATTAATTATTGCTGATGAGTTAATTTTAAAACTGACAATTTCAATGCAATTGAATCATTTTAATTTCTGCGAATGCGAAAAAAAAACAACAACAGAAAAACACAAAAAGTGCATGTTGTAATAATTTTCTCTCGTGCCAACTCTATATTATATTGATATTGTTATGAATAAATGACACAAATGAACAAAGTGACACGAGCTTATAATTGCTATGTGCTTAATATTAAACCACCACAACGACGAATGATGAGCCGCCAATTACACGCTGACGAATCCATATAATAAGCGGTTGATGAGAGAGTGCGTGCGAGCGCGCGCGCTAGCCGAGCGACCGTGCAAGTCCGTTTGCTATGACGTGATTCCATTTGCTTTTAACATTAAAAGAAGCAACAACAACATCAACAACAACAAAAAACAACCACTGACGATAGGCGTTCAATCGTGCATGTATTTGGCAAATGTTGTGCAAATGTTATCTTCATTAGTTTTATTTAGATTGTGTGCTCGTTAATATTAATGTGTAAATTAAAAATGCTTTTAAGCTGATTGCGGTGAGAGAAAAATTGAAGAAAAAATAAACTAGTCATACTATCGCAAACACACACACACAAATACACATCACAACAAACTCAAACGCTCGGCAAAAATCTCTCAAACTCGAAACGAAACAATATGATGGTAGTTAAAACTTATTATTTACATAGGTAAATGCATGTAATTAAAATATATCGATAAATATACACTTTAAATTGATCAGATACATGGTGTTGCTATATGTGGCCGAATGTCTTCCATGAATCTGGATTAATGTGTTAAAATACACATTGCATTTTTCGATTTCGAGGACAGAATTGCCGGGAGAGCAAGCACAGTGCAAACAGTGTTTGAATCGACTGAAAGGTTCAATAATGTGGTGCTCAATCGATAGAAACAAAAATGACTTCTTGAAAAAAAAAAATTATTTGAATGTTCATTCGGAAACTAAAGAACATCATGTGTTGGGCTCAAGCGGTCGATCGCACGCGCACATCTCAACTTCGAATGAGATAAGCCATTGAAAATATGATTCAAGAAATTCGAGCCATTTTAGTCACTTATTAATTGTATGACATTTGTCTATCGATTGGGTGGCAAGCATCCAGGCATCGATTTCCATTTACAATATGTATGTTTAAATGACATTCATGCGGATCGATGATAATTTTTTTTTTCTGTTCAAAAACTAAAGTATCGACTTAAGCATTAGAAAGCTTTACTTAAGTGAATATTATCGAATAAAATTAATCATGAGCTCGAATTATAACTGGAGAGACAAAACAATATATAACGAATGTGAGAGAGAGACGGGGATAAATAACAATCCAAAGATGTATCGAAAATGAGACAGAGAGAAACAAAACAAAAAAAAACCTTTTATGGATGACACCCAATTTTTTAATATGGATTTTTGAATTCATATTATCGGTAATGATAAATAAACAACGAGAAAATATCGAAAAACTTTTGACCAATCCGTGCAGCGTCTATATCGGATCATATATCATATTTGTTGTGTGTGTTTGTCTGTTTGTGATTTGGAATAAACGTTCAAAGCCTAGCCTCAAACATCGTTGATAAGCCCCCACCGAAAAAAAAAACAAACACCGATGCTACGTTTTAACCTGAATCAATCTTTTCAGGCGCTGAACGGCTTAAACTGAGATTCATCGTATTTTCGCGCAGTTCAAGCGCGTTTTTCAAACAGGATCAATCAATTTGTCTATGATTTGAATTATAGAGTTTGTTGACTGTAAAAGGTGTGAAAACGAGAAAATCTCTCAACTGAAATTGATGAGATTCCATGTTTCGGACACAAATCAAACTATCAAAACAGACAAATGATTAACAATTGTTGATAAAAAAAAAACAGCTCTAAAAAGCGACACACAAATGTAGAGCTTGTTAATGATTGAAAACACTTTTCCGTTCTCTGTAACATGTGACCAAGAGCCACAGCTAGTCAACAATTCGTTGAAAGTCATTGGCAATAAGGCACGCTTATTTTTCACAGTAAAGTGAAACAGACGAAATTCCGGACAGAATATAAGTGAACAACAAAAACGAGTCACAAAACAAAAGAAATGAGAGAAAAACAACAAATACAGCCGGACACAAAAGTATTCAATAAATCGGCATCATTAATAACAAAAGGCAAATCATGTAAGCATTCATCACACTTAAACACACACACACACAACACCATGCAGCTCGTCCTCGTCGCATCATATTGTGTGACAGTTTTGTATGTAAATGCAGCATATTTTGTGTATTTATTGGCTCTGATTGGTTGATACTTAAGGTATCACTTGTTTTGCTTCATGTTTTCTTTTTTTAATTTTCAGTTCTTTCATTGCGTCTCTGATACGCGAGCTGGTTGAGAGATGGCTAAACCATTTCCTCATAGTGTTTTTATAGTTGGCTTGAATGTACGCCACATTTTGCGTAGCGTACATTCGTTTATCAATTTTAAACCGTGTGTCGCTTTACAATCATCTATAATATGTTTCCCTTGACTTGCTTTGGTGAACTTAAAAAAATAAATAAAAAAAAAATAAATACACAATCGCATTCGAAATTATACGAAGAATAATCCTGAGCGCGTCTATCACCTTCTACACCCGACTCCACCTCATTAAATTGATGATCGTTAACATTGTTGCGTTTCATTTTGTGGTGTGAAACAAAAGTGTTTTTTCTTGTATTTTGTTGTTGTTGTTGTTGTTGTGATTTTGTTTGGTTTTTTTTTTGGATGTCACAACTTGCCTCGTCACTTGAACCGGTGAGATGAGAGCTTAGTGCATTTAGCAAGAATCACGTCAGATTGTGTGTTTTCTATGCTTTTGTTTCTGTTTGATATTTTGTTTTCCATTTTTATTGAATTTCACAACACAATAACTATGGTTGGGAATCATTTGAGTCAAGTATGCGTCAAAAGCTGTCGATGGGATCAAGTTTGTTGTTTTTGAAAGGATTCATCTGGATGACAGCGAAAAATGTGCAAATGATTGATTTTTCGTCTAGCCAAATTCATATACGCTTATTTCGATAATGACCCACGGCCTAAAATAAATCAATAAAGATTATGAAATGCGCATGTCGCAAATGGAAGCTTGAAGTTCAAACCACTTTTTTGTAGATTAAATAAATATTTTGACTAATTTTAATTGGAAAACCGATCAATAATCAAAAGATATACGAACTTAAAAAAAATCGCGTCAATTTTTGTTTAGTATTTGTTTTTTTTTTTCATTTTTATATAACAAAATAAAGACTTCATTTGCAAAATTCAAACATAAAATAAGCATTTGAGCCAACGAGGAGCGGCCGACCTATCGAAGTTTCTCGCAATATCAATATATGTGAATCCCTGTTGGCCTATTATTGAGAAGTTTCAATAATTACTACGTGGGGTATGGTTCCTGTAGGGACAGAGTCCTAGGGACTACCTTTATTTCATATGAAGAAGTGTCACAGTGTCACTTGAATCCCCCCATCTTAGCCTAGGCGCACACCGAATTTATAAGAATTTCTATACTCTCGTGATATCTTTGATGAGCGCCTGAACTTTCACCTCATGCTAATACACTGATTTTACATTGAAAATTGAAAGCCTAGATGAGCGCCTAAGATGCAAACTCCGACATTCGTTTTGAAAACTGAAAATTTGCTGCTAAAATATGCCCTGATCTTGTTCGTACTCACTAAAATTCATGTCAGGACATCACATGTTGTCCATAAACTCGACTGGTTAGACTGTCTACATAAATTGAATAACGTATCCATTTGAAATTCGATTTTCAACAAACAACTGAATGTATCGTATTTTAGTTAATATAGTGTATATAATTAAGCAAAGCATCTCAAGCGTTAGGTTTTGTGTAATTCTGTTAATGATTTTTCCGTTAATACGTGTGGATTAAATGATGAAATGATTACACGTTATTATATGTGTTGATGGTATGTGGTTGGGCATATGAGTGTCTTTGACATTTAACCTGACTTCACCGTGTATGAATATTAATATAAATATATCGAGTTGTGGCCTGTAATCGTAATGGAATTTTGAGCGTTGATGTCGTTCAATATGCTCTCGCCAATTGCCAAGTGAACAGCGTAATCATACGATCATTATACAAATGTACGACTGTGTGATGTTTGTTTAGTGTTTGTTTTTGTTTATTTTATTTTTATTTTTTTTAAATTTAGTATTTCATTCTTCATTTGTTTGTGTTTTACTTGAATTCTTTATTCGTTGCCTATTCTGAACACTTTGAAATGCTTTCATTCGATTCAACATTGAATTTATTTTGTCGCACATTGTATGTTTAAGCTCAATTTTATCGACGTTACAAATGATACGCGCCATTGAAATTCATTTGTCAAATAAAAACTAAATAAAAAAAAGAGGAGAAAAAATACACAATCGAAGTTAATCGAAATGGCTTTGGCTTTAGCCGGTTTGTATTTTAGATTTGGCTTTGGCCACTCTATTGCATGATGTTGAATGGATTGAGTGTGGCATGCACTGTTCTACCCATCTTAAATGGATCGATGGGTGAACATTTTCATTTGTTGTTCTACACAAAACGGATCTCATTCGATGGGCTACGAGATGATTTGTGTTAATCCAAAGACGACAATCAATGAAACTTTTTTCGTATCGGTTCTTACTGTCTCTTTCTCTTATTTGCTTTTGCCCACCTTGTTGATCTCTCTGTCTTCTTGTCGTAATTCGATGAAATTAATAATTTTCTGTTGTATACAGTTTCTAGCTTATTGCAGCCCCAGTATGACATATGAGTGTGAGTTCTTCATTTCCTTAAAAATGGAATACCATAGACGATGGTCGCCAGCGGAATAAAAACAAAAATATAATGTAGAAATGGATAAAAACAGAAAATAAAAACACACGCAGTCGGATGATCATGAACGTGTGAGCAGCTCGTACTCACTTGAAACTCGTGTCATTTATATGATTTGTTCCTTAAGTGTCTTTTTTTTCTCTGTTTTCAAATCAATGCACACACACACACACGCGCGACATATCGAATGCTAATAAAAATAAAACAACACAACAACAACAACCAAAAGAAGAACGATTTAATCGTATTTTTATACCATGCTTAAAACAGATTGGTGTGACAATACAAATTACATTCAATTTTTTTTAACTTGATCGCTGGATCATGTTGATTCCCCCCGTCACACACACACACACACTACATCAATTGGTCGGGACTGTGTGGCTTCAAGTTATTGTTGTTGCTTTTCTTTATTTTTTTTCTTCTCCGATTCAATTTATTTTATTTTTCTAGTCGAATTTATTAATTGATTCAATTTATATGAAAAGCAATGTGATTATTAATAATAAACCACATCGGTTGAACTGAACCATAGCATTTGTGTTGGTTTTGGGCATGGGAAGTCACTTGATGTGGTCAATGTTATTGATTCTCATTTTGTATGTAAAGGGAATCAAAAATCCGGTACCAGAAAATTGCTTTTGACCATTCTCGGTGATGATTTAAGGCTTGCGCGTGCAAGTGGTTGACATTATCTCGGCCGATGCCAATAGACAAACCGTATTATTATCATGTGGCATATAGATGGTGGAAAAACGCCAGTTTACTTTACAGTGCATGTTTGCACTGCACACACACACACACACACACACACACACACACACACACACACACACACAAAACACCATTCTACACTTGGAGTTGTTTTTTTTTATTTCTTCTGAGAAATTGGTTGACGATGGAATTTTCGAGTTTTTTTTCTCGTTCTATCCTCTTTATATGATTTGCATCACCACACTGGCAAAATGGATGGTCTGCAATTGCCTATTACTCATATGAATATTTTTGCCACAGTGGAATTTTTCTTCGACAACATCTACAAAAAAACAAAACTAAAACAAAACTAAATGGTAAGAAGAAGGAAATTAAAAAAAATAAGCTCCCATAATTCAAATGCATGTCAAACCATAAAAATGAACAGAAAATGAGTTTACCGCACTCCGTTATTTACATGTGTCTTGTGTGCACTGTGTGCAGCAAATCATCAGCCAGAGTTGATGATGGTGTGTGTGTGTGTGTGCTTCGGCTTCAAAATCTAGACGACCAAATTAATTTTTCAAAATAGAATCGTTTGTCTGCAAAATGGCCATCGGGCATTTCAACCGTCTCGTAAATCAACTCATCAAACACTCACCGGCCAAACACTAAAAATATTTATGATGACCAGCCATCGAATGTGAACATTGATCGATTAATTATAAGTTGTGGGTAACCAGTGATCGAATAGCAGAAATAAAAAAAAAACCTTTGGTTACACGACAACAAACAAATCTCAAATGCTTCTGTTGTTATGGGCGATTCGTTTGCGCCGTGCTCATCTTGCCATCCAACGAAAAGACTGTTCTGAATTTTTATGCATCGAACAACAACAACAACAACAAAAATGCCAATTTATCGCCAATTTCCGTTTGTCTATATTTACTCCAGTTTTATTTAAGAGCCAGCAACTGTTTGCTCTCATGTCATCCCATCTAGTCGTATATTTCTATACCCACTTTATTGGCATGGGATCAGTTTTTTTTACGGTAGCTACGTACTGAATATATATACATACTAAAGTGATATTGTTGCCGCAGGGTTTTTGGCATTTATGATGCATTTCGCGCTTCGTGCGAAATCTGTTTTTTTTTTACCCATTTTCATGTATGTGTGTGTGTGTGTGTGTGTGTTTTGAGATGGGTTATGTGTGTTGATAATATAACATGAAAAACCATTATGTTAAATGCCTCGGAAAGCTGAATGCTGGCGTGATTTTTTGATTTGTATCGCGCCATAGTTCCATTTCATACATTTCCAGTCCATTGATGAGGTTTTTGTGTTGGGATTATACAAACAAAACTCAAAACAAAAACGGCAACAAAAAATATTGAATAAGGCGCATGCTCGTGCGCATCTAAACTGGCTATATGTCCGATGATCTTACGCATATGTGCATGCGTGAGTCGGTTTTGTGTGTGCATTTGGAATGTGTGGCGAAAAGATTATTCGCTCGAATTAATTTGATGGTGTCATGATTGCGCTATTTAATATGCAATTAATTACTCGTGTGCGCCCATTCGCATCGAGTGCAATTTTTCGCATTGGGATTTTTTTGTTGCATATGCAGGCAACTGCATATCTCATGTTTGCCGTTTTTGTTCATTTTTAGACACATAATTGAATAAATTTTTTCGAATTCAATGAATATTCAATGGATTTGGTTGTTTCATCAAGATATATAATATATGTTGTTGCTATCACCTCTAGCTAGAAATACGTGCCGTCGGAAGGAGGAACTACTTGAACGAATTATACATCATTTTGTATTGAGAAACCTGAATATATTTATTTATGTTAACACTTGTGTGTGTTGTAGTTAGTTGTTGTTTTTCTTTTAATTTTATTACAATAATAATATATATATATGCATTGATGCAGTGGCGGTGACGGTTTAAAGGCCTAGATCGATTTTCTGTTCGACAGGCGATCGAATCGCAGCATCTAAGCCACAAATCAATTTGGGCCCCTCAGCAGCCTGTCGCTGATGTCTTATTCAATTAAGTGGGCAATATCGTGCAAAACGATCACAAAACACATCAAAACAAATATAAACTACTACAAAAATACACACAGATATATATATATATGTATAAATAATTTTCCATCCAGGTGTTAAGTTAAATTCAGAAACAAGATATATTTTATAATGTGTAGAGGAGAGGATAAATGAAGAAACCAACGCAGCAAAAAAAAAAAAAAAATGAAAAAAAATAAGAATAACAACAAACATTACGAGCCATGGGAACGATATGTTGCCGGCCAATTTGAATTAATAATCGCGATCAGTCGTGAGAATAAAATGAGAAATAAATACTACACACCAGCACCACACAAAATATTTTTCAATTCCATTTGAAATGCATGGGGCGGGTTTTTGCTTCATATGTTGCTGCCCATTAATATCGTATCGTTGTTTCGATACAATGTCTGTGTGTATGTTGCGGATTTTTTGTTTTATACGATTCCGTGGATTAGGTTCAAATCAATTGCGTGTGTTTATCGGTTTTGTATTTTATAAAAATAGTAAATCGATTTTAATTCATTTTCCAAAAGGGAAACAAAACATATATTGAAGTCTGGAAATGGAGTAATTGATGCGCTTTTAAGCAATTCGTTACAGTAAAAAAAGGACAGTAACAAGCACCAAACTAAGCGGTTTTTGGTTTAAAATCATATATTTTATTAAGATTGTTTTGCTCAACGATCCCATATGTTACATAATAAATTAAAAGCCTACTTCAAAATGAATTGGTTAAGAGTATTTGAAGCGTTTGTGTAACAATTAAATCCAAAAATGAATTCGAAGTTTGCACTTGGATTTGCAGCATCGTTCCATATGCAATATCAGGATCGCATTCACTTGAAACGTTCAGTTGAACATGATTGTTGACTGATATTGGCGATAGGCGATGAAAAATGAATAGCATTTGTTGTTGTTGTTGTTGTTTTTCATTCAATTTCAGATAATCCTTTAAGAAGAAGAATGCCCAATAGCCGTACAAATCTCAACGACTATGGAAATAAGTAACAATTTGTCGATTTAATAGCGTCTATTCAATATGTAGAAAATCGCCCATCAATTTATTCACTTAGCATTTTGTTGTACGAGTGCGTTGTGTTTGGTTAAGCGAACGAACATATTCGTAAGAAGGGAAGAAACAACATCAACAAAAACAACCAGAGACCAAGCGAATCAACAATATAGTAAATAGGCTTGAAGCGCTTCGGAATCAAAACGGAGTGTGATTCTGTGAGCGAAAGCCAATTGTTGGATGATTATCGTTTGAATCGATGGTGTCTTAGCTCTTCCACTGAATAAACTTACATTTCAAACCGTGGCTGAACTGCCGAAGCCAGCAGCCCAACAACAAAAACCATCCATAAAAATGCGAATTGAATACGCGCGCGCTCTTACGTCGCAAAATACGAATTGTACGATTGTTCGGCTCCGATTCCATTCTGTTTCACTCAATCGTTTGACAACAAACGACGATGCAGCAAAAGATCTACAACAATATTCAATAAAATGCGATAATGTTTATTTATAAAAAGACGTTTTGTTATTTGGAGAGAGGAGATAGAGAAGAGAAAAAAAAAACCAGCACAACGCACTCGCACCCGGCTGACTGCAATTGAGGACTTTGCAACAGAAAATCTCTTTTTGAGCCTCTACCATGATCAACAGGGACAATGTATGGGTTGAGCGCGAGCGCGCACACGCAAAACCGTTTTATTTGCACTTGACCAAATCGCCAAGTAGTTCGTTTACCTGCCAGCAGCCAACGATGTAGATGCATCGATATCGCAACGCGACGAAACACCAAAAAAAAAATAACAACAAAAACAACGAACAGAACAAACCCAAAGCGAGAGGAGAGACTGTTTTCATAGCCATTTATGTGAATATTTACACATCGTGTTCAAGAAAAACGATATCGTACATACATATTTTATGATTTCTCTTCTCTCATTCTGGCCGAATGTGGAAAATGTGATTTTTCTTATTCTAACACATAAATCCAAAATAGTTTTTCTGTGGCCGTTTCTCTTTTTTTTGAGTGTTTTTTCTTTCGTTTTGGTTGATTTTCTCCCTTTTTTGTGTGTGTGTGTGTGTGTGTGCGCTTAAATCCAAATGCGCATCCTCATTTGTTGCACTGCACACTTTTCATCCACTGACACTCATAGGTCTTATTGCTATGCTCTCTCTCTCTCTCTCTCTCTCTCTCTCTCTCTCTCTCTCTCTCTCTCTCTCTCTCTCTCTTTCACTTTGCAACACCCAATTTATTTGCGCAAATTATAACGGCCAAGCAATAAAAGGTTTTGAAATAGCATTTTTGTAATGGTAAAAAATGCCAGACCATTGCATCTATTAAAAAACGTTAAAAAACAATTTACGGCTGATTTTTCTTGGGTTTGGTTGAATTATTTTTTTTTTCATTTTCTTCCATTTTTTTCACCATGGATCCATATCGAGCCCATTTGCTATCGCGATATTGAATTGTGTATGGCATTTCACTTCATAACCGTGATAATTTTCGTTGTTGTTGTTTTAAATCAATTTTGGCCCACCGAAAAGTAATCATAGGGTGTGTGTGTGTGTGTGTGCCAATCGATGCACATCGATCCACTAAATTCACACTGAAAACACCAATCGAGACCAAATTGATAACAATCGATAAGACTGTAATATGACGAGAAAATATAAACCCGAAAGAATTATGAAGAGACAGATAGAGAGAGAGAGAGAGAGAGAGAGAGAGAGTCAGTGAAAAAATAAAAGAAAAACGGGATTGCATAATGGTTTTTGTTGGTTTCTTGGGAAATCCACTATGGAATGAAGACAACAACAATAACATAGAATATTATTTATTAGTACACATTAGATATCATTTCAGCTGAAAGAGAAATAGCATCGATATTTTGTTTTTTTTTTTCTTCTCTTCATTTGTTTTATTTTATGACGATATAAATACACCAGGCAATAGAAAATATAGCCAAACTGGAATTATGCAGGCAGATGAGAAACAGGCAAAATAGAGAGATATAGAAAAAGGTGAATAGTGTCACATAAGTAGTATTTGCTATTGTAGAAATAGACCACCAAAGACGCTACGAGAAACGCTTACGACCGTTTCTCCTTCTTTCTCTCCTGTTTGAGAGTTGCAGTGTGTTGCTACTTTTGCGCGCCCGTTGACCACTTCGTTGTTTTATATTATTGTATATTACTGATACCGAATTGCATTCCCGCACTAGGCGTGTTAAATATGTTTACATTTTCTCTCTTTTTCATTCCCAACTTCATATTTCTCAACTCGGCCGTTTGTTTGTTGCTGCTGCTGCTGCTGCTTTTTTATTTGAAAAAGTTTTTTAATCCGTATCACGTTTGTTTTTATTCGCATACTTCAAGCTGTCGAAATAAATGTGATATGAAGTGGAATTTTTGTGCGCACACATATGCGACCCATTGAGGTGAGGTGTCTTATGGTTGGTGTTGTTGTTGTTGTTGTTCGTTCGTCAAGGAAATGGCGTTTAAGAGGCTATCAAAAAGGCGATGCGGGGATAAAACAAATATTCGAATGACCTGTAATATATAATCTTGAACAATTGATTGGACACCATCCCATCCCGTAACGAAAACCGGTAACTACGTACAATGAACCGGTAATCATTCCAAGAGTCTACCAATTTGAACGATTTTAATGCTTAAATAATACATTTTTGCAATGACCAAATACCAATCCCGATGTCACTATAAACGATTAATTTGGAAGAAAAAAATCACCGGGTCACTATTTATTTGCCCATCGTGTGAATGAACAAATGAACATTCAACGATGTTACAAACACTTGACTTATGAATATTGTGAGTGGTGCGTGCTGTGCTTGCGCCCGATCATCCGTTCGTTCGCTCACGAACACAAATCAAATCGAAGAGGAAAATGCGACGATTTGCATCAACAAATACTTGAACCATATATTCAATAAAAAACAAAGTAGCGCCCGTTCACTTTCTCATTTTTGCGCTCAAGCTTATCTCATTTATACAAATCAACATAAATACCGGGGTCCAAACGAAACGATAATCATAATTATTATCAGGCATTATTACTGTTATTATTTTACTTAAAATGTAGTTGTTTCAGAAGCAGCGCACGCGTGCAAATCATCAAACACTGTGTAGATGTTTGTGTGTGTGTGTGTGTGCAGTTTCTGCATTTGGTTGCAATATGCATCGTTCACATACGATAAATTACAAATGCGCCACGTTTTACGCGCAAATCGCGCATTGCGTTTCCAATGAGTGTGCTTTCCCCCCGCCGTTCTCTCTCTATTTGCTTCATCGTCTCGGTGTATCTCGCGGTGTGTGCTCGCCTCTCTTCCTGTTATGTGTGTATCTGTTATATGATTTACAATGTACGGTGATGTGTGCATGAAATATTTACATATTTATTGATATAATAAATTCATATTAATAATTTCAATAAAAAAAAACAACAACAACAAAAAAATGATGCAAAAAGTAAACGGAATTAAACGAGGTATTATAAATGGGTTTTTGTCGTCATCACATTGGAAAACGAAGATGAGTTAGTTTATAGCGTGATCGCAAGTGGCATTCAAAAATGCTTATTTAGCCATTGCATCTCATAAAATTTCAACATGTTAATTAAACACCGACAACAGCCAAACAACAACGAAACAAACAAACGAAACCAAAACAACAAAAAAACCAACCCGGCTTGAATGGCCCAGTGATTTTATCGGTGACTCGTGTGCGTACACGCGTGCTTACATCAACCGATTGTGTGTGTTTTTTTTCGTTGGTTTCTCCATTTGTGATCAAAAAATTTCGCACTGAAAAATTCATAATTTATGATTTTGCATGATTTTTCAGACTGTGACTCTTTTTTTTGTTGCACACAAACACACATAAAACACACCGTGGAAAGTGTTTCGTTGATGCTTGATGCTTAATACTTTCCACTATCCTTTAAAATTCATTCATTTTTGTGTTCGTGTGTGTGTTTATTTTTATGTTTAAATTTAAAATTCCACGTGAGAAGCTGTAGAATACGATTTGTGCTCAGTTACTAGACTTTTTTTTATTTATTTTCTTTTTTCAGCATAAACTTTTAAAAACCAACATAAATTGCCGCATAATAGAACCGAGCAAATTCTTAAATGTTCAATATGCTGTGTATAAGTGTTATTTTGTTGTTATTGTTGTTGTTGTCTCTTCGTTGCCACACAATAAATATGCGGAGAAAATAACAACAACAACAACAAAACACACACACAAAATTAAATTGAAAGCATAGGTCACGCATTTTGTGGTGCTTAGGATATTTGGTATGTGTGCGTTTGAATTGCAATTTTCCATCGCATATATTCAATTTTAATGGAAATGATGTGGTGAGGCAATTATAACACTCTCCACCATCAACATTTCGTACTCGGTAATGGCAACAACTATCACACACATCTGAACACATTTGAGCACATATCATTGACCGTAAATCTGTTGGCACATCTGGTAAAATACATGCGTGACTAACTCAGTTTGTATAAATATTTCAGTAAGTTTGGCATTTATCAGTATTCATCGCTTAAAATCACGCCCAATAGAGAACAGTGGAATAGTTTTGTCTATGGAATACGTTTTATGGCGACAGTATCAAGGAATGTGTCAAATAAAATGGTTTTAATACTTTGGATTGGTAGTCCACTAAGGACCTTAATGGGGATGGCTCTTTTGAGCATTTTTGCAACATTTTTGTTTGTTTGTGGGACATTTCACTGCACTGAAGCTTTGAAGTGTTTTGTTTCTGCTCCCTCTGAATCAATTTCGGGCTCAAATCCAAATATATTCCATCCAGCTCCAAATGATACACTCGGAAAAGAAAGATTATGTGGGATCCAATTTTTAAATCCCATCCCCAGAAAATTTCATTCTTGAAAAATCGTCTCGAAATTTCCAAATGTAATGCACACGAGCTTCCGTCTCAATGCAATGCACATATACATATATATAAATTGCAAACAAAGTTGTGAGCGCTTATCGTAATAGCCGCCAAGTGGCATAGTTGCAGTTACATATCGGTTGCTGTTTTCGCACGTTCCATCTCTGATCATCTACGGGACGCGTAAAACGGTATGCCAACTATTGGTATATAACCATATCATGCATTTTGTGTTATCATTTTGTATAAAGCGCACACTGTAATGAAATATATATATATATAAAATTCAAACGAAAACAGAACAGAAACGAATCCACAACACAACAACAACAACAACCAAATTGTCGACTACCGTCGCAAGATAGAGTGTGCAACACCGAAACGGAAGAGGTGGAACACACTTTGCTTCGAGCGATAAAAAACTACAACTTGGTCGAAATGACAACAAACGTTTTGTTTCTCGTTGTTTGTTGCTGTTGTTGTTGTTGTTGTTGTTGTTACTACGTTTTTGGTTTTGGTTTTTTTCGTCGTCGTCGTCGTCGTCGTCGTCGTTGTTGTTGTTGCATTCGCCATTGGCAGTGGGAAGTGAATAAAAATGCGCTTGAAATTTGCTGAGATTCCCGGTTGGTGTGTATGTATGTTTAAAAAGACTGTGAACATCGATTTCGTGAGCACTTTACGTGCCTCACTCAACTTTTTCCATCTTCGTGTTTTTATTCATTGTTGTTGGATTTTCCGTTGTTGTTGATTTTGTTTTTTGTTTTTTGTTTTTTTTTTGTTTGGATTTTTGGTTTTATTTTCGCGAATTTCATATGCATTTTTCGTTGTTGTTGTTGCTTGTTTCGTGTGGCTGCTGCTGTATCGCACAATTGCAACAGCACGAACATATCTATCTACAAACGATAAATATACTAATCGTTGCAGCAAAATTTAACGATTTCAAATCTAACTTCCGTTATATATTTTAAAATGGTGTGTTGTTATTGGTTTTGAATCGGTGATCAGAAATCTGTCATCAAATATTTGATGTTCAAGTGGAATTGAATCGAATCTTTAATTTTTCGGAATTCGATGGAAAAGTATGAAAATGGTTTGAACCGAATTGGAACCAATAGAGACCAATACACACTGTTGCACATCACAAAACAGAGTGACATTTTAATACTGTATCAAATTGGCACCATTAAGCAACTTTGTTTCAAAATTGTTTGGTGTTGTTTTTGGTTTTTGTTTTTTTTTTGTGTTTTATTTGCACCAACGAGTTACTTGTAATTGAATGTGCACTGTTGGGCGCTTGTCTCCAGTGTTTGTGTGCGCTTTGTTACCTATCGAGTTATTTTTTTCCTATTCTCAATTTCTTTCTCTCTCTCTCTCTCTCTCTCTCTCTCTCTCTCTCTCTCCGTGTAATTACGCAAGGTAAGAGCGCAATGAACAGTTTATTGTGATAAAAAGATCGCATTAAACCTTAATGATGCCTTAAAACAAATATAAATGCGTATACTTTGTAGAAATGGTTAAACTAGGCGCAAACGATTCCGTATTGACGGCTAGTCTAGAGATGTGTGTATGTGTGTTTTTTTTTATATTATTGATGCCACTCTAACCATTTAATTTACTTATTTTTTTTTATAATTATAAGACGATATTGTGGCGATTTCTTGTTTGCATCTTTATCGCAACTTCTGCAACTCGCTTTATTGATTTCTCTTCTTTATTATAATCGTGCTCGTCGATCGTTGCAAGTGATTAGATTTTTGCTCCAATGTGTGTGTGTGTGTGTGTGTGTTTTTGTACACGCTTGTGAGTGAGTGTGGAGAATCATTGCGCGACTTGAATTAACTTTGTTCATGTTATCTTTTGTCTTTATGGTGTTAATTTTTTGTTGTTTTTGTTTTGTGTTTTGGTTGAACCATCCACCACAACGAGATAGTTCACAAAATAAAACTCCATGTCTTTATTGTCCAATTAAAATATGTATTTTTATAGTGCTTTCATTTTGCAAATTATTGTTTTATGGAAATGATCAACCAATGTTTGATGCAAGAAGATTGGCGCTAGAAATGTCAACCTTGGCAAAGATCATATCTCTCAACTTAAATTTTTATCAACGATTCCATGGAATTAAAAAAAAACAGGAACAACAGCCATCAATTTGAAAACAAGCATAAATGCCACAAAACCACTTCTGGATTACGAATTTAGCACAAAATGTTTACACGCAAAAGAATTTCAGTATAATCATAAATTGTTCGATTTAAATGTATTACCAACCTACGGGCAATAGATTCAGACAGTTTATTGAATTGAAAACATCGATGCGATGAGATTCACTAGGCGAATCATTTACAATGGAATTGTCACTGTTCTCTTTTCTAATCCCAAACGCTAATAGTGCGCGCCGTCATTTTTTAAACTGGATGTTAAGCATCATTTATTGCCTTGACCTGAACCCATAACGGCAAATCCATAACCGCAGCATTTTGCAAAACTGATTTATCAAATAGCTTAATCGATTTGGAATGGTTTTATTTTAGTTTTTTTTTTTTTTTATTTTAATTTTCCCTCGAATGCCTGTCATTTTACTCTTACAAGATAAAATATGAAATCATCAGAAGATTAAATTCTAAACGATGGATTTTTGTTGTTTTATTTGTTTTGGGTTGGTATTTTGGCCTAGACGAAATGCAAATGTTCAAGCAAAAGAGACAAAAATCGAATTTATCAACGACTTATTTCACATTTTGTGTCAAATGAATGATTTTTTTGGTTTTTCGTAAATCCACAATTTTGTCATAAATTTGGTGCTATTTTATTTGAAAATAATTAGTATTTTTTTGTTCGAAAGTAATCTCTGGGCTATGAAACAAAAACCGTTGTTCCGTAGTTCCGTTGCAGTTGATGTACATGTGGAATTTTCTTCTTCGAATGATTTTTCTAAGTTGGGAAATTTTTTGCCGATTTAAAATCATACACAGCATTTTATAAAGTCATTATTGGTTAACTAGTGTGAACATAGTCAGTCTCAATCGATCCGAATTTACATTTGTTTGTTTTTGTGTAAGCTTATGTAAATAAAATGTATGGTTGATTCAGGTCACACACGTACTGTGCACCGAATGCACACGTTCGAAATTACAAGATTAAGGAAAAACAAAGAATGGGCCCATTGATGAGAAAGAGAGAAAAAGTAAACAGAACAAAAGCAAAACAACAACGTGTATTACAATCGTACGTGTGGATAGATGAATTAGATTTTATCGGTCAACAAAAGGATGCTTGAAAAGAGAAATGCCGTGGAAAATTTTCCTGTTTTAAATTAATTCACATTTTGGTTTTTTGTTGTTGTTGTTGTTTGTGGTTTATTTTCGATGCTTTTTGATCTCATGTGTCGGTTTCAACTGAAACAAAAAAATCAACTAAAACACACATTTCCATTTGAATGTGCAGTGCAAAGCTAGATAAAACCGAAAATAAATCGAACAAACAAATGGTTAAAAGTACACTATTCCATTCAAAGCTGAGCTCAAATCTCACATTGTATATGAAAATATCTAATGTAGAGTCAACACACACACACACACACACTCACGTCGAGTCCGACAAAGAAATGAACCGAAGAGGAAAAAGGGGCCCCCATAAATGATTTGTTTTCATGGATCAATGATGTAGTGCGTTGGTTATTTTTTTTTAATAAGATGGAAAAGGCGGCCGAACGGTAAGCGGCAAGCGTGTTATTTGTTATTCATTATATCTGGAAAATTATGTCAGTTAAAAGCGGACTCACGTGCATTGAGTATTGGTGCACTTCACAAAAAGTACTTGGGGATTTCGTTCAGAGGATGCAAATGACCAATAATATATGGTTAGCGGTATTTTATTGAAGATTGCTATAAGAAGCTGCACAAATGTCGCTTGGATGGTAATGACCAAAGCATCATCCGTACGTATGTTTGGGATGCTTTACTTCAGTACGACAAATTATGCGACAAATACATTCCAAAAACGTCGAACGCATTAAAATACTTACGAATGAATTGTAAACAATGGTACTTGAGGCCGCCTGTTAAAATGTTCAATTGTGGTCTTCGATTGGATTGGGTATACATCGTCTGGCAAAGTCAGTGTACTTGGTGGTAGTCCACTCACTTATTTGTGTGAATGCGGATCGCGCATTACGGAGAGTTGCGCTAGTCCCAAATAAACAATAAATGGATTCTTATTTAAACAGTACTGTGTGTGTGTGTGTGCTGTGCATCTGCATTGAATTTTCGAATCGCGAGAAGATTTAAAAACCAAAACAAAATCAAACCGTATACACACAAATTGAAATGACCGCTATGAAGTCAGATCACACATCACATTTGTACCGTTGAAACTGCATTCACAACAAACAATCACACTGAGTAAATAGAATATCTCGATCGCCAAAGGATGTGCTCTCTCTTGCTCTCATCTTTGTTTGAATTTCATTTACTTCATTTTTTTTTCGAAGTTTCCAGTTATTTAAATAGATATTTTAATTTCATTCTGTTATGATTTCGAACACGAAATTTTCAATTGAGAAATAGTCCAAAAAGCAGGTTTTATTCATTCCATTTCACACTGTATTTGTGTCAACACTTTGCTACCATGCCAAAAATTCTAACCATGCAAAACAACATATCGTGAATTTACATTCACAAATTCAACTCAATTTTGTTTCTCTTGAAAATGAGATTGTTTAATACAAATAAAACAAAAAAAAGAACAAAATCGTGTATACAACTTCAAGCCCGTTGTGTGTTGTTATTAATTGAATGTGGAATATTAGAAGTTTTTTTTTTTGTTTTTGCAAAATTATGACTAACACATAATGTGATTATTTCAATTGAAATCGTTAAGATAATGCAAACAATTTTATTGGCGCATCCATTCGAATTTTTTTTAATCGATATGATCGAGCCTTTACAAAATTCGAAAAACCATTTTGTAACTCGATCTTACAATATATTTTGTAAACTCACACACAAGCCAACCACTCACTCAAGCCTGCTAACTATTGTTTTTTCACTCATTTGTGTTCTGTTCGCTTCGTTTTCTTTTCGAACAAAATCTTATGCTCTTTGTTCAAATGAAAAACAACAACAACAAACTAATGTTTGAGGTCGAGCACACACAAATTTATCACTTTAATTGCATCAGCAATCGATGTTTAGCTTATTTCGAAATTCAATGTAGATGTGCAGCATCTGTATTATACTTGCCGAGCTGATTTGCTGCATGAGAAACATCTTAATACAAATCCAATAGAATGGCATTCGTTTGTTATATTGCTTATCATACATTTGCAATCCGCTAGCTTAATTTATTTATATTCGACTTTCTTCTTTTGTTTCGTTTTTTTTCCCCTTCAAACCGTAACGGTTTGGCCTTGCTTTGATTTAAATATTAAATTGTGAAATAAAAGAATGCAATTTTTCATATTAAAACCAGAAAATTGGATTTGAGTGCAGATTTTAGAATTTTTCGATGGAAAACTGTTGAATTCCAATATCGACTCTTGTTAAAATACTAATCTAGTTCATTGCATTACTGTTGACTCTGTGAACTTCGTTTTGACCAACAGAATCAATTTTTTTAGCATTTTTTTTAGAATCAATTAGAAAAATTGCATATTAGTCCCAAAAATGTTGAAGAAATTGTTTGTCGAAGAGTGTTTGATGCCTGTTTCAGTGGGGAAGGCGGGGAAGTCCACTGTTCCCATTTACGTTGGTATTTTAGGTTGAAACAAAAGAAATAAATCTATCAATTAGCAAGAGAATTTCATATGTTTCGTTGCCATTGTCCATCTCGTTTCGTTTCGTGTTTACCGTCACTCGTTCTCATTTTCATCGGAATGGGTGTTAGTTGTGGCATGTGACCCCCTCCTTTTGTTTTTCCCAACACCGAATTATCTCGATTAACGATTGACGATACAATATAAGATAAGCATATTATATTTTGTTTTTTTTTTTTGCTTGTTTGTTTGTTCTTCGCTGCATTGGAATCGGTTTGCAATGTGCTCTATTGTTATGCACATATTTAGCAAATATATATAATAATATCGATGAGGTATGGAGGTTATAGGTTGATCATTGTTTTATGGTAAGAAAAACAAATAACTAAATAATAACCGGTGAAACCGTTTGTTTAGCGTTATTTCTCAAGCAACATTTAATTGCGAACTGAATGAATGTTGGTGAGTTCAATATTTAGGTCTTGAATGATGTTCATGTTGCGGTTGTCATTGAATTTTTACGTCAATTCATTCGGCCGTGTCAGTTGAATCTGCTGAAGATAAAAGTGGTAACAACGAGAAATAAAAAACAAAAACAACGAACCAAAATTAAGGCCATAATAATGTCAATTAAATTTACTTACAATCATCAAATCAGCGAGTGAATGGGCGTTCATTGAATTTTTCAAATTCAATTTTCTATCATTTGATATTTTAGCATTAGAAATTGTTCACATCCATATTTTGTTCGGATGATTTTATTGGAACATAATTCACTGTCACTTTAAATATCTTTGAGGTAAAATTATTCAAATCGTTCATCGTTTTTCCCTCTTGATCCATACAAATCATCCATTGGAATTACCCTAATGAATATGATTCTATCAAATGTATTCTACACATGAAATTTTGGTTGGTTTGAAACTTCTTGAGATTTCCATTTTCTTTTTTCAAACAAAACAAAAAAACTCTTTAATAAGCCATAAAAAATGAACTCATTCAACTTTAATATCAAATTTAGAATGAATTAAAAGATATTTTTACAAATGATATGCGATCGTGGCATGTTTTATGACAAACTAAGAGAATTTTCCCTTTGAACTGTGTTCGTTCGTGTGTGTGTGTGTGTGTGTAATCTTCAAACAAAATTCGTTGTGAGTCTAGATCCGTGTCGAAAGAAACGTAAGCTATTAAAGTAATTAATACATGCGCTCGTTCCAGGCGAATGCGACGAAAAGTGTGATTCTTTTCGATTTGTGTATGGATTTTGAAAATTGATGGCTAGAATTTGATAGCAGATATACATGAAACGAATGCAAGAGATTACGAGCCAACGAATACGAAAATGCTTCGAATATCTTTGAATGATCATTGTGTTGTGTTGTTTCTTATGTTGTTTTTTATTCCGTTTCACCTATTGCACCTCAAAAGGTTAGCTTGGCCCAAATCACATAAATTGTTTAAACTTTTGTAGTAGGACATTTCGATAGAAAAAACGACGACGACGACGACAACAACGACGATGATGATGACGAAGACGACGATGTTAAGATGTTTTATTAATGGACTTATTGTTTCTCGAATGTGTTTGCGTATTTATGTCCAGCATCAGGTCGGTCTGTGTCTTTTGCGTGTGTCTCTCTCTCTGTCTCTGTCTCTCTCTTGCTCCGTTTTGTTCTCTTTTCCGCTGATAAATGTGAGTGTGCTTGTGATGCGACGGCAGTTTTAACTGACATGAATATTGCTTATCCCATTGATTGTTTTCTCTTCATCCAATTGGTTTCATTGGGTTGATTTGAGACATTGGCGTATTATTTCCAATAATAATTTGTTTACGATTGTTTTTCATCAAGTCCATTGTAATGTTATTGCATTGAGAGCTGAAATTGTGTATATGTGTGTGCTGTTCATCAGCATCATCGCTTCGTGTCCATAAATCGGTATTGCCGTTGTTGTTTTTTTTTTTTTTTTTTTTTGCCTCATAGTATTTTCCCTCTCGCTCGCATTCACATAAATTAAAAATAATCTGTCGTCCGTCTTTTGAAATATGTTTCGAACAAAAAAACTGACACATTTTGATTAATGATGTCCGAAATCACTTCGATTTTTATTCATTTTGCTGCGTTTTTATTTGTTGTCGTTCAACTTCAGCTTTAATATTCTGTTTCACGTGTTGAAGTGTATTTAGGTGTGTGTTGTTTTCCCCCCTTTCATTGATGCACGTAAAACGTGCAAACTATTCGATATTTTTTGACACAACAATGCGATTAAAAAAAGAACACTCAATCGTTTCCTTGATCTATTGAACTGTGCAACAACGACAAATACTTGATTCTCCATCCATTTTTCCCGTACACATATTGAATATTTCTTTCTTATTCACGAATGTGGCATGTTGACAGTGACCGTTGGGATTTGACGTGAAACGTTTTGGAATAACACAGCACAACGACAAACGTTGCCGGTTTTTTTTTTGCCTCCCAATCTTGAATAAATTACTCAAAATTGACCTGTTGTGATCGCTAAATCTGAAACGAAATGAAATGAAAACATGTTTTCAAATTACAAGTACTTTGTTAAGAGTGAAAAAAATAATAATAATATGAGAATTAAATCTTGAAAGGTTGAAATTGGCAGAAGTCGAAATTTATGTCATTTGGAATGATGTGTGCAAAAAAAAATGCGACGAGGATTTTTACTTTGACTCATGGACTACCTCATTTTACCAGTCAAATGTAAAAAAAAGGAATTCAATTTGAATGTGACATTTGATAAAATATTTGGAAAAAAAAACTATGTTATTATAGTCGATTGGAAAATTTATCTTAGTGTATTGAAATGGTATTTCAAATGGAAACGAAGGTTTTTGTTTATATAATAAGTAAATTAGCATTTTGTGTGTTGCTCTAATTTAGTTTTTTTTTTTATTGTTTTCCACCTTTGTATTTCAGTTTGAGCATTGCCGCTTGCATTCACTTTGATTACTTTTTTTTTGTTATTCTCTGTGAAATTCCAAAAATCGATTGCCGTTTATTTGTTGTCTCCACTGCAAATGAAGTGCTCGATACCGTAGATGGGAATGGTTTGGCATCGGAATGCTGCAACACACAGGCCAATTTCTCGTAAACTAATTGTGTTGCGTCTAGATCAAAACAATGCAAGCGCATCGCCATAGAAAAAGGTGTAAGCGCAATAAGTCGTCGTTTTGTTGTTGTGGTTGTTGTTGCTATTCCGTTTCGTTTTCGGTCGCTTTGTTTGCACGCCAAAAGAGATTTATGGGCAGCGGTGCATTCGTGGTGTATATCTATTCATTCCGGCGGTATAGATGTAGATTGTTTGGGCCTCTCTTGGCGGCTTTGCTGCTACGTAAAGTAAGGTGGATAGTGTGACAAATCAGCAATTCAAATTAAGGTCAAACAAGTCAAAACGGAACAAAGAAAAACCATTGCGCAATTGCGCGAATGTGAGAGAGAGCACACGCAGAATATGGATTTGCATGCGAATTTGTTTGCTATTATTTGCAACTCGTTCATTTTAACGGAACGGTCGCGGACGCGCGCGCTCGCGATCTTTGTGAGAGCGCGCGCAAACAAAAAAAAACAGTGAATGTGTGTATAAAAGACTGTTTGTTGGCTGGAGAATGAGAAAAAAACAAATGACGGCTAAAGCCATAGCTATAAAATAGCCCCAGATCGGTGAGTCAAAAGTGAATAAAGATGCTGCGCGCTGTACACGGTATTAGGACGCGCGGAAAACTCGTTCGAAATGGTCATTCCGTTTAAACCGAAATGATTGTCTGTAATACATTTTCGCAATTATGTGTTATAGATCATGGCTAATGTGAGAGAGTCAAACGATGGAATGAGAGCAAGAGAGCGAGAGAGGGAGAGAGCGAGTCGTCCCATTGTTGCATGTAGGTCTTTTGCGCCTAATCGATTTTATGTGCGATGCAGTGGAATCCAAATGAATCTCATTAAAAGATGAAGTTGAAATATGCGCTGCGAAAAAGGAATTTACCAAAACACGTTTCACAATTTTGTTGTGTGTGTGTGAGTTTTTTTCGTTCATTTCGGCGAACGCGTGAGCGCTCAACTATCGCAATCATCATCATTTGAAACCGTCATCAGTTGAAATACATGGCCAAAGTTGCCCGTTCTATTTGAACTGTTTTCAAGAATTTCGATCATTATCCGCGCTGGCTTTGTAGCCAGCTTTTATTGATTTGAACTATGTTTGACCATAACAGTTTTAGTGGGTTTTTTTTCGCTCCGCAAACTACAAAACTAATGAAACTGTATCGATTTTGGGTGCCTGTTTTTATGTGAATCACATTAAAAATGTTTTAATAATGAAACGTTTACATATTCGTAGACGTTGATGACAAAATGTAGTTTGATCTTATCAATATGTCCACTGATTTTATAGCTAAAACGATTCTGATTTTATTAAATTCCTCTTAAAGCCAACATCAAGATTGTAAAGAAATTAAGGCAATGTAGACAATCGAGACTATTTTTTGTTTGTTTCTGAAAGCTATAAACAAGTATCATTTGTATGGATACTGTTCACGGAATCGCATCTAATTAAGTATGCACTGTTTTCAATTTTATTAGGTTTGTTTTTTTCGTTTTCATGGGAATTCATATCGATAATGAACACCGGAACCTAAGTTCAGTCATCTAAATTGAAAATGATCAGAAAGAAAAACACTTCTAATGATAAAGATTTTTAAAATAGTGAAAGGTTTTTTGCCATAAAAATGTAAATGAGCAAAAAAAAAGTGTGAGGTTCATTTCACACCAAAAACGAAAGAAAAACACCAAATCACACCTCTATATTTACAGTCAACAATTCTAATTTTGGACGCCAAAAATATCAACAAAACTGTTTTCCTATTCTGCTTTTGAAATGTTGAAATTCCATGCAAAAAAAAAATCCATAAAATCGCATGTCAAATGATTCAAATCGTCAATGCATCTAAATATGGAGTTTAGTCTGTGCTGCCGATAAAGCCATTAAATCCAGCAACACACAATACCTTTCGCGTATCAAAATTTAAAAAAACGTTAAATACCTAACCAATGACACAGAAGCAACAGCGCATCGTCAATTCTTCGTTTAATTGACTTTGAACGCGCGACTATTTCAGATATGGATTCCAATTTTTATAGGTCACAAAGTACTTAAAAAAAGCAAGTTGTTAAAATCCATCACTGAACAACAAACACACAAAAACAACTAGACACACACGGAGAGAAATCACAGTTGCACAGCACTTCAAATGCATTTTCAAGTTATAAATAAAAGATTACGTTTAATGGAAACATATTACATACAAAAAGTGTTAAGTTCTTAACATTTATTGTTGATGCATTTAAGAAAGAGTGAGTTTTTTTTTGGTGCAGTGAGCACCGAGCAGTCTTTTTTCGATTTAATTAACTTGATGTTTTTTGTTTGCGCATTTGGTGTTTTTTTTTGTGTGCAAACAATAATGGGTTGAAGGATAAGAGATTGACGCACGCTACAACGTATATATGATTTATCACAAAAAATGAAACTACAAAAAAATATTCACAAATTAGATACGTCTAGGATTGAACAAGGATCAAGCTGGCTTTAGCATTTACTAAATATGTATGAAATTGTTTGACTTTATTATGCGTTTAATAATTTGAAATTTTTCTTAGATCATTTTTTGGTTTCCATTGAAACTGTCTCTTTCGAAAGGAGTTCTTTGAGCGCCAACGATCCGGCGGCTCTATTATCTAGCATTGAACTAACGTAGCAATGAACAGCTGGATTCTTTTTCCAATTGGAGTGATTTCAAAGCTGTTGAATTTTGTTTAGATAACAGTTTTACGTTTTTTTCCTTCTCATCCGGAAGTTTTTGAGATGTATCTGACGGAGATGCGGAGATTTGCTATTGCGGCCTCAAATTATAACGCAATTTCTTTAGTTTTGTAGTTTTGGTAAAGCATTTCATATAAACAAGAACTTTGTATATTGTTTTATAGATTATATACGCATATCTTATCTAGACTTAAATGTTTTTTTCTTTGTTCACTTTTTGCTGGTGAATTCTCTCGAAACTCATAAAAAGTTTACATTGTGTAGAAATCATGTTGTCCATTTTTAAAATGCATTTTTCCAACATCCATACAAATTTGAGGAAAAACTATAGCTGGCATGCGGAGATGCTTGTGTAGTTGGGGCGCGTAGTGTCCTCGTTGCACCGGTAATCTGGCATGATCCTTGTCTCTTTTTACACATCGTCCATACAAATTTAAGAAAAACACTAGCTTTCATTCTTGGAACTCTCAAGTTAGGCTTTTTTTTCATCGTTTTATCTCCTGACGATCTTCATGTATGTTGTCAATCGCCTACACTGCAAACAATTATGGCTTGCAATAAAACCATTTGCAAGAAGAACAAACAAAAAAAAAACAAAGTTAATTAAATCGAAATAGAAGCTAACGTAACACAAAAAAACTCGCTCCTTCTCAAATGCATCCTACAATAAATGCTAAGAACTTAACACTTTTTGCATATTACATATTTCCATTAAACGTAATCTTTTATTTATAACTTGAAAATGCATTTGAAGTGCTGTGCAAGTGTGATTTCGCTCCGTGTGTGTCTAGTTGTTTTTGTGTGTTTGTTGTTCAGGGATGGATTTTTACAACTTGCTTTTTTTTAGTTTTTTGTGACCTATAGAAATTGGAATCCATAAGTGAAATAGTCGCGCGTTCAAAGTCAATTAATAATTTTTCAGGTCGAATGTGTAAATGTCGTATTAAAGTGCAGTAATGCGATGAGATGTGAACGAAACCACTCGAAAACTGGATATATGTATCTAAATCCACACACACACACACATCCACATCCGAAATGAACACACTCAACAAATTTATGGATTATTAAAATCAAACTAAAAACCGAACAGTCCAGAATCTTAAAAATCAAAATATCGGTAACAATGTGAAGCGAGAGAAGAAGAAGAAAAAAAACTGAAGGCGCGTTTGAGATAGTGATGCGCACACTGGGCTGACTGAAGCCTGCCATTGGAAAACAACAATGTTGCAAATATGATTTAAAATTTATATGCTGTTTTTAATAACACAACTGGCGACGGGGCTCCAAATAAGTGGACAAATACGCGGTTGTGCCAACAAAAACAACAACAACAACCGAAACCAATCCGAAGCATGTTGAAATACATATTATCTTGTGTTTACATGTCAGGCAAACATGTGTGTACTGTTGGTGATCATCGCGGTGATTTCTTCAAATGTTGAAGTGGTGGCGAGTGTGAGGCGGGCGATTAGTATTAGTGTGGATATATTTTGTTGAACAGTTAAATGCACATATTGGTTCGTGAGTTATGTTTATTGGCCCATCAAATAGTGCTCATCAACATCGTGAATAATATCGGCCCATAAATCATTGAAAAGCGATCATAGCGCGAATACAACCCAGAGCTCATTCCTCCACCAAAATACACACACCGACACACACACACACACTCAGCCGAGTGATATAGAAAATATGGACAGATTGCCATTTAAAAAATCGTTTGAATGACGCTGTTTTGACAATAAAAATGGAATCTCCATTTCAAATCTTTAAAAAAAAAACAAAACACTCACAAAATCGGTATTGCCTACCTATAACAAGGTAGAGAGAAATTGTGAGTGCGCGTGTGTGTGTGTGTGTGTTGGCGAATGAGGTGACGTTAGATTTCCATTTTTCTTCTTAATTTTACCCATTTTATCACTTTTCGAATTTGAAATGCATTTGTTTACTACAAGACCATAACAATTATGGGATCGTTAATCATCTTTTATGATTTGTATATGTTTTGCGCATCGCTTAACTCTGGACCAAACGAAAGAACAAAAAATAAACACACACACACACACACAAATCGGTGTATATCCCATTTTGCCCATTTTGTAATGTAAGTAAAGCATCCTGATTGACGTGCCACCATTTCGACGAAACGTTAATACACACACAAAAAATGGCTTTGCAATCGAAACGATTCCAAAACAGTTTGTGATGGCCCAGTGGTTTTTTTTCTCTCCTCGGTGTGTTTCACCGGCAACAGGCCTGTAACAACTCTTTTAATGTTCGCTTCGAACGAACTAATTAAATGGCCTTTGAAAGTTATGAACCCTGGCCTTAACTTATCATTATATATTGAATGTAGTGGATTTTTTAACGCCATCCAAGAACCCTTTGGAATTTAGCGCATGCAGTAAAAATGGCATACACCATGCACATCAGATTCATAATAGCCAATTCCATTCACGAATACCATGTAACGCACTGGTAGTCAGCCAGCCACATTTTGAATCGCTTTGTATTCGCCAAATCATTTCACTGCCGGTGTACGGTATGTATGTGTTTGTTTGTGTAAACTTAGTGCCTTTTTCCCCGTTTTTGTTTCCGAGCATTAAATTAACATACGAAATATATGCTTATATTTAAATGTTGTGGTTGTGGTTGAAAAGAGCTAATACATGAGTCATAGATTTTGTTGTACGGGCCAAACCGCGCAACCATTCGATTTCAACTTCACTGCAATCCATACATTTCTCTTCGGTTGCAATAATGCAATATCAATAATAATAAGAATTTCACAGTTGCTAGAATATGCAAAATAGCACCCATTTCAATGGAGAGTGAGAAAGAAGTCGAGGCTATAAGAAGCAGATCACATTCAGGCCACACAAAAAAAAACAAACAAAAACATACACTCTCACACAGTACACGAAATTAATGCCAACAACGCTGAAAGAGTTGGTGCACGAGCGAAACGGATGAAAGGAGAAAGATAGAAAGAGCGAGAGATAGAGTGTCCCTCATAAAAACACCTTTCTCAATTGTTGCCAAGCTCTTCTCTAGCGCAATACCGGAATGTTTTTTTCGATGGTGCTTTGCATAAGGGACATTTGCTAGAGACAGAACAAGGTGGAACGAGTTGAAACAAGCTATTTCAGCAATTTTCAAGTGTAGTAGCTTGCGCATGTGACGGCGATGGGAAATCATTTAAGTCGAAATTTATTGAACGAGGAGACAAGAGCAAACAATAAAATTCTACATAGAGCCGCGTTAAAGTTTTAACGACGTAAGCCTTTTTTCGTTTTGTTGGTATTTGTTTTTTTTTTGTCTCTTGCGCAAATACAAGCACAATCACTAAATGCATCACACAGTTGCATCAGTTGCATGGTCCATTGATAGTACGTCGACAGGGAGAGAGAGAGAGAAAAAAAAATATAAGAAGACACACTCACACACAACAAGAGCGTTTGTAATAAAATTTGATGCTCGAGGGCATGAATTTTTGCAATACAAAAATCACGCGCAAATACAAAATGGACAAACAAACAACAACAGCCCGTAGAAAAGAAAAGAAACAATCCGATCGATTACATACATTTAGCCTCAGCTCATCGACATCACAATTCACAATGCGAATCGGTAAGCGCGACAGCACAGGATAACAGGCAACAGGCAGCAGTAGCAGCAAAATGGCAATCCACGCGAAATTGCGAAATGGAAAATGGTATACAATGCAATAGAATACATCGCTTAAAATCAATTGATTGCACAGCGCCGCACATATAATTGCGTGCATATTATTTGTCCACGTTTAGTGATGTGATGTTTCATGCGTCTGAAATATCAAGTTCTTTCACGAATTGCACTCGTCGCTGCTGTTTTTATGACCATTTTTTTGTGGCCATTCGGAACTGTTTGTTTTATACGTTTGTTTTGGGTTTCGGTTTGTCTCTTGCAACAATTTTTTTTTCTTCTGCGCTGCTGGTGCTGCTGCTGCCTCCTTGCATAACATTTGGAATTGGTTGTAGTTGGTGGTTGTTTTTTCGATCAAGTTCCCGAATAAAGATCAAATTCCAATCCATATTCGAGGAGATGGTCGACGATAAAGAAGCGATTCAAATGTAATCGTAGCAAAAGAAAAATCGATGCGCCAGGCTAGCTTGTGTGTTCGTGCCTTCTTTCTTTCTCTCTCTCTCTCTCTCTCGCCCTCTATCTATATCTAGGTTTAAAATCGCTCACCGAAGAATCGGTAAACAGGCGACAGTAGACAAATAAACAGTAGCGCTGTTGTAGAATTATCAGCCACGATCAACGGAATACAAAAATAAAACAAGACGATCCGCGCATCCAGAGAGACCAAAATGTGAATACAAACCGACGATAACAGCAATAACAACAACAATAACCAAACGACAACGATGACGACGACGATGCAAGAATGCAATAGGCAGCGTGCACAATTTACAACTGAATCGGCCATCGGAACAACCGAATATGTGCAGCCAGGTACATTTAACGCACCTTCTTTTCAATCGCCGATTTAATATTACCAATTTAAAGTCCATTTGAATTCAATTGTTTTCACCATATTTACGATTGAAATGAGCAATTTTTCAGCGAACGCCAAAGCGACTAATCATATGCATGTGCGCATTTTATTATCGCATTTCGATGGATATCTTGTCTTAGAATCGGCGCGATGATCGGCTCGAGACCGCAAAAAACCAACAACAACAACACACACACACACACACACACACACACACACACACAAATAAATGACTCTTTCTCTTCATTTCAATCTCCCATATAATTTCAGTCCGGCAACTTTTTCATAACCGAAGAGTCTCACATCAGCATACGATTATGGGTATTAAATATGGAATTTTCAACAGACATTTTGCCAAGCGCCGATCATTTCAATTTTTATTACATTTATAAAGCGAAGAAATGAGAGAGTAAGACGAACAACAACAACAACAAAAAATACAGGAACCAAACAAACAAAGCACACCACGAACACACCGCAAACAAATGAATCTACTTAAGACGCAGTCTCCAGATGTGATTGCAGTAGGCGGCATTATTTTTATTTTTGTTTTATTCGTTACAGCTAAACATTTACAGGAGCTTGATATTCAACAAAACGATTTAGAGCGACTATCGTAATATTTGCCCGAACACTAATGACCGAGGAAGTGGCCGTATGAAATCAACATCTCCGTCTCCTTCTCCTCCATTTCATCTCTCTTCTTCTTCTTCTTCTATTTTTCCCTCATATTTATAGTAAAACTACTGTTAAATTGAGTGAACAACAGGTTGAAACTCCTTAGGGTGAAATGGCTAAGCTCCCTGTGATTGCGAAACCAATTCAATGCTTTTAGTTTTTATTTTCAATAATTTGTGGCCGCAAGATATCAATACGCCCACAGATTTTCTCACAACGGACGTCTTCGTCGGCATACGATCATCTATTATTCCGTCCGTTGTGGTGGCCCTCAAAATCATGAATGATTTTGGAATATAAGCGTTTGTTTTTTTCTCAGATTTTCAAATATGCAACTACAAACATGTGCACGCGCGCGCACACACACCGTACACTCTAGATACAGAGGCGCTCTTTTTAATTGAATTGATACTCTGAAATTGGCAGAGAGTTGAATATATTTCGTTCTGAAAATATATACAATTTTCACATAAAACAACTTATGCACTTCACAAGTGCCAAAGGCTAGTTAATGGCCAAAAATCAACGGGTTTATACCGTAAAATGGTAAAATGACCTCGTTCAAGATATATGATCAATGATCAATGATCATATGCGGTCACTGTTTCAAGTGTTTTGTTATTGCATCAAATTGCAATACAATCGGACGATTCACGAATAGAACATTTCAATGGCATGAGAACACTTTCCGAATTCGAAACCTTAACTTTTGCCCCATTTATTCATTCACAGTGTTAATTCTAAGCATTCTTAATAAAAAAAAACTAAAACAAATCTTCTTTTCTCGTCTTCTTAATTAAAACGAAAGAGAACATATTATCACGTTATGCTGGCACCAAAAAAAAAAAAATATTCTGCAAAACAACGAAAAACTGTTAAACATTTACACCGAAACAATGCTCAATATCGACTTGTAAATTAATGTAATGCGTAAAAACCAATTGGTCGATTGAGATTCTTCGCATACAATGCCACTTGGTTGTGTTTTATGTTAATTTGAACCAAATGAGCCCACAAAACTATTCATATTGTACCCCGATAAACAGATGCTAATGGGCTCTTTTGTCGGCACACGCGACTCTTTTCATTAATTTGTTTGATCGGTAATTTTAAAGAATCGATTAATATGAATCTAAATTATTCAACAACAACAACAACAACAACAAAATAATATTATAGTGATATTTCTTAATGTCAAACGCAAACGCAAACTAAACCGAATACCGACAAAGTGCAATCCTATTGAATTGAATTCAAATGCATATATTCTTTAATACCGACACAAATCGAAAGTATAAGCAATTGGCGAAAAAGTGATATACAATTCACTTTTTCAACGTCCAGATTTTGCTATTTGATTAACGACTTTGATATAACTCTTGTGCAAATTGACTATTTTCAGTACTAATTCCCTTGAATGATTCAAATGTAATGAAATGAACATTGAAAAGAAAATGTCGATGTGGTGACGGCCGCCCGATCAGTCAATAGTTTTGTTATTTAAGTTCCTCTATGTCCAATGAATTAAATGGATTGATTGAAACTTAAGGTTAGGAACGATGCAAAACTGGAATGTTTGACGGTAATGTCGAATACCTTGAAAACGATCACATTGGTGGCGATCCATTGGAGAAAAACGATGACACCTAATGTACGTATAACGGGAACTATTTCGCATATTTTAAATAGTAGCGCGCGTTTGCGTTTGTAAGCAGCCGGCATTCAATGAAGCTATGTTTGCACATCACTTCAAATAATAGTCTAATTCATCGGTTGTTTTTAACGCGTACACGGATCTGTTTACACAAAAACTATTGTGTGAAAACAAAAAGAAATTATTTTACTACAGTTTGCATACTATTGTTGGTGTTCAATTTTGCGTTTTTTTTTTTTAAATTTTGGTTGAAAGAAAACGAAAATGGAAAAAAAACTATTTCAGTGTTGTTATTTTGTGTGTGTGTGTCTGTGTGCAGTTATGTGCTACAGCGTGTAAAACATCTTTTTTAAAAAAATGGGACACATTTAAAGTGTATTATCATGAAAAATAGAATAAATAATTGAAAAAAACGAAGAGGCGACAAAGGCGCATGAAAAAAAGACACGATGAATTTAAATCGATCAAACAAAAGAGCAGTTAGCTTCTGTTACTATTTGACATATTTCAATCTATTGTTTAAATAAATTCCAACATTCGAGAAGAAAAAAAAACACCCAAAACAAATCATCTGTTCAATTGAACGTTATGAATATATCACTTAAGCAAAGGTTGTAGACTTTATCTGGTAAAAATGGGCAATTTTTTTTTTTATAATGTTCACAATGTTTGGATGGCAAAATTAGTAGCGCGATATGTATTTGAACAAGAACATAGCCATGGCTGGGTCTGGGTGGTATCATGATATGCATGAATGTGCTATTTTGACGAAAATATATCGAAGTTAAATACAAAAAAAAAAAACGAACACAATCGAGATGGTTGAACACCATCGGTACGGTTTGAAAATTGGCAATGAAAGAAATATACACGATTTCAAAATGGACTGCATAAAATCATCGCTAATATCAAACGAAAACGAAAAGAAGAAAATACACACACAAATGAACATTTTAAAAACAGATGCGGTTTCAAATGGGACAAATAAATTCAAGGATGATCGTATGGAAGAATTTCGGAGAAATACACAACAACAACAAAACAGCAACAGCAACAAGAACTAAAATTCATTGAAACTTCATCATGAGTAATTTGTATGTTTTTCATCTTAACATTTATTTAAAGTTCTTGATAAAAAAAAAAGATACACACAATCGTTGTGAATCATGTTACGCTTGACAAATTCATATTCCGAATATATTTTTGCGACAATGATTCAATAATTCAACATATCATGCAATTAGATCGGCAATTCTTGGCAGTTTACTTGTTCTTGCTAGTGATATTTTCGGGATGACACACATTTTAGGTAATATTGACTGACGCACTTCGAGCAAATTTTACGACAAAAATAAAGAGAGACAGCGACAGCGACAGCGACAAAAAAATTTCGTTGTTTCGTAATATTTTTTAAGTGAATAATAAAGATGTGAAACAATCGAATGAGAATATGGTAGAACAACAACAACAATTGGTTCGGGAAGACTAAAACAACCGAGAAAAAAAACACACACACGATTCTAATAAGAAAATCGGCACAACTTGAAATTTTATCAGTTTGAGTCGAAATACCGGCTGAGACACAGTGACTAGGTTCACCTAATTCAACGTGCGACTTCTGTTTTTTTGTTTTTTTTTTTTTAATCGGGAATCGATTAATTGTTAAAGTATTTTTTATTTGAAATAAAGATATTTCGATAGGTTTTTGTTATTGTCTGAAGTGCAAAGATTTTATAAAGTGCAATATGGCAATCGCTCAATGTATGAATTCAAGTGATATTTTCGTTGCTCAATTTTTTATTGTTTACATTTTCTTCCATTAACATTGTTGTTATTTATAGTTTTAATATTGGCGATTATCACAACATGTGCGTTATGTCAAAATTATCCCGTCCAAAATTATCCGTACAGTGGAAATATTTATAATGGATGCGATTACTATGAATCCATTGAGCTGGGTCGAGTGTATGATGTTTTTTCACCGTATTATCCGGAAAAATATGCACCAGGAACGAATTGCCGATGGTCTGGATGTGCTCCGTATGGTACAAATATTGTGATTAAATGTACCGATTTACAAATCCCAATGGTAAAGATTCACACAATTTTATTCAACACACACACATCATTTCTAAAGTCAGTGATTAATGAATATGTTGATGATTTATCAAGTGTTTTGCAATCAATTTCATCTATGACAAATATTTATTAATAATATTTCTACATCGAAATTCGAATAATTTCATGCCGATCGGTATTTTTTTAAAATATGAAATAATAATAATTTTTGTTTTTCGTTTTGTTCGAACACCAAAAATCCAATAGAGATACGGACAATGTGATCAAAATAGTGATCGATTGGAGGTTTCTTATCAAGGATGTCAAGACTTGGTCGATGCATCACGACATTGTAATCGACCTTTTGTTATGGAAACCAGATCGAATGCTTTAGTTATGGGTAAGAGGATGACATGCATACATTTTATCGATTTACCATTGCCACTTTACTCAATATTGAATTGATATTGTGCCGATCATTTGCCGGCTAAAAATGATGTGAAGTGTGCATTTTTTTATTATTATAATTTTTTTTTATTTCAATAAAAGCTTCGACAGTATAATTGATTTGATTTTCTTTTGAACGAATCCAAACTGAATTGGCCTGTATTCGAAATTTAATTTTTTTTTTTCAAATTTGTAATCCAATTTCAGCATTGCGATCATTCTCAAATTCGACTGGTGGAAAAATGTTTTGTCAGGTTCATGCACAACAAGTTCCATTGCCAGCACCGCAGCCCGTTCAACCAGGACGTTGGGTGACTGGACCTTCGTTTCCGCAAAGACCGTCTCAGCCCAATTATGTACAAGCTCAGCCTAGTTATGTACCGAGCCAACCTACCTACGTTTCAGCCCAACCCAGTTACGTTCCGGCTCAGCCAAGCTATGTACCCGCTCAACCTACCTATGTCCCTGCTCAACCTAGCTATGTTCCAGCTCAGCCTGCATTTGTACCACCACAACCAAGTTATCCGCCAACTCAGCCACAGAGACCAGTGCCAATCTATAGACCACCACCGAGTTCACCAAACTTTCAGCCTTCGTTCCCACCAAATTATCAACCACAACAGCAGCCGCAACAACCACAACAGCCGCAACAGCCACAGCAACCAGTTTTTCGGCCTCCACCTCAACCATCACAGCCAAGTCAGCCGGCCTTTCAACCGAGTCAACCGGCTTTTCAACCGAGTCAACCAGTTTTTCATCCAGTTCAACCATCTTTTCAGCCAAGTCAACCAGTTTATCAGCCTCAGCCGCCAGTCTATCAATCGCCAGTCTATCAGCAGCCACAGCAGCCACAGCAGCCGCAGCAGCCGCAGCAGCCTATTTATCCTAGTCAAGGCTATCCTAGCTATATACCCACGCAACCGGTTTATCAGCCGATGAGTCCACAAGATCAGCCCCAATGTCAATGCGGTATCCGGAAAACGGTATGTTCACGTATTTCTTTTCATTGTTTCTAACATCGCACATTGTACAACAATTCGTGTTAATATTTCTCAAAGTAAATATAAAAAAATATGGTTATTTGTTAATCAATCGCTTAAAATTTAATGAAATAACAGCCACGAGTATTAAATGGTGAAATCATCGATATCGAACAAATGCCATTTGCATGTGGATTGATGGATTTGTCATCGCGAAGTGTGTTCTGCGGGTGTACAATAATTGGGCCCGATTTGGTTTTAACCGTTGCACATTGCGTGTACAATCGAACAACTGACATTGGAATAATCGTTGGCACCACAGATTATGCAAGACCAACTGAATCACGATATGCGGCTACTTATCGTGTGTTCAGTGTTATCCCACATCCAGATTATGATGCATTGTCCATGCTAAATGATATTGCTCTGGTAAAAACTGGAGTGATCCAATTTAATCCAGCTGTTGCGCCCGTATGCTTACCTATCAGGTGAATTCCATCACATTAAACATTTCGAACAAAACCATTTATGTGTTGCCTATGAACGAAAATATTAATTTATTGCCATTTGTTTTTTTCTTTGATCCGGGAATACAGTGAGAGACAAAGAAAACCATCGTATGAATATTCACCGGTTGAAGTGGCTGGATGGGGTGCAGAAATGTACACGGGACCATCATCAACTCGAATACGAGCAGTCAATTTGAATGTCATCACCAACGAACAATGTAATGCCAATTATCCGTATCGAATTACCGAATCACAACTATGTGTTTTGACACCACGTAAAGATACTTGTTCCGTAAGTACCTGGATTGAAATTTGATCCAAAATAAAATCCAAACATTATGATTTTACTTATTGAAGAAATAAAAAAACACACACACAACTTAATCTATGTGATTTTGTTCAGGGTGATGATGGAGCTGGTTTGTGTCACACCGATACAGTAACCGGTCGCTTAATTCTTGTGGGTATGCCAAGCTATGGCGTTGGATGTGGTACACGTCTGCCGCGAGTTGCTACTCGCGTATCATCATACATTCCATGGATACTACGAATGTCAAATCAAAACTTTTGCGTTATTTAAATCACAATTACAAAAATTTCGTATTAATTTTAGCTAATAGTTCCGAAACCGAACCGTAGTATTAAAAAACTGTATTCGCACAAATTTGATACATTTCTCGTAACATTTAGTTTGTAAAATTCGAACAATAAAAACAAAACAACACTTCGTTTCGATTCTTTTTGTCGCTTTTCGATAAATAAATTTATAAAATACAAAAAACAAAACAACCAGCAAAATGTCCAAGTCATTACAAAAATCACCATTTACTTAAACAAAAATCTTGTTAGCAATTTTAATTGTATTTGTTTTTTTTTTTTGGTTACAGACTCCTCAATGCGATAAAGTCAACGATGCGGCAATTTAAGTAGAATGAACATTATTATTACGTCTACGAAGCATCCGGTAGGAATATGTTCGTGATTTTATTTCCATCAATTATCAAAAAATAAAAAAACAAATTCATTCATGAGAACATTTTGAATTCGGTCTATGATTCACTTACGTGCTTAGTCCATTTTATGCCGTTGATCATTATGTTCAACTATTTTTTCTTCTTCTTCAATTCAATGAAAAAAAAAACAGAGCCAAGAATCAATCGATTGTTGTCGTTAAATTGTGATTGAAAAGGTGACAATTGCGCATCGACACAAAAAAAGAGGGATCTAGAATAAAGTGACAATTTTTTGTTTTCAGCCGTTTAGCCGTAAAAGAAAGTCAAACGCTTAAAGTGCGAAACAAGAGATGCAATGTAAGAAACCATGAACAAACAAAAAAAAACATACACATACGAGAAAGAATAATAACGAAAGCGGACGTACGCGTTTATGTGTGTAACATGACGTGAATATATCGTACACACTAATCAATCAGTGCCGCTTCTTAGGCTGAGAGAGAGAATATCAAACGGAATCAAAACTGAAACTTTCTTCACCGATGTCGATTATAATCAAATGGAAGGCAAAGGTAAAGAACCACGGCTTGGTGCTTAGGCGCGCACGAAGCACATGTCATACATTTGAATTACACCCAAAGACCCGAGACAGAGACAGTGGAGAAAAAAAAGGAAGACAAGACAAATTATTACTGACAAACAAGCATTAAAGATACGTATGAAGTATGAAGAAAAGGAAAGAAAGGAAATGCAAAAGAATAACAACAACAACGACAATGACGAACGGAGAAAGAAAGATAGTGAAGCGAGAAGAAAGAAGAGACGAGAGACGAACCAAAAAAAAAAACGAATCGATCTATTTCAATGTTAAACAATGCGCAACATAAATGAATCACCGGTGACAATGTGCTCTGAATCGAAATTAATTTGTTAATCACACTTAATCGCGTACTCATTTTAATGCCTTTGCACTCGATTCGATTGTAAAAGTGACAGGCCATCTTTGTACCTATGGAACCCAGTGTACAACACTGTGTACAGTCACACGTAAAAAAAAATGCCATCGCTTTTCAATGAAATAAAAAAAAAGTTCCGAACAATTGTGAATGAAATGATCACATTTGTGGCAGGTCAAAAAAAATATTTAGTGTATCTTTTTCACTGCGCATGATAATCCATCATTTTTGAAATCACAAAAGGTAATTGTGTCTCATTTTTAGTTCACTCTCTTCGGCAGAGAGAGAGAAGAATAAAAACTTTAAATGTACCAGATTAGTCTATTCTGATTTTGAAGTTTTGTGCGTGAAAATGAGCGTCAACTCGACAACTTAAAGGAGGAGAAAAAAAAAGCAACGAATATTTTTATGGACATTATATCACATTGTTTGATGGTTGCAGACATGCATCAATCTATATTTAATTTGACATTACAACAACAAAAATCATCTCTTCAATTAGATAATCAGACAAATCTTTCGCACGTCTAATTAACGTTGAACTCCTTTTCATGTGATTTTCCACCCATTTCTAATTGAAATCGAAATGATCGGGTAAATTGACGGAATTTGTTTGAGGAAATGGATTTGAACAAAACATCAAAATATGATGCATTACATGTGTAATACACATCTAAATATATTATGTGTATAAATTGACGAAACAACAGCAGATATTTTATCGGTTTTGATGTTCAGTGAACACTGAACAGTGTTCACGTGATAATTCACGAGATTTAAAGTCAAACATATAAATTGTTGTCCACTTGGTCCATGAAACACTCAATCCGCCAGCTTAAAAGTTTAGTTTTACACTTGATGCCGATCATTTTTTTAATGCTATTAAAGGTCAGTAAGAAGCAAAACGGTTTTACAAAATCGAAAAAAAAAGAAATGTTTTATTTCATAAAATATTGATATTTCAGTGCTTAAAATAAAACATCATGCTAAAATTCTAAATTGAATATTTGAGTATTTAAAATCCAATAAAAGAAAAATTCACTTTAATCATATCAAAATCACATAAAACGTGCGATCAAACAATAAAATCGCGCATAGAGAAGCTTCCGCAAACCAACATTAACCAAAAAAAAAAAACCAACAACAAACAAATGCGTATTAATACGCGTTACGCGAAGATTGTCCAAGTGATATTGACATCCTGATTGGGTCATGCTAATGCACTTAAGCCGGTTATTAAATGAGCATCGATCGCATGTTCAAACCGAAGTGGAAAAGAAGAAGAAACAAAAAAAATGTAAGCAGCTTACCAATACTTTGGTGCCGTTAGAGATGTAGCCGTGTGTGTGTGTGTGTGTGTGCTTTTTTTACTGGTCTCTTTTCGTTTTTTCATTCTGTTATGTGTGCGCGCGCGATTGTTTTTAATTTATTCGGCGACCTCTCAACCGCGATCATCATAAGCACCACAAAACTGACTTAAGTGATACTTTCTCTTATCATGCAACAAAAGCAAACAAAGTTCATCCATACAACACACGGCCTCACAAATACAAATACACCATACCAGCAAATAATAACAATAATAATCATGATTAAACAGTACCACACTCACGGACACACATACACACACACACCCAGGCCCCACAAAAACTAGCTGAATTAACGAAAAAATGAACAACAAATGGCTGAGGCAAAACGGCGCACGCACAAACGAGAATGAAAACAGAATTATTGATGATGACAATAAAATGTGAGTGTTTAACATTATTTCATTGAATTCGAGCCTTGTCCACGCATATATTTATCACTTTATCTTCGTATAATTCAGTTCGATGAATTCACTTTATGGGATGCTTATGGATTCCGTGCAACATTGTACCATGTGCAGCAGTAAAGTTATGCCACCAACAACCAAAAAAAAATATGAAACTGTTCGCACTAGATCGTGGTTGTCCGAATTTCACTTGAAATTTTTTTTTTTGGTTGTGGTTGTTCATTTTTGCTGACTACAGCAAATAGTCAAGTATCTTGGTTATTGCTTTCAATGGTGTGCAGTGTTCGCAATCAGGTCTTTTTCGGGCGTTTTTTGGATCAACACGAAATTTTGGTTCTGAACACTTTGAGTCAAAATCAGTCTGAAATTTTATTTGGGTCCGATAGTCCAGGTCCTACCCAAACCTTTTTGCTCCTTTTTGCCTAATACATGCAGAACCGAAATTTCATAGCATTCTGAGTGAGTCCGAAAAACAGCCGGAAAAGTCCGATTGCGAACACCATTGGTGTTGTATGAGCCACCAAAAAATGAAGATTCCACCATTGAATTTAAGTCATTTGCCAACACGTAAATCGTTGAATTGGATGTCCAGCATTTCATTTTTTTATCGCTCAAAATATCGATGATTCGGATGATGTTACCTTTTTTTCTGTTCTGTGTACTTCTTAAATAAATGATGCGCGTGTGTGTGTTGTTTTTTTTTTGCTCTCTCGTCGTGTTCAGCCTGTAAAATGTAGTTTATGTTGTGTGTGCAATGAACACTGTCCGCACAAATAATATCGTTCCGAATTCTTTGCGCACTGATCGTGAATTCACGCTATTTTTTTTTTTTTTTTTTTTTTTGTTCTCTTGCTCATTCAATCCGTTTTTATTCAATGCATTCGCAGAAATGCAACCAGAAAAAAAAGAAGCACACAGTGAAAAAAAACCACTGTGCTGACATATTCGTGCTCTTCATTGTATCTTTGGCACCCGAACAGAAATGCAAGAGGAAAAAAAAACTTAAGTGTAACAAATTTATGTTCAAATAAAATCAGATTCTTGATGTGCATGTCGTATTTTTGGTTGGTTTAAATGAAAAAAAAAATGTATATATATACTTATATCGCATTTGTAAAAACCGAACCACACACAAGAGGGAATGAGAATAAGAAGTGCACGAAAAAAAAATGGCCAGGCCAATGTAAGTGTATTTGCAAATCTGAAGGATCCAGATTAATGGATTGATGCCTTGAAACGGTGCACAACCAGCAGCACAACCAAACAACATAAAAGTGTAAAATATTATGAAACTAAAGTATGAATAATGGTCACCACTAAATAATCAGTCGAGAGTTCTGTTTCGTTGGGCTACGACCGGGTTAAACATGAAGCAAAAAAAAAAAAAAAACACAAACCGAACTCGAAACGTACACCATGAAGAAGGAGCAACGAAAAAAATGATGAGTACTTCGAGATAATATTAAAATACACTCGAAAAAAAAAATCTTGAAAGTAATGCGTTTGTTTGTCTCGATGATTCTTGGTCAGATTTTTTTTCATTGTTCATTCGCTTGTCGTTCGAATGAAATTCATCGATGGATCGCGTCCACATTGCGATGTTTTTTTTCAGGCTGGTGTGTTTTTGGGTGCATTATTGTCAATTTCTTTTCATTCGCATATATCCATGTTTTTTGTTGGAGCTTGTAGTCCGTTTTCATTTTGCACTCTCAAAATCGATGAGTATTGATAATGAGAGTAATTTGCACGAAACGACAAATGATCACTGATTTCGAAATTCGATTCAAAATCCACACACACACACACACACACACACACATTGCCATCACACTGGGTGGCAATCCAAAAATTATTGTTTATTTATAGGTTTATTTAATTTATTCATACGCTTATTTATTGAAGTTGATGTGCTCAAAAAGCCAACCAATATCACATTTACATTGGAACAGTGTGGCTTCGCTAAAAACAGGACACTATCTACAAAACTGCACACGAATGAGAAATAAGATGAAAAAAACAATCATTGCAATGAATGAAAGTCTCATATTTATCGTAACAGTGAGAGAGCACATCACATTTCACAATTGAAAAATCCTTTATTGAACTTGTGGAATCGTTGTGTCAGTTCAGTGGATTCGTTTCGGTTTTCTGGCTATATTCTTTTTCACCCAAAAAAAAACCAATTTCAAGCACACTTTATCCACGTGAAATCATTAAAACAGATTCACTTTTTCCACTTCATTATGAAGTAAAGTTGATTGTTTGTAATTAGTTCCGAATTTCAACCTGCATGGTTCTCTTGAGCTTATGCCCATTAACCCATTCAATATCAATAAATTGTGATCAAATTTCATGCGCCATTTTATATGGGCCATATATTGTTTCGTGGTTCCAAGGGATTTTCGAGTGACTTTCAAAATGTATAGTACCAAATAAGTGGATATTATTCACATTTTCACATACAATTTACTTATTATGCTTTAGTGGCACGGTTTTTTTTGTGTTGTTGGGCGAAATGGGTTGATTTCACGAGCTTTGTAGTAGAAAGTATGACATAGCATCGAAGCTATTCAATTGAGTGATCATGCCGAGGGTTCCTTTATCAAATACTTTAAAATAATTGATTAATTGAAACTTGGTTAGTTCAAAGAATGAAAAGAACTGATTCAAATATTGGTCTTCCAATTTTCGATAAAATTTACCACACAATTAAAATGGTCCACTAAATTGCTAAAACGATGCAAACGAAGTAAACTAAAAAAAATTACACCACCGCAACGAAAATATGAGCGATGAGCACACACAAAACTACATGCAGACGGTCACTCATCGCTGTACCAGTTTTTAGAGAATAACGACGAAGACGACAGTTATTGACAATGAGCAATGCTGAAACATTCATGCACCAAAAACACCAACGATAATAATAATTAATAATCGTAAAACATTTTTATTGAGCACACATTGGGTTTTTGGTGTGGTGTGTTTGCGTGCGTATTGTGCGCGCGTGCGCCCTCCAATGTGCTCGTTTCACTCACTTCAGCTGGTACTCACGTACCATTCAATTTTTCTTCATTCGCCTGGTTGGATGTGTGTGCGTCTTTGTCTTCATAAATACCCTCTGCAGAGTCTCTCATGTACGAACTTGTAAATTGCAACGAATATGAATTCGCATGTTGCGTGAGCGTGTCGCGCGGCACACAAAAAACAAGATATGTGCAATGGCACAGTGAAAAGCGCTTTATACTCAATCAAAGACATAAATTAAATAAATGGGTACATCGCCGAATTTATGTATTCAATTAAATATAAATTTGGTTAAATGCAGATTAAAAATACCTGTATCACTTACCGCTGCATGATTTTTTCGGCTGTGTGATCACAGGCTGCAGGCTGGCAGCGGTTTCGATTCGATGGACTTTTTTTTCTACTACTTCTTTTTCCATCTTCATTTTTATTCGGTAATTCATTATTTGATGAAATATTCTTAAAAATAAAGAAAAAATCACACACACACACACACACACACCAAAACTACATGCAACAATAACAACCGAGAAACATTACGACAATGAGCTACAATGTTACTGTTAGCTGTTGGCTACCGCAGGCAAATTTCCTACATTTCATCCCGGAACGAATGACGTGTTCGTGCAGTTCACAGTACGCATTTTTTTTGTGTGTGTGGATAAATTGTTGAAATGCGATTGAGTTTTTTTTTTTTTTTTAATTGGAACATCATTTTTTAGAGATTGCTGATGTTTTTAGTGATTTGCTTAATATGATGTTCATTTACGTCTGTGAACTCAACAAAACCTCCAAAAGTGTCAATTTAATCATATATTTGTACTTGAAATCAGAGCCGGATTGAGTTGTGAAATTAATTTAGTTATTTAATTTCATGACTGAAGTTGGTTTCTGGGTGAAGTACAAATATATGCATTTGCCAAATGTCGTTTCGGCATGGAAAAAATGATGTAGAGCTAGTGTAGAAACGATTGTTGAATAGCTGAATTTGTTCAAATCATCGCCAATTTCAACTTATTCTTTCATTGAAACGTTCGTTTTGTTGGAAACCATCAAAACATGTTACCGTCATTGTGTTCCTTATTCCAGTTGTTGTTTCCTTACATCAAATTCATTTGTTTACTAACAATTCTGACACATAAAATAAAACGCATTTTTTTTTGGCGCGCGCAACACCTTTTGTATAATTTTCGAAAACAATATTCTTTTGTGTGTGCACAAATTGTGAGAAAAGTATGAAATGGACCAATCCAATTGGACCAGAGGAAACAATAATACCGACGAGCGCAAAAACAAGCGATAAAAATACATAAAATAAGATGATCAATGGAACAGTGATACAGAGGAATGCAAAAGCCGTAAGTGAGTGTGTTCACTGTACATCATTTTCCATTCTCAATGCGTGTTTCGTTTCGAATCGATCTGGATTCATACCGAGTTCGAGACCAAAAGCCGAATGCTTGATCATCGTCAAGCTTGAACAATTTTCACTGTCTGTATGTGTATATGATTATCATGTGATGTGAGCTCTCGTATCCAGCCGCGCATCCCGTTGGTTCACAATTAATTCTCTAATTTTCTAATTTATCTGTTTGTTGAAATTATAGCATAAAATAATGATTGAACATGACGTATTGTGGAATTGAGCACCATTACAAAACCCATTGAGCTATCCGAAAAGTGGTTAAGAGTGGTTTGCATGAGCATCAAACGGTTTTTGTTTTTGTCTGGGGTTGGCGCTATTTTTGACAGATTTTCTGAACAATAAACAACAAAACTACAAGAGCATCCATTTCTAGTGTATGTGAATATGAATGTTGTTGCACTGTAAACAGCTAACTTAGCCGAGTTAAGTCGGTCACTCAATTTAGACGAATGAAATCATGAAATAACTATCAAAACCGTTGTCGTTGCTAGTCGTTGTTTTTATGCCATGTCCAAACGATTGACACAGCATTCGCTCAAATTATGTTCGTTTTCTATTCACAGCATCGTTAGCATATTTCATATATCGTTGTGATCTTCAGCGAATGCATACATAGAGCCATAACATTTGCACTTTGTTCTTCATGATTGCTTTAGATCGGTTTTTTGCTTGGAATTTGAATTCAAATTGCACTCAAGAATACATCGTTACTATTGAAATGCAAAATCCGCCGACTTGGAATCAATCCTCTTGCCTCTTACCAAGAATCAGTCAAAATGACTCAATTTCATATATTACGTCTGAGATTGAAATCCGCCATTTAATTCAAATATGGAACTGCAGTTGGGAGCCAAACATCCTTTTTTAAGGATTTTTTCTAAAGATATTCTTTGACATGTCAAAGATTCTACTGCAGTAGAATCACTTACTGCATTTCTGTATGGATTTGATGTAGAGAAAGTCTTACTTAACAATAATTCACCCAGAAAACGGAAAGAATAACAATCTCTCAATTTTATAAATCAACAACTCAACGGAAGATTGATGATATTTATCTGATTGATGAGTTTCGATTTCCGCACATTTCGTTCCACTTTATATTACCTTATTTTGGCTGAGGACGTCCATGCGGACGTAGTGTGAAATGTAATCATCAAGTTGAGTGAAGTTCTGTCAATTTGTTCATTGCCTCAAATGTTGACACATTTTTATTGTGCGATTTTACACATTTACCATCTCACCCAGGTTACTAACGGCAAAAACGTTTTGTGGACACCTAAAGAGAGAATACAAATATACGACTATTTGATGGGTTTCATCGTTCAATAAAAAGGGTCAATTGTTTCTTTGTCTAAAATTTCAACTAATTGATCAAATATTGTTTTAGCAGAATCGTCTGAAAATATTGCGTTTTTTTGGGGGGCAATCTCGCCATAATACCATATTTACAACAAAAAATTACTAACAACCCAATATTTTAAGGTGATTTAGCAAGAATTTTAAACTTTTCGATTTCGCAAACAAGTATTCCACGTGTTTTTTTCTTTAAATCTCTCAAAAATTCAAAGCAACCATAAGAGATAATTTTCGGCGATTGTGAGCCAACACCAATTTAATACGTTCTCAGGTCAAATGTGATTCTCCTTTATGGGCCACAACTCCAGTAATTGAATTCAAAATTATAATTCCATGTTAGCGTGAATAATTTTGATTGGCTTTGAAATGGTTGTGTGTGTGTGTGTGTTGTGCGCTCAATTTCACTGCTAACATTTCATGGATAATTTTGCGCAGACAAACTTTGGACCCAATAAAATCTTCCCAAAGATTAAATTACATGAACTAAATTGTTTTTTCTTTTAATTTCTGGGCGGTTTTTGTGTGTTTGGTTTCTCATTTGATTTAAAAGTGGCTGAGTTTGAGCGAGAAACAAATCCGTTTGGGTATTTGTTTGTTGTGTTTGTTTAACAACGTTGATTCGATACACTCATTAAAGCCCCCCCAAAAACCAGCACAGTATCAACATGCTAAACGGTAATAGTCCATGGCTAATCATAACCGTAAGAGTCATTTCTGTTGTTTTTTTTTCTCTCCATCTCTCTTAGTTGTGATACCAAATTTACGCAACGTGATTTTTTTGTTGTTGTTGTTCAAACTGAAAGCCAATTTTTGATCACATCCGAATCATTGATTGTGATAGCATGTGAATGTGTTTTCAATTCTATTGAAAAAAAAACCAGTCACAGAATCAGCTAGGCTATTCAGGGCATCAACTTACTTAAACGAGCTGTGAATCGATTAACGAGATTATAATTAATAAACGGTCACCGATTGAATGATTCAATAGAATCGGTTCTGACTTTCAACGTTAGAGCAGCATTTTTGTTTTTTTGTTTTTTTTTGCACGTTGATTTCGGTTTCTCACGACAATTGATGTGTTCCATGTTCACTCACTCTTTCACTCGCTCAATTTTGATTGATCATGGTGGCACAGCATGTCGATTTTGTAACACATCGATTCATAATGGGTTTCGTCTAATTGATTTTTGCCATCATTATCTTTGTTAACGGAAATACCAGACAATATTTTTGCCTTCAATTTCACCATCCAAATTATTCATTTTAAACAAAACAACAGATATTCGGATGTTGTTAAATGATCGAATCATAAAACAATTTGGTACTCGATGAACATTTTCTCATCATTCAGATTTTTTGTGTACAGTTTTTTTTTCTCTTTCTGGTAATGAACAAGACGATAACCAATTCTAAGCTCGAACGCATTATTTTTGCGTATCAATTTAATATGCAGCGAAGGCATACAGTTGAATGAACATGATCAATTTCTACCTTTGAAAAAAGGGGTTGGGAAAAGGCGGTTCCAACGTCAACATTTAAACAACGAACATCAACTCATTTCTACTACTGTTTGTCTCTAATGATCATCAATCAGCCGCTCTGAATCAAATGAAATTGCTGACAAATAAAATCATTTTGAAAATACTTCAAAGCAATACCGAGAATTTGATTGGTATTTTTGTTGGTTACTCGTTTGGATTGGCACCAACAAAACACCGAATCAGGAACCTATCGACAGTTCAACTGTGGTTCAGCCACTCTTATTCAATTCGATTCATTTTTAATTGTGTTTATTTTTTTCTCGAACGAATATAGCGTTTTTCTCATGTTCGAAGTTTTGCGCCTCGATTATAGTTTGGCGAAAAAGTATCCTTCCTGTCGCAGGAACTGTCGTACTGGATCAAAAATCACGTTTGAATCTTTTTTTTTCGTCAATAAAGGCATTTAGCATAAAATCTAATGAAATATTATTTCGATATTAATATTTAAAAAAACAAAATTATTGAAATAGTTTCATTAAGTCGGTAATTTGAAAGTCGAAAACTAACTCACAAGAATCCCAACTACCAAACTCAGTCGGGTATTGATGGTTTCATCGTGTTCATCGCCCCGTTCTTATGCACATTCGGTTGGCCATCGTATTGAAATTTGTCTTGAATGCTGTTTATTATGGTGCGTTTACGACTTCATTTGATCCATCGTATGTTTTTTTTTACTTCTTTTACCATTTGCTTTGGCTATTGTGTGTTTTGTTCGTTTCCTTCATTCGATTTGTTCACGATTTGTATTCAAAAGTATTATGACACTGTCGGTCGCGTACATTGCCTTTTCGTTTCCTGTTTTTTCAATCTGTGATCAGATATTTTGTTGCTCTTTCTTTCTTTCTTGATCACAATGTAACAACAACAAAAAAACAACAAACAAACAAACTGTTGGTCAAAAATGATTGGGTCAAAAATCTAGAATATTCTCGAAATGAATAATAGCATCATCATAGCATCATGATCATCAAATTATGCACACACAAAAAATGATGATGAATAAAACAAGTGAGAAACAAAGTATTATTGCTAGTCTAGTTTCCTGCATTGTTAACGAATCCTGTGCACAGATCTATATGTAAATGTCACCATAATCCAAGGTTGCAACAAATTTATCCCATTAATTCGAATTTGCAAAATGCCATTTTCATAAAATCAAAAGATAAAAGACCTCCCGGGTAACAAGTTAACAAGTTATGGATCACGTCGATTGCACTTTTACTGTCCACTGATTACAATCTGTAAAACATCGATCGCATGACATCGGACTGAGTGTGGCCCGTTTTTCATCGGTTTTTTTGTTGTTGTTGGTGGTGGTGCGGTTGTTGCACGATATATTCACTTATATTGATGAACACCTTTCATTTAAATAACGCTTTAACATGTCAATATCGTTCAATCTGATGAGAGAAAAAAAAATGAAACAATTTAATTTACTTCATATATATATATATATATATATATATATATATTTGCATGCATGAACCGAACCACCACGACGTAAAACCTTTTTGTCGCATTAACCTTAAAGCAATTATAGTGTATATGAAAAATTGATAAGGACACACAATTTTCGGTTTGTGGCAAAATGAAGTCATTTTTATTCATTAAAAACATGATGAATGCATAATGAATGTAAATGAAGCCCCGCCGCAAGAGATTACCCATTGCATTCAATTGGGCGCTGTGCAAAGAGCACACGAACTTGCACACACTAAACGCCACATCACTCAATTATTTGTGATCGCTCATTTTTTGTTGCCATTGCCGTGTATGTGTCTCTCTGTGTGTGTGTGTGTTGCATTTTAGCCAAATAACGCAAAGAGTAACAGTCGATTAAAAAAAATTATTCTACTTTTTACACAACAAACAGTACAAAACGAACCAAAATGAACACACAACACACCGATTCATGTATTTGTGACATGTTAATTATAATTATTATTGCTTTCGGTAAAACTTCAAAATTCTCGATTTCTTTTGATAAATCACTTGGCGAGCGGACCAAAAAAAAAACTGTCGGTTCGAACGTTGTTCTTGTTTATTCAATATGCAACTCGGCATATCACCATGAATAAGCGGTATTTATTCCTTATTCAAGAGCAAAAAACGAAACAAAGCAACAACAAACAAAATGATTGTTCAATATTCACTTGTTTTTGAACAATATCAATGCGCCTACTTTTTTCGGTTGGTAAATTTATTACGTTGTTTACGTTTAATTGGATCCTTATTAACCGAACTTTATATGGGCAAATGAGCTTATTTGGGAAATTTTACAGGTTCATCAATAGAGAATCATGTCCAGAATCATGTCAAATTGAATGGAATAAGACCACCGAAACGGATGGCTCAAGCAGCACACACACAAGAAAAAACACACCAATCCGACAATTCAATGAGCTGGCGATTTGCGGTTGTTGATGTGCGTGCAAACGTCTTTGATTGGAATAATTACCCTATTTAAATTTTTGCATGTGAACAAATGAGATTTACTTTGTATACGTGATTACGTTAAACACATCCTTCAGGTTGATTGTTGAAAGATGGCTTAAAAAGGTGATCAAATCGAACCACAAAACTTCAAACCAGAGCATTTGTTCTGCTTCTCGTTTGGTTCGGTCATTTGTTTTCGAATATTAATATGGCAATAAAAACAACACAAAGTTCATAATGGGCTTGTGGAACATGAATGAAAAATTTCGCCTTCTCTAAAATGAAACTGATACTTTTACATTTCCATTGAACTTTTACATCAGACTAATGAAAATGTTATTTGGCCTTTTTACTCTCTCTCTCTCTCGTTCGAAACTAAATAGTAACATTAAATAAAATCGACAATTTTGTGTCGCAGTCATTTTTAGATTTGTTTTCAGCTTATTTTCTTTGTCTTTCGTCGCATGTTCAATTCAAAGTTGAACAGGTGACGAAGGAAACGAGCAATTTTCGTTGGGCTGGAAGCAGCGTAGACGGCGATCGCAATCGTCCATCATCAACCGATCTAAATAAGTCATTTTCATATTTAATGTCAATATTGTGCTTTGATTATGATGAGACCAAGTGGAAGCTTGATTTGGATGGTGAAGTCGCGCACATCAAACCAACTTAAAAACCGATTTTGATTTTTCTTGTGCTGTCGCCGTTCATTAGATTCCATTTCCGTGTGTTGATTTCCCGTTTCTCAAATTTTTCTCAAGTGAAACATACAATTCATTGTCATTAGATGATGATTTTTAAGCGAGGAGGGGGGAATATCATCGTATTTCCAATTGTTAGCGCGCACTTCATCCAATGTGAAAACGCTTAATAAAAACCGGCCGAAAAATAAGATCACAAACGCAATGCGAATGGAAAGGAACAATAACAACAAAACAGTTACTATTTATTCGGATGTGTATCGAAAAGTGTGTGTAAAAGAGTATACGTACTCATCATTTCGATCGAGCAACACGTAAACAAACAACCATTGAGAAAGAAAAAAGAATTAGATTGGATTTTGAGATCGATCGAGGAAGGAACGAAAGAGAGAGAGAGAGAGAGAGAGAAAGAGACAGAGACAGAGACAGGGTTAAGAGTCATGTATCAATTTCTACGTTTTCATGTCGGACCGATTGTCTTTGTTGTGCTTTTTGTGTGCATACTAATTAAGTTATTGTCTCCGTTCTTATACAAATATAGCGATGGCGGCGGCGGCGGCGATGACGACGGCAACAGCAGAAGCAGCACCAGCAGCCACATCGATCGCTGCTCATTCTCATATGCGTCCATAGATTGAGAGCGGAAAAGAGAATGAGAATCGCGCACCTTTTGATTATATTATTATGATGATGATTGTTATTCTCGATTACCATTTTTCGGCAACGCATAATTACTTATGATGATAGATTTCTGGACGCGTTTTTGATCACACATCCCAGTTTTTGTGTTGTTGTTGTTGTTTATTTGGCGCATTTCGAAATGGAATGCGATCGCAAACGCGCGCATCACTTTTTATAAATTTGTTTTTTTTTGTTTGTTTCGTTCTTCTCTCTCTCTCTCTCTCTCTCTATCTTTTTGATCATCAATTGTTGACCTGGCTTGATTTCATTTCGAAATGAGAAACAAATCACAGAGCAAACACCATTTATACACACATCAAGAGACCGGTGTTTTTGTTGTATTGTGTTGTCTTACTTCCAGTCCCAATTACAATATTATACCCAGTGTATGATTGTCGTTCGCTAGATTTCTCAATCAAAACTGATAAATTCCGTTTTCATCGGTTGAATTACACTACAAAAATTGACCTCATCTCTTCTCACTTCCTCAATTTTTGTGTTTTCATTTTGTTTGTTTGATTGTGAGTTTTGTTTCGCTATAGTTATTAGTTAACATGATTATTATTTGATTATTAACATCATTAAAAAACATCTAAATTTGAATCGCACGGTGACTTTTTCTCTTGCCGCCTTGAATACTTTGGACGCCATACACTGAACAAGTGAACATTCCGAAATGAGAGAAAGCCCCCATTGGAATATTTCAAACACCAAGAGATTGATGAATTCATTTTGAATTGTCAAAATACTGCAAATAACCATTAAATCTAATGATGATGACGATAAGATTAACGCAAATCGCAAGCAGAACATCAAATGTGTCGCGTTGATTAAACAAATCGGCCACAGAAAAAAAAAATCACCGAGTAAATAACAACAACCATACAACAGCAAACAATATATTCATTTGGCATTCGAATATTCGCTATATTTTGTGTTGCATCTGAAAAATCGACAAAAATCTGTCGGCGATGAAGATTTTGTGCAAGAGATATTCCGCAGGCAACCCAGACAATCATCCGTCCGGACTTTTATCCGTCTGTCTGTTGCTGACTCTTAATTTTGTTTTTTGTTTTTTTTTTTTTTTATTTTGCTTCAGCGAAATTCATTTTGGCATTTACGAATCACCCAAACAAATGGTCTAACATTAATCACACACACATACAAAAAAAAAACAAATCTGGCAAAGACACAGTGCAGTATTTGTGTGGTATTGTGATGAAGGAGACAGTAAAAGACACAAGTACACCTACAAATCGCTCCCTTGTGAAATAAACAAATGACTTCGATTCGCTGTTGTCGTTTTTCTTTTCTTGTACAATTGATTCACGCGTGAGATGAGAATCATTTTTACCATTCGTACGAATCGATTCGAAATTGGTTTGGACAAGCGCATTTATTTAAGCGATATAGCCATTTGGCAGCATAGTCCAGGATATTGGTGTGCTGCATATTTTGGTGCATCGAAAAAGATGTGGAGATGAAAATCAATATACTTTGTGTGTGCAGATTTGGAAATTTGTGTGTGCGTGTGCTTAATTTGGCTCATAAAATTGAGGCAAACAAATGCAATGCGGTAGGTCACACAGTGTTTCACTTGCTTGTTACAGATTTTCGGATGGGATGTTGGATTTTGCCCAGTGTACGGGCATCCAATGCCTGTTGAAGATGGGCCATTACATTGACTAGCTGCTTAAGATTTTGATACTTTCAAATTGATGTGTTGTTACTTTTCAATGTAATTTGCGGTTTTTGCATACATCTGTTCATCTCGATCATCGAATACTTGACGAATGAAACAACGAATTTCGAGAAAGTCAAAAAAAAAAAAATCCGAAAAAGAAAACGCATTGGTACGCATTCTTTGTTTTTAACAGTTAATTGTTGGAGTATGTGTGTGTTTGGTTGTTTTTTTTTCGGCTGTGGTATCGCATTTGTGGTTGTTCACTTCCTAAACAATGACTCTTTGCATTGCTTCGGTCAATTTGTCGATGATCACCATCGTGATCTAAGCCATTTATCTATTTACGCTTGAAGAAATGGGAAATTGATTGCATTACATAAATGATTGCCTCTATTTACGCCCGGCGGCATAGTTAAAAGGGCATCATTTTTGCCCCAATGCAATAGAGACAGTGTTGTAATTTGCTACGAAATGAATAAAATAGCCGATGAGTTATGCTTATGTGAAATGCTTATTTAATGTGATGAAATGATTTTATGTGTTGTACATTCTGTGGCCCAACTGAAACTAAACCTGAACTGTTTGACAGTCGAATGAATGCTACCGTGTGTGTGTGTGTGTATAAAAAGGAATGCTGTGACAATGAGAGTGCGTTCAATATTCAAATTATGACAAATCTATATTATTCAATACTCCCACTTTTGTCTTAATTCTTACGTTAATTCAAAATTTATCTAATAAATTTATTTCATTTACTCTACTTTAACATCATATCACTCCAATGTGTCAACAAAATAGTCATTAAAAAAATGAAATGTACACATCACACCAAAAAAAATTTGAGCCCATGATAATCAAAATTGATCGCTTAACAACAAAACAACAATGTATTAAATGGTATTTGATTTGATGGTTTTAAGTCCCAATTTTGATCGCAGCTCTTCAAATCGTTTTCGTGGTAATGCCTTCGTTAAAATATCTGCGATTTGATCTTCGGTACGGATGTCCTCGAGAGTTAGAATGCCATCGTTCAATTTCTCACGAATAAAATGGTATCGTACATCGATATGTTTGCTTCTCTTGTGATTCACCGGATTCTTGGCCAACCGAATTGCTGATTGATTGTCGACGTATAAAATCGGTGTTTCAAATTGATCCTGTGTCAATTCATTTGTCAAACGATCCAACCAAACGAGTTCTCTGGTCGCCTCTGATGCCGAAATGTATTCCGACTCCATAGTCGAAATACTAACCGATTTTTGGAGCTCTGAACCCCAGCTGACTGCACCATTTCCAATCAAAAAAGTGAATCCAGATGTCGATCTTCGTGTCACGGTGCAACCAGCAAAATCCGCATCGCTATATGCAACGATTCGATTTTCACCTTGACTGTCATATGAAATTCCGTACTGAATTGTGCCTTTGATGTACTTTAAAATTCGTTTCGCTGCCACAACGTGAGCTTGTGTTGGTCGTTCCAAGTATCGACTCACATTTCCAATTGCAAATGCGATGTCCGGCCGTGTTGCGATGGCCAAATACATCAAACTTCCAATCAATTGTCTGTAAGGATAGTTAGCTTGTTCAGAATCTTCAAATTTTTCAAGTACCTGATTCGGATCAGCCGGTGTGGCCACTGCATTGCATTCACTCATCGAAAACTTGTTCAAAATTTTCCGTGCATACGCTTCTTGATGCACAAAAATCGAACCATCTTCCAAGTGTTGGATTTCGATGCCGAGAAAACAGCCAAGTTCAATTGTTTTCACCTCGAATTGTTGTTGTAAATGCGATATGACCGAATCAATGACCTTTTCGTTGTTTCCAATCACGAGACCATCATCAACATAAATGGCAAGTATTGCGATGTCTTCATTGTTGATACTGATGAACACACATGCATCCGATTCACTGACATTGAACCCAAATTTTTCGATGAATGTCTTGAATTTAATATTCCAGCAACGCGATGCTTGTTTCAAACCGTATAAACTCTTTTGAAGCTTACAAACTCTGCCCGTGTTGTCATCAAAGCCCACCGGTTGTTTCATGTAGACATTTTCTTTGAGCTCTCCATACAAGAATGCCGTCTTGACATCAAATTGCTTCACCATAAAATTGTTCTGTGCAGCAATTGCCAACAGTGTGCGTATTGATGTGTATCGCACCACTGGACTAAAAGTCTCCTCATAGTCAATTCCGTATTCCTGTGTGAACCCACGACCAACAAGCCGAGCTTTGAAACGTTCAATGGAATTGTCTGGATTTCTCTTCACCTTATAGACCCATTTGTTATCGATCACCTTTTGGTCGACAGGCTTTTCAACTAAAATCCACGTTTCGTTGGTTACGAGTGAATTGAATTCCTCTCTCATCGCTTCATTCCACTTGTCTTTTTCTACAGAACTTGTCGCTTCTTCAAATGTTTTCGGTTCCTCACCAAACATCATTAATGCCATTGATAACAAGCCACTTTGCTCCGATCGATCACGTAAACGAGAATCCAAAATGTTACTCTCGTCAATATCAGCTAATGTTGTATTTCGACGTGTTGTGATTTTGTTTGCTTGTTGCAAACCACTTCCACCTGTCTGTGAGTTTGTTTGCTGTTGTTGTTGCTGCTGTACCACTTTTTCACCATTGGAATCGCTTGTGATAACTGTTACGATGTCTTTTTCGATTTCGTTGTCCTTTGAATTTTCACATTTTGCGCTTGAAAATTCATTCAACAAAAACTTCACATCTCGTACGACTTCCACCCTGTTAGTGTTGGTGTCAAGCACACGAAATCCCTTCACATGTTCATCATAGCCAACAAAAATGCACTTTTTGGCCTTTGCATCCAACTTTTGACGCCGTTGTTTAGGTATATGAACATAAACTTCTGCACCGAAAATGCGAAAATCGTCGATTTCAACCGATTTACCGTACCACAGCTCATACGGTGTCTTGTGCTTGACCGTGCTCGTTCCAGTTCGATTCAAAATGAATACCGCTGAATTTACTGCTTCGCCCCACAGTCTTGGATCGAGTCCCTTTGCATGAAGCATAGAACGTGCAGCTTCCATGATCGTTCGATTCTCTCGCTCTACACAACCATTTTGTTCGGGTGTGTATGCAACTGTACGTTGATGCTCAATTCCGTGCTGAGTTAACAATCGATCAAGCTCACGATTAACAAATTCACCGCCATTGTCCGTTCGAACCATCTTGACCGGATGTCCACTTTGCTTTTCCGACCATTTGAGAAAATCCTTGAATTTCTCATAGACCTCCGACTTTTGCTTTGTCAAATAAACTTTTCGAAAATGTGAATAATCATCTTTTAAAAGCAAAATATACCTGGCGCCGCCAAATGAAGTTTCTTCGATTGCACCACAAACATCAGCGTGAATTATTTGTCCACAAACGTTCGCCTTTTCTTGTCGCAGACCAAAGCTCAATCGATGCAATTTGCCCATCGCACAGCCGTCACAATCAAATGGTTCATCGATGAAATCTATCTTACGCTCACGCAAAATCTCCCGAACATGAGCCACATTTTGATGTCCAAGCCGCTCATGCCAAATTTGCAACGTAGTTTTCTTTATGGCTACATTTGCTGTCGATTCAAAATGTTCAATTACCCGGAACATCATTTGAAATAGTCCGCCTCGACGTACTCCCACTGCAACGATATTCTTTCCATCCAAAACTTGAAGTTCGTCTTGACGTGAGTGAATTTCGTGACCGTTGTCCAATACTTTTGATTCCGAAAATAAATTGGCACATAAATCAGGAACATGTAATGCATTCGATAGTGTCTTTTCAATCCATTCATTGCCATTGTATGACAAAATGTCAATTTTGCCTCGTCCAATTGCATGAATCGCACCACCATTTCCAAGTATGATTTGTTTTGGTGTGCTTAATTCAGTGTAATCGCGAAACCATTCTCGATGTTTGCTCATGTGATCAGTGGCTCCCGAATCGCTGTACCAAATATCACCGGTTGCTGCGCTCACATTAACATCGCTGAAAAATAACTTGCTTGTTTCTTTTTCATCTTTGCTCGTGCTTGGTTTGCTTTCTTTCGATGACTTTGAAACGGTACAGTCCCGTTTCCAATGTGATAGTGAACCGCAATTAAAACAGCCCTTTTTGTTTTTGCTTTTCGACTTTTGATACGATTTCTTGTTCGTTAATCCTCTTTTCATCAAAAATGCTTCACTCTGTTCAATTCCATTGCCCATACGACCTTCTTCAACCATCAATCTATTTTTGAGATGTATAAGAGTTTGCATTTCAGTTTGTGTTGAATCCCAAGCACTCACGAAGTGTCGATATTCTGGTGGTAATGTCATTAGCAGCTTTGTGATTACCATTGTGTCATCAATTGGAATTTTCATGGTTTTCATTTGATGAACAAGCAATTCCATCTTTGAAATATGCGTCGCCATATCATCTGTTGATACCTTTTCAAATGAAAAAAACTTTTGTTGTAACTGCGATTTACCTATTTCATTTGTCTGTTCAAAAATCGAACACAATTTCAGCCACATGTCTCTCGCTTTCTCACAGCCAATCACATGAACGATTGTCTTCGGACTAAGTGCCGTTACGATGATATTTTGTGCTCTTGCATCCTTTTTATTCCAATCTGCGATGCTTTTATCAGCTGCACTCTTCACTGTCGCTTCAGCATTAGCCGCTGCCGGTTCAGGCCTCAATTCATCACCATTGACCACTGTAAAAACATCTTTTGCCGTCAAAGCAACCCGTGCTTCGAATTTCCACGTGGCAAATTGTGATGCGTCCGTCAATTTATTGATTTTCACGTATTCAACATCCATTTCGATATTTCTCCACGATTAAAAAAAAACAAAATCAATTTGCCGTGCTGCGCTCCAACAATTATCCGCTAAAATTCACAAAACGTTTCCAAACGATGCTTACTTTGTCGATGATTTTCTCCCAGAGAAATGCCGCTAACAAAAAAAAAAAAAAAAAAAACACCGCTATGCGCACAACAAACACGTTCGATCCTGTCGCTTGACACGTTGTTGTTGTTGCCACTTGTTTTGTATCCGAATTTCGCAATCGTTCACAGCTTTGCATAAAAGAACGAATCTTAACTAAATTGATTTTATTCGTACTTCTTTTTAAACTATTTTTACACCAGATCAGCGTAAACTGGGCCCATAACCTGTTGTAATTTGCTACGAAATGAATAAAATAGCCGATGAGTTATGCTTATGTGAAATGCTTATTTAATGTGATGAAATGATTTTATGTGTTGTACATTCTGTGGCCCAACTGAAACTAAACCTGAACTGTTTGACAGTCGAATGAATGCTACCGTGTGTGTGTGTGTGTATAAAAAGGAATGCTGTGACAATGAGAGTGCGTTCAATATTCAAATTATGACAAATCTATATTATTCAATAGACAGCACCAGATCCGGGCAGCATATGTGTTGTTGTGGGTATTTGTGAAATTGAATCGTTAATGTGATGGTGCATTTTTCGGTGCCGCTTGTCTAATTATTTACAAAATATACCTTAATTGGTTGGATTTTCGTTAAACTTTACATTAAATTGAATTCTATAAAGCCAATCGTCGAGCAATATTTTTGCTCTGATATAAATTCATGCTTCATCCGCATTTCAAATTGCCCACATATCGATGCAAAAACCATGACCATCCAATATATTGTCGTGTTTTTTTTTTGTTTCTTCGCATCTTATCACTTTAGCTGTGTAAATGCATTCACTTTGCACTTTCAGATAATTATTCACGTTGATGCATGTCCGAAATATAAATGGCCGAGCAAGAGATGGCAAAAAGCAATGGAAAAAAGGGAAAGACGAATGAGGGGGGAATAAAAACGCGAACAGGACGGCCAACTGATGAAGACATTTTTAGACACAGACACACAGATGATGAATTATTTTCAATAAATCAATAGATATGCGAACTGTGTCTGGTCATGGCACCTTGTGCCTCTCCATCCAAATGCTCAACAGCTCAAAAACCATGCACAGCAAAACAATATTCCCAAGTAATTATTTCAATTGTTGCATTTACAACGGATGGACACACCATCAGGCCACAGCCAATTCCATGGAATAAAAAGCACGTGTGCAAGACTAAAGTAAGCAATTTTATGCATTAAATTGTTTTTATGGCAGTCCCGTGTAAAACGAAGTAATTACACGCTTTGAAAATATGAGGGAAACAGACATGACCAAAACAACAACAACAACAAAACAGATTCAAGAGTAATGGAGTAATGAAATCAAATAAGAATCTGCCATAATGACACAAATCGTTATGGTTTTTTTTTTGTCGTCGTTTGTTTTTGTTGGTGTAATCAACGGGCCCAACCTCATGTGAATTGCTTATATAAGGTAGTGATGTGATGCGAGGACAAGTGCAACAGGCAGCTATTAATTTTGGGGCTATTCACAAGTGGCAAATACAATCGGATGCATTAAATTAATTATCATTGTCATGTAATTTTTCATAATGCGAGATGACATAATTAACTCGATTCACTGGCCACTTTCCAGCCATTTGTATCAATTTTTAAGATTTATTACACACGGTTAAAGCTCAACAAATCTCAGCTTCCTTATGAAATTATCAAGCATTTTGAAAAATGGTTTAATTTTAGGCCGCCGCCGCTATGACTTTTTTTCTACCAACAACAGAATTCTCATGATTTAAAAAAAAAATGTACTCGATGGATAGAAGAAATTTTTGCCGATTTCTCACCAAATACAAAACAAAAATGTATGCTTTTTTAGTCGATTCGATATGAAACAAGGCCAAAGTATCAATTGAATTTTTATTTTCAAGCAAAACTTTGAAGTTTATCGTATGGTACAATCTATTTAGTAAATGTATAACATTTAAAATACTTCGAACATGATGTAAACACATGACGAAACAACCAGAAACATATGTGTCCACGGTAATGTAAGTGTGTGTTGATCTAAACAGCCATTTTCGATCAATTTTATTTCATTTATTTATTGGGTTTACTGTGCATCAAGCAATTTTGTCTATTAAAAGTGTAATTTAAAACCAAACCGAACCAATCAAATCAAAAATCTCATTGTGAGTTGAAGTCAGTGTTAACAATCGGACTTTTTCGAGTGTATTTCAGCCTCTCGTATAGTACCATAAAATTCTGGTTTTGAGCATTTCGGGCTAAAAAAAAAACAAAAAGGTTTCGCTAAGACCGAACTAACCGAACTTTCCGACCCCAAAAACCAATTTCCAAGCCTGAAATGCTCAAAACTGTTTGGAATTCAGTAGAGAATTTCTATAGAGGTCAATTTGGAATATTTTTGAAGAAATTTCTTTAAATTGAAACACAATTGATAGGAGAACGGTAAAAGCGATCCCTGTTCAAATAATCAACCATTTTCATATCAAACTGAATCAAATTGCCTTAATGGGCAACATACTTTGCCTCATTCTTGGCGGAGCAGCCATAATGAACATACACCCTCAGTAATGAAGGAGTTGAAAGAAAGCGAATCTGGTGAAAATAAACATAATTTTTATGTTTTCAGCATTGCAAGCAATGATATAATAGAAACGCACAACGTCTTTTATCTAAAATCATCTTGCGAACAGAAGACTGTTTGTCGGTTTGATCCCCGTAAAGTTCGAATATCGACCCAATTTGTTCAAACCTATTGTGCATAGTAAAAATTCTATATTGACTGTTGTTGATTGTGTAATTGTTTATTAATTGTGAAATGAGTCCAGCATTGTAGAAAAAAAAAGTATTGTCATGTGACACACATTTCAAACTACTCATCCGTTCTCGATGTATATATTCATCGTTACTCAGATGTGGGAAAATATTTGAAAATTCAACGATCAAGTTCTTCAACGCTCGATCCGATGCTGTACTAATCCCAAGATGAAAAAAAAGACTATCATTTCTAACGACTGCACGCCGATTGGTATCGATTCTTTGGAGTGTGTGTGTGTGTGTATATGTGAATTGACCTATCGCGCAAAGTGCACCAAAGTCAAAATCGAATCATAAATCAATGGCTAGTAAAATGAAACATTTGCTTGATGTCGATATCATCACCTATATTGGATTTAATTTTCTGACAACACACGAGCGAGAGAGAGAGAGAGAGAGAGAGAGAGAGAAAAGCACACAAACACACACACTGGTGAGCATATTGAAACCGGAATATAAATGATCATCAATTTGGCACAAAAACGATCTTTAACCGCACTAAAATTACATGAAGCATTTACTACAATGCTTAAATAACAATCGGCAATAATATTGTTCGTCCGTTGCAGACAATGGGAATTGAATTTAAGAAGAAGACGAAAAAAAAAACAAAAACACATCTGGTGCTACATTTCATTCAATAGAAAAGTAACGCGTTCGCGCGTTATTGGTGAATGAGTATCAATTGTATAGCCAATATTGTTGGCGTCAACGACATTGTCCAATGGTCAGACAACTAATTCCACTACAATTTCATCGGTTTTTCCGACAGGCAAAAATAAACACGACGATAAAAAAAACCAAATTTGTTCGCTGATTGATTATTACTCATTGAAGCAGCTTACAAACAAACGTCACACAAATCCAAATTGGAATTATAACAGCGGTATTATGCAATCCCAAGACACTAATAGAAATATGCTATATGCAGTCTAGTCCATCCATAAACGATCACTCACTCACCCATACCGACCGCGGTATCATTTCGATAGATGATCTGCGTCGCACGATTTATGTTCCACTTGCTGTGGATGTTGTGTACGAAGAGCTTAAAATGCTCGAAGAAGTCCATTGTAGCGCTTGAACAAGGAGCAATCGATATAAGCGCAACCGATGTTATGGCCACATGCGCTTGAATTGGGGAATCAAGCTCATGCAACTCAAGCATCCATATCAAGAGATAACGAACAACCGATACAATACACCAAAAACAACAACAACAACACATATTGAATAAGGAAATCAAGAGTCAACAGAGTCTTTGGCTATCATAAAATAAATATATGGTTAATCATATAATTAAATGCTCGTATTCGATCGTCTATTTCCTTTTTGTGTTCTCCTTAAACTCTTTGTTGTTTCAGATGGCCACCTTTTGACCTCCATCCAATTTGATCTTTGTTGTGTGTTGTTGTTGTTTTTTTGTTGTCTCTCTTGCCGCGTGGTTCGTTCGTTTGTTCATTCATTCGCTCGGTTTCTATCTCGTCCCAATGTGATGGACTGTGCTTCAGCTATAGAGCTTATGTGACTGCGATTTTTCCGTCCTTCAATGGCATAATGGTGTGTGGTTTGATTTGTAGAAAGAGGAAGAAATGCAGCTTAAGTGAATCACTTTGCAATATATGCAGGGATATTGGTTTGCTAAACACTATCTCATACACATGAACACGCTGTCGGATGAGAATGTGAAAATCCAAATTGGATCTTGATTTTAAACGCTTTGATTTTCGGCTTGTATTGTCAAAGAGAAAGGTGTGGTCGTTCAAATCGATTTTCCAGTTACTTTCGCTACACTTTTGGTGAATCATCAGCATTCTGGTGTATCAATATTGAGAGTTCTTTCAAAAGGTGAGTAAACGCACTCAAGTCGATCTGATATCGATAATTGCATGCTATAAGATCTAAATAGCTTTTTTTCTCAAATTCAACTCAAATCCCTTGAAATGTTCATAATTTTCTTTGTCTTCTGGGTGAATTTTCAATAAAATCTATTTTCTCAGTCGATAATATGGACTCGAAATCGAAAGCTTCGGTAGATTTTGACAAACGGATGAAAAAATTGCTGAAAGTGTGAATAATAATGTAATGAGTGTAAATTCAAGAAAATTGCCCATTTGTATGTATTAGTTTGTATGTGTATGTGCTTTGATAGTGATTGATTTTTATTCAAACGTTGGTCGGGTTGCCATGCAAATATTGAAACGGAACGGAAAAATTAGAATGTGTGAAAATGAGCCCGAGAGAATGTGCATCGAATGGTTTGAATGGTGCTATGGTGTATTACCCCATGTCTTTACACTTAAATAGTAAAATCGGTTAACCGCATGCTGTGTTGCATTGTCCACGCCATAGATTATAATCGTTTGCACACATGACTAAAATGAAGAAAGAACACACACCAAAAAAAAAACCAAAACCAAAAAAATAACCAGCGCACACAACGAAAATTGGAATTTGTTCGAAAAAAATTCACAATATTAACATATAAAGAGTGATCATATTTCTGGACGCTCGACGGGACAACAACGAGCAACATACGGTGCTATTTTTTTGTTTCCTTCATATATTCGATAATGAAATGTTTATGTTTTATCAGTGTCTTGCTGGATTCGTTTGTTCGATTGTGTGTGTGTGTGCGTGTGTGTGTGTGTGTGTGTACTTTTTTTCGTGAGCAATTTTTGCGAATAGCAAAGACACACGTATTACCACGAAAATGAACGAGGTAGAGAAAAAAACAATCGCGTATTTTTGTTTAGTGTAATGCATGCGATCACAAAACAAGACGAAACGATAAAGAGCTGGACTAGCTAGAGCAGTAACTAACTACAACAACAACCGTACCAACGGTGAGAGAGAGAGAGAGAGAGAGAGAGAGAGAAAGATCACAAACCGTAAAACAAAATAGAAATATCGAATGAATTAGAAGAAATAATCGTGAGAACAGTTCTACCCACTTGTCTAATTTATTTTGAATATGTGTGGTGTTGCGTTGTGTGTTTTTTTTTGGTTTTGTTTATCTCTGTTTTTTGCTGTTGTTGTTTATTTCTCTTTTCTACTACAATACAAACACAACGTGCGCGCGAAAACTGCAGTTTTGAACGGTATGGTGTATCAGCAGCCCGCAAAACGACATCATCTGTGCACCAAAAACTTGTGAATGAAGAAACAATTTGGAGTGGAAGAAATTGTTAAGAACGATGCAATGAAACGACACAATAACAACAACAACAACTAAATCGAAACTCTTCTCTCATTTTTCCTTGGCAATGCTCTTTTTTATTTGTTGCTGTTTGTTTCGTTGTTTGGGCTGGTTGTATTACAGCAACAACAACAGCAAAAAAATGCCAGTAAACTTATAACCGATACAGCTACCTAACTGGCCATACCAATGTTTCATTTCCTTGATCGTGAATGGTTTTGTTTCTTTTCCATTTGTTTTTTTTTTCAATTTTATTTTGATTTTGTTGTTGTTGTTTAACTTTTGTTTTGTTGTTGTTGTAGTTTTATTTTTGCGAAGAAAAAAAAGTGGTGTAATCGCCCGAAAAAGGTGCATCTTTTCCAATGGGCTAGAGCGAATTGGCACCGTGTCCAGTTACTGCATATTTGTTATTGCAAGAGCGGGCGCACACAATTCTCCACTCACATATGCCATTCATTCAATTGCATTATGAGAACCACGAAAATAATTTCATTGATATTTCTTACGTTTTATTTTTTATTTCGTTCGCTCGTTCGTTCGTTTCGTTTGTCTTTGCATTGCAAACGAAGACGCGCGCGCACTGCTTTGGCTTGCGATTTCAACGGAAATATATAGGTGTAGCGTGTGAAATGCCTTTCAATAGAGATCAACCATACGATCTATGATCGCATTTGAACATTTTTCAATTCATATGCAATGCAATGCAATGGTTATGCATGTGCTATTTGTGCAGTGCAGTTTTGTTTGCAAGGCAAAATCAGCAACAAAAAAAAGCACTGATTGCCGAATGCTGAGCCTCCGCTCCGTCGATTGAAAGAAACAGAACGGCCAATACTCTCGTTTATTTATACATGATCATTGCAAATACATGCGCGGTGTGTAATCTCATCTCTGTGTCTCTGTTTACTGCTTTATGAATCAGTACTCGTTCTACTTTTTGGGCACAGTTTTCTAGGCTCGAGATCTGTAATGGACAACAAACAACAACAAAATGTATATATAATATATATATATATATAACTTGTACAAATTGTACTCATTTCCAGAAAATTAGATTCCACATAAAAAAAAAAAATTCCGCACCGAATTCCATCAGAGTGAATCTTCCCGTTTCTGGTGGATCCACTTATAAAAACCACATTTTTCTCCCTTCGGCCGGTTGGTTTGGTTGGTTGTTGTTTTGCTGCCATCATTTTTTATTCAGCTATCCAACCCATTTTCATTCATAAAACAAGTCAAAATCGCGCACATCGCAATTCAACATTTGACACAAGTCGTGCAGCATTCCATGCACTCGAATGCTATTGTTGATTACGATTTTGTGTCTGTTAATGAAAATAAGAGGCGAATGGAATGTGTTTTTGTTCGGTGATCGCCGCCGTATGGTTCGTGGACTGGATTTTGAGCTTAGAATCTCATCATCATATTTCGTATTTCTTCTCTTCTTTTTGTAAGTGTTTTTGTTTTGTTTTCATTTTTGCTTGTTGTAAAACGAAAATGGACGACAAAATGAAAAAAAAATAAAATGAGAAAATCCAAACTGTAATAAATTGGCTATTATAAAAACACGGCACGTTTCGAGTTTGTCTAAAAACATTTGAGAAATGAGGGAGTCAGCCAGAGAGCCAGAGAGCAATTCGAAAATTCAATGAGATAGATAGAACTGAAGAGAGCTGTAGAGCTATGTATGAATGCGTACAGAAATAATCAGTCGACCCATCTTTCGATCGATACCATTGTTTTCACCATTTATTCTACACCCATTTTTTTTATTTTTCGTGTGTGTGTGTGTGTGTGTGTGTTGTGTCTATGTTCTGTGTCTATTCCGTAACAATGATTTGATGTGAAACAAATTGAAAACAGTGAAGCAACACGCACTAAAAACACAACAACAAAATATCAAATAAAAATTTCAATTTTACGAAACCGAGAAAAAAATGGAATTCATAAACATATTCTGGCGGTGTCGCATACCTACATTTGTCACCCAAAACTCACATCAGAGACGACTTACATTTTAATGATTCGGCATATTCAATACCACCGCTCAAAATTGAATTACAAACACCGATCTCCAACAAATAGAATCTGATGCAAAAAACAACACTACCATCTACCTTTAGATGTGATGGTGTTCAAAGGATTTCGATAGCTTACATAATAATACACCGACAACGTTTTGCCGACATTTTCAATTCAGTCGACAAATCAATTGGAGTAGTCGATCGGCTTCGATTTTATTCAATTCATGCGCTCACGATAGTAGAAAAAAAAACAGAAATAAATTCAAACGTTGATCGAAATATCGATCTAATCTTTACGTGTGCCCATTCCATAAGCAGACAATATCCGAACGTAATAAAAAAAATTATGCGTAATTTTTCAATTGAAACAGAATAATAAAATAGAATTCTTCTAATATTGCGCTGACTACTTCGAAATCTGTACTCGAAACCAACAAAAAAATTATTCATGACAATGACAACAACAACAACAACAAAATGTAGTTATGCCATTTATTTCAATTGAGACATCAACTTCCGATGCTCGACGCGACAAATTTCAGCATTTAGAATTAAAATTCCATGCATTGATCCTGTCAGTTGATTCCTTGGCCATTTATTTTATCATTCCATCTGAAATGGATTGTGTGTTTTACTTTCTCACTCACAGCCCGAAAGTTCGATCGCTTTTTCCGATTCTCGGTGCCAATTTAACGAGAATTCCACATGACGACGTGCTGCCGGAAACTCTGGTAAGCTCTGCTAACAAACAGCAAAATGAATCACAAATGAAAACACATAAAATCGAAACCCCAGAATTAATTTCTTGCTTTTTAAATGTTGTCGCCTTTTAAACTAACCCAACAAAAAAAAAACAACATTTTGTAATTGATATAAAAAACGTTCGCTCGTATTGAGATGCGATTGTCGTTATTTTAATATTTATTTGTCTCAATGGATTCACATTCGTTCATTTCCTTTGTGTGATGGAACAAACTAAGAAATGAAGCAAAAAATAAAATCATTGTGTTGTGGTGGTGTTGTCTGTTGTTTTTTTTTTCATTCGTATATGGATAATTCCGATTAATATGGATGCATCGACATTGATTTGAATTGAACGTGATTTGGAAATTCAAGTGCGCATTCGAATGAACGTTGAAATGGTCGCATTACGCACATTATATATATATTTGTTTGTTTCTGTTCTGTTCAATATTTATTGGATAATATGTTTGCGATGGAAATAGAATCGTAATCCATTTTAATGAAATCATTTTAGCTCGTTGAAAATATTTTAGAATAAGCTCACACAAACACAACATGAGTGTGCCGTGTACCTTCTTGTCACCACAGTGAATTATTGTTAGATCAAATTATTATTCCAATTTGTGGGTTTATATGGTGTCGGGAAGGGAAAATGAAATGCTATTGATGCGTTGAATGCCAGGCATAAAGAGAATATTCACAACGATCGTGTGTGTGTTATGAAATTGAGCAGCAACAGGTTCAATAATCCTCCAACTGACTTGAGGTTCTCGGGCTTAAGGTTAGTTAAAATTTTAATAACGAATTTGACCGGAAGTGGTTCCTTTATAGGGTCATCACCACCAAACATCATAATTTTTTTTAATTTTTTTTTTTTTCAAACAATGATGGAAAGTGAAATGCAAAGTGTCATAAATTTAAATGAAAACACATTCGAAACATAGAACTGAATCAAAAATCAAAAGTTGTTTGTTAATTTTATTCGGTTGTCTCTTTCTTTTCGAAGCGAATGGATATGCAATGGGAATTGATGCGACTAACGCAACTTCAAAACCGAACGATGGTATTCGAATCGGCAAATGTGAGTGAACTCAAATTGAATAAATAAAAACAAAAAACCATTTAAATTCATATAGAACAAAAAAGAGAATCCGATGGTTATTGGTTAGATATTCAATGGTCGTTGGCCATTTCTTTGATCTGCGACACTCACAGCATTTTAAGCAATTCAATCATATGCGGTTTTATATTAAACTCAGCTAAAAGCCAACCACATAACGCATGTCTCTAGGCTCTTGCATGCATTTTTTTGCTTGTTGTTTTTTTTTTTTTTTTTTTGGTTTGTAAACAGAAATCGAAATGAACGAAGATAAGAATGCGGTGCAAATGTAAATTGCTGAACATTGCTACATGAATATGAGACTTTTACTTGCTGGAGAAGAAAAAAAAAGAGACCGCAAATGAAAATATAATGAACATATTTATTGATTTGCAAGTAATGGCTAACATTTAAATTGTTTTTGGTGATTCTGGATTGCTGATGGAAACAATCTCTTTACAAGCAGCAACAACAACAACAACAACGAAAAATTAAATCGACGGAAAGAGAAGCTTCTTTTTCCCGAAGACGGTTTTGCGTGCTCATTATTACCAATCGGTGAAATAGTAGAAATCCGGAAAGCAATGAACAAGGAACAACAAAAACAAAAATTGTATAAAGAGTATAATCGAGTGTGGTTTTTGTGTACCCATTGGTTTTATAATTATCATTTCGATCATATTGCCACCTTCAACGTGGGTGGTTGTTATTCCTCTCAATTTGCTTCGGCACAAAATGCCGAATATACTTGTATTTAGATCGCATATGTATCCATTAGATGATAATTCCCGGCAAAACACTATCGCGTATCTCTGTGCGCCCGGTGCATTTGTGTATGTGTGAGAGTGCAACCTCATAACCACATATTCACATGGTACATAATATTAATCAAGAGTGCCGACTCGGGTCATTCAAGTGCGCTCTCCATGCCGTTCCTTCTTTTTTACCAACAATTACTGTGCAAATCGAGTTAGAAAATCTCATGGGGGAATTTTTATTATAATCCCATATAAAATGCTATAGCACTTGGTCATATGTAGCGAGATTCAGTTCTCAAATCGATCGTAAATTGTTCAGTTTAATGTTTGTCTTCTCTGTCTCTCACTGCAGTTTTGTCTTTTGTTTCATTTGGATGGCAAATGTGCGGGCGAGAATGAGAGAGACAGAGAGAGAGAGCGAGAGAGAGAAAAGGAGCGAGCGCGGGCGCGCGCAATGTGGTTTGTTGTTTATTTTTATATCGAGTCCGGTATCGGTTTCGATCATTAAATTCGATTACAGCTAACACTTGAAAGTAATTATTGCAGTCTACAATTATGAAAAACAAAACAAAAACCACACACACACACACACACACACACACACACACACACACACACACAAATGAGAAACAAATACAAGAGGGAAAAAAGCCGCAAAAATAAATAAATAAAGGGCATTCGAAACATTTGTGCACAGTTTCACAACGGGCTGACTTTATGGTCTTGCATCGACTAGATAAATTAATATTGTTGGATATGTTTTTGTTGTTGTTGTTGTTCTTCTCTCACTTTTGTGCTGCGCGCGCTCGCGCATCGCATGAACTGAAAAAAAATTCTTGAAATGAGCCAAAGGAATGTTATGGAACGCAAAATATTTGTTGTATTTTGGAAATTAATTGGCCATAGACTATAGCAAAAAATACTCCAAAAAAAAAAACAAACAAACTATTTCCAACTCATATTCATTGCGTTCGTTTCCAATTAAGCGAATGAGGTAAAAGTTTGTCGAAAAATAAAATTCTCTCTTTCTCTGTGTGTGTTACAAATGGCAAAGTTTTCTCTCGTCTTTGCGCCCGCTTGAAAAAAATTCGTTATGGTCTAAAGCCAAGTTTCTCAAGCAACCCAATCAAAAATGGTAACGTATTGCACGTCGATCATCGAAAATCCAATTTAATCCGTATGCAATGAAATGGAAATCGTGCAACGGCAGCAAAAATTACAATGGTAACAACACAACACACCAACAATTGATCAAGTGTAGGCATAATTATTGGGACGAACAATCATCTGGTGCAACAATTTTGAACGCAAATCAGCTCCATTTTTTACGGAGCACCGCACCCAAGAGTATCCTCTACTTTACTTAGAGAGTTGTCTCTATATATCTATAAATGTGACGGTGCCTAAAAATTGGTAATGAAAAATCAAAATTGACCGAAAACAATTGGATGATTGCTCACCGCATACCAGCCGCGCATTGCTCTATTTTCGGTTCTCATGCGAAAATCTACGGACAACCGCAAAGAGCAAAAGAGAACAAAAAAAAAATAAAGATATTTTATTTAATGCAGCAAAAATCGATTTGGCTTGAGCGCCTCAAATCAAGCCCGATCGAAATTAAATGTGGGGCAATATCAAGTGATTTCAATTAAGAGATTATAGCAGCTTGAAAATGCTGCGCAACGTTTGGGCTTTTCGTTATTATGATTTTTCATCAAGTTTGCGTATACAATTCACGAATCGGCTGGTGTGCCGGCGCATTCTCTGTGCACCTTTTGTGGCGCACTTCTTATGTGTGTGTGTGTGTTGTTGTTATTCTTTATTTTATTTTTTTGGGTGGTATCGTGATATAATAATGTTATGATCTTTGGCGTTCAACATAAAGTATATATGCTTCATAAAGTCAACAGATTTATCGATGAAATTTAATTTGTATCTCACTCTCCCTCAGTTTTCAATTTCGAACAAAATCGATTTCTTATCTCGTCGATACTTTGCCCGAATGATTCAACAGCATTTTTTGTTTTTCTGTTGGGTTTTGTTTTTTCTTCTTCTTCTTCTTCTTCTTCTTCTTCTTCTTCTTCTGTCTGTTAGTTCTCTTTCTCTTGTGTTCGGCTGCAATTGAGATGGGGTTGGGCGCAATGCACATCGAATGCATACAACACCGTTTCCGATGATTAAGTGCTTTGTACCATATGAACTGATTGAAGTGGCCCCATGGTAAACACAATATATTCCAATAATCGCACGCAATAGGGTGGATCAAATACTGTGTCATGAACATTATTATGTGTTTATACTGCGGCTCATGCGGACCATACCGTCTACAACATTTTCATTGCCATGCTCTTTTTTTTCTCTGGCCGTGTGTGTGTTTTTTTTCTCTTTCATTTCGTTGATTGTGGTTTCAATGACGCTGAGAAAGTTGGAGCATCATCAATATATCGCAATTGTTTGATGAAGAACGTTTCTACCCGATCAAATTCCATTTTTTCCAGCATTTCACATGAATTTTCGGCTTCGATTAATATGTTTGGGCCAAAAAAACTTTTAGCTTCAAACGATCTTTGGCATTGGTGTTTAAACGTTGATCTTTAAACTGCCTTTCTTCGCTCTTTCTCTTGCGCGATATTGTTGTTGTTGTTGCACCCGATTGAATGATTCGATTCAGTTACACGTGGAACATTCTTATATGCGTTCGCTGATGATTTTATCAATATTACCAATTCAACCAATTCGATTCAAATTGACTTTTCAAACGCGAATGCATCCATACATATCGAACTGTATTCAACTGATCGCTCTTTCTCTCTCATAGTGCGCGAATTTCCGAACCAGAAATTGGTCTAGCTTCAGTTGAATTGCGCTTGTATCTAGAATTAGTCTTTACATTTCCAAGAAGATCAATTAATTTGTGCATTATTTTTGAGACGGCTATTTTCCTATAAATTTTACAAGTTTCCCGCCTTTTTGTGTTATTCTTTATAAAAATCTGTCTGAAATGTACCGTAACGCAAAAATCGTATGAAAAATGTCTTCTGTTTTTTTTTTTTGCCAAAGAAATGTTTAATTTTAATCCGAACAAAGGCTGTTTTGTGTTTGTCTTGATGCCCATATTAAAGCGTGTGGCACCCCATTGTGATGTCTTCATTTTCCAAAAATGAATATCCGCTATCGACCTAATCACATTAACCTCTAATCAGATAACCAAAGGAATCGATGCGTTAAACTAGGACGTTGCCATTCATTTTGGCACATTTGTCATCCGTTAGCAATGTCAACCGAATTTATACCACGAAATCAGATCTGCGTGCATGTTTCACGTCGAACTGTTGATAATGCGATGAAATCAAAGCCAATTTATCACGGAGACAAGCGACTTTTCATGGTTTTCAGCACGCACAATGGCTCAATGCAAAATATATATATATATATAATAATAATAATAATACAACACCATTGGGACGAGAGCTAAGCGAATGAATCAAAGCGAGATGGTGAGAGAAACGACAATATGAAATGTATCGTGTGCGCGCGCGATCACCATCATTATCCGACACGGAACAAATGAAAATAAATTCATATGCACCGAAAAATGATGAAGAAAGAAGTCAACTTTCATCGGGATTTATTACCTCTTTGGCTTGAGCAAAAAAAAAAAAATAAAACCGGCACAAAAGAAAAACTCTCGGCTCTTCGGAGTTTTTTTCTTCAACAATTGGATTCTGTTTTATATTTTCTGTTCCGTTTCGTTCTTCGTATTCAAAGAGGTGATACAGTAGCAGTTAAGCCTATTGTTAAACGAAGACGCATTGCTTATGCTTGGAATTATAGATTTTAATCGCATTTTCTCAATTAGTTAACACTTCGTTCATTTCCGTGCACATTTAAAGCGATTGTTTGGGGCCGCAAAAAAGACGCGCTAGCGGCCTCTGCCTTCAAGCAATTTTGATGACTTTATCCAGTGTAGACAGTTGTACAAACTAAAATCACTATATTTAGAAGACATAATCAAATGCATCTAAATGAGAAGATTCGAAGTTTTCATTGGAGATTTCAATCGCAAATGAGTTTTTTTTTCACCCAGTTTACGTTAAAATACGTTGAAAATGAATTTCGTAAATGCATTTTGGTTTATTCTTTGGTTTCTCGTGCATATTCGATTTTCATCAAAAACTCATTTTCCCAACAAACACCAACGATTATTCAGAAAGAAGTGTGCTTCATTCAATTTTGCTCATTTTTATTTTTGCGTTTTAAACTCGCAAAAATACCTTTTTTGTAGGAAGTGGGTATGAGATGATTTGGTTTTTGCAGGCAATTTATATCGTTCAATCTGAGCGCAGCATTTTGTCACACCGATAAAACAATTTGAAAACCGAAAGACGATCTGTGTGCACGCGGCAAACTGATGCCCAAATGCCAAATAAATTCATAACTCGTTTAGTCGGTTGTATTTGCGATTGCGTTCGATACATCGTGCTTCATTGAGAGACAAAAAAAAACCGATTGTAATCAAATGCATGCTATAATCTATTTGGCTCTGGAGTTGATTTTGAAATGGAAAATTATAATCATGAGAACGGGACGTTTGTTTTTTGTATGCGCATATTTGCAAAAGTGATTGCAATTTGTTGAGTTTTGGTGAATTTGGTTTTTTTTTCTTGTTTTTATTGGCCTAGATTCTATCACATTCAGCTGATGAAGAATGGTGTCAATATATGAACAATTTCGTTTCAAACAGTGTTTTGTGTGTGTGTGTGTGCTTTGTTGAAAACGCTTAAGTGATTTAATCCCAATCCAAAACGTAAAGGCATTGATAACTTTCAGCACACAACCACAACCACAACAACAACAACAACGAATACCTCTCATTTCGGCATCACTGTAAAACATTTACTTCGATGGAATTGTGCCATTCAACATGGTTTTGATGAGGTGGAATGCCGACGATTGACACATCGAAAATTATTCCAATCAAATGCACATCACGTTTTGCGCGGGCGAGTTAGCAATTTCAACCGTATTGAAAAATGAAAACGATGCTATATTCAGGTGACAACCAATTCACGCGATCGATTGCGTCAAAGCGAACGTTCCAACCATTTGACGAAACAGTAACACTTTCCCATTCACAACAAACAACAACAACAACAAAAACGAGATCTATCGCAATTCTACTCAAGTTTTGCACATGAAAATGTTTTAACGTTCCAGATATACACACTCCACGGATGATGATATTCTTCTAATTTGATTAAATAATTGCGAGAATGGCGTAAAATCGGCAAAAAATCGTGATAATTAAATTGCGCGATTGAATTAAAATGGAACATAAAGCCGTAGCTGGCTTCTTGTAAAAACGAAACCGAAAGGATTTCAACATCTCTCTTATAAGTTGTATAAAATGTGCACTCAGTCAATTGTTATGTGATTCATCGAAAATTTACGACAAAAAAAAAGTTGCACTTTCAATTTTAAACGATGGAATTTCTTCGTGTTGCCATAACAAACATTGACCTTCTCATCGATGCTAAAGTGTTGAACTTCCAATTCAATAGCATGGAAGCCGTGTGATTTGTTCTTTGTGCTGCGGTTGTTGTGTTGTACCAGCAAAATTCCGGCTTCGAACAATTCTGAAGGTAAAATATTTAAAAAAACAATAGAGACAACCGATCTCTTGGAGTTTTGTGTGCTTGGGCCATGAGAGAATCAGAACTCAATGGGATTTATGATGTGAACGAACCAAACACACACACACACACACACACACACACACACACACACACACACACACACACACACACACACACACACACACACACACACACACACACACACACACACACTCCACATAGCCATGGATGTTTTTTTTTGCAAAAGTTTATCATTGAAAAATGTGTGCATTCATATTTCCCAAGCACACTCAAGCAATGAGCTTGTGGCACTGGTGCGGGTGCCATGTTCATGTGGTTGACTGTTTGTTGTTGTTGTTGTTGCTGTTTATTCAGTTCGCTGCCACAATCGTCCGCCCATTGTGCATGTAGTACATTACACAATGTTGCACTCGAACTTCGCGTTTGTTGATTTCATAACGTCAATTGTGCACATGTGCATTCTCATTGCGTACCTAAATCATAATTAGCTTCGGTTATACATATTCCATAAGCTCGAAAAACTAATTGCAATTGTTTTTATTTTTGTTGTTGTTGAATATAGTATATATTTAGATGGTGTTTTTTTGTTGTTGTTGTTGTTTTATTTTCTGCTGTGTGCTGGCATTTTGCCATTGTGATGAACGAAAACAATTGCTGGAAAATCTTTTTCCACCCAAAATGAAAGAAAAAAAAACACACACACACAAACGGCTTCTATAACAAGAAGAACATTGACCAGAAAGACAGCCAATTAGCTGCTGGTTGAATGCCACACCAAGTGTTTTATCTATCTCTGGATTTAAAAATAAAAATGGGATTATAATTGGTATATGGCCACTGCAAAATATGACATTTTATACAATAAAAATAGAGAAAAAGAAGAATACAGAACAAAAAAAATAGAATGCACCGGATATTCGGTGTGAGCATCCATTTGAGCATCGGATTAGTCGATTGGAGATTGTGGTGTCAATTAGATGATTAGCGCCAAAGTTGATCGCCATCAACGATCATAAAAATGGTAACCCAAAACAGTTGCCAACCAAGTGCAATCAACAAATTGATATGTTCATTTCCACTTTGGTGAGTAATTCTTTGCCACACACTCATTGATATCATTGTCAAAATGGCCAGTAGCTGTGTGCCAAAACAATCAACAGCAACCGTAAACAATAAACATTAAACTTGAAAAGGTGTGTGCTGGGTTGGTGCTGTTGTTCAGCCTCATTCAGTGCCTGAGTAATACGCTGCGACAAAATGCAACGTTTTCGATGTTAATTTGTATAAACAATGGACTCTACTGTGGCAGAGAAGAAAAAAAAACAAGCACAAACACATACACGCAAGCGAAAAAAAAACAATTTAATGCGAAAAAAAGAACTGTATTATTATCATCAAATGCAAAGAATAAGCAGCAGAAAGACACACACACAAAAAAAACCCTCGAGTATACACTGTACAAGGTGAACATTTTATTGCTAAATCAGTTTTCAAAAAGGAGAAGACTCTTTTTAGTTGAAACGAGTACTTGTGCGTGCTCACGAGATATACATATGCATATATGGATACCGAAAAAAAACAACAACAGAGAGATTTGTTGTTGTTGTTGTTTTTCGTTAACCATATAATTAAGAAGCAGAACAAAATTAGTTGAAAAGCCCGAAAAAAAACATAACAGCGAAAAACCATCGTGGTGAACTGGCGTGGAGTGGAAAAGATTCAAATGAACGAATGGAGAGAGAAAAAAAAACAACAACACACACAATTTGCGTTTGATTGCAACACACGCTCATGAACAATGCGAGAGAAGACAGAAGGAAACAAACAAACACAGCCAACAACAGAAAAATCAGCGACACACAATGCGATTTGAAGTGCATAGTGCAACGGCAGTCAACCTAACGAGATCGAGCGTTAATAGAACACCAAAGAAGAGAATATAAACCGCATGATACGAGTTGCTGCAACAACAACAACAACAACAGCGAACAAAAATCACCGCATAAGAAATAAATTCAGCGAACAACGAACGAAAAAAAAAATGATTTCGATTATATTCATATTCATATTCAAATTCATGTATGCATTTTTGTGTACTTCTTTGTTGAATGCGTTTTTTTCTGCACGTTTCGTCTCTCTCTCTCTCTCTCTCTCTTTCTTGGGCGCAAACGTAGCAATTTCGATTTTTAGATGAAATGGAAGTTCAAAATAAGAATCGTAAAAACGGGAACGTGAGTGTGAGAATAGGAACAATTTCATTTTTCTGATGCCTATGATACGCGAGCATACACAAAGAGAGATAACGAAAAAGAAAACGAAACAAAAACAAAATAACAACAACAACAACAACAACAACAAAAACCAACCACCAAAAATGCCACTTTGTTCGACGCTGTTATGTAATTACACCAAAAATTTGATATCGCGTGTAATTTTGTGCTGTTTTGTGCGCGCGGTGATTCTTTTGTTCAAACGTTCATATTAACTTTATGGAATAAATTGCATTTTCAAATGGAAGGCAAGAAGGAGAAAAAAGAGGCCAGTTATTAAGGCCCATCACTCTATCGTAGGCGGATTCCGTGGATTGTGTATTGATGTGAATGACTTTATGTTTTTGTTTTTTTTTTCGGTCGATTCACGAATTGAAACGCGCATTTTGCTCGAGGAAGTTTTCGGGGCACATTTTGAATGCATCAAAACAGATTGAAGTTTGATTTCCGCTGAACTTAATAACGATTTGGATTCATTCATTCACTTTCATTTGTGCTGTTTTTCACACATTCAATTCGGTTTCGACTGTTCGTCGTTTTGTTGTTTTTATTTTTTTTTAAGCATGACTTTGACTTGTATTAATATTGGAGACGAAATATTTGCAAGAGACTTGGTGTTTGTTGCACACTTTTAATCGATCTTTTTCGTCGAGGTCATGGATTGCTCACCAGCTCCAGCTGTGAAGTGTTTTTTTTTTATCTCGACGATCCCATTGTTCATACGAATTAATGTGCTAGCGATGATTTCAGACGATTTCAGTGAAAATTGACGATAAAAAGAATAACAACAACAAAATGCACCTTAAAAATTGCAATTTCGATGTTAACTTCGGTTCATATTTTATTGGAATTTCAATATTTTTACATGAAGTACTTCGTTAATAGAGCAAAAATATGGTTTTATGAACCCAATCCAGTCAGTTATCACTGGTGGTGTTGATTCATCAGCGAAGAGCACTTTAAGTTTTTGCTTTTTTCCATACATGAAAAATTGTACCACATAAAAAGGCAACAATTGTCTTTTTCAACAACAACAACAAAAAAAAACAATTCAATTTTGATGATGGAATTCTCACAATTCCATGTGTGCACATTGAATCTTCAATCGATTCACGTGAAATCAATAAATAATCCCGAATAAATTGATACCAAACCATAAAAAATGCAATGATTTTGATTTTGTTTTGTTTGTGTTATTTTCGGGGTATAAAGAAAAATGTGGTGTTTGTCCAGATGAAGACAGAATGATGGTTGTGTTATCTAAGCTCGATCAAGGAAAGACAACAACAACAACAACAACAACAACAACAACATCCAGTTGGTTGTTTTACAAACAAAACAAAGAAACCTCCCAGATTTATGAAGTCAAGCTGACGTTGTGAAAGAGAAACCCTTGAAATGTAATTATCAGTAATGCATATCGCCTTCGAATGGGCTGCTGTTGCTGCTGCTGCTGATGCTTGCACTGCAATTCCATCGAATGACGAAAATAATCAGAGTTGAATGAATGAAAAAAAAAAACACACAACGAAGCAAACCAAACGAAAATGTGAATAAATAAAAACAATGATACCTTTTGCCTGATGATACGTGCCATCATTTGGCCACAATTCACAGGTAAATTTAGCAGGAAGAGAGAAAACGATGTGAAAGATATATAAAAATAAATGGAAAACAAATAAATGCACAGCAAACCAAAAAGGTTGGGAGAGAGAGACAGGGAGAGAGAGAGAGAGAGAGTAAAAAAAAGTGGTCGAACAATTTATGACACCTCAACGGGAGTTAAATCGATTTGAATTGTTCCAATTCACATGGTACAGATGACAATTTTTTCGTTGTTTCTCGTTTCTTCGTTTTATTCGGAAAGTGCAACGCGCATCCGATTACCGAATGGTCAATATTTTCTCGAAAAATTTCGTCTCCGTGCGTCACGAAATATATATATTTTTTTTTTTGAACGATGCGTTTTGTCTCTGTCTACCAAATAAACAATTTTGGAAACAGTGGAATGAAACCATGATTCTAAGATTTTGAACTGATAAAAATCACAGCTCTAAAATTGTCCTTGTCTTAGAATTGAAGATTTATTCGATTGAATACAAATAAACATGGTTTTTCGACAAATTTTTGCCACCTTGTTTCGGGTCTGGTCTTGTTTGACCAAACACCTAAATTGTTTACTCGATCGTTTATAATATTAATTGATGTGCTAACAATAGTGGTGCCAAGCGTCATATTTAATTAGAGCTGCGTTTAACACACATACACTCACGAAAAAAAAACCAATCCACCGCGCGGTCTGCGAGAAGAGCAGCAACAACAGCAACAGAACAAGCACATCAATCAGCGCGATATCGATAAATGCGGTCGAAAAGTATGAAAATTGACCAACAAAAATAAGCATATAATTTAAAAGGTATTTTATTTTTTTAGCACATTTTTTTAGCTGTTGCAGCCGAACTGCCGCATAAAGTTGTCTTCTTCATATTTTTTTTTTTTTTTGGTTTGGTTGTGGATGAAAAAGAAAACAAAGTGATAAGTAAACGATAATAACAGCGGGAAAATATTGCAAGATTGTCGGTTGCATCGCGAATCAACATGATCATACACAATTTTTTTTTGTTTTTTGGCTTGAATATATTTAAATAATCCTTAATTGAAAATTCCTCCAAAAAAAATTTGCAATCAACAATTTAAATTTGCATTATGTCGCATAATGATTGCGTAGATCACATCAGAAAAGGGGTTCGGCCGTGCCACACTTTCTCATGCCTAATACAAGCAATAAATTGGCACATTCCAATCAGATACGCAAAACGACACATTCGCGCTTCGATTTTTTTTTTTTGTTTTGCTGTTGTTCAGTGCTGATTTAAAGATGAAAAAAGAGTATCACCGATGACTGTGTGAGTGGCCGATGTACTTCTGTCGTTTTGAAAAAAAAAAAATGTTGCGAAAAAAAACAACCTACGAATATCTCAACGACACTGATAACAAATTGATCGGAAAATGTTTTTGGTGTTTTTTTTTCCTTCTCTCGGCTGGTTGCTCGTTGGTAAATCAGACCATTTACGTGAACAGCAGTTATAATAATTTGGTTGATCAGTAAGAGGTCAAGCCGAAATTTCAATCTGAACAACATATCGTTGCCCATGAAGATAATGAGAAAGATACACAAATTGCTCAGGCAACATTTTTTTTTCTCTCGATGTTGAACTGTGTGTTGAGAACAAGTAAATTGTTATTTAATTTTTTGTTCGTTTTTTCTTCGGATGGCATTTCTTTTTTACATGCACACTTTGCACTTGCCACTTTGGGCTGTGTGTGTGTGCGCGCGCGCTCATCGTGTGTGTTTTACTAATCAATATTTACCCACAATCGGGATATCAGTTGAATGTTGTGTTTTTATTGTAACTGTTTTCTCTGCCTGAACAAAAAAAAAAGAAGATACGCTTTTAATTTGGTTGAAAATCAATTTTCAATTGAGCTCAAAAACATGACCAACCAGAATATAAGTGCGATTCAATTTTTATTCAATCAAAAAAGCCAACATTAAAATTTGGTCAAAACATTTATGTTCGGCCAATGCAATGCGCGTATATTTTAACGCTGAATGCCTCTGATTGATTGAAAATGATGACAAGATAATGAACAGAAGTTGCACGCCACTTGAATCGAACTCGATCGTGCTGTTTCAGGTAGTTTACAAACCAACAACAACAAATGCGTGAGCCAAATGACGCGATTAATTTGATTAGCATACTTAATTCCGATTGTGTTTATTGATCATCAATTATTTGTCGCTTTAAAAACACTTTAACCAACAAACAACAACAACAAGCGAATTGTTGGTATGGTTTTGGCTCAGAGCAAGAAAGCGATTAATATGGATCAGATTCAGATTGCGTGCGTGCGAGTGTGTGTGTGTGTGTGTGTGTGTGTGTGTGTGTGTGTGTGTGTGTGTGTGTGTGTGTGTGTGTGTGTGTCTGTACCCGGAGTAAATGAGCGCGGTTGCGGGCGCGCAATACAGAAAAAAAAACAATGAGAAAATTACCATACCACCAAGTATCATGTCACTGACCGATCTCACACAAAACCAACCACACATGAAATATAAATGACCAATAAAATCATAAAATTTGTTTCGCTTAATTTCGATATCAATCAAAATCTATGCTGGACATCGTATTTTGCCAACTTTTTACGGACATAAACATGGGCTAAGAAATTTGAGAACCACATTCAATATATGTTTCTTTTTTTTTCTTTTTTTTGGCTGGCAGAGCTACGGTAAATACGGTTAAAATTGCATGTGATTCGTGAAACATACATTTTTTTTTTAAATTTTGGCCACATTCAATAAATGATCGGTGAACAAAAAAAAAATCGCGCACAAGTTTGTTTAAATGAAAGTTCATTTCTCATTGTGCTGGCGGGAAAAGTTATCACATAATCTACATTGTAATGACGTTTCACTGGATCCTGCCTGAAAAGAAGCAAAACAATGACAAATTGTACATTTCTCCGGTGTACAATTTTCATACGTGAGCACAATTTATCAAACGAACCATTTGTTCAACTTGGATCGATTCTGAACAGTGTCCGAATCATTTGGTTTTTGCTCTTTTTGAGACATTTGATGTCAATTTGGCACATTCAGGTGACAATGATACTGTTCTGAATAGGTTGAGGATTTTCGGTTGAAAAATTAAAAAATAATCAAATAAAATGACAGAAAATTCAATTGAAGTTATTATTTGTAATCGGTTAACTCGACTGCCTGATTTTCAATTGGATTCAAATCTACCACAAAACCCTGTACTACTTCAAGACCTGTATCAATTCGTTGTTAATTCCAAAGATGATGACTAAAAATTAAAAAAAAAAAACGTCTCTTTCTGTCTTTTGAACATCTTATTTCAACCACTCTTGAGTCATTTTCTTTGCGAAATCCAAAATTGTGTAGCCTTTTTTCAAAAATTGATGTCTACACACATGGAAAAGCTCCAGTATGATTTTGATGGTATTCATTAGATGGCTCTGTAATGCGAAGTCTGGTTTGAACCAATAGAGCAGCTCAAAGGTAAATGGATTGATTTAACTGTGATGTTTTTGTTACATTAGGTCATTTTTATCGCGAAAAATTGATATATTTCGAAAAAAGCAATGTTGAGGAAAATTTCGTGGTCTGTTTTGGATGCGATTTTATTTGGATAACCCAATTCGAAGGGAAAGTGTCACTACTAGACATGATGTTGATGTCTTTACATCCTCATAAAATCGATAAAGCAGATACACGAAATTCAAACCATAAGAATCTATCCATCGTTACTTATGTGTGACTGTGAAATCGTTTCTGTAGATCGAACAAAAATCACGCGCCAATTTCTTATAATTGACTGAAATCCAAAATCCAAGGATTTTTTTTTTTAAGTTATTGAATCGAATAAATTTGTTTATTTTTAGTTTTTTCTTGATTTATTCGGAATGAAGTATTTATTACATTAAAAAAATTATTAACTTACAAAAGTATCAATTTATTTCGCTCTTAAAATCATCTAAATGAATATATTTGTGAAAAGTTGTCAGTTCGATCGAAATAAATGATGTTTGTAAAATTGCCTTCAGCAATTCAATAAATTGATTCCATTTTATTTAAAGCATAAATTTGAGAATGAATTTTAGTAATTTAAAATCGTTCGCTTTTGAATTTATTGACCGGTGGACTTGGTGCTGATGCTAATGTGTACACTTCATACTCCATGATTGTGAAATTGTAGTCACCAAAGAGGCTTGATGAGCTAGCATTATTGCCGCCATCATAAGAATGTGGAAGATTTGAATATGAATCCATGTTGGTGTTGCATGCGTTTGCAATTTGTAAATCAGCTCCAGCTCCAAAAATTGGTCCAACTCTGTACAATCAAATGAATGAGAAAATGAACATGTATGTAATATTTTGTTTTGTTACATCTTCAAATCGAAATGTTTCTTAAAGTGTCTAACTTACTCTGGATGGTAACATATGGCATACGGTTTTTTAATGATGTCATATTTCGTTGGCGGCTCTTGTTCTGTGTACAAGGTGAATAAGAATGATCGTTCTGAATGAATGTAGCCACCTTTTCGATTAGTTTTGGCCCATGGAACATCAGTAAAACCACCGCTAATCTCGCCACGAGCGCTTTGCGCTATAACAAATGCCGGTGCAACTCCATCACAGTATCGATGAAATGAACTAGCTGAAAATCCATTAGCCGACGCACGAAACATGAGACGCCAATTCTGTTTTGGCACACCATACCATGCGTTCAGCGTTGTTTGTAAATGGAGCTTATCATTTTTGAGAATTGATGAACCGGGAAATAAATTTTGTAAAAGACGTGGTTGCAATCGTTTATCGTTTTCAAATGATGCGATACTTGTGCCAAATACACTGCCAGTTAAATGATTGCCAGATGTTGATGGAATTGATGATGATGAAATTTGTGTGGAGCCGGGCATGGTGGAGCTGGTAAAGAATGGTGCTTTGTTGCTAGTTTGAAGGGCGGCATGACGATAACGTTCAAGTGATAGCTCCATTGGAACGGCACCCGTTGGTTCGACCTCTTCAGCGAACACTTGACTATCTGCGATAACGAAAATCAATCATTTGATCAAATTATGTAGAAATTAAATAATTTGTTTTCGCAAACAAATGTTGGATTAATTTTGGCCCGTAATTGCGGACGCTGATTCACATATGATTTAAAATCGTTAACAAACCAATTAGCAACAATCGAACGTGATTTATAACACCGCCCAAATGCTGACAAACTCGAGTTCTCTCCTCTTCAGTCCATCGACCTGTGGTTGCGGCAACGCCTGCTTTGTGCTTTGCCCAGCCTAAAACACATCGCCAAACGTCTTCCTCCTCCAAGCAAAACTATAATTTTAAAGATTCGGTTAGACATTTGCCTTAAATAGTATGCCATACAAAATCATCTTACATAGTCCGATGAAATCAGCTTAATGATACCTTCTTTCGGTAAATTCAGAAATGAGCTAGTTTTTACACATTCATTTGCATTTTCACCAATATATGATGTACATCGTTCCAAAAATGAAGCTGTACATTTTATATCTGAAATAGAAAATCCGTTTAATATGATTGATAGAAAAATTTCAAAACAAATTCAAAAGATGAAGTAAAAATAAAGGAAACTGAACACGTTATTTGTGTGTTTTATGTTAAAAATTCAATTTTTATTGATAATTTCGAGACATTTCCAGCACGAAAAAATGGTGTTGACAAACAAATTCGACATTTTATCAGCAAATGTTTTTCCCATGAAAAATGTTCGAAGCCGAGTCTGTTGTTATTGTTATTGAATTCGATATATGTGTGTGAATTTGGCGGCTGTTGATTTTATCCCATTTATCGATGTTTCATTGTCTAGTCGCATTGGATTACGATGAGCTACTCACATTTTGGATAAGTGTAATATTGTCGCCTTTCAGCATAATTCGTCCAAGGGTACGACGATTTTTTGTCTTCAGATAATATTCTTCGGCATAATCGAGCACCAAATTCATGTATTCATCAAAACCAACAATATGCCCCTCAATACGCATCGACACATTTTCGTACAGCCACACTTGAACACGCGATCGATTTTGTAAATATCGAAAAATCAAGTTGATGGGCTGGACCATCACCTTTTGCACCTTGGGATTATTTTTAAAAGACATTTTGGCAAAGGTTGAATATTTATTCCTTTTTTTTCAAATCGCTTGATGCAGACAACAAATCAGATATTCACAGCTTGTACGGTTTAACAACAAACGTTTGACAGACGAAAACCGAATGAGCTTTGACTTTATTGTACCAGAGGTCAGTACCGGCAACTTTCGCTCCGTTTTAAAGTCCAGCATTTCAATCAAATCTAGTATTTGATCAAAAAAAACTTTGAATAATCCCAGATTTGTACTGGATTTACATAATAAGCGCTTGAAAGTTCAACAAAATTGTTGTTTTTTTTGAAAGTTTTCTATTCTCAATTTAATGTAATGTGGCCAAAAGATAAAAAACATTTGAAGTGAGAATCAACAGCAATTATTTAGTGTGAATGGAAAACGATTTTTTGGCATGCCATCTCACGGCCAATAGCAAACATTTCAACAAAAATGACCAAATCAAGGACTGAATAACCAATGGTAATGTTGAAGCCCGTAAATAAATACTAGTGATAGCATTTTATTCCATTTGTTTGGTTGAAGTAAAGAGAATTCATAATTTCTACTCACTTGAAGATTTCTCTTGGATCTCCATAACAGCTGCCAAATAAGTACAGGCGTTGGTAACGGAGAGTGTGGATACGACATAATCTTCACATGCAGCTTTCAACTCTTCGATGCCCAAATCCTGGGCTAATGTCATCAATTCAAAAACACGACCATCATGGAATGTAATCTAGATTCATTATTGTTGTTTAAACAAAAAAAAAAGAGAAACATTTTGTGAAATCTCATTGTTTTATCTCACAGAATACCACACTTTACTCTCTCAGCCATACCTTTCCAGTGTATGCGTACAAAATGAATTGCCGAAATACGTTTGCATTGATGTGCGGTAAACGAATTTGTGTTGGGCCGCCTAAAACTGTCGGTGAAATGGTTGTACTTCCCGGGATGCGACAAAATTCATCGCGCTTTGTTGTCTGGAAACTTTTACATCTACATCCATTTATGCCAAGAAAAACAAAATGAGATGAATCGAAAACAAGAATCTTTTAAATTTCCATATAAAAAAAAAGTTAAATTGGAGTTTGAGTGGAAATTTTCCACTGGAGCACTTTTTTTTTCGTCTTCGACAACTAAAAGTTTGAGTGCCATTTTTTGCACTTTATGAAACAAACAAAAAAAAACGGTGCTTCTTTTAAAAATTATTCGTGGCGTTGCATATTTGTTTCAAAGGGCTTACTAATACACACATTCACCTCCCCCATTCAAATCAATCAATATGAAATAATCGAATTTTGAATTTTCACTAAAGTTGAATGACAACAAGACACACAAAAAAGAGAACAGAATCAACAGCAAATTACAATCAGATGGCGTCAGATAACAGTTGTCACATGAATTGTATTTTTCCATTCAGCACTTTTGCACAGCGGTTACGGAAATTAAAATAAGTTTTTCCACAGAGATTTAATTTTCGATTTGGGTTAATTACACAATAATCCAATGTTCGCAATTTTCTCGTTCGAAATATTTAATAGAGAACCGAAACGATACGCACCGCCAGAGTTCACTGAGATTGTTCAGATTTGATTTTCCCCTGCTTCGCATGGAATTTCGAAATGAAATTTAAATATCCGCTTCACGGAAGCTCACACAGAGAGAATGAACCACTTGACATCACTTCAATTTTATGCAAATTGGAATTTTAATAAAATGCAGCCGAGTTTTTTTTTTCATCTTCTTTCGATTCAAACATTCAAGTGAAATTTAATGTAATTTGATAAGAAATTCGTTAGCTATTCAATTGTGAAGAAATATTTAGTAAAAAGCATCTTAATCAATCGGACCCGTTTGATAAGTGTCACTACTTTAACTTGAGAATCAAATTTAAAATTCATGTGTTGAGCCCTCGGGCAAGGAATTAGCAGCCATTGTTGACCATTTAAAGTGTGAAAACTACAACGATTTGTTTTTCAAACATTTTCAAATGGAAAACTTTCAGAAACAAAAAGGTTTTTTTTCTGTATTTCTCTCATTTGATAATCAGCATCAACAGCCAATGGCAATCGCATTGGCTCTTCTACTCAACTGATGAGACATTTGCTCCCTTCTGAAGCAATATCTTTCATAAACTATCTGATTTTAGATTCCAAAGTCAAAACAAATATACCTCGCCTGCAATATGATTTTATGTGCATAAATGCGTTCCTCGTCTCGATCCACAATAAAAATAACATCAGCCGATTCGTGATCTTCGGATAATCGCTGTAAATCGACTAACAATTGTGGTACACCAGCTAATGATTTCTCTGACAATTGCATTGAACCAATTTTATCGGAAACGGCTTGCAACATTGACGCCGGTCCAGATCGCATTGTTGTTGTCATTGTGTTGAAAATGTTTTTTTTTTTTAAATTATTTTTTTCGTTGCCTTTTTTTGATAAGCTAAACTTTCCTACCAAAAATTCAATATTTTGTGCTTGTTATTCACTATCATTAAAATATTGCACAATATTTTTCTGTATCTATCTTTACAATTTAGTCAGCACAGCATTCAACTCAACTCAAATGGATCTGGCTCATTCTTAAAATGTGGCCCCTCGATTTGTTTTACTCTCGCGAATGAAATCCCAACGCGATTGAAACTCAACGAGTAAAAGCATTAGTTTTTTTTTTAAAATAAAGTTTTGCACACTAAATTAAATTTGACATTAAAATTTGGTGTAGAATTCAGCACGAACAGAATTATTGCTAACAAAATAACATTCGGTTGATGTTTTAGTTTCAAAAAAATCAAACACTGACTTTATTATTATTGACGTAAACATGATACACGTTTGTGTGGATGTATTTGTGGTGTAAGCGCGTTACTTCAGTTACAAATACAACGAAACGAATGGCCAAGCAACATCAACAGGTAAAAATATACAAAATACCTGAAATAAAGCAGCATTTCTTGGGATCATTGTGTGGTTTGTCTCATGAATGGCTGAAAATACACACGCATCAACACTCGCATACACACACACACACACACACACGCGCGCACACAAACTTGACTCACCGACCAAAATTCCTTTGGTTATGGTTCAAGAAGCAACGTGAAAAGAAGGATGCAGAAAACAAAGAATGGCAAATAAACACGATCACACGAACAGCAATCGAGAGTGTATGGTCAATTGTGTTTGTAAATGCCAATGGCAACAACACGAAATGACAGCGAGATAGAGAAAAGAGGTGAAACGAATACATAAGAATGTCTGTGTGTATCACGACCGTCGACATGGTTTTGAACTCCTCAACTCAGTGCCCAAGACACATATTTAAATATCAATAAACGTCCAGAATCTCACCACACCACATTATCTTCATCAATCGCGCGCATAGAACAAGTTTAAATACGAACTATTTAGATAGGAACAAAAGGGTCTTGTTGAATGAGCGTCCACAATGATCTTGAAAATGAAAATAAACGCTGCCAAATGTGTGTGTAGTACCAACTCTTGATACACTATTTAGAACGGGCGTAAAATGGTTCATTAACACTGTGTTGATTGAACACTTGCGTGCTTGAACTGAAGGAGAGAGTCATTATTGTTCTGATTATCGTTTTCGTGGTTTCATGTTCGATCTTCAAAACTACACTATCAATAAAACTCATTGAATATTTTGATTGAATTATATAAAAAAAAAAGGAAGTTTAATTTGTTTTTCCAATGAAAATTGATTTTTCTATGAAATTAAGTTTCAAAATTAAATTTAAGCCTCATTGAAAATGCGGTTCGAGTTGGTTGTGTGCATGCTAAAGTGGTGCTTGAGTTAAATTTGTGTTCTTAAACATTTGATTGCTTTTTTCGGATGAAAATTGTGGGACGAAGCAGTGTCTGTAATGGCCAAATGTTACCCAAATACTTGAGGCTGTAGCCTTTAAAGAGCCTTAATAAATCAAAAATGTTGCCGAAAAATGAATGGCTTCAAATTCTAATGTTTTTTAAATTGCTATACAAAGAACAACGTCTATTAAGGAGGACTGCAATTCGTGCAGTGGTGTGAGAGAAACGGTGTGGATGGGGGAAGGTTGATAATCATTTGTGCTATTATTTTGCTACTTACTCACATTTTACCCGGCTAAACCATAATTTAATGTGTGTGTATCAACATTTGGGGATTCTCTTTTTTTCTCTCTCAACATGAACAAACCGAAAGTGTTTCTTCTTTGAAAATGTTTAGATTGAATGTCAAGATTGCCATATACTTTGGTACTTAGTGTTGTGTGAACTCGTTCCCCACACGATTTATTTCACCTTACGGCTTTTTAAACATTCGAGATGCGATTTCTATTCACGTTCATAATATTTGTTGTCAGCGACAAAAAAAAAATTGCTTTTTTTTTCTTTCTTAACTTCAATTGCGAAATAAAATTCAATGGGTTCGTCAATTTTGGTCTCGGGAAATGAATTGAGAATAGAAAATAGGCGAACAAGAGATGGTGGATGAGGTTTGCGGGGTTTTTTTCCTGATCGAACAAAAAGTCGAATTGAGCAAATATTTTTTCAGTATATTATTTCACATCTAACGAATAAATTACACAGTGCGACAATTTGTTTTATTGAGAAATTTATTTCGTTGGCTGAATTATGGTCAGTGATGAAATATATTTCACTGTTTCACTGCCATTTTATTCCACTGTCCAGTCAAAAATGACTTAAATACTTGATCAATTATCATGAGAAGAAATTGTGTCCCAAATCACCTGTCGAGATGACAAAAAAAGTCGCACCAAAATGAACGGTGGTCGCGAAACATTGATGCACAGTGTAATATTTTCATGTAATCAACGCGACGGGCGTAAAAGCATCATTCAGCCTCTGTTTCGCCACATTCACTCACTCATACACGGACATACACTCCTTTTTGCTGTTATAAAAGTGCCGAGTCTCGATTTCAAACGTTCATTCACACACAAAAATGCACACAATTGACTAGAGAGGCGAGTCCAACCATATGTGTGCAGATGTGAAGTATTGTGAATATTTATGTGTGTATTCGCACCTAGGAATCAAACGGCGTGCACACAAAATTCGGCATCAAGTTTTTTGGGGGAGAGGCCGAAGAGTATGAGCGAAAGCACATCACAACCGAGGGTAAATTTACAGCGAAAAAGCAATTTCCTTGGCTGTCATTCAAATTTTCGGAATGCCAAACTAAATGCAACCGGCATCATATCGATGGTGGGATTACTGCTGTTGTTGTTGTTGTTTTTTGTTCCTTTCTTCGTTTCCTCTTCCTCACTTTTCTCGCCCTCTTCCCGTTCACTACATACGCATACATGCAATGGCAAAATGAAAAAAAAAACTTTTACCGAAGTTCATATTCGATTTCTTTCATAAGTCATTCTCATGAAATATCAAACATGCCAAAGTGTGATTGAAGTCACATGAGATATATGGTATTCGGCGTGAGATATGAAATTCGCCCTGCCAAACATATTCGATTTCCGAACGAAATGCACTCGACTTCTTGATTCTTCGATTTTTTCAAATGGAATGGCATTGTCACACAGCGCTTCCCAACAAATATAATAATCGAAAAAATGATTCATTTTATGCTCATAATCATATGATTACGAATTTTTTCGCACTTTAAAATATCCGGCAAGTACAAATGTTGTTGTTGTTCTTGTTGATTCATATTTGCTGATTGAACGATAAGAGCTCAATGAACTTACACTTCACTAAGAGTGACAATCATGTGTTTATGAATGATTTGTAAGGAATTTTCAATTTTTGTTCGGTCGAATTGTGAAGGGGCACAGAGAAAAAAATTCGCCAATTTAGTTTAAAAAAAAAATGAGTTTATAATGCAATTAATTTGTTTGCAGCCAAGTAGATAATTGTTGATTACGTGAGTGTTTGTGGAATGGATTGAACGAGTCGTTCATGCATGGCTGTTCATGTATTCATGCCGGGGGTCAAAGGGAATGATGCAACGAACATGAACATTTGGAAGATTCATTGAGACGTAGGCATTCAAGGGCATGAATGCATACTTATCAGTCGATGCGGTAAGACGAAATAAAGCCGTCAATTATGATTTAATGAATGATATTTCAGAATGCAATCACAAAACAACGGCGCGTGCTTTGTCATACCAGTAATTTATTTGGTTTATTGGCATCGAGACGAAAATGGTGTACACTGTACATATATTGTATATCCGCTATCATAGTTTCATAGGGTTAAATTCAAAATCGTCCTTTGTCGATAAAACATGATCATGTGATTGAATGGGTAACGATTGTTGAAGCAAAAGTCGGTTTAAATGGTGAAATTGCATCACATTCAATGGCTGTGTGCTTACGAATTTTATTGATTTAATGGTCAACTGGCTGGGCCATTTATTTTGAATGGTTGTTAATATTCAGTCGAAATTTGTCGTATAAAAATAGTTTTGTTGTGCGATGAGATGATATTTTGGGCAACGGCAAAGCCAAAGCCAAAAACCTAGATAAGAGCTAGAGTATTTGCTTAGCATCAAGCAGATAGAAGACGGCGAATAAAACAAAAACAGTTAACAAACAAATCACACTTGCTTTGATGATAATATTCTACTTCGTATTTCAGGGTCAATGAAATAAAACTGGATGGAGATTATTGTGGGCTCTCTCTCTCTCTCCGTGGTGCCTATCCGTGCGATTACTCCCGATGATATGCGGGCCTGTTGGCATGCGTTCGTATGCGTGTGATATATATTTTAATCTCTTTCTCTAGACTTTCTTCCATCTCGTGTCGAGTCGGCTCATTGTGCGGTCGTTTTGCGTTGTTGCTATACATCCTTTCAAAAATGATACTATTACCAATGGACATGCCCATATCGTAGTTTGAAGCGATTTTTATAATTTGACCTTATGAGGTTTTTGTGTGTGTGCGTGTGTGTGTGTGTGAGAATATGTGTGTTCACTGAATCGATTCCATTGTGTACAGTTCAACTTCGATGGTTTATTTTAAGCCCTTTACTCGCTTCTATTCCACATAGATTGATAAAACATTGATGTTATTTATACCGTCCCTTCGTTTGCTCTTTTTTTCATATGCTGTCTCACTCTCACTTTTGCGAAATTATCAGTTGAACTTGAGAGACAACATAGATAGTGCATACAGGAAGAGTAACAGCCGAGCTGAGTGTGTCTGTGTGTGATTCAGTTTGGCTTTAATTTCACACCAAACAATTGCTTCTGCGTCGTTTTAATTATTTATTTTGGTTATTTCGTTCGGCACGGTTGTATCATATCGTGTCCGTGGCGGCGTATGTTCACTTACAATTAGACGGATTTAGTATTAAATTTGTTCATTGTGCAGTGTCCATCAGCTTCAGTCGGCTACGAATTCAAATTGCTGGTCAATTTTGAGTTTTTTTTTTTGCTTTTTAACGCGATTTTGTTTTGTTCATCGTGTTTCTATTATCCTGGAAACCTTTTTTCAAGTGGAACATCCAAAATATTTTCGTTTTTGTCGAAAATATCATAATTCAAATAACTCAAACCCATTCTAGTGTGCTGATTAGCTGAACAGGAAAATGTTTTCATCAATTAGGTAAATTCATTTTTCAATAGAGAAAATTGTGCAATCGAGAAATTCGATTTTTGATCGATGTGTTTAAATTTGGTTTGGAATGTTTTGCAGGCAAATTTCGTGTACATTGTTCACAATAGTTGCTATGGCATTATGTGAAAATGTGGAAATTCCACGCAGCTCAAAATCCGTGGACATTCAATGTGCACCGTCATTGAATGCGGCTGAATGTTTTATCGCCCAACCATTTCATTATGAATATGGTGATCAGTTGAATTTCATCAATGCCACACAAGCCAGCCAATTCCTCGAATTTAGTGTATCGTATGAATCACAAATTGAAACAATACCACCGCAAATTTGGACGCATTTACCATATTTGGAACAATTGAAATTAGAAGATGTCGGTCTTCGATTGTTGCATGCCAGTGATTTTGAAAATGCATGGAATTTATACAATTTAACATTGGGCTACAATAATTTAACATCAATACCGAGTATGCTGTTTTCGCGTGCGATAAAATTAATGGCAATCAATTTGGAGGCAAATCAAATTCAACGCCTCGAAGATTATGCATTCAATGGTTTATTTCAATTGTATTTTTTATCGTTAAGCCGAAATAATATCGTTACATTGACGTCGGCTGCATTTAGCGGTGCACCACATTTAATGGATTTACGTTTAGAGCACAATTTAATCGCAACCGTGGAACCGGGCGCATTTGATTTACCCGATTTAATGTCATTGTATTTGAGCAACAATCAATTGAAAACACTTCCAGATGATTGCTTTAAATTTACACAATTGATTGGATTGGATTTACAATCGAATGATCTAACACATTTGGGCAATTCCACATACACACCAAACACACTGCGTATACTCATTTTATCACACAATGCGAATATCAGCGATTTGAATGTAACACGCATCCATGCAGATTTAAAGCATTTAACCACTTTTAAATATGATCAAAATATCAAAACGCTTTCATAAATCGGAAATTGTATGTGTTTTTTTGTGTGTGCGTGCGGAATCTGTTGGAAAATGTGACGAATTCATGTAAGCTTAATATTTTTTTTTTTTTTGGGTTTTCATTCAAAACCAAAATCCATTGAATTTTGTTCGTCGCCGTCTCTCTTTTTTGATTTTGTTATAAAATCAAGTACACATTTTAGGCTTATCTGTTTCGAATAAATGACTCACAGTCTAGAAATTAATTTAATTTTCTTTTGTTTGAAAATTTGTATTTAGATTATAATGTACGGAATGGAGAAGGGAATAAAATGAATGACAAAAAACAACAACAACAACAACAAAGAGATTGAAATTTCAACGGAATTTATGAAAAGTCTTTTGATTTCCAGTTTTTGTTTTCTTTCCATAGCAGTTTTTTTTTTTGGTGAAGTGCAAATTTTCACAATAAAAACTGAACTATAATCATTCATTGTTTGAATTTATTGAGAAAATTGAATTCAGAACAAAAGAGCCTTTGGCTGCGTTCTGCTTTCATTTCCAACATTGCTTTTTACGATTTTCTCTTCTTGCTTCGAACCATTTTCAATGAAATTGGTTAGGCAAAAAAGAAAAGAAATGAAATGAACAAAAAAAAAAATCTCGAAGAAACGGCATCACCTTCAGAGAGATTTCCATACAAAAGGCCAGTTCTCAACATCATTTGTTAATGGTTCTTCCGGCAATAATTGAAGTCGATTGTTTTATTATTGCATTTGCCGGGCATAAAATGAACGTCGAAGAGTGTATGGCGAAAGTGTTCGAAACAAACACGAAGACTACAACGAAAAAAAAAATCATTGGAAAAAAATCGCGCAAAATTCAACGAATTCAACAAATATCTCGTGGAAATGATTATTTCTTCGGTTTTGCAAATGTGAAGACCACGCAGACTTTCTACACAAACAATGCTCATACGCAATTTGTTTCGATTGTTTTTAAGCGTTGAAATATATTTCCGCATTTTTTTTTGTGCCTTGTGAGAAATAAAAAAAAGACAAAACTAAACTGCGTCCGAACAAGCCGAACTAAAGCAGTGAGTATAAGGTGCGAAATATTAATTTCCGTCATTGTTGCTATTGCTGTGCTACTGACTTACAAATCGATACCGCTGTTCTAGGCTAGATTATGATATGTAATGAATATCTAATGGGACGGTTGACTGACTGACTAATGTTCTCTCCGTAAACTCTCTCTATGTGTCGCATCAAATTTCCGTACACTAAAAGCTTATTATTCCTGTCAAACCGAAACAGTATATGCGTAATTGATGTCGATGGTGTTAAATAACCAAACGCAATTATGTGCATTTGTGTGACCGGCATTTCTTTAGTTATTTATTGAATGGCAATTGTCGATAAATAGAAAGTCTTCAGATTATTCGTGTAAATCGACAATAAGATTATTACAAGCGTTGCACTAACGACGAACATGTAGTGACGGCGGGCCGCCGTGCCAGCGATGGTAGAGTGGATGGTATGGCACGGAAATGATTGAGATGAACGGTTGAACGGTATGACAGCCAGTTAATGGAAACCATTTGATGAGTAAAGAATGAAACAAGACAATGTACAAAATATCATATATCCCATGGGAACAAACACCATCGATTGGCTCCGATTGCTTCTTTTTTTTTGCATTTCAAATGGGTGAATCGAAAAACTTTACTCTCTTCACAGTTTCTTAACGACAGTTTTGGTTATATTTTGCCAGCAGTAAAATTGGTAGCAATTTTTCCGATTTCCAATCGATTCCGCCAATGATGTAATATGCCTCACTCAGCAATGTGAAACAAAACAACAGCAAGAACTGATAAAAAAAAATCATCAAAAACACTAATAATCGCCTGACACTTTTCTATGGTTTCTATTTATTTTGTGCAGTCAGTGTGTATGATTGTGCAGCCAAGTGGATGACAAGCGCCAGCATTTACTTCGGTTTGCGGTCGAAACACAAAAATTTCATTCTTTTTTTCACCCTCTCTCTCTCTCTCTCTCTTTCCTTTCTGTTCATCCAACAAAACTTTTCCATTTCGAGAGAAAATAAACAACAACAAATCTGCTTAGCTCAACTATTTTCTGTGTTGAGCTGTACACAGTGGAACAGTTTACACTGTAGACAAGTGTACACAGAAGTCAAAAGACAACAACGTATTGGTTCACTGTGAATTGCGTTTGATGAAAACTTTTTGAACGATGACACAGATCCTTTTGCCATGAAGTTTTATGGATACTCTGATTGTGAAATCATCTCAAAATCACCAGCACCCAAGCTAAGGTATATTTACATATTTACATTTTTCATTACAATTAGTCCTGTGTTGGAAGGAATTGAGATATGGCTGACTATGATAGCGATGAAGGAGATAAAAAAAAACCATACACATTGATAAGGCTTATGGTTCTACGATAGAAACAAACAAACAAAAAATTGTAATTTTTTTTTCTCTTCGCTTTTTTCCACTCCACAAAGCGTTCATTTCTCGTAAAGTTTGCGTGAGAGTATTTTTTTTTCTGTGTTTTGTTTGCAATCGCTTCACAATAACACAATAAGCCTCTTTGAATATAAATACGCACGCACTCATCGGTTTTGCGCTTAAGGGTTCACATAAACAACAAAAAAAAAACCCAGAGCTGAGCAAAGAGCTCTGACTGAAAATCGTTTGATGTTTTATAGAAAACGCGTCGTCGTCGCCGTTGTCGTCTATGTGCAATGTGCAAATGAAACCAAGTGAAGTGTGTTTGCATGATGCAAATACGGGGAATTGTTGCGCTTTGACATTTTCAAGGGGTTTTGCTATTTTCCATTAATATCTCAGTAGGTGTTCATCTCAATTCTCCTCAATTTGTATACATCATAGTCAATCCTTTTGACGCAATTCGCTTTTGATGTTTGGTCACATCGTCGATGTGACTACGACGACCTGACTCAACTCAACTCAACTTTTTCATGATACTTTCAAATGATACTCTCACATGCAACACCAATCGCTGCATTCGAACACCAAGTGCATTCAATTATTAATTGTTCAATATGCATTTCTCTCTTTGTTCTTTTTTTCTTCTTCTTCTTTGGTTTCTTACAATTAGCACTTCGATTTTCCGAATCATTTCGCACAATAACAACAACAACAACAACAAAAAAATCTCATGATTACAGATATTGATCATTAACACTGTGAATGTGTTCGAAAACCAAAGGTTTAAACTAAAAGGTTCTGTGATCCCATTAAACTGACACTCCATTTAGATTCTTGGTTTTTACGAGGTTGACCTCACTTAAAGCACTGATTTCACTTCTTGTAAGTGGGGACCGAGAAAGTAATTACGCACTGCAAATAAATTGACGGGAATTCAACCAAATTGGGTTGGAATTGAAATTTAATTCAAATTATATTGAAATCACAAATTGAATTATTTGTCCGGTAAATCATTTCAATATTTGATAATTAGCACGAAACAGTGAGCCAGTGTGGGTGAGGAATTATTCTATGCGGTGAGTACCAAAATGTTCTGGATGGGGGAACTGGAGAATTCGTTGACAAGCACTCGAAACTTTCAAATTCAGTCAGATCGCTTTGATTCTCGCGATTTCGAGAGCATGCACAATCTGAATGGGAATTGTATGAATTGTATGCATGTTCATGAAACGTTGATTCATTACTGCTTTTTTCGATGAAAAACAAATTAGCTATTAGTTATGTAATATTTTGAATAAAAATTAGTCTTGTTAGGATTGAAGATGAGCTCGTTTTATGTTGTCAGGACAGGGAGAAAGTGGTGTGTATCTTTCTATGTTTCTCTCTCTCCCCCTCTGCCCCCCCCTCTCTATCTCTTGCACTTTATTTGAGGAAATGGTTTTCGTTTGAGAATGTAGTTGTTTTTTGTTTTGATCTCAAGTTGAATAGAAAGGCATAGAACAGTCATCGCACAGTATGAATTATCTTAATTCGGTGCCGAGATTTTTGTTGCTGTTGTAGTTGTTGTTGTTGTTGTTGTCGTCGTGTGTGTGACAAAAGCAATTGTGTTGCCTATACTTCGATACACCACTTGAACCCGCTCTTGTTTCATTGGAATATTGTAATGGATCTGTATGCATAAATTTTAATTGCCAATTGCATTTGGCTTTGTGTGTGTGTGAGAGAGTATGTTGTGCAAGCCAAAAATGAAACGGTAACTGCTCAACATTGGATGGAAACGGTGAGCTACATACTTGCTTTCAACTTTGTTACTCAAAAAGAATTTAAATAACAGATTCGTAGCAAGAGTGCGCACCCGGGCGCTTTTCATCTTTTCGCCCATTTATGCACTGTGAGATGAGCGCGCTTCACTCACAGTCAATTCCTTGGAGTATCATCAACTTGTACCAAAAAATGTCTCTTATGCGTAACTGAATGCATTAGAAAACAAAAGTCAGATCAGATATTACAAAGAGCACACAGTGCACACATTCACTCACTCTGCGCGAAAAGAGTGCGAGAGTGCGGATGAAACCATCAACAGATGTAAAGTAATTGGAACAAAGGCAGATGATGCCAGGGTGAAAAAGAATTTTTCGCGGGAAAAAAGTACAGTGGAAAGAAAAAAAAATATATATACAAGAACCCCGCGCAAACAACGATAGAAAAACTGAAGCCACAGTGAGTATGAGAGTGCAAAAAAACACAAATTACAACAACAACAAAAATCATATAGTTAATCAAAGTCGTTTGTTTATTAGCTTTGATTTAAGCATGCATCACAAACAAAGTCATTACTACATATTATGACGTTTTCTTTGTTGTTTGATGGAGTATCTGTGCGTATGTGCGCGCTTCAATTCATTAAAAAGCGAAAAAAAACCACCACAACAACAACGCCAACCAGCGAAATAGTTATTAGATTGGATGCACGAAGCGCACACATGGACGTATATTATGAGCGAACAGATGCGACAACGCAGATATTTATATGTGTAAAATGCAAACTATGCAACTGTTACCGCAAACCCATCCACACCCACTCACACACACACACACACAACAAAATGAAGCTGAAACAATAAACAGAATGTGACAACGTCAGCAACAACTGCAAACCGCACCAAAGAGAAAAATTAATTACAAGAGCTAATCATTCTGACAAGATATTATGCGGTTGTTCTCTCTATACATAGAGAGAGTCTATTTTTGATGTAAGTTAAAAAAAAAAAAGAAAATATATTTTGTAATCAGCCCAGGTATTACTTTGCATACTCAACTCAAACTCATAGCTCACTTGAGTACAAGTCACTTGTGGCAAGTGAATCATTTTCGATATTGCTTTTGATGTTTTTGTTGGTGGTTTTTGTTTTGTTTTGTTTCAAAGAAACTTTGCAACAAACCTATGAACTCAACGAAAATTTTCTATTTGATCACACACACAAAAAAAACGTGCTGTATGCTTCGGTCGAGAGGTGTTTAGGGTTTGAGGTGAAAGCATCAAAAATGATGAGAGAAAAAAACATGTTGACTTCCGTTTGAATGGCGTAAATGAGTTTTTTTTGTTATATTTATCAATATATTTCATGTGGAAAAATATCATGGCAAATATTGGTTTGAATCCGGCATGTTGACTGTTGTGCATGGGGATATTTTTTTTTTTTTAAATTTAAGCCAAATGTTACAGCTTTCACATATCGAAATCGATTCAATGTTCATTGAACTCCTTTTATTGTACAAACACATCAGTTAGTTCTGGTTTTCTGGTCATTGGGCAGCTCTTTCGAATTAATTTGATTTCAAATAAAATACATTTCGATGCATTTGAACCAAACCATTCAGTATGCGTTGCTGTTGTACAGCGTTCTATTCTGTTTGTTTAATTTGATCTTTGCAAGGCCCTTGAAATTCCTCGAAAACCGAAATCATGACGCAACAAAACATGATTACCGATTTTCAAAACAAGAGAGCTTAACCAAAAATGACTTTGTGAAGAGATAGAATCGTGATGAGTGTGCCAAAATATCCAAAATGAAATTCCAAAGTACAGAAACGGTGTTTGTGTTTATTATATAAAGATTTCCAACATACAATAAGTTTTGTGTTACCATTGAAATCCACTTGACTTTTATAAATACTTAGAATTTCGGTTGCAATGCGATCCGCATAATAATGATTGTTACATGGTTGGTTTTTTTTTAGTTACAAACGCCCAAATACAAAAGACCCATTCTGGGACAGGTGTTGCTTCTTTTGTTTGCTGTACGCATTCGAATATGAATTCATGAATGACGAAAGATAAAACAAAATGTAATATTTACACAGCGTCCAATTGTTACGTGTAGATCAAACCATTGAAATTGTTTAAGCTATTTAGTTCAGACAAATCAATTTTTCACCCACTTAAATCTCATTACATATTCACTTGAATGTATCTCATACACATTGAAATAGAACACATCAACAAAAACAACCAACGAAACAACGCGACGAGAAAGAAAAAAAAACCATTCGAATTTAAGACGGTCGCACAACTATTTTATTTGAATTTCTGAGTACAACTTTAACTATTTTTGATTTGTTTACATTTTGCATTTATGAAGAAAATAAACTTAGCACTTCTTTTGCCGTTTGCTAGTCATCTTCACTGAAGATTCTTGAAATGTATTTAAAAAAAAAAAAGAACGAGAGAACAAAAAAAAGAAACCAGAAAATATTTGTTGAAGTGTTTGTGCAAAGAAATGATTTGAAGTGTGGAAAAATGGGATTCAGGCACGATTTTGGTATTTGATGCGTGACAGCATTACACCAGCAGCCCGTTTTATTCGTTGGAATTTGCTGACAGCTGAAGTGGAAGCATTTTCTTTTTCTTTTTTTTTTTAGAAAAAAATAAGTGGACGACAATCTCCGGCATTCAACTATATCAACATCCAAATGACACATTTAATGCTCATAACATTGGCACAAACAAAGCATCGATTCGGAAATAGATAAAAATCGAGCGATTTTGTTCGTGTTTCTCTCATTATTTTTCGTTAAACAGTTTCTTTAAAAATAAAAAGGATCCATTCTCGAGAGGAACATTACAAGTGTTGCTTAAAAATAAGTTTTGTTACCTTTGTAAGAATAAACTATTAGACTTTTAAATACAACTTTTATAAATACGAAAGAAACAGGAAAATTGTCCAATCAACTATAATTGCTTATCGGCTTCCATCCGTCTCGACATAATCGAGTTTTTGGATCCGGGCGATTCTATTTAAAATTTAAAAAAAAATAAGATAGAAAGACTCATCCATACAAAATTAAATTCATTTCGTCCATTTACGTCTGTGTCGACAGTTTTGGGTGGTAAATTCATGCATTTTGTATTAACTATTTTCCGTATTTCGTTTTATCGACAAAATGTTGTTCGTGTCATTGGATTCACAACAGTGAACATTTTCGTCGTTGTTTGTCGCTGGCACATATAAAACCAATCATTGGCATCAGACGCAACACCCCCAAAAAACCCCATCAACACAAAGACACAACAACAACTGACAAAGTTAATTGACAAACAATAGCTTTAAACTTTAGAAATTCCGTTGTTATTTTCGCAATTGTTCGATGCAAATTGTGCGGCAATGCGGTGGCAACCGGGGCTCGCTCTGCCTCTGCTTTTTAATATTGGCACGTGTGCGTAGTTTGAGTTGAATGAAACTTTTCGTTTTCGTCTTTTCCATTTGATGCATGATTAAACGGAGCCATCTCCCCCATCCTCTCGAAAACCCAAACGAGGATTAGCAATTTTGCACCAAAGTAAAGGCTTATTGAATGGTGTTCGCTTGTTAAAACTGTACCCAGAGAACCGAATCGATGTGGTGTTTTTTTTTGGGTGGGGTGAACGTGTGACAGTGGAATGAATATGAAGGGAAAATTAACATTTCTGCGTCTGTTTAACTATTGAAGCATAGAAAAGCGCCCGATTATTCGCCATTTGTTTCCATGTGTGTGTTTGTGTTTGTGTTTGTGTTCGAATTTCGATTAAAATTTTATCTAATCCATGCACACCCATTCAACCGAGGCGTTTGTAATTGATTTCTCAATGGCTGGATACTTATGAACATGAATAAGTTAAAATACATCATTTTGCCAGTGGAACTCTTTTCACCGTACAACAGACGCACCTCGAACATCACATTCATCACATTCATCACATTCATCACATTCATCTCGACCAGTTCATTTTGTCTGTATTTTGTGGCTATTATAATCAAACAATAATTGCATTTCCATTTAAACCAATTTTGTTGTGGCTCTTTATCAACAATAGACGGATCATCTCCAGTGGAATATGAACCAATGGCCTGAATCCGAATAGTAAACAATGCTCATCGGTCGTCGATAGATTAATGATGGAGAAATGGGAAAAATCACGAAAATACAAATCGAATTCCCCCAAAAAATATATATGAAAATATACACAACCTATTTTTGATATCAAATGCGGCAGTGAATGAGAACGTGCTCCATCACGTGCTTTGCTCACGTAATTCGATGTGATGGCAAGTATTTTTGGGTAGAAAGTTTTCCATCTTTTAAATGAACGTCATCGCGTTTAGCCGTTGGCGTTTTCAATTTATTTTAACAGTTCCGATCGAAATGAGTTAAACGAGCATAACAAACCTTCTGCGCCCTGAACAAACATTCTCAAGGATCAACGTTTACAGCACAGTTTTTCGGTGAAAATTTACTAGTTTGTAAATTTATGTTTGTCGAATGACATTGTTGAAATGGATGGAAAAATGGAGACGAGAGAGAGAGAAAAAAGAAACATCTCGAGCCAACATACCATTGGTACTTTTGCATTGCATCCAATGACCTTAATCGTAACTCAACCGCACTCAAGATTCTCTTGAGTTAAGCACAGACCCAGAGCACTTGTTCGTTTTAATAGGAGCGCGTATGGCTTCGAGTTAATTACACCCTCGATCGAGTTATTCAAAAGTAAATAAATTTTCCGATTTCGATGTTTTCGTTGAAGTGGCATCACCGTGAATGAAAAATTACTTGAAATCGATTTCAACACCATCGATATATTTTGCTCTCTATCTCTCTGTTCGCTCTCGAAAAGAAAAAAATAAAACTCTGATGAAAAAAGGTGAAACGTTGTATGCGCGGCCCACCTGAATTTTCCAATACAAGCACCATTTCTGCACGCTTTAACATTTTCGCAAATGCCGAACAATGAAAGTTGAGTATGAAAAAAGTGCCAGAGCCACATTGCGAACACATCGAAACAAAATACAAAAAGTCTGCCACACTTTTGGACTGATTGTGAACGGAGAGAGGCGTAAATGTTTGCTTTACCATTGCCAAAATATTTGGCACCTTTCAATTCCGGTGTATTGTGATAGCGCGCCACGACGGTACACACACACACACACAAATGGGTGAGAGAAATGCCGGCGCTATCAGATTTTTCGGATGGAAAACACTTGAAAATTTGAATTGGATTTTAGTGCATCGAACTTTTTTCGTTATCTGTGCGTCAAGTGTCTGCTGTTGTGAAATGCGTTGAAAATTTATCATTTTGTTGTGTCCCCCTTCTCATCCACCATCCCCATCCCCCTTCAGTCATTTTGGTTTTTCGCCCTGAACATATTTCCATCATCGTTTCCGTCCATTACACTTTCGATGCGAGCGCTTCTCTCTCCCTCGCTCGTTCGTTTTGATGTTTCTTCGGTCTCTTTTGTATACCATACAGCACTCGTGGCCTCTCAAATGTGTTTCCTTTATGGTGACATTACTCATTCACCTTCATCAGTGACAAGTTTTCTAGATACGCGTGTCAAATGCATACGAAAATTTACTTTTTGAGCAGCCAACCTTTCCAACCAAATTTACGCTATTGAAACATCAAATGCTTGTGTCGTATTGTCATTGTTATGAATGGGAACGAGAGAAGGCATTTTTGGTACACACCCGAACCAGATCCGTTTCGATGTGTAGCGCGCTTTTATTATGATTTTCTTTAGCTTTCAATTTATCTTTTCACGACATTTTGCGCCCAAGTTAAATCGATTTTAAAGTACCAAACAAATATTGAACGACGTTGAACACACCAACCATTGGCACATAGACTACATACAGTAGAGAAAGAGAAAGAGAGAGAGCCAGAGAGGAAAAAGGAGACAATAATCATATGGAGATGCCACAGAATGTAAGAGGAGGAGGCTAAGGAATGACGTGTAAGAGCAAAAGAGAGCGAGTGAAACATGAAAACGCGCACATACAAAAATACTAGCGAATGTACAAGGCAAGTTGCCAGAACATCGAAATACACATAGAGAAATTATATAGGTGAACAAGATGAGGAATGAAGGTATGAAGGCGCAACCAGAAAAATTCAATTTAAATCATTTCTGTATTTGCCTTCGAGATAAATTTTAGTGTTGGATTCTTAAGCAAACAAGACAAGAATATTAAAAAGTTTTTAGTCGCTGTCGGCATATTCTTGGTTTCCGTTTTCCGTGACACTTTTTTTTATGGCCATTTCTCCAAGCTTTACGAGGTACTCGTACTTGCCAAGCTCTTGGTCTTTCTTTGTCTCATTTTCTGTCTTTCTCTCTATCTTTCGGTGCTCCAACAAATCTGGCCGATTTAATACAGTAATGGAATCTGATTTATTCCGTTGCAAAGCGATTATGAACAACAACAAAAATAAAATACCACACATTTTCTTCGAACGCGTGTGCATGTTGTTTGGGTGAAAGCAAAACGACTTTTGGTGAATTTACAACGAGATAAATGTACACCCAAACATTTCAACAACAACAAAAAACACACGCTTGGACTTTATTTCAGTTTACAAAACAAGTGCACACAAATAGACGATGAACAAATAAATAACAATTCAAAATAAATAAAAATGGCAATCACCAGAAAAATTAATCGTCGGCGGCGGTGACGGTGGCGGCACTTTGTGTGCGAACATTTCATTTCCGTGCATATTGAATTGGCATTATAGCCGCATTCAGGCGTGTCAATTCGTAGCGTGTTTTATCGCTAAGGCAAGCACGTCCAGATATTCCATTTGCATCAAGTTCCATGTTTGAATCATTGTAAGTTTGAATTAATTCGGGATTTGAAACGAAATCGGCGAGCGAAATAGTTTTTGGCACTTGTACGTAGTAAAGCCATTTGCCGGGTTCGCAGTGAGTTATAAGCGGTGGAGAATTTGGGCAACCTGAAGGACAACTACGGCATCGATCGTTTTCCACGTAATAACCTCTATTTCCGCCACATTCATCGATGCATTTATCATTTCCATTACAATTGTTCCTGTGCCATTTGCCACGCAAATAGTGCAAATAAAATTTCAGATTAGAGAAAAATTGAGCAATTTTTTGTTGTTGTTGTCCACCAGGCATTTTGGTTGGTTAGTTTATTTTATCTTACCGGCATTTGTCAACGTAAATGCAATCACTTTGGCATCGTTCATTGCCATTGCATTCAGTTCGGCATGATTTGCATCGATCTGATCTGCATGGACGATCATCAACGTAATCAGGTGATTTGGACCGACATTTATCTGATTTGCATGGTCGATCGTCATAATCGGGATTTTTGGGTTGACATTTACCAGTTTTACATGGTGGCTCCCTTGGTTGCTCTTCAACAACATAGACTTTTTCAACAATCTCTGGTTGCTTCGGTTGGCCCTTCTTAAATCGCTGTAATAAACCTACCGAAACAATGACAAGAATACCAAAACTCTATTTTGTACTTTTACCAATTCGATTTTACTATAGCTAGGTTTGTATTTTTGATTGTTGTTCTCTCACCTAGTTTACCCGTGGCTGGAGATGAGACAATATAAGTCGAAATAATAAGTAAAATCACGCACCACTTAGACATTTTTTAATGATTTATGTGATTGTTTTATCGTCTGGATGAAAAAAAAACACACAACTGATTTCTGTCTATCGTTGAATGTGCTATAAATACTAAAATATTTAACACCGAATAACCAAAAAAAAAAAACAGCCAGAATTTGTAAATTCTAACAAATGTTTTATAAATATTTACTATTCGTCTCAATGACATGAACTCGAAAACATTTGTTTAATCAAATCCAATCGTAATAATCAAGTGCACGAATTTTACAATATAAACACGTTTTTGTTTGTGTGTCTGTGTGACAGTTCCCAATTTTCATTCATGTGTGCTGCCAATTTTAAATGGTTGTTTAAATTTGATTTTTGTGACAACTCAACTAAATTAATCAATAACATTAAATTGATTGAGAATCAAATTAGTATCGATACTGATCAGTACTTACACATGGTATTACGTGTGTAATATATCGGTGTCAAAAAAATATATACTAAAAACAAACAAAATGAGATGTAATGCTCATGTTTTTTTTGTTTTCTCGTCGATTTGATCAAACAAAATCAAATTGATTGACACAAATTCGACGGTTCAATGTTACGGGTGTGAAATCAGCACCTGAATCAATCTCAATGTGAGTGATTTTCCGCACGAAATTTTGATGTCCAATTGGAATGGCTTTTAAATGGCGCTTAATTTATTCAAACAGTTTTTTGTCGTTGTTGAAATAAAAATAAAAAACCATTAAAATGAGTTCAACATGAACATTTTAGCAATTTGCATTTCATTTGATTTGTTGTTGTTTTTTTTTTTGTTCATGCAGCAATAAAAACACTAAAATTATGATACGGTTTTTTTGTGTGTATAAATTCCATTGCACATAAAATGTATCAAATGGAATATGAATTGATATTTATAGAAAATGGTTGAAGAGTAATAAATTGAACAGGGAGAATGAGAGAGGTGCAGTGAGGGAAGAGAGAGAGAGAGAGTAAGAAAAGACTCAATACGTGCAGCAGCCAACGTCGATCGTTCATTTGTGTTTGCATTTCATATTTCGTATATGTAAATATATAAACATTTTTCTCCAGTAATAAATTTTCAAAGAGCCAACAATAAATCAGATAAAATCCCATCTTCAGCTGAGAGCATCTTCGAAATCGACCGAAACATGCAAACAGTTTCCCCATATTCATCATAATTTATTGTGCTAAACAAAATACAACACACACAGACACACACACACAATACAAAAAAAAAAAAAACCGTATTGACATACTTTGCGATGAAAAGAGCGTGTGATTTTCTTTTCGTGTTTGAACCATTTGCGTTGGTGTATGGGTGTTGTGTGTGTGTGTGTGCACGCGCGTAAATTGTATTTTAATGAAATTAAACTTCGATTCTCCTTCCGTTAATTACATTTGCATATACCGAATGTATTTCGCAAAAGAAATGCCAACATTAATGTACATTTATGCGCAAGAAAATACAGGCAAAATAAATTCAATTAGTAGCGACATATTTCACTTTGTCGTCAATTTTTTAGCCAGTGATTCACTTGGGACGGAAAGGGAGGATAGACCAACGGTACACAATTGTGAGAAAACTGAATCTCCAATAATGTTTTGGAGGAAGAGAGAAAGAGAGAAGAAAAAAAGAGTATCAACTAACAACAACAATAGACACACGCCATCGCTCTAAATTCCATGGCACACACAAAACCATCTAATTCGATTATTATTTTAAACGATTCGAATATAAAAATCCTGCATATATTTATTGCTATTCATTTTTGCGTATTCAAGTAAATTTTTGGGAATGGTGAATCGCCTGGCCCTGCTTTGCCTCAGCAAGACACACACACACACATACACATTCATAGTTCATTGCCGTGCTTTTCAGAAGCAATTTCATGTGCGCGATTTTTTCCGTCATTCTTTCTGATTGATTTTTATTTTTATTCTCTTTTTTTTCTCTCTCTTCTGGTTCGGTGCTTAATTTATCGTGTCTTTGTCATAGCATTTCGTCGCTTCTTGTTTTCGCTATCACCATCTTCATTCAGCGTACGTGATTTGAATGCACGAATCAATAATAATCAGACCCTTTTCTCTCTCGAGACGAGAAAATGCGTGAAATAAGTGAATGAAGCGAAAAAAAAAGATTCGAGAGAGAGAGAGAGAGCGAGAAACAGAGTAAACAATACGTTTGCATTTGGTTGAGACACATGTTGGTCATGTATTTTGGTTGTCGATGTCGTACAGCTGACTTAGAATGCTTTTTTTTTATTTATAGCTTTCATCAACTTTTTTCGTTTTCTCTACTTTATGCTTGTTGTCAGATGATGTTCAAGTTCTTGTAATTCAAAGTCAAAGTCGTTTGGTGGAAAATGGTGAGTATTGGTGGCTGATTCACACAGGCCACAACTCATATATTTCATATATAGAATAAATGGTCGAACAATATATATTGGCGTGTGACGAAAATTAAAAACTTCTGTATTCGTGTCGAACATTCCTGATTCCGAGTGCACACTGCATACACACACACACACACACACACACGAACACATTGCTACGTTTAAGTAAGCAGCCGATCAAAATTCGAAGATTCACGCTTATGTTATTTCATCTTGTGTTGTGTTGTTTTGTATGTAATGTTTTTTTCCTGGGCTGTGTGTAATTCACGTGATTTATATTCAAATTTGGTACGTGACCAAAACCCGTGACAACAAGCAATACCCAGAAAAATTGTCATTGATTGGTTATTCAATATTGTCGTCATGAAACGAACCAAAGCACTAAATCATAAGCGATAATGAGACGGTTTGATCGGTTCGAAAGTGTTTCCATTTTTGTTGTTTAACGTATGTCCAACATAGGCCATTAATGGAGTGCCTTAATTCAAGATGTTGCAAATGGTGAAGAGAACAAAAAACAAAAACCAAATTAAAATTTATGCGTATGCTTTTTTTTCTGTCTCGAAACACCAAGTAAAAAAACATTCATTATCCAAGCTGAAGATGAATTATCATTTGGTGCTTTATGACTGATGCAAAAATAATCCCCGACATGAATGTTCACATAAGCGAACACGGATTCGGATGCGCGCAAAAAAAACACCATAAAACAACGAAAAAAAATATGTCATCTTCACGTTTCTTTTCCTTTTTTTATGTTTTGTGTGCACATTTTTCCATGATTTTGGTTTATTGAGAAAGTGAGAGTGTTATTTTCTCTTCGAAATCGGTTGTGTTTTGGTTTTTTTTTGCGTGTGTGTGTGTCGCACCGTCGCTCATCTTTCCAATAAACAATCTATTGATTTATTTTTTGAAAGTCGCCGTCACAAATCACGCTATTGATTATACAAAAAATGTAAATTAATCTATTTACTATAGCTTGCGAATCATCTAAATTTTATATGCTTTTGTGGTGCTCTTTTAATGTAGAGAATATCTATTTTTGTTTACTTTTTGTTATGTGTCTTCTTCTCCGGTTGTTTCACGCTTTATTTCTTCATTTATTCGCCTTTTGTATTGAAATCAGTATTTTTGTGTTGTTGTCGTTAGTTTTTTTTTTGTAAATTTCACAAAATGAAAGGCCATTCAAAGTTAAATTTTGTCACCGCTTAAATATTTTATTTTATAATTGCTTTTTTTCTAGTCAAATTTTATAACAATCTTACAATCTACGAGGTTGATAACAACAAATAATATTTTTCTTTTCTTTTCGATCGCTTTGAAAAGTTAAAAACATTTCAAAGTCATCGAACTGATCACAAATATCAAATATGATCGCTTAATGAGCTGGACCATAAACTGGTGCTGGTTTTTGTGGTGCCGAAATTGGCAATGATTGAACAGCTGAACCGGATTCAATTGGAGCTGATGATAAGATTGGACCTTGTGGAGCTGACTGTGAAAGGGCTTGTGATGGAGCAAATTGTGGTTGTTGTTGTTGTTGTTCCTTTTGAGCCTGTGTTTGTGTTGTCAAGCAAAAGAATAAAAACAAAAAAATATTCGTATATTCGTTCGTTGATGCGAATTCAATTCTGAAATGGTTGCTTCATAAATCAAATTTAATAAATATGACAATTACCTTGTATTTGATGAAATAAACTTCTGGTTTGCTTGGGGTAGTTGGTTGTTGTGGAATTGCTTGTTGGATTTCTTCAAGTGATTCTGGTTTCTTAACCAATACATAGACCAAAGTTTTCTCTTCGCTTTGTTGTTGTGCTTGCAATTGTTGTTGAATGCGGCTGTATGATGGAGCTGATGGTGCCTTAATGAAGATGATTTTGTAGTGTTTTTGTGGTGCTACAGCTGGACCGACTGAGTGTTGGTGAGCAAGTTCTTCTTGGTCTGGTGGTGGAACGTGCACTGTACAAAAATACAACGAGAAATGTCATAGATAAAATTGAATATACAATTCAATGCACAATTTAAACCTTGTAAAATTCAATTCAAAATGCAATGCAATTTCATTTCGGATGAATAATTCAAGTCTTGAATTCAACTTGAATTCAACTCGACTCTTGACTTTCGAAATAATTTCTGATTCGAATGAAATTTGCGTGAATGTTTGAATTTTGTTTTTATATTCAAAAAAAGCGTATAGCAATATTAATAAAATCTTCCAAATTAATATGTTAGGAACAAAAAAAAAATGATTGTTTTCCCCCCGAGGGAAAAAGATTCTGTTAATATCATTAGAGAGGCACTTTTACTTACCGTAGATGTGTTTTTGTACGACGGCTTGTTGTTGAACTTGTGGTGATGCAAATGTTTGAGATGCGAATGATGGAGCTGAGAACGATGGAGCTGAAGGAGCTGAAAATGATGGGGCAGCAGCAAATGATGGAGCTGGACCAGCCGAGAATGAAGGAGCAGCTGAGTAAGATGGAGCTGGAGCGGCAGCAAATGAAGGACCAGCTGAGAATGATGGAGCTGAGAACGAAGAGCTCGAGAACGATGAAGCTGAAGCACCCGAGTAAGATGGGGCAGCAGCGTATGATGGTGATGGAGCAGCCGAGAATGAAGGAGCTGGTGCAGCTGAGAACGATGGAGCTGAGTAGGAAGGACTTGAGAATGATGGTGCTGGAGCTAACAAAAACAAAAAACAAAACAATGAAACAACACAAATTAACACTCTATATTCCAATAGAAATTGGCAATGTTTTTAATTGAAATTGCATTCAAATGCATAGCCAAGTCGCACTACACAATCGAGTGTCAATATTTGTCATGCGTTTTATGCCTGTTCACTATTTGGCCTTTCAATACAAATGGGATGTACGTGACAATTAGTAAATTGAAATTACCGGAATGTGGTGTACTTAGTCCAAGTGATGGTGCACTAACACCAGCCGATGGTGAATTATATGAATATCCTTGTGGTTTGGCTGCAGCCAAAGCAATACATGATAAAACAATGAACACCTTCATATTGTTAAAATTAAAATGAAAATTTCACTCGTTGAGTAGTCACAGGAACAACCAAAACCGACAAAAACAACAACAAAAAGATATACGTTAAACGAATTATGTTCGTTTCACTACACACAATTCCTCGTATCGTTGATATGGAAAGCAAATGTTGATCTGATGAATGACCATCACTTCAAAGCCGTTTTATACGAAATAAATTTCCCTCACTCAACCACCGATATTTTCATGAAATGAAGAGTATTGAATAAAAAACGAGTAAAGTTAAAACATAACACACGAAATAAAAGACAATGGTAACTCTCGCGAACTTTTTTTTTCATCTTCAACGTTTTTTTTTTTTAAATTTCAAACAGTGACCCGTTGATATTCCAGCCACTGGCGCATATTATATTGTCTTCGGCATTTATTCACACAGTCAAAGCATGTGTTAATTATTGAGCATCCATTAAAAAAGCGCACACACACTATACACCAGCTGACTCAGGTCCGGTGTGAATACATTTTTAAGATGAGCATGTGACAGTAACAGGCGAAGAAAACAACAACAACAAGAGCAAGACGCAGTGAAAACTACACACATTTGACCATTGACCGTATAATGGTGTGTAGAGTCGAAAGGAGAGAGAGACAACACACAAAAAACGGTCCACGATAAAAAAAAAACGATACGAGAGAAGAAACCAAAAGACACACACACAACTCACAACAAATAAATTAATAAATATATTATGAGATTGCTTGAGATGTTCACCTACATTCTCCAGCCTGCAATTTAGAGAACAGCCAAAAGATATGATTTAGACGTTCAAACGAAAGCGAAATCGAAAAAGACAACAACAACAACAAAAAAAGATCACATTCGAAATGAATTTAAACACAATTACGTTGGTTTTCTTTCGTATGTGATTTAGTTCCATCAATTTTATACATTTCGTCTGCTTATTGTTCGATTGTGTTTCTATTCAAATTTTAGCGACACACACACACACAAAGCGTCACGAACTCCAAACAGTAATCGAACATCGATAAATGCGCTCAAAAGCACTGACTCTCTGATTAATTTGAATGTGCATAAATTAAATAAAGCCGCAAAAACAATCGATTTTTTCTTCGGTCTTTGTTTTTTTTTTGTCTTTCTAAACAAACAACAACAAAAATTATGATTTTACAATAAAATTGATATATTCGGCCTTTTTTCCCGGATTGGTCTCAATCTGATTGAAGTTGATTCAGCAATTTATTTGTCTAAAACTCGAAAATGATGCGATATTTTGACGGGTTTGTAGTCAGTGTTTTGGGTTCGAAGAGAAAGACATTCACGTAGACCGAAATCATGATTTGCATAGTTTTATCGATAAAAATGTGCATTTTTATGGGATGATTTGGTGGTGACCGTTATCGATTGGCCGAAACGGAACCGAACCAAAACAATCACATTGCGATTACAATCGGTATCCGTCTAACCGATTCGATGTGTTTGGGTTGTCGCAATTTATGTACTTGTTGAATTTATGGCATTGCTTTTGTTTTTTGCTTCTCTTGTTTCTTTGTGGCACCGTCTTTTTTTATTCGGTTGTTGTTGCTTGAACTTCGTCTAAATAAACTCTAATGGTCAATGATTATTATACAAGCATCCAAATATGTAAGAGAGAAAGGTAACAATGCATATGATGTTTGTTATTAATCTGACTGGTGAAGTCTGTGTTTTTTTTCCACTCTTGATTTGTTTCTCCATCGAAAAATGATGAGACAACGAGTCAGACCATTCCATAGGCCTTTTTTTTGTTACCGATTTTTTTTTGCTTTTGCTTTTCATTTCTACTCTTTTCCACGTATGGGACTGATGCTGATCAGGTGCTTCCAAAAAATTATATCATTTAATGCAATCTACGAATCATACGTCCGAAATTGGGTGCCTCAAGTGTGTGTTAGCTAACACTCAAATATTTATTATCTCATTGTGTCTAGTTTAATTACGTTTTGTTATTAGCGCCTGACCCGTTTGAATAACGTTTGAATAACTTCCAACGTACATTAAAATTGAATGACCGAAGGAAAAAAAAAAACCGAACCTTCTTTTCTTTTTTTTTCTTCTCTCAAATGAATTGGGAAGATGTGAAAAGTAATCGTGAAAAATCGTAGGCGTGATGAATCTTCGTTAATTGTGGATTATGTGGTTCAATGCATAAAACCGTATTTGTGGTTTAATTTGAACCATTCGTATTTTCGTTGTAGCAATTTGCAAACATAAACAACTCTATTGTCTCGCCAAATGAATTTTAATCGTATTATAGCAGGCATTTCGATGGTTTTTTTGTGTGTGTGGAAACAATGTAATGAACTTGAAGACGGAACACCCAAACTTTTTCCTCAATTCGGCTACTGCATTCCGCTTAAATGCAGCATTCATTTCAAATATCCAATAAATGTTGAGCATTTATATTGGTTTTGGAGCCAAATTTACTCACTCAAATTTAAGTATCAGCCAGTTTAGACATTATTTGACATGCCTTATGAATGTTATGTATTTGTTTTTAAACAAAAGAATCAACAACTCTCACTTTTGCCCCCATGAAATTGAATTTGTCTGCTCAACATTTGATTTTGTATATACAAGCATTCTGTGCAATCGAAATGCAATTTATATGCATAGTTCGTGTGTGATTATGAAATGATCAGCAGCTGAATTTCTAAAAAAAAAAACTTTTTATGCAACCTTCAACCGCAAACTTTTTGGTCAAAAACCATATGAAATTTGGACATATTCATATATTTTTGCACGTTTTTTTTTATTATTCCTTTTGAACCAAAATATTCACCGGTAACGGCGCCAAACTCTTGTCGGCAACTCCGTTTCACTTTTCAACGCCAATTTCTCTTAATTGGATCGCGATACGGGATTTAACTGTGCATTTTATGCATGTGATCATGGTGCTATGAATCAATCGCATCAATGAAAAACAAAAAGTGTATGCGATTTTCGAATGAATTTGTGAGTGCATTGACAATTGTGGGGAAATCCTTTGAATGGATTATGTTTCATTAAATAGGATTTTGTCTCTTTGATCCATTCCGTAATTAATCTCTTCTCCCATGGATGTTTTTTTTAACATACTTTCTACTAATCAATTTAGCTATCTCTGATTAATTAAAATATATTTAATTATCATTTCGTATAATTCTGTGTTCAGTGTGTTCAAACGCAATTAAGTTAATTACCTAATCGTATAATCCTCAACCAATTGTTACAGCTGATTCTCTCACAGTACAAAAACCAATTGAAAAGAATTTAATTGGACCAGTCCAATTTGGACCGTTTTTTTTTGGTCTCAAATGAAAATAAAAAAAAAATTAATTCGATCAATAAATTATTAAGTATAAAATAAAAGTCACATTTTCGATTGTTTTGTTGATTTATTGGCCAATTATCAATAGTTTTAATATCTGCGAATTGAATAATTTAAAAGCGTGAATAGTGAATTTAATGCGGTTTTTTTTCGGATGATGTGTAACCATTTGTCATTGGATTAATCCGATAAAAAAAACATCGCTTGATATGCAAAAATGCGTTTCATTTCAGTTGAAATTCAAACCAATGCGGAAATAATTGAGAGGATCTGTGCATTTTGATAGTAAATGTCAACAGAGGAAAATGAATTCAAATAAAAAAATATTGATGATAGTGATATGACCAAGGGGCAGATCACTTAAAAGTAATTCATTGTTGGTCGGTAATTCCCAGAAAACAGAAGTAACTCCAGTAATTCTAATAATTCAAATAATTCTCTCATAATTCAAAGTAATTCCTATAAACTGAAGTAATGCCATATCCAAAACTGATGAAAAAGTCAAAATTTGGCGAGTCAGTGCTTGACATTTGTCTCAGTTTTGGATATGGAATTACTTCAGATTTTAGGAATTACTTTGAATTATATGAAAACTGAGACAAATGTCAAGCACTGACTCGCCAAATTTTGACTTTTTCATCAGTTTTGGATATGGCATTACTTCAGTTTATAGGAATTACTTTGAATTATGAGAGAATTACTTGAATTACCAAAATTATTGGAATTACTTATGTTTTCTGGGGAATTACCGACAAAAATGAATAACTTTCAGTTAACTAAAAGAGTTATTTTACAATGCGATGACATCATAATTCCTCAAAATGTAATTCATACAAATAGTGTAATTCCGAGTAATTCCGTGGAATTCAATTTAATTCTTATGCCCGAAAAAGTAATTCCTTGAGTTATTTACCCCTTGGATATGACTGTGTCTTAATCCAATCAATAGTCTGTGTGAACCACAGACGGCAAATTTGAGCTGATAGTCGTCTAAAATCTTTTCATGTTTGGATGGGAGTTTAATCAACCGATTGGTTTTAGTTTCAATTGCAATCATTCATTTGTTCAACTGTTCGGTTGTTTCGGTTCACTTTAAAAATCCAAAAGTATCGAATTTGAAATGAACATAAAACAACTTCAAAGGAAAATTACTCTAAAATAATAGAGTGATTGGAAACTAATAGCAACAAAATAATATTACATGTCAAAAAAAACCAAAAGTGGCGAATCGAATTAATCGAAGCGAATAATAGCTAATAGGAGCTAATGGTGGTGAGAGAAGCAATACGTGATATTCGTTTCGAAATATTAAGAGTCATCATGTTTTGAAAAAAAAAAACTGGTTAATTATTATATTTGGCCTAATCTTGTCTTACCATCTCTACAGCTATTGAATTCTATCAATTTGTTTCTTGTGCTATTGTTCTTATTCTTCAACGTTTTGTTGTTTCTTTTCATTTTTGAATTTAATCAGGTAGTTAGGCTCCTCGTAAAATTTGTGTTTTACGGGATGATCGATATGCACTTACAATCAACAGTGCTTAGGAGTGTTCGGTTTTCATTTTGACTACTATTTTTTTCGCTATCAATCCGTGCTTTTTTTTAGTTTTTCGACGAATTGCTTTACGTTGACATGAGCTCGTTCTTCTGAAGAAGCATTTTAATCTCCTAATTACAAAAGTAATGGATATCGTAGCTTTTGAAAGTCCTTGAAATCAGTTATAAATGTGCAACCAGAGCTAATGAGATGTGGTTATGAAATCAACATAACATTAGGTAGATGATGTGTTAAACTGAAGAAAAAAAACCAACCGTCACTGTTCAATGTTCATCCAAATTTGGAAGATAACAATTTAAGTGTGAGCATAGTGGGCTTTGACATCTGTATTGTTTTGGTCAACTAAATCAATTAGCAAGTTGTTTACATCCATGTTCATGCTGTGCACAAATCAAATCAAATGAAGATGTTTGTATAAAAATGTATTAGACCATTTTTGTCGACATTTAACCATAAAATTGTGCATCTTATGTAACAACAAGTATTTGGCATTAAGATTAATGTCTATAAAGTGTGCGACGTTTAAAAACAGAAATATCCTTTGAGAGTACGTTTTGAATGAATTTTAACCATAATTGACCAAATAATACCGAAGCATTTATGGCAGTAATCAAAATGTTATTTGGAGAATGTTTCATATTATAAGGTCTAAGGTATAATCTAAATTCGATTACTTGCAATTATTTATGAGTTTTTGTTTTTGTTTTCAAATGTATGTTTTATATTTCTTCAATTCAATGACTGACTTTCTAATGTGTGCAAGAATTGATTGGAGCTGTTTTAGCCTCTATTCGAAAGCATGCCATGTGGTGAATGATATTCAAGGTGTAATCACTTTGCTTAGGCAGGTCTAATTATATTCATAGAGAAATAAAAAAACAAATTCAAAAGAAAGTCCGACACAAATGCGGATAGCGAACGCAATGAAATGATAACATTAAATGCGTAATTTTATGCATGACAGTAGTTCATGATGGTGCCGCATGCCAAAAGATGGTATTTCTTTGGCTTATAAAACTTATGACAAATAACAAAAGAATAAATGACAAGGTTTTTGATGAAAAAAAAACCAACTTTTGCTTTCTTGCTTGAATTGACTTTTATTTATTTACATTCACATTTAAATTGTTTTGCGACTAGATATTATTCGCTTTCAATGTTAGTGCTCAAATTTCAAATTTAACATGCATTCAATTTCTTCTTCTTTTTCTTTCAATAAATAGGCTAAAGATGTATATTTTTTAAGTTGATATTCAAATGAGGTGCTATTCATGAACATGATAATTAGAGGGATGCCTAGTGTTTTGGTGGTCCGTATTCAGGTGCTGGTGTTCGTGGTTGAATGATTTCCGAAATGCTTGCTGGAATATCACCGCCTGTGCTGCCCACGCTCAATGATGATGAACCGCTAAAATAAAATGGATTTTAATTAAATATTTCGAAGTCATCTGAAAATTGTTAAATATGAATATGTTACCTTGAAGATGATTCAGCTGATGATGATGAAGTGATGGATGAACCAAGATCGGTTGCTGATTGACCTGATGATAGTGATTGGCTTGATAGGCTTGACAAGCTTGATGCAGAACCATCGGAAGCTGATGATGAGAATGCTGGTGCAGTTAAACCGATTGATGATGAATCTGGCACTGAGATTGGTGCTGGCCCTGGAGCTGAGATTGGTGCTGAAATTGGAGCCGAAACTGGAGCCGACAATGGAATTGGTTGTGAGAATCCACCTTGTTGAGTTTGAGCCTTGTATTTGATGAAGTAAACTTCTGGTTTGCTTGGCGTTGTAAGTTGGGCTGATTGTCTAGCAATGTTTTGTTGGATTTCTTCAAGTGATTCTGGTTTTTTAACCAACACGTATACGAGAGTCTTTTCTTCTTGTTGCTGTTGAGCAAGTTGAGCTTGAGCAATTTGCTGTGAAACGGATGGAGCTGATGGGGCTTTGATGAAGATAATTTTGTAGTGCTTTTGACGACTGATTGCAGATGATCCAGGTCCAAGTGGCAAACTCAATTCTTCTTCTTCTGGTGGTGGAACGTGAACATAAATGTGTTTTTGCACCAATGTGTTTTGCACTGGAGCTGGGGCTGGCTGTGATGCGACGAAGCTTGGTGCAGCCGATGCGAATGAAGGTGCTGGTGCGGCGAATGATGGAGCAGCCGGAGCAAATGATGGTGCAGCTGGAGCTGAGGCGAATGATGGTCCGGCTGGAGCAGAGGCGAATGATGGTCCGGCTGGAGCAGAGGCAAATGATGGAGCTGCAGAGAATGATGGAGCTGAAGAGAATGATGGAGCTGAGGCGAATGATGGAGCCGAAGAGAATGATGGTGCAGCTGGAGCTGAGGCGAATGATGGAGCTGAGGCAAATGATGGTGCAGGTGCGGCGAATGATGGAGCTGGTGCTAAGAAATATGATTTATCACCTCAATATAATTATGTTTTTATTTTGTCAGAAAAAAATTCTATTTACCTGATACTGCTGGAGCTGCAAGGCCGCTATTTCCGAAAGAGCTGCTACCTCCGAATGAACTAGCACCGCTGTGTGAGCTGCTGCTACCAAATGAATGTCCACTACCAACTGAACCACTGCTACCGAATGATTGTCCACCGCTCACCGAGTATGAAGATCCAAGTGACAATGAATTGCCAGAGCTTGGCGAGAATGATGCACTAGAAGGTGCCTGAAAGATAACAGCATAGATTGATTACACTTTGTTCATACTTATCGGTATTATTTAGCATATTTTTATTTTCCCATTTTAATATGATTTAACAAAATATTGAAAAAAATTCGAATCAAAATAATATGAATGATGACTTGTATTCTGTGCATAGACATAAAGTCCATAGATATCATAACTGTTTTAAGTAATGTCATCTTGTTCACTTATTCTTGATATAAAAAAAGCAATAGTCGAGAGAAACTTGAAGTGTTCAATGAATGTCAACAACTCACCGAAAACGATTGATGCGATGAACCGCTTGCTGGTGGAACAAGTGTAAGGCTAATACCACTGCCTGGAGGATTGTACACGTATCCTTGTGGTTTAGCTGTGGCAGCCAATACCAAACACGAAATCACAATAAATGCTTTCATTTTTGTGTGTTTTTTCTTCTCTTTCAAAAAACCAAAAAAACAAAAACCAAAAATCACTAAACAAAATTTCTTAGTCGGTGCACACTCTCTATTTCGTTGGTTCAGATGAAACTGATGCTCAGCGAAAGTGTTTGGCTGTCTTTTATTTGAATTTCCATACCCTCACTGCTATCACCGCACAAATTTTTTTCTCTAAAAAAAACATCATTCACTAAATTCACTTTTGATACAATTCCCAAATGATGGCTACAAAAATCAATGAACAGCAGGTAGCAACGTTCGAGAGAAAAGGCGAGAAAGAAAGAAAGAAATGCAAATGTCCAATAAAACCGTCATCAAAAACGCAAATATTATCGAAAATGAAACACAAAATTTCACCGAAAGTTCGCATCAACGCTGTGCATCGATTAGTGATTTTTTTTGTTTGTTTGTTTGGTGTGTGTCTATTCATCTTCTTGTTGTTGTTCGGAAACATCCGCAAAATAATATGAGGAAAACGATGAACGATGGCATTTCAAATGGAACAGAAATGTATGTGGCTATTCTGGTATATTCACTTAATAGTTTGATTTGACCAAAAGGTCATTGGGATTTCGTTCGAATTTACTCGAAATAGCAAAATAATCAATTCAATCACAATGAATTTGGTTCAAATCCAAATTTTCGAATGAAAACATCCGAAAAATTATGACAATGAGCTCCAACGGATGCTGTTAATCATCGGTTGATTTTTGGGTGATTTGTATGATAAACAATTCAACCGTTCCAAAAAAAAATGATGTCATAATTAGAAATTCATCAATCAATAGCGTTTCAGTTTTGAATTTAAAAAAAAAATCCCATCCGTTTGAATTTATCAAAGAGAAAATGTGCTTTTAGTTTTCATTTCATCGGGTTTTTATTGTGCCAGTTCGATCGAAGTGTTTCAGTGTTATCTTCAGAAAGAATCGAATTTTAGCCTTTTTATGGGTGAACTAATCATCTAATATTGAGTCAATACTAGACTTCCAACATCTTTCACTTTTTAAGCGGTAGTTTTTGTAGTAAACAGCAAAATTTGATGTTCTCATGTCACACGGCTGTTTTATTCATGCCGTTGACCATTTTTGAATGGCGCATAATAACCAGCAATACTAACAAATAACAACATCAAAAGATTTTCAGCCTATAGACAGACCACATGCTGCCGGTCGTAAACATATTGCCATCGTTTGATACACATTTTGGTTGATAATCCGTTGGCTAATTATGATCCGATGTTAGTTAAAGTGCGAATCAATATGATTTGATTAATACTCTGTGCTTTATCACAAAAACAGTAAATAGCTCAATAGTAGCTTCGTATATTTCAATTGTCGCACCATCCACTTTTCCTACCTGGTCAACATTTCATGTTGGCTAATTAATATTTTAATCGATTTATGGTGAGCATGCGATTTATTGAAACGTTTATCGTTGATGATTAATTGAATCATAATGATCATATGTTGATAAAGTAATCCAATTGTAATTAGGAATTTGTGCCGCAATTGGTGTAAATTTATGTCCATTTTGTATGTACTTACAACTTAATGTTGAAATGAATGGAAAATGATGAAATGATTAATTGAAGAAGCGACCTCAAACCTGCCACGCACACACACACACACATGCATTTGAACGATTTAATTTAAAACGATTATTTCATATCGCAAATATTAATGTAAATCACATACTTACGTATGTTTTTTTTTGTAGTCGTGTTCAAACTTCATATCATTAAAGATGAATTATTAGCATTTCAAATTGTTCAATTTTGTTATAAATGGTTGATGATTTTTTTGTGTGTGTCTCTCTCTTTGTTCAACCTCCAACCGCTATTGGATACACATTACAAAATTTCTGTTTTAAAAATCTCTCATTGAAAAGACGGTTTTTATTTAAAATTTGCAAAAAACACTATTTATTGTATAAGATTTAATTTTTTTTTTTGACTTTTTCACGACTTACTACATATTTCTTTTATTTTTGACTACTGCGCTATTTCTATCACGCCTTCTTTCATTAAATAAATATTAGTAAGTCATTCGTACAACGACTTGAAATAACGAGTAAAATAAACAACAAGTAAATTCATATGGTCAACATGATGTCTCTAATTAGCTGGAACATATTTTCGTGATAATTGTTGTGGTTGCTCTGGAATTGGGGCTGATTGTGGCAATTGGTATTGTTGAGTATTTTCTGATGGAATGTCTAAGCCAGCTGATGGTGCTTGTTCCACGGATTGTTGAGCTTCTTCCATGGTGGCTTGTGGTGCATCTTGAACTTGATTTTCCAATGCTGAGAATTGTGGAGCTTGTGGTTGGCTTTCGACAGCGATAGATTGATTCATGTCTGATGATTCAATGGCACCTTGTGGAGCGGCCGGTTCTGATTGAGTAGCAGCAGCAGCAAGAGCTTCCTTTCGTGTGTTGTATTTGATGAAATACACTTCAGGTTTGTTTACCTTTGGCTCAGCTTGAGTCTGAGGTGGAACGATTTCATCAGCTTGCTCTGGTTTCTTCACCAACACATATACCAAAGTCTTTTCTTCATTTTGTGGAGCGGCTGGCAAAACGAATTTTGGTGCTTTTTGTGGTGATGGTGCCTTAATGAAGAGAATTTGAACGTGTTTTTGACCATTTGCTGGGGCTGGCTGCTGTTGTGGCTGTGGTTCTGGCTCATCAAAGTCTGGTGGTGGAACGTGAACTGAAATGTACGAGAACAATTTGGCATTTTATAGATATATCATCATTTTATCGTAAAATTGTAGTAATTTTTTATTGATAGAAATTCAACTGAAATGACAAATTAAACTGAACTTATAGAGTTCGAATCATTACGGATTCAAATTTCATTCAAGAGCTTTCAAATCAAATGCTTGAGAATGCATTGAAGAAGTGTGTAATTGAATTGCCCGAGAAAGAGAATCCCTTTAAAATGATAAAAAAAAGAGTTGATTTATTTACTCACCGTAGATGTGTTTGTGGATAGTTGCAGTTTGGTCTATTTGAGTAGCAGCAATTTGTTGAGGTTGTGGCAATTCTTGTGGTTGAGGAGCAACTGGAGTTTCTGAGATTGTATTCACATTTGAGCGAGCATTGGTTGATGGTGCAATATCAGCTGGGCTTGGTGCAATTGTATCCAATTGTGAATTAACTTGAGTTTGAGTTGATTCCAATGGACTAGCCTGAGCAGCTGAGAATTGAGGAGCTTGGCTTTGTTGGTTTTGCTCGAACGAATATTGTTGTTGAATTGGTGCAGCTGGGGCTTGTGGGGCTGGGCTTTGTTGGTTTTGCTCGAACGAATATTGTTGTTGAATTGGAGCAGTTGGGGTTTGAGGAGCTGGTGCAAAGCTTGGGGCTGGTGCGGCCTCAAATGATTGAGCAACTGGAGCACTTGAGAATTGTTGCTGGCTTTGTGCAGTTGGAGCTTGAGGAGCTGATTCAAAGCTTGAACCTGGTGCGGCGCTATAAGCAGCAGCACTTGGAGCTGGTGCAAATGTATTCAACTGTTGTTGCAAATCAGCTTGTGGTGGTGATTGTGGTGCTTGGAACTGTTGAGCTTGGAATTGACTGGTTTGATAAACGGTTTGAGCTGATTGCAATGGACTAGCCTGAGCAGCTGAGAATTGAGGAGCTTGGCTTTGTTGGCTTTGCTCGAACGAATATTGTTGTTGAATTGGTGCAGCTGGAGCTTGTGGGGCTGGGCTTTGTTGGCTTTGTTCGAATGAGTATTGTTGTTGGACTGGTGTTGCAGGGGCTTGAGGAGCTGGACTTTGTTCAAACGAATATTGTTGTTGGATTGGTGCAGCTGGAGCTTGTGGGGCTGGGCTTTGTTCGAATGAGTATTGTTGTTGGATTGGCGCAGCTGAGGCTTGAGGAGCTTGGTTTTGTTCGAATGAGTATTGTTGTTGGATTGGTGCTGCAGGAGCTTGAGGAGCTGGTGCGAAGCTTGGGGTTGGTGCGGCGGCAAACGATTGAGCAACTGGAGCACTTGAAAATTGTTGTTGGATTGGTGCAGCTGAAGTTTGTGGAGCTGGTGCAAAGTTTTGAGCTGGAGCACTTGGTAATTGTTGTTGGGCACCAGCGGCTTGTGAGGCTGCTTTAAGTTCCTTAGCACGAGAGCTAGTTGATGGTGCAATATCAACTGGGCTTGGTCCGAATGTGTCTGATTCTTGTTGCATTTGGAATTGAGTTGTTGGAATTTGTGGTGCCTGCACTGAAGCGTGTGAATGATCAGCTTGAATTGGTGCTGCATTGAGTGCCGTCAAACCACTGTTAATATCCGAAAGTGATGCAGCTGCCTGAGCAAAAACTTGATCTGATTGAAGTGTTCCGTGTGATTCATGCGACACAATCGATGGTGTTGATTGTAAAAATTGAAGTTGCTCTAAACCACCGAATGCACTTTGCTGAGCGGAAGCACCGGCCGACGGTAATGATTGTGGCTGTTGAAGACCAGGAAATTGAAAATTGCTCGTCGGATAATTGTATCCACTTTGTGGCCGTGCAACAGCCAAATAAACTGCACATGATAATAAAATAAATGCACGCATTTTCACAAAATCACAAAACAAAAATATTCAAACTTATTCCAAATATATATCCACAAGAAAATGCACAAAAATCCACGAAAAATCCACACAAAACTGTTGTTTTGGAATTGCTGCTAATCCTTTCGAATCAACCGAATGTGTTGAACTGATGCTGTCTGGATAAAACACCTTCATTTTATAGCAACTTATCATTTCCCACACCGGATAGAGGATTACACAATGTCCATCAACATTTTAACTAGGTAACTATAACGATATGACGAACGATGCACCAGCAACAACTAAAAAAAAACAACTAAATATGTATCGCACACATACCAACTGATATACATTCTGACGTAATTTTAATTACCTTTGTTTTTTGTGTGCGGGCTTCTGTTTAACATTTTCATTGTCAGCATCATGAATCTTGATTGAAAATAAAATGATGTCGATTAATCAATTGATTTCCATTAGCATTTTTTTTTTTCTCTCTAAATGCTTATGTCGTTTTGAATATTACGTGAAGCTGAAGCAATAAACCTTCGTTCGTTTGGCTGCAGTTGATGTGTTGGATGTTATATTATTTGTCAAATATAACATGGTCATTTGAATTGTATTTTTGCACTCGAAACAACCTCAACAACGACATTCACTTGTGAAAATTAACAAATTAATCAAAACCACTTTTAAAAACGCGTTGCCGAACAAAAAGGGCAACCAAAGTGATTAAAATGGGGCGATTGCATAGCTGATAATGAATTATACAAATACGACGAATGCAGTTGTTTTTTTTTCTCACACCAAAAAATTCAAGATGTGACCATATTTTTCCAAGCTCATCTGGAGTGATCTATGATATGACAAAGTCTCAAGACAATCACCGCACGCAAAAAAAAGTGAATGCGTATTATAAGCTCAAAATCAGTTCATATTTATTAGGAAAGGCATCACATGTTGGTTTTTATACATCATTGTCAGTTTGTGTGTGTGTATTTTATCGTAATATTTTGGAAAGACTGATGCGTTTGACTTCTTTAGGTCATTAACAAACAATTCACGACATTCTCATGAACGTTTTTAGATGGCACTACAAAAAGCATGAATTAATTATATTTTTGTTTAAACAAAAACAAAAAAAAAGGATGAAATCACACTAAATTGCTCAATTTCCTTTGCAAACCGACTCCATTGACAAACATCTCCCAATAGATTTTCCATTCGCTTTGATGCTTTTAGTCTTTAGTATTTCAGTTTCATCTTTTGAGACTTCAATAAAGAACATTTTCTTAAAACAAATAAACAACTTTGCAGCTGTACATAGCTATGCGTACAAGATGTAAATTTCATTGGCAAAAGTCAGTAAACGTGCTGTTCCAACCAAATACCAAAAATGAATATTTATGCTATATTTCCAGCAGCAAAATGTTGACTTTCGGAATAAGTTCAATGTTCGTGAAAAGCCAATAGCCGAACGAATTTTCAAAAGTTTCATTTTCAAAACATAGTATACACTTTTCGTGTGTTTCGACGTTTTACATCGTTGTTATAAAATCAATATTATAGTGGATGTGATGTTAACACTTCGATATTCGCATACTCTGTCATAGAACTTTCAATTTTCGTTATTTGCTGATTGCTCACATTTGAATTACAATGATGTGATCATCGTTTGTGTGTGTGTTTATTTTTCATTTCTCGTTTCTTTTGTTTCTAAATGGAAGTAACAACCAGCTGCATTAAACAACTCCTAGCCAACAACATCCAAAAGTCAACATTATCAAAATTCAGCGTTATATTTTCCATTCAACACATAACGTCAAACGCCAATTTTCTAGTTTCCAATCTTAATCTTTGTTGATTTCAGACAAAGTTATTTGTGTTGACTTTAAATGCCATTTTAACTGAATACTATGTGATACGATGAGAGAATCGATTTGCATTTGAATTAATTGTATGTGAAATGAGCTTTGAATTTGAGTTTTGGAGTTTTTGAAGCTCAGTTTGCTTCGTATACATATATATAGTTTTGGGAGTTTGAAACTTCTCGGCTATGCCAGCTGAATGATTTTCAACGGGAACATGCTTAAATTAATTCCATTCGCGCTTTCTCCGAAAGTGAATTTTTAGCGTTTAGCATCATTTCTCTCTCTCTCTCTTTCTCTCTCTGTACCGATCGTCTGTTGGTCTCGATATTTTGGCGTCAAAATGCAGATTTTGTTAATTTTTTTTTTTAATTATGCGAGGTCAAGAGAAGACTTCTTCTCAAAATCCATTATTCAGATGGTTTTTCTATTTAGTTTGTTTGGCATACGAAATGGATTTTGTGATGTGATATGAGACTAAATTCATGGTGCACTTAAAATGGGCATAAAATCAAGAGTGAAACCGAATCTGAAGACAAATTCAAGAAATTTCAACAATATTCAGTCGGTGAGTGTAAACGAAGACGTTTGTTTTATTGTATTTGTCTTTCGTTGATAGTTTTCAACTTGCAAAGTTGAATTGCCAGTTCGAAAGTCATGCTAAACCAATTCTGCTGAATAACATGGGAGTTCAATTCATTTTGAACATTTACCATTTGTGTAAATGATGTAAATGGTTCAAAATGAATAAATCCATTCATTTGAAATACATTTCGTGTGCTGTTCAGTTACATCGAAAAACAAACAGGCGCCGAAATTGACATTTTCCATTTCAACAATCAAACGGTTCCAGATTATTCGCCAATATAAAAGTAAGATTCTAAATTTCGGTTCAATAACCCAAAAATGAAATTCAAATCATCCCCCACAGGTGTTTAAGTTCATTTATACAAAAGAGTGATTGATTTCAACGTCGAATAGAATCATTTGATTGAGCGTTAAATTGATTTTGCGTGTCAAATTAATACAAATTAAGCTAATGTGTCACTTAATTTTTAATCTCAAATTGACTTTTAATTCGAAATTAAGTTTGTTTTGTTCCATTCATCTTAAGTAGTTATTTCACTTGATTTTTTTTTTTTTTTTGTTATTCATCAAAAGTTATAAAAATTGTGTTACCCAGAAGTAGATTATAAAGTAAAAGTATATTAGATTATACAAATTTGTGTTTTTATTTAATTACATAAAGCAAATGAAATAGATCGAAAGATGTCCGTATTTTTGCATAATAAAGTAATAATCATCAAGTGAAATGGCAAAGCTCAAAAGCTATACACTATTTGTTAGTTTAGTTTTTTTGTGTGTCGACGATATAAAAATCAGTTCACAGACAAACGTCGCATTGATAAAATTATGCTGCGGGGATTTATGGTCCCATTGTTTTGTGTTTGTATTTAAATATAGAGCGCTATAGAAAAACATCCATAAAGAATTTGATAAAGGTGAAGGTAAGCCGCCATCGTGATCATCTCTTCTTTTTTTTTAAATATATATATATATATATATATATATATATATATATATATATATATTTGGTTCGTAGATCAAAAACTATTCGCAACTATTTTTCGTGTGTTATAATCAAAAGCACCGTTTATAATCTATTTGTTTAAAGATAAATTTGATACGATCAACGTGTTAGTCAATCATGATTGCGACTACTCATGTGAACAAAAAATTGCAACGAAATGTGCGAATCACAATGAGTTGAATCGAATACAAGGTGGTTCAGTAGGATCCAGTGTTCGCAATCGGACTTTTTTTTGTGTTTTTCGGACTCATTTAAAGTGCCACTCAAATTTTTTTCAGCCTAAAATGTGTTAATAGCGTTTCGATAGGACCAAACTATCTAAACTTTCAAAGAAATCGAAAAACACACGAAAAAGGCCCGGGAATATTGGTAGGACCAAATGATTTTGAGGCAGGAAATAAAGTATATAAAGCGTGGAATTTATTCTAATCATCGAATGAAATTACATTTCTTTTTATTCAAACCAAAACCGGACAATTCAGCTCATTATTCATTGAAATCGTGTCATTAAAAAGTCTAGCGCTTCAAAACGCAGTCAAAAGTCTATTGCATTGGAACACCTGTTATTTTGATAACACCTCAAAATCAATGGTATCCCACAATAACGATCATTTTGGTTTGACTGATGAGTGTGCATGTGCCTTTCCCCGATGTGCTCGCAAATTTCAAAATTAATTTCAAACCCAAATCACAGTCGCATAAACATCGTCAGATTGATTGTATGGGGCACAAAAAAAAAATTGATCGGAAATGGTCATAAAAATAAAAATCACAGACTTATGATGATCCACCGCGAAAATTTTTATGATCAACTATAAATATTCGCATAATTCGTTTAGATTGTAGTTGATTTTATAACAATGCGCGAACGCGAAAACGAACAAAAACAACAACAAATAAACACACACACACACACAATTGACATACCATTTCAAGTTGAATACTATGGGTTTGGGATTCCGGTAGATTTAAGTGTTGCTCGTTAAATAGAAATTTATTTGCAAAAATGTAATGGTCAATCGATAAAATGTAGAAAAAAATAGATGGAAAGTGTAAATGACAGACGAACACACACGCATACAAACCCAGAATGAAAATGGTCTGTAAATCGTAAAGTGTGTTTATGCGGTGGCATGTGTGTGGCTTCAAAACACCGTTTGAAAGAAATAATAATAAATGGGTTGTAAAATACAATTACACCCAACACGAAGAAAATGTGTGAGTCGCATTCGTATTTATGGTTGTCATCCGTAATCAAAAATGAATTCCAGTGGACGACGACGACGACGCGAGAGAGAATAAGATATTGTAAGAAATTATTCTTGATATTTATGTAGGCCTGGGTAGGCGCTGGCGCACAAATTGCAAAAACAAACACACACACCACACACACGCAGTGTCACCCAAACCAAAACAAAACTTAATGCCATGAAAGTGTGCAATTTTAATAAAAGTGCCATTTTTATGATTATCAGATATTTCACGGACCGGAATTGATTTAGACATTATAATATAACCCGTATGGTAATTACGCTGTGCAAAATTTGTTTGGTTTGTGGAAAATGTCAACGTTTTTAAGTTGCATTGAATTGAAATTCTACAAATGATGTGTTACTTTTGCCACTAAACAACACACCATAAATGGTTAGTCACAAAGGCCAAAGTGACAATCAATTGATTTTGACTATCTTCAAATCATTTTGATTGGAACTTGCAGCAGTTGGTTGGTGTTGTCTTCGCGCAATTGCATATTGGGTGGTGAACATGATTCATGAAAAATACAATTATTCGAATAGAGAAAAGAAACAAAACAACAAACCAAACACACATAGAGAATCGAAATTAACTAAAAAGGTTACCTATTGGATGACGCTGTAAACATCGACTTTTAGATGTTACAAATGTCAGTGTTCGTGTTAAATTTACAGTCTAAACCGATAAGAACGGTTAGTCAATAGCAATGATTGTGTGTTTTGTTTGTTAAAGAATCAAGTGAACAACGTTTAATTGGAAGCATTTTCGAAAAAGCAGCATTTTTGATGCATTGAAATGTTAGCTTTTGTGATATTGGCCATAAAAATCGATTAATTATACATAAATTTGTTTGACTTCAGCGACCCATAGTTGCGAAACACTTACACACACTCACACAAGTGATTTAATTTCAATGATGTGATAGCATAAATGGCTTAGCATAATATTCAGTTTTTTTTTTATCAGTACACAATAATCGTGAAATAATAAAATTACCCATGAATGGGTTGAACATGGCTTCGGCTCTTATACTATCGGCATCAAATTACACCATCGTCGGTGTCAATTGCCGTGGCATTTTTATTTCCGTAGTTTTGACACGCAACTGCATCAACACTTAATGTTTCTTGTTTTCATTTGACCATTGATTTGTGTGCTGTTTGATCGTTTGTTTTACATTGTTTCTCTTGTTTGTTTGTTTGTTTGTTTTTTCTTTCTTTTTTTTTGCTTTAGAATGATAAACGATTTTTTTCCTGCTATGCGTGTGTACCAAAATCAATGTGTCAACATCAAAAATTCATTCAAAAGCAATGACTTTCGATTACGTAATTGGGGAATTCTTTTGGCTATTTCGATAGTTTTCAAAATTCCATTTCCATGTTTGGTCAAATTGAACCATCATCTGGCAACTGTTGTGCTTAGCGAACCAAAAAACTACAACTGAAATAAAAAAAACACACACCATACCGATTTCAAATCGTTTAAAACACCCTATTTCTTTTCTTTGACGGTGCCAAAATAAATTGAAGTTTTATTCGAAGGAATGGTAAAAAATTGTTTGATGACCTTGTTTTTATTTGCTTTGACTTCATTTTGTTTTTTTTTTTTTTTAATTTACCCGTACCCGTTTTTATGGAATGGAATGTGCGAAACACGGATATTCCACTTTTCTCTTTTAAGAAATTTCATGTGTAAACATTTCTAGTAGATTACGTTTTGTAAAGATATTCAATTTGCAAGCGCTTTGGGTTTTTTTCGTCGTCGTTCGTTCTTTCGTTTAAATCAAGAGCGTTGTGCCAACGTATAAATTCTTTTTAAGTTTCTTTCTACTTCCTATCGAGAGCAAGAGAGAAAAAAAAAAGAGAAATAGTGTGGCTGAGAATCGCAAGCACTTCGTTCGGCAGTACAGTTGAAAGAATGAAGAGAAAAAATACGAGCCATATTTTTGTTCCCAGTCGTTCCAAATTTTTTAATTTATGATATTATGCCACATGTTGGCCATTAATTTCAATGAATTTAAACTTCTGTAGTCATTAAATGAGAGGGGCCGAAACACTAAGCGTATAAAATTTATGGAAAAGTTTTTTTTTTCGCGCGCGCAACTTTTCCACACCGCGTTTGGGATTAAATACGCTTGTGGCAAAGCACACACATAGTGTTCAATGTTCACATTGCAGCCCAGTTAATGGGGAAATGTGAAGATTGTCGTTATTTTGATGAAAGGATTAATTCACAGGCAACGATAATTAAAATTGTCACCAAAACGATTGTAGTTCGCTTAACATTTTGAGCATATTTTCGTTGTTGTTGTTGTTATTGTTGTTGCTTTTTGGGATATGCATAAATGATCGCCTCGTTTTTCACACTTTTCCCGATGGATGCGCCAATGTGACATACGATGTGAACGGATACATTGATATTTAGTGAATGCTTCCTTTTTGGCTGAAATTGTATGAGTGACTCTAATATAGTATATAAAAAACAAGTCACACATCAAAGCATTTTCCAAGCATTCGAATGAATTTTCAAAAACATATGTGAACGCGACGTATATTTTGTTAAGCCAAAGTCATATTTACGAGGTGCGAACCGTCAAGTGGTAAGTAGAGGTGAAATATATGTGCGTGTGAGAACGGATTTTCACTTTGAACTAGAAAAATTAAAGAGAGAGAGAGAGAGATAGAGAGAGAAAAAATGTTTAATCACAATGAAAATGCACATTACTTCTTCTCTGCTCTTTTTCTTTCTCTTTCGCTCTCGCTTTCTCAAAATAATCACGAGGGGAATTCAAATCGAAAATTATCCATTCAGAGGCGATGAAGCATTTAGCATTTGGCATTTACAGAGAAAATTGTATGTCGCTATAAACATTCGAATGAGTCGAGCCAACGTATGACGATGGAAAGGTCAATTTTACTCATATCATGCATTTATTAGCACATGAACTTCAAAAAGTTGTTCTTTTTCTTCTTTTTCTTCATTATTGTTGTTGTTGTAGTGTTTTTCTCACTCTTTTCATTTTCATCATATCAAACAAAAATTGTGTGTTCGTTGTGTGCTAGTTCTAGCCCCAGAGTGTAATAACATCTCATATTGAAATTAATGCAGCGAAAGTGAAAGTCCTCGAAGTGTAAGTGCCCCGACAGCCGGAGCATACACAATGCAACGTGTGAATGTTGGACAAAACGCCCGGCAAAAATGTCTTGAAGAAAAGGACTCTGAAGTGGTTGTTTTATCTTTCTCTCTCTCTCTCTCTCTCTCTCTCTCTCTCTCTCTCTCTCTCTCTCTCTCTCTCTATGGCATTTGTGATTAAAAGCAAAAGATAGCTGCCGGTATAGCAGACAGCTATGCATATTCCACTTGAAATTGTGCATCGTGCACATTGGCTGTTACTCACTACGTCTATTATGTTTCATGCACACGCTCTCACTCTATGCATCCTGTGTCTCAATCGATAATGTAACATGTATGTGCCGGTGCTCAATATTGTGGCTGCTATCGTCTGCATGCATCAGTGTAAATCATTTTTTTTTTATTATTATCATTCGAAATGGATAACACAAATATTACTCGCTTAACTGGTAAAATAAGCAATTTTCCAAATTCCATTTTTCTCTGTGTGGCAATTGTTCAATTGCATTCGGTCGGTATTTCTGCTTATCGTGTACTTTTGTGCGATCTCCTCATTTTTCTTCTCAGTATTGTTGGTCTCGTTTTTGTTGTTGTTGTTGTTGTTGTTTCATTTTTTCCAACTCCTCTACGAACAAGTGCTCCAATAAGAACGACCAAGTTGAAATTGTTTGCATCGTATCGGAATAACCGACCAAAAACACTGACAACCATTTATTCCAATAACAATGGAAATCGGCGTCACCAATACCATCGCACACAAAAAAACCAGCCGTACCGTTTCAATGTAAATGCGCATAAATCGGTTTGGTTACCATCGGCCCCGCATTAACGTTGCTAGATGCCAAAATGAAGCATCGAGACCATACTCACTGAAGAACAATTTTTAGAGCTTTGAGCATTTAAATGCTAACGTACTTATACAACGTAACTGTTCAGTCTCTCTCTCTCTCTCTCTCTCTCTCTCTCTCTCTCTCTCTCTCTATCTCTATTCGGCCAGATTTGTGTGTGTATGCGTGTGTATCGCTGTGCGCTCATGTTATGAACCTCGTGTGCATGTGAATGTGAATGTGAATTTGTATTGATGGCCACATTCATTCACCAGTGTGTACTGGTGCACACTGTACACAGCGGCAAACGAATACGCGAATTGTCGTTATAGAGAACGCTCGCGCGCTCTCTCTCTCTCTCTGTCTGTCTGTCGGTCTGTATGTGTTGTATGTCGGCAATATCATACCAAGCGTTCAACGTTTGCCAATTCACGCTCGTGTGCCATTCATTACATTGACTTTGTGTATATTTACTTTCATCGTTTACTTCATCGTGTAAACGCGCGGTGCGTACAAGTGACTCGTTTGGTTGTGCGTTTTTGCCGTTTTTGTTTGTGTATTGGTGGATTTCTGCTTAAATCACACATTTCGTACAACATTTTCATCCAGTGTCTTGCGTCTAAGAATATGCATACTGAAACCCTCAGAGCAACAATGATGCAGTGATCTTACAGCTGCAAAATTTAACATCAAATAAAGATTATATTTCATTATCAAACTGACCATTCATTCAACTGAAACATTCAATCGATTCATAGCAACCAGTTCCGAATTGAATAAACGCCATTTAATATCATATTTTGCGCACACAATGTTCTGTGTGTAGTTGTTGCTCTGCGGCTGTCAATGTGCCATTTTCAAGTGGAATACACACTCGCACACATTGACGCTTCCATCATTTCGTAGCGTATGTATTTGCTGGTTCAGAACCGCAATACAACTTTGTCGAATAAATAAATAAATCTGAAGGAATATTTCATTTGGAAATCAGTTTATGGAGAACATTTCGTGTGATTGGAGCCATTTGAATAGCGTCCCCCCCAAAAAGATAAAATAAAACTAAACGCAAACCCATAGAACAATAAAAGAATTCAACTGACAAAAAAACAGAAAGAAAAGAACTTATCACCATAATCATAAACATCAGACCATCATCAACACATCGCGAACCAACAAACGAGTTTATTTACACCAGTTTTTGTGCGTTTCGAATGAATAAACAATTTTTTTGAATGGCATCGGCGGCGGTGTGCCGATTAGTTTGAATTGTTTGATTTGCAATTTGCAAATTTTGATGTGCGTGCGTGTGTATTTTTTGGATTTTTGTTAATTTAATGGATCCAAATGGAAAACTATTTAAAAAAAAAAAAATTGTGGTGGCATTTTATGCAAATGAGTTGTTTTGCGCCTCGATGTTTAGAGTAAACAAAAGCATAGCACACGGAATTCCGCGAGCTAATCATTAACAACAACAACAACAAACTAACAGCATTATACATTACCAACGGCATCGCAATTTTCGTATTTGACTCTAAATTTGTGCATTAAAATAGCAAATACGTTTTGATTAGCTTGAAACCATCAAATTGACAGAAAATTACGGCCAAAGCATCATCACAGTGTTGTTTATTATTCATGAATTGGCAATGTGAGGTTCACTGGTTTATATCTCATGAATTGTAACGCTTTAGACCATATGAATATCGATGGTAATTTTTGCTCGTGATGTCGACAAAACCAATAAAAGAGAGAGAAGAAAGACAACAACAACAAAAAAACAATGAAAACTAATCACATCGAAGATTCACTAGAAAGTGCATGACTTGATTATTCTTTGTGTTGTTGGCGTGTTTTTTTTTCTTCAGTTTTGAAAACGAAAGAAGGAAAGACTCAGTGCTAATGCTATTTTTTTTTGTTCATTGTGTGTAGATTGTGCGTGTTAAAGTACTATAAATTGTTCGTTTGGAACATCGTTTGAGATATGCGAATGAGAGAAAATTGAATTTTTTTCGGTTGAATGTTCGTATGTGGTGAAGTTAAACAAAAAAAAAACATCTTAAAACAATTGATAGTATATGCACGGAGAACGGATTTTCAAGAAATAACAAATTAAAACAATCAATGAATAGATCGTCATTTAATGTGATGAGAGAATGTGTTCATGAGTATTTGTGCACTTGAATCCAATTTTTGTTCACCTGTTTTTTTGTTTCTTGCCTGCTCAACGAAAGCATTTTGTTTGCGCTTGAATTGCATTTGCCAAAACAAAAAAAGAAAAGGTAACAATAAATCGCCCACTTAACGCCAAATAAAAAGACAAAAATTGAAAATAGAACTGAAGTAGCAGTAGCAAATCAATTGAAACAATTGTGTGTATTGTGTTTCCAGACAACAAGAACGAAATAAAAATGTACTTTTAGTCGCTCACATACGACACAACCAACAACAACAACAAAAAAACCGAACACTTTTGAATCATTTGCTTGTAAATCGAACATCATCGAACCGAAGGTTAAATTTTGAAACACACAAACAATACACACCATCTTATCACAAAGTATTCGTTATGTTTGGGTTTATCGGTTGTTATTGAAAAAAAAAAAACAAAATTATCCCTTATCGACATCGAATGAAGTGACAAACGTGTTGAACTGAATTGATTCAACAGTAAAATTAAAACGCAACATTCATTTGGCGTAGCAATTTGCTTGGTTCCCGATACCAATCGACTCATCGACACCAAATCCCAAGGTATGTATGAAACAACAAAGTCATCTGTTTTGATTCTCTTTATTTTTCTCTCTCTGGCTTTTTGTTTTCGTTTCGTTCTGTTTCCTGTTTCAACTGTGCTTATATTTTCTTTGTGTGTGTGTGTGTATTTTTAACCACATTTCTAAAATGAATATGGCATATATATCAGTAGTTAGATAACACCAATCGGTGTGAAATCATTAAAACTGACCATTCTAAAGTCGTTTATAATCAGACATATCAATTTTCGGAACGAATCGATTAATATCATTTTGACATTTATTTTCGGATTTATTTTTGAAATTTACAAAGAACACACACACATAATCGAATGGCGATGAAATTGTGCGATATCAAAGAAAGGTGACACAGTTAATTGTAACAATAAAGATAAACTAACGAGTTATCGGTATATAATATATTTTTGGTACGAAATTGGCACCGATTAATTTTTGATGACAACAAGTGAGTAAACACACACCAGCAACACCAATCAACCGGTTGGTACACTGAACCCATTAAAACTGCAAAACTTCATTCTCGTCTACAAGGATTATAATTTAATCATAAAACACCCGGTATTGTTTGCCAAAATGAGAGATGTCGATTTAAATCTACATTTTAAATCGAATTGATTTAATTAAATTTTTGAAAAGATTTTTGATGATTTGGCCCAAAAATGAATAGAGAAATTGATTTGAAGCAAACTCTGTTCGGAAATCTACACGATGCCAAAAGCTCTATGGCACACGATGGTTTCGAACTGATATCTGAACGTGATTTATTTTAAAGAGAGAGAGAGAGAGAGAGAGAGAGAGAGAGATAAATATACCAGACGAATAGACAAGAGAGAACTCAATGATTTAAATATGAAAATGTCTACATCTTGGCATCGGATATTATCGGACAGATATGGTAAAATTCTATTTGAAAACCACATTGAGGTTTCACATCAATTTCCCATTTTCTCGCATATGCTATTTGCCAGTTGCTGACTTTGAATGTGGTGGCTGTGTTGCACACACCACTTGCACACCTATGGTAATAAATCTGTTACGATAAATGCATTGTGGTGATATGCAATTTTCTACTCTTGCACATACGGTCGGTGTTTTACTGTGCTCTAAGCACCACTTAAAATCATATTCGCGTTGAACCATTTTCAACTCGTTCGTCTCCGCACCTTTCTATACATCTCGACGCGCTTTCATATTTCTTTCGGTTGTTTTTCTTCCATTGACTTTTTGGACGATTTTTTTGATTTTTTTTTGTATAGTCCATAAATTCTGCTAAAAGAGCTCCGAATACACTATGCAGGAAGCACTTTTGTGTAATCCATAAATACGGAATCTGATCTATGAAGTAAGTGAAAAGATAATGGTTGTTTTAACACTCGTAATTCAATCGAAAATGACACACCGTTTCTGTCGCATCATCATAAAAAGTTAATTGAAATTTGTCTATGATGGTTTTAATTCTTTTGGCAAAATGTAAACAACAAAAAAAATCGGTTTTGCTTAGTAAAATTGTTTGAACATGTTTTGGTCTAGTTGAATGAAATAATTATTTTGTTATGCAATAAACCACAACAAATGGATCCCACAATAACAATAAGCAACACCAAAAGAAAACAAAAAAAGGATTTGAAAATGGAATTTTGAACACTTTATCTCTGCTCTCTTTGGGACTGTGAACAAAATCCGCTTCATTTCAATTGTTCGCTTTGTTTTCAAACAACAAACTTTCCCATCGTCGAATAGTTTCATCGTTGCAAAATGCAAATGGCACTTCAATGTTTATCAACACAAAAAGAAGAAGAAACTCCCTGGGGTGTTGATGGACCAATCTTGAACCTATTCTATTTTCTTTCTTTTTTTCGAGTAAAAGCTACCAACACAACAAGAACATTCATCTCCATATGAACATATATTTTATATCAGAATGAAAAAAAAAACCATTCACAAGGCGAATAAAGTGTTTAGTTTTTTACAAAAAGAAAAGCACTTGTGCAAAATCTCAAAACATAAAGAATAAATCCGAGAGAAAAAGAATAATGAAACAAATGCTCAAAATACGCTTTTCATGCTCACACTCCGGCCCCCCCTGAAGCACACACACACACAAAAGCAAATGCACAAATGAGCAAAGGTGATTACAGTTCAGGTGTGAAAGCTAAATATCACACCTAAAAGGGAATTCGATGCCGCTTCGTGGATATCCTCAATCGCCCCGAGTTCATTAAGATAAATATTCCGAAACAAAAGCGAATTTGGTAAGAGTTGCTTAGATAAAATTGTTTTGGTTGACATCGGTATGCCGTGTCGCATGCATCCAAACACACACACACGTCGCTTTATTATCAAAACATAGAACTTTCGTTTCGTTCTGAAAAAGGATACAGCAAAAGCATCCCATTCACCACGTTTTTTTTTAAGTATATTAAAAAGGCGGATTTTAGCAAAAATGAACGTGAAACCAAAATAATGAAATGTTGATGGATGGAAAACAATGCCTTTGTAAAAAAAAGAGAAGCGGCTTTTAAACCCATACATTCAAAGAATGTGACAAACGTTGAAAAGCTGGCGCATTCCATTCACAATTTTAAGAATGAATGATTGTTCGCATTAAATGACATCACACTGAACGATGTTTGCAATGAAAATTGACAATGGGAGCATAATGTGTCGTTTAGAGCCCAAGAGAGAGAGAGAGAGAGAGAGAGAGAGAGAGAGAGAGAGAGGGAGAGGGAGCGTGTGTGTGAGCGAGCGAACGAGCGGGAGTGAGATAGCACCAGAGAAAATGTGTTGAAACAAAGACGTCTCACATTTGTCTGTGAATTATATTGATTTGTTCGATTTGAAATTGTTAGTGTTTAGTGTGGCGGCATCTTTTGCACATTTGATGTGTCTTTTTGATATATTTCGGTTCAATTGTTTTCAGCACGTGAAAACTGGGCAAGCCCAAACATTTTCACGTAAAATTAGTAAAGTTTCAACATGAGTTATAATCAAATGGAGCGACAATACCACCAACACACTTTGAGCTGAAAATTACAAGACTAACAAAAAAAAAAGATTGAGAAACCGACGAAGGTAGCATTTAGTTGTAAATGGGAAATGAGCTGTGCTGTGCTGTGCAGATTTAAATCCATCCAAGCGATTGCTTTTGTCATCTTAATCGCTAGCTTGGGAACGTGATTCTGTATGAACGAACACAAACAAAATTGTTCAGATTGCGTAAATACATATGCTCACACACACCTAAAAAGCTTGTATTGTTTTAAGCTGTCCTACAAAACTATTCGCACTTCAGGCGATGAATTTTATTTAAAGCAATCATTTTATGCACAGCGCTCGTCTCCGTGTGATTTTCTATATATAAAATATGAACATTAATCGCGATGATGATGGTGTTTTTGGTGTGTGTGTGTGTGTGTGCGTGTGGATGTCTTGCCTTTTAAAGCGAGGCTGAGTTTAATCGAAGTGGCAGAAATTGTTCACAAAGTTCATTCAAGATGCCGTTATACAAAAACCAAAACTCCCTCCATCCAAATAAAGCCCTTTTATATTGTGCACGCCTGTGTATGTGTGTATGTGTGTGTGTACCGTGTTCGTATATCGTTGGCATATAGAATACAATAGTGTCGGTTTTGACGCTTAAAATATTTCACCGTAAACGTAAATCTCCAGTGTGGCGTATTCTCGTATTTCTGTGTTGTTGTCTTAAGCAGCCGGTACTGAACCGTACAACATTTCCATCCATCGTTGTGCTTTGTGTATGTTTATTTATTCTAACTATATATTAAAATCGAAATATACATTGTCTCTGTAGCTATCCCCCCAAAACAAAAATACACACACAAACACAAACACAAACACAAACACAAACACACGCGAACACATACAGGAACTCGGTGTGTTTGGTATGTTGTTGGCGTGAAGAAGGCTCATCACATCCGTGCACGGATCCGCAACCGTTCGAAAATAATGAACGTAAAATACCCAAACTGTAAATGTTTAGCCTGTGCCAAAGGAATAAATATACCATCCAGCCAGTCATTGCCTTCTTTTTGCCAATCGTTGCTCCATCTCTCTACATCATACATATTTGATGCATGTGTGTATATGAATTTACGTGCATTTGCACTTGTATAAGTGAATAAATGAGTAATTTTTAGCCATTATATCTATATCGATCTGGATGGTGATGGAAAGTGCGTGTGCCATGAACCATGCTAGGCTGTATTGGCTGCTGTTCACGAATTTGTTTATCTAAAAATTTTCGGTAGGCTTTCTCTCTCTGGTCTCGCATTAGAAACCGGAGAAAGAGAGAGAGAGAGAGAGAAAGAGCGCGCGCAAAAAAGCGCACGGAAAAATCCGTTTTTGGATTCGGTGAGCCACATACAGGAGCAAGTGGGATGGAATGGCTACAGACTATGTTATTGTTGTTTTTTTCTTCTTCATTCGGTTGAATGTTTGCATGTGAGAGTATGGCTGTGATTGTGCTGTGCATTGCTGGTAGTATTGATGTATTAGTGCGTGTTTGACTGTATGTGTTCGTCTAACAACCCTCCTTGTGAAGCGAAACTGTTGTCACATATAGCCTTGGTGGTTAAATCATTTGGGTATCGTGCAACCGTTTCGATCGCGTCTGTAACACACACAAAAAATTCCAACGTTGATAAAAAAGGCAGCAGTAGCAACAACACCACCAACAACAAAACCAGTATACGCTATACACACAGCACACACAGTTCACATTGAGCCCAAAGATGGTAAATTGCACCCACACCCACACCCAAGAATAACAAATGTGCTCAAATTCTTTATGTACTGACATATTGCTACACATACATTGCCACTTTCGCACCCCATACGCATACACACAATTCACTCATACACACAGAGAGAGAAAAACAGGCAGCAAATACACGCTACAGCCAAACTGTAGACAGAAAAAAAGGAATGGTATAGCGCGAGCAAAGAAAATGGTAAATATATCCCACATTTATGCTTTTTCCCATTTCGGGTTTTTCTTTTTGGATAAAAGTGAACGACAGAGAGACCGTTATACAATATTATTGACGGCAAATAGATTCGAATGTACGAGAAATGGTGTGCGTGCTGTTGTATGAGCGACCAAAGTAAGGACTTCGACTTGCAAAGTAAAGTGCAACAAAAACCTTACACACACAGGCACACACTCACAGGCACAGACGGAGAGTGTAAGAGCGTTTGGATGCGTGGGCAAAAAGAGAGAAAGTTTTCGGAAGTAAATGTATGAAGGTTGCCTATTGTCGTTGGGTTTTTTGTTGTTGATATTTTTGCTTCGAATCACAAGCATACGGAAAAATGCTTAGCAATGAGATGAGATGCGATACGAGGGCAGCAAAAAAATGCACACACACACACACACACACACACACACATGGAATAAGAGGAATAAAGAAATATAGTAGAAAACATTTCAAACACTGAGCAGATACCGAGACTGAGAAACGATGAGACACTAGAGACAAACTGGCTGTTTTAACGGCAACAAGCAAACGAACAACAACAAAAAATTGAGCTGCAGAAAGAAAAACGTGCTACCATTTTTCGTTTCACATTCGTTTTATGCCGAGAAGCAAAAAAAAAAACTGGTGAGGACATCCAAAGCACCACCATCATACTGAACGACAGAGAAGCGAAGAAAAACAACGCGCAAAAAAAAAGAAGAACGAACAGAACGGAGAGGAAGAGTACCATTACAAACGGAGACAACTACTGGAATAGAAAAGAAAGTTGTATCTATTCGCCAGCAAATGGTTTTGGTTGTAAAAATGTAAAATAAATGTGCATGAATGAAAATGATTTTATTGTCGACGAAAAGAAGAATTCCAATTCGTTTGTGCTCGTGTGTCTGTCTCGATGTCTTCTCTCGCTCTCGATTGTTGTGTCGCTTTGTTCAGTTTTTAGCATTTGCCTTGCCATTTTTCATCGGGGCTAAAATGGACTGGCTTCTTTATTTTGTTTTCGGGGTGAACTATCAAAAAAGCATTAGAATCTTTATCATGCAGTTCACTTTCGAAATAAACGAACACCACACTGAATATGCGATTCACATAATCACAAACACATACAGACAAATAACAGAAGAAGAAGAAGGAGAAGAGAAAAAAACCTCAACTCCAGTTTATTGAACTTGGTGGCGCGCAAACAACACACGGAATATACTTGAGCCAAGTTCGTGACAAACTAGCGCTTGGCTGTTCCCATCGACATCCTTATCCTCAATGCACGTTTATTCGGCATTATTTATTTAGTAACGGCAACAAAATTGAAAGCAAAACAAATATACAGAGAGGCATAAAAGCAAAAGCAAAAGCAATAGCAAAAATAGAAAACAAACGGAATAGATCTATATACGAAAAATGAAGCAGCAACAACAACAAACAATCATACAAAACTAAAAAAAAAAAAAAAAAACAAAACAAAAAATAAATAAATAAAACAAAACGGAAATAGAAGGACAGGAAAATACGAACCGAAATGCGATTTGCTTTGACAATACCAAAGCAGATACCAAATTTGCGCCTTGCTTCAATTTCCCGTCTCCGATTGATATTTATTTAATTAAACCGCATGTTTATTAATAAATTATAACATGAAACCATTTCTCTCTCAAGGAATGTGCAATTTGTCATCATTAGCTGCAATGTGGAAGCGCATTTTCCCAATCAATGATGAAATTAAAGCATTTCGAGCGTCAATATTCCATGGCTCAATGTTAAATGCTAATGCTAAAAATCTCCTTACGGCAAAATAGCTCTGGTTCACTTGGTTGTCGTATGGCAACGAAAACGTTGACGACGACAACGACAACGACAACGACAACGACCATTTTCATTCATCCATTTTCCCGAATATATCGGAATAAATTTTCTTTTCTTGCATTTCTGCATCTCCGTATGACATATTGATAGCGTGTCGGGGACATTGCTTGATTGTGTAGCAAAACTCGAGTCTGAATGCGGTAGTAAGGTGTTTTTTCTTCGTGTGTGTTTGTGTGTTTGTGTTTGTGTGAGTGTGATCAACTCATGGCTGAGTCGATATTAATCATGTTTCACTGCGTCAAAGATGTTACAAGTGCAATTGCTTGCACCTTTGTGTGACTCATCCTTTTGAAGCTTTTTCCGTTTACAAGAGACAGAGCCAGCCATTCAGAGCATTTATGTGTGTGATGATGGTGAAATAACCATGGCAATAGCAAATACCAGCCCCTTTGCGATGCTGCCTAGAATGCACAAATAGAAACAAATAACACGATTTCCTCCGCTCACAACGAACTACGGTATTCGTTCTATAAATGCGAATTGAAAGCCGAAGAATTCCATTGAAGAAGTGAACAGAAAACTGAACAGCATACACGTATCAATAAAAGTGCCGGCAGCTAAACGTATTTTCAATATGAATGCAATATAAAAAAGCAGGAAAATTAAGCGAAAAACCTCCACATAAAAGGGCAAAATCACGGGGCAGGGAAAGGAATATTAGTGCCGAGCTAAATGACGGGATGGTGAACCATTTAATCGTTAGACATGCTACATTCAATTGAATTGCAATGCAATTGCCCGTATTTTGTACGCACAAACAACAAACAACCATGACACATGCATACGCATTGCCAATTTTTTTTTTACTGAACAACAAAATAAAATGTATGAATTGAATGACAAGCAAATCAAAAGTCAATTTGAATATAACGGAATCGGTGGAGATGGTAAAGGGACATTTACCACTTGCATTTTACAATGAAAAGATTTTTCTTTTGCTATAAAAACAAGGAAACAACAATAAAAACAAAAATGTGGAGAAAAATAAATTCTCTGTTTTGTTGTTGTTATTGTTGTTTGAGTAAATGTAACCGTTTCGTCCACTTGACATTCGATTGAAATGCTTTTTCAGTGTCGATTTGTAAGCAGTTCGGCATTTCCGTTGATAATAAAACCAACAAGCAAAGTGCGTCGACTTTATTCTATTGATCATGAAATGATTGGAAAACTTATCAAAACATCTTTTGGACCATGTCTTTCGATCAAATCTTTCGAGATGGCTTTTTTTTCTCGGGAAACTGTTAAAGAAAACACACAGAGAAAGAAAGAATAAGCAAGAAGAAAGAAAAACTAACAGCAGACATAGATGCAGTATACAATTTTGAATTGGAACAAATGATTCGAGGGAATTCCGGTATACGGCTGTCTTGTTGCAACGTCAAAACTGTTGTTGTCGGTTTTTTTTTGCTTGAAAATCACTCACACAGGCGAGAAATCGAGAGAAGCAGAAAAAAAAACACAGAGAGAAAGAGAAAATGTTGCAAAAAGAAAAATCGAAAATCGATAAAGAAACAATTTACATGGGTTTGCTATTGCTCTGGCAGTTTCTAGTTGTACAAAAGCTTGTACTGCTTACTCATTCTCATTTCAAGTGAGTGGTGAGAGAATTGGCAGCGTGGTTTTGTAGAAAATGTCAAGTTAGAATTTACAAGACTAAATAAATGATCGTCAACGTATAATTTTCATCTGTTTGGCATGTAGCCGTCGTCGTATCTATTTTCCTTGTGTCACTTCTCCCGTCGATGTCAATGGTCGGTTGAAATGCTATACACGATATGCGGGTTTGTTTTTTTTTTTGGCTATTTCAAGACCGTTCACCATCAATTCAAACAAAAACAATCATTACCCGATTGCGAAACATACAACGCAAGCATCACTCAGTTTGCTTGGCGTTTGCACATTTATTAAATGAATCATCTTTGCTCCGGTAAAATTTTCGACGTCTGTCAGTGAATTTGGTATGTAAATGCTGAGCAATGTGATTATGCGGCTAAAATATATACATATTCGAAACACACACACACAAACACAAACACAAACACACACACACACACAGACACATCGAAAAAGCACTTTATTTTCACGGCTTTTCTTCTCTTTGTCAGTGTTTTTGGTTACGATTGTCTTTTTGCTTGTGCTTCGTTGCCTCTTGCAAATATTGTTCCGAGCGCCAAATGAATGGTGTGTGCCGTCTACATTTTGTGGTGCTGGTCGTCGTTGTTGGTTGCTTCTTTTGGTTTTCTGTTGTTTTGGGCGCTCAACGCTCAGCGTTTGTTTGTGTTTCTCTTTTGCGTGCGTTTTATATTTTTGGTTTTGCTGTTGGCGTCTCTTGCCTATTTTCATAATGACAGAACGCTCCGAGCTCAGATAGTGAGAAAGAGAAAGCAAAACCAAGAAAAACCCCCATAAAATTTTCGGATGACACATGTCAGAGTCAAAACTTGAAGGAAAAAATCCTACATGCAACCATAACTCATCCAAACCGCTAAGACATTTTTGCGTTGTATTTTGCGCTCCAATTACAACTGAAACATTGCGCCCGGAACATTGCGCTGGCACGCATTTAAAAGCGACAACAAGATTTCTACCAAGAGATAGATGTTTTGTTTGTGGCATAAGAGACACAGAAATAGAGAAAGAGAGTGAAAAAAACGTGTCCGAAAAACCAGTGAAAATTATTATTACCGAGGCTTGTCTCTCACAAAATGACACTCGAAAAATAAACGAAATATTAAAGGCAGAAGAAACAAAACCAAAATCAAGAATATAAAAAAAACGGACAAAAACATTCGAATCCATCATTTTACACGGCGAACGCTTTGCACCAACGAAATTTCCATCATTTATTCTTGATGACATTTATTAGCCTGTTTTTCTTCGTTCATTCCATTTTGTGTGTGTGTGTTTCAGTTGGCTCATCTTCTGCTTTGCTCATAAACAGCACTAATTATGGTAAGCATTTTTTAGATGTTCTTCATTCCATTCCGCACCAACGATCGACCAACTCATACATACCAACACAACCATCGTTCATACAACCTGCATAATTAATGCTGTAGATATTCGGCTCGACTCAATTAAAATGGGAATTGTTGCATTTCTGTGTGTCTGTTTGTTTATATTCCATAGTTGTCTGACTTATTTTCACTTTTATCGATTTGTGAATTATTTTTGGTGAATTTCGTTTCGGTGTTTTTGGGAAAAAAGTTTTCTTGATTTGTTGACACAATAAAATATAGTTGTTGTGTGTGTGTTTTTGTTAGAAAAACGCAGTGCTGGTTGAAGATTGCGTTGGCTGACCGAACCGAAACATAAAACGTCCATTAGGTCGATCGTTTTCGGTACGATGGCGTTATTTTGTGTCAATAGACTGTTTGTGGTTTTTAGCTTCTATACGATTTGCTTGGCCAAACAATATTTTTCAACAATGATTCCGTTTCAATCAACATATATTAATAGATTATACAGCATAAATCTAGTGATTTTTTTTTTTGGCTGTGGCATGAATAAAAGTAAATGGCAATGTAATGTTGACAACACGACACGCATGCCTAAAAATGCCCCCCCCCCACTCCACTCCTTCCCGAAAATAAAAAGCTAAAATCAACTCGTTTGCCTTTAACGAGAAAATTGCTGACATGAAATATGTGTGTGATAGTATGTGAGGCGCATAAAAGGCGAGAAAATACCGATTAACCAAAGTCACTGGTCGCTTTTGAGTATTCTCTCTCTCTGTGTGTGTTTTTTTTTTCTCGGTATATCGCCTGATGCACAGAAGACAGCTTACGCATATATATATATAACAAGCCCGTCGGCCAGACTGCCACTGGTCATTCGGGTACACCAACACTCAATTGACTCCAATCCCTATTCAAATGTATACGCGCGCCTCTCAGCGCTACCAACACACCAAATGTGCCCAGAGTAACAAGACGAAAACAAACAAAAGCGCTGCAAGAGGTAGAGCACAGAGACACAGAGGCAATGAAAAGAGTGATACCAACGCGCAAAAGATCATATATTATAACGATTTTGCATAATTTTACTTGGTGGTAATAAATCATTTTGAATCATATTCTATATTCGTAAACGCATTGTTGTAAATATACATATGTGTATGTAAGAACCATGATAGAATTGACAATGCCAAACAAATAAATGGCACATAAAATGCAAAACATACACACACACACGCACACAAATGTGGAGACCGCACATGAGCTCATGCTCATCTTCTCCATTCGACTCCAATTTCCAAACGAAAAAAAACAACAACAAAATAATAGACGCAAATATTCTATTTAAAATTGTTCTTTTTTTGCATCGTGTGTGTCTAGTGTCTACACTCATAAAGTGTCAAGTGTCAAATGTTTTTCTTTTTTTTTAATGCAACCAAAGAACTGATTCTGTGTAATGGGCTTTGTAGCCTCCATTTCAGCTCTCTTCCTACTTGATAAATATTATCCGTATGAGCATTTCTATGGGAGTAAATGAATTGAGCACAAAATTGATGCAAAAATATTTTCTGTAATATCTGTCTGTATCGAGTGAACGATATTTAGGTGCTCAAAATGCTCACAGTCGAGGCTGATTGACTGGGTTGTGTACTCGATTACAATCTATACGTAGGCTTGGTTAAAATATAAATAAATGCGTTTCCATTGAAGATTTTAACGCGCTAACAAGCCTAATAGAATTTGACATTAATTTGGATTGAATTTCACTGGAGAAACGAACACAAAAAAAAATGCCTATACTCAATACCATTTGCTGCCTCATGTCTATATCAACCGCCCCATGTCACCATCATCAACCTTTTTCTGTTGTTGGTCCCTTTTTCGAATGCTTTTCATCATACAGTTTAATCAATCAGCATACAACAAAGTGTCAACAAAACGATCCGATCATTTGTTTTGTTTGCGAGCATGTGGATGCTGTTGGCAAGTGTCATATTCATACGTCAACTGAAATAGCTGAAATCATCATTTCTAAATGCATAAAATTGTGTACGCTGGAAAATGGCTGACTCGAAATGAGGAAATTGTTCCAAGTTTTGTTTCACTCAGCTCTGTCTCTCTCTCTCTGTGTGTGTGTGTGTGTGTTAGTATCTATATTGGATGTTATGTGTATCTACTGAAGCACTAAAGCGGTTTTTCTCTATTACATTTCAACTTGATTTTGGTTGTTTAAAATGTATGAACCGACGAATTACCCCAATCAACAGCATTTTCCAACATCACATTCGGTGTTAACGGTAATTTAAAACCTTGGCTCTCCTCGCCCCCCCCCCCCGTTCTTCGCCGCCCGAAAACAAAAATCAAAAATTAAATTTTAAATTCAAGTGAAATTCAACACTGCAACTGCGTACGTGCGTGCAATGTGTTGTCAACAGTTCAGATCACATCAAAATACCAATAAAGAGACACACACACACAAACACATATATAAAAAATTGTTCGGAAAAATTATTATTTTCATGATGCATCCCCATTCGAGGGTATTGGTTCATCATTTTCGGTTGTCTCTTTGTTATTATGCAAAATGTAAAATGGAATTTTCAATGCTTGACAGCTACTCGAATTCTATCATGCGGCAATAATTGGAGCTTATATTTCGGAATATAATGTATTCGTGTGTTCGGGTGTATGTGTCGCATCGTCCGCTCTATCTCTTTCACGATCTATCTTTTTTCTTCTTCTATTTTTATTATTATTATTATTATCGTTTTACAATACATTTTTGGACCGTGAAGTGACTTCCAATATTTGGATGACGGAAGTAATACTTGTGATTTCGAATGAAAACGAACAATGATGCTTCGAGTATAATCATAGCAATTTTGGAAACCATACTGTAGTGACAGCTATATGCATGTCCATCCTGTCAAGAACATATTTTGTCCAACCGATGCTTGTCTTTCGCTCTCTCTTTCTCTCTTTCTGCATCAGTCCGCTGTGTGTCTGTTCTGTGTGTGTGTGTGTGTTTTTTTTACTATTATTTCAAAAGGGAGACCATTTAAAATTGCTTAGTCGCCCAAAATGTGATTTGTACAAACTGCCAACGACATTTAATGAGTGCAATTATTTGCTGTGATATGGTTTCATGTGATAACCGCTGCCATCTCAATCTCATTCCCTCTCTCATTTTCCCACCACCGCCTCCCCCCATAAAAACATTCCACTTTTCACGCATTTTGCAAAATTTCAATTCGATGTGCAGTGGCCTGATATCAAAATCGGATTCATGCAAGTATCACAAAAATTACAAAGACCAACAATAAACCGCAATGTGTACAATAAAAACCATAAGATTGTTCGATGGTCGACGGTTGATGTTTCCCGAATGCGATGAAGTCACTTTGTGTGCTTTCGATATCCAATCAAAATCAATATTTGACCACTTAATTCCATGGAAACGGGTAAAAACGCTACGATTACAAACACAACACACACACAGAGAGAGAGAGAGAGAACCCAGGGCAAGTGTGTGAGCACTGAGCATATGGCAAAAGTGCATACAAGAGCATTTGAAAACAATTTCGGTCTGTTGTAAGCCACTCGAAATTCAATCATCTTTTGCAATTGAAACTCGAGTCTACGATAATTGATGATTTTTGGTTTGCTGCGTATTTTACGGCACCGGCCGTGTGAATGTGTACAGAGGCACACACACACACTCCATTGCCATCCCCCGCACACACATTTCAAGAGCCCAATATATTCAATCGATTTTGGTTTCCATGTTTTTTCTTTTTTTAAATGTTATTGGTGTACATTGTGCAATGTAATGTAAACAAAAATCCATCGATCGTATTTGGTACATCAGTTGCATGTGGGTGCCATGTCGAATGGTACATCAAGCTCAATCACTCATATATTGAATCTTCAAAATAAAATCCCCAAGAAATTAGTGTCGGCGATGGTATTATGCGTTTTGCCAACTTTGATTGATCACTGTATTGTATGATGAATAAGCATATGAAACAATCGGTTTCAAGAAAAAAACTCGAAGAATTTCATGTAACTGCAGCGAAATGTGTGTTTCGAGCGATTACTCAAAATATAAGCGCTTCAATCTATCAATTAAACCATCAATCAAAATGTAATTTCTTTTCTCATCGGTTGAATTCTGGATTATGCGATTAGAGAGTGTATGCGGGGTAGAGGGGTTCAGTTGAATTCTTCTTTGAAAATTATATCCGAAACACTTGTTCAGTATCGATGCTGATCCATTTTATTAGAATGGGTTTAGTCAGTTGAATGTTTTTTTTTATTTTTCTCTAAGGTTTTACCAAATTGCTAACTCTACCGAATTACTAACTCTAACTCTCATTCGGTCTTTTCATAGCTATTCCAAGTCATTGTATTAAGAAAAAAAAAATTGGATTGAAACACAATTCTACAGTAACAGTATTTGCCAAAGGGATAAACGCCCGAAACAATAATAATAATAAAAAAAAACTCCAAATCATCTTCAGCAAACGAAATCATTTTGTTTATTATTACTTTTGTTGAAAAAGCCAAATTCATGCCAAATTGATAAGCATTCAGCATGAAAATACTTGCTAAATGTAAGTTGATTTTATGATGATTTTTATTGTGGTATGAGCTAATTTCAATATGCGTAGCACACATCATAAATTAAAATCAAACATGGAAAATATTACATTTACCATCAATCACTGATGGCGCATGTTGTTTCTGCAGAAGGGCCCAATATTTCGGCTTAAAACATACAAACACAACACATGCGCACGCACATACACACACACACAAACAAACAAAAACAGTCAAACAATCTATTCGTCGTGTTTGTTATATCATACACGCATTGAACACGCACGAAACGGTCATAAAACAAATGATTATGAGTGTTTTGCATGCAAACCCAACCAACTCATTAGTTTGATAACGAATAGAAACAAAACAACGAAAATTCGGGAACTAGAGAGAGGGAGAGAGAAAGAGTCCAACATAGAAAATCCATCACCTTTCATGTGTTTTAAATCACCAAAATTTCGCTATAGCACATCATCAAATTAGAACAAGTGCGCGAAAATAGCCAACCAAACCAATTTGATGAAACTGGTTTTTTGTTGTTGCCCCATTTTAGTTGCAGAATAAAGAATTGGCTTGAAATATATTTTTTTCATTTAATTAATACGAATTTTATATGCGATACAAATACGCGTAAAAATAGTGCATAAAAGCAATTTACAATTTACCGAGGCCACTCAACTCAACATTTAATGACACAATTTATGAACTTGAAAGCGGCTCAATGGAGCAATTCACCATAAATTTGGATATATTTTGTTGTTGTTTTCCTTTCTCACCCTCTTCCGCACTCGGGACAAATTTAAAATCGTTGATTTTTAATTGAATTCCATTTGTTCGCGAATGCATGATTACTTCATCAACAGTGTAAATCATTTTTAAACAAAAAATACTTTTTTTAGCCAGAAACGTTGTTGTTGTTTTTTTTTCAATGTATTTACATCCGTTGTTCTTCCAACTGAAGAGTGGATCTGTGATAAATTTATGAAGCGAAGTTGTGCTGAAATTGAATGTGGATTAACGAGAGAGAGAGAGAGAGAGAGAATAAAAAACACAAGAATGACGATAAACGCCAACACATTTGGAAAAATGCTGTTCCAAAAATGGACGAAAACCAACAAGATTTTCATTGACATCATTTAAAACTTCGTAGCACCCATTATATGATTTCAATAGCTGTTAAAAATAAACATCTCAAAACGTTGTTTGCAAGCGTTGAGTCCTTTTTTTGCTTGCTCCGTTGTCCAATGTGGATTATAATCATAATATTTGCTGGAAAAATGGAGCATAGCTAAGAGTGGGTGATTTGAGCGCGCGTTGGGGGAGAAATTATGCTGGTATTTTGCCGAAAGAACAAACATTTGCTCAGTGGAGAAAAAAAAGAACATATCATGTCTTAAAATGCCAACACTGGTCTTGCATAAAGCTGCGAAATGCGCCACTATAAAATCCATTAATTTCGTTTTCTTAGCTTTCTCTCTCTCTCTCTCTCTCTCTCTCTCTCTCTCTCTCTCTCTCTCTCTCTCTCTCTCTCTCTCTCTCTCTTCGTGATATTTATATCGCGTACTTCACTTATTTTATATAAGCTGTCCCATCTTAGGTTCTTCTTTGTTCAATTCGATTACTTTTTTTCTCTTACTTTTAAACGTTGTCACAAGTTTGTTGTCTCCAAAATACAAAAAAAAAAACGCACACAAGAAAAATGTTGAATCTCAAGAGACATCAAAATCCGGCTCAGCAAACTTGCTGATCTGCCCACGGAAGATTGATGATATCGACAAATGATAGTTTTTGTGGCGCACACAACAATACGATGAGAACAGCAAACATTAAACAAACACACCAAATGAGTCGCTTCTCTGATAAACTTTGACAGTAGATATTGATTGCGTTTAGCGGAAGAGTTTGCTGCTGTCCGACAACAATTCAATATATATATAATATATATATATATGAATCTATGAGAATAATAGCGAAACGGAATGTTCCTTAATGCATATGTATCTTCCTGAAAAATTGGCCTGTAAAATGAGGGACTTTGATCGCGTATTTCAAATATTATTCTATTCCATTTTAATTGCAAATTATTGCTAATTTCGAGAGGATTTCTAGTTTTGATGTTCAGTTGACAAAATTCTTGGTTTTTGCGTGGGCTAAAAATGTTCGCTATTTTCAGATAGCCTGATAAATTCAGCTAGTTCCGTTCCTTATTCACAACAAATAACCAGCTCATTATGTTTGTTACTGTATTTTATCAATGCGTCTAGACTTCCAAGCGTGTGCTAATCCAATTCAATAAATTTATCAGACAATCTGAAAAATTCGAATGTTTTCAGCTCAACGTAATCTGCGAATTAAATTTCAAATTCTCTCGAAATGATCTTGATTTTATGTTGACTCATTGTCAAACAAAAATTGCAAATAAAATGCAGCATTTGATTTGCATTAAGACTTGAGCAGAAGTCTCAATACTAAATGTATGCAAATGTCAAATTGGTGCCGTCTTGGTTACCATTTTTTGAACAAAAATGACTCCGAAAAAAAATTGCACTTGAAGTGTCTTATAGTAAAACTAGAAGAATGAAAGGCACAGTTTCCCAGTCAACGTTGGTTTTGTTGGGTCAACACTTTTACTGCTGTTTATTCCACACTGCTCCATTAGAGATTTTTATGCTTTGCTATTATTCTCGGGGATTCATATCCATATAGCTAGTATGCAAAACGAATAGCGGCAAGTCATTGGAAATGATTCATTGGTGACAAAATACATAATTGCCAGGAATTGCAGCTTAAACTTTTTCAAGCTCGATTCCATTGGATGGCGGGGGGTTTGAGCAGAAATAGAATAGACTCACAACTCGCACTCGAACTCGCACTGTGACAAGAGATTGGAAAATGGATTGGACTTTTGCTGGTGCCGTTCATGTGCAGTAAATATATATCACATGCCCGTAACATGAATAACGACGACGACACCAGTTAAATAATCTCTTTCTCTCTCTCTCTCTCTCCATGCGATGAACTTTCTGACAACATTTTACAGAGATACGAGAAAATGCAAATCTTTCGATTAACGACCGTTGCGCTGTGATAAATGAATAACTTAATGGCAACATATATTCCATCTACACTGATCCACTGCGAAAACGAATAGCCCCGTTCGTTTATTTCAATTGAATAAGCTTATTTATTCGATTTAATCATATGTCAAGCGTTTATTTTACAAAAATCTAACATTTTGATAGCGCAATCAAAACCATCTCTCTGTTTGTGTCTCTCCCTAAATCATGGCATATGCCAATTATTTTGCTAACGCAGGACCAACGAAAAAAAAAGTTTCTATCTCATTTTATATTAAAATAAATGCAGCATTGTACGTTTGCTCAAATTCAAATGCAGAACAAGAACCATTTTGTTTTGGTGAAATGTTTTCGTTTTGGTGAACAGTTTTTCCATTGCAATGCATTTCTTCCAACAACAAAAAAAAACGCACACACAAATGATTGCCTTTTTCAAAGTACTTTTCTGTCTCACCACCAAGTACGAAGTGCAGACAACAAAAAATATATATTGATAATGGAATTGTTTACCAACATGACAGACATAATGGCATCGAAATGCTCAAATTTAATGCGATTCAGTGAAGAAGCTTGAAATGGTTGAACTAGATGCGAGAAAAAAACAATCCGTAAAAATGCATTGAATCTGAAATTGAAATGCTGACATTTAACATGAACACAGCGAAAGAGTGAGAGAGTGAGAGAGATAGCGTGAAAACGGGCAACGCAAACACATTTTCATGAAACGTAATGTGCAACAGTGTGACTTCAGCGCAAGTTTACTCAAGCTGAAAATGATTAATGAATGTTCGAAACTCTCTGGTTGCATAACAAAATGTGATTCAGTTCCTGGTTTTTAAAAGTGTCTAACTTTTATGGACAGTGCAGTTTAAAATGATATTCAATCTGCCAGCCAAACGATGATTATTATGGGTTGCTAGACTAAATACCTTATTGGCCATTTAAGCAGCATCAGCAGCAGCAGCAACAACAACCAAATGGCTAAATTTGTATGGTTCCTTTTAAAATAAATTGTATGACTTAATTTGTATGATGAATTGCAAATGCGTCATGTGTTTAAATAAAACAAAAACGAAGAAAAAAAAATTCATTAAAACAACACTGTACATGGTGTTTTCAATTTTGTTACTTATGTCATCTCCATTTTGTACAACTACAAAAATTACCATTTATGTGGTCAACGTATAATTTGCATTTGAATATATTTTGAAATATTTGAATTTTATGGTGTTTGTGTTGGAAACGAGCACCGAGTAGCTCTGAGACTACTTTGTCATTGGAAATGAATCACTGAAAATAAAGCATCTGCAGCATGCATTTGTTCGATTTATGTGTTCCTCGGCTATCGATCGGTATTCCCGTTACATCAGCTGCAGCACTTTTTAAATGCATCATAGAACAAAAATCCCAACAACAACAACAACAAAAAAACGAGAAAAACTTTGTATATTTTAGCCATCAATCGCTTCATAAAGAACGTTATTCACAAACACACCAGTTTTCATTTGAAATAATCATAAAACAACAACAACTATATAATCTCCGGAGTTCGGAGTCTCGGTGCATTTCTTAGAATAATGAACATTAAATATCAATAAATGTTACTGTTTTGATCAATTGCCGTTCAACTGTAAGCCAAATGAACAGCAACATGCGTACAACAAATCCATGTTTCTTCTGTGTTTTTGTTTTTTTTTTTTTGGTTTTGTGTGTGTGTGTGTTCACTTTACAATTTTACGTTTTGTGTGTGATGCAAAAATAAAAGCGAGAATAAGATGACGGATGACGACATCGGCAATTATTTGTATTGTATTTATGGTCTGGGTGCAAAGCATTGCAAATTAAAAAAAAAAAAAAAAAAAAACAGAGAATTAATCATTTTCGAACATTGTTCAGACATTTGAAAGAGAAATACAAAAAACACACACACACACACAACAACACTGAAATAAAAATGTACAAATCAATTTTCAAGTTTGTTTTCATGTCATTTTATCCGGTGGAATTAAGCATATTTTTCAAATAACACAATCAGGCGTCATCATCGTGTTTTAACTGTTTTTTATTATTTTTGCAACCGTACACTCACACCAACACACACACTGTTTAGTTAGCTAGGAAAAATCCATTGGTTCAAGATATGAAATAAATGTAACAGGAAAGTAATTTGAATAAATTGCGGAAAAAAAACGGTTTTAAATATAGCTAGAATCGGAGCTGGCGATATAATAGTTGTTTGAGATTGGATATGCGTTAAAATCAAGTGAAAAAGTTGTGTGTTTTTAATTTGAGTGGAACGTCGAGAAAATCGAACCACAGATTATCTATATCGCAGTGTGTTGGGTGTGAAAGAGATTTCGAACAAACTCGGGAGCTTCGATTGAATTGTGCGAAGATGTGTGAATGAGAGCGAACGAGGGTAAAATATAAACAAATAAAACGAAATAAAAAAAAACACACACACACGAGCGAACAAAATGCAAATAAACAATAACATTTCACATTGAGGCTCGAAGACTATAAAATGTTGCTTTTATTATAGCTATTACAGACATTCAAGTATTCGCACTTATTTGCAGCATCATTTAAAAGAAGCACCCAAATGCACAGTGCACAGAGTGCAACTCGGTAACGGCAATCCTCGGCAAAAATTGCATTGTTCATTATGTGGAGTGCATCGTGTAACAGCACGTTTTCATTTAAAATATGAAAAAAAAAACAAAACAAAAAATTAAATGGAAAAAACGCAGCAGCAGCACCAACAACAGCAACAGCAAATGTTCACACCAAACCTATATATTCCGCTGGTAATCCAAGCTGTTGTGGTCATTTAGTGCAAGCGTTTACATTCACGATTGGTCTTGTATTTTCCATTTATTTTCTTTTCAATGTTTTTTTTTTCTTTTCTTTTCTTTTGCTGACAAATGCAATTGCTCTTCTGTCGCTTCTCCCCCGATCGATTTGGTTTCGTTTTGTTGTCGTGCATTCGTTCTTGTCTATCCGTTTTCGTATTGAACACAAAAATTGATGTATTGACAATCTCATTTTTAAGCCGTCATAAAACATCGTCAAACGTGTGCTATTGCTGTTGTTGATACATTAAATGGTCGAGAATTTGTGTTAACCGTCTTACTTGCGAACTTCATTAGACTTGAACGGTGTATGTGCCCGAGGCAATGATACACCACATCCAAGCACAACACACACACACACACAAACACTCACTCATTCACATAGAAACATTATTTGTTTTGCAAAGCTTCACTTCCGCGACCGTAAAACGCTACAATACACTCAGACTTGAATTACTTCGAAACGGTTTTTATTGTTATGCTGCGTTCTTTTTTTTCTAGACTGGTTTCTTCTCGTCGTTTGTTTTGGTTTATTATTATTTTTATTTTAGATTTTTTTTTTCTTCTTTTCTCTTCTTGTTCATTCTGCGCGAGTATGAGCGAAACCCTTAAAGTATCACACGTTAAATAGTTATATTAGTTAGGCCACTGGTACTCACAGAACAACAGCAATACATGTATGTGCATGACCCATACAATTTGTGACCATAACAAAAAAAAAACAAACAAACACACACACTCGTTCGTTAACGACAATTTGAAAGAAAGAAAAAAAAAGAAATGTCAGCATTGGCAACGATATGCCGCGAGCTGGCCTGTGCTGTCATAAAACCCATTTCAATTTCAATCAATAGACTTTTTTACGATAATATATCGTTTTACACGACAACATTCAGCTACCCAAAAGATACATGAAAAACAATTAAATAAAATAGCTATGCCAATCGCTGCAAGCGACTCACTCCATTTCTCTCTCTTTCTCTCTCTCTCTCTCTCGCTGTTTCTCTCCATGTACTTTTTTTATGGCCGTGTTCAAATTTCCGCATAAATAAATTCATTAGGTAGTAATCGTCGATCGACTTTTTCGCTGTTGTAAGTAAGACGACTGTTAGCAATGGTCAAAGCAATGTCCAATTGTTAATGCAAGAGGTAGTGTGTTGTTATTTCTATCAAGCGATTCGATGTGGTTAGTGGGCTCTCGATTTGAATGAGGTTTAGAAAAACTCGCTGAACCATTGATCGGATTTCGAAAGACAAAAAAAAAAACAGCAAACACATTCAAATTGAAGAAACTTGTTCAAATTTAAAGCGCCCATTAGATTAGATGCTGTTAATTTAAATCGATGAGTACTTCTGAGTTTGCTATTTCCACATTCATTCGAAACAATGTTGTGTGTGTTGCTCGTCATTGATTAAAACAAATCGAGGTTGCTCTCCCTAAATTGCACACATCTCTCGGCCACAAAACAACCATTGATTTTCCAAAGAACCATTTCTTCGGCATGGAACACAAAATGAATTTGTGTCGTTTGTTGAACACGATTTATCTCTTAATTCAACATCCATTGTCAGCGTGTCATGTTCCCTCTAAATTAATTCCATTTCTTTTAGGCAGAGAACTAGAATATGTTTGTGTGCGTCTCACCATCGGTCTCTTGATTTCATTGCCACCGCACACATTCACTTTAATAAATGTCATTGTTTTTCCGTTGCGACTTTACCAATCCATCTCTTTGTGAAAATGTGTTGCACTGCACCCTTCGCACACCGTGTGTGTGTGTGTGTGTGTGTGTGTGTGTGTGTGTGAGTGTGTACAACGAAAAATAAAAAGAGATGTAAATGAATTGATTTCTGAATGAGTGAGACATACGCGCCCATCCATCGTTACCTACTATATCATTTCAATTTCCGCTTTCAACGCCAAAAATAAATGCGATACATCTTTTAGACGAAACATGTGTATGACACGAGCTGCATATTACCCGAATCCAATATATTAGTTTCAGTATATTTACAGAGATTCCATAAACCACATGATGCTGATGATGTGTTGTCGCTGCTCTCTCTCTCTCTATCTCTCTCTCTCTCTATATATATATATGTTTATGTTGAATGGTTTATTTTCATCATTCAACGAAATTGCAATTCGGGTTTGTTATTATTAATTTTATTGAAATGCAGTCAAATAAAAACTAAAGAGACAGCATTATTTTATGGACTGCACAAACGAAATGGTGTCGAAAGAGTTGAACATAATAATTTTGTTGTTGTTGTTATTTTCGCATATTTATTGATGTGAAAACCACACACTTGGACAATTTTTTTGCTGCTTTTAAAGTGGTGTTTCTCTCACTTTCGAGATAAAACCCTAAAACGATTCATAGTACATCTGGTTTAAGCTACAGCAAATAAAAAATTAATTTTTAAATTGAGTCTCTAATGCGTTCAGATTGCCTTCACCAACTTCATAATCCCGACGCATATAATCAAAGCAAATATGTAGCATTACACTAATTTAAGAACAAAAAAAATGTTTTTTTAAATTAATTATTCACCTTTTTTTCATTTCTCTTTCTCTCTCTCTTTTGTACTCATCACACACTCAATGGTTGTTTTTTTTCTCTATTTACAGAAGTTACGATGAAATTGCAAGCAGGCGTTGATGTGTAAAATTTCATTGCAGGTATGTCATTTGCATGGTAGTCTCTTGTACTCTCGATGTGTATCTATCGTGTGTAAAAGTGTGTCTCTCGTGTTTGGGAACATTCTAAAAGGAATCCATTAGCGAGTGTAAAATAGTTACATTGTTTCGATTTTGCAAAGTGCCCTTCCATTTTGGTTCGGGGTGGTAAATTCGATTTGGGAAAATCATTGTGCTGTAATCGAATAAATGAATAGACTCCTGCATTTGGTTTTGGTCTGGAATGCGAGCATGTGTTTCTCACCCTGGCAAATGGATGGCTGGCCTCTCGTCCTTTTGCCAGATGTAAAACTCAAATACTCAAACAACACTAGTAGCTCGATCGAATAGAATACAACAACAACAAAAAAACCATCCCAAATCGAAAAGTGTTGCAAAGGAATAACACTTAAGCTCGTACAACGTACACACAAATACGTACTGGTGCTGTTTAAATGTGCGCGCAAGTTGAAACGACGACTTCGAGTAATTTTGAGGCGAAACACATTTTTGTTTGAATTGAATTTTGTGTACAAGTGAACGAAAACATCAATGAACCGAAAAGAGCATTTGAGCATAAAGTGCAACATTGGTCCATGTTTGACTTTTTTTTCTGTTTGTTTGTGTGTGTGTGTGTGTGTGTGTGTGTGTGTGTGTGTGTGTGTGTGTGTGTGTGTGTGTGTGTGTGTGTGTGTGTGTGGAAAACTGTCTCTATCAATCGACCATCGACCGGGATGTGTGCGGATGCATAACGTTGAACACGTAAACGCTTAATAATGTTTTGCATTTTAGACTCGTGTACACCAACTGTACACACACACACACACACTGTGCCGATTCGGCTGATTGTCTCATTGCATTACTTCAACCGGGCAATATTAATCTGATGTATGCAGCCCGTGTACCCGCATTCAAATGCAATGACAACATATTGAAATGACGTTTGACAAAAACAAAATCAACATGACGCTTCGCAGAACGCGTTACGAAGAAATTAGAGTCGCGAGACACTAAATAAAGAAATAAAGCAAAAAGAAAAAAAAAAATCTAAATCATATAAATAAATAATATGGAAAACAAAACAAAATTGACAACACACAAACGCGCTGAACAACCTAACCTATAGCATATTTCATCGTAATCGTATATGGATTTTTGGTGTTTGAGTAACACCAAAGCACGTCGTTTCGATAACCCACTGGGATTTGTTGAGGCTGTGTGAGTGGCCGCTATTGCCTGCGAGTGAGTGTGTGTGCGTGCGTGCGCCTTTGTATGTATTCAGCCGTCGCCGATTGCTCACGTTTTTCTCATTCACATGGATAGCGCGATGTAGCGTATGCAGTTGCTTTCATAGAGTACCATGCAATAAGATACGCATGTGGGATAGTTTAATGTACGAGCTATAACTTGTCTGGCCATATTGACGTATGGCCCAAACACTCGATCGCTCTTATGGTGCGTACGTGTGTGTGAGTGTGTGCGTTTGTCTGTGACTGTATGAGTACATGTATAGAGAACGCACTCTGACAACAAAACTAACTCTAATGGTTTAAGGCACCAAACTCAAAGCAATCCTAATAAAAAAAAATGTTGGACAAATATATAAAATGTTGCTTTATTCCGTAAAATTGAGCAATTTCAATTAAATTTTATTTATATTGAATATTTATATCTTCTGGCTAATAATAATATTTCTTAATTCTCTCAAAGCCACAAAATACACTCACACAGAACATGAACCAACTCTGAAAAGTGCCATGCCCTAAAGATTTGTTGTATATCCATGATAATGTTTTTTTTCCATTCTTTCGTGTGTGAAACAAACCGAAGCGAAATGGCATCAAAACAGAACAAAAAAGAAATATGTGTACGGCTTAGTTGAGCAAAACCGACAAGCTCAAAACTCAGTTGATTGTTGACCGTGATGTGAGGCTGTGCGGCCAATGTGCGTATTCTATATCATTTGTGTTCTGAGTGTTTCGAGCGGGTTTATTCGGATTCCCTTTAGAATTTTAGCTGTTTCGAGAATAGACGAGAGTTAAAAAGAAAAAAAAAAGAAAAATAAAAGAGCTAAACAACATCAATAGTGTACGCATTTCGTTCAATTAAATCGTGTTAAATTGTATGAACAATTATTTCTTTGAACTGAAATCCCAATGAGAGATTTCAATTCTCACAATTTCACTTCAATTGACCGCCGCAAGCGTGTTTTTGCTTTTTGTTCGGTGTTGTTGTATGTTTCGACAATTCGAGAGTGAATTGAGTGTCGGAGCGAGACAGAAATTCCTTCAACATCAATGAGTTTCAATTTAACTCGGAGAACTATACAAACGGCAAATCGGAACGATTAAATGAAAAACACTTGAAAATTGAGATTTTCGATAGATGTGCGCATTAAAATTGATGCATTTTGAAAATTTCGAATTGTAGCATCCAAATGGGAACCAGAGAAAGACAAAAAGAGATTTTGTGTTTGGAATTATTGAGTTAAAGTGAGATTCAGCGTTGTTTTTGGGTGTTTTGTTTTCATTTGGTGTGAGAGAGAGAGAGAGATGAAAGAACCTATTGAACAAAATGCAAGTGTCAAGTGAATGGTTGTAGCAAATCTCGCCCCAAAAACAACAATTAAAGCCTTTCCGACTTGTTGAGAAAACGCAATTGAGCGCGAGAGAGAGTCAGGACTTTATATTTAGAAACGAGTCCGAAATTGAATAGCCAAACCGATCAGCATTTGTGCAAAGCAGCGGCAAACAAAATACTAAAGTGATTGTTAATGTGTGCGTGTGCAGCCAGTTGAGCACGATTTGGTGTTCCAATGCATTTGGATTTATTGTTTTGAAAGAACAACACCAACGACAACAACAACCAGAGAGAAAAAAGAACGGTAATGAAAATTCAGTTTATGTTTTTTGATGCCGAAGGCATTTTCTATTTCATCTAGTCTTGGTGCAGTTTCATTTGTTCATGGTCGTCTTTTGTTTGTTGATGCTATTTCGAACTTGTACCCGTACCGAGAACATGCAATTGTTTATTCTTTTGACGTTTTTCTTGTTTTATTTTGCTCTTTTTTGCTCGTGTTCGTACACACACAAACATAAGAACGAAGCGATAGATTTCAAATAGAGAAATCTTATTGGCCAGACCTTTTGTTTTGTTGAAACATATACGAATAAAATCTCTTGAAGATTTGCACGTCACAATGATAATAAAGGACACCGGTCAGTCGATCTCATGAAATGAGGAAATGATGAGGCTCCGTCTTCGGACGAGACGGTTATTGTTTAACAACTGAAACGTCAGACAATAGAAGAAAAAAAAGAACGGTCAGTGTACATATTACACTGCAATGGATGTTTGAGCTCGACCAAATGACTCAAACGCATAAGACTTAAATTGCTTATTTTTCTGTTTTCAAAGCTGTTGACCTGAATGGTTAAATCACATTTTGTAAAAATCTCTGCATTTATTGCAAGCTTGGCTGTTATTTTGAGCCCAACATTTCACAGTTTTCAATTTTCAATTTTGAAATCACATTTGCAAATGGCTGTGATTTCGATTTGTTTCATTTTTCGAGTTGCTGGCAACATGTAAGGCACCTCGAACAACGAATATGATGTAAATAAACGAAAAAGGAAAAACACCGTATGCTGTTGTCATGCTGTTTTAGGATGTCATGTTTTTCTTCAGTGTCACTTAGATTTTCTTTTTTTTTCGAGGAATATTGGACTTGGTGTGCCACTGTGGTGTGTCTTTTTTTTTTCAAAAAAAAAAAAGATTCGGTAACGTCTTTTTTTCGTCTGTTATCTTTAGCCTTATGTTCTCTGGTGTCTTGTTTGCTTTGACTTCTTTCTATTTCGTAAGACACGTTATCATCGAATCAAATCTATGAAACCAAAATCGAACAGTTCGATAAAAAAAAGAAGATATGCAGCCGAAACATAAATAATGATTTTCTTTGTCGATCGGCTGTTTTTTTTCGGCTGGCTTCGATGAGCTTCAAATCCAAAACAAAACCAAAATGAAAAAAAAAATTAAAAAACAAAATGAAAAGCGATATGTACGCAAAGGGAATCAAATCACCGAACTGCACACATACCATTGGTTAATCCACCAAAACTGCGTGAGCGAACCACAATTCGTAGCGCAACGCATTCAAAAAAAAAACTAACAAAGAATTTGAACAAGAATGAATCAAAACACCATATATATATAGAATATGTAGAAATGTGAGCAGTTTTTGTTGTTGTTGTTGAAATTCTGTTCGATCGTTCGATTTCGTCTCAATTTTCGTATACGTTGTTATAGACGCCGTCAATGTTGTGTGTGTATTTTATTCGGAATTCATCTTCGACTTCAAATCGAAGTCCATAAATTATTCGAATCTTGTTTTCATTTATTTTCAGTGTGTGTTTGTCTCATTTTCTTGATCTTCTTTTATTTTCGCCATATTATACATATTAATGGTGATGTTGAGTGATCAACTTTTGCGGTTTGTCGTGCAACGTTTTTAAACCCCGTTTCGTCCGTTTTCATTTGGACAGAAGAATTTAATTAAAAATTATTTATTTTAATTAATAGCCAACAATAAACAAGGCCAGGTTGTTTTTGATTGGCCATACAACAACAACAACAACAACAACCAAAACGCACATATGATACGGTACGAAACTGAAAACAAAACCAGCAGCAAACTGAGATTCCACACCATTTGATGATCACTTTTGAAATTGCAAACTGAAATGTTTAAGGCATCAAAATTGTTAACATGGTAAACATATTCCAGTTTGGTAGTTGTTTTTTTTTATTCTTTTGATTTCACTCCAGATTTTCACACTATGACCGTTTTAAACGAAAAAAAAAAGAAACAAACAAATCGATCGCAACGGCACAAATGCCATAATGTTAAACCAGATCAAAGCAGAAAATTGCCAATTTTGTTTGGGATTCTTAAAGATTTTCTACACAAATCAATCGAACTAAATAGCAGACCATAACAAAACCACCAAAGACCCAACGACAACGAGTCATGGTGAGAGGGAGACAGAGATAGAAACAAAAAAATAACAACAACAACAACAACAACAACATCGACAACGACACACAGAAAAAGAGACACATTGAGATCGACGCGATAATTTCTGATTTCACATACAGCACATGGGCGAAATCGTGCAATGTGGCGCGCGCTTTCGACGCAAATACTTCAATTCCGAGCCAGAAAGCGAGATGCTGTCGCTGTTGCTGTTGCTGTTGCTGTTGCCGCTGTTGTTGTTGTTGCCCATGCCATGCCGAAAAATAAAAATTGTATGGTGCCTTGTTTGTTTTCCAAAACAAACCGTGTGCCCGCGCGCGCTTTTATCAAACTCATGTGGACCGATGTGCTGCCGTGCAACAGAGAGAAATGTGCTGCATATTCCAGCGTGCAACGTGCTGCTGGTTCGGTAATGAACAGCACAAAATCTGGGCAAAAATAAAAATTAAAGCCAAATGAAACCAAAGACTCACTAGCTGGTCTGTCTCGCGCGTAGTTGCGAGACGAGTGAAATGAAATAACAGCAACAACAACAACAACAAAAAGCACACGATGTGCAAGCAAATACTCAGCATCGATAGTTTTCTATGTAGACATTAAACCATGGCACATACTCGGCCAACAATATATTCACGATCTCACCTGAAGCTGGATTTTCAGATAGTAGTTAGCGATACGATATGCTTGTTGTTTCATTTGTCGTCCACTGCGATACAATTTTTTTCATCTGTTCACTGCTTTCGTTGTTGTTGTTGTTGTTGTTGCTTTGTGAAAGAGAGTGAGAGACCTCGTATTAAGTTCAATATGAGCTGTTTGCAATGTTCGTTGTTTTTGCTTTCGTTCGGTGTGTTCCCGTTGAATGTTGTATTTTTTTTTCTTTTTTTAGTTTTTATGAAGCAAACGTTTGGATGCTTAACGCTTTGCCCTGAATGTATGGAATATATAGTTCTTTGTGTGTATCGTGTCTCTTTCTCTCTGGCTTGCTCGCTCGCACACACACACACACACACACCCGAAGTCCATTCTAAATCTGTGCAGCAGTTCGAATGTGTGTCTGTTTAGCTGATGCTGCCACATTTGGTTTGGCTTACGTGTTATTTTAAAATGCTTGTTGTTGTTTTAATTTTTTTTTTGTGTTCGTTGTTTCTCCTGTTGTTGCCTTCTACCAATAAATTAAAACATAACCATCTTAACCATTGCATACTAAAAATTCGTTTAACAAGATCTCATATCTTTGGATTCTCAGTGTTTGCTTGTATTCGCTCACGTTGATGATTCTCTTTTCGTTGGTTTTGTTGTTGTTGTTGTTGTTTCGTTCATTCTCTTCACCCGCGTCTCTCCTCTGCCCAGTTTAATTCAGTCGTGCTGTGAACTACAGTGCCAAATAAAAAAAAATAAAGGGAGCGAGAGAAAAAAAAAACCAAACAGCGTTTAAATTTACACACAGAAAGAAAAAAAAAACGAAGAGATGGATCGTTTGGAACCAAATATATTAATATGCGTATTCCTTTATTTATTCGTTTCTTGGCTGGATTTCGTTTTAATCAGATATCGTGTTGTGGTGCCGTTTTATTTTGTTGATGTTGATGTTTGTTGCTTTTTTTTTAAATTCTTCTCTCATCTCATTCTTGGTGTGTAGAAGTCATGGTTGTTGGTTTGGTTGGTGGTATGAGATTGGTGATTATGCCTTGTTCTGAGCTTTTCACCCAGATGCCAACCCGCGCGATCACACTGTCTTTCATTTTTTTTGCTCTCTCGTTGCTGTATCGAGTGTGTGTGTGCACGCGTGTGAGCATCCGTTAAACAAACAACACATAACTCAATGTAATTTGATAATCACATCTATTTATTCAGACCGAACAGTAAAAATTTACTTTATCGACAGTAAATAAAAAAAACATTTTTTTTTTTGAATGCGCCAATCAATTAAATTCTCTCTTTCCTTTTCTCACAGTCTCCACCTTCATTTGTTACTGCATTTTCGACGAAATGAATACGTTGCGCGATGAAATTGTTTTCTCATCGACAGATCACCTTTTCATATCGCATTTTTTTTTTGTGTATTTGGGTTCAAAATTCAATGCATTTATGAAATCGGATATGATTTTGGAAATTAAATTCACTCAAAAATGCATCGATTGAAATGATTGAAACGAGATTGCTTTATCTGTTGTTGTTTTTTCTTCACATCAACATCAACAAAAGACCCAACAGGAAGAAAAAGAACAATTTGCTTTCACTGCTCGTCACAGCAATATCAAGATTTTCCGAGAAAACAACATTGTTGCAAATTGATGATTTTTCTGGGCTGAAATTTAATTTATACGTAATTTGAAGTCTCATTTAAAATGACTCGTTTCCACTGAAATCTGGTCATAGTCCAAACAATGTCTGAGCCAAATCTCAGGATTTTATTACTTTAACGAGAATAAATAGGCAAATTTACAACTGAATCATTTGGCATGGTGAAAATTGGATTTTTGTTCAAGTCAATTGAAGCAAGTGTAGAAGGTGTAAAATGACAGATGCCATAGTCATAGATTTACCATTTACTTGATTAGTTAACTAAACTAATGTTCTCATAACGTTCTGCTTCGTACAGATCCGAGCGTTGTGTTTCATTGCCAGTGCAGCCGGTGAAATCGATTCAATGCTTTGAGTTTTTTTTTCCTTTCCATTCATTTCTCTTCACTGGACTTTACAAGTATAAATGTCTCTCTCAATACTCCTGCTTCTTTTTTTTCCAGGGATTTTTGTTTTTTTTTTTTTCTTTCAAAACTGCACATGGAGTATGGGAAGTCGTTATGCTTTGTCTCAAACAATTTATATTTTTCTCTTCTTTTTTTTGTTCATCATGTTTTTTGTTACTAGATCGGGCTGTTGTTGTGTTTCAAGCAATGGAAAAAAAGCAGTTGGTACTTTAGTGATTTATACGCAATAATTTATTATATTTTGTACTGTTCAGGAAAACGATTCCGAAAAGACGATATATTGCTGTGTGTGTGTGTCTGTGTGTTGTTTTTTTCTCTCTCGCTCTCTCGTTTGTATTGCCTTGTGCAATTTATAAGCTGCCAGTGAAACTGCATACTACTGTTTCAATGTTACTGTGATATAAGATGAAAATGCTTAGTTTCGATGGCATGTGCAAAAAGTAAGGACGACAGAATGAAAATAAAAACACATGAAATTGAACGTTGAAGGATGGAAAAAAAGCCAACGCCAATTTTGCTGAATACAATGAAATGGCATTTTTGTTTCGGAGAAAATCTCGTCGAATTAACGATATTGATAACATTATGTACAATGATATTACCCTTGTCTATATACAAAACGGTTCTGTTTTCTATGTAGTCGAACATTTGTATCGATTCAAATAAACGGTCTGATTTTTCAGAGAACGAAGCAAAAACAAAAATCCCCACCCGATCGTTTGAAGATAGAATAGTTGGTATTTACAGGCAACACCGGTCAAACTTTATCTCGGAAATCAAATAAAAAGTGACATGTCTAATTAGACAACTCGAAAGTTTCAATTCAGTTTAATTAGTTTGCGTTGAACAATTGTTCGAATACGGAATTTTTTGGACACATTAATGCACACCATCGCCATAATTTGAAAGTTTTTACTACGACAGCATCCGTTCTTCTGGAGCATACGTATGCAATTGAAATTTGCCAGTGAATCCGCTTCTTTTCCAAAACGAATGCAGGTGAAGTGAATCCCATCCAACGTAAAAGTGGACGATAGAATGCTCCCATAGGATGAGTTTGTGTTTATTTCAATCCAAACGATGTTGGCATCCCGTGTCGGATTCTCTTCTTCATTTCTCCCCCTTTCGAAAATAATTAAAACGAAAAGTTAAAGTTCATACTGTTTTCGGTTGAAAGAGTTATGCAACGTTTGCATGTGGTGCGAACGAATGCATTCCGGCTTTCTGTTTTTTTTTTGTTTGTTTGTTGGGTACGTGAAGTAATATTTCAGTCATCGTTGTTGTCGTTCACAGCGACTACGATAGCGGCGGCGGCGGCATCGACATAAAACAATTTTATCGATTGAAGTGTAGAGTAATTTAATGGTTTATATGTGCTTCCGATTCAGCAGCCCAAATAAATATTCAACTCAAATATGTTTTTTTCGACCCACTGATCTTTTGATGTGGTGCTGGTTTGAGATACGGCGGCACTGCAACCGACTCGATACACAAACACACAATTTTTTCTTTTTGCAGATAAGAAATTATAGAAGAAAAGTCGATTATAATTGTAATAATTAAGCAAATATTTGTGTTGTTGTCGCTCCACCTTTTAATGTTGTATTTTTTTCTTCGCTATATTCTATATGTAATCATTTTGTGAATGCGCACAATATCAAAAAAAAAATGTATAATCGTGCGTGGTGGGAACCATATCGAAATACACACACACACACATCGGAAAATAATTTAAATTGGTGGTGTCGCTATGCTGCCGTTATTTGCTATCGGCTGCCTTCAAATGATTATCAAAAAAAAAACGAAGTGTGGATGTTTTGCCATGTATATACATTCAATTATGGGTTGACTGTTTTCTTATATTTCGTTTCTTTTTTTGCCCCTGTGTAAATTATATTTCGACGGTTGCGCGGCCTTTTCGTCTATTTCGATAAGAAAATGACGATGTTTATACAACATGTAAATAAATAACAACACACAAATGAACGAAGTCATACAGAAAAATACTCATCACATACATAAATTCACATTATCTTCGCCTTCTGTATTTACCTTTGGCTTTTGTTGACACCAAACCACCGTTGGCGGCACCAATAAAACAAGAGCCCATAGCCCGATACGAGTACCACTCGATACTTAGTACTCAGCATGAGTATGTGACAGAAGCAAATGCGTAAAACAAGCGTCAAAAATTGAAAACGGACCTCTGGTAATGTATTACATGGCAAAGAGAAACCGTTGCTCCAGTGCGCTGGTGCGCTTACACTTGAACGACAACGACGACACAACGTCGATGAAGAACTACTCCGTGGCATATTCGAAAATGTGTGTACATTTTCATTTGTCATCGGCAATAGGCTGACATAAGACTAACCGGAAACCGCTATTAAGATCAGTTAAAACACCGCCACATTACATCAAATGGCATAAGAATAGAAAATATGCTCAAAAGACGAATCTACAAAAAGCGATATGTGTACAACAAACATCACAGACAATTTTTCAATGTCCACATTACTAGATGGTTTTTTTCTCTCTTCTAAGAGAGCTAAAAATCCGTTGCATGAATGCAAAACAACGCAAACACACATACAAAATGAAAGACATGAAGAAGAAGAAAAACGGCATGCAGTGAAAAGGAGTCTATACGAATGCCGGGCATTTTTCATGTCTCATGAAATGCCAATGTAACAAAATGTTGTGTGTTATTTGTTGTTTACAATAGACATTATCTACACCCCATAAATAGCAAACGGAGTCTTTGGATATAATATTTAATTTAAGTTCCCCCCTCATAATGTGCACTCTAATGATTATACATACATTATTTTAAGGTGCAGCCAACACTGCCACAAGTGAACTGTGATGTAAACTTGTGGAAGAATTGTTCAGTTTTGCCACATGATTTTATTTTTTTTTTTCTTTGTTCGACCATTGAGGATCATTCAGAACAATACCTGCTAACACTATGAACAAACCGTGTGGACAGCAGTAGAAAAAAAAACCACCAAATGAACACCGTTGTCTACTGGAATCGCGTTCAATTCAATGCAAATCCAACACTATCGCACGTAATAAAGCCTCAATGCAGATTGTGAAAAGGTGTAAATCAAAAAATTATTTGTTTTCGCATATGCGAACACACACACACACACACACTCACAAAATATGATACCGTTAGTTGCGATTCATTTGCGCGAGCGAATTTTGTGTAGTGTTTTGTTTATTCGCCACGTTTTTGTATGTGTGTGTGTGTGTGTGTGTGTTGTATATATATTTCGATGGAACGAAAACAAATAACAGCCACCTGAATACCGAGCTGTCAAGCAACATGGACGTTACATTTTTATAGCCAATTCAAGCAGTAACTCTATTCCAGTGCACATATGCAACGCATAGGACATTTTTCCTAGACCATATGCTTTTTCGAAAATGAACGAATAAACAAAACAAAAAAACAGTCGGTTTTGCTGTTGTTTTTAGTGGCATTTTTCGAAGCTCATTGCTGCATTTTGAGTGCGTTGGCATTTGTTGGTGTTACCGTTGCTAATGCTACCGCGCTGATGTGTTAAACCGCACCAAATCGTAGCCCAAAACAACAACAACAAAAAACACCTCCCGTATACACCTTGGTGTGCACCACACTATGTCTCGGCATCTATTTTGTAATTTCCAATTTATCTAATAATTTGCTCGGCATATTTCTCTCTTTCTCGGTTCTTGCATCTATTTTCTTGTTAGCTAAATGGTAGGCAGGCGTGCGCTCAAACTCGTCTCTCTATGATGCAAACGAAATTGCTTCCCAAAGTCATAACTTATTTCGTTCGTTGCGTTGTTGCGTTGTGTGTATTTTTTTTCTCTCTCGTTTTTTTTTCTTTGCTTCACTTCGTCTTCTTTTTTTGCACATGTGCAATTTACATACATTTCAAATAGTGCTCCATAGTGTTGCTATGTTTAGTGTTGTTCATGTTAATTTTTATGTACGGTATTATTATTTTCGTTGTTGCTTCGTACAGTGTGAGCGCCATTCATTGGAGAGGCGCATATGTTTTATGTGAAATGTTGCAAATGTGAACCAAATAAAAGTGATATGACATGCATCCATGCATCGGTATACAGTGCACTGAGCGCAACATATATTGAAATTTATGTAGAACGTGGAGAGAGAGAGAGAGAGAGAGAGAGAGAAAGGGAGAGAAAAACACGGACAAAAGTGCAGACAAAATGGGAAGAGAGATAGAGAGAGAGTCGGGCGGCCACAACTCAACGCGACTTCACAGCTATTAGAAACACAAATTGATCATAAAACGTATGAAAAGCGCACAGACACCAAATTCACTCTCTTTCGTGTTGCTTCAGGTTGATTTTTTTTTTTTGCATTCAATGCACACATTATTTTTTGTTCACTTTGTGTTCATTTTTCGGGTAATTCGCGTGTATTCATGAATAATTCTGTCATGATAGCATGCTGTTGTTAGTTTTAGCTAGGGGAAAATTAGACAAATTTTTTACTCTACACACACAAAAAAAGCACTATATTTAGCTGTGATGAACACCACAACAAGCAAACAAACGAAACAAAAAATCCAATCAGCAAAAATCAAGACATGACAAGCCAAACGGCACAAATTATTTCGAAGTTGATGCATTTGGTTTTTTTTTTTGTTCGCTCAAATGGCGGAAATTTTCATGATATTTAATCAAAGTTTGAGTGATTTATTTACAAAATTGCTTGGTTCAATTTGGGCGAATAGTTGTTTTTCTTTCGGTACAATTGACACGACACATGTCAAAACACAAGTAGCCGACGGATGAACGGTGTTTATTCAAGAATCATCATGTTGATTTGTGTTCTGTTTGCTGCTGCAGCGGCCTTTTTTTCGCGCATCGTCAAACAAATAACCGACAAAAAAAAATCTTCGCATCTCTTTATTAAGAAGTCAAACATGTAAAATAGATTGTTCAAAGATGTGTGAAGATAGCAAAAAAAAACCAAGCCGCGCCGAAATATTCGCCAAATGACAAAATATTTTTGTGTGCGGATCGCGTTGGTTTTTGAAACTACCAAAAACACCACACAAATATTTAACTTAAATTATCAATATATTTTACGGCCCACACAATAACAAAAACTATTTCTGAATTTAGCGGTTTCCTCTGTTCAAGCACCGAAAATAAATTGAAAATTTAAAAAAAAAAAAAAAAAACAAACCTGAATGGCTTAAGTAACGATCATTTCGATTAAGCTGTTGAGCCTCTTCATTTTTAACGAAGGAAAATTGAAATGTACCATATTTTGTTTTCTTCTCATTTCAATGATGATAAAGATCAATGACGGCAAAAACTTGTTGGCTAATCAACGCTTTGCGTACAAACAATTTCAGCGGCCAAATAAAAACCAAAAAACAAACACACACACATTGACTGTTTTATGGTGTAATTGAAAGCTACGAAAATGAAAATAGATGTGAATTTAAACATCCTAACAAAGTTCACGTGTTTTGGCACTAAGACAGTCAAATTGAGACGATGAAAAATGGCCAGAACAGATCGATAGCTAAAAGACAAGACAGAACAAAAGAGACGCTGAAATACTTAATGGCCAATATCCGTTTTGGTGGAACGAGAGCGATATTTTGTTATTGTTGTTGTTGTTGTTGTTGAAAGAAACATTATGGCATACAACAAAACAAACACAATAATTGATGCCACGAAATGCTATAAACATCGTTCGATTTGGAAATGGAGTGAAACTGCATAAAATGAAAACAAACAATCAAAATCAAGTAACCAACAAATAACGACCACGTACCAATTTGGGCTTTATATTTATTTAAATTGTTTCAATATACCCGTCTTGAGCAGTCTTAGCACATATGCGCCGATCAGTAAATTAACACTAAAATAGACACATTTCATTAAAATGAAGGAGAGAGAGAGAGTGAGAGAGAGAGGGAAAACACGATCGGCGACAGCAGCAGCAGCAGCAACAACAACACGACCAAGAAATCGAACACTGACTTTAGTCAGATTCAAGCCAACGCATCACGAGCAATCAATTCATTACCTTTTGGTAAATGATTCTCATGTTATGTCGACTTGATTGGTTCGGTTATTCGCTTCACTCAAGCTCATTCGCCCTCGAACCCTGTCGATGAGCGCACACACATTTTCGTGAAAACAACTACAACAACAAAATATTGATCATAAATTGTTCATGCCGCATTCCAAACCGAATCTCATTTCAAACACACACATGAACATTAAAAACCATTTGAATTGATTTTGAGGGAAACAAAAAAAAAAAACCGACTCAGTAGCGATTTGATGAGTGCGTTTCCGTAGCACATGACTGTTTGATCGGAAAAAAATTCCCGAGTTGCGTGCATTTGTGTGTGTATGTGTGTGTGTAAGCAATGAATATCACCGAAACAGATAAAAAAGAGCAAATATATTCGTATGGCAATGTGTGATGTTGTTGTGATTGAATACAATTTTTGCAGAGTAGATATATCTATTTTTGGAAAATGGAAAAATATAAACAGAATTTCACATTAGATCGATTGCTGCCACATTTATTCACTTCATCTTGTTGCTTCGTTGTTTTGTTTTCTTCTCTCGACTAGTTTTTCTTTGTGTTCGTTTCGGTATTTTTCATTTCGAACGCAGGAAACTCGACATTTGTTTAAACATTGCATTTGAAAATAGAGAAAATAAATGTGTTCTCATCCATAATGAAGTTTAAATCTTAATGAGTATGTTTGAACGAAATGTCTATTCATATTATTTATTCTTGAGTTTGATCAGATCATTGAAAAAATGATTACGGAAATTAAGATGCGCATTTTTTCAATTTGGTCGAACTTTTTTTTGGTTTGTTTGCTTTTTTTTTAAAACTATTTGGTATAATTCAAAAAGCCAGACTACTTGAAATTTAAGTCACGGATTTCAGATGCTGGATAACACCAACTATGTTTTTAACAACGATCAGATGTTCACTGCCATGTACCACCCAATACATATATAGATGGCTTTGCATACATGGATTTGTGATTGCAAACCATATTTTATGCCAGCAACTCAATTTCAATATATATATATATATTTCTCCTTGTCCATGTAAAATTAGCCGAGGTGCAATATTAAAGTATCAGTTGCAAAACGTACAACTGCGGCCGGCCAATACAAAATATTAGTGGCAAATTTTATTCACGCGCCCATAAATAATTTTGGGTTTGTACGTTTGGGTTCGGTGTTCAGTATATATCGCCTATTAAATTTCACATTTGTACAAGTTTTTACACACACACACACGCACACAATTGGTTGGGTGTTCGCATGAGAAATGCACTCTTGTGCGCGATATGTTTAACGCCAAATCCGAAATGCTATTTATGTCTGATCTTTTGCGATCTTTGAACATGAACAGGCCAACAACATTGGATATGCTCGTGTGCGAGTGTCTTGATACATGTTTCTTCTCTCTTTTGATCTATCTCATTCTCAGTGCAAACGAATATAATATGTTCAATTGCCAATGGTCCGCCTATTTTATACGCATGCTGGCTTGGCAATTAATTGTCATATGTTGAGTATGCATAATCCAAATGGTACAGTATCGTGATTACGATATACAGCAACACACACACACACACACACACACACAGCACACACTATTTGGTGGGCTATTTTTCTGGCCATTTTGCCGGATTCAGGTTGTTAGCAAATTGAACAAATGCACACACAATTTTCTGCTGCGCATTTTACCTTTTGTTAATTGGCGCGCTTGATCATAATCATCATCGTCATTTTTGATTTTATGATTATTGTTATTGCTGTTCTTCTTCATGCGTTTTGCACAATTGTTCGTGTGGAGTAAATTCAATTCGGTGTTGTTGTTGTTGCTGTTGTTGGTTTTGTTTGGGATGTGGCAGAATGGTGTTGTGCACACTAAGCCTCGACACAGAAATTCACATCAACTATTGCACTTACGCATACCAATTTCTTTCCGCGTGTACATTTTTCTCTCTCTCGCTCCCCGGGAGACGGGAATAATAACGATGCGTTCATAAAATAAATGGTTTTTCATGTCAATTTCGCTGGGTGACAATGACAGTTTCGATTGGCAGGTTGTTAATGTGTGCGAGCGCGATTTGGTGTGGTTTTTTGTTTGTTTGTTTGTCGCGTTTTGTGTGTCGCGCGCGCGCGGCTTGTTGTCATTTCATACGTCACACTTTTATGTTCTTTTGATGCAGATATTTACGACTGTCCGACAACCAAAGACTGTCTTTTCTGCATTTTGTATCTTTATCGTAATAAAAAAAAACAAACGTGCGCATTTGTGTCCGTCATCGCAACAACTCCATGACAAATGGCTGTTGTACCCTGTACACTGTATATTGCATTTGCAATAGCCATTTTTTTTCTGTTCAGAAACAAACATGCATTGATCTTAAAATTGATGGCCTCGGCCAATCGTTTGCATATTTTATTCCGATGTGTACAAATAAATAACCATTGACAACAACACACGCTTGAATGTGTAATTGTTCAAATGTTGATGAAGTGAAACGCCAAATGAATTCGAAATCAACTCGAGTCTATGATTGAGTCAGCAAATGGCCATTGCAATGAACCGTTTTTTGTTGTTGTTGTTGCCTTGGTTTTTGGTTCGAGTGAATGAAAAACACGATTGCATCGGGGCCGGCGCACGTTTCAACGTGCACACATTTTTCTTCATCTCGAAAATCTCTTTCACTCCGTTCATCGTTTGCTGCATCAATTAACGCACTTCGTAAATTCTTCTTTTTTAAATATGTATGAGATTGAATATATTCAATTGCTTAGTGCAAACACACATCTTCACCACCCGTTGATCAATCCGCATTTGTGTTGTGTGTGCGTTTTTTTTCGTTTCGCGGAGATTTTGGCCTGGGAGCACGACACTCCATCACAGCATCAGCTTGGTTGGTGTTTATTCCATGGTGCACTTTTCCGCTTCAACCAATTGAAACACGATTTATTGATTATTGCAACGGATTCAATCGTGTGTTTTTTTTTATTTCATCTTCTCTTCGCTACACATTTCCCCTGCGCTTTCTTTTTTTTCAACATTTATGTTTCTCATCATCCAACAGCCACTCAGTTTAAAAATTATACACATTCCAATCGGATCAGTTGTTTGTGTGCGATGCCCATAAATCAGAAAGCAAATATAATCAAGGCTTCGAAACGAGAAGATTTTTCCGAAATTTCACTTTGATATTTACCAGGTGACATGAAACACACAAAAAAAAACAAAAATAAACCCAAAGACAAACGACAAAATAATCAACAAACTGTGATAATTCCAGAGAAATACATCACAAAACAAAACAATCAATTTCGAACCAAAAAAAAACTGAAATGTATTGTCTCTGTAGTGGTGGTCTCCCAGCCACTTGAAATATCCGAGGTTTGACAATGCATCGAAAATTGTTAGCGAAAACATATTTGTTGTTGTTGTTGTTGTTGTTGTTGTTGTTGTTGTTGTTGTTGCTGTTGAAATGTACTTAAAAAACATTAAAGCCTCAAATTGCAAATGCACAAAAGTGAAAGATCAAACGAAATTCAAATGAAGAACAAAAAACCAAACAGAAAATAAAGAACGATGAAGAGAGAAATTTGGGTCACGGATTGCATTTGCAGAGTTCAATTCATTTGCGGTTGTTTAGTCAAAAGCCGAGGCCATGGGAAAAAAACCATTGACTGAACCTCGCATTTCTAGCATTCAATTGATGGGCCTGAAAATTTGGTGTTGGTTTTTTTAATTAGCGCCGTAATTTTTTTTTAAACTTCGAGGAGAAAAAAAAACGGAAACGAATTGAAATCACTCGAAACGGGCACCACATTGGCTACTACTCATTTTGTCTACGAAATCATGTTTTTTCTGTCCCCTTCTCTCTCTCTCTCTCTCTCTCTTTCGTTCCCATTTGTATCGTTTTGGTGTGTTTTTTTTTCACATAGGCTCGCTCGTCAATCCTCATACCGACTGTTTATGTTAATACATAATCTTAGATAATTATTTGAGCAATATTTTACAACGGTCATAAATTTGATTGTCTGAACTGTGGGTGTTTTCCGTTCAAAAAGTCAATCTTTATCCAGGCAACCGAAAAAAAACAAAACAGGGGAGAGAGTGAGAAAAGAAAAAACATCCGAACCGAAATAAATATGCATCTGTCTCGTTTCTCTCGGTGGTATTATTTTTTCAGATTATCCTTTTCACTTTACAACGGTTTTTATTTCACTTCGGAAAATTCACCGAAGAAAACGAACAACCAAAAATTTATCTACAAAAACATTTTTCAGCATGTGGATTTTATTTGTTAAGGTTTTTACAATGTTCATATTAAATGCCGTTTTTTTTCTCTCGAAAATGAAAAAGAACAACAACAAATATTAAGAATGATTTTTGGTTCATGCAAAGCACATACGAAAAAAGCTAGAAACAGCGAGGAACATAGAGGGAGAGAGAGAGTTAGAGGAAGAACGGATGGGAAAAATTATGAAGAACATGCTGTTTGTCGTTGGGCTGTTGTCTTAATCTTTGTAAATGTTTGTGGCGAGATAAATCACAATGCCTTTAACGTCGAGTCCATAAAAGATGGTGTGCATCATTTTTATGATGTGCGTGTGAGCTGAAGCAGTGGCAAAAAGGCTCACAACCAACTCTTTAAACTGAAAAATCGGGTGGCGGACAGAACAATCACGTGGCTTATGTCATTAGTGAGCATTAAATGATTTACATAACATAATTAGATTGAGCGCCGATATCTGAGCAAATAAGAAAAAATGAAAACAACACACGACAATAATAACTAAATCAGGATTTTGCTCACTTGCTCATTCATTCAGCAAATGTGTTCAATGATTTGTTTTTTTTTTTTTCTTTTCATTTGTTTGTTTGAAAATCATATTGAGATTGCAAACACACACAGCGAGCATTTATTGCTCTTTCTAGCTCCATTTTATTCATATATTTTTTTCTCATTCACATTTTACGTTGATACGCGACAAACAAGCGAGAAAAGAGTTGAGATCAAGTCGCCACGATTACGTCAATGTTAATCGAATGGTTGAGCTTGGCCGAGTGATTTGCTTGAGGATGTGGAATCTCACAAACAATTTGCATTCATTCAATTCGATCAACAAGACAGTCTATCCGAAGGCAATTGTAGACGCCAAACGTAACTCTTTGAAGAATCAAGCGTCTGCCATTGAACATAGCAAAAACAACAAATCACGACAGAGAGAGAGAGAGAGAGAGAGAAAGAAAAGAAAATGCATCATAAAAATTATCAGTTCATTTCAATTGAATCTTTTTGTTGTTGTTGCTGTTATTTGTGGTTTCGCTCATGGAATGAAACGACAATTGAAAAATACGCATAACATATTTCTTTAAACACAAAATCCAAGAGCCAGCCAACAATTTTTGAGCATCAAGCAATATAAAGGCAAGTAGCATGCCGTAGGCCATATTCCTTTTGCATAAATCGCTTCGTCGACAAACTCCTCTTTCGTTTTCTGTTTTTTTTTTTTGCTGCCCGCATGCACAACAGCAGATATGATAGTGGCTGTTTGCCGGTAACCAATCCACAACCATATTTCGAAATCACAACAATAAAAACATGGTTGGAAGAATGAAAATTGTGTTGTGAGGATGGTAAAACGTAAGGATGTGATGATTGCTTGATACAAGAAAATTATAATAATATGCAGCCGCAAATTGTTACGTATTATAAAAGGCATGGCATCGAAATACAAACGAAACGGTAACGGTTTAATAATATATACACAGCCCCAAAACGTTCTCATTCCCAACGAGCCGCTGAAATGATTGAACCGGCTGCGTGGAGCAGTCATAAAAAGCATATTAGTGACCAAGTCTGTGTGTGTGTGCTGGTGTGCTGGTGTGTGTGTGTGAGTCGAGTGCATGAGATAAAGAGAGAAAAACGAATGCTAACCACTGTGTACGGAAAGATTGTCGGCCGTTGTCTGATGCTGAACGGAGTCTGTGTTTCACATGCCGATTTCACAGCTCGATTCTTCGTTAATTGCAATTGATGTCGTTTACACTAATAAATAAATATCGACAAAAAATGTAAATGCGATTGTGAATTGATTGTGAACTAAGCAAATGCGGTCATACACATGCATAACATTGGCCAACATCGTTATGATGATGCCCCCTTTGGCATTGAATACGGTCAAAACTGGAATTTAGCTGAGCTTAGATATATTTCGGTTTTAAATATTTCCGACCGACTTTTGTTTTTTTACCCACGAAAACACACCCAACAAAATCCGATATCGATAATCTCAATTACAGTAAAATAAATGAACTTCGATTTGTGTAATGAAGTGGAGGCTAGCAGAGCCACTGGCTCTGGTTCGAATCTTGTGATTTTTTTGATTGCAATTCAATTCCATTTGCAATGATTTGTGTGTGGTGGTTTAGCATATATTTTGCATTTCGATTCGGATTTTAAAAATAAAAAAGATATGATTTTCAAATTTCGGAGCCCGGCAACTGGCTACTTTACAATTTTTTGCATGCACCATAAATGCATAATATTTGTTGTGCATGAAACGAGTTTTGATAAATCAATTGAACAACGAACAGAAGAAGAGAGGCGCAACAACAACAACAACAACATCAACAAAAAACGGGAGCATCGCATGTTCATCAGCTTTTGTTAATTAGTCGTAAAGTTTGCATTTGAAATAACCAAGTGGAAAGTATTTAATGAACATGGATCCGATCAGGTGAAGTGATAATGGGTTTTGTCGTTCCGGAGCTGTTGGCAACCGTCTGTCGTGACAACAAAAGCAAAAAAAAACTCACTCACACACACACAGAGAGAGAGAGAGAGATACAAAACAAATGATTATCAAGCCATCGAACCAAACATGAACTACGTATATATTCGTTTTATTTGCACTACAAACTTTGCACCATGTCTTCAAGCGTGTTGAAATCCAATTGATACAATCTAGTGAAGCATGCATTTCTTGGAGAGAAGATGGTTGGATTTTGCAACAGACAGTAGTTATTCGATCCGATTTACTAAGTAGCACCTTTGGGGTATGTGTGAAACGGTCGACATCGTTGTAGATGATATTGTTTCGCCCATAAATACATACACTTATGCGTTTAAAGAAATGGCTTGATACTCGATACCATGAAAACTATCCAATTCCAGCATACATTATATGCTTTATTTGAATGATTCGCACTCGCAGTTTTTGGACCAGCGCATCGTTCATCCAATGGCCAAAGATCTCTCGCTCTCGCCCATTCTGGGCCTCTCAACGAATATAATTACAAACATTTTAAAGTGATTCATTAAATTATTTTTCTTTGGACTGCACACAGTGCGATTAACATCGATTATTTACATATGATACATGTACCAAGCTATCATTTATTAAGCTATAAAAAAATGCAGAGTGAAACAAAAACAACAACAAAAATCAAGAAAACGAACTCACTTGTAATCACTTTACATACACAGCTATTCCGTCTGCACGATGATGTACCTATCCATATCATATGTGTGTGTGTGTGTGTGTGTGTGTGTGTGTGTGTGTGTGTATTGTTTTGACGAGTATTTACGTCAAGTGAAATATGTTCTTTCCACGAATAAATCAGCAGAACAAATAAACGATGTAGAAAGAAAAAAAAAATATATCGCAGAATGATGTGCAACGTGAAAAAAAAGGTGTATACATTCAAAATACTGAACATGAAGAAGCATGCAGTGCAAACAATGCAAACAAAATAAAGAACCCGAACGAAAAATGGCCAAGACGGAGACTGAATAACATCCGATGATATGTTAAATGCAACAACAGCTACACACAAAAAAACCAGCGCACGGTTAAAGTAAATAAATAAAAATTATGGTGAAAATGCAACAGCAAACCATTAACAAGATGTACCAAATGAAACACACAACGAAGAACCTAACTAACCACACATCTTACGTTCGAATTGCTGGTGTCCATGCATCCAATGCCTCACACATACTCTACAATTGACTTAACATTTGGGCAAAAATCGCAATCCTTAATTAAACATTCATTCTACTCTGTCAATATTGGCATGGCAAATGTGATTAAAATTTGTGCAGAGCTGCTCATCACAGCGTAGTAAAAACCGACCGAGAAGATTTTTGTCAGCAACGACTCAAGTATCATGCATGTCTCGTTCATTCGTTCTGCTCATTCTCTAGATTCTCTCTCTCTCTCTCTCTCTCTCGTTCCTGCAATTCTACAATTTGCTTGTCTCATCTTTGGTTTCGTGTGTCTACAACCATAACTGACGGTGTGGCAACGCAATTTCGTTACATATCCAAAAAAAAAGCAACAACAACACCAACAGCCACAACGACGACGACAACGACGACGAAGAAGCTGCTGCCATCGAATCAATTCCGAATTGAGAATTTATATTCCATCTTACAAAAACAAACAATCACGCATGCATACATCAAGTTCAGCGCCAAGCAATCGCTCATCGTTTGGGCTTTTAAATCATTTTGTTGCGTGAAATTCACCTTATTCTGACATTGCATTTTACGCTCTCGTCGGCTCGTTCGTCATCCGCGAGCGGCGGCACAACGACATTTAACATTGGCTCATAAAGCTTGTTAACTACCTCTGCCTGTGTCCCGAGCCTCAGTTTTCACTTCGAGTATATTCCCCGTGTGTGCTGTGTGTGTGTGTGTGTGTGTGCCTGATTCTTTATTCCGTTCAAGAACTGATTCCGTAATTTGTTGTGTTGCCTGCATGATAGTGTTAGAAATCGTGTTCCGTTTCATTTTGGATGCTTCACCGTTTCTTCGGTTTTTTGTTGTTGTTTTTTTTCCTCAATGTTCTTCGTCATTGTTGGCGCGACGTGTATTTTATATCGAACTGCGTGAGCCTTCACTAGAATTTATTGTGAGGTGAACGTTTTTGCTGTGCACCCTTTTCGTAAACACGACAGCTCAAACTCTCTGATCCCATCCTCACACATACACACACACTATTGGACTGTACTGTTTATGCACTTATGCAAACAACGAGCTCAGTCTTGTTAATCAATTTCATTAAATTATTATGTTCGAGATGTTCATTATGTATTTCATTCGTTTTGCTCAGCTTCTCCATTCAACCTCTACATCGTTAGTGCTCTCGTCTCGTATTTGTTCACTGCGTTTTCTTCGATCTGTTTTTCCATCATTTTCATCGCAGTGTTGTTTTTTTGTGTCTTGTTCGAAATTTTAAATTCTCGATGTTGCTCCTCTTTCTCTCTCCCGCCACACTCTTTCTTGCGTTGCTCTCTGTCTTAATTACATTTTGTTTGTTTTATGCCATTGAATCGTTCTATGGTATGAAAGTTACGTAAATTAAAACAGCATTTTTCGTTTCGAGTTTTTATATTCCGCTCGATTTGACAGATTTTCAAAATCAATATAAACAAATGTAAATCTTGCATCTTAACGGCAATCGTTGCTCGATTCGTTGTTCATTTTATTTTGTTGTTTTTTTTTTCTTCTGAGTTGCTCTCTTCGTTTTCCCCCAAACCAACTGATGTTCCACTGCAATCTTGTTTTAAATAATTCCTAATTAACCAACTTTTTTTTACTGCAGTTTAGTTAATTTATTCCTTCAACTCGATGCAACTCAAGTGCTGATTTTCTTTTTCATTCGTTTTTTTCGTATCCCTATTGAATCTTTTCTCCTTTTTTTTGCGTTGTGTAGAGTATACGTTTTATGTAAACGCGATTTTTTTTTTCTTGATGGGTTTTTCTTTTCCAAGCTAGAATGCGAACAAAAAATATAACTGACTTCAATATTTCAACCTAATTATTATAATTTTTTATGAACATAAAATTATGACGAATTTTGCACGTTACGGAAGTTTGTGTGTGCAAAAGAATAATATAAAAATTACACTATTTAAAGAATGTTGAAATCGAAGAAAGGGCAAAAAATAAAATCCAGCTGAAAAAAAAACACATGACGGAGGCATGGAAAATGATATTTTATAAACCCAACTTTTCATGCCACTATGTAACTGGATGTTCTTGAGTCAGCACAATTCAAATCACTCGTTAAAATGTTATCGAGTAAAATGATACGCATCACTTGATAAACAATGGTATTTGTGGTACCGTTTGCATCAAATTTCCACCCGAATTGTTGAGCGATTCGATAGATCAATCAAGAATCAAGATGAAATTACTTCGAAAATGGTAGAACAACTTTTTTTTCTTCTTCGAATAACGTATTTGATTTCAACTGATGCAGAGTAGAGTTCCCTATCTAGGTTACAAAATATTAGACCATACACAATAGCAACCAAAAATTTAGTAAAGTGACAAGGAAACAAAAAAAAAAAAAAACAAAACAAAACAGAAGAAGTTTTGGAAATGACCAATTGTTTATTTTGTGATTGAGCAACCAACTGAAAAACGGACAACCAATATTGATATGCCATACAAATTCAAAATGAAATGAAGAATAAAAAAAAAACTAACAAGCAGAAACAAAACAGATGAAGAACATTATTTGCTGCTGCAGAGAGTCTGGCGTTTGTATTAAAAACAGAGCCAGGAAAATCCTACTAAGAGAAGAAGAAAGAAAAAAAAAACATACACCATGCCTTAAAATATGTCACAACATTTATTTCTGCCTCGTTGAATGTAGAAGAATCAGCGGGATAAAAAAATGGAAAGAGAGAGAGAGAGAAACGAATCATCTGACAAGATCCAAAACAAAAGACAACACTCAATTTCGTGTTGGTGTTTCTTTTCATATCGAATGAAAATAAAACAGCATCGAAACAACAACAACAACTCAACAGAAATTCTAGTTTTATTCACGGACAAAAGAAGAAAAAAAAAGAGAACACGACATATAAAAATGAAGTCAAACTTTTCGATTTAATAACTGATATTGAAAATAGAGACATTTGAGGCAACATCGGATGTAGAATTTGTTTTCCGAAGATTTGAAAGTTGAAAAATGTCAATGCCAAACAAATGCAAACGATTGGCCAAATTCAATCCAAAAAGCGATATTCAATCGAATTTTCATTTGTTTGTTTTTTTTCCCCAATAACCGTGAGCTAATGTGAAATATTTTGCAGATTCTATATTTATTTATTTATTTGTCACCGCCAAGTTCTGGCTGAATATTTAGTACAGTTACAGGAAAACAAGTTAGCGAAGCCTCCTTGAAAAAAACTGATTTTTTCGAAACAAGGGATTTACTCCCGATACATCAATGAAAAACGTATAATACAGTATTTGAGCCATTTACTGTCAATAGGAACAGAAATATAAGAAAACTAAGGCACATATGCATAATCTAAAAGAATTATATAGTCAAAAGGACGCTACGTTAAAGATATATCACAGCTTAAGTAAAATAGTCGAAAAACTATCACAATACGTGACTTGGTCATTTTGAGTAGTTCGGAATTAGTCATCCCATGATTAATGTTTCGTGTGTGAGGACAATTTGTGTCGTGGAAAACCTCACTAAAACCACATCATTAGAGTTTGACTGATGAAGGGGTGTGCCATACTTCGTAGGGGCTAAAAATTTTCCCGAGTCCCGCGTACACACCGGTAAGTCCATGCTTCTACGGAGTCCCGGGTTACTATCGACAAACAACAAATCTTAAGCTTTTTAAATTATCATGAATTAAATGCGACAACCTGGAATTGTACTTTCGTTTTTCGATGTCATCAGGCAAGGCATTGATAAAAAGAAAGTACAAGAAAAATTCCCGAGCAGTCCAGATCAGATCGGTCACGATGTACAGTTCACTCTGGCATTCAGGCAAAAAATTACAAGTGCACCGGGGTGAGGGTGCACCTGCACACACCATTTTTGTCAGAATACGGGCTACTGTTCGCCGTCCAAGTCAAACGACGTAAGGGGATGACAAAGAGTGCGAGGTCTAAGCATGGATCTTAGACAGGCACTGGTATCCCGTCAGCATCGTCTGATTAGCCATCTTATTTTGGTCTGTACCGCTTCCAGTTGTGTTTACCACTCATTCGCATGTGAGGAAAGTGTTTAAGATTAGTGAAGAGCCTGCTATCTCCCCCGCGAGAACAAATACTGTGCAAAATTGAGTTACCTGGGGGGTGCTCATGTAGAGCATATTTTGGGAAGTTGCGATAAAAGGTCCGCCAAAGATCCTATACGAGTGCCGGAGTCTCGAATACTTCGTTCGGTATTTTACGCACAGATGTGATGAAGTTTGAGCGACCGCTGGTATTTTTGAAATTCTCCGACACTGAGTTCGCATATTTGCACATTTGGGCAAGTGGTGCTGCAGGGGTTACTCTCATCTTTTTGTCAGTAATTCGTATGTACTCTGTCCGACGAAGATTACGTTCATTGGGGTTAACCTCGATGTCTGCTCGAACCGATGGGCAGTTCCAATGACCGTTCAGAATATCGTACAGAGTCGTAATTGCCACGTTTACTCTTCTGCGCTGAAGTGGATGCATCTGCAGTTTTTCCAATCGCTCCACATATGATGAGATGTGGAAGCCATTAGCTGGAGATGGATACTCTTTCAGAGCGAACATAGTAAACTGCTTCAGCACTCTCTCTATTTTATTAATGTGTACTTCAGCATGCGGCATCCATACAATACTGCAATATTCGAGGAGAGACTGGACCAGCGCATAATAAAGCGCTTTCAAGGTTTGTGTATCAGGGATGTCATAACAAAACCTTTTAACAAACCCCAGAGCCGCAGTCGCTTTTGCAGTGATGACTTCAATGTGTTGATTGAAAGTGAGTTTGCTATCAATGAGCACACCCAAATCTCTGTGTTCATCGACTCGTTTGAAAGTGTAGTTGCCATATGTGTAAGTGGTCATAGTGGGCTCTTTTAGCCTGTGTATTGTCAGCACAACACATTTGTCAAGGTTCAAATGAAGCGAGTTCTTGTCACACCACTCTCTGAGTTTATCAATTGCAAGTTGAAGCGTGGTGCTGTCTTCCGGTTTTCTAATGATTTTTGCAATTTTTATATCATCAGCATACAATAGAACAACAACATCCTCCATGTCTTTGATTATGTCATTTATGAATAACAGGAACAGTGTTGGCCCGAGGTGGCTACCCTGAGGTACTCCCGATGTCACGTTGAAATCTGTTGATTCACTTTTCCCATAGTTTACAAATTGAGTTCTGTGTGTTAGGTATGATTGCAGCCAGTTTAGCAAATTTTGAGGCAAGTTGAATTCAATCAGCTTCTGTTGAAGGATTTGATGATCAACCTTGTCAAATGCTTTGCTGAAATCAGTATACAGAACGTCAATTTGAGCATGTTCATTCAAACCCCCATGGGCATAATGCACAAATTCGGTCAAGTTTGACGATGTTGATCTGTGCTTCAGGAACCCATGTTGGTTTGGTGATAATTTGTCGCAAATCAGTGCTAGTAATTTGACGTTTACAAGGTGTTCGAAAAATTTTGCAATAGTTTGCAGTTTGGCGATGCATCTGTAATTTTCGATATTCGATCTAGCACCCTTCTTAAAAATCGGTGTGACACTGGACCGCTTCCATTGATCCGGGAAAATGCCAAGAGCTAGAGATTCATTGTAAATTTCAGTCAGCGGTGTTGCCAATGATGCCGCACATCCTTTCAGTAATAGTGGGTGAATCCCATCTGGACCCACACCTTTTTTAGTATTGATGTTGGCTAGCTCCTCACGAACAAATTGAGCTTCAAGTTGGAAGCAATTTGAGTTTGATTGCGTTGGTGATTGTTGAGTTGACGGATTTGGAGTTTTAGTTAGAACTGGATCATAGTTGCTGCAGAAGAATTCCGCAAACATATTCGATTGTGACTTCTCATCTGAAGTTTTGACATTGTTGAAATGAAGTGTTTTCGGCTTATGGTCGGTGGTTTTTTTAGACTGCACAAATGTCCAAAATGATGCTGGACGATGCCTAAGCGAGGACTTCAGTCTATCAACATAGCCGTCGTATAGCTCAGTGTTGAGCTTATTAAACTGTTCATAAGCAGCTTCGAAGTTTTGTTTGTTGCCCGTCCTCTTGTATCTCTTCCATTCCTTAGCTTTTTTGTTTTTCAACGCTTGTAGGTGCTTGTTTAACCATGGGCATTTTTGTTTATCCCTTACCAGTTGTGATGGGATATAGCGTTGAATTGCTTCGTCAAGAGTATTGTGCAAAATTTTCACTTTTTCAACAAGTGATTTGTTTGAAAAAAGCGCTTCAAAATTAATAGCACCTAAATGGCGGTTCATTTCATAATAGTTGCCCTTTTTAAAAATGAACTGGCGCTTCGGTTCAGTGTTGGCGCTGCGATTTGCTGCATGCCATTCAAATGACACCAGGATCGGTGGATGGTAAGAGTCCACCTTATCCACATCAACCATAGGCTTCGCTCGATCAATTGAGCAGTTGATGTAGTCATTTGTGAAGAATAGATCGAGTAATTTACCCCTTGAATTTCGGATGGAATTCACTTGATGAAGTCCAGCACCCATTAGTTCCGTGATGAAGTTCTCAGGGATTGCTGAACCAAAATTTGATGGGACTAGCACATTAGCGTAGTCATCATCGATTGCCCAGTCAATCATTGGAAGGTTGAAGTCACCAACAACCAAGATGATGTCCTCTGGTTTCGTTGAAATTGAATTGATTGCGGACGCGTGCTTCCCATAATCATCAGGTGATGAGTTTGGTGGAATGTATGCACTGTAAATAAATAATGTCTGGGATTTAGTGCGAGCTTTTATACATACGTATTCCAGTTTGTCAGCTCCCGGGATGACAATTCGCTCGCTGGTGAAGATTTCGTTATTCATCGCTATTAAGACGCCTCCTCCTCGTTGTTTGGATCTATCCCTACGATAAACATCGTAGGTGTCGTCAAAAAATTCAGCATCGTAGTGACCGTCATGGAGCCAGGTTTCTGTCAGTATGATGATGCTGTAGTCAAGCGAGGAAGATGAGCGATGAAATGTTTTTTGCTTGTTGTTCAGACTGCGCACATTCTGGTAATAGACGGTAATTTCCGTCTCGTCGTTCTGGTTTGTGTTTGTATGACAGCCCAATTTTACATCATGAGAGATGCAAATGGATTTTGCATCAGAAGTGCCAATTGTTGCTGCATATGTAGTTGTTGCAGTGACTGGCTGTATCGACGATGCAGTTGGTTGGCCACATTGACCGAGCTTTGTTGTGGCCTTTTTTGGCCAGCACGTTGACTGAACCACTCGTTTTTTGAATGGTTATTACGCTCGTTGTTGTTAACGCTGATTTTGCAATTTTTGTTGGTGTTGCGTTCGTTGTTGTTGCGAATATCATTATGGCGATTTTTGGTTTTGCGACCGTTGTTGTTATTTTCGCCCTGGTTTCGCTCGATTTTGTTGCAAAAATTTATCTCTGATCGATTTTTTGTCAATGATCGCTTTGGAGAATTTGGTCGCACCGCGAAAGGGTTAAAAACACCATTTGCTGTTTTTTTTGTGCCATTTCGATCTTGTTTCAAATTATTTGTTCGCTTTTTTGACACATATTCGCTAGCAATGACACCATTGGGCCATATGGAAGAATCAGCGACAAGGTTGAAATATTGCAAGGGCATTGTCAGTTTGAATGAAACGAATGTCAAACGAGAATAGTTTTGGTTTGGGCGAACCAATTTCGTGACTTGAATTCGATCAGCATACATTTTGGTGCTTTCATTTTTCAATAGAAACGTTTCAACATCCGATTCTCGAGTATTAACGTTGAATGGAGTGATGTGAAGAGCGCGATCTAGCTTACTAATCACAACACTTGTACCAGTTGACATTGGCATAGAAACCCCTGTCTCCCCTGCGAGGGCAAGTTCATTGGGGTCAGTTGTTGATGGTGTTGTGATTGGTTTTGGGGAAAAAATCATATCAGCTAAGCCCCCTGAGGGTTGCGGTGGCATGGAAATAGTCCCATCGGTACCATCCAAACCATTCGTAATATGAATTTTGCGACGTTTGTTTAAATTAATATGAATCCGGTCGTCCTGATGTACCGATTGTGAAAGTGGCAATTGAGACGGAATGGTATTCGAGGCAGCTCCCCCTGAGATTGCCGAATCTTCAAAGTCCATTCGTTCACTTACCACATTGTCATTGGGAATGCCATCATTTAATAATTGTTCCGCGTTGATTTGAGGTGAGATCTGTCCCTTATCGCTTGCCGTAACGTCAGAATGTACAATTTCAGTCTTACGTGAAGCCCCAGTTGAGTGGGTTGTCAAAAAATTTTCAAAGTCATCCTTAAGGGATGATACATTCTGAATGCATTCATTGAATCTCGTTAAAAGACCATTCAAAGTAAATGAAATGCATACGTCACAGTACCATTGAAGGTTTATTATGCTCGATTTCAGTGGTAAAAGTGAGGCTTTGTAGGCTCTGTTATCCGATGATAGACACGATATATGAAATGATGTGGAACAGCAGTCACATTTAAGCATTTCTTTACCACCGGATTCACCGCATTTGTTACATGGAATTGCCATTGTGTTGAGTGAATAAAAATATCAGCAAAATAAGAGAATCACGATTTGATTATTTGAACCCAATGTCTGTCAAAGTCAAATAAATGATTATCACAGATCAATTATTTTTCTCATTAAATTGAGAATGACGATTCACATTAAATAGATAGGATTTATTGCACACAATTGGATTCATTCTAGGCAAAACAATAGCATTTCATCGCTTCATACAGCTATCACATATGTTAGGTTAAATTACACTAACAATAAGAGGTGAACAAAATTGAACATTTCTTTCGTAAAAACATTGGCTAAATTTATGTAGAACACGTAAACTTCACAATTTTGTTACAAAACAGTTTCTAATCTTTATAAAGAGATTAAAATAATTATCACAAGTCACATATTAATATTTAAAATAATGAAATAAAAATAATAGTTAAAGAGACGTAAAAAAACACAAGTGTTGACGTTTGCTGTCAATGAGGCACGATGATATAGAATAGTTCTTAAAGAAAGAAAAAATATTCACTGTGTGCATTCGTTCGTGTTCCCACCTTCGCTAATCATTTTCCTTCACTCGACTTGTGTATAGCTAGCAATATGTAAATATGGCCATGGGCCGTGTGTTCGGTAATTTTCAGTCTTTGTCTGTGGGTTTTAAAAGTTTTCGTTTGTTCTAATCGGGTTTCTTGGGTTGTATTTTTTCCACTCTTTGTTTACATTTTCTTCGTCACCTGCACACAAAAAAAAGCATGCAGAGCATGAATCCAAAGTAAATAGATGAAGAAAGGACTTGATGAACCCAGAAAAAGACAACAACAACAAAAACATATCCAATACGAGAGACAGACCTTCTGAACGAGAGACAGAGAAAACAACAAAACAAATGTTAGAACAGAAGTTGTTCACGATCTTTTGAACACACGCAACATGCAAGAGGCTCACGAATTGTTCTGTAAAAAAATGAGAACATTGGTGGAACCTATCAACACCATACGAATGATGCGATGAGCGCATAGTTGATTCGTTCATGTGCCTATTATCAACGTTCATCAGACGGTTTGGTTTTCGTTTAATTTGAAAGATTTAATTAGCTTGTTGACGATTAAACCACGCTCTACTAACTAACTACTTCTCTTTTGCAAAGTTCGGACCTTTTTCGTTGTTGTTGTTGTTCGCTCTTTTTTCTCTGTCTGTCTCTCTCTATCTCTCTCTCTCTTTCTCTCTCTCCTCTCGTTTCACTTTAGGCAACAAGCAACAAATAACAAGCCATTTAACGTTGATTATACGGTTTTAATGTAACGAGTGTACAAAGAATGCATGCATGATTTCAATCAGTCATCGTTTTGTTTACCCATGAATTCCACGGTGGAATGTTCCATTGTATATATTTTAAAGAAAACATCTTGCAAGTATCAACCATCATTAAGAAATTTATTAATTAAGATTTTGACAAGGTTATATGAATATCAGCTCCATCATTTCGATTTGAGCATCGTCCATTTGGTTTGTTGGTTTTTTTTTTCTACGGTGAAGTGATTCGATGTCATATCGTTTATCATGGTACCGAATCACCGAATGTTTGGATTCATCAATTTTCATTCACTTCTCTCTGTTTCGGACAGTTGAAGATTTCTCAATATATACCGATATGTTATTATACATTTTGTACAAAATAATGTCCAACTGATCTTGATCTTATCGTGTTACCTAAAACCAGCATGTGATATTCACAGGAAACCTGAATACACAAATATTCATATAAAATATTTTTATTTCCTTGTCAAAATGTTCTGGCATTCGCCATATTCGAGTGATTGTGTGTGTGATAAAATGAAATAAAATGAAAAAAGGACAACGACAACAAAATAAAACACATTTATTTTCATCCACGTAAAAAGATACATTTTTTATTTGTTGTGTGTGTGTGTGTGTGATTTGATCTGTTATGAGAATTATAGACATGTTTTGACATTTCCAAATAAAACCGATGAGACGGTTGCTATGCCCGGTGTTTCATTACACTGACAATTTTTGTTTTGTTCGAACCATCGAATCGAAAATAATAAATATAAATAAATTTGATATTTTGTTGTTGTTATTCTTCTCTATAGAATAAGAAGAGGGTAACCAAAAACAAATGTTTAATGTTTTTTTTGTGTGTTTTTTTGGTTTCATTTCAGATGTTCATCATGAAAATAAAACGGTCACGCTAATTGCTGCGGAGAGAATAATGTGGACAACATTTGGGAATGTTTTACACAGAATTACATTTTATCGATGAACAGCATTTAGTAAAATCGTGTACTGGATTGGAAAATTTGAACAACGCATCCGAAACACTAAATTTTTTTACTTGACGTCGAATAGTTTTAGTTTTTGTTCGTGTTCGCTTTCACACGGACGAAAAAAAAAATCGGTAATTTTTTTTGACGCTGACACAAAAAAACCAAAACCCACAGAAAGCCTCCGACCACAAAAATGACGTGCAATAAATTGATAATCATATTACAAATCGCTTATTTGTTGGCATTTGATGTGCGAGCTGATAATGGAATGCAAGGGCTTGGAGTGAGTCCAATACCACAAATACCGCCCGTTCCACGTGATCCGAATTCACGATGTGAAGAAATTAAAATATCCATGTGCCGTGGAATTGGTTATAATTTAACATCATTCCCAAATGAAATGAATCATGATACACAGGAAGAGGCCGGTCTTGAGGCCAATCAATTTTTTCCATTGGTTGAAATGAAATGTTCACCCGATTTACGTTTCTTTTTATGTTCACTGTATATGCCAATTTGTCTTGAAGACTATCAGAAACCGTTGCCCGTATGCCGTGCGGTATGTGAACGTACACGCGCTGGATGCGCTCCAATTATGCAAAAATACAGTTTTCCATGGCCAGAACGAATGGCATGTGAACGTTTTCCCGAATATCAAGCAAATGATATGCTATGCATGCAACCACCGAATTATAACACCGAAAAGGATACAACACGATCGGGTGATGTTGATCGGCCAAGCAACGGCAATGGACGCAAAACAACAAATCAAAAAGACAAATGCAAAGGGAAAAATTGCAAAAATAATGCAGCCGATCGGAATACGGTTTCATCAGCAAAAACATGCGATTGTACATGCAAAGCACCACTTGTACCATTAACCAAAGACAATGCTCTTTATAATACAACCACAACAAAAATTGGTGGCGTTGAAAATTGTGCAATTCCATGCCGTGGTGCATTTTTTACGCGTGAAGAAAAAGATTTTGCTGGCGTTTGGATTACATTATGGTCGGGCATGTGCTTTATCAGTACATTGATGACATTGACCACATTTATCATCGATACCGAACGATTCAAGTATCCAGAACGACCAATTGTGTTTTTGTCGCTGTGCTACTTTTTAGTCGCTTCGGGCTATTTGTATCGCGTATTTTTGGGCCATGATGAGGTGGCCTGTGATGGACGCATCATAAAATACTCATCGACTGGACCAACATCATGTACGATGATCTTTTTGGTCACATACTTTTTTGGTATGGCATCATCGATTTGGTGGGTGATTTTATCATTCACATGGTTTTTGGCAGCCGGCCTAAAATGGGGCAATGAATCAATTGCAAAGCATTCGCAATATTTTCATTTGGCCGCATGGCTCATACCCACCATTCAAACGGTGGCCGTTGTTCTGGTACAGGCTGTCGATGCGGATCCAGTTGCTGGCATTTGCTACGTTGGCAACATGAATATGGAGAATTTAAAAACATTTGTACTGATTCCATTGATCATTTACTTGGTGATTGGAACATCATTTTTGGGCGCTGGATTTGTTTCACTGTTTCACATTCGGTCGGTGATTAAGCAACAAGGTGGCATTGGTGCTGGAGCCAAAGCTGATAAACTTGAAAAGCTCATGATTCGCATCGGTATATTCAGTGTACTTTATACAGTGCCAGCGGGCATTGTCATTGGATGCTGTTTGTATGAAGTCAATTTCTATAATGATTGGATGGAAGCGTTGACTTGCCCATGCCGAGCGGCAGTTGGTATACGCCGTAAACCACTCTATTCGTTGCTGATGCTAAAATACTTTATGGCATTGGCCGTTGGTATTACATCGGGCGTTTGGATTTGGTCCGGTAAAACACTTGACTCCTGGAAACGCTTATGGCGCCGAATTTTTGGTTCGCCCGATCGCAGCGGAGCAAATCAAGCATTGATTAAACAACGACCAGCCGTTCCATATCCATATGCTGGATCTGGCATTGGAGTTCCATCAGCAGCAGCATCATTGCTAGCGACGCCATACACACAAGGTAATTATTTGTAGACATTCTTTTATCACCGTTTTTTTTTTTATCATAATTATGAGCATAAATGTCGGAGAGGGTTTGAAATTTCCAATATAATCGATTGATTTATCGAGAAAAAAAACTCTTTTTGAAAACAGATGTTTTCAAATAAAATGTTGCTTAAGCAAAATTCAGTATTTTCTTATGAGTGATGAGCTTTTCAATCAAATTTTGACCGAATGAAAATGATTCTTCTCAATTATGAGAAACAACTAAATTCACTTAAACGGACATTTCACGGGAGCTCTTTCGATTTCAATTGGCTAGATTTCGATTTCAATCGATGCGATTGGATATCTCATACCCCTTCAACGACATTGTTGGGACAGAAATTGTCCACATTTGAAACCGCTTGAATTCTGATCCGAATTATTGTTTAATTTCGTTTTGTGCCATTTGCGTGCATTGTTCACAGCAGTTGGAAGCGTTGCATCGACTAGTCATCATCATTTGCATCATCATGTTCTCAAGCAGCCGCCCGCTAGCCATGTATGACCTGGAGAGATTGGCGGCGCATCAATAACCGGAGGTACAACGACCGGTTCCGTTATTGATCCTCGTGCCGTCAGTGTTGTTGTTACTTTGCCATCGGGGCAAGTACCAGGCCAGGCATTGAGCGACTATGGACCTATATAGTTTAATGTGACCTACGCCGCTAATGTGACATAAAAATAAAACACACAAACACTTAACAGAAGAAAAAAAAACAGAACATAAAAACACCGTACATTTATCATGCATTCACATACACACACTTCACACCGATGTCAAATAACAACGCCAACACCACCAACATTAATATACAAAATGTATGCTTCATACAGGTCATCATTCCGGGTGAAACGATATAACGATTTTCATTTTTTTTTATATTTACAATTTAATTATTTAATTTAAATGAAAAAAAATACACACAACACATTTGATTCTCCCCCTCATTTATTGGTATGATTTATATTAGAGTTGTACTCTCTCTTTATTTACTATTTTTGCGTTAAAAAAAAAATTTCAATGTAAAAAGTTGTCTTTAATATGAGCGAACAAATCAGCAAACGAACAAAATACAAAATACACTCTCAAAAAGAACATCATTTTAAATATGCAAAAACAAAAAAAAGCACACAGCACTAATAATGAGGAAAGAATAAGATGCAATTTCTTGACAATGTCAAGAATGTAGATGCCATAGTAAATCTTAAATAAGGATGATGGTCAAATTAACCAAATATGTCTGATATGGCAATATAATAGTCTTTTGTTTTTGGATTGAAGCAAGCAATTTTAAGCAAACAAACACAAAAAAACGAGTAAAATTCAAAGGACTATTTAAATTTATATTGCTTTTGAATTTCGAAAGAAACTCACACACACACACAAACGAACACAGCATTTTATTTGACTAATAATTTGTGTGATTGCTGCCGATTAATATCTATATCTATTATGATGATAGCAAAATGGCAATGATGAGAACACGATCAAATCGATGATTAGTTTGATCGGTGGCTCAGCAAAATGCATATTTTTTATAAAGATGAACAAACAAACAAAAAAAAAAAAGAAAAAGAATGAAGAGAAAAATAAAAATTAAAAAAACACACACACACAAATACATACGAAACAAACAAAAAATATGGTTATTTCTTTGAAGTAAGGTAGACAGTAGAAATGAAACATAGATATAGTTTAAATAATTGTATAATAATAATAATAAAAAAAAATTGCATAAATGTTTGTACTGTAGGCCCTGAACGAGATATTATGAATGCGCTAAATGCGCACATAAATCAGGGGTAAAAATTTAATAATTAAAAAATAAAAAAAAAAACAACAACAATATTTAAAGTTTACCAAATATCAACCATCGGTAACAAGCAGCTCTCTAGTCCATAGCACTAATAAATAAAAAAAACGAATGAAATGAATATTAAATCAAAGAGAAAGTATAGAATAAACAAGTGAACAAAAGGTTAAACATTGAGTTAAAATTAGACAGGGGAACATTTAAAGAATGCGAGAATTTTTTTTTATTCGAAAATCAAACGAGAAAATACAAAGCGCCGAATGCAAATTCACACCAATAACATTAAAAATGACATTTTTATTTGAATATGCTAAAAAAAAAACCACTAACTGCCAGCGCATCTTTTAAGTTGTCTGCATTTCACTCGAAACAGAAAGAAAAAAACAGTAAAAATCTGGGGATTGTTACCAGCTGAATTCATCAGGGCATACTATCCAATAAATTTATCAGCTTGAATATTTTTATTAAATAAATTTATTAGATAAATTTGATGCGTCCACCGTATCGATGCCACGCTCCAAAAGAAAAACAATGGATTCAATTGATAGTCACACTGAATGTTTGAGTTACACGAGACATCCAACAAAACTCAAGTTAAAACTAAAGTTAACATCCAAAATTCTACTTCGGTCCAAATTTCTACTTCGACCCAAACATTCAGTGTGACTATCAATGGAATCCATTGTTTTTCTTTTGGAGCGTCGCATCGATACGGTGGACGCATCAAATTTATCTAATAAATTTATTCAATAAAAATATTCAAGCTGATAAATTTATTGGATAGTATGCCCTGGAATTCATCAGGCGCATCAGGCGTATCAGGCTATCTGAAAATAGATGCAATTTTTCAGTGACCATACAATCTAATCACATGTTCAGTTGTGTCCAAAGCAATAAATTAGTGGATATTTTAAAAGTAGCATCCATTTTTCAGATGGCCTGATGACTTTCAGCTGGTTACAATCCGGCTGGTTAAAAGTTAAATGGTGTTTTGTTTATTTGTCAAATTGTCTCAATTTCGGGCTGAATCGATATTTTGTGCTAATCGATCGAGCAAACGTGTAGATAAGCAAAAAAAAATGTGTAGATGGACTAAATCCATTTTCAATATAATACATTTATCTGGATGCAATTATTATTTTATTGCCACACTATTATTATTCGCCATTTGTCGAATTGTGTCCAGAGAGAGAGAAGAAGAAAAAAACACACACACACACACGTACACGCACACATTTTGCTGCAATATCTCTGTTCTGCAAAGACTTGGTGCTTTTTTCTCTTTTTCGTTTACTCTTTCGCAAAAGCACAACCAATCGCACCAAACAAACGAATTCACATACGCAAAACAATTTTGTATATTTTGTTTTGTTTTTCCGTTGTTGTTTTTTTTCTACCATTTTTTTTCCACAAAAGAGTTAAAGTAAAAGCAAATAACGCTCATTTGAGATGGTATACATATATAATGAAATGGCATTTTATTTTCAAACGCGCAACTTTTTCAAGATATGAAGCTCATAAAATTTTTACAGCAACATTTAATGTTCGGACAAAAATAATGAAGAGCGTGCACATGAGTGTATGGATGCGTGTATGTGTGTATGTATATTTGCAAATCGTGTGTGCACTGTGCATCCTGAGTTCAGCAAAAAAAAAAGAAAAGAAAAACAGCAAATTCAGTGGCTCAAACGCGTTTCGCTTTCGCCTGTGTGTAAATATTCACAACATGTGCATGTCATAAAGGGCGCCTTCCACCATGAATAAGCCATGCTGCCATTATGAAGCTTGTAACGACGCTCTCGAACATTGTTGCATCGCTCTTAGCTCGTGTGTGTGTGTTTTTTTTATTTTGAGGTTGTTGTTGCATCGCACTTTATGTGTATGTTATATATTTATTAGATATTTCCACTGAAATATCTCGTGCATAAAATCGAAAATAAATGACTTGAAGACGCTTGAACATTTCTCTCACACAAAACACACATTTCATTGGTTGGTTCAGTTTTTATAGACTGATAAAAAAAAGGTACCGCGAATCAAACTGAAAGTATAACCCGTATTTTTTTTTTTTTTAAACCAGACAATTTTCGAATATGGCTAAAATGTCCAATCGATTAGCGAAGCACCAAACGCAAAAAAAATTGATGCATCTTTAAAATTAACATTCGGTATTTAAAGGTTCCCAGTGAAACTCCCACGACAAATAAATATTATGTATATTGACTTTGAATAAAATATGAACAAAAAAAAACACTCGAATAACATTTGAACAGTCGAAAAATAAATAGATCCATTTAACTAATTGATGATTGAAATGAAAAAAAAAAAAACAAACACGCACAAAAACCAACCAATTCATTGGACAAACACAAATTTGCGTAACATTTTCATCATCTCCTTTCGACCAAATTCCAAATTAATCGAATCGGAAAAGCAAAAGAGAAAATTTTATTAAAATGCATTTCACTTTGGATCACTTTTGACTTCTTGATTGCACAGCAGCGTGTTGAAAAACATTTGATCAAATTACACCATGAAATTCCAAAATCGATCAACAATAAATTTAATCACAAATTTTTTTTTTCAATTTGGCATAGAGAATAAAAACAAAGTAATACATTTAAAAGCAAAAACAAAACAAAAAAAAACTAAAATATACGTAATTAGTATTAATCATTGTGATTATGAATGTTTTATATATCGAAATGGAAAGGAAGAGAACAAACAAAATGAGAGAACAAAAGCAGGCAAAAAATTATGTACACCTCGAGCAGAGATTTTTTTTTGTTTTTTTGTTGAAATGCAATTGCAGTTACACAGAGGAATAAAGTAGAGAAAAAAAAATACCAGTGAACAACCGTCAAATGGTCAAGTATACATATTTTGATAGCACATTTACCCATTTGTGGATTTAAACAAAAGCCAAACAGATACCGAACACATATAATATTCCCGTTTTTTTTTTCTTTCTCCGTCATTTGGAACACACACACACCAATCGAACAAAAACCCATTACAATCCATTTGGCATAGAAATCAGCAGCAGACACATGCACTCAATAACTAGACGAAACGACAAGCGAACGATTTATTCACAATTCCATTCTGTTGTTGTTGTTGTTTGAGGAGAAATGTTCTTTTTCATTCTATTGAATATCGAGTGCACTTTAACACTTTTGACGCGATTAGTCGATAAATGATGGCGCATCCAAATGCATCGGGATTTCGAAAGCAAATTTTTTTTTTATTCGATAAATAATGGAAATACACAAAACAAAATGAGAAACAACAATAACAACAAAAACAAAAACTAGTATGAAAAGTCTGAATTGAGAGGAATAATGGCGCTTTGTGTCAAGCTCAATGCAAATAATAATGAATAGAACAAAAGCCGCAATCGATATCACCTGTGCTGTCTGTCTATCAACCGTCGTGTAGCGTATTTTTATTTTCTCTCTCGAATTAAATAGAATGGCCGTAGTTCAGTAGCTGATTTACGAAATAGAGAACATCATCATTAATTTTGATTTTGATAGTGTCAATATCATGTAGTGTATTGAAATTTGCTTTTTAACACACACAAACACACACATATACAGAAAAAACACTGTAAAAGGCAAACATAATCCATAGAATCCCACAAACTCACTCACAATACAAAAAATGTACACAAAATGAACATGAAAACCCTCTAAACATAGGTCTGTGCAAGATAATAAACATGAAAAAAAAAGAAGAACAAAACAATTTTTTCAAAGGAGTTGCAATATTTTGATAAGTTTAAATAAGTAATTTTCAGCTCGATGTTCATTAAATTGCATGTATTGTATTTATCATTAAATTTATGTTGGGAATTCTCTTCAATCCAAAATGTAGTAAAGCAGAACAAACGAATCGGCGTGAAAGAGAGAGAGAGAGAGAGAGAGAGAGAGAGAGAGAGAGAGAGAGAGAGAGAGAGAGAAAGAGAGAAGGAGAGAGTTTGAGAAAGTGAGAATGAATGATGAACAGAAGAAAAAAAAATCCTTGTAGTTTTGACTGTTAACCTAAACGATTTAGATTATTCGACTAAATAATTTCATCACATCGCCTAATTAATTTTTTTGATTCAACCAAACTGAAAAAAATGATTTTTTGAATTAAATAACTACACAATTTGAATTGGATCGCAATTTTACACAATATTCGTGTTTTTTTTTATTTATTTCAATTTGGAATTCGAATTTCTTGGTAATATTTTTTTTTCTTACTTTATCTTTGTTTTCATTCGTTTCCTTTTCTTAAGAAGTAGTAAAAACAAAAGAAAAAAACAAAACAAAAAAATGTTTATTTGAATTTTAATAGATTCGATTGATCAAACATAAACGAAACACTAAACATCGTCTAAACACTTATTAGTTTAATGTGTCATAAAAAAAACATAACGTTGGCATAACATAGTAACATATGACGAAATGGAAGTATACGAAAAAAAAATCTTTAAAACATAGAGAAAAGAAAACAACACACTTACAAAAAAGAGCAACAATAAAAAAAATTGTAATGTAAACGATGGCAAGATTGCGAATGAAAGTTGTATTGATCGATTCAACAAAAAAAAAAAAACAATTTGTTTCATACCTAATGAATTATATTATTATTATTATTTAAATAAAGAAAAATAGGAAAATAAATGATTTGCAAACAAAAATTCGCATGGTTTCTTGTTTCTATTCATTGAAAGTGATTTTGAAAATTGAAATGTGACTGGAAAAAATGGATTCTGTCAAATCTACTTCCAAATGATAACACACATTTATTATACACTTAAAAAATAACAAAAACCGTCTCTTAGTAACTGGAAATAAAATGAATGAATTAGTTTTAGACCTTCAGCCATTCTCTGCAGCTCTTGGTTTTTTTTCTTGATTTTTAATCTTATTCGTTGTGCATCCATTCTCGACCCATGGTCCTTGAGGTAAGTTGTGTTACGTGAGAAGGTGAGTTCGAAAAACAGTGATTCCGAAACAACAAAAAATAGTCCGCTTTTCATTTGTAAAATCATTGAATGATAAAAAAAAACCAATACTCGAACAACAAAAAAACTAATTGGAATTAAATTCCGCTACAACGAAAACTAAAAAAAAAAAACAGTTGGAAGTTGTTGACACTCAATTAAAATGGATCGATGCCAATTTTGGGTAATGATTGGGCCATTTGTGAACGATCCATATCATTTAACTGAAAGAGATGACGATGTTTCGGTGATTGTGGTACGTTAATAATGACATCATCAATCATTGCCTCAACATTTGACAGACGTTGCTGTAGCCCATCAAATGAATTTGATGAAAAAATATCAAACTTTCGGAATGGCTTGTCGTTTGCATCAATATCATTTAAGGGATCCAATTCGGATATTTCATGATTTTGTGCACCAATCCGACATAAACTGCATTTCGATTGACGCAATTGCTGTCGCAGTCCCTGTAATTCCAGACGCTCTTTTCCCAAATCCATTTTGGCCTGCGACAGCTTTGCCTCGCGTTCCGTTAATTCGATGTAATTCTCTTGAAGATTTTGCATTTTTGTAAGAAGCTTTTGCTCTAAAGCTTTACACACCCTCGTTGCATGCTCGGCAACTTGCTGAAAGTGAGAGAGAAAGAGAGAGAGAGAGATAAAACAAGTATAGAATCAACGCTATCAATGCCAAAGACCAATTGATTTGGAAAATGCAAATCTATTGAATGGTCAGCAATGCAGTCAGTGTCATTGATGGCACTAAAATATTTATGCTAGTACCTTCTGATCCTTTGCTTGGCTGATTCTCAACTCGAGCTCACTTTGTTGCGTCTGCAGTTTGCTCTCTGTTTCCAACAGTTCACGCTTTTTCAACTCAAGTTGATGCTGTTGCTTTACACATTTTTCACGCTCAACATCCGCACTTTTTGCTGCGTCCTTTTTTTTCAACCCACCAAAAAAAAAGAGAAGAACATAAGTAAAATATGCTTGAATTAAAATTTCCGACCGGTAGTACGTGGAAAAGTACAATTGTCTTTTTTGCAGTTTGTACGTTTTCTTTTGTCGAAAAGAAAAATAAGAACGAGAAACTTTTAAGTTAGTTTTTTGTTGTTGTTGTTTGTTTGGAGTTTGAATACCTGTGCAATGTGAATGGCTGCATCTAGCTCATTTTGTCGCCGATTCGATGTACTTGGTGTTGGTTTGAGACGTTCCATTGTTTCCAATTTGGCTTTCTCAATTAGGATTTGCTCACGTTCCGTATCGAGCAGATCCATCAAACGCTTGTGCTCGGTAAAATGCATATCTTTCAGCTCCTGAATGAGTGAAGAGATCATGCAATTAGTTTGAAGTACATTTTTTGAGACATTTTTTTAAAGCATTTCAACGTGTTCAACAATTAACATTTTCATTTAAATGTGTTCATAAGCTCTTAAAATGGTTTCCCTTTGCTACCCCTGATGCTTTGGTCAAGCTTTGGCGCTGTACCTAAAGTATCCTTGTGCAAAACTTACATTCTTTTTGGCTCACATACATAATCACATTGATTTTGATCATAACAAGTACTTTTTCTTTGAGCAAATGCGTGAGTTTAAAAGAATATATGCTTAAGAAACTGCTTGTCACAAAAAAAGAAACAAACAAAACTACGCATATAAAAATACTTGCTTGAATTCTCTTCTCTTCAGCGGACAGTTTTTCTCGTGTGAACGTTTTCTCGCGTTCAAAAGAGACTCGTTCAGCTTCAAGTGTGGCCGCTTTTTGCCTTAGGCTCCATTGTTCCTCCGTCGAACTCTGTTCAACCGAATGAAGTTTAATTTCTAAGCTTTTTACCAGCTCAATTAACCGGGTCCGTTCTTCTTCGGTTTTCTCAATGGTTTTTTCAATGAATTTTTGTTGTTCTACCCAAAAACAAAGTGAAAACGAATTTAAAGCTACCGAAAAGAAAACAAAAAAATGTGCAAAACATATGATTTTTGATACCATCTAAACGTTTTTCTTTGACTTCCAATTGCACTTCCTTTTCCGCATGCATCCGTTCAATCGTCGAATCAATATTTGTGCGCATCGATTGCAGATTATCGGTGGCTTGCTCTAAATTATCCGATGCATTTTTTAGCGTATGCAAATATGAGCCGCTCTCATGCACGGCAGCAAATTCAAACAATTTTGCTTGACGTATATTTTCAATGGTTGAGCGTTGATCATTTTTCAGTGCATCTAAATCATGTTCATAATTGAGTCGCAAACGTTCGATTTGCTTTTCATAATCACCTATCAATTTTTCAATTTGCTCTTCATATTTGTGCTGTTGATTTTCCATGTCCGTTTGCAATGCACTGATTTTATTCAAATGATACGTTTCCGTTGATTTGATTTCCTCGCGAAGCCGCTTTTCAAGGCTGTCCAAATTTTCTTCGAGAAGAGCTATTTGCTTTCTTTAGAAATTTAAATGAAATAAATATAAAATTTCTGAATTTAGTTCTCTTAATTCAATAAACTCACTTGTGACTCGTTTGCAACAGTTCCAGTTCCTGTTCATGAGACGCTTGAATGCTTTGCAACGTATCCTCAAGTCGAAGTTTATCAAGCTCTAAGCGTTTAACATCGGCTTCCAATTCGATAACATGTTGACGCGATGAATCAATCTCTTCAGGTTGACGAGACTCTGGATGTTCGTCGATTTCATTGGCTGATGATTTTGATGCAATCATTCCAATGTTTGGTTGACTCATCAATACGTTGATATATGCACTAATTTGATCTTGCTGTTGCTGAATTTGTGCCTCAAGCTGATTTTGGCGGTTGATTTGACGTTGAAGTAATTCGTTAAATTGATACTCCTGTTGCTTGATTAACGTTGATTGCTTTATGTGCATGTCATGCAATACACTTTCTTGTTGCTTCATTTGGGCGGCAATCCGTAGTTGCGTTTGCTGTTGCTGCAATGATTGTAAAGCCTGTTCATTTTCCAGTGATGCCATTGTAATTAGATTTAGATTGGTCGATATATCGGCCACAGGTGCTAGGATTGGCGGAATTGTCGGAATTGTCGGGATTGTTGTTATAGCAGTCGGTAGATTGGCAGTCAACGGTTCGCTTGGAACTATTTTGGGAGGTGGAACTGTAGCGATGACCTGTGGCTTCGGTGATTCAGCCCTTGTTTTTGTTGGTTCAGTTGGAAGTGGAGCGACTTCTTTTGGTTGTTCATCACTTCCATCATCCAAACCGAGCCAATCAACCGTTGACCTCTTCGATGGTTTGGGTCTCGATGATGGTGCACTTTCTTCCTTTTTTACCTCTTGAGCTTTTTTAGTCGGTGTCAAAAAAAGACCCAGCGGATCGGGTGCTGGCGTACCAGATCCAGATCGTCTTGGTCGCCCTAATGATGGTGAGTATCGGTTTGCGGGTGGATTATTTTCAGCTGGTTTGGAATTTCGTTTTTCCGTATCATTTACGACGGGTTTTGATGGTGCTGGCACAGGTGTAGCCTTTGGCAATGATTCTGGTTTACTAAAATTCAAAATATCATCAAGAATATTGGATTTTTTGGTAATATTTCCCTTTGGATGCTTTGGATCGAAACCAAGCTCATTTAAAAAATCATCCGAATCATCGAAACGTGTTTCTTTTTTCATCAATCGAACCCGTTCGGCCAAATCAGCCGTTTTCGTTCTCGGTGGTGTTTCCGGTCTACTTGGTGTCGATGGTTTAGCTGATTGTCGAATTGGATTGCTGTTCAATTCGTCTTTATTTACCACCTTTTTCGTATCCAACGTTTGAACTGTCGATGGAATTGGCTTTGGATTTAAATCTGCATTCGATTTGGGTGCACTTTGAATTGGATTGGTCGTGTTTTCGGTGTCAAAACCAAACAAATCGGATACTTTTACTTTGGCTTTTGCATCGGTTGATGTTTGAGCCGCTGGTTTTGTTGCTTCTTTTTTCTTTGTTGTACCAAAAAAACTGTCATTACTTCCATCACTCAATAAATCACCCAGAGGATCATCTAAATCGAAATCCATTTTCAAACTGGGGACGTGTTTTTTGTTGTTGTTGTTGTACAAAATAAATAACAAAGCTTACTGTCTCATCGTTGAATCTGTGCAAAAACCGAATACAATTTCGACGATTTGTTTACATGGTCTCAAGTATTTCGACTTTTAATGAATTTTTGGCATCGGTTGGTTTTTGTCATGGTAACATTGTTTCCATGATAACCGAAAATCGAATTTGAAAGTCACCTTATTTGAATTTGACACCATTGAACAATGAAATCCCATGCCAAATGAATTCGCCGCAACACGAGTCACAACCGAACGCCATCTGTCAATGAATGACTGCAACTTGCATTGCGCTTCTGAAAAATAGTTTCATTTATAAACATCAATAAAAATTGTTTACAGTTTTGTTGAAAATGAATTACTTCATGTGAATTTATTCAATTGCCTTAGCTAATAAATGGTTAAGCTGCCATGAACACTGAACATAAAACGCGTACATTTTGGTTTGATTCAACGTAAATTTGGGTAATTCGCCGAACTGTTGAGTTTCGCCATGTCTGCAGACGTCGTTGACTTGACCATTTGACGCCATTTTGCTTTTCTCTCACTCTGAAATCGGCTCCATATTCAAGACTAAACATTTCAAACGAAAGAATCTAAGCGCAATTTTTTTTTTTATGTAGTAAATTTGGCAGCCAATAAATTGAAAAATTGTAATTGCTGCCAAAATAAGAAGTGAATTAACATAGTTATATTGCAGCTAATAACCGGTGATTATGAATTTATTGACTATTTCAAAAAACAAAGTGAATTTCAATTGTCGTCAACACAAATTTATGTGAAAGATTTTTTTTTTTTGAGGTAAAATGCTTTCAAGCCAGTGTTTTTGTGTGCGTACGTGCATAAGCTGTAAATATTGAATTTAAGATAGCATTGCATTCAAGTTACATCGAAAATCTGAATGATGAAAAACAAATCGATTTTTCAGTGAATTTCATAAGATTTATGCAATTTTTTGCTATAAAAAAAATGATGAGGAGCATTTTTTTCTGTTTGTGCTATTTGACTGTGCCATACATAACATTGGACACTTGAAGTTGTCATACACATTTTAGCAATATGGACGATTTTAGTTCACCTATGCTGAACGAATTGAAAAAAATAACCAGGACAATTTACCATGCAAATGAATGAAACATTTCGATTTTAATTCATTATTTGAATGTTGAATTTGATGATTGCGTTTGAATGCCATCGAAATTAGCCCAAATTTTTCAATGCAAATTAAATTTGCTCACGAATACAAGTGTAATTCATGCGAAAAGAAAAAAAAATCAAGAGAGAGAGAAAGAGAGAAGAATTTGGTTGTAGTTGACACACGAATGACCACAATTGAAGCGCTTTGTTTGTAGTGGTAGTGAGATTATTTTGTTTTGTTGACATGATCGATAAATCTAACCTATTTTAAGGATTTTGTTTGAGAACTGATTTTTTTTTTGTGTGCAAATGTGCGTATAATTTTGAAGCAGTTTTTTGATACGATCGAAATGGCACCAATTTTAAAATTGAAATAGTTTTGTGAGGCGAAACCCACACACACAGGTGTAAAGGCGCCGAACCAAACAATTCGGCAAAGTTTCAATAGCACTAAATTTACACTTATCAGATCGATCAATAAGCATCGTGCACAGCACATTTGCAAACAACAATGAAATTCAATTATAGGTTTTACGATATTCGATAACGTCGACAACATTGTTTTTTTATGTCAATTTTGTTTTTAATCTGAATCGTTTTGATTATTTGTTTTGTTTTTTTTTTTCATAATACAGAATAGTGGATGTTTAGTGAGAAGTGAGCTGCAATTGATTGAAGTCGTATTCAAATCATAATGATATAAATGCGCATAAAATTGCATTTGAACTGGAGAAACGCATTCAATAAACACGGAAGAGGTGAACTAGAAGAAATTCGGACACACAAGAATTTGACCGTTTGGTTATCTTTTTGTTTTTTAAATTTTATTTTTTAATGAAATTCAATTCATCGATCAGTTGAAATACAAACACACACACACACACAAAGAATAATATAAAAACGCCGGGAACTATGAACACGATATTGAGTGACGAGAGCATTATTGCTCAAACGCAGTCACAACAATTGCAGCATCAACAGCAACCAGACGCGACAATTCTTCCATCACCAACGACAACAACACCGTCAAATGAAAATAATATCGGAGATGCATCTGAGCAGTATCGAGTTGTGGAAGGTACTAATTGAAACAAAAACAAAACAAAAAAGCACACACAAACCAAACCAAAACAAACAAAAAAGAAAAAAAAAAACAAAACATAAAATTTACCAATTTTGAAAAGAAAAAACAACAACAACAACAAGAAAATGAATTTAAAAAAAATACACAAGAAATAGAATCAAAAATAACATTTTAGATGGAGTTTAAATTCTGCAAAACTCAACACACAAAATTCAACGACAATTATTGCCAATTTAAATGACCAAATTAACAATGAAAACACTAGCGTGTACGTGGTTCAATGTAATTTCATTTGTTCACTTACTGTTTCGCAAGCCCGTTGTTTTTTTTAATCTTCGGGGCGATTTTGACTGAATCCCGATCCGATTTGTCTATTTATTGAAATATTTGGTTTTAATTTAGTGATTTTTTTGATACACTTCGAATGCATTTTAAATATTTAACCGATGATAAAACAAACACAAAACATAACGAAAAGAAACACACAGAAGAAAAAAAAACACCAAAATCGAATCCAATTCTCGACGACTCTCAGTAAAAATGTGCAAGTTTATCGCAAAAAACGCACACTAAAAAATGCGATTAAAAGAGAAATGAAAAAAAAAATACATATGAAATATATCGGCACCACTTTGAATGTTGCCAAAAACAAAACAAAAAAATAACCGGGAAAAAAAGAGCCGAAAATAATTAGTTTGATTGTGGTTGTGGGTGGCGTCAAATGTTTATCGGATAGTTTGGTTTTTTATTTAATTTAAATGAAGAAAATAACAAAATAACGAGAGAGAGAAAAAAAAAATAATTAAAAATATTACATGTCAAATAGAATCTCACACACGCACACAGAGAAAGAGAGAAAAAGATACGAAATAAAATTTTGTAATCGATCGGCCAAAACGAGTGAATTTGAAAGTTGTGAAAGCTTTATGTGTGTTCGTGCGCTGAAGTTTGAATTTAATTCATTTTCCACGAATTTTGATTTTATGATCACCTCCGAAAATTTGCTTCGAAATCTAAAAACAAAAAATTGGTGCTTTATTTGTGTTTCGCATGCAAATAAACATCATGACATCGATCTCTGAATTTAACGTCAAAACACGACCAAAAAAAAAGAAGATATAAATCCACTGCTAGGCATTTAAGTTTTCATCAGTTTTGTATTTGTGTATCGATGCTTCGAAATATTCGTGCTTCGTCTTCGGAAACAAGTGAACTGCAACAATTTTAACCAAGAACATTGAAAATGAAAACAACAAAAAAATTTTAAGCCAAAAAAAAAGTGTTGTGAAGAGAAAATGAAAAACGATTTAAAATCATTAGCATGTGATGTGATAAAATTGAATATTTCTTTTTAAATTAAAAAAATAAAATCTTTAAATATAATTTTAGTTATGCCATAGTTTTGATTTGCATATTTTTAATGTGTATTTTGACATTTAAATATCAGGTGTTTTCTAAGTCAGGATTTTGCCGAATAAGTAGGAATTTATTTTACACACGAAAGAGAAAAAAAAGAAGAAAAATCGAGAAAAAAAATATTGTGATTGGTTCGAATTCAAAATAAAATAGATTTTTAAAATAGAATTTATCTGTAAATGAGTTTGTGCGCGCTTTGAACAACAACAACATCAACATCAACAAACAAAAAAACACACGCACGAAGAAAACAGAAATAATATTTCCGCAATCATTTACAAATCGAAGCAACCGAAATAGGAATCGATGGTCAGCTGATGCGCACACAACATCTTCATGTTTCGGTTGCATTTTCCATTTTAAACAAAACAAAAACAATATTTGTGTATTCGAAAATACTTTAACTTTGTTCCAGAAATTGATTTAAAACCAAAATACCATAAATCGAATTAAAGTGAGTGCTTTTATAGTGTTTTCATGATTCATAACAACAAAACAAACAGTACGACAATTTGTTTTTTTTTGGTTTTTCGTTTTGATCAGCTTACGACATAAAAAAAAATAAAATCTAAGCAGCATATTCAACGACAACAAATCTCATTATTTGTAAATAAAATTTATCCGATTACATTTACCACGAATATTTCATGCGCCGTAACTATTTGCCACATGCTATCCACAAGAGTCGATGCCCATTTCTATCTTGGATGATGCATGTGTGATTTGTAAAATGTGACACATTAACGTAATTCTTTTTTCCTAATCATAATTTTATTCAAATGCCGATTTATCGCCGAACCAAAAAAATATCAATCACAAATCAATATTTAAGAAGAAATCGCAAAAATCGCTTACAAATTGCTTTATTTTATGATCAGAGTCACAAACACACATACACACATACACACGACCAATATCCAAAATGATGTTTTTTTTTCAGTCAAACTACACTTTCGCACAAAGAGTTTAAATGACTGCACTTCGTATGCATGAATGTTTCAAAAAAAAAAAAAAGTTATAAAAGTTTTATACAACAAAATGAACAGAAAAAAAAACCACAAGAATTTCGTCGGCTAAACCGAATAAGCCGATACACGTAAGATATCTGTCCACCAAGTCAACCAAAATTTTGGTGTTTCGCTCAAAGAAAAACGATACACGCATTTCTTTGCCGTAGCATCACAGCACTCACGATGCTGGAAGAATTAAAAAAAAAAAAATTGGATGTTAACACTTGAACCAAAAATTCGAATTAAAAGTGTTAACATCGAAAATATTATATGGTCCTATGTTTTGGACCTATTTAAATTTCACTTTTGATCTTTTCTTCATCAACACGAATCGTTCATATTCGACAATTTGTTAATATTGTTTCAACCCTTTTTTTCTCTGATATTGTTTCTATTGTCTCTCTGGCCTCCCCTCCTCCCCAAAAAAAAACAACAACAGAAGAACTTCAAAATGTGAGGGAATCTGAATCAAGATATAAGCAACAAAATATTGAGGCATTAAAACGTGAAAAAATGCTCATTCGACGACTGGCAGCTAAGGAACAAGAAATGCAAGAATATGTGGTATGTTAATGCAAACGACAACATATTTCTTTCAAATATGATGGAAAATCGATCGAACTAAATTCGTACAAATGTTTTCTATTTCCATTTATTCAGAATCAAAATGCCGAATTAAAAGCGTCACAAGCCCCAACAATGGCCTCGTTACGATCCGTTTTACTCGATCCAGCTGTGAATATTCTATTTCAAAAGCTCAAAGCCGAATTACAGGCAACAAAAGCACGTCTGGAGGATACACAAAATGAATTATCAGCGTGGAAATTTACACCAGATTCAAATACGGGCAAACGACTTATGGCCAAATGTCGGCTTCTCTACCAGGAAAATGAGGAGCTCGGTAAAATGACATCGAATGGACGACTTGCGAAGCTAGAAGGCGATTTAGCATTACAGAAGAGCTTTAGTGAAGAGGTTAAAAAGTCACAATCAGGTACATTTAGATTCACACACACACACACACGCACACACACAATCGATCACAAATCGAACCAGTTTTTAATGGTTTCAATAACATTCTCTTAACAACATCTTTTCCTTCATTTGCAGAATTGGACGATTTTCTACAGGAACTAGACGAAGATGTGGAAGGCATGCAGAGTACAATATTGTTTTTGCAGCAAGAATTAAAATTAGCCAAAGAAACAATTACCAATCTAGAGCGGGAAAATTATTTGCTGAAGAATGGTAACGGTGCTAGTGGAAGTGGCAACAATTGTGCCTGCAGTAATAATGGTGAGTTATAAAAACAAAAAAACCCAACCCAAAACAAAAGAAACCGTGTCAAATGAATTTGATGATAATTTATGTACATGGAGTGAATAGCGACTTTGCACTTAATGTATCAATTAAGGATCTCATTTTTAGTTAATTTCTATTCAATTCAAATATTCATTTGCCTTTTACATTCCATCAGAAATTGTCATGTGAATTTAGTTTGTTTGTCAATCAAACTGATGATAGTTCAACTGAGTGATAATTCAAGTATAAAATTGTTAATCAAAAACATTAATTGTATTTTGTTTTAGGTCATGACTGTAAAGAAGACAGCATTCGAAGTAATACCAGTGATTTGGAAAATAATGAGAGCTATTCAAATGGTACACAAAACATAGGCGATGCAACCGATTCAAATGCATCCGAACAACGAAATTTACGTCACAGTAGCCGAAATTTAAAGAGCGGGAATGGTAATGGTGCGGGTGACAATAGCAGTAATGAAAGTTCCGATGACGATGATGATGATGATGATGACGATATATTAACATCAAGTGATGACAATGACATGTATTCGAAGAGTAGCAAAAATAATAATGGCACCGACATGAAACGCACCACACAGAAACGAACATCAACGATGAAACCGGCAATTGAACACAACAGCAGTAAAAAAACGCGCCGCTCATCTGCACTATCGATAGACTTGAATATGGCGGATACCACCGCCGATGCACACTAAAAGCTGAGCTCACCAGCCAAATGACCCCCCCCCCCCAAAATTCATTTCATTTCTTATTTTTTTTCCTTTTTTTCTTCTCGGCTCATTTACCATATAGCCGAATGGATTTGTTGCTGACAAGAAGTATTGCCAGATTGAATGCAACATCAAAAGTCCAAATTACATCAAATTTTTTGTTGTTGTTGAAAATATTGAGTAGAAGCATTGTTTGAGTAGGTGGCATGTGCCGCACATCCACGATTCCCGTCTTCAATCATGTTACGTTATCAATTACAGCAATATCATCAAACAATTGCAATAACAAGTAAAAATACAATTTTGGTATAAATTCTCATCAATCCGCTTGATAATACCGGCTCCTCCGAAATTTGATCTTCATTTTATTGTTATACTTAAGACCGAAATTCGAATTAACTTCCAGAGAAATGGAAAAAAAGGTGGAAAAAAAAGAACAAACCATAAGGCTCAAGTCTCCTTTAATTTACTGAAAATAATATGTGCGTGGACGCGCGCGCGCGATTTGTTATTATTTTTACCCTTGCCTGCGTGTGTCTGTCGCGGACACATTTGCTTCATTGAAGTGATTGTCGCTCTCCCTCGTTGTAGTGATGGCAAATTTGATGTTAAAAAATTTGGCACCGAACAGAAAAAAGTGCTTTGAAATAAGGAAACGGAAATAAAATCCGCATGAAACAAATAGAAACAAGACAAAATGAAAAGTAAAAATAACAAAGAAACACACACACACACACACACACAAACAAACAATAATAAAATACTCTGTAAATATAATTTTAGTAAACAAGAAAACAACAACAAATTTAAGGACTCGCTAAAACCACAAACGAAGCATTTGAATTGATTTTCTGCATGAGAATAAAAAAAAAACAACAACAACAAAATGTTGTGAACAAAATTTGTTCCAAATTATGAAATGCTCTGAAGTTATAATCGGCGCAATAATCAATACACAATTAGTTCGGCAGCAAAACCAAAAAAAAAGAAGAGAAACACCATTCCTCTTATCGTGTCTTTTTTTTACCTTGTGAACGATCAATCAAATTCTTCATCATTAGCAATTTTATCGTCAAAAAAAAAACCAAAATTTTGTTTGGAAAATTAGCAATCAACGATCTAAAACAAAAACCCGTCATATTTAAGTGGCATTTCTGAGCAATTTCATATTCGATTTTAATTGAAACAATCCCAACTAGAAAATATTTAGTGAAGTGAAACAAAAAATGAAAAACAAGTAAAACGAAACAAATTATTACTATCTAAAAGAAGAAAAAATGGAAACATGAAAAAAATTTATTAAAAAAAAGGAAAACCACTTAAAGAATTAATAAAAAAAGCCATAGTGTTTAATGTAAAAAGCATTTGCGATAAAGAATTTTATTTAAACAATCAGTTTTTATGAAAATCAATAAAAAAAACGCATACTAGAAAGTATTCACACCCGCATTTCTTCTATATTTAGGTCCGCTCCAAATGCTTCCAATTCATTTTCATAGGGTTTCTATAAGATTTTTGGCGAACGGTTCATTCCTGTTATAGTAAAGTTATATAGTGTTAATTACACACTTCTAAACTAGAGTTGGCAATCAAATAAAATGTTGCTGTCCGAGTCATATAAAATCACGTCCGTCCGCCCGGAAATTTGTGAAAATAACATTCTCACACCAAAAAGTATTTTTATCACAGCCGGTAAGTACGCAGCCAGTAGAAAAAAAATGCTAAAACGTTGGGCTAATACATTATGCATTTGAATAAAAGAGATTGTTGTTTTGTTAAGATACGTTTTTGATTTTTGTTTTGAACATTTCTAAACTATTTTTCCGGAACAAAAGAATGTTTACAATTTAATTTCAATTGGCCACACTTTGTCATAATATATTTATGTAACGGTCAATTTATGTTCCAAGGGGTGAACGTTAACCCGAGGGGTAAACATCTGAGGGGTAAAATTTACCCCTCGGGTTATTTTAATGCATAAATCTCAAGGAATAACCTAAGGTTACCAGTTATAACTAAATTCAGGAGGAAAAATAACAGGTGCTGATTCACTTTGGAATAAACTTTCACGAAATTTTGCCAGATTTTCACCCAAAAAAATCAACCGAGGAGTAAATTTTACCCCTCGGGTTATTTAAAAATTCATTCATTCCTCATAAGTGCAAAAATGCGCTATATTTTATTTTTTATTCATTTTTGATGATTTTTCGCTTGTCCGGTAACTGTTATGACTTGATAGGATCGAAAAAAAAAATTTCCCCCTCCAATTTTACCCCTTACCCCTCAAATTTTTACCCCTGATCGATAAGTGGGTATAACAATCCGAGGGGTAAATTTTTTTTTTCGTTCCCATTAAGTCATAACAGTCACCAAACTAAAATATGAATATAAAATAAAATATAGCACATTTTTACTCTTATAAGGAAAGAATGAATTTTTAGATAACCCGAGGGGTAAATATATGAGGGGTAAAACTTACCCCCCCGGGGGGTAGTATGAAAAACTTGAATCTGAAAGCCGCAAACGATTTTGAATTTTTACCATAAAAAGGACACTACATGACTCAAAAAGCATTATACGACATTTTCAGCTCAATATCTAACAATTTATAATGATTTTGATCAGAATTACTTTTACCCCTCCGAACAAAAATTGTCTTTTTACCCCTTGGGGTAAATATTTAATCCAAGGAACATAAATTGACCGTAACTCATTTAGCATTCCTCTTCATCCTCAGTGCTTTTTTCGTGATATCGTTTTCTTGCGCAAGTTGATTTAAAATTAATAACAGCCAAAAAATAGTGGCGGTTAAAATCGTCCAAAATTCGATTTTGTTGATCGATGCTTATGCCAGGAGAATCTATGTACAATGTACTTAATGATGGTAAAAATGTTTTTATGTTATCTGCACTAATATTTTGTTTTGGATTTAGGTCTATCGCCAACCAGGACAAATTTTCTAAATGTGGAAGACCGTTGAATTCAATGCCATTTCTGTTAATTGTTAATCTGTGCAAGTTGTTTGATGGTGGTAGATGTGCCAAATTGGTCAAGTTATTATTATTTATTTCCAAACCATTCAATATACTTTCGGGATGAGCCGTAATTGAATTAATTGCATTGAACTGGGCATCAATCTCTTTAACATTCTTTGGAATATAAAGTTGAGTAAAGTCACAATTGGTTAAATTTAAAACAAACATTTGCCGGCGATCCTCAGGAAATAAATCAATATTACTTAAATTACAATTATCATTAACATACAAAAACATAATAAACAGATTATTACGAAATGATTTTGGCTGTCAACGAACTGTTGAAAACCTTGATTGTAGTATCTTTATGCTTTGCTTTGCATTCACATATGCTTTTACTGTTAAACTCTAGAGATTATGCAGATTAAGGACAAATTCCTTTCGATATGCTGTTGATGATGAAATAAAATAGAATATCAGTGAAAAGACCAATAGCTGCCTGAAAAAATAGCCATTTTAATGAAACAATAGATTACTAGTTGCACGAAATTTGCATTTTATAATTTACAACTTTTTTGGTTCAATACTTTAGATTTTGAATGTTTGCGTCGGAGCACTGTGATCAAACTGAAATTTCTACTGCTTGATGTAAAAGAAAAAATTGAGGAGCGTTGCGTTCTTTATGTTTCAATGATAAGTGAAGACTGACTAAAATACGGAAAATAAGAGGACGTAGCAATACATTTCCAGCCCACACAAAGTATTTAAAGAGTAACAATTTAATGGACAATTATCTTGAAATCCCTGAGGATCGTAAAACTTTTTTAAAAAAAAGTGTACACTAGGGTATTTCCAAACCTAGGAAGAAAAAAAATGTCTAGTGTTAATTTAAAGTCCATAAAATTCTGGTATTAAAAATGGCACTCACTACGTTTAGCGATTGATTTTCAGACTTCCCGAAGCTAAAAACGGTTTCAATGTCCGAAAAATCCATCACTCTGAAGTGTTATTGCCAATAAAACATTAAAATACATACGGAAAAGAACCCAGTTAGGTACTCCACTCTTAAAGAGTTACTAAACCACAACTTCAGGAATAGCGGAAGCAACAAATTGTTGCAAATTAATTTTTGAATTAAATGTGAATGATTTGATGCCTAGGGCTGATTGGGCTGATTGGGCTGACGGCCGGTTGGTCTCTGCAATGTTATCGGAATCGGTAGATCAAACAGCGTACATAAGCCTAAGAAACACAAATCAATCGAATAAATCAATCATTATTTCATATGTGATTCAATCATTCAATACCTTTTATGAGTATGCACTTGGCGGCGACAACGTCGCGATGCCACACGGTCTTATGTGGATGTTGAACATCAGCATCAGCATCGAAATCGAACAGATGTTCGGCAGCAGCATTCACGATTTCACCAGTTGCACGGTTAATTTGCCATAATTTCTTATATGTCTTGACCTTGGTCAAGAGTAGTCCAACTGGTACATCTTCTGCTTTCACATCGAGTTCTTCTGCAATCTGCTCTCGTTCCATTTTCCGGAATGCTTGAAGTTGTCTTTTCCCTAACTGCGTCACAATTCTGGATGGCAACATCGCATTTCGCTGTGGTGTGCACATTTGGCACACTTTGAATTTGTCTTTTTTCGTCCGAACATCAAAGCGTCTGAAACATTTCGCACAAGTCTGTGATGAGTAGTATTCATCGACAGGTAGCACAGGGCAGTCACGTTTTTTGAAGCCATTGACCACCTTGCGTGAACCAGGGCATCTCACATTCTTTTTTATTCTGATGGGACAATTCGGTGGTGTTTGCCCATTTCCCAAAAATACGAGTGCCCGCTGGTAGTTAGTCAATTTGCCGGTTATTTGGTCAATGGTACGGTATGATTCTATATGCTTATCGAAGCGAAGCCGCGTGTATTTTGCGGTTGAATACGCGTTGATACCATCTTTAAGCATTCTCAGACGATGTTGAATATAGTACCACCAATTTTCTCCACGCGGAGATGGCATTACTGGGTACAGGCCGCGATTATTTCGGTCATTTTGTTCTTGAGCTACAAAATCTTTCGTAAACCGTTTCGCCTTACTGTTGCGCTTGTTTTGCCCTGCCAACCAATGGTAATCTTTGCTGCTTATCTTGAAGTTGACCTAATAAATGAAATACAGAATAATAAATCAAATCATTGTATTTGTATGGTTGAGATTGAAACAAAAAAAAACAACAAATGAAATCATTGTATTTGAATGTGGTTGAGAACAATAGATAAAAACTTACCTCTTTCCCAGTTTCGACATCATGTTGAACAGTTGAATTCCATTTGTTCAGGCCTGGATCAATGCCTAGCACTTTTTTGAATTTCTTTTGTTCGAAATCGTCTCTGATTTTATCCAAATCGAGCAGTGTGGACTCCGATTTTGACGATATGAATTGCAGCGAAACTGATATACCATCGGAAAGAATGCGAAAATCGAATTCTTTTTTACGTCGCACAAACCATTTTATTCTCCGCATGTAAAAGAACTGATTCCATAAATTGTCCTTATTTTCCATGAATGGCTTAAACTTAATTTGCGCTCCACCTTTTCTGGGAAGCAATCCGAGTTGTCTCAATAAGCAAAACAACGTATAATTATCCATGGTGTAGTGTGTGCGTTTGAAATCGCATTGCGGTATTACGACAAAATTACGAATTTCTGGTGGATCTATTGCGTTGTCAAGCATTTGTTTTTCACGGCGCCATTGGCGACGTTTTTTCTTTGGTGCGCCTGCACCTTGTGGCTGTTGTGACTGTGGATGATTGATGTTGTATTCGTCAATTTCACGCTGCATTTCAATCCATATCGGAATCGACTTGAACCAATTCAATTTATTGCATTTGAGTATACTATGATCATCAGCACCCCACCGATAATGTATGCGTCGTAAAATTTGAAGCAAACCGTCGCGTCGCATACGTTTGAAATCGTTGTTGTTCCCAATTTCAATGTCCTTTCCAAAGATGATGAGGTCGATTACGTTTGAAATATCTTCTGGAAAATATTTGAAAATCACGTTCGGCTGCGTATTGTTCTCGAACACTTTCAATTTGAGGTAATTCACCAGCCGTTGTTTGCAATGCGTTTTCAAATTTGTGATGACACTTTTGACGTATGGTTTCATTAAATCTTTCAAACCATTTCCGAAACTTACGTTATTGGGCCACTCAAATACATATCGTTCATCCATATTTTCCACAAATTGACGGAATTCTGGAGCCATTTTGTCGGTGTTTTTGTTGACATTATGCTCGAGAACACCTTCAAAACACTCTTTGATCACGAGCTCTCCGTTCTGCCAAAAAAAAACCACATTTCCGTCGTCATACGCTTTTTCCACTTTGTACAAAAATAACATCGATGCCAATGCACATATTTTTGTTGACATCAAACTTTTTTCAGTGATACTTTGGGTAATGATTTCTTTATATTCAGGCCGAAGAACTTTTTTGAGTGTACATTTCACTGTTGTATACTTGATGGCATCCTCCTCATCATCACTATCATTCTGCCCATCGTTCGTTTTCTTTGATTCAGTTTTTCGCTTAAATGATTTCCACATCTCTTGAAAACACGCCAAAAACCACTGTTTCAATTCCAAAAAACGAGTCTAGTGAAAAATAAGTTGAATAATTGAAATGATGATGAAATTCATTAGTTATTAGTAAACAATGCAATCCATTGATCTCACTTTGGGTAAGACGAAAAAACACAATTTGACTTACTTCTTTGAAACTCTAGCTGCATCTGATGCGTTCGTGGCGAAATTTGCATGCCATAAAATAATCCGCTATCCAAAATATTCTCTTTTGAGCAGGAAATCACCAATACCAATGATACAGACAACATGATGAAGTCAATGTATTGTATCCAAATCAAATTCCAAATGGCACAAAATTTGATGATAACAATGCTTATTAATTGATACTGCATATTTTTCTGTCTCCTTCAAAATCGTTCACTTGTGAATGTAAACAATATTTGGATGTGTAGCATTTCTCTGTGACATCTGATGTCACCTGATATTGAACTTATCGATCGAATGCAATGAAGTTGTTCACAAATTATAAAAGTGGGAAATTCAATTTTGAGAATTAGTGTTAGTAGTGTAACCGATTCGGCGATAATCTGCGAGGAATTCAATTGTATATTGAGATTATGATTTATTTTTCATGTTTTGCTTCGGGAAGTATGGATCGAACTCATATTGTTTTATGAATGCTGTCAATTTACACAGAATTTAGTACACTTTAAATTAAGACTGGACATTTTTTATTTTAGAACTATGAGAAACGCTCTAGTGTACACTGTACAGAGGGCAAAAAGATTCAATTATTGTATAAGCCTACCTAATGACGATTTTGTTACAGTCGAATGAAAAGGTCCGAACCAAAAAATGCTTAGAATTATCTCAAACGTACCCAAAACCATTTTCACGACCAAACTCGTTAGTGAAAAAAAATTCGAATTGTCCGACTGCCAACTCTATTGTAGACTAAAGATTGCATATTTTCCGTAACTTGGATCGTTCCAGTTAGTTATAGGGCTATATAAAATTGTATCGGTCTAATGCGGACCAAGTTCCAAAAATAGCGCATATTTCATACTCCCTATCGAACTCCTATCGAACAACATTATACCTTGAAATTTTATTGAAACACCGAAAAATTGTATAGTTGAACTGTTATAGGGCCCAAAAAGGAAGACTATATGAATACATTCGAAACCGGCACTATTTTTTTTATGTATCAATGATGATGAGTTCTATCAATTTTCGGAGTACACATTTTCCAAGCGAATATTTCCTCAGCATATGCACTGTTCCCATTTATTGTACAGGCATATCTGAAATGAACTCTTCCTGGTGGTGAGGTCTTTTTGGTAGCAACTCCAAATCAATGGGAGCTAGCACCAGACACATGTAATTTACATGATGTAGAATAGAAGTACGAATCTATATGATTTTTTTCTTAAAGAATTTTTTTAAACAAAAATTTCAATATTTTAACAGTCAAAAAAATACGAAGAACCGTTCTGTTAGTTTACGTGTATCTGGTTGCTAGTTCCGATTAAGTAGACGTTGCGCCTAAAAAGTGCTCACCACTAAGACGAGCTGTGTGCTGGTATGTGTGCAGTTTCATGACTGGCGATTTTTTCGGTTGTCTAAATCCAAATGCTGAAGCATCTATTTTTCGCTAGATGGAATCACCTGAGTTTTGTTTACCCCAAAAATGATTATTATTAAACTGATTGATGACAGTCAAATGTTTGCTAAATTCTAAATCACATGTGTTTCAATCAGCATGTCGTGCCAAATACATAAATATTCTATCGGAAATTGTAAATGAATTCAAAACCATTACGGCCAGATGTTTCCTGCCAAACAAAAGTAATTAGTATAAAAAAGAGCCATTTGAAACAATACCGTCGGAGTTTGTAATTCAACAAGAGGAAAATTATTTTTAAAATTACGTTTGAAAACACCAAACGAAACCACCAAAAACAATTCAAAGTCATCGATACAAAATAAATGTATTGTTGCCTTCGATTGTTGGCCGCATTCATTGCCAAGTGTGTGACGGCACGCTGGTTTTGAGTTAGGCGGAACTGAAAAAAAAACAAATTTTATTCAATTCTTGCCGCATTTCATCCGTAACCAAATTTTCTCGCTTTAATTAAATTGATCGAATGATGATGAGAAAGTGAAAAATGTGAATCCACATTAAATTGAGCATGTGCGCTTATTGCAACCTGCAAGTTGTATGCGTATCAAATGAATCACATCGGCTTTTGGCAAGAATGACATTGATTATTAAAATGTTTTAATTTAAAAATGTTTTTACACACTTTTCACAACACATCAGCCGCACACCAATCGCACACGGTTTCAATTCAGCTGATCTTTTCTTCTTTTGTACGATTCTTGAAAATTCATCCTTTTTTTTCTCTCACAAAATGAAAATTATTTGTCGTATGCAAAACGCTACAATACAATTCAATTAGATCTAGTTCAAGGAGTGCAGTGAACAGTCACACACATGAACTTGTGCATATTTACGATCAGATGATAATATCGTTACCGTTAATCAAATAACGAACGAATTCACTGCCAGTGAGATTGTATTTTCATTCGCATTGTTTTTTTGTATTTCAAATTTTATTCCAACGAATTCTCGCGTGTTTATTTCGTGCAATATTTTGAAGAAGTAAATGTTTAGTTTTATTCAAATTTTGTTGATGGTGACTTGTGCACAATGAGCAAATATTTTCAATAGAAATTAACTAAAATTGCATTTATTTTTGGTGTCTTTTCCTTCCGCATAGTCGAAAAAGAGAGTGTCTCGACGGATTAAAAAAAAGGCGAAAAAAGAAACTGATTTTAATGGGTGAACGCAAATGTCTTAAGGTCTCGTCGGAAATTTATGCGGAAACCAATTTTCGTAGCTGCAAAAATAAAAATGGCAGTAAGTTAACTCATTGGTTTTATCAATTGGTGTTTGCCCAAAAATTGATGAATATTTATATTTCCATTGCAGTGACAATCTCACACTTTTCATTCGTTTATCCGTCTGAACGCTGTGATAATACTATTGTTAAAAATTCATCGGAGAATCTGGTCACTGATAATGATGGTGATTTAATACTTGAACGGAAGCGCCGCGGCATTATTCAAATTGCCCATGAAGAATCAACCGAATTATCATTGGTTGGGTTGCAGGTGTGGCGAGGTGCTTTGCTTTTGGCCGATTTTCTATTCCACAATCGATTCAAGTTTGGCCAAAAGCGTGTCCTTGAGCTTGGGTCTGGAGTCGGACTTACGAGTATTGCGGCTGGAATTTTCTCTGAGACTGAAATCGTATGCACTGATATTGATTTAGGTGGCATTTTGAATGTGATCAAATCGAATATGGAATTAAACAAAAACATAATCAACAATCGATCACGTATTCGAGTTATGGAATTAGATTTTAAGAAAACTGCTTGGTCAGATGATTTGAAGAAAGCAGTTGACGAATCGAGCATAATTATTGCGGCTGATGGTAAATAGTTGCTAGTTGTAGAATTAAATAAGAATCCAGATTAATTTGAATGATTTTTTCTTTTCCTACCCCTGGATTGATTTAGTTATCTATGACAATGATATTACGGACTGTTTCATACACACACTTCAACGCATACTCGATCCAAATGATGCAAATCGATCAAAAGATAAAGAAGTCTATATCGCATTGGAAAAACGTTATGTGTTTACGGTTGCCGATTTAGATACGATGGCTCCATGCTATGAATACTTTTTACAGCGTATCAATGAGTCACGGAAAACGATCAACTGGACATTGGACACGGTTGATGTGAATTTTCCACAGTATTTTGATTATGAACGTTCCAAAGAATTAATTTTAATGAAATTACATGTATAGACAATTTCGTTTATTTTTTATTAGCCAATACAAAGGGCTTAGATCAATATTTTATTTAAATTTTAATGTGTTTTTTGATGGAAAAAATTTGAAAAAAAAGAAAAACATAATTTAAAAAATTACTAGAGTGAATCATCGAAAAATAAAATCAATTAATCAGTAAGTCTTGAATGCGAAAATACGGCTAATTCATTTAATCCCATCGACTTCGTTTGCCTGCTTTCTTTACACTGTCACCGTCAGATGATTTGCTTTGATTTGGTAGTGGAGGTGCAGTGAATACACCTTTTTCCGGAACCGTTTCTTCCCATGTTCGATCCGATGAAGCGCGAAACTATTTTTTTTTTTAAAGAATTATTGCGGAAAAAATGAGATTTACTTGAAATGTTGGTGCTTTTGAAAGGGAAAAGTGGATATAGTACACACCTGTGAGGTATATTGACTTCGAAATGCTTCTCTCATGGTAGCAAAGCGATTTGTAGCTGGCCCTGAAGATGATCTACTGTGTGACGTGCCTGAAGACTGCGACGGATATGGCGGTGCTGATGATGTTGGTGATGACCCTGACCCTGACCCTGCGCCAGCGCCTGCTCCAGGACCTCCACCACCACCACCTAGGCCGGGTCTCTCTTTGTAGCCCAGCCCAGCATAGCTCAATGATTTGGCTTTGCTATTTTTAAAACGTGAACTTCGGAACCATGAACTCTGCATGGCTAGCTCAAGTAAATCTTCGGGTACTTCTTGATTTGCACCTTCCAAATTTCGTACCAAATGTCCGGCAAATTCTTTATCTTTGTCGGTAACCAATGTGTATGCTGAACCTTTTTCACCGGCACGTCCCGTTCGACCGACACGATGTGTGTGCGTATCAATGTCTCGTGCCACATCATAATTGACAACGGTACGAATATGTGGAATATCTAAACCACGAGCGGCCACATCAGTCGCCACCAAAATATCCACTTCACGCTTTTTAAATTTCATTATGACTTTATTACGTTCCGATTGATCGATGTCACCATGCAACAATAGCACATCATACTCTTGAACTTGTAAATTGCTGGCCACATATTCGGCATCGGCTTTTTTTGTTACGAAAATTAACACACTGCCCTGCGATAAAAACTCCACCAATTTGGATAGCAACCAATTCCATTTTTGTGTTGGATTCTTGAATAGGGTCATTATTTGTGTAACATCTTCATTTGCCTCACCCACATCACCTTGAACGATTTTCACAGGATCCGTTAAAATTTCACGGGCCAATTTTTCAATTCGCTTTTTAAATGTGGCACTAAACAGTAGAGTCTGACGATCCGGACGCACATGGTTACAAATTGATCGAACTTGAGGCTCTATAGAAAGAAATGAAAGTAGAAAAAATCATCATGAAAATGAATGTAAAGATAAAAAAAAAACTTTCATATCGTACCAAATCCCATGTTTAACATTTTGTCCGCTTCATCAAGTACCAAATAGGTGACACGCTGCAAATTGGTCGCTTTCATTTTAATCATGTCAATCATTCGTCCGGGTGTTGCTACAATAATCTCGGCACCCTGCTCCAATGCTTTACTTTGCTCCCATTTTGAACCACCGCCATAACAGCACACCACATTGATGTTGTACACTTTGCCGAATTTTTTTGCTTCATTGTAAATTTGAAGTGACAATTCACGGGTTGGTGCCAAAATTAATGCAATCGGACCATCACTTGGTTGGAGCTCATTTTGATCCATAATGTGCACTAACATTGGCCATACAAATGCTGCCGTTTTTCCACTACCAGTTTTAGCAATACCAATTATATCACGGCCACTCAGTGCCGCCGGTATAGCCTGTGATTGGATGGGCGTCGGTTGTGTGTACTCCAATTTTCGAATGACCTTTAATGTACAGAACGTTAGTATGGAGGAATTTTTAACAGATGAAAACAATGGATAAAGTGAGAATCGAAATACAACCTTCATAAGTCGTTCATCGAAACCAAAATGAGCAAACGAAGCCACTGGCCTCGGCGGTATCGGCCCTGACACTCGAATTTTTAGCCGATTCCTGAGCTCTTCCACTTGACTTCTCGATAAACTATTGATATCCTCATGTGGTGTGTAGAAGTTTTTCTCAAATGGCTTATATGAAATATCATCATGATCGATGGGTGGCAATGGATCTATTTCACGCTTTCGCGGCGGTGCAATCGGATTTCCATCTTCATCATACTCAACTTCGACGTCAGATCCATCGTCTACAACACCTGCCATTGGATTCTCTTCCATGTAACTGAATGTTTGAACAAGAATACAAAATTTCAACATGGTCGAAGAAAAGAAGGTAAAAATATGCAAAACCCCATACCGATAGTAGCTCTCCTCATCGTCTTCATCATCAATATCACCACGCGTTCCTTTGTTCGTTTTCACAATATTCCCTGGAATCAATTCAGTGGTTGGTTTCGTTTTTTCCTTCTCCAAATGTTTTTCAATGCCCATCATGTACGCATCCAAAGGATCTTCTTCATCAGATTCAGATTCACTCTACAAATAAAATACATATTGTTTTTGTTTTAAATGTCCGGAGTTAACAAAATGGTTTTGCCAAAAAAAAAAAATCAAAACAAAACTGAAAAAGAAATACCTGCGCTGGTTGATTGGCTGATGGGCTACCTGGTGCCGGAATGTAGGCCAAATCGGGCGTTGCTTCGTCATCATCGTCAAAATATCTTTTGATGGTGAGTGTGTGTGTGTTTTTTTTTGTTTGGTTCAGATATCGAATTTTTAGTGAAATGTTTGGTAGATTGTGTTTTTGAGAATGCATTGATTAATTAGAATTTATTTAGAGTTTGGCTTACTCATCCTCAGTTTTGGCTTTGCGTTTGCCCAACGCATATTGCGACGAACTGGCAAATTGTGCAATTGAATTCATCGTTGAATATCCATGCTTTGATAGGCCACCGCTAAATACAGTTGCTGCTGTTCCGGTTGTTGATGGTGTTGATGGTGTTGATGGTGTTGATGATGTCGTGAGATTACCTGCTTTTTGAAATTTACCAAACCGCGAATTGGACAATGAGCTGGGCGGTGGCACTGCATTCATTGAATAACTTTTCGAATTTGCGGCTGAATTCGATGCCGAATTTTTCGGTGGACCAGATCCAAAACCACTTCGATAGCTCATCTTTGTGTGTTTGATTTTGGGGGAATTTTAAGGGACTGCACACAGCAAACAAAATGTTTTATTCAACTTAACTTAATGACTTGAACTGTTTCGATTGCAATGGAAAAATGTCTAGAAGTCAATTCGATTTTAGATTACTTTGATAGTTTATTAAAAGCTCACACATCGATTATCGAAAAACAAATAAACACACTTGTATTACGATTTTTGACAAGTCGAGTATTAAAGAAACGCTCCAAATATACACACAGCAAATGACAATTGATTATAGGTGGCGCTTCAGAAATGTCATTAAATGACATTTCAACATAAATTGAGCTCACAATTCAAAAAACATGAAAAAGACAGCGAATGCAAACTAAAAAAAAACCAAGTTTTTATTCAATGTTTAATTTTAAATGATGTTCCATAGTAATAATTAGGAAAAAAAGGTGAAAGAAAAGAAATGAGAAATTTAAATAATTAGAAATGCTAACTAGTAATTTGGCTAAATCACGTGGATTTGGGTTCAGATGATTCTTTAACTGATTCCAAAATTGATAGACCCTTGTAGGATTTGGATCGTTTTTCGAAGTGAGCTTTGGCAATTGCAATGAATTGCGGCTTGTTCACCAATTTATATCCAGTGGCGAGTAGCTGCAAAGCATCCGAATGTAGCTCGGGGGCGCCAAAACAAAATAAATCCGTACCAAGCTCAATCGCACTACCAAAATCACTCTCGTCGCAAGCTACGGAACAAATAACACAGCATGTTAGTTATTGCATCAAACATCAAACAACAAATATAAATTATTTTTTACCAATATTGGCTGCAGTTATAAGCGGTTGAAGTTTATCCATGGCCGCTGTTATAAGCGCATCATCACCTTTTGCATCCGCAATTTTATTCAGAATCTTCTTGAGATTTGCTATAAAATTAAACGCATTAAATCATTAAATTCGGATGGAACATGTAAATTATTCGACAATTTACCATCACTTTCACCGAGTTGTCGATATCCAACATCCGTTTTACGATCGTATGGCACAGCCAAACCAGCCTTGTGAAATGTTTTGCAGACGGTCTTTAAATTGCGTGATTTTAATTTAGCCGAAAATGATTTCAACGATATATTTTTGTCGTGAGCAAATTTTTCAATCGATTTCTTCAATGCTAATGCAGCTTTGTTGGTGAATAGATTTTTGGTAATGTCTTTTTCTAGAAAATAACTATAGAGCAAACGAGACATTAGTAAAATGCTTCAATTGACTGAGTCATTTATTTCAAGTGGACGTAGTCGGTCACTTACAGAACAGCGCCAAAAAGATTATCAGCGATAAAAGTAAACTCGCAACTCTTATTGGAATCATTTCTTGCAATTAAGCATTCGCCATTCGGTTCATCACGCCAGTATCCATAATGAATACCAGTATCATTTTTCACCAACACCGTCTAATAGAAAATATTTGTTCGATGAATATCGGTAAATTAAAATGCTTGCAAATGAAATGTCTTACTTGAAATTCGGGTGGATCGTAGAAAAAGCGCCAGTGTCGTAAATAATCACCTGGTTCGAATGGTTCTATATTATGGAATTTTTTGGCTAAAACATCAAATGGCCCAACTAAACTCAAACCAAATTGACTGAATAAATGTTCCGGTTTGACATTATCCTTGGATTCAGCCTCACAAAATGACCAAAATGCTAAAAAATCGTCTGGCATTTCAACAAGAAAATTTGACCGAATGAAATCAGCTGGCGTGTCAAGTAGCTTTTGATACTCAGCACGCTGAGCATGTGGCCCTTTATCGAAGTTTTCATTTATATACTCCGAGCACCGTTCACTCGCCGATTCAGATGACGATGTGATGCCATCGGTTGGCTTCGCTGGACTTGCGATGTCCTTCTTTGATGTGTGTCCGTTGGATGAACTTCCGTTAGATGAACTTGATGAGCTTGATGTTGATTCGGTTTCAGGTAGTTTTTGGTCCTCATGTGTATTTCGATTGGATGAGCCTCCATTTGATGAAGACGCGTTTTTAGACTCATCGTTAGCCTTGGGTGATAACCACCGTATCGCCGATCCCAAAGCCGATCGCACCGATGATCCTATCCCCGTAGTTTCATCTGCCGACCGCTGATTTTGTGCGGAATTGCTTTCGCAATCGCTATCACTCTCACTTACTGATACGGTTTTTTGCCGTTTTGCTGATGGCAGTGGACTGCTTGACTGTCGCTTAGTCGCATCCGATTCGTCATCACTATCACTTTCACTTGGCGATACAGTTTTTTGTCGTTTAGACGATGGCGATGGACTTGATGATCGCTGCTTAATCGCATCTGATGCATTGACAGCTGGTTTATTTTTCGTTGGATGGTCAAAACGATCTAAATGTTCTTGGTTACGTCGATAACATTTTATGCCATATTTACAGGCCGGTTTCTGATCGTTGTCACTCATTTCGTTAATTTTACAAATCGAAAATGTTCAGTATGATTTTTGTTTTTAATAAAATCAACAATCGAAATAGGTTACTTAAATCGTTTGTTCACGCTTTGCGAATTTCAATACAATTGAATCCCCACTGTGAAGTATGTGTCAATTGACTTGCCGTTAGAAATGGTTTATTTGTATGGTTTGCACGGTTCCTAGTTCTTGTTTTTTTATTAAACGGAATTGTTGTTGCAGCATTTTTGACATTTTATATTCATATACACTATACAGTCAAATCTGGACGCCAAATGTGATGCGTATTTTTTTTTTTTTTTTTTTTTTATACAACATGATTTTAGCGCGAAATCTAATGGAAATATTACTGGCAGCCGACATAAAGCCATCAATCAGTTTGAAATTTTATCAATTCAAACATTTAACGATGTCATCAAATTCGATAGCATTTCAATTTTATTAAAATTGTCCAAAAATATCGCATGAAATGATTTTCAAAATGTGTTGTAATTCCGATAGAACCTTGATGCCATAAAATGGTTCACAGTCTTAGCCCACAAATGCATTGAACGCATTCAATGTCCCAAATTGCGGTACAAATTTTAAACCGAATGTGACATTTGATTCGGTTGAAGCATTTTGGAGACCTAAACGGCGAAATGACGCTTTCCATCACATTCAATGTTTGAAGTTTTATGCGGTACAAAAAAAAAATACAATTTTGAGCGCGAATTCTGGATGACAGGATACCCATTGGCAAATGTGATGGCGGCAAATTGTTGAAATCAATGCAAAGGCATCTCCAGCGGAACATTGCGTGTCGTGAAATTAATCCTATAAACTTAGTGTGTCTGAATTCGATAGCGAATTTTGTTCTTTTTTTGTATAAACGATCTCATATTGTAAAATCAAAATTAAAATAAACGAAATAGAAATTTCCAACAGATAAAAAAAAATAATAACGAAACATGTACGTTTTGTCACTGGTGCGGTAATATTTGCTGTTTTTCCGTGTGTTTTGATGAAAAGTCAAATGCTATGCTGATGTCGACGTTCATTTGAGTCGAACGCACTCATTCAGTGTGAATTGCTTTGAAAGTTTTTTTTTTGCCATCTCGTCTCGCTCATTCAAGACGCTTTCTGTGATCATATGCGTCTATTTAGTGCTCGAAATTTTTCATTTTATTCCATAATTTTTCCTTTGACGAGAAATTTGTTTCAATCAAGTAACGCCGTGCATCACAAAGTAATCCAATTCGATTGATCGATTGAATTGCGATGAAGTAAAACATAAAAACGAAAAAAAGAAACAACAAACGTTTGTGTGTGTCTGTGCATTATAATTTTTCTGTTGTTGAATATTTCATTTTTCTGAGAAAAAAAAGTGCAATTTTTCCCGCATTGGTCCATCATATTTGGTTTTTGTTTTATTTTCAATTGTTCACGTTCATTTGAAGCAGAAGTTTAGAAAACGATACAAGTAACCCTCCCGGTAATTCATTGCAAAATTAATTATGATGATTTACGGTGTTTCACTTTGTGGTTGCACAAGAAAGCGGTAGTTTCATCTTCTTTGTCTTATTGTTGCGTCTTTTGCGTGCAGCAAGTGAGTGTAAACAACTGGTCACTTGCTCCCTTCATTGTCTCTAAGACTTAGCTCAAGTGTGTTTTTTTTTCATTTCTTTTGTTTGTTTATTGAATTTCGTGCCTATGGATTGCCAACAACAAAACATTATCTTCGTGTAAATAACGGCGATTCAATTCATCGAAAAAACGAACATTTCATTTTTGTTACCCTCATGCTTGTCGTTCGGTTGGTTTGCATTTCAATTTTAACACCAACACAACACAACATCACTGATACGAAGTCAATTTTATTCAGTGAACAGAATCGTTTCAAAACCATTCCAGCATTTTCACAGCTTCACATCTTTTTTCATTTTGTTTATTTTTTATTCGCATTTATTAATCGTGTTACATGATTCATGTATGAGTGTATGAAACGAATCACGGATGAATTCGGTATATTTTTGTTTTGCCCCATTTGTTGTTTTTTTGTTGTTGCTGTAATCGCGTTTACTGTGAACAAAATAGCTGTAGCGTTGGTCGTGTGTTTGACATTTTTCGATTTTGACATTGCTCATGCTAGACGTATGAAAAGTACGACAAGAGAAAAAAAAACGAGAGTTTGTTGGCTCCCACTGATTGTCGACAAATATTTCCCAACATTTCTCCCCGGGACCTTTTTCCGGGCTAAATGTTCCATTTGCATTTAATATTTAGACAGTTCAAGTTTTAAATGGATTTAACATAAACGATACACGTGAATCGATTAAATTGTGAAATACGATCGTAAAAGAACGTATGTGCGTATTGACAATGTGATGTTGACCTAGCATTTTGGATAGTTTAGTATACATTCAATTGGATTTAGAACAAGTGTATCCATTCAACGTGCTTTCAATGATTGAATCGTGAATCTCACAGTATTTTTTGGTCATTGACTCCCTTTAGAGTATTCGTTTTGTTTGTTGGCATGTGCAATTGACCGTACACAAAAAAAACACACACACAACACAGATTTATTATTCAGAAGTGTGAAGTGTCAGGTAATAAACCTAGTTGAATAGAGTTCATTTCATTTAATTGAAATCATTTTGACTGCATCACCTGTTACTTTGGAATACGAAAAAGCCAGTTTGTGTATAATGTTGACAGAGTTAGCACTTGATTGCAAATAATCTTCGTGATAAGCCATGATGCAAAGAAGTTGTTTTTGTAGAGAAAAAAAAAACACACACACAAAAAAACTAACCAAATAATCTCTCACAAAATAGCTCGACGAAAGTTTTTTTTTTGATTGTTTGGTTAAATAAATAAAATGTGGTATTTTGTTTCTATCTTTTTCGAATAGGCATTCGGCACAAAAAAACCTCGACACAACGAATGTTATGTGAAAACGACGTTCGCGTAAATCATTATGAGTCTACCATCTGTTGCCAAGGATAAAACTTCAAATAAAATTAGTTTAGTTACAAGACCCAGTGTTACGTTAGTTCAGCCAGTTCAAGTGATTGGTACAAGTGCATCACAGCAGCCGACTTTAATTTATGTTCAATCGTTACAACCGTCAACACAGCAGCCACCATTGATATCAGCAAATCAGTTAAATAAACCGAAATCATACAGTCAACCGATCTCGATAATATCGAGTAAAACCATTCGACCACCGACAATCAATAAAGTTGTATCATTGCCATCAACATCGATAGCCACGGATCGTGTCCAAACCATACATTTTAAATCACCGAATATAACGTCCGTACCCAGCCACCATCAAAAAACGACAATCGTTAGCCAGGCATCCGGTGTTCAACGACCAATATTGCATGATAAACAACCAATCACAACACGTATTACAAAAAATCGACCGTCTTTGTTACTTCCATCATCAGCATCGGCATCACCAGCAAGTACTGCACCGATCAGAAGTACGACCGTTGTTGAAAAGCTAATATCCAATTCGACTGCCAGCAATCACAAAGCAATCGCATCGAATGTTACTAAGGTTGATCCAGTCAAATATCGCTATCGTACAATTTTGGAAAATTTACTACAGCTCAACAATAATTTTATACGGCGAACCATAACACAAGCCATCCAGAAAAAGCTTTGCAATCAATCGAATGAAGATTTTCTAAATGTGATATTCACAGCGTTCGAATACATTCTAAAGGACGTGAATGTCGAGCAAATTAGTTTGAATGTAAGTGGTTTTTTTTGTCAAATAAATAATATCGAACAAATATTCCGATATTCGACGTTTTATCTGGGAATTGTCTTAACACACGCCTTTTTTTTTCAAATAGGAAACGTATTTGAATGCAACACAAGCATTTCTGGCGAAAGTGATCGAAACGGGCCGTTTTATGGAGCTGATCGAAAATCGTAAGGAAACAAAAGATATTAGCCGTTTTGTAACATCGGAAATGTCAACGATACTCAATAAAGTTTCACTAGAAAGTGTCTACAAAAATGCACGTGAAATCTTTGCACAAAAGCAACGTGGTTCATATGCTCAGGTAACGATCCTCTATTTACCATCTGAAATGTTCATTTTCCATTTTAAATGGGAAAATCTCTGACATCTCTTTTTGTTGTTGTTGTTGCTGTAGATATTGGAATTGCTGATAAAAGTGGTTGGCTGCGTTAAAATTACGCCGGAAACAAAAATGTCATCAATTGAAATTGAATTTTGGTTAAAAGAAGTGATGCCATTGATATTCGATTCGGATGATGATATACAAACAAATGCCATTGATGCGGTTAATAAAGCGATACCATCTTTACTTAATTCACGGCATCAATCGCATCCATATTGGCAACAAGTACGCAATATCATTGTAACGGATTACACACAAAAGATTAGCACATGCTTTAGACAGGGCAGCCCCAAATGGCATATGGTTTGGTGTTTGTGCGTTCGTTTGCTTGATGTAGATATTCCGCGTAGTGCAAGCACATTGAACGCATTCTTATCTATTGTTGAGCCAGCATTACGGAGTAATGTGCCGATTCGTCGTGCCGAAGGCTATTTGTGCTGGCGGGTATGTGACACTCATTCCTTTTATTTCTGTGGCGATTTTTGTTTTTATTGAAATCTCTTGACTTGATTCAAATTGCTATTTCGATTTTGTATTTATAGGTTTTGCTGGAAGTTTTGGTGCGACACAATCGCTTAAATTCAGAAAAACGTCTTAAATTGATGTGCACACCATTGAAATCACTGCAAGCCAAAACCGTTGAAATTGCAACGAACAAATTCCAAGCCTGGTGGTATGTGATATGCAATGTGCAGGAAAATGTGGACAATTATATTTCAATGGTGTTTGAGCCGTTCTTACAATTTTGTTTTGGTCAATTGTTTTCCACTCCAAATCTTCAACTGCGCCCAGCTGACGGCGCTACACAGGTCAAAAGGTATTGGATATTCAAGACAATTTCCATAGAAATATTGACATTCCAATCGCATCGATTGAAACCCAAACTCGAATTAACTCAAGAAAAGCGATCTTCTGGTTGAATTTTGACCAATGTTCCAAGTGCTTCGATTAAAACCTGAATTTAACTTTTCACACATTATGATACTCAAAGTTTTTTGATAAGAAAAAATATCGTTAAATTTTAAGTTTAATTTACCGATTTTATTTTTATTTTTTGATTCCACTTTAACTTGGAACGTCATTAATAACAATGATACCAAAAAATGGTCATAATTGAACTACTAATGAATGAATTTTGCTTGAATAGTGTAGTACACTCAATTCAAACGAGGAGTTTGTCTTTGGTTACCGTTCTTTTTGGTTGTCTTTTCGATAATTTGGTTTCAATCAATCAGATGGGGTGCGATTGGAAATTTCAATCCCTTCAATTTCCACCTGATTGATTTTCAACTGACTAACCACATTTTCTTTATTTTGCTGAACATTTTTTAGCTTTCCGGATGTGTCACTAATGGCAATTGTCACGTTTATTCGTATGCTTGATGAAAGTGACAAGCAAATCGATGAATTATTTGTGCGATTTTCGCTGAATCAACCGTTGCATATAATTTTAACTGAAACAATATTCAGCATTGCTTCAACGGCAGCGATCGTAATAAATGCATGCGGCGAAGCAACAATCATGCTAAACAATTTGCGTAATGATGCAAATAATAACAGAACCTGTACAACATTGGCAGTATGCATGTGGACGCGACTGTTTAAACACGTTAACAAAGCAAAAAACATCGAACATATCAATTTAGTTTTGGACAACGTTCTACAACTCATGCAAATCTTTGGGCATGTAAGTAAAAAATTAAATACGACGAACAATTCATTCATTCAAGAAATAAGAGAAACGCGAAAAAACAAAAACGAAACATTCTCACGCAAACATTTTCCATCTATTTCCAGAATCCAAACGAAACAAAAATGATGATTCCGTTTGTATGCGCACCAGTGATTGATCATGTTGGCACATCGTTCATTTTTGATCCCAATGAAAATGGCATTCAAGCGACACAATTGAATCAAATTATTGTCAAATTCATGAATGCTTGCTGTCTATTCCCGAAAATTCCAAGCCAGTTTAATGTATCATTATCAAAACTACTGGCTGTACCAAAACTAAATGACTTTGAACAACATTTTAACCAATTTTTGACGGAAATTGACGAACAATTTTTTAACAACGACGAACAACAATTTGCCAATAAATTTAAAATTTACTCTAAATTCATCAGCTGTATTCTGTCTTGTATAAAAATTAATGCAGACGCATTCAAAGAACATCGACCGAATGAAAAAAGCAATCTACCAATACCATCAGTATTTTACAAACTTCTTTATTGGCCGTTGTCAATTGCGTTGGGCAAATTTGAGGTAAGTTTTCAACAACAGCAATAATACAAATTAATTTGCACTCATTTCAAAGTTTTTTTTTTCTGCGAACAATGCATAAATTTTCCACATTTTTTTGTTTGTTCATGTTTCTTTTGGTTTTGATTTCATAGTTTGAATCGTACACAAAAACACTGTTGAAAACGATTGACCTACTATTGACGGTGATTAATAAGGTGGATTTTTGCAACGAAAGCGCAAAAATGCTGAAAAACATCATTGGCTATCCGAGTCATTGCGTTTACATCAACGACACCATTGCCACACTGTTTGACTATATGGTTTATGATTTCAATGGTAAGTCAATTGCACATTAGCTTTGGGACGTTCAATAAACACCTCACACCAACATAAATTATTATGAGTCATCACTAAAAATTGATTTCCGTATTTCAGATTTGAAAGATGCTCCCATTGAAATGCTGGATGTGTGTGTGCTTGTGATAAAAAATTATTCGAAAATTCCTGGTTTAAATTCGATCATCGAAACTCTGATCAAGTACCGCCGTGCCATTAGTCAAAAGCAATTTGAAATTATTGCACCAAAAATGCGCGAAATTGTTAAATTGATTGATGGTGATGAATTGAAAACGCGTACAGAACCGGCTTTAATGAAAGATTTGAAAGAATTGATTGGTGATGATACGATTGTGGAAAAATCGCCGGCCAACAAATCACTTCGATCAACAAAAACTAATCGCCCGGATGATTTCGTTGTGGTGAATAAAGTTTGGAAATTAGAACCAAGTAAACTAACCGAACATCAAATTGAAAAAATGAAAACACGCCGCTGTGATATACCAGCTCTGTACAATGACCTGAGCCAGAGTCAGGATAGTGTCAGCATTCAAGAATGGACATCAAAATCGTTGGCAAAAGCTGTAAAAACTGAAGCAAACGATGAAAAATTAACATCAAACGATACAGCTCAACCATTGAGTGAATCTACAGCATCACAGCGAACAAAAAAAGGTGAAAAGGGAATAAAACTCTCACCAAAACGTCTAAATCAAAGCCAGAGTCAGATTCAAAGTGAAAATGAGAATGTCAAAATTGCCAATGAAAAAGATACATCCGATGAGATTTCGAATTCAAAACGACGAATGACCCGTGAACTAAATCGTATTCAAATTGATGCCAAAGTTGAGGAAGTGCCTTACAATAGTCTACCAGAGAGTCGCCTCACCCGTAGCACAATCAAGAAAATCGAAGAGGATTTACCCAGCGAACGACGAAAAACCAGATCGGACACGACAAAATGCAACACCGATCCAAAAGATGTAAAAAAGAAAATAACACGAGCATCACTTGCCAATTCACCGGCACCAACAAACAAACAACGGTCAAAGGTGAATACGAAACTATTCAATAGCGCGGATAATGAACCAACTGGTGAACCAACACCAAAACGACGGTTAACACGTCAATCGAAAACCGAAGAATCCGATCACGATGAATCAATCGACGAGAAAAAAACGGACATTAAAAAAGTGGACAATAAAAAGACTGATTTTGTAGATACACTTGAACTGAAAGTAGTAAAGTTGCCGCTGGAAATAACGTCAAAAACCGATGAAAAAACGGAAAATGTCAACGAAGCGGAACGTGAACCAAATCTTGTTTCGTCTGAAACTCAAAATCAAACGGAGGTAAAAATTGATTCGACACAAGCGCCAAACGAAAATAAGACCGAGTGCGCGCAAATGTATGTTGACGATGTTGCGGATAAAGGTGTTGATCCACCGGAGGAGAATAAAGAAAATGTTGAAGAAAAAAAAGAATCAACCAGTGAAATTGAACGGCCAATCGACACACAAATGGACATTGAGACTGAAGTGCAGCCAAACCCTGAGCCAAACACGAACACAAACCCGGAAATTGAGCAAGATGCACAAGTTCTCGTTGAAACGGCAACAATACCATTAATACCAAATGGTGGTGAATCGAATCGATCCGATGAGTTGGATGAGAATACATCTGAAAAAGATGACACCAATGAGAATGATATATCAAGTCGATCGTATATGAGTGCGCTTCATTTTGATGGGATTAGCCCATCGAAAAGCCTGAATGGTAGTACAATTGTAACATCACCCGAAATTGATGCGCCACGTAGTTTGGAATTTTTAAATGACACAATCAATATTTCACCGATTGCGTCTGAGGCCGGTAACGTTAAAAAAGATGACATTGCAAGCGAACAGGTGAAAAAGAAGTTAATTGATGATGATCTGGAGGGCATTGAAAAATTGGACGAATCATTGATACTGGATAAACAAGATGTCGACGTTAAGGCCGGAAAACCATTAGCTAATAATGACGGCGCTAATGGCAAAGATACCGATGTGAAAAAAGAGATTGAAATTGTAAACAATAAAAATGCCAGCGTTGCAGTAGCTGCTGTTCCAGAGTCGCCAATTGTACCTTCAAAGCAACTAAAACCAACGCTTACGGTTCAATCAAGCACACCACTGCAATCCCATCAAAGTCCGGTTTCGTCAAAATTCAAAACACAACTAATGGGCCGTGGTGCTCAACTGTTGAAAATGATTAATAGCAATAAAAGTTCAAAGCCAGCATCACCAATACCAGCCACAATGAGCAATGAGAATGTGTTTAAAACTGCATCACCAACAATCAATCAACTTGAAACGGCACCAATTTGTGAGAATGTGGTGAATACACCGGAATCAAAATCATCACGACTTATGGACAAGCATGAACAAAATGAGAATGGAAACATTTTAACATTTTCCGGTGCATTGCCATCACCATACGAGAGTCCTGGCATTAGTATTTTGAAGCGTAAAAGTTCAAACATTTCAATGGATGATTCGATGCATTCACCGGCACCAAAGCGAAAACGTGTCTCATTTGGATTCCCATTGTCGCAGACCAAAGAATATATCATCGATGAAGATTTTACACCATACTATATGATACCATCGAATGATTCACCGTGTCGACGTGCCAATCGTTTGAAAAAGCTCAAATTAAAACAAAAACAATATCAAACGGAAAGTGCCAAAATTACAGCGAACGATAACAAACCCGTTCAATCGAATGATACAAATGCAACAACAACAACAACAACAACAACAACAACAATAACAACAGCAGCAGCAGCAGCATCAACAACAAATGAAACATCAACATCACAAACGAAAAATGATGAGGTCAGTGTAAAACACATTCAAGAATTTCTTGGAATGGATATGGAATCGTACAAGGCCAAACAAGAGAAGCAATTGGCCGATGAAAATGCCGGTGGTGATGAGCCCGTGACCAATGCCGATGTACATGATTCAAACAGTGATGACAGCTCAACAGAATCAAATGATGATGATCCTGAAATTGAAGCAAAACCACCACCAATCGCAAAAACCATTCAAGAATTTCCGGATGATGTAATTTTTGCCCATTTATTGTCAAAATACTCACCGAATGACATTCTCAAGAAGCTTGAATCATCGATCGATGCGAAAGCATTGACAAAACGTCTATCCACACTGATGAAAAATGATAAACAAATTGAAAATACCGTCCTTGAAGAATTTGCCGAAAAACATGCCGAACCATTTTTGGAGCATGCAATTACGGAGAATTTGTGTTCGGTGATTTGTGATCGTCTATCCGTTAAATCATCAAATGGGATCAATGATTATTTAGCCGATAAAATAAATGCCGACGAACAATTTGCATCCGATTTTCTGGATCGCATTTCCGTGACGGTGTTACGGCAAAAGATTATGGACATTGTAACAACGAGCAAACGTGAACAGCATATTTTATTGGATGATTTTTTGACCGCACTCAAAGATTACATCAGCCGCACCCAACGAACTGTCGATACTGGTATTTTACCGGAGCATGTGCATCTCTGGGTCTCGAAATTATTCGATCAATTTAAATTGACACAAGAACAGTATCTTCAATTAACTAGCATTTATATACAAAGAAACCCACCATCAACACTTGATCATTTCGATTAAATATTGCATTTAGGTATAAATCAAACATTGTTCCAATTTCGTATCGATCCCGATTATAATCAATGTAAAAAAAACAAATAGAAGAAAATCTCTCGCCGCTGTTTGAATTTTATTTGGGCCGTTTTTTTCCATTCTTTTGATGTAAATTTCATTGGCAGCGCATAACAAACGGTTTGGAATTGCTGTTGATCGCTATAATGAAAATGAAAACAAAAACCGAAAACAAAACAAAAACCCACAGGAACATTCATCGTACCTATTAACATTTTGTCATTTGTGACACTTCGAAACAAATTGATTGTGCGAAAACAACTGATCAGTCTCGTCGATAGTATTAATTAAAATTCAATTCGGTTTATCCCGATTAAATGAAGCACTCTCTTGTCTCGGGCTATAAAAGAACAAAATGTTATTTTATTTTTAAGTGATTCAATAAAATAGTTCGGAATCATTTCAATCACATTTTATCGTTTTGCAGTGTTTAATTTGTCAGTTTTTTTTTGTGTGGACCAATTTGTTTATTTTCAGACTTTTAACAGATTTTTAGTTCAAGTTAAGTATTTATCCATGAAAAATGGCAAAATTATCAACCAATACCAATAATCTAATTGCTGTGGCAAGAGAGTAAAAATAGTCAGTTTTTCATAACGCTTTGACGATCATCTCGAGTCCCAGCCTATTACCGAATCGCACAACGTTGGTTAGGAAAACGTCTCTGGGTGACAATTCACACAAATTTGGTATTGTTGTGTGGCGAAAATTGATTGATTTTCCTCGAGAAAAAAATATGGTTTTTCCATATAAAATGGAGATGAAATTTTTGAGCTACATAATTTTATTTCAAAACAACAGGTAGCCGAATACTTTTTTTTACTGACTTGACGTCAAACATTTCATCAAAACAAAAATGCAAAATATACTTTAAAATTAGAAGTCGAGTCAGAGGGCAATACCAATCAACGATGAAGATTTTATTGGTTTTGTTCATAAACCTTCGAATTCACATTTTCACCATTTTTCATTCTCGATGAAATCTGTACGAACATTTTGAACCCATGTATTATCTCAAAATTATCTGAAAATTGCAGGTTAGAAAGTCGAAAAATGCAGCTATCTAGATAAGATTAAGATAAATGGGCAAAAAACATCTGTTATCTAGATGAGATAAAAGATGTTATCTTATCTAGATAAATAATCTTGAAACAACATTACATTTGTATGAAATCAATATAGTATTTATTTTTTTTTATTACAAATTGATTTTTGTCCAATGTTATTCTGCTGATTGTATTCATTGATATCATGTCGCCAAATTCATTCCATCTTCACGATGGAATAAAAATTTTCATCTGGAATAAAAAAAAAATCGATTTCCATTTTTAAAAAAAATATAGTTCATTTTTTTTTTAAATTCGACTATTTGATTTCAATTCATTTCAATAATTACCTTGAAGTCAAGACAAAAATCTGTTGGGTTCATGGAATTTCAGCTTTTTTTCCAGGCTATTTCTGGTGACAAATTTAAAAAAAAAAAAAAACATTAGTTAAAATACAAGACAAATGTGAAATTGTTTTAATATTTACAGAAGTATCTTTTGAGATTCAAACTGAATGTTTAAGACGTTTCGAAGATGTGCCAAATCATCAAGTTGTTTTTTATTTGGATTCTTTTCGCTGGAATTATTTGGAAAACGTTGAAAACTATTATACCATTATACCTGTGTGTTGGAAAAAATTACCTCATCTTTTTGCTACAAAATGCCGAAAATAGTGCAACATCACTGGCGTACTTCATAGCCGTTCGGCTGGTTGATGATTGTAGTTTTTTGAATGTCGGACTCGAGCATTTTGGGCTGCTGCTTTCCGATGTCGACGGCATGGTGAACAATTGGCAAATTTATTACCCAAGTAAATTGCAAATCAAAATTGATCGAACCAAATAACGTTTGTTTACAATGAATTCGACTGACAACAACACATAAAAGATGGCGCATAAATGTCAAACAGTAAATACTGACAGCAATGATACTCAGCACAATCTATCGACTCAGCAATGTGCGTGCACTAGTAGAGTAGTTAATTTTTTAATGAATTTCCACAGACAAAAGTAGTTTTCATTCTTGAGTTAACAATTTTCGATTTGAAAATCAGGAGACAAATCAACACTAGAACACTTGTGTCTGGGCAGTAAGTATGTCTATGAGTCATAGACTATGACACAACTCAAAATCGTTGAAAATTCGAACCACCCTAATACAGTGCAAATCACAGTGACAGTTGAATGACTTGATATATGAAATTATATTTTCTGTGCCACATTCTGTCAAAATACCAAAACAATAAACAAGACAATAGAAACCGGGGTGTTTGTGTTTCAAATAAGAATTTCAAGAATTTGATTATCTGTTTAAAGTATAACATTTCTTGAATTTAGTTGTTATTGATGAAATAATGAACAAAGAACTACGGGGGCAAGCGAAAGAAAATAATAATTCAACATCATCATGCGGTACAATGTGCAATCATCTGCAAAATGTAAACACGCTCACAAGTCCTACGCAAAGTGTCGAACATGAGATGATATAAAAGATCATTCTTGGCTCTTCACCTCCAAAAAAATTGAATTACTTTCAAGACAATAATAAGAGTCAGGCTTTGATGAGCTTAGAATCAAAACCATCAATCACATTGAAATACACTCACCAACAATTAAAATGATCATAGCTGCCTTTGCAATTGCTATCTTAATTTCAAGCTATCTATAAAGAGATTCCAAACAAGAATTGTTAAATGAATATAGTATTTACTAAATACTAACCGAAAATAATGAATTTTCGAATCTTATGAACTAAATATTATTAAGTTTCACAATTCAATTCGGTTTAATCCGATTAATAATAAAATACTCTCTTGTTTTGGGCTATAAAAACCAAATATTATTTTATTTTTTTTTTTAAATGAGATTCAATAAAATAGTTCGGAATCAGTTCATTCACATTTAATTTACAGTGTGTTACTTGTCATTTAAAATCAATTTGCCAATTACTTATTTTCAGAATTTTTAACGCACTTTGAAAATTCCCCAAAAAAATTATCATGTATTCAACTAAATTCACTGTCCAAGATATGTAACACACCAAACCAATACTTTGGTTGGTTGATTTAATTGCTAGCGTTGCTTGAAAAGGGTAAAAATGTAGTTGATCTTTGTTTGGTTTTTATTTTCTCGTGTCAATCACAATGTCCTACGTAATATACTAATTGTTGTTAAATCTGATGATGAATAGGATCGTTCAGTGGTGGTTTAAAGACCCATTTCATATCAGCCCATATTGCCATTGCCCTGTGGAGAGGCTTCATCCCTGATTCGGTGGATTTATCGTTTTCTTTTTCTCTCGAAAATTACAGCTCTGTGCGTTCATCGTATACAACAACACCTTCACGTTCAAATGGAATCCCAGATAAATTTTGCGATCTTGATCGGCATAGTGCAATGATTGCAGCTTCATCGTTGCGCATTCGATTGCGACGTTTTTTGCTCAAATTCATCTGAAATGGGTTTTGGGAAGAAAAATCAGTGATGAGATCCAAAAAAAAAAAAAAAAAAAATGTGTTGGTCAATATTCAATGAAAATTACCTTTACATAAAGCGTTGCTATGTCATCGGTTATAGTAACTGGTCGCTGTTTTAATTTTCCCCATGCCGGAAGTGAACGTGTCCGATAGCTTGTCTCACTTTCACTGAATGCTGTTCCCATATCCCAATATAAAATTAGACGAAAATGAAATCCGAATTATACATTTAATTTATTGATGTTCATAAAAGGAAACACCACAGAATTCATACCGCTAGTTGAAGCATAAAGTGGATTTAAAACCCACATGGATTTGTGAGTTTCGGGAATATTTTGGAATGAGCAATCATCAAAGCTGCTCGCATTACTGTTCACACCACAGCTCGAGCTCGATGGGAATTGTTGATAATTAAGCATATATTGATGGCGATACATTGATGACGAGGTAAGCGATTGTACCGGTGGTGAATTGTACTGTGATGCTGTCACAGAATTACAAACGGATGAATTTGTCAACAGGTTTGCCCATGGTTTTATTCCAATCGCTGAATGTGGAACTGCATAAATAAATTCATTCGAAAATTCGTTATTCACCTCGCCTCATCCAAGTGACGGCCGATAATTCACTTAAACGATCAATATTTTGTTTTGGTTGTTTAACTTACATATAACACCGGTACTGTTGGCCGATGATAGACCCGTTGAATCTCTGGTCACGGCTGAATTTTGTGATAGATCCAATTTTTTTTGCCGACGACGTGGTAACAGCCAACAAAATAAAAATGTTAACACAAACAATATGAAGAAGACAATGAGACAGCCGCTTAAAATTCCCCACCAAACAATTACGGGTAGACCGAGAAATTGCTTCGGTGAACCAGATTCAATGGGCGGCCACATTCGTGCGGTCAATGTCACTGACCATTGATACAAGCCGTCTTTGAAGTCATTTATATCTTCGGGACCTGGTTGAAAATGAAAAATGTGAAACATTGGACAAGTGAATATTTTGATTTCGAATTCCTATATCGAATGTTATGAATTACGAATGAATCCAATTTCCAAAAATGAGAAATGAAATAGATAAATTAATCGATTATAAATTAACTGCATTTCAAGGGCATCCGGCTAAAATGATACCTGGCAAAATGATTAACGTTTCCTCATCCGGAATGGTGGAATTGACAGTGGTGGTTGTGGTGGTTGTTCGAATGATTGTTTTTGGTAATTCGATGTCATCATGACCATATGATGGATAGATATAAACTTTGGTACGATTTCTACCAGCGGAGCTCTTCCACTTTGAGCTTCCGCTTTTTGTGGTATTTAACCACCATTGCGATTCGTACCAATCCACAATGTTAAATGTGTTCGAATTAAAACCCCAAAACAATGTTGTGTTTCAACACAAATAACCATTCAACGAATCGATCGGTACACACTCCGATTGGTTTGAAACACACCAACAACAACAAAAAAACGTTGAAAATTGATTTTATCGCCAAAATTTTTTTTTAAACCAAAATGGAAATTCCAACGAACAAAATTTATTTGAATAAAAAAAAACACACAGAATAAAATCCCATCAGAATGCAATCAGGTTAATCCAAACGATGGTATACCGTCAAACTTCAACCGACATCTAATTTCGAGCATTGAATACGAAATAGATGCAACGTGTGCAAGTCACTCAATGCTTTCCATGGAAAATTCATCGGGTGGGAAAAATAAATATTTGAACAATGTTCTGTGAGCAGCAAAAGGGATGTAACTTTCGAGCAAAAAAAAAGGACAGAGAGCAAGTGAAAGAGTGTAGCCGTTGAAAGCTCAACTCTCACTGCAAAAGAACATTATCGTCAAACGGATCGTAATTCAAACGACACATGCAATTCAATGCGGCTTTAGACGAACAATATTCGCATAGAAATTCGCACATACTCAACACACACACACACACAAAACAACACAGAACGGTAACAAAATGTAAACAGCTATTTCGTCTTCAATACACAGATCAAATGCGGCACACAGTTTGCGGCGATGACAGAATTTTTGAGGTCACACTTTTATTCTTCGCCTACATAAAACATGAACCTCAAAGAACAACAGAGCTATTCTTTATGCCACAGCTCCTTTATGTTCGAAGGATTTAACATAACGCCGTACAATGGCAATGCTCGTGCCATGTAACATTCGTCTTATGCAATGCATTCAATGGCATACCAAATGATTAAATTGCATCCGCAAGTTCGACGACACTTTGAATACGGATGATAACATGTAATGAACCAACAAACAGCCGCTCCAACAGTGAATTTGCAAAAAAAATGATTCTGTGATCGATGGCACATAGCAGACGGGCATTAAAAGGAAAACCAACTTCAAGATTTATTATAACAGCTGTATATTATTTTGATAGTCATGATGCCATGGGATGCAACGGGATGGAGAAAATTACACTTTGAAAAGAGAATAAACTGATAAAAGATTTTTTTTTTATGGAATTTAATTGGCCATTATCAAACATGATGTTCATATTTGATATTATGCAGCCAGGTGAATGAAATGTTCAGATTTTCAATCAGAATTCAGACTATTCATAGCTTTTTATCTGGTGGATGAATGGACGATGTTATTTTTTTTTGCCATCACTGTTCAAAAATTCTTTTACAGTTTGACATTTTAAGTGAATTCTTGGCATTTTCCATTGATTTTGTACCGGACGGATAAGTTACCGTCATGGATGAATTTGGCTTGACAACACCATTACCAATATTTTTCCATTGCATTCGTGATAAAAATGATTTTAATTTTCTGCCGAAGATTTTCAAGGCATTTCAGACCAAAAGGTGACACAAGAACGATGTAAAAGGTAAATTACCTTAGGTAATAAGGCAATTTGTAATTCAAATGTATATTTCTTGAAAATTCTTAATGCTTTTTACTTGAATTAATTATATCATGTACATAATCCATTAAACGGTTCGCTTCGTTTGCAGAATTCTTCGTTTCTCCTCTTCCCAATATATATTCATGGCTCTTTAGGTTAAGTGTAATTAATAAAATTTAATATCCATTCACCTTTGACTTGCATGCCATTTGATACATAAAACATTTTCATATATATTCAAAGAAAAATGTATGTAGCTAACTAGGCAATTTAGATATATAATTTCAATTGAAATTCAATGCAATAGCATTTCATTTCCATTGAAGGACAACGTTCGTACTGCGATACTGCACGTTTTACACAAAGGTCGGAAGCAATTGTTGCATGGCAAATAATGAAATTAAAAAGCATTCTGGTGTGTGTTCGTGTGTGTGTGTGTCAATGTGGATGAATGTTCGAATGCACGTTTTATTCCCATTCACATTCACACGCACACGCACACACATTCGCATTCGTAGTCAGCACAGGTTAAAGTGCATTTTGTGTGAGAGAACGAAATACATGTATGCGTTTGCATCATACATTGACTCGTGCAGGGGATATCACTTTCCGTTTTGTTGATGGTAGCCGGTTGCCAAGGCATTCAAACACATACAACGCTATTGAACCACCATGAAAAGGGATCGCATTTCACACATAAATAACATGAAAATCGGCGTGTCTTCTTCAATTGATTTTTTTTCTCTCACTCTCGACATTTTTTTTTTTTTTTTTGCATTGAGAAGGGAATATTTTCAGTAATTTGCGTTTATGTTCAAAACAAAATTTATCTTTGAAATGAATTAAATACTTACATGTTTCGTCTTAGTCAACGTCCAACTTGAAAAGCTGTGAACTTATAATTTGCCTATTGAACCTAAAACCTCTTTGTTACTTAACTTTGTGATGGTGAATTAAAATTCCTTACTCGTTAATATCCATAAATTCGAATGCACTTTTTAATATTCAAGCAGAACACGAATTTAATCATTCAGACAGTCGTTTGGTGAATTTCAAACGAAATTTAAATGTTTAGCAATTTCAAAACTGAGTTAGCCAAATCAGTTTAGTTTCAATAGACTTGAGATGTTCTTTTTTGCCTAGTTTTTGTGTTTCACTTTCAATTTGTCGCAAAATTTCTCGTTCGATCAATCGATAAAATAAATAAAACGGGGGACAACAAATGCAAATAAATGAAATTTCAAGCTGAAACACAAATGTCTGCTGTTCAAAATTATTGAATCGATGTGAAACAAGTGTAAACGGTTTGCTCCCGTCTGCAAATGTTTGTACATCGCACTAACAATTGTAGAAAATGTGCGTCGAATCAAACACTAGAAATACACCACCACCGAGAGTGTAACACTGTACTGTACACTCACAATACTCTCTCACATTTGAAAAATGCAAAAGCACACATAAGTTGCCAGTTTTCACGGTGGTGCTGAAAACCGAATTGAAAAAGGGTTCGACGTGAATGGCACAACGACACAATAGCAATGCTATTGATCTTGGTCATGGTTAATATTTTACAACTCATTTATAAAAAAAAAACAACAACAACATCGAATTGATGTTTCATCAATCCGAATGGGTTGAGGCTCAAAATCAATGTTATTGATCGCAGAATTGTAAAGGGTTATTTATATTGAACAAGTATTTTCCACTTTAATGAATCATCACAGCGGTCAACAGCAACTGAAATAGATGGGGAGGTGAATAACCGACACTGAATAATTTATTGATCGTCCATTCACCTCGACTCGAGATGACTCATCACTTACCCATATACCGCTGCTTCTGCTGTCATTAAAATGCACTCAAGTGCCGATACTTTAATGAAATGATTTATAACCAAATGCGTTTCGCCCACAAACATCAATGTTGTTTAAATAAAAATCACAAAAAATGCCATTCATTCTCATTTCTTTATTCCATATTTTTATTTAAAGAAATATTCTTTTGTATTCGCTATTTTTACTGCCACAAAAAAAAAAAACAAAAATAAATGAAACAAAAATAGAAGAAAAACATTTCGCTCACAAATTCGATTAATTACATTATTGTAAGTTTTTCAACTTTTGAGAGAAATTTGTGTGTGTGTGTTTTTTTCACCGAAACAAAATGGATTTTTACATTGTGAAAATGAGTGATTTCTTTTTTTCGTGTAATTTTTCCATGGAAATCGAACCTGAACAATATTTAACACAGGTCACAAATAAATATATTTTTGCATTGGTTTATTCTTTTCTCTTCTTCTTTGCGTTAAACAATGCGTTTAAAAAAAAAAACAAAAATTGAAACATTCAAATAAACTTAAAATACTGAATTTAGTGGATTTTGCGTTCGATTTGATTTCACATAAGATAAATGTAATATAATTTGTTTTTTTTTTCAAATTGTTATTTTTCCTGTTGGTATCTGCCTTTTTTCGATGTTAGCGATCATCAAAATCACATTTGTTTTGCATTTTTCGAGATGGTGAATGTAGTGAATTGCGTTTCGCTTTACATCGATCACATAAAGGGGGGGAAAATGCTAATTATACCGTTTTTTTTTCTTCTTTCAAATAAATCTCAACATTCACAACATTTTATGCCATATTTAATAAGCAAATGATCTTCTTGGTTTTTTTGTTTGTTTGTTTGTTTTGTAAATTCGACTCGATAAATGTTATTTTTTGCACACTAAACATTTTTTTTGTGAAATTATTCGTACGCGTACGTAAATTATGTTAACCTATCCCTAAGTCGTGGACTTCTTTTTTTTATATAGTTTCGTTCACATCTTGAGACACATCCGTCAAAAATTGCATTTTACTTGGTTGTGTGTGTGTATTCAAAAATAATTAATAATTTCTCTATTACAAAAGATTGTTTAGATATTTTTTCTTGTGTTTTGTTCCTTTTGTTTCTGTTCTGTTTGTTGGTTTTTTGTTTTTAAATCTTTCTTTCACATATAAATTATTTTTGTTTTTAATAAACTATACAACTACATTCAAGTGCTTAAATCGTTTGTTTTTTTTATCTTCTTTTTCTCAATATATTCAATCTATACTTTCTTATGATAACTATTCTGTGTTGTTGTTTTTTTAATTCTTGTTAAATTTTTCATTTCATTTGTATTTCCCAGTGTTGTAAATAGTTGTTGTTTGGGATTGCTGCCACAATCAAACAAGTGTCGGAATTGAGTTGTTGTTGTTGATGATGGTGTGTCGACGAAAGAATGAAATGTCTTGTAAATGGAAATGATCAACAAAAAAAATTGATTCGAATATTTATGACTCGATGCATCGGGTGCATCGGTTGGTCTTGACATGCATTTCGTCCCGTCCGCAATTCAGCACTACTATGCACACACTTTCTTTACATATTTATAATATAATATTCTGTTTCATAATCAAAAAATCAATATCATAATTGCGTGTTGATGTGCTTGGTTTGCTGGTTTGTTTGTATTTCCTCCTTGTTTTCTATCAGTTTTGTTTGTTTGTTTGTTTTTTTGTTGCTTCTTTTTATCTCACTCACTCTCGTTCGTGTACGTGTGTTATTCTATCCTGAATTTATAGAGGTGTGTCTAACATTTCGCCAATGAATGTCTCTAAACTCTTTTCGCCAATCAACCGGAAACAAAGTAAATGATCTAAACATTTTAAACTAATTGAACGTAACGCTGGTAATCGCAATAACAGTTGAGCAAACCGGCCATCATCGCCCGGATGATGATTACGACAATGCTCATCAAGGCATGCATAGATTTTCTCACGGCACAAATCAATGTCTTGCTTACACTTTAATCCACGAATGTCTGAAATTGGTAAAACAGAATTTGGGTAACAGGTGAGTAAAGGGTGACACGAATCGAATCGGGTGTATTTTGATTGTGTATCGACTGTATCGACTAATCTATATTTACCTGGATTGAATAGAATGATTGCCTTTAAGCATGTCAATTCGGGTCGATCGATATTCAATCGCTTCATTTTAACGCTGAGCTCGGATAGAATTCGATCGAATATCGGTGCAACACCAGCCTGATGTGCGCTATTTCGATGTAACGTAAAATTAGGTCCTAGACACATGAGCTGCGGTGTTCGTACTGGTGCTCGTCGATCAACTGTACCATCGGGATTTGTTCGTTCCTGATCGAGAAACTGTCCAAAAAATAGATCATTTGAATGTTAAATTGCGAATTCAATTTCGGATAAATATATCAATCAATCCAGTCTAACTAAATATACTGAACCATACCTCTATGCTGCGCCACGCAACTGTTGCTATCAGTAGCTCATTCCAACCGGCCCGTAGTAAAGTGATTTGATCTTCTCGCTGTAGCTGCGCAAAATGCGGCGTTCGTCTTGCGTATTCGATCAATTGATAAAGCTGTTTATTAACCATTTGACACAAATGTGAAACGGCACCCTGTGAAACAATACAAAATCCAGTTATGCCATATTTTTGAAATATAAAAACGGCCAAAATGAGCAAAAACACACAAATGTTACCTTATATTCAGCTTGAACTACCGAATTTGGGCCGACCCTTAAGTAGGGTATTGCATTATCACCACTTCGAGTTTCACTCTTTTGTTCGGCATCCATTAATCGTTCAATGGTTAAATCACGAACGGGATTCGTTTGATTCACATCATCAGCCTGTTTTGGTAACATTTTAGCACCACGTTGCCGTTCCTCTTGAACCGCTTCACGTTTCATGCCACACAATAAACACTTTTGATAGCGACAATATTGGCAACGATTTCGTTGACGCTTATCAATTGTACAATTTTTATCCTCACGGCATGCATAGGTCAAGTCTTTTCGGACGGTCCGTTTGAAAAATCCTTTGCAACCTTCGCAACTGTTTCGCAAAATTATACAGAAAAATTGCCCGATTATGATTTCGTTTTTAAATTTGTGTGTGTAAAAGATTGATTTTATGATTTTATTTACCTGTAAACGCCATAATGTTTGCCACTGGCTCGATCACCGCAAATCGAGCACAAATGTTTTGAGCCACTCAATGGATGGTTTGGCGGGTATGATAAGCGATTTTGTGAGGCTGTCGGCGATATATTTGTTACGGCCGAAATGGACATTTGGCTATTGAAATTGCTCGGACTGCCGGGTCCGGGGCCAGGTGAAAAACCACCCATACTGTTGCCATTGAGAAGTGATGTGTCTGGTTTCAGTTCAGGCGGTGATATTGGCCCCATCTGTCCCATTATTGATGGATCCAAAACTATTATGAATCGAAATGGAAGAGAACAAACAGAAAAATTATGCAAAAAATTAGATTTCTTTTTTTTCAAATGTTTTAATACTTAAATGACTTGAAAATTATGCAAAGCTGACCAAAATTCATAGAGCTATTGGTAGAACACACATGTTGTTGTGCACGGCAAAAATTTATGTGGATTAATAAGATCGCATTTAATCAACGGAGTCAATAAACAGACAACCGCACGACCGCATATACAAAAACTCAACAAGAATATAATCAACACACGACAACGACACGTCGAAACGGCACCGGCAAAAATTGTGTGTCTATTTAACACGCATTCGTATGCTATTGACCTAATTTTGTATGTTGTTTTTGTTTTTTTGTTCGAGTGTGTTGGCTGCCAACACAGTTTCGTAAACAATGTTTAAATTTGGCATAATCCGTTTATTTACTTGTCTATTTTACGGCTTATTGTGATACTGATTACGGTGGTGTCATTTGTGCGTTTATCCGGGAGTTTTTTTTCTTTCTTTCTTTCTCTATCTTGTCGATGGATTTCTTTTTCTGCAAATGTTTCGATTTTATTCCATTTTTTTTTGTTCAATCACATATCATGTCCCATTTCACCAAATGGAATGAATAAAAAAAAATGGAATTATCTGTTTGTCTAGAATATGTGTGTGACATAAAAAGAGTATTTTTTTTCTCTCTATCGAATAATTGAAAAATGTCACTTTAAATGCGACATCATATCTCATTTTTTTCTGGTGTATGTTCCCTGTGTATCAAATGGCTAATCTTTTTATCATCACAAATAAAACTTAAATGTAAACTTGAATTTATCCAGTTTTTTTTTCATTTTATTTATTTATTTTTTTAAATGTGAATTTAAAACGATAAATGTCGTGTCTCATCTTTTAATAAGAAACAAAAAAGACACACGACTTCTTTTGAATTGAAACATCGAAATTCGTAAAAGGTCACTGTTTACCTCGAGAAACAAAAAATCGAAATCTATTCGTTTTCGAATGCCTTTCGAAATACAAAAAAATTGATACACTGAAAATGTTGTCGTGTTCTCACAGATTCTATATATTATGTATATGTATCGAACCAAAAATTTCATGAAAATCCAGCTGCCATGCAGACAAAACATTCAAATATGAAATTATACTTGATTATACAAAATGTGTAACAACTTTGAGATTGCACTTCTCTGCTGTTTGAATTCCGCGTACACTTTTTTATCAATTGATTTTTCTCATCTGTTTTGCATTAGAAAACGTTTTGGATACTATTGTTGTTGTTGTTGTATGCACAAAAGTGGAGAAAAATCCACACACTCACACAATGTTATAAATGTTGCTCTGTTCAGCTCAGCACACACGAAATCAACGAAACCAAAGCAAAAAAAAACACACTCAACACACCACACAAAACTTTGCAGAATCTAAAAACTGAATCAAACAAAAGCGCGTAGACTATAGAAACTGGGCAAATTGGCTCGAAACGGCACTAGTGCATGAATCACAAACGGCAGCCATCGATTAAAATTATGCGAAAAGAAACGGAAAGAGAGAACATACAAAGAAAACGACGACTACATCAATGAGCCAAAAGTCGCCCGACTGCTTCATTCGTACCCGTGTGAATGCTTTCTGTGCGTTTTTTTCTTCTTTTCTTTCTTTCGTGTGTTCATATTATCAACGATGGCGATGTGCTTGTGTGCGGTAGTTGTTGTGTTTTCGCCATTCACAGACATTTTCTGTGTTAATTTCCAATGAGTTTTTTTTTCTCTTCGTCTTTTTCTTCTTTTGACTACTACTTCTTCTTCTTTTTTTTATGTCGAATGTATCAAAGTAATATTAAATATTCTTATACATATGTAAGTATTAAGCTCTAGTTGTGTGTTCGGCAGCTGTTTATTTGATGCAACTACTATTTTGTACCACATTTGACGTGGACGAATATAATCCAAGGGGAATGCCACTTAATACAGATCATAAAAATTGAATTTCCCTTACAAACTACCGCCAACACATGAATCAATGAATCAAATGACCATTTTTTTCTATCCAATATTTGATATTTTCATTTCATTTATTAAACTGAAACAGACAGAATAAACCACTTGATTGATGGCGTTAATTTTGTCAGGTTACCCTTAAAGTTGTGAGCCAGATTAGCAGAAGAGTGAAACTGAGAAACATCATACAATCAGAGAATAAACGCACTAGCACATTGAAAACGGCATTCGAAAACAATGAATACGAATCAAAATGCAAATGCGAATAATATTCGCATGTATGTCTATAGCAACGGTGAATGTTTTTCCTGCAAATTTCACGAAAAACTGGAATAAACATTGTGACTGTTTGCGTATGGATGGATCGTGTGCGTGTGTGTGTGTGTGTGTGTGTGTGTGTGTGTGTGTGTTTGTGTGTGTGTGTGTGCGATTTACAAATACTCATATTTTGCTTACTCGTTCTGCATTACGCTCACATATGGTTTTTTTTATACATACATGTTGAGCGTGCAATTCGCGGTATGCTCACAGTTTCAATAATAAAACTATTCAATTCAAAATCGATGCATGGATATATTCTATGAAAATAGGCGAAAAATGTGTTGATACTTCAGCATTGATTTTTAACGAGATTTGAAAAAAAAATTATGGACAGATTTTTTAACTTAAAAATCTTTCAATATAAAACAGTTTATCCTATAAATTAAATAAGTGATAGTAGAAATTTCGAATTTTTGACAAAAAAAAATAAATGTGGCAAAGTTTGCTGTATTTCTGCGACGGAAGAAAAAAAAATGGTCATGAGATAAGGATACTGGTTGATCGGTTCATAAGAGCCAGGAAAAAAAATCAAACAGATTATAAATTAGGCTGGAATCAACGTCAATTATAAAGACAAATAGCGATATAATCATCTCTGACAATACATTTAAAAATAATATCATAAGAGCCGATTCTGAACCAGTTTCAGCGAACCGTTGCAATTTCGATGGAAAACCTATGCAAAATGTTATTACCGTTATCGTTGTACGTTTTGTTGCTCGTCGAATACAGCAGCTTTTGAGCACGATAGCGGCAGACAGACAACACACAACTGTTAGATGGGTAGGAAAAGTGCGCGTTCGCGTTTAACTAGAATTGAAGATTCTATTGCATTGGTTGCGGCTCGCACGCTGTATGGACATGAACATCATCATGTATATGAGCATTCGTTGTGTACGTTCTCTATATGTTTTATGCCAATTTGTTGTTGTTGTTGTTGTTGTGTGTTGTTGTTTTACGATATTCACCGCATTCAATTTGCTATCTCTTTTCAACACATGTTCGCATTTCTTTCGCTCGTTTAATCGTTGTGTGTTGGATGCGTTGTTGTTGCTTGGCTCATTATTATTGTTGGTATTTTGAATCTGGTTCGGTTTTTGCAGTGATGAGAGAGCGCGTCGCTTTCATTGTTGTACATTTGATTCGCTTAAAATGGGTGACCTTGAGCAGCATTAGATCATCATTTCATTTTATTTTCAAACAAGCGCTCACAATACACACACCGTATCACATCACATCACTCACATGCACACATTCGTTCCGACTACATCACATACACACAGCCGTTCACATATGCTCAAGTGCTATCACCAAAATGATGATTGTGTTTGTAGTTTGAAGCATTTGTGCATTTCACAAGCCGGAGGAAACCGTCTTTTAGAACCCGGCTGCCATGTGTGTGAGTGTGTTTCACGCAAATTAAGTCACACGCCGAAACAACAACAACAAAAAAAAAACAAAATCATTATTCGTCTGTCTTGCATTTGAGCGTTCGCTCAGCCGATTACTGTACCGAGTGTTTCTACCGTTCGTGTGCTGTTGGCTTTGCCGAAAACAATCGAATGGAATGTCATACAGCGAACAACATTAAAGTTCATTAATTAAATGGTCGCGTTTTTCTTGTTGGGAACGGTCATTTTTCATGACACCCATCAAATCACGATGCATCATCCAACCAATGTGTGTCTCGATGTCTCGAAATTCGATTAAAGTTCGATCCACCCAAACGAAAAGATCAAGCCGATTAAATAGATTTTTTTATTATCATATGTCAAAATGCCCATGTCTGTGTTGCGTATGATTTAAAGCTCTATAATTATGGCTAGGACGTTTGCCACGCGATTTCAACAACCTTTCAACGCATTTGAATGGACGAACGATTCTTTGGTGAGCTGCTTCATTTTTATTTATGGATTCTACTTTTTCGGTGGTGATTTTTTTTTTTTGCAAATCTACATTCTTTAAATCGAAAAGTGGGAAAATATATTGCATGCGACATTGTATGCAAAACCAGTTATCGCTTTGGACAGCAGATTCTCATCATCAGGAAAAAAAACCCTAATTGGTATTTCTATCAGTTTTAACCTTTTTGACAGCCTCGATCATTGTTGACGAAATGTCTGTTTTTGTTCGAAAAAAAAAATCCCTTTGGAACATCACATCTTTCTGCTAATCCAATAGATGTTGTTTTAGAATCCAGTTATATTCAGTTTTATAGCCAATTTGACGCTTAATTAAAGACACTTTGTCGCCAAAACGACGAATCGAAGGACGCTCAATATTAATTAGAAACAGTGACTATACGACGACTAAACACCTCATTTCAAAAGAACAACAACATTTTTGATCAAATGAATTTTCAACAGGACTTTGTTGCAACGATTTAACATGGGAATATTCAAAACAATAAATTCCACATAAAAAAAAAGAACCACAAAACAACAACAAAAACAAATAATTAAGACGGTTGTGACATAGAAACAGCGAATGCATTCATTTGTTTGAAATGGTTTGAAAGAAACTTCTCGAGAGAGCGAAAGAGAGAGAAAAGGAAACTAATAAAAAATATTTAGCAAAACCGCTAAACTTGTAGCAGTGGCAATATGAAACATGTGAAACAGGATTTTCATTGCAATTTTTCGTATTGAATGTATTTTTGTTGTTTTTGTTGAGGCACACAGAGCGTTGATCTGATCTATATAAAAAGCGACACACACACGAAATGCGAAAAAAAATAGTCACAAAAATAAAATAAACTATGTGAAACGCGAGTATGCATGTGACACAATAATAGAGAGCTCTGTGCTACAGAAAACAGTGTCAGAAGTGGCAATTGTAGTTATCGTATTCAAAGAAGGTACATATATATTCTATACGACACACAAAATCAAGGTCAAGTTCGGCTAGCCTAGCTACACCATTATTTCTCTCCCGTTTGCTCATTCTCTCTATCTTGTTCATTTGTTCGAGATTTTTTTATTTAACGAGTGTTTTTTTTCTGTCGTTCTCTTCGTTCTCTTACACATTTATATTATTTTTTTTTTTGTCGCACATTGTGCAATTTATCATTATGAAAATAGATGTATGTGGCGTGGCGACGTTTTTCGCGATCATTTGATGTATCTTTGGTCGATGAACGGACGTTGACGTCATTTGGGTGTGCAAATGCAACGGAGATTTGATGATATGATATATGACATTGATATTCCATGTACGATGTTTTGTGGTGGTTGGTGTTGTTGCTGTTGCTGTTGCTGTTGGCCAAATGATAAAAATGTAAACACTCGCTCACTCGCTCACTTGCTCACTCGTTCACTCACACACACACACACGTCAAGTGAAAAGAAGAAACAAAAACCGCCGTCAATTTTCCTTTTGTTTGAAAGATCACATTTCAGTGTTTGATTGTTGTTGTAATTGCAGCATATAAATGAAAATCAAGTCAAGAGATTCAAGCCCGATTGTGACTAGAACAAATGACATGCCAGCCATCATTTGTTTCATTTTGTTGATTCTTTTTCGCGAAATGTGCATGTGTGTGTGTGTGTGTGTGTGTGTGAAATGAACGCGCCACTGCCATAAATGGAAACAAAGTACAACAACAACACACACACACACACAGAGAGAGAGAGAGAGAGAGAGAGAAAGAAAGAGAGAAAGAGAGCGAGAGAGCATGAATGCGGAGAGCGCAACAGCGGCTCAAAAACCATATGTGTGACCTTCAAATGTGCAGACAATGAATTAAAAACAACATTTATATAAGTAAACATTTTTTTTTTAATTGTGATCATTGAGATTTTGTGTGCATGTTTGGATATCATTTGTCTATCGTCGTGAGTACAGTTGTTGTTTTTGGCTGGTTCGTATTTTTTTTTATTAAGTTTGTTTTCGTTCGACGTTCTTGTCTTACTCGTTTTGGTTCGTTGAAGTTTGATGATATGCCTAAATGTGAAATTATTAGCTAAAAGAATCAACTCACACACATCGTCAATTTGATTAATAAACAAACATTTAGGCAAAATGATTCAGTAAAGCAGCAGAAAAACAAAAACGGGGGGGAGAGAGTCTACCAAATCTAAATGCGCGACAATTTTGCGTCATGACCATTTTATATGTTCTCTTGCGCTTTTTGGCACCAAAGTTCAATAATCCATTTATCAAAACGTTTCGTCGGTATATTTTGTTGTGTTTGTTTACTTGTTTTAAGTGCATCAATAATTAAAACGAAAGTGTGAGCTTTAGGGAAAACATGACACAAATACGACGATGACGACGACGACACGAAGTGTCGATAGCATAAACAAATGAACATTTGCCCAATCATCTTGAATAAGCATATAAATGCCATGTTAACTTCATTAGCTAGCGCAAATAATTCCAGACGAAAACGACCAGAGCATAAAAAAAATGTACACCCAAAAATAATCTCTCAACTTAAGAATGTCATGTCGCGACTATTTCTTAAATAGTCATTGGCATTCATTAGGCGGCATTTTTTTTTCTGGTTGGTCTTTGCTCGACACACACAAAAAATGTTAGAACATCATTGTAACAACACAATTTAAATTGCTAGATTTTGGCTTTTTTCGCCTGAAAAAAGTGAATAATCACTCTTTCAATTTGAGCTTGATAGACAAAATATATGCGGATTGTGGTAATAATGTTGAATTCCGAGATATAATTTGCTGTCAGTAATATAGCATCATATTGATCAACGCACCGGTTGATCCGTATAACCAAAAACAAATGTGTTTTGATTGAGTCTCAAATAACACTGGATGATAATGATGATGATGATGACGATGGCGATTGCAATTTTTCAACTTGCTCGCAACATGATGACTTAGACATTTGATTTTTTTTTTTTTTTTTGGGAATTAGAAGATTTACCTGAAAATGATCGATCCCATACTTTTCCTTGCGCTTGAATTATATCAGCTACCGAAAGCATTGGTTTGTCTTTTTTAAGCATTTTACGATTGCACCGCCGAAAAAAGAAGAATAAAACAAATACTTGATTGAAATTTCAGTGGCTGATTCGAGCGCCTTTCCACTGACTAGCTTTCTTCATCGGCGTTTTGTGATTGAGTCGAATTTGTTGTGGCTTTTTACAAATTTTTGTATTTTTTTTCGTGTGTTTTTTTATTTGTTTGTCGTACTGTACGTTGTTTCTTTCTTCTTCATTTAAATCAACTGGCCATTTTGTGGTGCGTTTTTTTGTTCGCGGTTTCGTTAGGGTATGGCGGGCGACACGCGTTCGTTCACAATTTTTTTCTTTTTTTTTGTGTGTGTTAAAAAACGTATTGCAAAAAAAATGTATAACACGAACTGGAGTAGAAGTCACCAATTAAATACACTTACGGAGCCATAAATTGATTGCAATAAATAGGTCGATTAGTGATGACACTTAATTACATATTCGCCACGACAGTAAAAAAAAAAACAAATTATTTTCAAATCGTTTGTCTCTGTTTCAATGAATATTGATGCATTTTCGTAAATATTTTTTCCATTTCTCAAAAAAAAAAAAAAGTTAAAAAGGAGACACACACTCAACAATTTTTTTTATATTGTAACACAAACACGTTGACTATTTTTTTGTGGACATTTTAGTGTATTTGTTGTTGGTAGTTGTCAATGAAATAAAAAATTGAACTTTAATCATGGTTTATTTTGGAGTTATTATTTGGTGTGTGCAAAAAAACTGTTCAGTGATGGGAATCGTTGAATGGTTGTGGTTTGATGTGTAAATGGAACAATAAAAGTGGCATTTTTGCGTTGCACTGTAAAATGTCATCCCACTTGAGTGTCGTTGTTCGATTGATTTATTTACGATTTTTTTTTTGTTATTCTGTTGCCAAAAAAAAACAGCACACACGAAAATTGAATGCGCCAACTAAGTGCAATCGAATGAGAGCGCGCGAACATTCAAAAAGAGATTGAGAACATATAACAATAGCACTTTTGTTTTCATCACACACACACACACACACACACACACACACACACACACACACACACAATTCTTTTTATCTTTTATTGGCTTGTTTATATTACGCAATGGTTTAATCGGTGGTCTTTTTTTTAACGTTCAGATCTTTTTATTTTGGGTGAATTCGCATCTTTTGTTTATACTTTTGTTAAATGTGATATTTGACGCGCGACAGGCGCGCGCACGCCTGGCACAATTGAACACTTTCTCTTTTTTGTTTCAACAAAAAAAGGGAAGCGAACCAATTGCAATCCAAATCACATTTTATCAGTTTCAATTTTATTTGTCGAATTTTGAATGCGCGATTTTTGTTGTTGTTGTGTGTGTTTTTTTTCTGTCTGTCCAATTGAAATACGATCGAATTGTGTGTCTGTACACTTGAATGAATCGTGAAAGACAATATCTTCAATGATTCAGAGAGAATTCAATGAAGTGATTATAAATCTCTTCAATACAGCACCCGGAATCGAAAGACGTCAAATTTATGCGCAGCAAAATAATTTGTATTTTTTTTTTTTTTTTTTGTAACGAGAAGAGACTGATTTAGTGGGAAATTGAAACCAAAGTAAGCAAATAATTCCATTCTAATTTCGCATGCATATGATAATAGCAAATACTTAAGGTATTGCTCGATCATCCGTTTGTGATCATCTTGAGCTCACTGTCGTCTTCTCCCGCCGCGCATTTGTATGGGTGTCTTTTTTTTTTCTTCAAATATATATCGAATATATTGAATTTCGTTCTCAGTAATAGTTTCCTACCTTCATTTCGAAATACAATTTGAATTTGTGTGTAACAAACAGTATGTGAGCTTTATTTTTTCAGTGATGTCGGGGAGAGAGCGAAGAGAGAGAGAGAGAGAGACCAAAAAAAAACAAAAGATTGTTTATTCAGTCGGTAGAAAAATAAATGAATAAGTTTATCGTATTTGACTACCTCAATTTTGAAATCTATATCGATCGATGAGAGAGTGTGGCTAGGCCAGGCTTAGTATAGCACTCATGATCAGTAACTGTGTGGATTTGTGACAATCGATCAATGAAAATGTTATACGGAAATCAATATACAGCACACCACAAATGGCCAACACAATTTTATTGCCACAAAATTGCGGTCAGAACCAATCAATGAGACCCGCCAAATCCCAAAAAAAAAAATAATAATAATAACCGACAAATCCAATATAATCTTTATGAGGAATTTGTGTTTCTCTTGTCTGAAATCGACAAATAAACACGAAACAATCGATTACATTACGGAAAAATCGCCAATGAAAAATAACAAATTGCGACATCAACTTCCAATTGAAAACAAAACAAAATCACACACACAGAGAGAGAGTAAGAAGGGGCAAAAAATGGAATACCATTTGCATCATTAACAACGGAATAAATAAATTATAAAATACATTTAACACACACACACACATTCACACACATTGTTCACTTTTGTATTGTGAGTGCCTTGAATTTGTGGACGTGTCCGTCTTATCGTTTCGAATAAATACGAAAAAGAATCAATCGAATGAGATGCAAAACAATAAGTCAACGACAACAACAAAAAAAAAACACCGAAATACTTGAGAGCAAGAGAGATATTTTCGGTTTTGTTGGTTTGCCGGCATCATCGAATAAATATTTCGGCATTTGCCAAAATTTATATGCGTGCGATAAGTTGTTTCAATTACTTTGGAAATCCATTTAAACGTATTTATATTCTCATTTTTTGTTGTTGTTGCTTTGCTTGTGGATCTTGCGTGTGTGTGTTTGTGTTTTTTTTTGGCGATCTCGTACTTTTTCCTCATCCGCATCACAATTTATACATACTGTGGTGGCAAAATGGGCAGCAACAAAATGAGGAAAACAAAAATAATATTAAATGAATGAAGAATGGCGCACCACACGGATAAATCTGTTGACAATCATGAAAAGACTCGAGTCTGACAAACGCCGACTCACATTTTATTTATTGGTTAGACACTTTTCGTGTGTGTGTGTGTGTTTGTGCTTTTTCGTTTGTGCTTGCTGCCGCGATCTTTGCATACTTAAATGGTAGCAAACTCATTTGAATATTTGTTGGCATGCACTTGGCGAACAAGTTCCGTAAGTTGGGTGCGCTGACGATCAATTTCGACTAATTTATTGCACAGCTGTGCTACACACCAATTTCACTCTCTTTCTCTGTCTGTAACACACTGGTCACCGATTGAAATGCGAAACGCAAGACGATCACCTTCGATTGTGTGACAATGATTTTTTTGTTTGTTCGTTGGCTCGGAAGTGATTTTTTTTTTGCTGTTGCAAAATTTTTGGAGCCAAAATTCAATATAGGTGAATAATTCCAAATATCATTGATTTGTGTGCAATAAAAAGAGAATTGGAAGCCTGGCAAACAGATTGTGCATATGCATTTAGCGATCTAATTACGATAGATCAATCAGCCAGATTTCTAGTTGTTTCGAGAATGTAAGCGCACATCTCACATTAATGGATATTTCGCGGTTTCTCGACAGCACATTGTATCCACTTCCATACACACACACACACACATACACACGAGTGTGAAATGAGTTGGCGCATGTTATTCATTTACTGACTAAGTTTCAAATAAAGACAAGGCAAATTGATTTGAAAACAATTTCTGATTAAGTTCTCTCGCTTTTTTTTAACAACTTAATGCCAGTAATTACACATTGATCAACTTATATAAGCGCCTACACAAAGCGACTTATGAGGCTCCTTTAATGGATTTTTCGTTAAAATGAATATATGTGGTGGCTTAGATGCCCCTGTATCAATTGTTTCATTCATCACACTGTAGCGCACTTGTTGAACATAACGTATTTAAAAATACAATTTCAATGACGCATCGCCAGTGCAAATGTATCCATAAAAACCATTTGTTTTTTTTTTGTTTTTGTTTCATTGGACCAACTGATTACTGAACACCAATTTTGCGTATTATTTTTCAAATTTGTGATGAAAATCGATTTTAACGACAAATTCCATTCAAATACATTTGATTTGATTGTGTTTGCGTTTGATTCGTTGACGTTACCATCAATCAACGAAAATCAAGGAAATGTTTAACCGTTTTTCGCACCTACAAATGCCTAAAGCTTTGAATGTGCCTTTTGTTGTGGCAAATTATTCACACACCGATTTATAAAAATTCTTTCCATTTATTGTCGACCAAATCAAAAGTAACATTTTACAAAATTAGAGAAAAAAAGGCAAACAAACTTTATAATTCAAAAACACGAAACATACAATTCACTATATTTCTAATAGAAAAAAAAACCAAACACACAATTTTTGATTTCATTTCATGTTCGTCTAGATCGTGAATGCGATAAATCGATCTAGAGATTCCAAACGAATAGAAAAAAGAAGCAAAAAAAAAAAAAAATACAAACTACATTCATTCGCGAAAAAAACAGCGAGAAAAAACACGGCACACACCATCAAACTCAATTGCACAAGAACTTTATACAGAACAAAAAGAAAAAATCATGTCAAAATCGTAAATATGACATCGGCGCGTCAACAGCGGCGAACCTACCGATAACACAGCTCAAACTGTACTGTTCTATCATGTGAAAATAAAATTGGTGAGTTGATTGTGGCGGCATTCTGTTTCGCACACAGAGCTTTGTGGCTAAAGGAAGCACACGGCAGTAAGCAATTCTTCTCAAGCATTCGGTGAACTGTTTTTGTTTTTTCTTTTCTTTTCCTCTCTGTGCATTTGCTTTGCATATATTGATAAAACTCTTGGTTGGAATAGGCGAACGCAAGAGCGAAAGGAAGAGAGATAGAGATATGGTGGAATCTTTGGATTTGGAACTATAGCCAAAAACTATTTGGCAAATCGATTTTATGCAATAAAATGACGCTTAACAACAACAACACCAACACCAGATATATATCAAATATAAAGGAGAAGAGAACTTGGCCGCATGAAAACAAACAATCAAACGGTAAATTGCGGTTGGACATTGGCCATTATATTTATATAGAAATGCCTTTCAGTTTGCTGCTGTTGTTGTTGTTGTTGTTGTTGTTGTTGTTGTTAATCGGTGAAATTTTAATAATAAAGTATTTCGGGTGCAAATGTGCACAAAAAATCGCGTAGGCTTATTTTTTTATTATTTATCATCCGAAGCTATCCGACATATTAAAGAAAAAAAATGACAAAAACCCATTGTAAGGAGTTTTATTTGCGCATTTTGCAGATACACAATCGCATTCGCGGCTGTCGTGTTTTTTCGTTGTTCTTTTGCTATTCAACTGCCGCTGCTGTTGCTGTTGCTTTGATTCGTTTGTATATATTCACGTTCCCGTGCATCAAGCCATTTGAAGCTTCAACACCACATTGAACGAGTTAGATGAATGTGTGCGCATCGCACACAATGTGCGCTGTTTTTTTTCTGTTTTTATTCAAAAGCGATAGAGAATGCATACGAAGACTCAGAGTGGGATAGATCGACCGAACAGCTCTTTGCTATACACTGCATCAAGGCAGTGTGATATACACATAAAAGGCCGCGCGCGCCGAACCGAAAATTTTGCCGAAAACAAAAACCTCCAAAAAAAAACACACACACACACACATTGGTTTAACCATTGCAGAAATAGACGTGGCAAGGCGAGAGTCTTTTTCAAAGCAGCAAAATTCTTGAATTTTTCACATGTTATGCTTATGCATGTTGCTGCGAATTGATTGCATTTTTCCGGACTAGTGGTTAGATTTTGCGTTCTATTTAATATCCACCGCATCCAGCAACAGCAGACATTGGTAGGTTAAAATCGTTTGCGTGTGTGTCTTGTGTGTGTGTGTATGTGTGTGTTTTTTTTTTCTATGTGCAGCGTGTGTAAGTATATGCCTGGATGCCGCCACTTTGTTACTGCTCCTGCTTTTCAAAATTCGTTTGTTTTTGTATCGCGGCGCTTGGATTTCTATGCGAAACGATTTATAGTGCACATGGAAAGGGCGTTTCGCATATGAATTGAAATGACTCGAGTTTTTGCTGTTGTTGTTGTGGTGGTTGTTTTTGTTAAATTCTCATTTCGTAGGCTAACCTTTTCATGATAACCTTGAAAAGAACAGTGTCATAGAATGGCATAAGGCTATATTGAACATCGATGTTTATTGATTGAAAGTCCTTTTTTCCCCCCTCGTCACTCATCAATCTATGTATGTCGTCTGGTTGATTGGATTCTTTAATTTGTTTATTGCATTTATCGTTACGAGAAAAGTTTTTGGTGTTTTTCGTTAATGTTTTTTTTTTCATCATTTGCGTGTGCAAGTTACTAAATATGGTCACCCGATTGTAATAATGTGCACCACCTATAATCACCCTCTCTTTTGCACACAAATCACAAAGCCATTAAGAAATTCAATACCAAATCGATGAACTTCGGACGAAAGTGACTTTGTTCGTTTTTTTTGTGTGTGTTCGTTTTTGTTTCTCATTAATTGCCTGTGGTCACTTCAGTGTGCTTTTTAAACGATCCTGTTGCATGGCTCATATTTCAATGGTAAATATCGCTCTAATTTTATATGTGTGGAGTTGTTCCCGCGCTGCCCTCTTAAATCGCGTGCAATATATTTAAGGCCAACATGTGATTTTGAAATTTTCATTTTTTTTTTTGTTTTTTACTTTTTAATGTAAATGGATTGACTTCCATATTTTATAGGAAAAAATCTACATGCATATTTTCATATCCTTCAAAACATCTGTCAATTTTTGTCATGAACATAAAATGCCGCCTAATTTACCAAAATGCGAAAAGAGTGTATGCACAGGCCCCGAAATTGTTGGTCTATGCATGAATTGGTGTATGCATAGTGTGGCAATTTCGGTTGCCAACAACCCATTTCATTGTGTCTGTGTGTTGCTCTTCAGCGCATATCCTTTACGTATCATATTTCTAAATATTATATATATATATCTATTCAAGTCCATTTTTGAAATGTGAACGAAAAGAGAGCAAAATAAAACATGCACACGCACACATGAATGGTTTGCATCAGAAAATTGGCCGCACAAACGGCGACATCGTCGAGGATGTTATAGCGTTAGAGGACAGTTGGATGTGCGATGCGGCTGCGACCAACACACGATTACTAACTGCTTCTTCTTCTACTTTGTCGGCGTCGTCGTTGACGATCTCTTTTTTGTTGAATTTAGGGCATTTGTGTTTGTGTGTCAACTAAACCACTATGTTATTTGCGTTGCTGCATACTCATTCACTATTTTCCATTGGGCCACACTTGAATATATCGAGTTTATCAACAACTATGCAACGTAATCCGCTCCCATACTTAACCGTTTCATTTTCTAGCTCAACACAAGCGACAAAATTTCCATCGTCGACTCCACTTTGTGAAGATATCGCAGTTCGATATGGTGATGATGGTGCTTTAGATAGCAAACCAATCGACGCCAATTCATTAAGTGCAAATGTATTCACGACGCTTTCGCCTAAATAACGACTCGAGCGAACCAACCGAGCAACTCAATTGTTTTTTTTTCACTTGGGCTAACGTATATGTAGTAATGTCCTCGACACAAACGTGTGCGTCCACAATTGTGTCTAGACTATGAATTGTATACCATTATAACCTAGTTATAGACAATACAATCTGCATTCATACTCAAACAGTAAAAGAAAAATGAAAAAAAAAACACACAAAAAACAAATCAACAATACCGAGAAAGTCAAAAACAAACCATCGAATGCGCATTTTGAGCAAACAATAAAGTACAACCAACTGACATAAACAAGATGCAGAACAGCAACATTTACTGATAAAAACAGCATCGATGAAATAAAAATGATATCGAAAACAACTAAAAATTTGGATGGCTAGTGTTTTATTTCTATTTTTAGTTGGATTCGCGGATTTATTTAAATCACATCCATAAGAGTGTTTGTATTGTTTTGATTGTATTTGCTCAATTTATTTTAGTCATTTTTTTTTCTCTCTTTTGAATAAAACACAGTAGGAGGTCCAATATCTACACAAAGTACGTAATTCTTTTAAAATTCAATCGACTCGGACTAATTTTTTTTCATTTACCATAGCGGTCTTAAGACGTTTTTTCTATGTACATTGAAGTACAGTGAATGTACAGTGTTTTCAATGAAAAAAATTCATCTATGAAAATCCAAACTGTATATGATTTCCATTAACTGTTTTTTCGATCGAGTTCCCAATGTACGTTACAAAAATGTTGGGACAAACAAATTCTTGCTATTTTATATTTGCATCAATTTCACGAACTACTTTTACTCTAAGTGAAGTAAATTTTACACAAATTCATGTTATCTGTTGAGGAACCTGACAACAGTGTCCCAATCAAAAGTGGTTCGAAACTATTTTGGAGTGCAAATCACATCTAAATGTTCACACCAAAACTTGAATCTCATCCATTTGATTTGAATAAGATTGGTCAACCTATCGTCAATATTTGCCGTACACAACTTTCTTTGTCTATATTTTTGGATTACTTTCTGTATCATTTTTGTTTAAATACGAAAAAAAAAGTTCATTACCTGAGTCACTGGTATCCATTTTGAGTGAGGCGTGAATATGTTTTTTCTTCAGCTAGCGTCGGGTAAATGTTTTCTCCGATTTGCGTAGTCGAGGGTGTAATGCAGTATTATCAATAATCACACGTCAATGCTCATAAACGAATTAAATTTTCACTCGAAAACAAAACAATAACCAACAATTTCACGAACATTTATTTTTATCACTTGTTCATTTCACTTCAATTTCTGCGGAACTCAATTCAAATGCGATTGACTTTTCTTAAAAAATTGTTAGAAAAAGCAAACAAATGATAGCATAGCTGCAAGTGAAGAGTCTCGTCCCATTCGGATCTATAAAACAAAACAAAAAATGAGAGTTTTTTTTTCTTCAATGAAATGAAAATAAAATTGATAAAAATATTTTAATTATTAGATGTTCCAACAAGTGCTCGAGTCGAGATAAAGCAATTGGTAACCACAATCTTCAATACATCTCATTCAAATTAGATCCCAACTTTTATGTAAACATTCTTATTGGATTTTGTTCAATGTGTCAACACTTTGAGCTCAAATCAGTTACTTTCAGTTTTTATTCTTCCACAAATAAAAATCGCATTGATTTCGTTCACGGATTTCCGTTGATTTTTCTAAAAAGGCAAATTTTCCCCTCCCAAAACAAGCCTAATTCGAAACCATCATTCGATAAATAGCCCATAAATATTTTTTAAACATCTTGCAAACGATTATATCTCGGTCAGTGATACCTAGTATGCAATGTGAACAGAGTGTGAATAAAAACGATATGTAAAAAACAAACAGCAAACACAATGAAATCGTTGAGTTTGATATGCAACATTCAGCATTAAGTAAACGGAAACTGCATGAGATTCGGTTTAATCGTCAAGTGAAAGTCAGCATTCTGGTTGTGCTCTGTTTGCTGCAATGCGTTTACTGGTATGTTGCGTTAATTCCATTATCGTATTGAATTTCCTTTTTAATTAATATTATCATCGATTTTATAGTGTGTCGTGTGCTGTATCCAGCCATTTTTGGGAAGAACAATCATCGATCCACGCCGCATTTGAATGCATCAGAGTGACAGAGAAGATTGCAAACGCATTTCGAGATGGATAAAACTGCGTCAATGTCACAAGACACACAAAATGAAAATGTGTCGCCAGAAAAGTGTGTAGTTGTGCAGAGAGGGTTGTGTGTGTGTGTGTGTGTGTGTGTGTGTGTGTGTGTGTGTGTGTGTGTGTGAGAGAGAGAGAGAGAGTGGGCGAGAGAAAAACAACTCAGATGCGGCTCGATGCTGCTGTGTAAGCTGCCGTTCAAATGGTGTCAATAGATTATGTTTGGCTTTAGAATTGGGGTTTATCAATTTCATTGCGTTGCATCGCATACATTTTAAACCGCGCGTTTGCCCAACGGCAATGGAGAAAATTCAAATTCATAGTTCTCGCTCCCGTTGTCAAAGCCCAAAAAACCAAAGCCTCATCATACTGACACCGCTCTCAATACTAGAACATTGTTTGCCCTGTGTGTGTGCATTTGTGTCGCATTTTGGTTTGCAATCATTTTTCATCATTCTGCAATGTTCATTCACTCTCTCTCTCTCTCACTCGAACCTGACTAAAATCCATCTATGGCATCCGAGATTCGTCATGCAAATTGGAAAACCAAGAGCCAAACAAACACACAAAATGAATGACGGCAGAAACATGATTCTCGCGCAAAAGTCATTAAAAATATGGCGTGCTTCTTCTTACACACCATAACACACTCATACAAACAACGCCTGGTTGCGGCATCAGCACACAAACCCATTGGCTGTTGATGTGTTTACTCACGCACTCTCCGACAATATAATATAAACCTCAATAAATTGGACTGATGTTGTTGGTGCTGTTATTTGGGTTTTTTGTTCGCTTTGCTCGTTCGCTCGTTTCATATTCGGTTTGGTTTCTGTGTTTCATTTGTAATTGTTTTTTGGGACACACACAACAACAACAACAACAACAACATTTGCCAATTGCAAAAATCCAAAAAAACCGAAACCGTCTATTTACATTTCCACACCGAAAACAAGGCAGTACACAAATGGTTCGGTTGTGTCGCGCTGTGCTTGCTTGCGCGCACACTGAAAACACAGCAAGAGAAAGAGCGCGCGCAATTTTGTGTTAATACATGTTCATTTTTGGTGTGTGTGCATTTTTCGGGTTGCTTTGACTCTATTTTTTCCCAATGTTTTGGTAAATGCTATTGAGCTCTGTGTGCTTGGCGCGCTCCCTCCATCAATTTTTGCCTTGTTACTAAAAGCCATCTTTTTTTTTGCTATCGTCGCCGTCGTTGTTGTTGTCGTTCATTTTTGTGTCGGTACTGGTGTCAGTACTGCATTTTACAGTGTGCACAGACACATGAACTACATTTACCACACTAAGCAGTGAGTGCGCTGGCACAGGTCATGGTTTTTGGCTTCAAAGTCGGGGGAATATTGCACTTTACATTGAATTTGTTGTGTGCTTTATTTTCTGGTTTCACATTCTTTCTCGTTCATTCTCGCTCATTCTCATTTACTTGAATCACTTTGGAACGTAAATAGTGTCATGTTTTAGCTTTTGACACATTGAACATGCCATGAAATATCATCGTTCGGCTTTTGCAAAACCGAAAACAGCTCATTACGACAAACAAACAAAAAAAAACTGAAATTGTGTTCACTCTGGGCACAAATCCGTTTTCAATGCGAGTGAAATGTGTCACTTGACAACACCGTCAGCCTCCTTTTTTCTACTTCAATTCAAGACATCACCATAGAAACATATTTTTCACTGAACATTCCGAACTGCGCTTAAAATAGCCAAAACGGTGTTATGTAAAGTAATTGCTGATTTTGGCTAAGGTTCTCCTTTTCACATTTGATAAAACCATTTGGTGTTTCACTCACGTTAACAATCAGGTTAAAAATGAACAACAAACAATACAATTGGCGAAACAAATTTTCGGGCAATTTCCACGATAAATGTTCCCCAAAAGCAAAACAAAACAACAACCTTCTGCTTCACACTGTTTGTTGTTGTTGTTGTTGTTGTTGTTGCTGATACCATAGACTAATGGTTTCCAAAATGACGCAAAAGCGCAAATGAAACGAAACAAAAACAGAAATGCGGGCTTCAGCGAACGTTGATTATATTGCACAAAATCATTGAATTATGTTGTTGTTTGTGTAGTTTTGTGGTTCATCCACGAAATCTCAATGTTTTCATACTAATTTATTTGAATGTTTTCCTGCTTACGGCTTTCATGCATTAAAATCCCGCCATAATTGTGTCACTATCAACATTTAACACGAAATCGAGGTTAAAATACCTCACTCTGAATAAAAAAAAACAACACTGCTCAACTGAAATTAACACTATTTCGTTGAATTTGCTTAAATCGATGTATTGCAACAAATTGATATGAATGAACCAAACATAAATCGCACCTTAAACGCAATAAATGTGATCTTAATTTCGAATGGAATTACATACGAAATTGTGTGTTCGTTAAAATATCATCGATGCACAAGTGGAACAACGAAACACAAGGAGCAAGTGAAAGACATACGCAACTACCAAGCGACAAGTGTATGTGTTCGTTGATTGATGACTTTTGGTGGCTGTGATTGCAGCTATTCAGCTATGTCTATATATGTTTTGGGGCACAATCAATGTGGATTTCGGTCAGGAGTGTCTGAGAGACACACTGTGTGTGTGTGTGTGTGTGTGTGAGAGAGAGAGAGACCGATAAAAGTAAATTGATGTTGCAATGTGAATTTCCAATTGTCCACCGTAAGTCATTCGAATCGACAAACTAAACAAACGAACACTTTTGCTTCTCATCGAGTGACGTCTTTTTGGTGTTTTTTTTTCTATTCTTCTAAGACATAATGTATTTACCACTTAAACAAGCATCTTTCACGACTTGTTTTTTTGACAATGCTCCGTTTTGCTCGATACAATTCGCAATTTCTATGAAAATACTCAATTTGTATCCAAATTTTGATGTATTCCAACAAGATAACAAAAAAACTGATTCACTTGTTTTTTTTTTCTTTCTTGTAGCACTTTCAAAACAATTTGTTGTTGTTGTATTCACGGTCTTAATATTTTGTATTTTCTTCACTTCTTGTTGTGTCTCGGTTATCGTTTTGCACTGTGTGTATTTTGACAAAATAAAAAAAAAGTTTCACAATTGTTTCACCCACCAAACACTTGAATTATTATTAAAATTGTCGGTTGTTTTGTTTTTTTTTTTTGTTTTTCTCATTCGATTCTGTGATAGTTAAACCATTTGGTATTATGGTGGATATTTTATTTTTTGTGTATTTTTAATGTCCCGTGGATGAAATGGTTTTTTGATAATGTCGTAATGCACATCCGTGACAGTTTTTCAATGAAAACACAATGTATCTTGAATGGTGGTAGCAAAAAAAAAAAGAAATCGAATCAAAATGAGAAAAAAATGAAGAAAATAACACAGAAAAACACACACTCGACTGCTTGCATTGAACTTTTTCGTCTGTTTTTTTTTCTTCATATATATATATTTTAGTGTTTAACTGTCAGTGCGTACCATCTTCGAATGTATTTGATCATATATTGCGGTGTGTGTATATGTATAACTGTGTGTTGAATGTTGAAATTCTATGTGTTGGTCCCCAGTATACCAAAAATTGATTGACGTTCGTTGTGAACTTTCAAATCAAGTAAGTGTTTGGCATCTCTGTTTGGCTCATTTTGTGCGCCACAGTCGCACACATCACACTTTAACCGAACTGGTTGGGGTTTAATACACCTATATATGTGTGTGTATTGGCATAAACACAAACAGCATAAAATCAAAATTGCCTGCTTTAAAATAGCGTGCGATGGATTGAGTCTTATGTCTGCGACTTCAACGTAGCCTTGTTATTTTGTTGGGTTTATTTTTTTTTGTTTTTTTCGTTGGTTCTGTATTTCAGCTCAACCTTTTTTTCTGTCAGCAATTTCATACTCATTTGCTATAATATACATGTGTATTTGATTGGCTGGGACACAGCACACATTCGAACAGCGCAGCCAATGCGCCGTCTAGTACTCGATTCTTCGTCGTTGTTGTTTTTTTGTTTCTTCTTTTGCAATCAGTTCGATTAAAATGTTGCCGCTTTGAAGTCTACAAATCGATTGAAATAAATGCTCTTTGTTTCATTTCGATCGCTTGTGCCGCCAATAATTGTGATGAAAATGAGCTTTTTTCCATTTAAAAAAAATGCTTTTAAATTTGATTTTCATTCAAAATTCTGAACAGAACATTTTCAAATGAGAATTCGAAATACATTGATAGCTCCCGATGAACGCAACCCAAACAATCCAATTTCATAGTGAAAAAAAAGCAACGTCTTTGAAACAACACACGCACACACACGAGCAAACCAAACGAAACGTCAATCTGTCAAAGTATGCGTTAGTCTCTAGACCAATGTTTCGGTATTTTTTTATTTTTTTTTTACTTCCCACCTTCAATAGTGCTCGATACTTGCTCGAATTAAGATCGGTTTAACAAAAAATTACAATTCAATTAAAAGAACGAAAGGTTCGTTCAAACAAATACCACATTTATTGGTGCATTAATTAAATGTCATGACAAAGAGATAGTTATTTTTAACAAAATTATTCTTTCGTTTAGAAGGCAGAATCTCCGACGAACAAATTCTCAAGTCAAGAATATGAATGAAGCAGACTAAAATTTAGTTTAAAAGGTATTCATAAGAAGTTTGTTTGATTGTTTTTAAAAAGAAATTTATTAAATTTGTTTTCTTCTTTTTCTGGTTAAGTTTCAATAATCTCAACATTTACATCGATTGGCGTGTGGTGCATATGCTAAATGCAAAGCCTGATCGACAAACCGGTGGTACCGGGCAATGAGAACAACGATCAACGAAAAATGCTTCCACGAATATGCCATTTATTTCGTTTAAAGTATGTGATTCTTGGGCTGGTGGTGGTGTTTTTGCTCGATTTTTTCGGTGCATTTACGCACATGTTTGAAGAAGATTTTAACACATCATTCGATTATCCATTGAATGATCCAAACATATTGCAGTATGCAAAACGTTTGCGTAATGGTTTACAGCCAGATGTAGCACCAATTAATGTCTACAATTACACATATTTATCGAATTGCCGTCAAAAATGCCGTGATGAAGATGACAATATGATTGTGCCAAGATTAGTGTTTATTGTTAAATCGGCGATGAATCATTTTGATCGTCGCAGTGCAATTCGTCAGAGTTGGGGATTTGAAAAACGTTTTTCCGATGTTATCATACGAACCGTATTTACGCTTGGCATTTCCGAACAAACGACAGTTCAACAGGCTGATTTACAAATGGCCATCGACAATGAACAAAAACATTATAATGATATTATTCAAGCGAATTTTATTGATTCATATTTTAATAATACCATTAAAACCATGATGGGATTGCGATGGGCCATTGAATATTGTCCGCGTAGTCGATTTTTCATGTTTGTCGACGATGATTTTTATATTTCCACCAAAAATGTACTCCGATTTTTACGCAATCCAATTAATTACCCGGAATATTTGGAAGATGCCGATGAAACTCTACGAAAATTAGCACGACGCCTTAGCCAAACCGATTTACTAATCAAAAATCAAAGTCTCGAACACAATGATGATGATATTAAGGAGATACAACAGTTGGTTGATAAAAATGCCGTACATACCATTGATACCAAGGATCATATGAAACAAATTAAACAGTATTTAGCCAAAGCCGAACAGATATCAAACAATGATCGAAAGGGTAGACAATTGCTCGACACCGATCTACCATATGATGTGAAATTATTTGCGGGTTATGTGTTTTCATCGAATCCACATCGGCACAAGTCCAGCAAATGGTATGTTTCACTCGATGAATACAAATGGCATAAGTGGCCAACGTATGTTACCGCCGGCTCATTTATATTGTCACGTGAAGCGCTCATTGAAATGTACTACACGAGCATGTATACCAAACATTTCCGGTAAATAGAGTCGCATTTACATTAGACTTTTTACAACAACAACAAAATTCAATTCAACGTCGATTTTTAACGGCATCAATTTTGTATTTTTCAGGTTTGACGATATTTATCTGGGCATTGTGGCTCTCAAAGCAAACATCGAACCGCTACATTCGGAAGAGTTTTATTTTTACAAGGCAAATTATGTTGGTCCACAAAGCTATCGATATGTAATTGCAACACATGGTTACGACAATCCCATGGAGATGCTCAGCGTATGGACCGAACTTAAAGCATCCGGACATGCATAAATGATGTGTTCGGCTGTGTGCGTTCTTTATTACCAAATGATACACAATCCATGCCAGCGATTAAAATTGTTTCGCTTGATGTGTTTTGAAACATCGAATCTCTAATTATGATGCGATTTTGATCAAACTCAGCCAAAATGTGTGAATGAATCTCTCAAACACTGGAATCTCTTAATTCTTTATGTGATTCTATCATGAAGCATGAAAAATATTATTAACTCCTTTAAAATTGCACATCAACCGGAACAATTCTAATCTCTGATTCATACAAAATGAAAGAAATTCTGTGATTCTGATTTTCTGATGTTCCGCCGAATCGAATATCCGAACTATTTCATATCATACCAGATCTAATTGTTAAGCATTTTTTTGTTGTTTTGAAATGAGTCAATTTTGGGCCTAGTTGTTTATTTTTTTTTTAAATCAGCACTTCAGTAGATTAATTTATATAAACATTTAGCACGATGAATAAATTATTTCAATCTTAATCGAAAATTCGTTTGAATTTTTGTGTGAGTGTGTGTGATTTTTAAATAGTATAATTTAATAGATTGCATTATGTTAATGAAATATTGATTAACATTAGGAATTAAGTCTGGTTTTAAATTAGCCTATGAAAAAATCAAAATAAACAAACAACACTCGTGCAACACAAATTTGGTAGTGTTTTGAGATGTGGTTCTTTGGACGGATTTTATTACATTTTTATCGACACATTTGTTTTTTTGTTTTAAATTATGGTTGAAAACATATTTTTATATGATATTTGCTTTGAATTGATACGAATTAGCTTCTCTCTTTGACATAACTTAATACGACATCAGAACTTTCCAGCAACTGTTAGCAATAAAAACAAAAACCAGAATGTAATTAATTTCTAATTATTATGGCACATGTTGAATTTAAAATGTTCATTTACCTTCTTTAAATGACTTTCTGAATTATCTAAAGTTTGAGCTAATTCATCGCGACGGCTTCTCATTTCATTCAATTCCTCATTTCGTTGATCCAATTTTTCCTGCATTAAATTGATTTCTTTGGCAATCTTCGGTCACATTACAAATAAAAAAATGTTCCAAAAATTATAAAGTGAGAGAGAATTGTCATAAATTTGAAATTCAAATAAATGTCCAGAACTCGAAAGACAAATTATAATAAAATCGATTTACCCGTTCGCGTTCAATTTCAGTTTTTTGAATTGATTCGTCCAGCTGTACGATATGAACCTTGAATTTTTCAACATCTGTGCAGAATTTTAAAGAAGAATGTATACTAATAAGTATGTATTATTGCTGTAGGAGGTATTATGAATCAAATCAATTTGGGTTGATTTTTCAATGAATATGGAATTTGAAAGGATATTAATATAAGGATAGGTAATACCTATTAGGTATGTTAATGCATATGATGAAAGACAATGCTCAAATGAATGACTAGACAAGGTGAGAACCACCTCAAAATCTCTTTGACCATGGAAGATCCGCTTTCTATTTTTGCTGCTAAATGTTTTTTGGTCAATGTATTGATTTCATCAATCATAATCGCTCCTCACGAGCAACTCACGCTCCTCATGAGTATATAATATATAGCTGAATTGCAATTTCTCAAGATGGGCATAAGTATGAGAAGAGTCGAAAAGTGGATGAGCTCGATGTATTCCATGTCCAAAAGAGAGAAAGAGAAGATGCTCAGTTGATTAACTAGTGGTGATGACGACAATTGATCAAGTGGTATTCATCAACATTTCCAAGCACATTCGTATGTCAGATAGATCTGTTTACCAAACCGCCCTGGCTAGAAAATTGAATCGCAATTGAGTAGCACGAAAATGATGATCGGTGATCCAAGTCAGTCATGTAAGTTATTCGCTAGACTATTCGTATAATAAAATAAGTCAACTTACATAGAAGACATATTCTGAAAGTACACGCACTCATTCGCAAGCGTGAATTCGATTTTTTTTTTCAATTCGAATTTGTTATTTCAAGATAAATGACTTTTTATTTTACTGTCAATTTCCGAATATATTCCATTGTTTTTCAAATATCCATATTCAAGTAACCATTTTAATGACACAATTGTCATAAAGTAAATATTGCTTTTGTGTTAAGATAAAACCAATTGTGTTTGGTTTTTATTCCAGCACATGTGTGAAAAATCAATTGAAAATAAATGAATAAAACTGAATTCATCGCAGATTTCACTTACATTTAACTAATTCCATAACATTTGACTGTAGAATTGCACCAAATTCCGACATTATTCGATAGAAATCGATAGTTGTATGAGTGGAAATGTTGTTCTTATTTTGTCGTTCAATTTGCAAGAATCGCATTCAAAACAGTTTACATGAATTTAAATGTGACATTTGATGGATTTGTTTACAATTTCACCTGTCCTTTTGTGAACATATCCTCATTTAATTCGGTCAAATTTCCGACAGATGTCACGGATTCATGGAGTTGTTATCATTTGTCGGCATGTTGTTTTCCCGGAAAAACTATAAAATCATTTGGAACATTGATAATTTCGAAATGATTCTTTTTATCTATGGAAATCAATGTGAAATTTGATTTTTCATCTGGTCAATGAAATTGACTCATCGTGTGCAAATAAATTACAGTGCAGACACTTTTGATGATGAATGATGCGTTCACATTATTACGTGCGCGTCTACATTGTCAGTCAGCGATGATAGTCTGCAAGTGTATGTGCGTGTAGCACACACTTCAAATATACCAAAACTGAAATTATTACTACCACATGGATTCCGTGGCGGCAATCCGATACGCAAAAAATTCTTGAAACCGTTCGGAAATCTTTCTGTGTTGTGGTAGTCAATAGTGTAAAACAGTGTGGCTGTTCAAATAGTTTTCAGTTCAATGGTTCAATCTCTTTCTTTGCGAATTCTGTTCATATTGTGCGCGCACGGTTCCAGTCAACTCTAGGTAACTACACCATAGAAAAAAATTTATTAAATAAATATTTTTTTTTTAAATTAATTTTACGCAACGATTGTCGAACATTTTGGTGTCAATTTAATGATTTGAAATGTTCATTTTCATAAAATTTCCACAAAATCATGATGTACACGCCGTCCGATTATGTATTCAAAGCAATTTGCATTTTATTTCGTTGTTTTTTTTCGAACCAAATTTCAACGTTTCTTTTTTTTTATAGCGTGATGCAGTTTTTTCCGTGTAACTGCACACATTTTCATTACATCTTCACATTCGGCGTGCATTGTCATGTTTTCGTATTGAAACATTTAAACTACACTTAAAATGAAACGCTTACAATTCAAACATATTAATCGTTCAAACACGTGTTTTTGAAAACTTGAAAAAAAAACGAAGATGAGAATATATATATATATATATATATAAACGTATGGCGATGCCGTGTGTGTGTGTATTTTCTATCGGAGAGTTTCGCCGCTTGATTAGCCTCGTGTCGCTTACAAAATTTCGGTGAGGCGCATTTGATGCTCTCATTCGTTGAAATCTCATAAAAATGTGATTGAATGTGCGCTTTGTTATTTTTTTTTTTTTTTTTTTTTTGAAATCATATTTCCATGAAAATTTCGTTTCGCATCAATGTGAAAATCAAACAGCAAAAGAATCAATTTACAAAAGGAACAGAAGAAACTGTTTGCCGTTAAATCGTTTGACAATCGAAAAGAGGCAAAATCAGCACACACCACACAAAAAAAATACGCAGTTTATAAAATGCAATTTGTTCTGGCGCGCCCTTGTTTCGCTCTGTTGTTTCGTCTCTGTCTCAATCGCGGTCATTTGTATTGGAAACGGGCAAGCCGCGATAATTGTGTGTATTCTTTCTTCTCTCTTTTAACGTCGTGCTTTTAACTTTTTACGTATATGGAAATTCATACGACTCGGAGCGCTTATTGCGCACTTCATAGTTTTTCGTTGATTCGAAATTCTGTACGAAAAAACAGAAATGAAACAAATAAACAAAATGAAGTTTCTGTACGATTTGCATCGGAAATGTGCATCGTGTGCATCTTGCATAATTTTGTTCGTTTTTTTTTCGCCAAATTTTTCGGATTTAAATATTAATTAGCATTTTGTTTTTGTTTTTGGTTTTTATTTTTGGTGAAACATAGGATCGATTGAGAGCTTACAGTTGAATAAAGCAAGCATTTTATCAACGCCAAGACAAATAAAAGGAGTCAAACAACACAAACAACAAAAATGACTGACAAAGCCCCAGCTGATTCGACCGCTTTGGAGGTGCATGAGAATCATGACAACAGCGATGTTGCCGATCAAATGAATGCTCAATACCTTTTGAATTCACCAGCATACATGTCATCAGCGGTACGTCGTCAATTGCTTCAAGAAATGGTCAAAGGATTGCCGGCCAATGTTCAAAAACGTATCAATGCACTTCGTAACATCGAACTTGAACGTTTAAATTTGGAAGCGAAATTTTATGAAGAGGTATGTAGATTTGTTGGCACTGAATCAGATTCTATTGTTTATCAAATGTTAATTTTTTGTTTTTTGTTTTTTGTTTCGCTTTTTGATTCTACTAGGTTTACGCATTGGAACGAAAATACCAAGACCTTTACCAGCCATTGCACGACAAACGAAAGACAATTGTTACTGGTGAATTTGAACCAACTGGCAAAGATACTGAATGGACATACGAAGCCAACGATGAAGATGTTACACCAGAAGTACAAAGTATCACCAACGAATTGCGTAAAAATTTGCAGCTCAACTATCAAGATGATGTTAAAGGTGTGCCAGACTTTTGGTTGACCATTTTCCGTAACACAGAAATGTTATCGTCAATGCTTCAGGCACCCGATGAGCCAGCTCTCAAAAAATTGATCGACATTAAAATCATCTATGAACAGGAACCGATGTCGTACACACTTGAATTCCATTTTGAGCCAAATGAATATTTCACAAATACGGTGCTAACGAAACAATACTTCCTGAAATCCAAAGTGGATGCCGAGTTTCCGTTTACATTTGAAGGTCCGGAAATTTACAAATGTGTCGGTTGCAATATTGAATGGCAAAAGGGTAAAAATTTAACAATCAAAACAATCAAACGGAAGCAAAAGCATAAGGCACGTGGTGCTGTGCGCACGGTCACCAAACAAGTACCAGCTGATTCATTCTTCAATTTCTTTAAACCGCCACAAATTCAAGATGAAAGCAAAATCGATCTGGAAGATCAAGCTGTGCGTATTTTCCCCAATATCATTTCATTTATCATTTCATTGCTTTGGATAACTTTATGTTAATTTCTGTGCGTTTTTTTTTCGTTGTTCCTTACTTTTTCAGTTGTTAAGCACTGATTTCGAAATTGGCCACTTTTTGCGAGCCCGCGTCATCCCCAAAGCCGCTCTATACTACACAGGTGACATTGTCGAAGATGATGACGATGATGATTATGATGAAGGTATGCGCCCATTTTGACCATTTAATGTTTTAGTTACAGAAAACTAATGCCTTTTACTCCCTTTTTGGAAAAAATTTAGAAGAGGAAGAAGAAGAAGAGGAAGGTGATGAAGATGAAGATGAAGAATCAGAATCGGACCAAGAAAGCCGACCAGCTGGAAAACAACAGCCGCGTGGACATGGTCCAGGTGGTGCCAATAAGAAAAAAGGTGGCGCCGGAGCCGGTAATCAAAATACACCAGCTGAATGCAAACAACAATAAGCAAAATCACTTCGTCAACATCGTACACACACACACACTCACACAACAACAATCAACGTGATTTGTTAAAACTTTTTTTTCCTCTCATTACAATTGATTCGAGCATATCTCTTGATTCGTTTTTCTTTTTTCGTTTAAGTCACACGTTATTTTACGCTCGCGAGCATTTTTTTTATTTGGTTTTTTTTTTGTTGTTGTTGTTCCCAAAAATCAATTTTACATCATTACAACAGAGAAGAAAAAAAAACAATAAGAAAATGAACAGAATTCCAATTCAAATTACGATTTAACCACACAACAAATGTTTGTTTGATTATTCGAATAGACGTCAATTTTTGTCAAGAATATGATCATTTTTTTTGAATAAACACAAATCAAAATGAAATTTGTAACTAATCAAGAAAAAAAAATGTTGTTTTTTTGTTTAAATATTCATTGCATTCAATTTAATACAATTTATGATTCATTGAAACGGTATCCATGTGCTTGGTCCTTCTTGTGCAACAAAGTGACGTGAGATCAACGGAACGCACCCGAACGCTTGCCATTGCACGTACAACTGTCATAATAAGTTTGCCATAAATTACAATACAAATAAGAACCATTAAAAAAAAGAACATGTCGCAATGTCGCATTATTATCCATGACACTGGTGTTTTCGTTTAGTCAACATTGAGTCCGTGGAATTTGTACAATCATTTCAACTTTTGTTTTTCGTTTTTTTTTCGGGCAAATATCCGAAAATCTTCAGTTTGATTGAGAGAAAAAAACAACATTCACGAATACTGTGATTGTGCTTTGCTTTAGGATTGAGAATTAAATTAAAATCTATTTTGCAATTTATTAAAAATAAAAAACACAATAAAATTGGTTTTGGGTGTTAAATAAACAAAAACTAGTGGCCATCGATGTGATGTTCATTGGATGGATAAAAAAAACAGTTAAAATTCGAAATCGATGAGACAAACCAAAAATCTCACATCTAGATGAGTTTGAGTGACGCAATTTCAATGGAAATTCAATAAATGCTATCTTGGGTTCGTGAGAAATTAGCAGAAGGTCGTTTACGATGGCAACAAAATGTACAACCGCAACGAAACAGTACATCACCACCGCCACTTCCACCACCCAGTGCAATCGAATCGCCAGCTACAACACCACCGGAAACACCATTCACATGCATCGAATCCGACGATAGTCTAAATGCGATTGAATTGCCGACCACACAAATCGCAAATCATCGACCAAATGCCAATCAAACCCTTCAACTACAGGACAACAATTTAGACAGCATCAAAACAACAAATGCCACCAATTTAAAGCGATTCTCTCAAATATCGAGAAAGAGTCAACGGTAAGTAATATCCCAATCCTATCTATATCGATCTGTCAATAGTTTCATACAATAATTTTCTGAATGTGTTTCCACAAAAATAAAAACCAAAATTTATTCAGATTCGACCACACATTTTGCCCCTCAAACCAATATGATCCCGTGTGGCCAGCAAATTCGAGCTTTCAAACATCAACATCGATTGTAATCAATCGACGTGCAAACGATTCAACCCAAACTTATGTCAATCTACGGATATTCAATTGTATCGGTTCAAAATGTACGATTTGTGCACCATTAACCCTAACCTTTGCCGATGTTAAACGTAAAGTGGTGGCTGAATTTCATGCACGGCGTCAATTATTTTTGACACCATGTCACACAAAATCGAATTGTATGGCAAGCAGCAGTCGTGATCGGATTGAGGAACAAAAACTGAGCTGTGATAATTTAGATTTAGTACAATTGTGTCGACACTATAAATTAGCACGAATTAGTAAGCTACACGAGGAATTTGATGAGCAATCATCATTGGCCACCGCAAATGTACAAAACAATGAAGAAATGCTGTTGGTGTTGTGCTCCAGCAATGCTGTAGCCTGTTTAAATGCACATACCAAAGATGATAGCACGGATTGTGCAACCGCATCAACACAATCACAGCCAACACCAGATGAACGAAGCGATACGGGTGCCGAATTAAATACAGCCATTGCATTCAATTCAGCCAGTGAATCGGACAGTGATGATAATGATATGACAGACAACGCCTTACCAACACAACACGATATTGATTTAGCCACAGGACATTTGCCTGCGAAAAATTCGCACCAACCAAATGTCGTTAATATTGATGAGCTGGTGCTACAAAGTGATGTACAGTATGACATTCGTAAAATTTTGATTTCATTAGCTAATTCATGTGCCTACGTGATTGGAGCCGGACCATATGCAACACGAATCATAAGCATGCTCAAACAAAGGCTCATACAACGAAAACAACACGAACAAGATACACAACAATGTCTCATCGAAATGGGATTCTCACGACCAAAAGTGCAACATGCATTAAATATTAACAAGTAAGCCACAACACACAACTTGGCAGTTTTTTTTTTGTTTATGTCCACTAAATTTGCTGGTATTTTTCTTTTTGACATTTTAGTAATGTTTATGCAGCTGCTTTGGAATGGTTGATTGAAAATCAAAGCCCAACTAATCCATTAGTAAGCGAAGAACAATCATCAGCGATAAATTTGTCGTCGAAATTCACAAATAATGTGAGTAATATCATGCTCTATCCATTCACTTCTCTACCATATTTCAAAACAAAAACGGTTAATTTATCATGCAGGCAACCATTAAGGACAACATCGAGTCATTACTGGAAATCATTCGAATATATTGTCAACGTGATCTACCACCACCACCGGAAATGATTCAGTTTATCGTTGGAATGGGTTTTGATGAGGCAACAGCCCGTGAAGCTCTCAAAATTACCAAAAACCATCAATCGAATGCGTGCGAATGGTTGGTTGGTGATCGAAGTAAAATCAATCAGTATGAACAATGTGATGGATTGCCCAATGATTCACCGATATTAACCGCTTTACTTAGTTCACCGCATGTCCAATTAAGCCTATCAAATCCAAAAATTTTCATCGGTAAGTCAATGTGGTCCGAATTAAAACTGAATTGGTTCCAGACGACAACGATAACAATTGAAATTATTTCATAAATGTATTTTCTTTAAATAGCGTATCTGTCGATATTAGAGGACTATGGGTCAATGAGCATGTGGTTGAATGACAGCGAAACATCTACGGTCATTGGTCAAGTACTTCGAACATACCACGAGGAGAAACACATAATGGCCATTAATCAATTTTCCAAAAAAATAACACCACATTAATTCCCGTTGATTATTATGTAGGAAAAGAACCAGCCAATTTAAAAAAAAAATCATACGAACCAAAGAATACACCTTGAAATAGGTCATCTGATGCAATAAATCCTTGCCATTGATAACAAAATTATAAAACTAGTCGATACAGTGCGATTTCAGTATCTGTTCATGAATCGGAACCTTTTATGATGCAGAACTCTTTGATTTTTTTCTGTTGATGTTTAATGCTAAGTGGCAACCATATGTTGCCTATTAAAAACTTCCTAACTTCAAACCGATAACGATTATTGAAATCGCACCATTTGTTCATTATTAAGAATAAAAGACAAACAAACAAACAAACAAGCAAATATGGAGTTTCCCAATTCGTTGCAATAAACGCCTATTTAGTGCGCTCAGGTAGTCTTTAACATTTAGATCACAACACGCGGCTTAAAGCTGCAAACACACAACAAACTATTTATTCTAACTGATGTGGCTTTGCATCTTTTAATCCGTTCATAATTAGCTGTAGTGAATTTGCTTTTATTAGAAGCTAAATATCAAGTATTTATTTTGATCGTCAAAAAAAAATAACAACTTCTCAATTGTCCTGATTTTAGTATTTCATTCAATATCCGTTTATTTTTAAGGTGACATTTTTCATTTGAATTTTTTAAATGATTTTTTTATTTGTGTCATTTTGTTTGAATTTAAAACATTGTTTTTTTTTCAAATGTTTTTTTAATGATTATATATAGACTTAGCCAAAACAATTCCCGCATTTAGTAATAATTTTATGCGTTTGAATAAATAAAAGTTGATCTCAAAAGATTAATTTTATTATTTGAAAATAAAATCAGAATTAATGAATGCGTTTGTGAAGAGACCTTCAAATTTTTGATGAAAACAAAAAAATGAAGAAGCGGAAATAATCATTTCAACAGAGTCAAACTGAAGAGAGTGTAATTCTAAGCTGAAAATCCTGTGTGTATTGTACTCTGTACTGTAAATAAAACTGGCTTGAAAAGAAATTGTCTTGATGTCTGTCATTGATTTGTTTTTCATTGATTTTATAGATTTCAACCATCCGATCCATCCGACAGATGAAACATGGACATTGAACATGAACCAGAGTCCTGTTGATACAAAAATTTACCATAAATAAATGGTGGTCCGAAAATTTAAAAGAACAGTGTTTCAAAGTTATATCATTTTTGGACTGTCACTTCGTTTCTATGTAATTTGAAATCTCATTACCACTGAGACTCAGTGACAGTCCAACGTGATAGTATGTTGTTTCGTTTTTCAAAATCGCCGAAAGTTTCATAAAAAAAATCTGTCTTAAATGCTTAATATTTTGTTACAATTTTGGATAGGATAATCCAAACATGCTAAGAATATCTCGATAATTCTAGGAGATATTTATTGCGTATTCGTTCAACGCTAATGACGCAAAGAAACCTACCCGAGTTTCGAGTAGAACACACGCACAAACATGTTCAAACCGGTTAACGGTACAGTTTTATGTTCGTGTGTGCATGCGACAGAGATGCTTTCCATTCAGTTCGTTTCTTTGCGCCACAAGCGTTGAACGAATACACCATAAATATCTCGTAGAAATATCGAGATATTCTAAGCATTTGGATTATCCTTACCCCAAAATGTACTCACTGCATTTTTTTAGTATTTTTTGAAGAATTTTTTTTCAGAATAAACTTTTCATTTCTAGCAACATTATGGCAATCTCTCACTCCCAAGGTGAGTGAGCAAAAAATTAAAAGATAGCGTGTTTTTTTCACATTTTGGGTTATAATTGATTCAAAATATGCATCTCGGCGAAAAAACTATTTGAATGTTGATGTCACTTACAGCATTGTTAGAAAACATATTTTTATGTAGATTTTCTAGTAAAATTCTATAAAAATACTTTTTTGTCGACGAGATAATCATTTTGAATATAAAAATATTGCCAAAAATACAGGTTTAGGACTAGTTCCAGATCTATTTGCAGCTTTAAGCTAGAGAATGAATGCCAATGTGGAAAAACGAAATTTGAAAAACGGTAAAATGTGCTAAATGTTTGAAAGTAAAACTTGTTTTTTTTTATTAACGTTTTAATTGTTAAAATTTTGTTAATTTGTTTTCATAACTAAACGAATTTATGAAAATACGCTTGAAATGCTTAATTGAAATGATTGATTTAATTAACAGTAAACGACACCATCACTTTTAATAAAATGATCACTTACATGGAATAAAAAATTGTTTGTTTGTGTTTATAGTTTTGGCAAAATCACGACAAAATTTTATTTAAAATGGATGATTGAATTGTTTGATGTGCTTGTTAAATTTGCATGTTTATGCTGAAGCATGCAGTTGAATTGAATGAATATGATATCTAACAATTTTAAATTCAATTAGACGATTTAAAACCGTATTAATACTCCAAATCATCGGAGTTAACACCAGCCATTGATAAAACTTTTACTGAACTTTCATCGCGGTAATTGTTTGGAGCCTCACAGCTAGTATCTGATGTCGAACAAGTCTAAAACATTATTTTTAAAACAGAGTATCCGATGGATTAGAAACGAGAAACAGATTTAAACAGAGTGACAACAAAAAAACTGAATGAAATGAAAATTTGATTGAAATGTCACCTGGCAATGGCATGCATTTGCTTCCAAATATTCATAGCGTCGTGTTTCTGGATCGGCTTGAGGATGGCAAAATCGTAGCATGGCTACCGCTTTTGAGCGTCCAGCATGCACACAAACGGGATGATAAGACTTTTTATATGGGAATTTCCAATCGGATATTTCACGTGAATCACATCGTCCCCAACAAGACCATACGCTTACATGATCCCAGCATTCATGGCCTACAAATTTATTCAAATGACACTCAAAATCATTTATTTTTTTAACACCGGATTTGTTTTCATTTTGGAGATTACCATTTTCATCAGCTTGTGTAATGCGATAGGTGTACAAACGCTTATGACAACCCAAGGCCGTTGGTGATGGTGGTTGAACGAGAGCACCTTGAACAGCTGTTGAAATATTTGCTTCACCAAAACCCAATGTCACCGTTATCCAAATGACTAAAAAAATTCGCGGTTGCCTATTCGATTGACAAAAGAGAATCGATAATTAACACTTCAATTTAATTTAAAACAGCTCTAAAATGGAGCTCAACAACGCACCTGATTGCTTCAAGCGAACTCATTTTGATTGTCTGAATCATTAACAAGTTTATCTGAAACTTGGAAAATGTCGATCAACACGGAGAAATTTTTCAGTAAACAATCAAAATTGTTTCGACTTTCTAACACATAAATGCTTCCATCACAATAAATAAAAGGAAGATAAAACACGTAGTAGTAGTGGTAGCAAAGGCAAGTGATCAGTGACACAACTTAAATGGTAATAAAGGCGATTGTTAGCAATGTGGCTCCTTTTATTCCTGCGGCATAATCACATTCTCCAATTGTTCAAACGCACATTGATTCGTGGCTGTGCCACACAAAACACTAAAACCAATATCAAAATGCTGCAAAGGCGTGCTATTTTTCTATTTAACTTCGGCTGCATTCGAACACACGAACTTAATTGAATACGTAGACATTACGTTAGAATAATATCGTTCTGATTCTTTTCCGTTTGCTTCTCTTCGAATCGATTTTCTTCTTCTTTTGTATTTTTATTTTCTTGTTTCGCTACTATTGCTTCAAATTAAATCATGGCGAAGAACAAAAAAAAAAACCGAATAATTTTTGAAGCTTTAAATAAATGATAGGGTTAACTTCCTACGATACGTTGTTGATTCACACATAAAATGTTGATTCACATCGGTGCCCAGCAAACAATGGTCCAATCGTCAATTTCATTTCGCATTTTATTACTTCACTTTGCTTTATGACCGTTAGAATATTTGTTTATCGGGGTACCTCTGAGAATTGTGTGTCCACGCAGATTGAATCGAATTCATCGAACGTAAGGGAAAATTCGAATGATGTTTTTTTATATTAAATCAGGACCATAAACGGTAGTCAAGTCACACAAACACTGAGAATGTATTGTCGCTCCATTCCACACCCTCCCCGCGGCACTCCGTCGCTATTCCCATCATCCACTCCGCACCCGTAACACACACAAGATGTGTATTTTCGCCCGAGTTTGATCGCTTTAACGAATTAAAGCATCGGTTGTTTACATAGTAGTTGGGTTATTTTTCACCAAATAAAATCGAATCGTTTCGCGAATGTTGAAACGATAAAAAAATGCACATAAAACACATCAAATTAAAATGTGTTGTGCCATAAAAAATTTCAATTTTACACGGATAATGAGGCAACAATAAAATGACGCATTTTGTCGTCTCTAATCATTAACGTTTTAATCCCATTTAGAATGTTGAGTGTGGCTGTTTTGAATTCCGTTGTCTCGGCTCCTACCCTTCCTTGTTTACAACCTCCCTTACCCCTCCAATTCTTTATGGATTAAGAACTCTTTTAAAAAGCTATTGAAATTATGTAAAACGATTTATCGAGTCGGTTGAATTCATCAAAAAGATTCAGAAATTCAGTTGAAAGTAGATATTCATACAGATTTTGTGATTATCAGCGATATAGTTATTTGAATACGTACGCAAAAAAAACTGACATTCTATTGGCCCTTCCAGCTGCATAATGAGCATTGGCATTGGCATTCATATGCATTTGGCCATAAATCCGTTCTACGCCTAAATTTGAACGCCTGTGTTTAAATCCTTCACACATTTGATGATTCATCATCTATAAACTTCTATGTTATACCCAACGGTTCAAAACTACGGGGTTCTGTTGAAATAGACAAAATGTTGAAATTCCAGTAAACCGAATTCGAATTACCAGTGGACAACATTCAACTAACTTTGTAGGTCTAATCAATTCAATAATCAACCTACACACAGAAAAATCCTGCGATATTTTTAGAATTAATGAGATGGATTGTTCGAAATCGATGATCAAGCGATTAAAACGCTTAAATACTGATAAATATTCATTATTTGTTGATTTAGTTGAATTTGAACAAAAAAGTGCTAACGGGAATTGTCCGATTTAATGATGAAATCAGATTTCCATGGGATTTTTTCACACCCTATCGTGTAACTAGGTTACAGTTGATTCAAGTGACTTCCTTCTCGCAAGAAGGAATTGGATCTGAATAAACAACAAATTCTATTTGAATCGATGCAAACACATTAGGTCTTTTGTATACTGAAGAGATTTGTATAACTACAAGATTTAAAGCTAAAACAGAAAACAACAATATTTTGCTCATTTTAAATGTTTTATTTTTATTTGATTCTAAAAATAAAGCGAATGAAATTCATAATTCAATTAAATATGATGGAGAAGTGGGCAAAGCTCTGAATAAGTCTCAATACATCCAATTGAAATTGAGAAAACACCTGTTGAAAAGATCATTTTTTTGACCACACACAAAAAAGAAAACTGACAAAAATAACAAAATTAACCAATTTCAAGGGATTTTTTTTTATTTTTGTGAATTGAGATCTCAAACTGAATGTAATAAAATTAAAACACACACGCACACACACACACACACACATGCACCGTTAATTGAATTTGTTAAATATTTTGATGAAAATGTTGATGAACAATGTGGAGCTAATCTTTTTTACAATGATAGCAAGAGCATTTGGTGGCTGATTTGAATGTAACATTTCTTGAACCGCCAACACAGCTAAGCATAACATTAACATCTTCAGTTTCCATGATATTGCAACACTGGCCAACGGATGTAACGGGCTTTGGAACTTTAAATCCATTGAGAAATGGTGCTGATGGTACCGCATATGATTCACAATAGCCACGGCATGCATTTGTATTTATTGAAAATTGTACACAATCCGGAATTTCAATTGTTCTGCTATGACCTGTGTGAATGAGAAAACATCGCCAATTATTATTTTATGGCTGATTAATTTTGATGGTCGAACGGGAAATTTCCATTTACTTACCTACTTTGTGACATCCAGGTTTTTGCCATGCAATATCTTTGGAAATGACTAAAGCAGCGCACATGACAATCACAACAGCTTGAAACCATGCCATTCTTGGCCAAAATTTGTAGTTGCTGCACACGGTTAACTTCTTTGAATGAATCTTTGTACACTCCAGAAAAAAAAACAGGATTTTTCACCAATAAACTGTTTCCTTCTCCTTTTGATCGTATTTTTGAAATCACGTTCACATCAACCACCGGTTATTGTTACTCGTAACACTCAAAGAGAAATGAGCACCAACGCATCCATTTCATTGCTTTTAAATGATTCTTTTAGTGCGTATCATATCAAAAAAACAAGTGTGTGAATATCCTAACAAAATGCTGGGCGTGCGCGCAAATCAACAACTCTAAATAATTCATACGAATCATTCGATTTAAAATGTCAGTGGACTTTTGTTGTCCCATTCAAAAAAGAATTATATTCAACGATTCGATGCGGAATAGGAAGAGAGTTCTTTGATAAGACCATTGTCATCATTTTTGTTTTTCTTCAAATCAATTCTTTTTTATGTGAAAACATTTTTATTGCACGTAATGAAAATCACGCGATTGATCGGCATCATTGAAATTATTCGATCGTCACTCTTGATTTGGATGTGTTTCGATGTCATTTCATACTGATGATTTTTGAATCATTAGCCGGACAAATATATAGTGGCAAATAATATTCGAAACTGAACAAATGCCTTTCATCACTTGGCTGAATTCGTATTTATTTAACAAGAAATTATTAGCAGTGTATTAAATCAATCGTTGACGATTTCAACTGCATCGTGAACCCCAATCGTTCGTCATTTTTGTCGCTGTGTATCATCAATTAAACGTTGTATCAAACGATCTGGTAAATGATTATTTGAATCCAAAAGCGTGATCTTATGTCTATATTTAGAATTCGTGACACTCCATTTAATATGCTTCAAATCAAAATAATTTATTTATTTATTTCATATCGTGTTGGTTCCAAGTGCTCGGATTTAACTTAAATACCAAATTTAACAATTCCCACTATCACTGTGGACGGTAGTCCACGTGCGTGACGCAAGCAACTACTATGCATGCATATTTAGTCTGAAAACCAATAATTTGAAAGTTTCATGAAAAAAGTTATCAATTCAAAAATTTGTTGTTTTTTCGGAGGATGTAGCCATAGGTTCTGACGCCGGAAAATCGGGTGGGGGGGAAGGGGGATCACGACCGAAAATTGAGGGGGGTTCCGGGCGGGAAAAACACTAGGAAAATGAAATAATTTCACGGTAGTCTGAAAAACCCCAGCAAAATGGAATGTATTTCACTTGAAAGCCAAGGGGATCCCAGCAGAAAAAAACCCTTTTTTCTATCCAATGCGCGCAATTCATCCATTATTTGCCTGGTTATTGTCGTTTACCTCTCATTTTTTCTCCTTCAAGAGTAAAATGAAAAAAGTTTCAATTTTTTATGGGGGATCTGAAAATTTTAGAGGGGGTCCTCAAACGCAAGGGACGGGTCAATGCGAGCTATGCGACCTATGATTAAACTGATAATAAATTTCAACTTTAACATCTAGCACAACTATACTTACTGTGTTCTTATAAAATGAGAAGCTCTTTCTGAGTGATTTTTCAAATGTTTTACGTGCTAGAAAGTGAAAAAAGGCTGTCAATGGGCTGAGCCCAATTGTGCGTAACTATGTGTAACAGAAGTTGGACTTAAACCGACTGTCTATAGGCAGATATAGCAAAATAGTTGGTCAAAGGTCAAAACAGAGATGCAGAACGAGAGGTCATAAAAATGGGTTCATGTGCTTTATGAGTATTTGCAGTACATGGAGCGATGACAGTTCACCAACATGCTATTAGCAATAGTTCAGCTAACAACCGCCATTTCATAGCATTCTACTATTAAAGTACTGCAATTCACAAAATCGACCAGTTGATCCTGAAATACCGAAGCGAGTAACAATTTTTCCACAATATTTTCAAATATTGATAAAAATGGACAACATCCGTGTATTTACTATGATACTAAGTGCAATCCTTGTTCTTTTTGGCCATATAATTATTATCAGTGCGCAAGGTATTAAGGATAATTTGCATGGGAATGACACGGTTCTTATTTCTTTTGCTTGTTTTACTAGTTTTTCGAATGTAAAAAATCTCCGTAAGAATAGCATTGCTTCAATGCATCTTTTATGGCAACGAATCATCATAAGAAATATAAAACAGTGTCATTCTATCAGCCAACTCTAATGTATACTAGGTAATTCTCTAAATGTTGCTCAGCCTCTTTGACGTTTGTGCTTACCCCTAAAGTGGGATGTGGCATTTCGAAAGCAGCATGGATCGCAATTATTGTTGTGATGGAATTTGTTGGAGAAATTCCTACTCCGAAAAGTAATTGCGCTAATAATCGCTCGATTATATTCAAAAAATCATCAATAACGTTTGTTCTGTTTTATACGAAACAGGTGGCACATTGATTACTTCACGTCACATCTTGACTGTTGCCTACTGCGTCACTCCTTTCCGGTACGTTTAAGGTTGAAATTGAGTAAAATGTTGAAATTGAAATTTTCATGGAAATCTACAGGACATTCGTCTAACTAGGTGAGCATGATTTCACTGATAGAGAATCTCAGGATATTCCAGTAGTTCAGTCAGTGAGATATCCCGATTACAATGATACTGATTACATAAATGGCATCGCAGTTATGACACTTCAACGAGATGTGCTCTTTACCGATCTCATAATTTTTTTTACTTGAACTCGAAAATGAACCATTTTCTACTTGCTCGCGTAGATCGCATTCGATTCGTTTGCTTACCATTGACCAAAGGAAATCCAAAGTTATACTTTTGTTGGCACCAATCCATTTGTCGCGGGGTGGGGAAGATTGCAATCTTGTACTACGAATTTTAACATTTTAATGCAGGTGCAACTTCCAGTTCCTGAAAATACAGTATGTGAACAGATATTTGGAAAACTGAATGAAGTTTACACTGAAAACCAATTCAGCGATCTTGTGATGTGCATTGCAGTAGAAATATTTCCAAAGAACATAAAAAAAACCTTATATCCACCTTATACATCTCAGATCAAACTATATTGTTTTTAGATCGGTCCCAAGTGCAAAATCAAAAATTTGGCTTGAATAAACTCTGGATCGGCTTTTTCTCTCGAATGTTTTCTCTTTTGTGTCGAGAAAAAAAAATGACGAAGGCGCGTAACATGTCTAAGTCTTAAAATTGCCAAACGCTCACTGTATATTAGGAAAAAACGAAGGAAATGCCAATTAACAATTAATATTGGTTGAATTTTTTAATTAAATTGATATGGGTGTCAATACGTGATGATGTGTATATAAGAGTTGCCATTCAAAATATCGACCAGTTCATCTAAAGGTAATCAAATACACAACACACACAAGCCGCCACATCTGCTTTTTTTTTGCAATCAATGAGTTTTTGTGTTTACTAGTTTGGTGGGAAACTCTTGCTTTGTAATCCATTTCACGGTTGAAACCCAATTGGAAACATTTTCTACGCAACGAGTGCCAAGTTGCGTAGAACTGCGGTCTCTACATATAGATTGCGAAAAAAAAAACAGATCACGGCTTGTGTGTGTATACTAATTTTGTTGTTGTTGGATTTCGAACATTTTAATTCTAGGCTACTTTCTGGAATTTCTTGATCGATGAATATGGGCAACATATATTTATTTGCGGTACTAAATGCAATCATTCTTTTTGCGAAAATAAACAATGTAAATGCGCAAGGTCAGAGCAAAAATGCAATTATTACATTCTAACATGTAAGACAGAATGCATTCTGTTTGAAATTTATTCATTTTTAATTCGATATAAAACTAGGATTTTTTTCAATATTTTCGAGTGGACGCTTGCTAACTCCGGAAGAGGGATGTGGCATTTCGAAAGTTACAAATACAAAAATTGTTGGTGGAACAGAACCTAAACCAGGTGAATTGAAAAAAAAAAGTGCCTGTGAAAAGAAATAAATGAACTATGATATCAATCTATGATATAGGTGCATATCCATGGATGGCGCTGGTCGTACGAACAAGATTAAATGAAGACGGAATTCCGAAAAAGAAAATTGTTTGCGGTATAAATCATATTACTATTGATGTCCAATTCATTGACTAAAAGAAAATTGTTAACTTTGTAGGTGGTTCATTAATTACTTCACGGCACGTCTTGACTGCTGCCAACTGTCTCATTCCTGATGTGTATGCAAAACTATTCACCGAATCATGAAGAATTTCAAAAGAATTAAAATTTAAATTGGAATCACACGTTTGTTTTGTTTCCGTTGAATTATCTAGGTCACACGTTAGACTTGGTGAACATGACATTAAAGATAGCACCCGTCAAGAAATTCGAGTGATTAAGTATGTAGGACATCACAACTACAGTGATTCACATAAATTATACAACATTGCTGTCTTAACACTTGAATTCGATGTGGATTTTGACGGTGAGCAACAAATCTTAATTGCAAATAATTTTTCAATCAGAGAAATATTTGAACTCGAAACTTAATGCATTCTCATCGATTAGATCATGTTCGGCCAATTTGTTTACCATTGAGCAAAATACATCAAAGTGGGTCCTTTGTTGATTTTAATCCATTTGTTGCTGGTTGGGGACGAACAGCTGAGGAGGCTTCTTGGTCAAAGGTGTTACAGGTGGTGCAACTTCCAGTTCTTGAAAATAAATTGTGTGAAGATCTATACACTAAAGTTGGCCAAAGATTTGGAGACCATCAATTTAGCAATCTGGTGCTTTGTGCTGGAAATCTAGCTGGCGGTCAAGGTAGTTGCATAGGTGATACCGGAGGTCCTTTGATGCTGCCAATTTTAGATAAAGGCGAATTTCCAATGTATCAAATCGGTATCGTTGCATACTCATTCGGTTGTGCTCGCCCCGACGTACCAACCGTTTTTACACGCGTTTCAGAGTTCATCGATTGGATTCAAGAACAAGTCATGAGTTCATGAAGTCAAATGAAGAATGGAAACATCGACGTACTTGGCTTGTCTTTTTGAAAATAAGGAATATTCTCAAGATCTTTGAAACTCAAGATGTTTGAACATTCACTGTACTTCTTTTTCATTTGATGAAGGTCAAACTTTTTAATAATAAAAACAATGCCAAACAGTTTGTTTTGTATTATCCAGATCTAATTCGTTGTTCATATGCCACACAAACACAACTCATGAACAGATAATGTCTGATTTCATTAATACAGATTTGATCTGAGGAAAAATGTAGACAATCGAATTAAATAATTACAAACTCTTACCATTCATATAAAATAACTGCATTTCACTATATCGACCAGTTGACCTTGAGGTACCGATGAGTTTACTATATGAATTAAGTGATCACCTGTACCGATATTTCGATAAATAATCCAATGCAAACTATGCCGAAATAGTGCGCTTTTGACGGAGCGACCCAAACAAGTTCCACTTTCGCTGAACTCGGAAGGCTGCACAAGTCAATTTCCCGTTCAAAATTGCAAGATTGTTTAGTTCGAGGTATGTATAGGCCCTATCAGCGAAACTCCACAAGCAGTGCAACTATGCATCGTTCATATGACAAACGGTTCCATCTAGATCGTTGAAACCTCGAGTTCTAGTACGTTTGATATGTTCATTTAGAATTGCTGCTTCCAACCAGAGAGAACTTCAACAGTTATAACCACCATTCTTGAGCAGTACATCTCTAATTTTGAAAAGACGATCCAAGGATATTCCTTAAAAAATGGTCCTTCTTCTGAGAAATCGGTTAATTGCCAAAAATATGGGGAAGAGTATTCACTAGCGATAGGTAATACTTTGAGTGATAAATTTGTAACCATTTTTTAAAAATAAAATTCTTAAAAATGCTAAAAAACGTCTGGTTTTCAATTGGTACACCCAATACAATGACAGAACAAGATTTTTATGATCTAAATAATGGAAAACGACGGATTCAAGTTGAAATTCCGGACACTCCCAGACTTAACCATATTTTATAGTATTTCCATAGCAAATTATGTGCTTATTTTCTGATTTTCATCAAATTTTGATTCAATTTGTGTGGAAAACACTTGAGTAATACATAGCGGGAAAAATTACCTCCGGCACTTAAGTTAAATCCGAGCACTTCGAACGAGCTTTTTATCGGGTATTTCATGGATTCCATCGCCGGTATACCAACGTAAGTATACTTACTCTTTTTTATGTTGAAGATGTTTTATTGCACGTAATGAAAATCACGCGATTGATCGCCATCACTCGATCGTCACTCTTGATTTGAATTCACTAGACTAAATACGTATTTATTGAGCAAGAAACTATTAGCACTGTATTAAATCAATTGTTGACGATTTCAACTGCATTGTGAGCCCAATCGGTTATCATGATTTTCGCTGTATTTCACCAATTGAATTTTGTATCAAACGATCTGGCCAACGACTAATTGAATCCAAAAGCGTGATCTTATGACTATATTTAGAATTCGTGACACTCTATTTATTATGCATCAAATCAAAATAATTGGCTGATTTATCGCATATCAATCGATTGTATTATGGATTTCATCACCTAATCTCGTTGGTACCTACGTATTACAGCATCATCGAGTAAAGAATCTTTTACGTGCATCAAGCCGATTTGTGTCCAAATTTGTGAAAATAATTAAATATTTCCATGGTTCAAAGACAAATTTCATGAATCAGAAATCGTATGAAATTCTAGTTTTTTTAGTCGGTTTTTCAGCGGTCAAAAAAAAATACTGCGAATATCAGTTGAATTGAATGAAACAGTATAATTCTTCATGTTTTTTTAATTAAGAATTTTTCCGATTGATTTTATTTCAGATTTTTTACAATTTTTTTGCCGTTTTTATATCAAAATATTGTTTCTCTTTTCCATTTTTTATTGGCAATTTGTTTTTATTTTTTTTTTCTAACAAAAATATATTTAAATGTAAAAAAAAAGAATGAAGTGAAAAAAAACGGCAGAATTTCGATCGAATAAATCGCATATTGATGTGAAATTCTGCTGGACATGAATAATAAAACATTCTCAAATATTTTCTTGCACGTTTGTTTCTCTTGTGTAGATTGAAAAAAAAATACATACAATTCTTAAAAAAAAGTCTCAAATTTTTGTTTTCCCCGTTGAATTTGTTTGTGTGATAATAGTCAATGTTTAGTTGTAATTCAATTTGAGCGATTTTGTTTTTTGTTTGCAATTTATTTCTTATTAAAAAAAAAAATAAAAAAAAACAAATAATAATACAGAAAGTATTTGATGGTAGGTAAAACCTAATTCAACAATTGGTTAAAAATAAATGAATTGCATTTATCGAGAAAGAGAATGGAGAAAAAGAAGCAGCCGGTGCAAAATCATCTCCGAATGGAGTGAAAAAGAAGAAAAAAAAACTAACTAACCATGGAATACTAAATGCAACAATATATATTTAAATATTCTATATGTCAATTAGAAAACAAGTATGAAAGTTTGTGTGTTGAAAATTTGTTGGTCTATGTTTAATGTTTTAATATGACTTTTTATTGCATTGGTGATTACAGGGGGGTATTCGACAAAAGATAACTCGAAAATATTTCGCCCTCATCTATACGTAGTATTGATTCATTGTTAAATGTTTGAACGTTTGATTCTTTTCTCTCATTTTATTACTGTGTTTTTTCTTTATTATCATCTTCTTCTACATCTTGTTTCATTTTGCCTTATCGCATCCATTCTAACAATGCATTGATGATGGAATTGCATCTATTTGTTTAAATAATTGTTTATTTTGTCCTCGTGCAAAACAATATTGCTCGGCTCAAATCATTATTAATTCCATTGGCACACATGCTCTCAAGCACACAAACATATTCACACAGATTCATTCACGTTTTGAATCAAATTTTAAAAACATCATCATCATCATCATCATCATCATCATCATCATCATCATCATCTCTAATCATTTCTCATCATTCATCTCAACCAACTACGGTCCTCCCATCATCATCATTTATTTCACTTTCTTCAATTCATGCGATCGCCCTGAGTTGGCATTTTGATCAGCTTCCGGTAGATCGCTCTCCTTTTTTCGGTCTTTTTTCGATTTTTCACCGGACACCGTTGTTTTGGCATTCACCGTTGCATTACGTTTTTTGGCTAAATTCTTTTCAACCATTTTTTCACTTTTGGCGCGCAAAAAATTATTAAAAAATCGAAATATTAAAAATCCTTGCAATCCCATCACAGCGGCCAATGCAAATTTCGTTTTTGCACTACTTTCAATGCCATAGTATAATGTTAATAAAGCCAATAGCATCGAACCGAAACGTGTCAAAATGAAAATTGAATGGTTGATGTAGTGCAATTTGGTGAGCTTTTCATCACGATCAAAGATATCGACCAATTGGAAAATGTGCGATACAACTTCGTTGGCATAATGCAAGGTGAGCAAAGCGAGCGCAATACGCTGGAAACCCAAAAAGTAGGCGAGCGCAATGAATGAAAAACTGCAAATTGCATGAATAATTTTCGGTTGTTGATCCTCTTTTTTCACTTTTTGCAAATAGAGTTCAGGCAACATGTGGAAATAGTAGGCCAATTGAATGATAAAGAATAGCTTGTGCAGGAAAATCATCGGATGCTCGGGGAATTGATCCCACAGCAATGAAAATTGGCTAAAGTATCCTTCGCGTATAATCACATCCAAACCCCAAACGCACGACATCAAATAGAACACAAGCAATTGACAGGAATCGTTGAAACGAGCCAACTTAAACTTGGACAGATGCAATTTTTTCGAAATTTTCTACATTTTATTCCATAAAAAAGAAAATGGAAGAAATTAAATTAGCATCAATTAAACATGCTCTTAATTGAAATGGTTGATGTTCAAATGAAACTTACCTCGATTAAATATTCTTGCAATAGCGCATGCATTATGATACAAATTAATGTATAAAAGAATACACAGCACCAATCCTTCCATCCTGAATCATAAGAAAATGGTAATCCTCTAAAAAAAACAACAAGCGAAGAGGCGTTTTAATTTGATGCCATACATGTGATGTTCTACTGGTTAACACTTCATCATTACCTGGGATTTTCATGGCTTGGCTCTGCTCCGGTCACATTATGATGCAATGCAACAAATATGCTGGCTATCGGGGCAGTTGCCTTGAAAATGGAACAAATATAAAAAATGATGAGAAAAAAGGACTTTAAACAATATCACGACACGTTGTTATGTTTTAATCATACAATTTAAGCCAATGTAGACTTTGAGAATGTTTCATGAAGTGAAAAAGCCCACGAGAATTATTCATGATTTCATCAGGGAGTTGATATCAGTAATTCATTCAGCGATTTAAACGTGAAAAAAAAACAGTTCTCTTTTTTTTTCATTTTAAATGTGGCGGCTGAAGGGCTTTCGCCCTCTCTCTTTGTATGCGTGTGCGTGCACGAATAGAGTGGAAAATGTTAATACGACTATCGATGTCGTCATAAGACATCAAGTCGTCAGCACAACGTCAGCATAAATAAGACGCATCGTCAACGACACGTAAAAGTAAGCATCAAAGTGTGTATTGCCATCCATTCATTTTAAGAAAGCACCAGTGCCGCTGCTGTGCCAACAGCCAAACCAATACAAACATCAACATACACAACAGCAGCAACCACAAAACATCAACTCTCACTCGCGTTGCGTGTGGATGCGTATGTTCCCATACATCGGTATGATCGCGAAACTATGCATGTTAAGGTTAGGTTTAAACGTGGCACTATGCGATTACAATACATAAGAACGACCGCAATGTTGAATGGAATTCAACGACAACGGTTTTTCAAAGATGTTCTCTGTTTCGCTTTCGTCGATGGGTGTCTTTTTTTTGGTGTGTGTCTTTCTTCTTTCTCATTTCTCTCTCTCTCTCTCTGCGATTACAAATTACAAATTGAAAGCATTTCAAATGTCGTGACATCAAATGCAAACATTCCATGAGGCACACGTTTACTTTGATGATGTAAACATTTCTCATGCCAAATGTGAACTTGTTGGCAAAAGGCAAATAAAATGCCAAGAAGATATAACTCGTATCGAAAAATAAACCGCAACAGCGTACACATTTAAAACAAGAACAACAACAACAACAACAACGAAAAAGAGACACATCGATAATGAGTGGCAACAACACTGTGGCAGCAGCGGCGACCGACCAAATGCACAACCGTGTCTACCCGATTTGACAATTGTATACGTATTCAAAGCTGACGTGTAGAATTTGTTGTATGGAATTGATGCATATGATCGATTTTGATATGAATTTTTAAGGCGAATCCTCGTCACTACCGTGACCATCGAATTGAATTCCGGTTACCGATCGATTTTTGTTGTTGTTGTTGTTGCTTTCTTCTTTTTCGATACGCGGATAGATTTTTCTCGTGGGAAATTTCAACACGTTTGGAATTACACTGTATGAACATTCACTCGAAATCTCAAACACTTGGATGGAGATTTTCGGTTGAATTTTTGGTTTTTCTGGATTCAGCCGAACACATTTGAAATATTACAACAAATTAAAAAATAAATATTGTCATACTTACAGGTAACATAAGTCCCACGACAAAAACCATTGCTACGCAGGAAACAATATCCGCATGATTCTGTATCACAAATTCATGGCTAAAAAACGGTGGATTTTTATTTGATGATTTTCTAGCTATTCCAGGTTTGATTGCCATCACCACTAAGTGCAATTTGTTGTTGTGCTATTTAAATTATTAATAAATTTGTTGATTGGGTGGTTGGTTGGTTTATTCGTATGTTGTTGCTGTGTTTTTTTTTTGGTTGTTGGGAGAGGGCTGCAAATGCACGTACAACTTATTCTACAGTTAATCACGTTTTGATTTAAACTTGATTGCTACTTGATTGAACTTGGTCTGAAATGAGAATTCACAAAAACGTTTTAAATGAGTGACAGGTCTATTTACTTAATACACATCTGATTTATTTTTAACACAATCAAAATCCAATTCGAATGTATTTAACATCGAAATCACAACATGAATAATTTCATTTGAAACAATCAACATTTGAAAAATTGTTTAATATGTGTGTTCGGTCTATTTTTTTTTTTTTTTTACTTATATTCGGACGGAAACTAGTCGGAATACCTGCCGCTAAAGCCGAATATCTATACAACGAAATGGATATTGAAATTGGAAAGCGCACCAAAAAAAAAAAAAATCTTTATATCAAGAAATACGAACCGCCAATCAATTTTCCAGGCAAGAGTTTTTTTTGTTGTTGTTAAAGAACCGTGTTGACGTGCCCAATTGATTGAATTGCTGGCCACAAAATGTCGAAACGAAATAAAAATAACAACAACCAACAAAATTAAAAATTTTAAACTGAATTCCAACTAAAAAACATTTATATTTTGTTTAAATAGTTACAGCCAACACACAGCGACCAAGTACCGCACACTTAATTACATACACACAGTGCCAACACATAGAAAACACAATCGCACACATACACACACCCGAACGCACATCAATACGCACACAATCGCTTCGTTCATTCATACACTTTCATTCGCTCTCTAACACACACACAGTCAACCACTTCTTCTGTTGATCTTTCTTTTTCTATATCTGACTCTCTCTCACAGCTTGACAAGATGCTTTCGTTATCGTTGCGAAGCGTTCATGAAACGCCCGCCGTCACTATTGCCGCCACCGCCGCCGCATTGACATTTACCGAAACAATCCATCTCTTTCTTATCCTCCCCTTTCTCTCTCTCTCTCTCTCTGTCTGTCTGTCTTTCCCTCTTACCATCTATGCATGGATATGTAGCATAAACAATTTGTTTTTGAACCAAACTGTTGTTCGTGTTTGCTATTTGTTGATTGAAACCAAAAGAGAAAAAAATGTTCATGCAAAACATTTGTTTCGACAAAGTTATATACGTGTATCGTCTTTAAATTTTGATAACACATTCCAATTCTCAAAAATCATAATTAACTTTCAAGAAAAATGTCATTTGTATTAATAACGACACACAAAAATACCCACAGACAAGCAACCAATTTAATTGATTTGTTTCACTTTCAATTGTTTAGGACACCAAAAACCAAGAGAGCGAAACTAAAACAATGTTGATTACTGCACTCAATAAGCGAATACAAAAGCGTCACACAAATTTGTCGACATTTATTCAATGGAACACACTACCGAAGTAATACGTGAAATTAGTAATGACTTAAAGTCATTTGAACAATTAGAATGGAAAATGTACAATTTTCGGCTTTTTTCAAACAATTTCGGCAGTTTGACGATACATTTTTAATTGAAACATAACTATTTGTATTTCGATTAGCTAGTAGCCAATAGCTGTTGACTTGAAATTTTATCGAATATTCTTTTTAATGTAATACATATGCTAACCAAATCCATTTAGAAATGTTTAAATCACTCACTTTCACATTGGTGCAAACATAGTGTTTGGTTTAAACTCCCTGTTTTTTTTATGTTATACGATACAAATTGGCATTTTTTCTTTTCAATTTAAAAAAAAAAAGAAATTCCAATAAAATCCAGCAAACACTTGAAAATTCTCTCTAATTCATACAATCTTATTTGATTATATCACAAAGTACATAAAATACGGTGGACAACAACGAAAACTAAAAAAAAACCACACGAACGAATGATATCAAGGTCTTTTCGTTCACAACCGGCTCATACTCATTGAATGCTGTGCATATTATGTGATTTGCACCGAATAAAACAATCTCAGCTTTCCAATCAATTGAAAATGGGATTTTGACATTTCAACGAGTTCACCATGTTTTTGTCTTCGTTTGGTTCGGGTTTTTTTGACATTTATCATTTCGTGCTGCTTGGCAAAGTCAACTCTTGTGAATGTAAAAGTTGCACATTTGCACGCATGGAAGCAAACCGGCGCAACGACTCATTGACGTTTTGTTACTCGGCTGAGATTTTTTTTTTGTCTTTTTCTTTTTTTACTTCTTCTTCTTCTTCTTCTTCTTCTTCTTGATGTTGCATTGGTTTCTCGTTTGTAATAGAGTTGTGCTGTCGTTGAAAATATATACCATATGTTTTGAAGGGAGAAACATAAAATTATGCGATGTGTTAGCATTCGTGGCGTTTTCCGAAATTATAAATTCTATTGTTTCCGATTCAAAATGTTTGTTGATTGTATCCATTTGCGTAAAGCATGTATGAGTTTCATAGAAAGAGGCAATAGGCGTAATGTTGTCGACAGATGAAAATTGTACTTTCGTCTTAGAAAAAAAGGAAACATTACCAAAAAACACCAACGATTTTTTTTTTGTCCCATTAAATAAAATATTTATTTCATCAATTTTCCAACCCAAATGAAAATGTTTTGCATGATAATTTTCTTGAGAAAAAAAAAACACAACAATGAAAGAAAGAAAAGAAAAAAACGAAATACTATCAATACGTAACTATTTGCATTTGGTTTTAATGCGATTTGTATTTTATAAAATATTGTTGTTGTTCTTTTGTTTACATTGTCCCTTTATGAGATGATTTTTAAAATGAAAAAAAAAAAAATTAAGCAAAAAATCAATGGTTAAGCTTTTAATGCTCATATTTTTTTGTTTGTCTTCTTCTTGATGTTGTTGTTGTATGTCGATGTCCACAAAAACCAAAAACAAAAATTAAACCACTGAACAATTGGTAAATACAAAATAAAAACCAAAAGAGAACAAAAAAACACGTTTATATCGTCGTTAACATGTCGGCGGAATTAGCGTATATAATTGTGTACAAAAACCAGTGTTTCATTACTATATTCATAGATTTGTAGTCAATTTGTATAATTATCGCGTAACCATTGCATTTTGAAATTTCCTAATGGATTAATATTTTTTTTTTTTTTTGTTATCACTAATATCAAGTTATTATAGCTTCAATTTGCATTTTTGTTGTTGTTACTGCTACTGCTGCTGCTGCTGCCATTTCTCTCTCATTTTATTATTCGCAGGATCATGAAACATTTTACCATTTATTCAATTTTTGTTTGTTTTTTTTTTGTTTGCATCAATTTTCCCGGGTAAAATTTCGAACAGCAACAAATACATAGAGTTTTGCTGCCGGGCTTAGTGCAGGCAATGTTTGGATCGTTTAAAGTCATTGCGAACGATGATTGCATACGAATAAAAGTGTGTTTTTTGTTTGAGTTGCATTGATTTTTCGGCCACATTTAAATGAAAATCACTTAAAAATGACCCTAATTTGACAGCCCCCTCGTTAAACTGGTGTTAAACGGTTTTAAAAATTTGGCCTTTTCGCACTACATACAATTTGGCTTTTTGCACTACAGTGTACGGTTACGATGTTTCATATCCATGATCAAATGTTAACATCCATTTTATTGCATATTCATTTCTTTTTTAAATTAATTCGTTTGGTTCATGCTTGCTTGCTTAATGGATCGGCGTTTTTTTTGTAACTGTTTCGCAATAATTAAAATATTTTTATGTGATTCATTTGATTGCTGAAGGAGATTATGCTCCTGAACAATTGTTATCAAAAACAAACAACAACAAAAAAAAACTAATTGTTTATTAAAAACAAATTTATGCACTGAGAGCCAAAACTAAAAAAAAAAAAAACAAATGACACCCTCAATATAAATTTAAAATCACTGGAATAATCGGTTAATTATTCAATATTTTTTGTTTTGAGTTATTTTAAAAAACTATTCAATGATTTAATGCTATTTGATAGTTTCTAATGCATAATTTATCGTAAAACATTGTTAGTTCATGGTTTTTTTTTTGTTGATTTTTCATAATTTGTTGTTGTTGTTGTTTTGTTTATACAGTGAACATTTTTATTTGTTTTCTCGAATAAAAATACTGATGATTCAGCGATATTAGTTGTTTTTTGTTTTGTTTTGTTTTTTTTTTTGGAAAATAACAGTTATGCGTTTATACAGCAGATTTCTGGAAGATTAACTAATTAATTGGAATCAGCATTTTTTTTTTAAACTAGAAAATAAACTAGTAATTTTGTGTGTGTGTGTGTGTTGCAATATGCAATTTGGGACCGATCTTACAAAATATTCAGTGATTCTTTACACTTTTTTTTTTGGTTATAACTGTCTGAAGTTTCCATAATCCAAAAACAATAAAAAAAAAATTAAAAGGAAAAAAATAACGGTGTAAAATATCATAATGTCTTAAATGTGATTGAAATTATGTTTCAGTTTTTTGTTATTGTTTTTTTTTCTTTATTCAATGGAAAATGTTAAAATCTAAACTCAAGAGAATAAAAGCACTTTGATTGCGGCAGTACATATAAATTGGTTCAATTTCAGGGCATAAGCATTTTTCTTTAGCACAAATTGACTTCATGCTTTTCAATTTCATTGTTTATTTTCTTCTCTTTTGTTTGTTTGTTTGTTTCTTGTTGCTTCAATTCAAAGGGACACGAATACAACTACACAAAATAACAAATAACATTTTTTTTTTCATTCAATTTGGGGGCGGGTGGGGACGGCTGGGTCAGAGGGTGAATAAAATCAAATCATGGCAATTCAATGAAATGTCGAATTGTGTTTGTGTCATGGGAGAATGGAAACGATACACCGTTTGCAAAAAAACGGGCCCAATTTCATTCAACAAAACATTTGGTTATTCTCTCTTGGTATTTTGGTTTTGTTGTTGTGTGTGTTTTATTTCGTCGATTTTGTGTGTGTTTGCTTTCCAATTCAGCCGAAGGTACGCATCACTTCCATATGATTCTTTTATTGTTATAAATATACGAAATTCTTCAATCTACTTGCGTAGATTGTCATTATTAATCGCGCTAAATGGTGTCTATTTAAATATATTTTTATATATTTTTTTGTTTGGTTTTTTTTCCTTCTTCTTTAAATTAGGCAAATGGGAATATTTATAAACATTGAAATTTCTAAAAGCTTATCAAATTAAAAACGAAACCAACAAAAAAAAACAAATTAAATTTGTAGTTGTGTGTAATGAGAAAATGACAAAATTAAATAATATTTAGTAGCTGTGCCAAATGGAACTGTTACAGTCCATGACAGTTTTCTCTAATTTTTTTTGCTTTTTTTTAAAAAATTGTTAGCAATATGAACACATTCCAAATGGATTTTGGTGGCGCTTCGAAAACTGAAATCGCATTTTGTTTATGTTGTTTCTTTCTTCTTCTTCTTCTTTGTTTTTGCATAAAAGAGTATTTTTTTGAGAATGCTGTGCGAGAAAGAGAGAGAGAGAGAGAGAGAGAGAGAGAGAGAGAGAGAGAGAGAGAGAGAGAGATAGAGATAGAGAGCTTAAGTTTGCAATGCAAATGACAAAATATTTGTTTTTTGTTGTTGTTTCTTATTGTTGTCGTGCAGAAAATATCTAATGTATTGCAAGTGATTTGAAGAGAGTAAAATAAAAAACGATTGTATAGTTTCTTTTGGAAAGATGTGCGAAAAGTGTGACAAAATATTGGGCACTAGGCGACGATTTTGCAAAATACACACGATTGGTGTGTGCTATTTTTGTTGTTGTTGTCTTTTTGCATAAAATGACTTGAACATTTTCTCTCTTTATTTAAAATCAATAGCTTGTGTTTGTGTGTGTTGAATACTTCGGATTAATGTTTTTTTTTAGTTGTTTTGTTTTAAATTCTATTCACACTGGAAATAAGATTATAGCAACTTTGCATGCACGTATTTGTGTGTTTGTGTGTGTGTGTGTGTGTGTGTGTGTGTGTGTCTTTGTTTCAAAACGTATTATGGAAGCATGCTCAATATTTGCACTTTATGGACAAATGAAAATGGTTCAGCGAAACACCGCGACTGAATGGGGGGGACACGGTTGGAGTGCTTAAAAAAACATACGCGGAAGCCAATCAATTTTTTCTTGCTATGATCAATTTCCTCCAGGTATGTGATTTTGTTTGAATCCCTTTCAATGTTCAATGTTTGGTTGTTTTTTTTTTTGTTTCTTTCTTTCTTCTTTCGGATAAACTTAGTATTATATAGATTATTTGGTTGTTGTTTATCTGCTTTTGTGGAACTGCTTTTAGTTTTGCTCTACGGTTGTTGTTGTTTTCATTTTAAATTCTTCGTCTTCTTCATTGGTGTTTTTGTTGTTGTTGTTGTTTTTGTCTTGTTTGTTTTAAAAGAACGGTAAAAGACTTAAAGTTTGGAGTATAATGCGTAAAATGCTTGACCAAGTGTCGCGTATTTTCTTTGAACGCGCCATCATAAATCGCCACGTGAATATAACTATGAGGATTTTGGACATTTGGTGCACAACATACAATCTGAAAAACAAAAATGGATCAAATTGAAGTGTTGAAATTAGATGAGCCATTTTAAAGATTTCGTATGTAGGTTTTGTGGATGTCGAAATGTGAAATTACCTTGTCATTTTTTTTCTACTACTTGGCAATGTTTTCGGATTTTGTTTGCATAAGAATGCCCTTAATCCTAGAATATAACGCTCAAAATAGGCATCCCAATCGATTTGAGTGACATCAAAATTAAACGTGCTTCGATCGCTGGCACTCATATGCGTTAGCAGCTCACGTACATTATCATCCGTAAAACGCCACTGATGCGTTGTAAAGTATTCTAAACAACCGACAGCTTTTTCCAATTTATTTTGGATTTTCACCATTCTAAAAGTAGACACCAAACATTAAACATTTACTTTTTCATTCCACCGATCAACCGATCTTTTTCCAATCAGTGTTCGAAATCGGGTCTTTTGTGCTTCTTTCTGGCCAATTCTAGTCCGAAACGCTTAAAACCAAAATTGAATCGCACTCAAAGAGAGTTCGAAAAACGTTCAAAAAATGTCCGATTGCGAACACTGTTTTTCGCGCTGATATTTCGGTTCGAACACACTTACATTGGTTTTCTGCCCATCGCCCAAGCAAACATATCAAGAAAATAGGCTGGAATGTAATGTACCAAGTACCCCTGTACCGCATTTAAAAAGCGATTCATGCGTAAGGCGCCGGTTGGATACCAAATGACGCCTTCCATAGGATGCCGAATCATATTTTTTATTGAATAACCAACAAATTCACCCCATGTAATCGGTTGCTGTCGGCTGGTCACACAATTATACACTTTCATTTCACGTGATTTCGTTGTAGCTGTTCTCCAACCGCTTGTTATCATCAAATTGATGACAATATCCACTGGAATTACATCGCATGAATAATCCTTTTCGCAGATTATTGTTCGGAAGAGGCCATTACCAACGGCTGATATAATTCCCGTTGGGCCATTCCAATTGTCAAGCCAACCAGCGGCTGGCTCATTGTAGCATGCAATCACTGTAAAATACCATTTCAAATCGGAAATTTTAAAAATCTCAACACAAAGAAGAGTTTTGCGTAGTGCAGATTCATTGTCATTACCTATTGATGGTCGGACGATTGATACCGGCAAATTTCCGGCTTCTTCAAGAAGCATCTGCTCGGTGAGTGCCTTTGTGAACGTATAAGTATTTGGCCGTTTACCAATCAAAGATGGTGTTAACTATAGACATACAAAAAAACAGAAAACAAATCGGAAAATTTAAAATAATTTTAACATTTTTTTTTTTTTTTTTGTTTAATTTGACGGAAAAATCAAATTACCTTGTCTAGCACATCTTCTGGTAGCCAATTTATCAAATTGATTATATTGGTTGGGTCATACGGCGTAGAGTAAATTACTTCCTGAATTTCACTTCGATCACAATTGCAATAAGCGGTTGAAACATGAACTAGTGCCTAATGAAACAAAAACAAAAAAGAAAAAAAATTAGGTGGAAATGAATTGACTGCGAAAATGCAGATGAGCAGCATAGCAGAAACACATCAAAAACCATTTACTTACGTCTAAATTCAACATTCGATGACACAATTCAACTAAACGTTTTGTACCTAACATATTGATTTTAACGGATAGCTCTAATTTTTCATCGAACTTTACTGTGGCAGCTGAATGAAATACAACCGACACACTGCGACACAGCAGCGTTTGATCACTTTCCGATATACCCAGCTGATGCAGTGTGATATCGCCACAGATTGGTATAACTTTGTTCAACTCATTTGGCTTCTCTTTGCGAATTGTATCGAAGAGCTGCGTAAAATGCAAAATGAAAAACAAAAATGTGCGTCAATTTGGGCCGGACAATACTATAACAAAAACAATTTTGGAACATGGTTTAATCCGGACCAAACAACAATGTTTTCGCTTCATTTTGGACATTTGGACATACAATGTATATTTAAATTGACACTTACTGGTGAATTGAGTAGTTCATTTAGTCGAGCTGACACTTCTTGTCCACGTTTAGGTCTCATTAGTAAATAAATGTTTTGAATATCCGGACATGATCGTAATAATTTCTCAACTAACACCTGAAACGCCAGAACAGAACAACAACAACAACAACAACAACAAAGAAATATAAACATATAAATATATCATCAAATAACATAAAAACACATCACAAAACAGTGAGACACTGTTTGCAGTGCATTGAATATTGTGTGTCCGTGTGTGGCACAGCAATCAATCTGAATAAATAATGTATTTTATGAGAGTGCGCATACCTTGCCCATAAAACCGGTGCCACCGGTAATAAATACACTTCGGCCGGCATAGAATTTTGGTATAGATTGTGAATGTCCTTTCGAATCAAAATTCACATACATATTTTGATCTTGATCCACCTCAGGCGGCGTTGCCATTTTGTCGTTAATTTATTTGTCGTGCGATACGAAATATTTGTAGTTTGAATATTGAACTTGATTCAATTTTAACTTGGAGAATTGAAAAAGAGAAGGAAGAAAACGCGGCAAATTGTTGGTTTTGTTTATTGTTTTTTTTTTTTTCTTTTTTTTATTCCAACTAGATTTGAATGAATTGGACTTGCGAAAATTGGAAGAAGCAAATAATTTGTTGTATGTGTGCGTTTTCACGATAAATGCGCATATATGAACATAGAAAATAAAAACCGATCAAATCCACAAACACCCCGAAATCACAAAATTTAAATGGAAAACAAATTGTCAAGCTTTGGAATGAAATTTTTTGTACGTATGGCTTAATAAGTTCTGGTTTGGATTCCGTTATTTCACCTCGTTTATTTTTTTTAACACTTAAAAAAACCACTTTAACATGCTTGAAATTATGCCATCGCTATTTTATGGATTCAATTTAAAAATTTGACGAATGTCTTTTTGAAACAGAACAAAAATATTCCGTTTTTTGTTGTTGTTGTGGTTTTTGCTTGTGCGAACTTACTAATTTTGAAGTGATCATTCGAAATTTTTACTAACTTTCACTTGTATTATGGATTTGGTTTCGTTTAATTTGTTTAATTTCACTGTTGTTTATCATAATTTGTTTTCAAACACTTATTTTATTAACCATGAGTTTTGTTACGTATATGAGTGTAACGTTTAATTTCATTTTACTTCATATGTGTGATGTGATGTTTTTTTTTACACTTGTTTTCTTCTCAGCACGTTCTGTGTGGAAAACTGGAAATAGAATTGGAATTTTTGTTTGTTTTTTTTTCTCTCGATTAGATTATATAGAATTTTGTTTGATGAGCAAAATATAGATAGATTTATGGTTGCCTGGATTATTGTAAGATAAACTAAAACATTTTAAGGTTGCAGTTTCACAAATAAAATTGGTTTTCTTTTAGGTAGGCGCTTCATAATGTTTCGCTGTATTGGAATCTCGTATGTTGTTGTTTTTTTGTTTTTTGTTTTTTGGTTGGTTTTATGCGCTGTAGATTGAATGCGCGTCTAGTGAATTGAGAGAGTAAATGAGTTTGTGAGAAAATTTACACAATTCCGGTTGATGCGTTCAAACATTACACAAATATACGGTAAAGTGAACGGACATTAAGAGATCAAGATGTGTATTTTATGCCAGACCGTACTATGCGGTATTTGGCGGTTTGATCTGCTTACAACCAATTGTGCATTTGAATTATAAAATTTACTGTGGTTATATGAAAAACGTAGCGCATTGAACTTGCCGTGCATGTGCTCTCTGTGACACACACACACACCGAACACAAAAATTCGAAACGAACGAGAGAGAAAAAAAACAACAACACAGTGACAACTCTACAAAATGACCCATTTGTATACTTGGCTGCAGACTTTGCAGTGCATTGCGATGCAACTAACTAATTAAGTTAAGTTATTACATAAAATAATTTTCCATGAAATTGGTACGAATGAAATGGCGCCATTGAACCGACCGTCTATTTAAATTCAACACATTGGTTTTGCGTTGACTACACAAGGATTGAATCCTATTTCATGTTTTTTTGTTTTTGTTTTGCAACCCCTGGGAGCAGCGAACAAAATTGTCGCCTTTTCTACCTCTTTTAATTATCGTGTATGTGGCCTATTGTGCCTCAGCGGACGAGTGATAATGACTCATTCAGTTTCGATTTTCAAACTAATTTCATTTAGATACCGTTTTTTAAAAAAAAAATAAACACATGTCCAATTAAGCGGGAGTAGTGTATCCCTCTTTTCGATGTGTCATCTGAGGAATCAATATTCCCCCCCTGGTAAATGTTTGAATGAACTTTTGTTAAACGATGCAATTCGAAACACACAACTTATTATATCATCATAAGTTATTTAATTGTGCAATCTCAACAAAGATACAAATCAAGTTGGTTTGATATACGTCCATTGTGTCATCGCATCAAGTCAAATGCCCATTGGTAAAATGTTTCAATGTCACTAAATAAATAACATAAACATCTAGACGGCCTCTTTCTCTCTCTCTCTCTCTCTCTCTCTCTCTCTCTCTCTCTCTCTCTCTCTCTCTCTCTCTTTCTCTCTACGTTGAATTGATGAAGCTTGACAATTATGACACAATTCAGAATCTTTCGAATGCAATTGTTAGACCTTGATTTTAAGTCGCAAACAGAACACTCGGTTGTCTTTTATTTTTATTTCGTAACAACTCCATAAATATCATTCTAAGCCATTCAATAAACTTTGATTTTGATTTTGATGTCATGAACATAAATGCGATTCAAATTACTTTGCCATAGGAAATCCATCGGAAAAAACACAATCCACACAACCAATGAGCGAATGCGTATAGCAAATATAAAACAAAAACAACATCAAATATATATATGACCAAACCATGAAACCATGACGCTAACACACAACGCCAATTAAAAGTTTTCTTACAGTTATATTTCGTTTCGATCAAATGAAACCAACCTCATTAAGCGACGATTACTTTGATTACTCTTTATATTCAGTGTGCAACATGAAGTGCACTGAACCAGAGAAGGTTGAACTAAACAAGGTGCAATTAACGGCGTTAGTTCGATTTGCCTTACTTTAGTTTAGCCACGTGAGTGGTTATTCGTGTTTAGATTCAAATGCTCAATTAATTTTTTTGTTGCACTTTAACTTAAATAGATGTATCAATCACACAGACACAAGAAGGCGGTACCGGGATATTACGGGACATTTTTAACGGTGGATTTTGTTGTTGTTTTTTAGTCCTCTGTCCCACAAAACCGTGTCTTTGTTCAAGTCTTTGGTACTAAATGAATAAGTGGAATTTTTTGGCCACTCTGTACAAGAGCTCATGCACTAATACAAGTAAAAGCAATTGAATTAAATTCAATAACAACAAAAAAACATATAAAATCAATTAAATTCAATGGTGCCTTCATCTTCTGTCGAACTGATGAGAACAACGATTTTTATTGTTGTCGCATAGCTAGACAATAATGCATATTTTCTGAATTAAACTAATGCTTTATCAGTAAATCGTCTCTAATTTCATTGCTATTTTTCATTAGACATTGTTGTTTCTGATGATGAATATTTAACGTCTTGTTAACGGCAATATATATATATGCATGTTTCAATTTTGATGTTCCATCAATCTTCTTCTCAGAGAATGAGAGAACAAAAAAAGAATCTGTAACATGAGCTGTCAACGCGAAAATTGACATGCATCTCATTATCCTGTTTAATCAATCGTTCTATCAATTTCATCGATTGACGCAACGTTTGCAAAAAAGAAAAAAATAATTGAATTTATAAATAATTTTAAAATTTGATGCATCCGAGCCACGTATACAAACAAAAAAACAACTTGGCAATTTAGAAAGAGTAAAGAAATGTTGCCTTCGTAAGCCGAATGCAGATTTTCTCACTCTATCAAATGAACTGAGACAACTTTCCTAAATCAATACCCTACTCAACATCCACACCCAAAACCGAAACCAAACCAAACCATACAAAAAATATCTATGCAACAAACTTACGAGCAAGCGATTTGATGGTGTTGATCCGAACCATTATACCACCGGTATTACACTAAGTTCTCATAGAATTTTGTACATATATTTTATATGGTTTATGTTCTAGCCCGTTGTCGGTAAGTAAATCGCTGTTCGCTTGCGTATATCCAGTTCAGTAATTATAGCCTCGTTTCTTGTTTCGCCAAAAGTCTTGAGCGTACTTTGACCGTTAGGCCACTTAAGTGAACATCGTATAAACATTTGTTGAGCGCATTCTCTATGGCTCGGGCTTTTGATTATTCATCATCTTCTTTCAAATTTCGAAAAAAAAGAAATTATTCATTTGAACAATTCGGAAAACAATTCAATTGATTCGATTAATTTCTATTTTGGAACACACAACAACAACAACAACAAAATCACCATACACTTGAAAATCAAATATCGAATGTGAATAAAGCGTTTGGTGTGGTAAAAGTCGGTTAAGAGCTCGCACAGTCCATGAGTCAAGATGCTGTATTCATTATCGATAGTGCTTTTTTTTTAGATGCCAAATATGCATCATTTTTGACAGCCTGGGAAGCTTTGTTGGTGAAAAAGTGTCACAGTGTATATGTGTGTGTGTGAGATTTAGATTGTGATTGTGATTGTGAGCGTAAATGAGTGGCTTCAAGTGAAGCTTCAAAACTCGATTCAAATACACACACAAAATCTAACTGTTCAACTGTTCTACATCATTGGCATTTTTATTGCCTTGTAACCTTGTACATACCTTACATTGCATAAGAACGGGTTTTTTATGGCACATATAATAAAATGGTTACAAACATATGTTCTAGTTCTACCATCACACCGTACCAGCGCACCGGCAATGATCAAAAGTGATTATCAAGTCAAACTAATTGATTTGTACAGGTTTCGTGTCAACGATTTGTTGAGTGCGGTTGCTCGCATTCATTTGAATTGCTTAACAACTTAATTCTCCTGTTGAATATTTATTTATTAATTCAATGATTGTTTTCTTCTGTGTGTTGTTTTTTTTCCTTCTTCTCTACATTTCAAACATTTATTGTTTCAAATGAAAAAAATAAAAAAAAAACAACAACCGCGTATAGGCTAATATTATAATTTACCGGTATTTATTGTTAATCACTTTATCAATTGCATAAGCAAGCGATTTATTTGGCTCGTGTGTGTGTGTGTTCAATCAAAGTTCACTTGCAAGTGCAAAAAATCACCGCCTCAAAGCTAATAAGCTATGATATATTAATAGACGGTTGTTGAGATTAGTATATTTTCACTTTTCACTCAAATGCCGACAACCGCATCACATCTTTCCTGCCTGTCTGTCTAGCCAGTTGGCAATAATTTTTCGTAAACACTCCCGACCCGAAACGATTTGACCGAAGAAATAAATATAAATACATATATTCGATGAACAGAACAAAAAAAAAAAAAAAAACAAACACGAGAATGTATCGAGAATATTTCACCGCATAAAATGTGTGTTGAAAAAAGTTTGTTGTGAAATGGATGCGATCCGATGTCTTCTCGGTATCAGCTGCGATGTCACTTTTATTCACACGGAATGAATGGTTACATATTGTTGCACAGTTTTTTTTTTCTTGAAATTTAACATTTCATTCAACCGAATGCTAATTCTTATGGCATTCAATTTTATGAACTTTGTTTTGTTACTCATTCAGATACTTTCATCATTTCGATGCCAATTCTTTGAATGAGATTAGAATTTGGTCAAAACGGAAACGACTCGTTATTCACTTGTGCAACCATATTTTCTATGCGAAAGAGAAAGAAAGCGAACAAGTCTGTGTACAATTTTCATTTTGTTGTGCATTTATGTTCTAATAAATGATGATTAAAAGACTCTATATCATATAACAACATATGCGATCGCTATTAAATGTGACATATGTGTCTTCTTAGCTGCAATAACTGTCACAGTACTGTATGTTTCATACATGAAAATCGAAAACTATAAACAAACGCGTGCCCATCTTTTATAACAGTTGATGACTTTCAAAAGAAACGCGTGTTCGTTGCTCATTATTCAGATATTTTTATTCAGAAAACGGTTCAAAAGCCAGAATGACCGGAATTTTTCGGACAATCACCGGAAACAAACGTGGCTTTTTTTTGCTCAGTTCATTCAGATGAATATTCGAGTGTATGCGTTGAACCCGTGACACCATATTATCTATGGACTCGTTCGCTCGTTAACTCGTCTATTACTTTGTTATGCTAATTTTTCCAATTTGTTCAACAAAAAAAAGACAAGGAGTGGGTGATGACCCATCATTACTTTTGATTTAATTTTTTAAACATTTTTCTTGAAGGTTTTTTATTTTGTAATCAGTTTGAAATAATGAAACATAATCAGTTTGTGCGGTTATAGGCTGCATGTAATATGATGCAATATGATTAAATTGCAAACAGAAATTGATTGGATTGGCACTCGGTCGATTATCTAAACAAGACAATTAACTACTTGCCAATTCATGTGGAATTTTATTGGGTAGTTAAATTATAGAATTATATTGCTCGATCACCCACTCCTCAATAGTTCAGTATCAGCCGGTGTAGAACGCAGTCCAGGGGCCGGACCCCTCATATATTACTACGAACATTAAATTCGCAATAGGAACAAAAAATTTAATCATTATTCCATTTTTTCTCTCTCTCTCTCTCTCTCTCATTCGCTCATCAAACACTTAGCTGGAATTCTATATAATGCAACGTGCTGCGTGAAAGTGTGCTACACACAGCTCAATGTACTTCAAAGTACTATGGTGTTCGCTGTTAAGTGTTTGATGAACGAAATGGGAGGAACGCAGACAAATGACATTTATTACGATTCTCACGAATTTTGTGTGATAAATGTAATTTCTGGCTGTAGTTGATTGCCCCCTTAATGCAGTCGACTTCAAAAGAATTTTGGTTCTCTTTTCGACTATTTAATACCGGATGAGCATGTCCCAATCTAAGCGCATGGTCAATATGGTAGAATTATGGTTGTTGCATTATGCACGTGCCAATACTGGAATCACCGTAATTACAATTTAATTGGTGCTTTGTTTGGTTTCGGGGTCAATAAACAACAATCGAATGCTGTTAATGCCCCATCTAAGTTCCGCAGTTCCGATTTATAAACGAATTTATAGTTGAATAAAAAAAACACGAAACAAATGTGCTATAGGAAATCGTAACAATGTCGTTGTAAAATTGAATTAATAATGATGAGAAGGAGAAAGTGAGAAAGTAAGAAAAAAAACACACCGTTTATAAGCTCTATAAATGTTCCGATCAATTGAATAAGTGTCGACTTGTAATCAATTATGCATCTTTTCTGTCTAGCTGAAAGGCGTCTAAATCAATTTAATACGATTTCCATTCACAATGGACGATCGATTTATAACAAAAAATTATTTATGATTTATTGTTTGATGGATTTATCAATTAAATCGTATGATTTGATTCGTTTAATCATATAATTGAATGTCGATATTGACTAGACTATAATTACATTTGATCACCCCAGTGTATGCCAGAGGATTTCTGGCAGACGTGTATTCAATTTGAAAAGTTTGTGTGTGTGTGTCTATTTTTTCTAGGGAGCATGGAATTGTGGGTACCTGTCGCTTGTTTAACTAGATGTTAGCTGTATTTTATTTAACCAAAGGTCAATATGCTATATTTACGGGGTGCAAATGCGATTCCAAAAATATGTGCATTTTGATGGTGTTTTTTCGCATTTTTCGTCATACGGATTGTCATACGGTATATGGCGCCGAAAAATGTGTCATTTTCCCAATTGGCTTTGACTGTGTGTATGTGTGTGTGTGTGTGTGTGTGTGTGTGTGTGTTTAACAGTACTGTTAGTTCTACATACAGTGCACTTTTGCCTATCAACTTGGCCTTTATGCCATTGTGGGATTTGTGCTTTTTTGTTGCTGTTATATTCGCTTCAACCACTTTTGGGATTTAAAGCACCACTTTGAAGGCATTCGGATACAAGCTCATGCTCAATACTCATACATTGCATGGAAAATATGTGAAGCCGTTTTATATACCACAAAACGTCGACGATGACGGATTTTTTTTCCCTGTTCCATTTGTTTGGCAGTATCATGAATAGAGAGAGAAATGTACGCGCTTGCCAAAAGGTCTGTCGAACAAAAAAAAACCAACACTGAAAAAGGCCGCATGGCTGACATAATTTGTTGCAATGTTGTTGTTGTTGATTTTTTTTTTTTTTTTTGTTTCTTCATATATATATTTGTTTTTCATTGTATTCCGTCTCTGTCACTCCTCTCTTTTGCATTGCAGCCAAAGTGAAATTGTTTAATTTTTCGAGGGTGCTTAAGGCGTTCAGTTTCACGGCGCCGTTTGTACGCATACATTCAAAAAGTAATTTATGCAGTTCGAGTAATTGAGCATTCAATGATTTATTGTTAACTCATTCATGGATAAACATTCATCGAACGTTGGTATGTGTGGTGGACTTTTGTGATTTTTCATCGTACAGATGACTTATTTTCCTTGTTTGTGTTGTATAATTTATGAAAAATATTTGAATGCATTGAGATTATTCAATTGGTTTTTGGCCCAGAAAAAAGGGTTTCTAACGTTCTCTCTCTCTCTCTCTCTCTCTTTCTGTAGCTCTTGCTCACGTACAAATCAATCTAATACAGAGGATTATAATTTGCACCATGGTTTTTTATGCTTCGCTAATTTAATTTTAAAGTTAAACATTTTCTCTTCGTTTTCTTTTTTTTAAATAGTTTGTCTGTATCTTATATGTTTTTTTTATGTTTTTTATGGTAATAATTCGTTTACATTTTGAGATTCCAATATGCGGTTGATATGTTTAGGAATTTTTGAGATATCTCTCACTTATCTAAAATACTTACATGTTATTGGCCACCATCCGTCAGGAAATTTACCGACAACTTAACTTTTTTGTTTATTAACAGACACACGTATACAAACACGCACACACTCTCACACACACAAAATACACAAAAACTAGATCAAATAGAAATGAGTCAACGATGATGGGGCACTCGATCCTGAGAATATTCAATGAATTTTCATCATCTGTATACTGGCATTTAACTTTGAATTTTCCGTTTTCTTTTACTTTGAACAGAAAAAAAACACTTCACTGTAACTGTGTGAGGTTGTTTTCTTTTTATTACTTATTTTTTTTTCTCACAATTTTCACTCTTTCTCTCTCTCTCTTAATTGTGTTTCGCAGCACTTCTTCTTTTACTTTGTATCAAGTGACTAGGTAGTCACCCTTATTCACTCTTACTCTTCCGTTATGATATGGTTTTTGTTGTTGTTGTTGTTGTTTTTGTTGTTTTTGTTGTTGTTTAAGTATATGGATGGGTGTGTGATTTTGGGGTATGTATACTAAAGCTTCAACTATTCAAACATTTACATAGAACATAGCCGAACAGCAATAATTTTCGTTCAACACAAATTAATTCCAATTTTCCAATACTTTAACGTTGTTGTTGTTGTTGTTTTTTTTATATTATTTATTGTTGTTGATCAACGCCGTTTCTATTGATCTGTTGGTTGGCAATTGGTTTTTTTTTCTATCTCTCTCCCCAACAGCAAAATTTATCTATGGAATTAAAAAAAACCGCTTCGGTTTCTGCAAAACAAACAACAAATAAAAAAGAAGACAGAATTCGATTATTATTTGGGTTCGAACGATTTTAACATCACCTTAAACTATGAAATGTATTCTCAATATATTCAATTATCAATCGAATTCAACAGAAGAAAAAAAAAACAGTGGCGAACTCAAATTTGTACAGTATTTTGTTCTTCCGTGTGCACCGAATGCCGCCTACAATTCTTTTTTTTTGCGCAAAGTGCAAAGGGTCTGCAAATCGACTAAGGGTTTGAAATCACACAGAAAAACGTCACACACAAATTGGAGCGTGTTTCTTAGCCAACCACAAATTTCTTTGTAAAACTAGAGACACAAAAAAAACGCATTTCAACTTCGTTTAAGTTTATTGGCACATACGAATTGAAGATCTTCATATGGCTTCTTTAATTCATTCGGTTCACTTGGTACTTGGTTAAGTTTTGGGCGAGAAAAATTTCATCGAATATTGACACTTTCGTGGAAAATGACAAGAAAATTATTCATTTCACACCAGTTGAGAGTAAAAAAAAAAAAAACACAAAAAATTCGGAATTACATAAACTACAAGTGAATGTTCGAATGTTACACACCGAACACCGCAATCACAAATTCGATTTGAATCCCTTAAACTCTTTTTTTTCCACACACACACACACATACTGCCTTCAACCCGTTCTGAACATTTGCCAACAAACCGTTAGTTGAAGGGAAATTTTTCAAACAAGAATATCAAAGAGAGATCAAGAGAAGAGAAAAAAAAATATGATGATGATGATGAAACTAGAACCTGATTGATATATAGTATATACGCACCGGATCAGGAAACTGTAGCACGTTTATGTTGAGAGAGAGAACCCAACAAAAAAAAAATCACACTTAAATTGGATCTTAATTGAAAGCTGTTCAGTGTGAATTGGAAAATTCTGTGCTGATGAAAATCAATGCGAACGCCATGTTGTATTAATACCGCACCGAAGAGAATAGAATAATCGACGCGAGAAAAGGAAATGAACGACAGTACAAAAAAAAACACACACAGTTTTTTGTTGTTGTTGTTGCTGTATTTCGTGTGTCGATGAAGAAAATTCACTGATGGAGCAACGAGAGCGACAGAGAGAGAGAGAAAGAGAACGTACGTGTGCCGTTTGCATACACACATGCACAGCATCGCCCCACATTTACATGCATAAAATACGAAAAATTGCTGAATACGAATACATGCAGCCATCGATTTAATATTTCAAGCAATGTCGTTACGGAATATGGCATAGATATGTATATATATATATATATATATATATCGATAACGCTGAATGCCGAGCAACCGAATGCTAAATGCCGTTTGGAAAAAGGCAACAACAGCAACCGAGAAACCGAACCGAACACGGCATAATGCGCGTGGCTATCGCATGGAAGCGTTTCAATGTATGTACGTGTGTGTGGTAGAGAAGGGTGGCCGAGTGTGTGTTGAATACATCGTTTTATCACTGTATGCGGAATTCGTCGCGTTTCAAGCATTATGTCATTTTCATTCATCAATTTTCTAACCCGACAAAAAAACTACCGTTTTTATTGTTATTTTATTCGAAAATTTATAAATGATTTACAATTTCTACAAGAATGTTGAGCATATTTTTCTTTCACTCCAAAAATTTCGACTGACACATATTTTATATGCAATAAGTTTTTTTTCTGTTTAAAGCTCATATCGAAAGATAGTCATAAAATTTTCGGGTTACGTCATAGTTTCGCGTGCGGCATTTTTTGTGTGCATGTGCATACTGTTTTGTGTGCATGTGTGTGTGGGTGTGTGAGTGAGTGTCTGGCATGTGTATGTGTGCAAAAAGTTTTTGAAGGTGAGGAAAACCCGAACAGTGTCACAATTACAGCAGTAACGGATCATATGTAGTAATCGGCTTGCATGACTAGCGAAATGGAAAATCCAACACGCACACATTGACATCACTCTCTCTCTCTGAGAGAGAGAGAGAGAGAGAGAGAGAGAGACACGGAGTATTGTACACAACGGTACAAGGCATACCATTGGAGATGTGTTAACGAATTCACGCGCTCCACTCACCACCACACACTCGTTATGCCATTTTCATAATTCAAATATAAGCAATTTCATGTCAGTTTTCATTTTTACCGTTTCAATTCCGTTTTTCCTTTTTTTTCTGTTCGTTTCGTCCGTATGTGAGCGAAAATGTGCTTTGATTCGAATAATGCGCATGTCTTACATCGAATGGTAATGAATATCAAGTGAATAGAATGCGAAAGAGCAACAAAAAAAAACCTATCCTTTTCACAGCGGTATTGCATGTTTAGAACCGATTTATGTGTACACCCGACATCATTTATTTTCCAATGCGACATCGAACATTCAGCATTTCAATTTTATTTTTTTCCCCCATTCGAAATGAAAATTTGTTTGCCGACGCATTATAAACGGGCATTTTCCAGCGTCAAATGGAAAAATCGATCAATTTTAATGACATTCTTATCAATGAAAATAATAAAAACAAAACACCTGTAACATTGACGATTTGGGTGGCTTCCTAGCAATACCAAAATGATGCTCTAGAGCTGTTGGTAGTTCCCCATTTTGTTTTTTTTTTGCCTATCGTGCACATTGACGCACATGTCTAGCGATAATTATTCAATATCCAACCAAAAAAACAAAGTACCGTTAATTTCATTTGCGTGCATTCGGGTGATGACCTGTGCGTTTTCAAAGACATTGAAGATTAGATAGAATTCAACAGCAATTACACGAATACAATCGAAATTTATCATCAGCCATAAACGAATGAAGAATAAACAAAAATACGTGATGTAGCCCATTTTAATAAATCCTTTGAGATCGAGCGTTTATTTATGTGTTCATTTGTTTCATGCGAGTAAATTGTATGATTATTCGAAATGAAAATAATTGGATCTGAAATAAAAGCCGCTAAAAATCAATTTCAATCATCTTTTTCCACATTCATTTAATGTCATAATTGCTTTATTTAGGTGTTTTTTTGTTGTTGTAGGAGTTGGTTGGTTTGTTGTTGTTGTTGTATCAGATAAGATTAGTAAATACGAATTTCATATTAAAAATTCCATTTTAATCTTGTTCGATGCCATTTTGATTTTCACTTTGACAATTTGCTGATGTGGTTGGTTTAACACCATTTTTGATTAAAAGATTCATAATTTCTGTTTGGCCACCACGTGCCGCATAATCGAATGGTGTAAGTTGTAGGCGATCAATGGCACATTTGTCAATAGAACTCTTCAGTAAATATTCCACAATGTCTTTGTGGCCATGTAAACAGGCCAAATGTAGTACTGTTCGGCCAGACATATCAACTTGACTCAAATTTGCTCCAGCCAATCGATAGGATATTAAGCGTTTAAGTAATCCACGTGCAGCGGCTGCGCATAGATTTTCACCAACCACTCGAGCCGATCCAGTCATGTGGGCACCACATTTGATCAATGTCTTTATGATTTCATGATTATCAACAGCTATTGCTTCCATCAATGCGGTACGATCATGACGATCACGCACATGCACCGACACCCCATACGCCAACAGGTGCTTCACCATTTTTTCATTGCCTTCACAGCATGCAATATGCAATGCTGTTCGATGATCATGATTCACTGATGACAAATTTGCTCCATGACCTTTTAACATATCAATTTGATTTGTATTTCCCGACAACACCGCTGAGTTAATCATGGCTGGAAAAAGAGTTTCACCCAATTCGGACAGTTCTTTTGGCGATGAAATCTGAAGAGATCGAGCAACCGCGTCAATTAAACCAAATTCATCCAGTTTGAGTGGTTTTGATGAGGTCAATTCACCACGTAGATTCGATTCCATCATCTAATTTAAAGAAACATTCAACAAATATTAGGATAACCCGATAAAAATGTGCCCTGGAACACATGCGTAACATGCATTTTTTTTTTGGGACTAACCTGTTTTTTAGTATCCAAATTCCATTCATCTTTGCTCAATACATAAGCGAGTTTGGTTAAAGCTGCTTCGGGTGTCATATCAAAACCGGAGATTACACCAGCTTCATTCAATACTTGACCCGCTTCATAAATTTCACTGACTGCACCGCTCGTACATTGTGTACAATTGACAATGATGACACCACGTTCGTTGGCTTTTTTCAATTCTTCAATTAAATCTTTTCGATTCGATGGTATATTACCAGAGCCAAATGTTTGCAATACCACACCCTGCATCGGTGGCTGTAAAAAGGCTCGAATCGTTGCTGTCGATATGCTAGGGAAAATGCGCAATACACCGACATTTTCATTGAGCGTTCCATGCACTGTGAATTTGGCCACTGTACACGGCCGATGAATTAATCGATAGTCAATGTGCATTGTGATGCCAATCTTTGCCAATGGTACATAATTCGGTGAGTCAAATGCATCTAAATTCACTGTACTATTCTTAATTGTTCGATTACCACGCAACAATTTATTGCCAAATAGAACGCATACCTCTGAAATCGACACACACACAAAAAAGACACATCCATTTGAGATACTTTTAATATGTTTCGTGACAATTTTGGTTGTTGTTTTTATGTACCTGGAATTACATAATTGCCGGCTAAAATCAAACCAGATGTAAAATTGTCTTTTCCGTCGGTTCGTGTTTCAAAAATTGGAATCTGTGAACCCGTGATAATAACCGTTTTTCCAAGATTTTCCAACATAAATGATAGCGCTGATGCGGTATAGGACAGAGTATCAGTGCCGTGCAATATCAAAAAACCATCATAAAATTCGTATGATTCCTAGGATAAAATATTGGGGGAAAAAATGACTCTTTTTTTTTAAATCAAATATCAAAATATCGTAATGTGATTGCGAAGTGTGAAACAAGAAAACAGTCTCATACTTTGATATCTTCCGCAATTTGCACCCAATCCTTAATCGTCATATTACTTGAGTCCAACAATGGATCGTATTCGATAATCGTGTAAATAATCCTTCGAGATTCATCTTGTACATATGGAAGTACCAGCGGTCCAAAACCAGCAGCTCTACCAAAACGTGTTCGTGTGTATTCGTCATCGTGCATATGAGGATACTTACGGATATTCTCAATCAATACGTTCGGTTTGGGCTCCAAAACTAGGCCAAAAAATATTCAATAAAATTCGAAATCTTGTTTACATGCTGCTCTTTTATTGACTGTTTGTTTGATTTATGCACCTATTTTAAGCTACTCAAATGTTATTTACTCAAAATATTCTCAGTTTTACGCAAGGTTTTACGCCGTTTAGAATGTTTAATGAAAAAAAAAGACAACAACTAATTCCAGTGATTCCATTATAGTAGTAGGATTATAAATAGAAACAAATTCGCAATGATATCGTGCGGCAAATGAATCATTGTCAATCTAAATTTGGTGAATTCGGTCAATATAATTAGCAAAATCGTTATCGATATGATTCGTTATGATTTACACGTCAGCCGACAATGAACTGATTGTTGCTGTTCATCATCAAACAAACATCAAACAGTTTCTTTTCATACAGAAGCACTTTTTTTTACTCATTTCATTGCGACTCAATTGATCGCTCGTTATCAATTTAACATGAATAGTTTAATTAACGGTTGCTCAACTTGTGATAGCGACACGCTTGGCTTTCTGTATCACAAAATAAACAAATGATTTGGGTGACATTGAATGCCATCGACGCGCGCGCAAATGCGACAGCTGTCTTTTGATTTTAAAAAAAAAACACCCAATTGGATTATAAGCTTTACGGTAGACAATAAAACATTGAATAAACTTGGTCTTTTTGTTTGTATCTTATTTATAATTGACTTTGAATTTGAATGTATTCGAATAATTGTGGCTGCGAACAAAAAAGATGTGGAGATTAAATGCAATTGCATAATCCAGTGACCCAATAAATGCGTTGAATTCTTCGGAATAGTGTCACACGAAATTGTGATTTAATCAACGAGATTCAATCATAAGGCACGAAATCACTGAATGTTCCTGTTTTCTCTTGAGCATGTGTGTTTGATCGGTGTTGTTTTTTGTTTTCCGGGCAAATGCGTAACGTTTCGGTGCATTGAAATTTTGTAAATATTAAGTAAGAGAAACACATACCGTTATTTGAATTCCTCGTCATTCCGATTGTACCACCCGTATAAATAACAAGTACGTTGGCTTCGGTTGAAGTGGCCATGTTATCGTAGCTACTGTTCCGTGGCATTGACGATCTTCGATTAGATAGATTCGTTTCTAATGAATCAATTGAATTTAAATGTGGTTGATTTTCACCATGTTTCACACTGTTTGTAGTCATTTTTGCATACGGCTTCGATTTTTATATTTCTTTAAAACTAATATAATTGATAAGCAAATAATTGAAATGTTAGTTATTTTGTTTGTTTATTTGTTGGGAAAAACGTCGATATGCGAGCACAGTAAAATTTTAACGTGTGTATGAATAAATGTCGTCTTGACCAGAGCACGTCTGATGCTTATGTGTATGAGATGTATAAGTTAAATTGAAACACTATCAACTGAGTGTTGATCATCAGCAGAGTTACAGATGCATTTTGTTTGCTTGATTGTTTGTTTTGTTTTGTTTTTTAGTGTATTTTCCAAGAATGTGAGTTGTTCCAACAGAGTGAAAATGTCTTAGTATGGAATTGAGTCAGTGTAAACAGTAACAATGTAACAATCAACAAGTATGAAATTCAAGCGCATTCTAATTAACAATTCAGTGAATAAATCATACATTTTAATCAGTTTCATTCGAGAAACAATTTCACAAACATTTACAGTAGGATTTTTTTTAAATGGAATAAAACCACATTTTGCAATGATTTCTATATCATGACAGTGAAACGTATTTCAAAATTAACATGTATCGGTCGCATTCGTTTCTACAACTCGTAAAATCTTATGATATATTAACATCCTGCAACGACAATTTCGTCGAGGTTTCTTCATGCATTTAAAAAGTCATTTAAATAATTTATTTTGGTCAAAGTTCACAAAAGGCACGTGGTGTTGGTGTTTTTTTTCCCTCTGTTAAATTCCGATCCAAATTCAGCAGTATGAACAGAGATAACTAATCATTCATCACAATTGTCGAGCAGAAAATTAAGTGTTTTTAATCAAACAAAAAGCTAATTTGCATTTTTTTTTGGTTTGCGCCGTGTAGCTCATTGGACTGGATGATGCGCGTGTGAAATCCATTTGGTGCTTGTGATTTACAATCTAAATATGCTTTGGGATGGGCCGAACTAATTTCCATACTTTGATAATAACAATAATCATTTAAATAACGTTGACTTTCCGCATGTGGTCTATTTGTTAATCAAATGATTAGACATTTAGACACCATACTCTCCTAAAGCCCTTGGTGTTGAGTCAAAAATCCTTGTTACCAAACGTTGAGATTCGGACTTTCCCTAGAAGTTGATTCGAATTAAATTCGTCGGAATTTGCACATGTCGATTCATTTGAAATTAGTTAGAAATCATGTCCCAGCGAGAGACTGTTTTATTAAATGCTATTCTAATCAGTGTCAACAGTTTCGATCGCTCATTCGCTCTTTTGACTTTGTTGTAGCGCATTTAATTTCAATTCACGTGTAAATTGTAACAAATGATTTGATTAATTAAATTTTCAATCGAAATTTTTCACACCAAAATATAAAACCGAAAATGATAAACCGACATTCAATGATGACTCAATAAATTGCTTTTTTTAGGTCTGTTAAATAGCTCTAATGAAAATAGTATTGTTGAAATGGTGGAATCGGTTCAAATACTCATCACTTCTGGAAATTGGATTGTGAAATCACTACAATAGGTATTATGGGACGAAACACCTGAACAGTTATACTCCCGCACGACTGCTGCGTACAATATGTTTTTCAAAATGATTCAACTTTAAATTCTGTGCTATTGAACTCAGGTCGCCTGATTCAGGGCTTATCAAATACCGCATTAAGCTTGGTGATGCGGGCTTTTTAAAGCCGCATCAAAACTGTACAATGTTTGCTAAGGCACTCCACTTTGAATGCTGTGAATGAACAAAACACGTGCGAGCGAATGAATTAAAAAAAAAACTATAGCGATAAGATTTCAAAACAGTTTCCCATGGAAATCGTTGAAACCAAGTAAATATCATCAGCGGAGAGAATGATTATTGCTTAATTTTATGCATTTAACTCATGATATTAGTTCATATTATTTCAAATATATGCAGAACTGGAAACACAATTGTGAATGCAAAAAAAGTGCTTTCAAAATATATGTGAATTTGAACAGAACTGCAACATAAATATGAATTTAAAACTAATTTAACATCGACTTGGGCAATTCACGTTTATTCCAGTTGGTTTAATGGAACAATGATATCTTATATCAACACTGTCACAAAATCATTTTTTCGCTAACTACTTCGCTAAACAACGGTCAATGTCTTATGGAAAAAAAAATCAGCATATATACAAATCCTTAAAATGCATTTCGTAAATACTTCATATAAAATAAATAAAATTGACGATTTTCAAATTAATTCTCATGTTTTTCACCAGCACTTCAAAAACTTGATATGATTACTTCAATTTTATCTTGATACTAATAATTTTATGATGTAATTTATCAGATGAATTGAATTACATCAGTTGAATCATACAAACTTCTTGCCAATTCTTTCAAAAATAAATGTATACTATGACAAAGTGTACACAGATGCTGCTGATGATCTGACAGCTGGAAAAAAAGCCATTCACACTTTTGGCGCGTGAAGCATTCGCATTTTTACGCAAGCACATAACATTACCATCCATCTATTCATGATAAAAGAATAGCTACAGAAACATCTAGAATCTGGAGTCTGAATGCACAGACACCAATTCTGCAGTTTGTCTTTTGTAAAGGCAACAACAACAAAAAAACGCACATAAAATTTAAAAAAAGAACTTTGAAGTCAATAACATCATTGAAAATGATAAAATTATTTGCAAAAGCAACCAGATTACAGTATTTACAAGTTTCTTGACACTTTCCATCTATCGCATTTATTTTGACGCATGACAGAATCTGTCATTTTTTCACATGTGTAGAAATTTGAGCGCCAAATTCAAACGAGGACGCTCACGCATCAAATCAATGGCGTCTCCGCTTCAATTTTTCGATTCAACTACTCGAAATGAGCAATCTGTGAACTGGATTCAAATACACGATGATGTTTACAGGAGACGGCGATAGAATTTTGTTGCGTTAACGTTTATCTGTGTTTCGCCAGAACAGTAACATAATAATATGCATATGAGTTTTGTTTACAAAACGAAATAACCACGATTCAACTCGAATCGTATTTTGCTTTGCCCGTTCGTCCCGTTTTAACATCATGTGTTTCTACATTCGTTGACAATATTTCTATTGATAACGACTGATAAGGTCAAGCTATTTTTGTTATTGATGTGAAACTATGCTGATGGATAAGCAGGAAATTATCTTTGTAATGGGTCAAGCGGCCAATCCGCTATCATTTTGTATATTGAACAAATTCAATATTCATGTATTTCAAATGTAGATTACTTCCAAAGAAAAAAATAAAAAAGAAATTCAATCGAATACTCATGTATTTTGCTGGTGGTAACCAGTGACACGTCAAAAGTAGGTAACCAGTGAAATTGGCTGTTGTGAATTGATCGACATCAATTTGCATTTGGGTGTGTTCTTCTTCACGTCATTGCATTTCATCAAGGTCAAATGCACAGGCATTTTAAATTATGAACTTCAAAAAATTGAAACTCACACAAATGAATTCCATTCATTCCATACGGAACGTATGATTTTAATCAAAAATGTTGTCGAAGAATTTGCACAACACATGAACAAAATTATCGAAAATTGTCCGTATTCGTTTGGCGATTTGGAAATGCTCACTTGGCTACTGCGTCGATTTAAATCGAACGCATTAGATGTTGGACTAACAGTTGTTGCGCTTGCATCAAATTGAACACATTCAAAACTGAAGACGATGAGCCGGCTTTTGCATCAAACACCAACGATTCGACATGTTTTAAAAGGACTCACGAAAAATTATTCCGTTGTAGATAAAATTCCGAAAAAACCAGTTCAACTACCGAACCAAGCAGATGTTGTTATTATTGGTAAGGTTATTTGACCCTTTGATTGGGCTCATATTTTAAGCAATTTTTGTGAATTCGAGAAATTATCTCTTGATTCAAAGGGGGTGGAAGTGCTGGATGCCATACTCTTTACCATCTAACCAAGCGGGGTGTAAAGACTGTTTTACTCGAACGATGTAAACTCACTGCTGGAACTACCTGGCATACGTGTGGACTGCTATGGCGAATTCGTCCAAATGATGTTGATATTCAGTAATAAATTGCTTACCGTCAAATCACTATTGATCGAAAGATCATACAATTTGATTTTAAAAAAAACCATGTTTATTTTGTTTTTAGACTATTAAATCGAAGCCGTGATATGCTAATGGATATTAAACAAAATACGGAATTTGATCCTGGATGGGACGAACGAGGTGGGCTCTTCATTGCACGTCAAAAAGTAGGTTTATTTATAGTTCATTGGCCATAAAACGTCAACATTTATTAAAGCGATTATCACGATTAAACGAATTTTATTGTACATCAAGTGTGCCTGTGCATACTGGAATACATCAAGAATAAGTAATCGCAGGCACTCCATTTCAAAATAGATAAAAGCCAAGAGATAAACAATCACATTTGTTGTTTTTTTTTACTTTATTCAAATAGACTCGTATCGACGAGTACAAACGTTTATCAACGATTGGTCGATTGATGGGCATTGATAATTCCATAATTTCATCAAATGAAGCGCAGAATATCTTTCCATTGTTGAATCCAAAATCATTTATGGCTGCCCTTTACTCGCCGGGTGATGGTGACATTGATCCAACAATGTTATGCAATGCATTAATTAAGCTCGCCACACAAACATCAAATGCTCAAATCATTGAAGATTGCCCCGTTCAAGAGATTCTAACCGAACAAAATCAACTTGGTGTTAACAAAGTGATTGGTTTACGAACGGATCATGGTGTGATAAAAACGGATTGTATTGTGAATGCGACGGGTGTTTGGGGAAAAGATTTAATTGAACCGTTCGGTATTTCATTGCCATTGATACCGATGAAACACTCTTACATTGTATCGGAGCCGATCGACGGTGTACAACGAATGCCAAATGTAAGAGATCATGATGCTTCAATCTATTTTCGCATACAAGGTTCATCCATTTCGCTTGGTGGTTATGAACGAAATCCAATTATGTTAGATGCGGTTGAAAGTGATTTCAATTTTGGATTGTACGATTTGGATTGGTCAACATTTGAAAGTCATGTAAAAGGAGCTGAAGAGCTATGTCCAGCATTTGCAACGGCCGGTGTGAAAAGCACAATATGCGGTCCCGAATCATTTACACCGGATCATAAGCCGATTATGGGACCAGACCCACGATTGATTGGACTATATCATAATTGTGGTTTCAATTCGGCGGGCATGATGTTTGGCGGAGGTTGCGGTGAACAAATTGCCGAATGGATTATTCATGGACGACCCGAACTCTTCATGGCAAACTTCGATGTGCGGCGCTTCAGCCCAAAACAAATGACAGATGTGGAATATGCCAAGCAACGAAGTCAAGAAGCATATGGTGATAATTATAGCATGGTTTTCTTGCATTCACAACCGTTGGCGGGCAGAAATTTTATAAAAGACTCTCTGCATGATGAATTGGTGTTGAATGGAGCGGTTATGGAAGAAAAACACGGATGGGAACGTCCAGCATTCTTTTATAAGGAAAAAGCACCAGTTAATATTCCACCGTATGATTGGTACGGTGCTTATGATCATCCATTGAATACAGATAAAACATATCAGCGCATTCTACAGGGTGATGAAACTTATGACTTTTCGGATCATCACGATCGAGTGAGCCACATTTCAAGAAATATTTGATTTACGAAGATTTATTTGACTGAATAAATTTTGTTTTCTTTTAGATTGGAGTAGAGGCAATGAGCTGTCGTACGGCTGCAGCCGCTTTCAATTTGAGCAGTTTTTGTAAGGTGTTGATTGAAGGACCCGATGCAAAGGAAGCGCTTGAATGGATTTGTACGAATGACATTAATAAACCAGCCAATACGTTCGTATTTTTTATCTTCGCATTTTCCACGTTGATTTTTCTATTGAATCGAATCACATTGAATTGTTTTTTTTTTGTTTGTATTTTAAGGATTGTGAACTCGTGTTCACTGAATAGTCGTGGTGGGGTGGAAGCTTATTTCATAGTCACCGTGCTAGAATCAGGCGATGGCACTCCAATTAATCCAACATTCAAAGTAATTAACATTTAATGGTATTGAATTTGGATTTTATTGGTGAAGTAATTTGAACATTTGGATTTGATTGCAGGGAAATGCTTATTACATTGTGGCTGATGGTGAATATGCTGATCACACACTAGCCCATATAAAGGAATCTATCGTTGAACGAAGATTCAATGTCACAGTGAAAGATCTGAGGGACAAAGTTGCGATCATTTCTATTCAAGGACCAAAAAGGTGCATTTGTAAATTCGCTTTTACTTAAAAAATGTAATGGATCAAGAAAATATATGTTTCTATTTGATTTTCTTTTCAGTCGAACGATTGTTGAAGAGTTAACCGAAATGCAATTGCATCCGGACACATTTCCCTTGCACCGAAGTGTAGTGACTCACCTTAAAGACATGAATACAAATGGTAGACATTGATTGAAATAATACTGATGGTCGGGGAGTGCATTTTTACATTTTGTCTTTTAACTTGTAGACAAATTCAACATTCGCATATCACGAGGTGGTTTAGTTGGCGAGCTTGGCTATGATCTTCATGTCGAGAATGAACATTCTGTAACATTATATAACAAACTGATGGGAATTGGTTCCAAGCATGGATTAATAGATGCCGGTTTTCGAGCATTAAATTCTTTAGGATGTGAAAAGGGTTAGTCAATTCATTTGGGTTTCAAGAGATTTGCAAAATTTTAACGAAAAAATCGTATTTTATTTTGATCATTAACAGGCATTCCGCAGTGGGGAAGTGATTTACGATCAGATGATACTCCGATTGAGGCCAATTTAGAATGGATTTGTCAAAATACTGGCAATTACAAAGGAAAAAGTGTGATAAATGAACAACAAAAGGATGGCGTTAATAAGCGCATTGTTTATTTAACGATAAGTGAAGAGATTCCATTGTGGGGCTTGGAAGGTGTGTATCGTAATGGTGAACCGGTTGGTCACCTGAGACGAGCCGAATTTGGATACTTTATTAACAAATCGATTGGAATGTCATACATTCGACGCTCTGATGGCCAACCCATTGATGTCGATTATTTGAAACAAGGAATTTATGAAATTGATGTTCTTGGACATTTGCACCCGGCCAAACTGCATATTCGATCACCATTCGATAAAATGGATCAAAGAGTTCACGGATTTTATAATGAAATAACCGAAAAATTACCATAGATTTGTACAACTATTTTGATAATAAATTGTCAGTAAAGATTTGCATCCCATCTTCGTGGGTTTTTTTTCTTCAAATTTTCCTGAATAATTTTTTTCTCTCCACGGGAAAAGAAATAACTTCGTTTATCAAGTATGGATAGGTCTAGAGATAGGTGAATGAATTGCTCTTCTTTAAATATTGAAATGGTATGAATCATGCATACGCAAAATAAATGAAACAAATCAAATTCAATTGAATTTTGAATTTCAATCATCTTGTCAATCAGCGCAGTTTTTCAGTATATAGATTATCCATAAAACAAACAAACTAAAATTCATGCATCGTGCAAATTATTTCGACTTCAGCTAAATCGACTCGAGCATAAACAGTTCAAATGACTTTTAAATAAATTCGACTTCAATGGTGTTTCAATGCATCAAATTTGCTGAAATCACCATTATTCGAAGATGCATAAGCCTTCAGTTAGCTTATTTTTAAAATAAAAATTAATATTTTATCAATCATTTGTTGTGATAAAATGCCGCAAATAAGATATCGAAATCCAAATTTAAATGTCGTAATCGGCTTGATTCAGGGGGGAAGTGAAACTTGCATAACAAACAGATGATGGTCTCGGGAGGGGGTGTGTGCTTGACGATCCGTAAAACTCTTCGCAATGCAGTGTAAGAGAAGTGTTCTGAAATCTAAAATTCTAATTCTTAGCTTTGATGGGGGGAGGGTCAAAAGCCAAATGGATCGTTTTAGAGCCCTCCCTTGCTCATGTATGGTGCGATATTATTAGTTAGGCTTCAGCAACTTCTTCATTAATGAATTCCACTCACCATTCGTGTGCACACATGATTAACTAACTGATTGAATCTGCGGACAAAGAACTCTACCTCATTAAATCAAGTGAAATTTTATACAATATATTGATTCTTTAGATACTGAATGATAAGATTTGGCCGATTAATTGTGTTCTGTTATTTTTTTTTTTTTATTGATTTTCATGTGATAAGAATTGAGAAATCATTCGAAAATATATATAGTATATTTTCTAATTGGAAACGGAAAAGTGCATAAATTCATTGAATTAAAATGTTTCGTTTATCGTTGAAAAATATTCAACAATTCAGAAAACATTGTCGATGTTATTCAGCCAAAGATGGAAAATATCAGAGAGAAAAACGAATCTCTGTTCCAAATCAGGCAGATGTTGTGATTATTGGTGAATTTAGTTTAAATAAATAACATTTGAAAATTATGTGATCGTGAATTGTGTTTTGTTTTGTTTTAGGTGGTGGAAGTGCTGGTTGCTATACACTCTATCATCTGGCCAAGCGAGGAGTTAAGGCAGTGCTATTGGAAAAATTCAAACTTACATCGGGAACAACCTGGCATACAAACGGTTTGATGTGGAGAATTCGACCGAGCGACACAGATATTCAGTAAATTGTTTTCATCGTCATTGTTCATTTTCATTAAGACCATTTATAAAATACTGTTGAGTTCTTTGTAGACAAAGTTTATTTCTAGATAATGGTTATTAGGTTATTGAAACTATTGCACATCCATAGACAAATGAATAATGATAAATATTGTTCAATTCAGATTGTTAAATAGTACAAGAGACACAGTCATAGACCTGAAAGAGAACACAGAATATGATCCGGGATGGATTCAAAATGGTGGTATATTTATTGCTCGTAATCAGGTAGTTATTTTAGCCACACAAAAAATGTCTGAACCAAAGATTTCTGAACTAAAGTGTATTGCAACTCGACTCTAGACTCGATTGGATGAATACAAACGTCTTGCAACAATTGCCAAGGTTTATAACATCGAGCATGCGATGTTAACACCAGATGAAACTCTAAAAATATTTCCGCTTCTAAATCGTGATGCCTTCGTTGGATCTCTGCATTCACCAGGTGATGGTATAATTGATCCGACCATGTTATGTAATGCTCTAACAAAGATTGCCACACAAACATCAAATGCGCAAGTCATTGAAAACTGTGCCGTTCGAGAGATTCTAACCGAACAAAATCAACGAGGTGTTAACAAAGTGATCGGTTTACGAACAGATCATGGTGAAATAAAAACGGATTGTATTGTGAATGCAATGGGTGCTTGGGGAAGAGATTTAATTGAACCGTTTGGCATAACATTGCCATTGATACCGATGAAGCATTCGTATGTTGTTTCTGAATCAATTGATGGCATTCAAGGGCTACCAAATCTTCGTGATCATGACGCATCAATTGCATTTCGTGTACAGGGTTCGTCGATCTATTTGGGTGGCTATGAAAAAAATCCAATAATTTTGGACAAAGTCCAAAGTGAATTCAGTTTTAGTTTGTATGATTTAGATTGGTCGACATTTGATGATCATATTGATGGTGCCGTTGAGCTTTGCCCAGCTTTTGGTGAAGTTGGTATCAAATGTACGGTATGTGGACCGGAAACATTTACACCGGATCATAAACCACTTATGGGACCTGATCCACGATTGATTGGCCTATTTCATAATTGTGGTTTCAATTCGGCGGGCATGATGTTTGGCGGTGGTTGCGGTGAACAAATTGCCGAATGGATTATTCATGGACGACCGGAACTGTTTATGTTTCACTTTGATGTGAAACGTTTCAGTTCGAAACAGATGACAGATACAGATTATGCCATTAAACGATGCCATGAAGCTTATGCCGAAAATTATTCAGCAGTCTTTGCTCATACGCAACCATTGGCTGGACGAAATTTGACAAACGATTCATTGCACGATGAATTGGTGTTGAATGGAGCGGTTATGGAAGAAAAATATGGATGGGAGCGTCCAGCATTTTTTTATAAGGAAAAAGCACCGATCAATATTCCACCATATGATTGGTACGGTGCTTATGGACATACATTGAACTCGGAAAAAACTTATTTGAACATTCTGAAAGGTGATCAAATGTATGGCTTTTCAGAGCATCACGATCGAGTAAGTTCGATTACCACTATTTTCGCTTAAGGCCTTATATGTGCTTACCAAACGTTATCACTGTTGCTATTTTCGGATAAACTTTTTTTTTTAGATCGGTACAGAAGCTATAAATTGTCGCACTGCTGCAGCCGCTTTCAATTTGAGTAGTTTTTGTAAGATATTGATCGAAGGACCCGATTCAAAGGAAGCACTTGAATGGATTTGTACGAATAACATTGATCAACCATCAAATACGTGAGCTCTGTTTTCCTTTCATTTTATTCACGTCAAGTCTAGTTTATACATCGTCTGGAAAATAAATTTGAAAATATTTAAAACTATTCTTTCAAACGAGGCTTCACAGTGTGAAGTTCACACTAAGAAAAAAGTCAAAATTGAAAAAAAAAATGATTTGATTTTATATTCTTTTATACAGAATTGTCTACACATGTGCATTGAACAGCCGTGGAGGAGTGGAGGCTCATTTCACAGTCACGCCCATCGACCCGTGCAATGACAGTCTTTTTGATTCAAAAATTAAAGTAAGAAATTTTCCATCACATTTTATCTAAAGAGAGAAAAAAAATCCATTTATTTTGTGAATCAAACACAGGAAAATGCATATTACATTGTTGCTGATGGTGCATATGCTAATCATACGTTGGCTTGCATAAATGAAGCGATTATCGAGCGAGGATTTCATGTCACCGTTAAAGATCTGACTAATCAATTGGGAATTTTGTCCATTCAAGGACCAAAAAGGTTTCGAGAATTGTCGCTATAAATTAAAATTGTATCCCCTTAAACTTCTTCAAATCACTAACATTTTTACTGTCCATTCCAAAATTACCTAATCCGATCGAAACGAATCACAGTCGAAAAATTGTTGAAGAGCTGATTGAGATGAATTTATGTGATGAAATCTTACCACCAAATAAAAGTGTCGCTGCCACAATCAAAGGGTCCTTGATTCGAATTATGCGCACCAGTCTCATCGGGGAACTAGGATATGAGCTTCATATTGCAAATATAAATTGTAAACCCATTTACAATAGAGTAATGGATATTGGACTGAAATATGGCTTAAAAAATGCTGGCTTTCGTGCATTCAACTCGCTAAATTGTGAAGCAGGTCAGAATCGATTTGTTAGTTGTTTAAAGATTTTTTTTTGCAGTTGGTAAATAATTTTATATGAACTGATCACAATATGATATGATTTGATTTCAGGCCATCATATGTGGGGCTATGATTTAAGATCAGATGACACGCCAATCGAAGCAAATCTAAACTCCCTTTGCCGAACAGATGCCACGTTCAAAGGCAGTAGTGTTGTACAGAAGCAAATGAAGAATGGCGTTGAAAAGCGCTTAGTTTCATTCCTGTTGAAAAATACTCTACCGATATGGGGTCTCGAAGGTGTTTATTGCAATGGCAAAGCGGTTGGCTATTTAAGAAGAGCAGATTTTGGATATTTCATCAATAAATCGATTGGTCGGGCTTTTATTAATCTTCGAGAGGCAAATATGACCGATTGGCAGAATGCAGCGTATGAAATTGATGTTTTGGGACAGTTATATTCAGCTCAATTATGCCTAGAAACACCGCTTAAGAAAAACATTTGAAAAATGTACACGCACAAAAAAGTTGTGTGCCGTTTTTGCCAATTATATTTATTTTGGGGAAATGAATTGAATTTATGATCGCCAAAATTACATTTTTTGTTTCTCGAATGTTAGTCGCCACAAATCGAAACTATTACAGCCGACATTATTTTAATTTCAGTCAAATGTAAATATTTTGGCGCTAATAGTAGCCCGCTTTAACATTCTTAGTCGCCAATTTTACTGTATTTTAGTCGCTCGAATTCGGTAGAGCCTACCCAAAGAAAATTTGAAACCAAAATGACGCTTTGTGTAAGCTGCCACACTAAAGGCTGTGAACGAGATGCTAATTTAGAGCTGTCAAACTAATGTTGTTACTTATACAGCCTTTAGTTTGGCGGCTTACACCAAGCCACTGAATGAAATATGAAAAATCACGAGCTAAAATCGATTAAGAACAGCCGATTTTTTGTTTAAGAACAGCCGAAAATCGGTTGTTGGTTAAATTAAATGAAAATCACAATTTCTTAAGAAATAACGATCTATAACATTATTTTAATGCTATTGCTGGTTTTGGATCCCATATTTCAAGAGATGGCATATATATATATAAATATTTAGTTTCCGTTCCAAGTGAAATTCGATTTCGATTCAAGCTATTGTCAGCACTGACACTTCTCTCAATATCTGCAGAGTGAGGCATATAGAGTATGATCGTTCGATTTCGAGAGAGCCTTGATTATTTCACGAACATTTCCGCCGAATTTATCTGCAATATTTTGATATATACTTCATCGTATTGCAATTGCGAATTTGTGAGATTAAGGTCGAAACCAAACATCGTATGAATTTTGCGTAAATTACCACTCTTTTCGAATTGTTCGAGTGGTTTGATAAGTTCATAGGTCAATTGATTAAGCCATCACGTTCAAAGTGCTCATCAAGATGACTTATAATGGAATCAATGATGTCGCTGGGAATTGAATCATTCATTATTTCATGGCTGTTAGTCATAAATTGTGAAGAAATTATGTCTAATACATAACATGCAAAAATTTGAATATTAAATGAACATTTAGAGGTATTTTAGCTAAATTTTTCAACAACCAACTTTTTGATTAAGAGTAGCACTTTTAGAAGCGTCATTTTTAAATCAAGGTTTCAAATTTCCGATCCCATCTATTGAGCTCTCAATAGATTTATCGGAAAAACTCTCTTAAAACAGATCTTTCGAATTGACTGTAATCTATTCTTTGAGCAAATTTCGTTAATTGCCAATTAACTCATGAAGTTTTTTTGGGACTTAATTGTCAATAATGTTTTAATTGGCAAATTGTTTTACTCAAATTCTGACTCGATGGGAAGGGTTCCACTCACTAATGAGAAAAAAACGCATAAATGGGTCAAAGTTCACTCAAAAGATCCGTTTTGTGAGAGCTCATTCGATTGACCCTATTGAGATATCCATCGATGCGATCGGAAATTTCAAACTCTGTTTTAAATTGTACTGATGAACATTGATAAATGCTTTATTTTGTTGAATCCCAAATTCTGTTTGCTTCGAAAGTGCTTGCAAAATTTAGATATTTGCAATTTCAAAGCATTCATTTGATATCACCACACTTAATTTTTTGTTTATCATTATTTTGAAGCTGACCATTTTTGTGTTCTAATGACAGCATATCTTTTTCAATTTCTCTGCATGATCTTTCAATTGAAATTGATTTTTTTTTTTCATTTTCACAGAGAGTTTCAATATTTTCTTTACATTTTTGCAAATCAAAGACCGCATCGTTATATTTCTGCCGAACTGATGTTATTTCGAGCAGAAATCGTTCAATGACCGTCGAAAATACGGAAAATGTTTCGATTTGTTAAAACAATGTTTTTGTTGATCAGAGTTTTCATTGGATCACAAAAAACCATAGCCTTCAATCTGTCATTAGAACAAGATGTACTGAAAATGGATTTTCAGTAGTGATTGTCACCTTGATTTCAATATAGCCGTTGTGAAATCTAAATATTGTAATGACACTTTGAAGCAAAACAATAAGCGAATTGAAGAGTTGATAATGTCGATCGGGCACGCATCTAGACTATGACATTTCATTCTGTTATCGATACAGCAGACGCTCGGAAATTAGAACGTTCACAAATTAGAACCGTCCAGAAATTAGAACCAGCTTCGTCGATACATTGTACGTTCTGAAATTAGAACCAAAAAGTTCTAATTTCCGAGCGGATTTTTTTTTCTTCTTTTCTTTCATTTATTCGCTCGAAAAAGAACACCACAATCCGTTTTGCATTCGATTTTTTAGTATTCTAGTTCATTTGTTTACATTTAAAAGACATGAAGAGTGAAGCGGCGAATTTACCGTTGCAACACAAGCAGTGTTCATGCATTGTTATTCTATTTGCTGTGCATAAATGGAAACTAAACTGAGTATCCATTGAAATCTCAGTCATATCGAATGTCGCTAGTATTCGAACAAGTGCTTCACGGAATTGGTTTCAATGCGCTATATTTTGATTTTTTCGTTTTTTTTTGTTTATTTTTAATATTATCATCAAAAAATGTCGGCAAATAATGACAAAAAACGTAAAAAAACAACGTTGACGTTAGAACAAAAAACAGATATTTTAGGAAAACTTGATAAAGGTGTGAAAGCGAATCGTTTAGCTATTGATTATGGTGTCTCCAAATCTTCTATATCGTACATCAAATCACAAAGAGAAGACATTGTGGCTGCAGTTTCGAATACATTCCAATTCGCCAAGAAAAAAACATTGCACAAGTCCGAGTATCCGGAGATGGAGAATCAATTATATGAATGGTTTTTGAAGCAACGCGACAGAAAATGTACAATCAGTGGTCCAATAATGAAAGCGAAGGCTAAACAACTGTTTGAATCGATGTACCCAGAAAAAACATCAAATAATTTCGTTGCAAGTGATGGCTGGTTTGGAAAATTCAAACGCAGATTCGGTATCCGTTTCTTGAAGATATGTGGTGAAATACTTTCAAGTGACATTGAGTTGATTACACCATACATACATCGATTTCGTGCCAAAATTGCCGAAATGGGGCTGACCAATGCACAAATTTATAATGCAGACGAAAGTGGATTGTTTTTCCTTTGTTTGCCTGACAAAACATATGTTGCCGCATGTGAGAAAAACGCACCCGGTCGGAAGATTCAGAAAGAGCGAATTTCAATCTTACTCGGAACGAATTGTGATGGCACACATAAATTGAGACCGTTAGTCATCGGCAAGGCAAAGAACCCAAGGTGCTTCCGAGATTTTCATAATCCACTTCACTATGACAACTCGAAAGCAGCATGGATGACATCGCGAATATTCCACAATTGGTTTCACAAAATATTTATCGAAGAAGTAAGCAGTGTTAAATCCTCAAAAGTAAAATAACTTTTTCGACCAATGTTCATTCTTTTTTATTCGTATAGGTTTGTCGTTTTTCGAAAGAGAATAATTTGCCACCGAAAGCTATCTTAGTCATTGACAATTGTTCTGCACATGCACCGATTGAAGAACTACACAGTGAAGATGGTAATATCGTTGCATTCTTGTTGCCACCAAATGTAACCGCTGCAATCCAACCAATGGATCAAAATCCAATAAAAATGACCAAATTAATATATCGGAATAAATTATTGAGTCATTTGGTTGCACAAGATGATGTTGATGTGCATGAATATCTAAAACAACACAAAATTTCGGATGCTATTGTATTGCTGAAACAAGCTTGGGATGAACTATCTCAAAGTGTCGTTGCAAAATCGTGGAACAAAATAATGAATTGGGATTCAAGTCAATTCGATGAGGAGGACGATTTACCGTTATCTGAATTGGTTCAGCAAGATTGCGATTACATGGAAATTCTCCAACAAACTCAAATGCTTTTATCGAAAATTGCTCCAAACAACAGTATAGCAGCAGGTGATATAGATGAATGGAATGATGACATATTCGAAGAAGATTCTGATGATACGGGTATTGAAACTGATGTCGATGATTCGGACAATGACGTCGAAATGAATGGTGAGATCAACGAGCCACGGATTTCATATTCATCAGCGATTGAAAGTGTTAACAATTTGCTCAAATGGTGCGGACAAACATGTCTACTCTCAACCAAACATATGTCTAATTTACTGGCTGTTCGCTCTGATATAGTTGTTTCTCATTTGAATAAAACGAAAAAACAAAGCTCAATAACTGATTTCATGACGGAAAAATAAGTCACCTGACAAATAACTCATTTGATTACTGATTCTATTATAAAATTCCATTCATATATCAATAAAAACCAAAGATATTTCAACTGATATGACAATATATGTGTTGATTTTCTCCATTTTGACATGAAAAATCGATTTTCAAAATACGCTCCGAAATTAGAACCTTTCGAAAATTAGAACCAGCCGAAAAACCAATTGGTTCTAATTTCCGAGCGTCTGCTGTATTTGCAACCAAATGATTTAATAAATTGATTGACGTTTGGTTTAAAGTTTCAAAATATATTTATGCGGGAAATTGATTTTATAAACTTTTCTTGTGACTTATTGCTGTACTTCAAAGTGTCATCACAATATTTTGATTTCACAACGAAACTACACATAGAGAATAATTGTTCAGATTTTGTGAAAGGGTAATTTTTCTTCTCAAATCCGAACAAACGATCAGATTTCTGAAAGAAAATTCTTTTTTTTTCGAACTAATCTACTGGATGAACAATACAATCCCGCAAACTATTGCGCATGTAACAGATGAATAGTTCAACGATTCGCAAGGTATTGTGATGCATATCTATCGACACAGTTGACAATGTTCAACAGTGGACGCGCACTATCGTAATCTCTTTCTACAGCATTCACAGTTGTTGATTTGGCTAACTTTTTGCATTCCTCTTCTTTTTTTGTGATGTGCGAGTGATTTATTGCGCTCTCGTTACATTGCCATTTACTAAGCCGTAAGCATATCGCACACTACTGAAACGAATTACTGACACACTCGCTCTATTTCCTTTTTGTGATATGCGTATACCTTGGCAATAAATCAATCGCACACCACACAAATCAATAAACGAAGAGAATGAAGAAACATGTAAATGATGCTAATGAGTTGTGAATGTGACAATAAGAGATTACAATAGCGTCAATGTCACACTGTTTCACATTTCTAACTGTGTTGAATTATACTGTAAATGAAATAGCATATACGAATGATTGGAAAGATTTCTCGATCTGTTTTTTTTTTTGAAAAAATAATTTTTGTTCTGAAATCTAGACATTTGTTCCGATTTGCACAAACCATTTAAATTCAGTATTTTTGAACTTTGATTTAAAAACTCTATAACGTTTTTCTTTGAGTGTATCATTTGTTATGCCTGTGAAAGAATTTAAATTTTAAAACAGTTAATTAATATTTAAGAAACAACAAGTGTTACCAAAGGGAAATATTTCGCATTTTTATCTTCATTAAATTTTTAAAACGCTGACTGACAGTTTATTTCAATTTTATAATCCAATATATTATGTAACCGTTACTTTTCGATAATAAACATTTGAGGATTCACATGTAAAACGTTTTACGATTTAAACTTTGAATTTCAAATGTATCGGTATTACAGATTTTTTTAAGTATTCATTTGAAGCTCATCAACTAAACAATTTCAATGGTAATTCATTCATTTGGGAATGAAAAAATTCCAAATTTTGGTTTCAACAACGCCAACAAATATTATAACTTATTCATTTACTTGTTATTTTCTCCGAAAATACATTTAAGAAAGCAATTTAAAATTATCTTTGTTCATGCAAAATAAAAAAGTGTAAACAAATGAAATAAATGTATCAATTTAATTTGAAATAATTTTACCCGTAATGAAATCGAATAAACAAAATAAAATATTTGCATAGAAATCTATTGTTTCTACTAAATATTTGTGATATGATCTTATCTCGTCTTCTATGACGGTGAATGCGCAAAATTGTGCTAGGTCGTGAAAACTACAATCAATCATTCTAATGAATTGAATCAAAACCATAGAATAATTTGAAGTTTATCAAAAGTCATAACAACGACCATTCTAATACATTATAGATCAAAGGCTGCTATAAATTTTGCCAATACATACAATTTTGACATGTAACCAAAACAATAAAAATTCTATTTCAAAAATGACATTGCAACTATTGCCGTCTCTTTTTCGCCTGCATTCCCATGTCCGTTTGTTCCCATGTTTCTACACCAGATGATTTCTGTCAAGCAGTAAGTCGGCAGAGGTTTGCCACATCGCACGTGTTTGTTTCAGTGTTGTTTTAGTTTCCATGCAGCTGTCTAACGAAGTTTAATGTTTTCACTGGCAAATCATAAACAGTTCGTATATTTTTTATTTTGTCGTTAGTTGATTTTTGTATTTATAGCATTTTATCTAGATTATTTATTCATATATGAATTAAGTTTTCGGTTTTGATTTATATTGTGTTCTATTTAGAGAGTGTCATTGAATACGTCAATAAGAAAGTGAATCGACACATATTTTGATGAATGCGTTACTTGCACGCATTTTATCGAAACAAAGCGCAAAAAAAGAAAACAAAACAAAACAACAGACAAGAAAATAGAAATCAAATCAAAATCATGACTAACGCACCCAAATGTGAGCAATCGGACGGTGAGAATTCAGTTGGCGATGAAACCCTGTTGGACATGGACGCGTGTTTCACGGCATTCGATAAAGACGGGTAAATAATTTTTTCTTGATGAACTTAACTTTCAAGAGAAGTGAATTTTTTTGTTTACCTGTGCCATCTTAACATACACATATAATTATTTTCCAACAACAACAAAAAAGTTTCACGCGATAATTGCACAACACGAACCATTTTTATTGCAAGTGATTTTTTTTGTTGTAGTAATTCGGTTTTTTTTTTTCGTGTGGCGACAAACGTTCAGCAGTTTCGAATCCAACATTGTAATTTCGTTGTTAGGTCAATATTTCGTCGACAAGGAAACAGCGAGCTCTTTTTGTTTGCTTCAAAATACCATTTATATTCCATACGTGCTAGAGTCGATACTATAGATAAGGTATCGGTTTACAATCGAATGGTTCGATAAGTAGACAAATTGAATCCGGTTTTTTGTTGATTGAATTTTGTTGTTTTTTAAACAAAAATCAATATCAGTTTCAGTTGAAAGTCGACTCTTGCTCATTCAATATTATAATAAATGAATTACATTTTTTTTGTTGAACAATCAAACGTGATCACTTATTCCACTTCAAAATTAGCGTCTATTCATCAAAGTTAGCACATTCTCAACAACACTGATAACATTTTACAAGTTTTAAGTAAATATTTTCGATGCCCTTTTTAGTAGTTCTTTTAGTTTGTACAACTGCTTTGTTTTCACAACGACTTTGAACGATTCACAGTTCGAACTCTGATCTTCCTGATTTTGTTATTTAAAATTTAAATTTTGCTCTAGCATCATGCTAATCTATGATATTGATAGGATTCTAGTTGACGCACTGATTTCCAACCAAACAAAAAAACTATTATCACACAAAAAACGTTGATTATTGTTTCGCTTCGTTTTTTTTTTGCAGCGATGATCTTTTATCGTTGCCTGAATTTACGCTGATATGCCGAGCCCTGTTCCGAAACGATAAAGGTCACATCTACATCGTTCCGGATGAACAAGTGGAGCGTATATTTGAAGTATTCGACAAAAACCATGATGGATTCATTGATCGAATTGAATTTCAATTCTGTTGGAATCATTGGATTAAAACGGTACAAATAAATTGCCAATTTAAAAATGTGTTTCTTTTTTTGTCGATTTTTGTTTGTTTGTTTGTTTGTGTGTGTGTGTCATAGTGAACAAAAGAATTGCTTTGTATTTATTCAATCCAATTTTAGATTGTGCGACCGGTTAGCGCATTTTTGGTAGTCGATGTACAGAATGATTTCATTAGTGGTTCATTAAGCATAAGCAATTGTGCTGCACAGCACAACGGAAATGAGGTAATTTGATGAATCGATTTAAGCTTGTAATAGTTGTTTATAATGCGTTTTTAATCATTTTATTCTTTTTTTTTTTTTAAATTCATCACACAGATAATCGAGCCCATCAATCGTCTATTGGATAGTATTGACTTTGATATGGTGTTTTATTCACTGGACTGGCATCCAAGTGATCACATATCATTTATTGATAATTTGAAAACTCGTCCACTGCATGAAAACAGTCCAATTGATGCCGAATCGGCAAAAGTATTTGATACCGTCATTTTTGATGGTACACCACCGATAAAACAACGCCTATGGCCACGTCATTGCGTTCAAGATTCCTGGGGCGCTGAACTTCATAAAGATCTTAAAGTGTTACATGATTCGGTTAAAGTGTACAAAGGAACCAATCCGGAAATTGATTCATATTCGTTATTTCATGACAATCAAAAAATTTCGGAAACAACATTAAATGCACAATTAAAAGCAAAAGGAATCACCGATATTTATGTATGTGGTCTTGCGTATGATGTATGCGTTGGAGCAACAGCGGTGGATGCTATATCGAGCGGATATCGAACAATTCTATTGGACGATTGTTGCCGTGGTGTTGATTTGAAGGACATTGAAAGTGTCAAAGAAACGGTCATTTCTGCAAATGGCGTTATTATTACATCGAAGCAGGTATTTTTGAATTTGAAAAGCAAATTGAAGCAAAGGATTCTTTGCTTAAGCGAAGTCATACAATCTCAAACGTTCTCTGTCTCTTTCACAGGTAAAGGCTATGGTTGAAGGCAGAGATCGACGTCCTGAACTTGGACTCAAGCTAGCCATGGAACTCAGCAATGAACACTCAGAGCTATCGCAACGAATCAATAACAAAACCACCAATTTGTAGCTTGTTTCATAGTATATTTGTTAAAAAAATTTGAATGCTTTTGAACAAAATTGAGATTCCATTTCGAACAACAAAAAAACAAGCTGTTTTTTCGGACAAGATTACTTAAAAGTACAATGATTGTGTTACTTAAATTCTGGATTTAATTTAATTTTTTTTTTATTTCAACCAAAAACGATAAAGTATATGCAAAGCTTACAAGTCTTCTAGAGAATAACTCTCTAGGCAACCATGAAAAATGAATTGATGAAACATGCAAAATGTTCAATTTTGAATTTTACAGCTTCAACTGAAGCTTTAATATACCAATCATACCTACACGCTGCTATCTCCTAGACGGGCGATTACAATCATTTTGTCAATCATCCCCATTCAAATCCAATCAGTCAACGATTACAATCGGTGGAAATACTCATCAACTTTTGTATTAGTTCGTCTAGAAAATAACACCTCCTAATTAAACCCATTCTCAAATCAAATGTGAATATATTCCTATAGGATGGAATTGAAAATACACCTATGAAATAAGTGCGACATGCAATTTCGATAATTTTTTTTCCATAGAAATTAAATGTTGTGCATTTGAATTATTCTTGGGTCATTTCCATTTTAACTTGTTCACATGTGCTATTTGGAATCAAGCTTTTGAATGTTGTTGACTAATTTATGTCTTTTATACAAACTAACAAAAGTAAATGATACTAAAATTACATTCCAAATTAATGATTCTTTTTCTACAGAATTTTTGTGCAATTGTGTTTGATAATTTGCACAAAAGAAAAAAAAACAAGCAATCACGTGATGCACAACCGATATTGTCTTTTGTATGCCTTTGATGGTATATTAAAATAGATTCTTATAAGTACAATCATGACAAAAGACATAGCCGTTAAGAAACTCAAGGGAATGAATACCTCGCAAACAAAATGTTAAATTATATTTGAACAACAAATGGCATAAATTCGGTTAAATTTTAGGTTTAGTCACTTAAACTAACGATGTGTTGTTAATTTTTATTATTTTTTTTTTGAAAATGAATCTCATTTGTGATTTACTTCACACTGTACTTAGTATTGTAATAAAAACAAAAACGATTTTAAAACAATCTAAACAGTGGTTTTATCTGTTTTTATCGTGTATTTGAAATCATTATCGAAGTTGTTGAAATTAAACTTGAACATTTTTAACAACTAAAACTCATGACTCCATACAAATTGAATACTTTGTGTTTAACTCAAAAGTTTCCAAGTTAAAAATTTATTGTATAGAATTGACGTAATTTTCCTAGATAAATTGTAATTCGTTAGTGTCTATCTTACCTTCTCGTTTCAATTGATGGAAATAAATTCTGATCATAAATATTAATGAACATTGTTGAATCAGATAATATTTCCATATTTTTTATGACAATTTTTTTCTTCTTCTTCTGTTAAATATAGAGAGAGACTTTGTTGAGTCTCATTTGACATTGTATCCTACACAAATCCATTGCAAATAAATAATGCCAATGCGGCACTATTTTATTATTTTGCGGATAGAATCTTTGCGTGTTCGCATATGATCGATGCCTTTATAAATTGAATAAATAACGCATTTTTGATGTGAAGCTATTTTCTAAGGTTGCGCCGTTGCTATTAATAAATTTATTATCATTTTTCGCCAAACCAATTTACTTTGAGCACTGGCTGCTACTATCAAAACAATGGAGTAAAAAAAAGCTGAATAGCGCTTAACAGAAACCACATACTGTAAATCGTCTCAATTATAGTGATAGAATAACATTTAATAAATAACTTAATTGAAATGAAGTATTCAGAGCTTTGTAGCAATCATATGAATTTATTAAAAAATATCTTTTTTTTAATTATTTCAAATTAAATATTAATTTTGGAGCTATTTCGTGTAATTTAAAATGAAAATAAGTATTTATACAATTTCTACATTTTTTTACACACTTTCAAATTATTTGTTTATTATTTTGTATTAAATTGGGACTACTATATATCGTTATTACGATCACTTACAGTACACTCTAATTTGTCCGTTTTGCTAAAGGTGATTCGAAAATTACGCCTGCATTTAGAATTGTCAAGAAATCGAAAGGAACTTTGACAGTTGATGAGTTTTTATGATATGTTTGTTTGTCCTCGAAATAAAGATTAACGTGTTACTTGGTGAGCTCAGAAGATTTACACGTTACGTCTTTGATAACCCAATAGGAGAAGGATAAAATATTTTTGCTTACTTAGTTTTCAGCCAATTGGTGGGTTCCAACTCCATATTTTGACGCTATTTTTGAGATTTCAGAAAAAAAAAACTTAAGCATTTTTCATAATCTGATATAGCAATGTCTGGAAAACATAGCAGTTTGAAAAAAGGGCATACGATCCGATAAATTAACTAGCTTGATTCAGGGCACTCAAAAGATCTATTGTTTTATTTGGATTTATATAAACTTATTAATTTTCATAGAGAAAAATATTCAAGCTAATAACTTTATAAGATCGTATGCCCTCGTTAGAAAAGCCTTTGCACACAACGTTTTAGAGTGGAATTTTACACTCTTAATATTCATTCTTTTGTCGGTCTCGAATAAAATCTTCGGTCTTGAAAAATAAAAACTCAATTAAATAAAAAAGTTGAAATGTTTCTCTTGTAAATGCTATCGTATTAATACGTTATAATAAAAGTTAGCATTTAAAAGTGAAATATTTCAACTCTTTTATTTAATTGATTTAATGCTAACGTGACTACTAAACAAATATCTTGAATATTTTGAATATAAACACTCAACATAACTCAATAAATTCGGAAATTGGTTTAAAATGTTTCAAACAATTTTTGCCATCAGATTCGATGTTTACACATGTGTATCAGAGGGTTGCCATCAACCACTTGCATCAGATTTAGCAACCGTTTGCATCCTAACTTAAGTTCCAAAAGGAAAATATTTTGGTTAGTATTTTTACTCACCCATTCATTAAATTGCTCTTTTAATTTAACAAATTTACGAACAAACTTTTTATCACCATAAACGTATTGGTTCATAAGACTTTTGAACAAAATTCAGATACAAAAAATACTAAACAAAACAAAAAGCAGTTCCAATTTTGATCGCCAACTAAAATATACAAAATAAATAAAAAGAGGGAAAAATTCCGTCCAAAGAAATTCATATGCAATAAAGTTCTAATTGTTAATGACTGTCTGGATGGTAGTTTCTTCTTCTTAATAAATAAAAATAATATTCGACGGTGCAAAAAAAATTGCGTGATGACAGTGTTAATTGAACAATTGAATGACTTTTGAAACTTCTAATAATAAACTTCTTCAATATCTTTATTATAAATCCATGTTTATTTTGGTGATGATTTTCGCCCAGAGCGAACAAAATGCGATATTTTTTCAAAAGGCAAAACTATAAACCAGACTAAAAACGATTAAAAACAAAATTGAAGCTTACTGTTGATTGTTAGGTGTGAATGATTGAACGACGATTGTCTATGGATCGGACCGCAAAAGAAACCAAAAAACAAAAAATGGAACCAAATACGCAGGCATCACATTTGACGCCATTATAATGAATTTATACGGAAAGTTCGGTGATTCGGTGCCAAGCATTTGATGGAAGTTCATTCAAAGAAAAAAAAAAATACACAACGCATGAATTGATTTCCGCTTTGCAGGTGGTGCATTATCGAGTAACTAAATGTACGGGGCGAGGATTTTGCTTTTGTATTTGTGTACGATATGCATATACAGATACACACAAAGCATTTTGATGAATGTTTCGGAGTTAAATAGGTAGAAAGTGGATCTATCAAAGCATGGATTCGGAATTTTTAGTCGACGATTAAAGATTGTTGGCCATGGACGCGTGTTTTACCGCATTCGATAAGGACGGGTAAGTTTTGCTGCATTTATCCAATTCATCGATGTTTTTGTTGTTATTTTCGGTTGGATTTTCGGAATTGGCAATGTTTTCAAAACACAATTTGTTATTTCAGTGTGTCGTGTTAATTCAAACATTTCGGTTGCGAATTTTAGAAAATCATTGTTTTTTATTCATTATTGCAAGTCCAATGGGTGCATAGTGTCCTTTTTCACATTCTTTTTTTTTGGTTCATTCAATTATTGTCCTAGTTTTCGGTCGATTTATTTAGGTGATTCAGTATAGAATCGAAGCAACAAAATGTCAAAGAGTGAAACGGCTCGATTCAAGCCCATGTAAACATACGCGCGTTGTAGTTAACGTCATAAATAATAAGTCAATAATACCCCGTTGGCACGGTGACGAAGATTTGTTTCCCGCAGATTTCCGATTGTGTGTCTCGATTGCCAATTACAAAGCTCTGACCTTTTTGGAAATTTTTCAATTGTGTGTTTGAAACTAGTAATTACGGAATTAAACCCCCTCGTTTGTAATTAAAGTGAATCTAGAAATAGATGTGATGTTTCGATTGTAACGGTATCAAGGGCGCGCACATGTTTAAAACTAGGAAACTGAAAAATCCAATTTAAAACTTTACATTTTGGAATTAGAAATGTCTGTGTCTTTTCCATTTTTCCATCGCTTCCATATATTTTAGTGATGATTTACTGTCTTTGGCGGAGTTTACTTTAATATGCCGAGCATTATTTCGAAATGACAAAGGTCATATCTATGTAGTTCCTGATGATCAGTTACAGCAAATGTTTGCCATTTTTGATAAGAATCAAGATGGTTTTATTGATCGTGAAGAGTTTCAATTTTGTTGGAATCATTGGATTAAAACCGTAAGTAATTAGCATATTCACGTGTTGATGCCAAAATGCTAGCCATTTTTTTTCTCCTTTTTATTCAATTTAAATTTAAAATAAAGTACTCTAATTACCTTGTGCAGATTGTACGTCCAGTGAACGCTTTCCTAGTGATTGACGTGCAAAATGACTTTATAAGTGGTTCGTTGAATATCAGTCATTGCAGCGCTCAGCACAATGGCCACGAGGTAATTAAATGTTTATGATTTAAATCGTCTGAGATTACCACCTAACTATGACTCGATAAGTGTCAACGATTTATTATTGCTCAGAGAAAAAAAAAAGTGTTTTCCGAGTGCATTGTTTGTCCACTGTCATTTGCATCACAATTGAGAAAAGAATTTAAAATTAAAATCAATTGTAAATAAAAGTAAAAAAATACTACACAAATTAGCATTTCAATTTGCATGGGGATATTTTTCATGATTCTTCACTTCAAAGCTAATTTAATCAGGTCAATAAGCATACAAGTTCAAAATGATCAAATCAACACTAAACTGAACAAAAACCAAAACAACAACAAAAAAAACAATTATATATTTTTCTTTTACCATGTTTATTCGGTTTAGATCATCGATCCAATCAATAAACTTCTCAACACCATCGATTTTGATGCCGTGTTTTATTCATTAGATTGGCATCCGAGCGATCATATCTCATTTATTGATAATATTAAAACGCGTCCATTGCATGAGACTAGTCCACTTGATGCCGATACGGCACAAGTATTTGATACGGTGATATTTGAAGGGCCACCAATAATCAAACAAAGACTATGGCCGCGTCACTGTGTCCAAGATTCATGGGGCTCAGAACTTCACAAAGATCTTAAAATTGTAGAAAATTCGGTTAAAGTATATAAAGGCACGAACCCGGAAATTGATTCGTACTCGGTGTTTTGGGATAATGCAAAATTATCGGAAACAACCCTCAGTGCACAGTTAAAGCTGAAAGGCATCACGGATATTTATGTGTGCGGTCTTGCGTATGATGTGTGCGTTGGAGCGACTGCTGTTGATGCCATCTCCAGTGGCTATCGCACCATATTGTTGGATGATTGTTGCCGGGGTGTCGATTTAAAAGATATTGAAAATGTTAAGGAAACTGTCGTTTCGACAAATGGTGTAATTGTCACATCTAAAGAGGTATGGTCAATTGGTGGAATGAATTGCGTTTAACCGAAAAACCGAAGATTTTTGATCACATTATAGTATGTCAAATTGTCTATACACACAGGTTAAAGCGATGGTCGAAGGCAGAGATCGACGTCCAGAGCTTGGCTACAAACTTGCAATGGAGCTAAATAACATTAACTCAGATCTATCACAGAGGACAAGCATAAGGAGACCCCACCCATAGTTCCAAGCCCACAGTATTACACCATTATATTAGCTAGCTCTCATACAATGCAGCTCATAGCTGTAGCTTAGTAAATAGATGTGTGGCTTATTTGAATTGCCGATTATTATAAATATACATATATTTAATATAAAGCAAGACATTGGCAAACATTAGACTGTTAAAATTGAATTTTAACTGCATTTTAATCGATTTTCATCGCGCTCGAACCATAAGAGCCTACAAATCTATCGATTTTAAAATTCAGCTCAAGACAACAACAAAACCAAATTGGAAACGTAGTTGAACGCTTAATGCATAAAATAGAGATTGTTTATTCGATGATCTAATCAAAATTCGTTCGAATATTTGCAAAATCGAACCAAAACTAATTTCAATTTTTGAAAGAAGACAAAAAAAAAAACAAACGTGATGAGATTTAGACAAAGACTTATTTCATTTGTAGAATCATATTGTAAAATTATACGTAATTTATTTTTGTGTCAAAAAGCGAAAAAAAACAAAATTTATCTAAATTAGAAAAAAAACAAATTTTGAAAAATTAAACAATGTTCATATTCTGAATGCGAGGCCTGAGAAAAACAATGAAGTTGTGATTTTGATTTTTTTCCCCCCTTGGAAATTTGTGTTAACTGATTAACAGCTTAACGCACGCAGTCTACGTGTCTATTGCGCTGAAGAAATGTAATGTGTGGTGTTTAGCGACCTTGAAAATCATGTAGCCGAGGCATATAGCATCGTTAACAAACGGTAGGCACACGAGGCACAGCGTTGTCATTTAAAATGACTAAGCTAATCTCTTTTAACATTGAAAGTGGAAATGTCTTCAGGCAACTATTTATGCGTCTGTCCACAACCTACAATGTAAGTTATGAATGCTTGAGCGCTCGTAGTTCCAACATTAACACATTTTGGTTTAATGTAATTATGTTTTATTTTTTTCCAAAGAGACGTGAACGCAATGCGAATGTATTGGGACGTTTGAAGCTAAAGGTAATAAATTGCTTAACACACATACACTTGCACAACATCTATAGCGATATATATATTTTGGGTTAATTTATTGTACTTTCTCTATATTATCTTTGTTTCGGTGTCTTTTGTCAATATCTTTGTTCAACCTTTTTTTTATCGTGTGTGTGTGTGTGTATGTGTGTGTGTGTGTGTGTTTCGCACAGATGCAAAGAAAAATGCTTTATATTTGGCTTGATTTTCGATTCTCTTATGACTTACGAGGCACAAAAATGAGTTGCTGTTGGTGAATGTTGTTGCGTGTGCTAGATGAGATCGTATTGCCTCAAAAGGTAGATTTAAGAAGACACGTGCTGAACTCGTTCACAGCAAAATTTCTCTTCGTGGCATTTTTTTTTTTTTTTTCATTTATATATATAATTTTTTTTTCGTTTCGTTTCGTTTCGTTTCTTTTTCTTTTCTATTCAATTCATTGTCAGCTTCTGATCTTGTGCGATATCTACACTCGAATAGTATTCAGCATTCGTTTCACGTTTTTCCATACTCCCACCATTGGATGTTCAATTCGCTGGCTTGGCTGGGCTAAGCACATCACAATTTTCAAAACAGCAACACAAACAGTCTTCATTCGAATGATGTTAAATCGATTCGCAAATACAACACTGTAAAAAGTGTTACTGCTTTTGCTATTTGCTGTTGTTGAGCAAATCTGTTTTTTTTTGTTTTGTTATAGTTGTATTTGTTCGTACTGTAGTTTTTGAGCCAGTAAATTTTTCTGTTCCGTAATCAGTAGTGCATATCGAACATTGTCGATAAGTATGATTTAAATGCAAAAAAAAAACAACAAATAAAAAAAAAATTAACAACATACACAGTTGGAAATTAAGTCGCTACAGATCAATTACCACGTTAAAATATAACGCAATGAAACAGAAAGAACAACAAACGTTTGAAGGTAGAAACTATTTAGCTCAAGAGGTTTTATGTTTGTGCGGAAATCATGAAAAAAAAACAAATTATGTTTCGTCACCACACATCGATTGTGTTCGATTTCGATTTCACCATCTCAAAAACCTTTCACTGCTTTAAACACGCGCAATACTCTAACCAACAAACAAATATTTCTTCTTTTTTTTTATGGCACAACATACTTGGTGAACTGTGAAGATGTTTTTGGTATTGTGGTCAGTGATCAGTGATCAGTGATCATAAATATGGATTTCTTTGAAAATATTTGAAACCGTGTCTGGATTATGGTGATGTTGATGTGATTTTCAGCAATGCTATGGAATTTCAATGAATCAATAAAATGATCCAATGTATTTATTGGATGTTTGGATTCATTTCGAGTGCACCGGCTTCAATTTTTTTCAACGAATATCAATGTGAACGAATTTTTCAAACAATTGTTTTTTTCATATTTTTAAATGTAACAACCGAATGATTATCGTTGATCTTTTTTTTTTAAATTAACGCGCATATTTTTTGTGGCAATTGGGAATTTAAATTTTATGGAAATAGGAATTAGATTTTGTTTTGTTTTTTTTTTCGATTCTCATTAAAAATCGAATTTGAAATTAGAGAAAAGTGACTTAAAAGTGAAGACTCAATTTTTGAAATTGTCTCGATCAATTTGAACGTTTCCAGTGGCAGTGCATTCGAAATATGTAATTGCTTATACACTGCTAGTACAAACAAACAAACAAACAAACAAAAAAACTATTGCTTGAATTCATTTGAATCAATAAATCGATGTGAATATTTATTTGTATTTAAATAATTATTCAATGTTACAGAAGCGGAGGCTTATATTAGCCTATTGCAAACAGATGGTGTCGACAATCCGGTAGATATAGATGTAGACAGTTATAAGATGCAGTTACCGGAATGGTACGATGCAGTCCTATTCAAAAGGTGAGTTTATTTGATTGAGCACACATTGACCGAAGGCGTTCAATATTTGCATATATGCATTTTGCTTCTGCGTTATGATTTAACATCGCCATAATGCAAAATGACTGATGCATAGAACTGAAATATCTTGTGAACAAAATAAAACAAACAAATGACAATTTAAAAAAAAAATGAAATACAATTTGCATTCGTAGAGCACAGGAGTTCTATATGAGGAATATGTTTGCTGCATTTGCTGGCAAATTGTGTGGATTGCTTGCTGTTTTGGCTGTTCCAAGTATTTTAAAGGTGTTGATTTGCACAAAAGCATCATCAACACCATTCAGCGCATACAGACGTTACCTGCAAACCATATTCCATACGATATCTTGGTATGAGTCTGAATTGAAGCCGGGCTCACGGTGAGTTAACACTATTTGTTGTTGTTATTGTTGTTGAGAACAGTTGAGAATAGGACTAATATGAAATTCGTGAGATAAGCAACAATGACGTTCATCAAACAATTTCACAAAAGTAGCATTTCATTGTTCTTAATACAAATAGTTGCCAATTTTCGATAATAATTGTTTTTCATTTTTTTTCTATTTATTTTTCTTCTGGCAAACAAACAAAACAAAAATTGGTTTTGTATTAGATCTTGGCTATCACTAGAAGCAGTACGTAAAGGGCATTTAATGGCAAGCAAATATGCGAACAAAAATAAATCTGGATTTATATCTCAACGTGATATGGCATTAACGCAATTCGGTTTTATGGGTTTTATTGTGCTGAAACCGCACAAATTGGGCATTCAATTGTGTAACAAAGATCTTGAAGCGTTTGTTCATTTTTGGCGTGTTATTGGCCATTTGATCGGTATTGAGGATCGTTTCAATGTATGCACGGATTCCTATCGTACAACAAAAATACGCTTAAACCAAATGCTCGGCCACATTTATCGACCGTATTTGGAAGAAACCACGGACGATTTTATGATTATGGCGAAAGCATTAATTGAAGGTTTATGGTGTTTTAATCCAATGCTTGATACGGATGCATCCATTTATTTTACAAAATGGTTGTGCGGTTGCAATAATTTTGTTTATTATGAAAGTGATCCGCGAGCCGCTGATATCGATTTAAATGATAGCCGAAAAATTATCCAATCGTACAGTTGGTACACACGATGGATCATCTATTTACAAGTCACCGCGCACACGTATCTGTTAAATTTTTCACCATTTCGCTGGTATTTAAACAATCAGGTGTGGATCTCACAGCATATTATCTACTGGTTTCCATTCCTCGCATTTTACAAATTTGGTATTAAAAAATCCTATGTACGCATACTCAAGGGAGTTAAATGAATTTCGCTATTATGCGAATTGGAATTGCAATGTTATCGTAATTGTTAAGTCGTGATATTTTTCGTAAAAATTCACATGTTTGTTGAATTATTTGAAAAAAAAAACAATTAAATGTAAAATATATTTATTCATTGAGATTGAATAAAAGAAAAAACAAAACAAAACAAATCTAATTTTTATGTATGTATTAAAAAAAATGCGGTGTCTTTTCATTGATTTCAATTTTCAGTTGAACAAAGGATAGAGATGAAAGAGCTTTATTTCAAATTAAATGCGAGTTGAAACCCTCCAAACCCCCCCACAGAATCGGTTATGAATGAACACTTATGAATTAGTAACAATTTTTTTTGTTTTTTGAAAATACGGAAGAAAAAAAAACCATTTTGATAAAATGTAGCATTTGTATTGTTATCGTTTGTTCTGTATTTACATAAATTTTTAGGTAATATTTGATTTATGATAAATAAGGCCATATTTACAAACAATCTACAATATAATGACGACATTACGAGTGTTAGCTGGTTCCGAAAATCCGGGTGATAAATCATCCGAAACTTATATGTTTCAAAAAAAAAAAAAAAAAAACCTATGAGTTGACGCATTAGAAAAAAAAAAATCATGAATTTCTTCAATTGTTTTTTAAACGTGAAAAATACAATGAAACACTTTTTTTTATTAACATTTTTTGTTGTGTGTGTGTGATTAACGATAATAAATTTTGGAAATGTCCTATGCCATGAATATTATAAAGAAAATAAAGAAAAATATTAAAACACCGAATATTTTGATCATAAGCCAACGATTTTTCGATACGGTTTTAAAATATTTCAGAATTTCACCATGTGCTGCTTCAATATTCATTTCAGCATCTTGAACATTTGAATCAATTCGTTCGACCATTTCATCTTGTTCTTTCACCATATGGGCCAATTGTTGAAAAATACCACCCAATTCAACGATTGTACTTTCGATATTTTGCATGGTTTCGGCACGTTGCTGCACATAATTGTCCGATTCATCGAGAAGCATCATTTGTTGTTGTTGTTGTTGTTGTCGTGAGTCACCGGCCAACAGTGGTGTTGAATCGGCATTCATGTCAATGCTCACTTGATCCTGTTCCGATAGTAATAAGCTGCTTTGGGCTGATTTTCGCATCGAAGGTGGTGGAAGATTACTAGCGATGCCACCTTGGCTGAACTATGGAAACGAAAGAGAAAAACAAAAAAAAATGGTTAAAGAGATTACGAATGAAATTGGACTCCAAGCAACAATTTCCATGAACTATCCCACTTACTTGATCCCGTCGTGTTTTCTGTTGTTTTAAATTTTCCGTTCGAACTTCAAGCACTTGCTTAAAATCGGTGCTCATATTGGCTAGTTTGGCCTGAAGTGCAAGCACCATATTCGATGAATGTGATAGAAGATGTTTAGCATTGGTGGTTTTACGTTGCGATTTAGACATTTCCTGTAACCGGGCGATTTGCTGATTTAACGAATTTAGGTCACCTTTTATGATATAGGTGAGCTCTTGAATTTCAGCCGGTCTGTCATCGAACAAAGATTTACGTTTGGCCACTAAATTGTTTTTCATTTTGTTCAATGAAAACAAAACAAACAAAAAAACATTTGAATGTTAATTAATTTGCCACTTGTATGACCTTGGATGTAAAATTACACTTACATAGAGTGAGTTTTTCTAGTTTGGAATAGGTGCTAGCTATATTTTTGCCTATATGTTTGGCTATCATCATAAATTCCGAGTAGCTTTGCAATTGTGTTGCTTTCCGGGGGTCACGGATATTAACCGCCCGTGAAATATTTCGCCCTTGCATCGAACGAATTGCATTGACAAATTCACCAGTTCGTTCGCGTGATGCCATTATTACAATTTCACTAGCACTGTTTTTATCACAATCGTCGTAATCGTCGTCGTATCCGTTATTCACGGTGTTGCTATTTAAATGGGCTGGACTTGTCGATTGATTCGATTCAAAAAATAATTGCTCCGCGTTGGTTGCGTTTGCGACTTGTGTCACTTGCTGTTGCAAAAACGTTCCAATGCTTGATGATAATTTGGTTAATCCGGTTGGCACGGAAAAGCCAGCAACACTATAACCACTGCCAAGGAATGAATTGCCCGCTGTAGTTGCGTACTTTTTCTTTTCGTCACCACTGTATTGGATATCAATGAGTTTATTAGTATTTTCACTGGTCACTGCACTGTCTCCATCAATTAAAACACTGAAATTTTCATCTGATTCAGATCCGAGAAAACGACGTCTAGCTGGCATTTCATAATCAACAACAATTACTCAGCTCCGTGAAAACTACTACTGTACGTTTTTTTTCCTTCTTTAATTGAATTGTTCGCGTTCGAAATTCTTTGTGTGGTTAAAATTTTTGGTTTCGCAACTATAAAAAAAAACAACAAAATAATAATATACACTTTCTTTTGTGTCTCAATAACTATATGTTTTTCTTTACTGATACAACACACAAATATTCCATTGAAAGTGATGACAGTTTTGACACGTCATTCTATCGCTGCTTTCGTTGTCAGATGGCGTTCAAGCGCAAATATTGACATAGAGCGCCGATATCCATACACATTACTGTTAATGTAAAAATGGAAAATGCAAAATTAGATTTTCCTTCCGTCGCACTCAATTAATCAAATTAGCACATTGATTTGTCGATATTTCTAGCAAAACGTATCGTTCTAAAAGTGTTTGCGTTTTTTTTCTCTCTCGTGTGTCTCGTATGTAAATTCAATTACGGACGATTCATTTCACAAGTGATTTGAATTGTGAACAACCAAATTTTGACAGATATAATGTGACAGCAATGCTTCTGCAGGCTCGTGCAACAATCAATTGAACTCGAAATTAAAGTGTCATTAATTTTAGGATAAAAAAAAAATTCACATTGAATTTAAACACTAGAATTTAGATTTAACCAAAATAAACGAAGCATTTAATCAACACGTAAAATGACTTTATACCATTTTGGAAACTGTGTGGCTCTTGTCTATGTGCCGTATTATTTAACATACAAATATTCCGGATTGTAAGTAATTTATTTGGAGGGGGGGGGGAGAATAAAGCACCTCATTCATCATATGACCTATTGATTTAACCATTTGAACCGGTGGTTCGGTGAACACATCATGTAAATATAATTGGTGTTTTTTTTTCTTATTAGATCCGAATATGGAGCCTTTTGGAAGTGCATTCAGGCCAGTGGCATCTATGTTTTCACGCAGCTATGTAAAATGCTTGTATTAGCCACATTTTTCCCCGATACCAGTACAAGTAGCACGGATGAAATAAATGTATTCAGTGTAAGTGAAAAATAACAACAAGTTCAGTTCAGTGGGCTCAGGTGTTTTGATCATTTCTCTTAAATATAAAATTGCAGGAGTTTTTGAGGTGTACCATCGATATTGCTGATCTTCTCGGTTTGGCAGTGGTTTTATCACGAATTCCAGGTAAAGGACATAGCAAATTGATAACAGCCGGCTTAGGATGGGCAACTGCTGAAGTGATTCTATCACGTGGATTAATGCTATGGGTTGGCGCTCGTGGAGCTGAGTTTAGTTGGCTTTACATCCAAAAGTGCTTAGAGTCAAATATTTCATTGGTAAGCAAAAAAAAACCGAAAATTGTTTTTTGTTTTGATTTTAACCATTTTTTTTTTTGTTGGTTTAATTGACATATCATTTCGTTCTTCCAGATCCAACATCTCACAACCGCAACATTGATTTGGCTCTTTACTCGTCATGATCTCAACATCAAATACAAGCCAATTGTTACATTACTTTTGATTGCCACACCATTCAAGGTGCTGTGGCTGGACGCCGTATTGAAAACGCTTATCAGCGGATTATGGTCATTGTTGGCGTTCAAAGCACTAGCAACATGTAGCATTGGAGTTTTGACACTGCATATTTATGCTGATTTAGCCCAAACAATTGGTCTTTAATGCTCGGGTTATTTGCCAAAGGCGCTGCTCATTTCATTGAACAGTGAAACAAACACAACTCATTCAAATAAAATGCAATTTAATTAATAAATTAAAAAACTAATAAGTTTAAGCTTATTTAATTGGATTCACCACACGAAATATTTGTCGATGTTAAATAATTGTAATTTTAAAATCCGTTTTTTTCCTCTTTTTTTCATTAATTTCACATAGACGAACCAATCGCATGCCCAAAATAAATCAAGTCAAACGTTCGACACACAACATTTATGTGTTTTATTTTAGTTTTTTTTTACATCCATTTTATCCCAATGAATACTTCGGGGCTGCAAATCAATCTTCATTGGCTTGAGGCATTGGCTTGTACTTATGAATTTTTAAGTTGTTTGCATAATTTACCGCCTTTCCTATTATTTCAAATATTTTTTTTTTCTTTTCGTTTTTGTATTAAATTAATCTGAAATATACTTTCGACAACCATTTGATTGATGCTTGAATTGGCTTCTTCGTGTATTTTAAACGGAACGTGTCTGTAAGATTCTGTTTTTGTAATCAATATACTAACGAAGGTTTAAGTTGCAAGATGAAATAGCTATTTTGTTAATGAATGCATACATTCGTGGAATACTTTTGCCGAAAAATCGGAAAATATTGGTAAAATTGAGAATTTGACACAGACTCTTTGGACGAGAGTGTTGTTTTGATGAAAATGATTCACAGAATTTCACTCTCAATTCAATACAAGCACCCGAAATTCTGAAAAGCGAACACTTGATAGAGTCTGCACATAAAATACACAATTGTCTATGGTGAGAGACACATATCAGATATCCTTTAAGGGTCAATGATGATGCAATTCGATGAATCTTCCAGCGCTATAGTTCACAAATAGACATTTTTTTGGGGTATTAAAAATCAAAATGCATGTTGTTTATTTTTTTAGTCGTTTTTTTATTTTAATTCACGGCATTTGATTGTTTTTTTTTATATCCGTAATATAAAATGTTAGCACGCAAATTGTGTGCAGTACATGTAGACAAAGAAATTAAATGCTAAAACCCTTGAATTGGATCGGATAGCATCAAATTATTCAACTTGATCGTGTGCACCTTCAACGCCAGCAATTTCTCGGATTGGAATTTTGTATTCGGTTTCTGGTTGGTCATAGATTTGCTCTTCCTTTGGTTCTATGACGGTGACATTGTCTGGCAATGGTTTCTTTGGACCGCTCTTGCCATTTGGATCATATGGCAACATGATCTTAACCTTAATACCGAGCACACCTTGACGAAGCAATACGTGACGTGTGGCTGTGTCAACATAAACATTGCATGGGTCACCGGAATGGATCATCAAACCCTCAGTGAATTTCATCGACTTGGCACGTTGACCACGCAATTTACCGGATACAACGACTTCACAGCCCTTGGCACCAGATTCCATAATGAAACGTAGCACACCGTAGCATGCACGACGGACAGCCAATCCACCGGTCAATTTGTAACGCAATGATTCGGCTTGAGCGATGGCACACAAACCACGTGTAGCAACCTTTTCAGCGTACAATTCCACGGTGCCTGGTGCAAAACCGAATCTGAAACATTTATTCAACAAAATTAATTAGAAAACAATTTCAGAAAGCCAATCGGATGGATGACGATTGAGATACACAAGTCGAGTCGATAAGTGATAATCCGATTTTAAATACCGTACCTCTTTTGAACAACAGCTGTAAGTTCACGGATGCGGCGTCCTTTTTCACCCAAAACATTCAATGTTTTGGTTGCCATAATAATAATTTCTGTACGTGTTGGTGTCACACGGATCTCAACACCGGAGTAACCATCTTCGGCCAATTGACGAGTCAAAAACTCATTCAATTCAGCTTTGAAAATACCGTTCAAGACGAACTATAAGTGAAATGGAAAGCAAAAGACACATTAGTTTAATGGCATTTTTAGGTTATGTTTTGAAACACACATCAAATTTAAAAGAAAAAAAAACTCGTGTTTCAATCAAAACTTGGAATATATATTGATAATGAAGTAAATGGTTTGCAACGACAAAAAAATGGTATTCGCCTTCGAACAATTTCAAGTGATTTTGATTTGGTCTAAGCTTTATATTTTCCAAATATACACATGCAGTTGGTGGACAAACCACACCGTGTGCTCGCATGAAATGTATTCAAACAGCACACAAAAAAATGTGTCCAAAAGCGAAATTTTCACCAATAATTTTCGAAATTTCCACAATATTCAATATAATCCAGTTCGATGTACGTTTGAAGTGTTGAGTTTTCACAAATTTTTTTAACAATTTTGTTTAAATTACCTTTCGTTTTTTGGAAACGGGCAATGCCATGATTAAAATGTACTTCTTTCAAAGAACGTGGTTACAGCGAAAAGAACTAAGATGGCCACGAACGAACCTATCAAACGTTGTATCAAGTGTCAGCGCCGTGTGTTCGTATCGGGCAAGTTTTTAGCTGTGATTAAACCGGTAATTGATCAATGGGCACACCGCAGACATATTTCAAATGACCGCACGATGTTTAGCATATTTAATGCATTTAGTATTTCTCTTTTTGAGCGAAAAAATATCGAAGATCCGATAAATTGGAAATTAATTGCAAACAATTGTCAAATAAAATCAATTTTCTTAAAATACTGCCACATTTAAGCATCTTTCCGTCGTATGCCATCTATATGTTGGATTCTGTACTGCTGCCATCAAACGTCACGATCATTCATCCAGAAAGAAAACATTATGGTCGTGAAAATGTCAAACAAAATGCTGCCAACTATTTAGTTGGTCTTTGGAAAATGGAGAATGAGCTACGCAACTAATTCATGTTGAACAGCTTTAACATTGAAAAAGGAATTCAATCAAAAGAATTGATAGCAAAGTGACAAATATTATTTTATTTTGGCTACTCCAAAAAACAAAAAAACATTGAGTTCCAATATCAAACAAGTTTTTTTGTGACTGTATAACGTAATTAAATCTGATCGAAGTGGAAATTTTGTTTTGATTCTGGTCCGATTATCAATCAGGGAGAAAAGAAAAGAATTACGAAGAAAATATGTCGTCAGATAGTGTGGGCAAAAAGATTACGGACCTACGAGTGTGCGACTTAAAAGCCGAACTCGAAAAAAGAGGACTTGAAACAACAGGCATTAAAATTGCATTAGTTGATCGTTTGCAAAAGGTAATATTTGATTTTCAAAAAAAAAAAAAATCATTCACAATTGAATTTCTTCAATATTTTTGTTCAATTGTTCATAATGACCTCTTAAAATCGGTCATTCCGCAATGCCGCAACGCAACGCAATGCAAAAAACACTATGAATTTTAATCACAGAGTCACTTTTTTTGTTGGATATACATTGAGAGGCAAATAAATGCTGCGCATTTATTGAACTGCATTGATGACTATATTATATTGAGTTATATTTAGAAGGGCTTAAGCTTTTGAAAGATGATTTGCGATATTAATTCTCTTGTTTAATCGATATTTTTATTTGTTTGTAAATGATTAGGCGATTACTGATGAGGGTGAAAATCCAAATGAATATATTTTCGAGGCTGATGACAAAACCAAAACACCAATAAAACGTGCACGTAATGAATCAAAATCATCGAATACAAACGAACAACAGGTAAATTTCAAGTGATATACGTATTTTTGTTTGGTTCATTTAAAGTCATGTCACAAGCATATGGTAACATATTTGTTGTTGGATAATAGACAAATGGTGGAGATGAAGATGATGATGCATCAAAAAATGCCAATGAAGAAAATGAGGAGCCAGAAGATGAGGCTGAGAAAAAGAAGCCAGACACCGAAAGTAATGACGTTAAGGCATCAGATGATGCTGAGGATAAAGGCAACAGTAACGGCAACGCCAACGGAAATGGTGATGGGGAAGGTAACGGTGATGCAGATGCTGAAGATCAAGAGCATCTCCAATTGACCGTTGGGGAATCAGACAAACTTGACACCAGCAATGTGGACAATGAAGATTCTCTAAACCTAACTATTGGTGAAGATGAAGCGAAAATATTCCAAGACGAGGTAATTGCACATTTAATATGGAATCACTTTATCTTTTGATGGAATTTCTTTATTTTTTTAATTGACTTGTTACTTTTCCGCACATGAAATGTGCTCGGGAAAAGTATTGGTTTTGCCTCAAAAATTCAACTCCACATTGCTTGAGTAAATGAACTCCGATCGGGCTTAAATTTTTTACCAGAGTCTCAGTTCACCATGGGAACAAATCTTGATTTGCATTTTTTTGATTTAGATTTAGGTTTTGGTAGCTCCGGTGCAAAATGGCATCGTTGTTGTCGTCGTCGTCGTCGTTGAAGTCTTACGTTAGCACGATAACTCTCGAATAGAGTCTCAAATCCTAATGTGTCAAAAGCAATTCTGTTCAGAATTATTACCGAATGTTTTCTATTGCATTTGAACCATATTGGTCTAGCCGTTCCAGAGATATGTGCATTCAAGTGCACGTGAGTCGGGTTTTCAGTACATTTTTATACAAAAACTGGTTTTCACATTTTTGACTCTCCTGGCCGTATTTTCCAATGAAAATTCATGCAGTTTGCGTCATTTGAAAGGTATTCAAGCCCGCTTGACGTCTTACATATTCAAACAATACACAAGATGTATCTTCATGCCGAAAAATCATGGAATATGAATACGTGTGAAAATGTACGAAATTCTTAGAAAATCGAATAGCAATCAAATCGTAAAATGACGATGTCCAATTTATTTCATTATGTCACAGGATGTTTTGTGTTGAAAATTAGCCATATTGCAGTGATAATTTCATAGTGACGTGCACTTTAGTGCACATACCGTGCCCAAATACAGTACATTGTACGAAAAATAACATTTTGTCCCTTTTCATAGCAAAACCAATACTTTCTCTCTTGACTAGTCAACGAATTAAATGGTTCAAGAGAAGAACAAAATTTCATATCAATGCGGAAAAGTCAGGATTACGAATGTAATTCAATTTATTTATATTATGAATTTGATTCTAACAATAGAGATTCATTTAAAATTTATGTCCGATGAGACACATCAAGTTTTATGTGCAATCGTTGAATGTAATGAATGAAATTCCAATTAGATATTTAACATTTATTTCTGCAATTTGATACGAAAAATGTTGAAATTGAAATGGTTTATTTCGTTTTGATTGCAGGAAACTGACGAGAAAGTAAAAGAGAATAACAGTAAGTAGTGAATGTGAGCGCAAAACCAGACTAGGTTTAAGGCATAATAAGTTTCGGTGTGTAAATGGGACTACAAAACAAATGTTTTATTTTTGTTTTCTGTATATTTTTATTTTCTCTCTCTACAATTGGACTTTGTTCCTTTCGAGTTTGCCTTTTAACTGTGTTAAGTTTGTTCAATGTTAGGTGCGTTTATATATATGTATATATATATATAAAAAAAAAGAAATAACAATATTGGTGTTTGTTACGAAATGAAACCTGTTAAAGCCTGTTAAATTATACCCAAAATGTTCGTATTGCATTTGCATACATAAAACTGGAATATCGCTTATAATTGGTATTGCGCTAAACGCCCATCACGTTACATTGTGATTGTATATTTTGAATTATTGTTGGCCCACGATGCAACAATTCGATGTACACACATCGAACCAGAACCCTGAATTGGTGTGAGGAGGCGGCAGTGGTGAAGCGAATCTGTGTCATGGTGTTAGACAGAGAGTGGATCCAGCCCAAACAACAACCAGACAAAAACACTTCAACGGAAGAGGGGTTTTCTTCTTGCGCTGTGTCAATTGTTACGTGGCATTGCATTTCATTTCGAGATGGTTTCAATGTACCAAGAATGCAATGCGAATCAAGAGATTGGTTGTGGACAACAACATGATCATTGAAATTCAACGGTGGGATGAGTCATGACAATCAAAAGCTTGTTGGCTTTAATGTAGACTTTTGAGGCGTTGATTCCGATGAAGCAGAAATCCAGAGGCGTCCCGAAGGTAACACGTGTGGCCAACATGTATTTAAGATATACAAATCACGAAAAATGCCATCCGAAAAATATAGCAACGATTTTCAATGAAACATCTTATCAAATTGCATCAATTTATCTTCAAATTCGACGTAAAAATGCGAATATTTAATGCCAAACAACGGGTGAGATGAGGCAATTTAACTTCAATTTGCTCTCTCAACGCGAAAAAAAAATAGAACCAAATTTAATGTTATAGTTTTCTTATTCTCATGTTACATATCGTTCAACTACACAAGCAGCTTGCAAAATTGACAAAAGCCTACTTGACACATTTTTTTTTTCGTGCGTAAAATGCTTAAACCCAAAAAAAAAAACCTAATCAATTTTTAAACAGAGAAGAGAAAATCCGAAGATCTGGAGCCATATAATGAGCCGGCTTAAGTAAATCAATCGATTTCTTCCTTTAAATCGAATCCACATTTAATACCCGTTGACTGATTTGAAATAGGTCCAATTTCCGGTCTTAAATTTGACACAGACAAAACAATAGCTCGAAACCCAATCCGTTTACCGATTGGCTTCGATTCGAATATCTCTGAGTGTATTTTGACGCAACCCACGAACCTAAACAAAAACCAAACCAAAAAACAAAAAACACACACTCACTCACACACAATCCAAAAAAAAAACAAATTGATCCACATTTTTTGCGAACAGATAAAAAAGATGGAAGTGATTCAGCTTGTTCGGCAGCAAACAACGATGGTGATGGCATCGGAAATAGTAGCAGCAATGCCAATTCATCGACGGGTAGTGGTAATGCAGCTGGGGCTTCCAAAAATGCGGGCAACAAGGCCGATGTTGATGGGGATAGTGGCGCTGGTTCTACATCAAATACAGGCGATGCACCACGAAAAGAAGACAAAAGTGATTCGAACAGCGGAAGTAATGGCAACAAAAAATCGGATGAGAGGTTGGTTTTGCCATCAATGGCGCTTGGCATCAAGATTGATATTCTCCTCCAAAAAAAAAAAAAAAAAATATTTCCAAAACAAAAAAATACAAAAAAAAAATCAAAAAAATGTCCAAAAACACACACACAATTCCAAGTTTACTGTAGTGTTTTAAGTGGCAGCGTGTGTGAGACCAGATCCGAAACCGATTCGTGCGTGTGTTGATCACACAAATACCGAATAAATACCAGCGCTCCATTTGACGGATGCGAATCGGTATCAAACAATTTGTTTGCCCACATCTTTATCTCAATGGAAGCCCAAAAAATATGATGATGCAGAGCAGCCATATAGCGTATGCGGCCCGCGGCTAACAACCTCACACACACACACAATCACAATATTCTAATATCAATCCAGTTGATTGCCCAATGCGATGTTGTTCTGTTACTCACCGTCCACTCTTTTATTTCCCACAGCGAATCGAAGACTTCGTCATCAAAATCATCCAAAGATGATAAAGGTAATTTTGCCATTCTCAAATCACAACCAAAAAACCAACCAAAAAAAACACATTATTAGGGATAGAAATTTTACAACAACAAAAAAAAACACATTCAAAACGGTCCAGTGCTTTAAAGAATCCTTCAATTTGGCTTTCGAATCAATTTTCAATCAAATCATTTCTTTTCCTCCTTCGCCATTAGGCGCATTTTTTTAGTTATTTGTTGTTAAAAATACGTTTTTCCACACCAAAAAAAAACCACACACAAACCAGAGAAATCATTTTCCATTCATAACATATAAATCACAAAAAAAAAAACAAATCAAAACAAATAAAATAAAAATCACCCAAACTAAAAGCAAATCATTTTTGAATTCCCGTTACCGAAATGCGACGATATGCCATTGCAGACTCAGCAAAAACTGCCACCAATTCATCATCATCATCATCAGCATCGAAGTCAGCATCATCGTCGAGCCGTAATCTGTGGGTGTCTGGACTATCATCGTTGACACGAGCCACCGATTTGAAAATCATCTTTTCGAAGTATGGCAAAGTGATTGGTGCTAAAGTTGTGACCAATACACGTACACCGGGCACACGATGCTTTGGCTATGTCACCATGAATTCATCGAGCGATGCAACCAAGTGCATTTCACATTTACATCGTACCGAATTGCATGGTCGTATCATATCGGTGGAGCGTGCTAAATCGGATATTGGTAACATTGGAAATAAGCAAAAGCGTACATCGAGCACCAGCGACACCAAAAAAACGGACGATGAAAAAAAAACATCGTCAACAAGTGGCGAACGCAAGAAGGACGACGACACCGCTGAATCAAAGGACAAATCAAGCGCTTCAAAATCAACAGCTAAAGAAAAACCAGCCACCGATGAAAAAGATGCAACAAAATCGGAGTCCGTAACCAGCGACAACAAATCACGAAAATCGACATCAAGACATCGGGCCAGCAGCAAACGAAGCACTGCATCGAGTAAGACCCGCCGTCCAGCCGCCGCCGATGATAATCGACGGGATCGAAAACGTGAACGTGATCGCGATGCTGTACTGTCTTATCGTAAGATTCGTGAAGAATTGGAGCGACAACGGGTGCGCGAACGTGAACGTAAATTACGCGAAGAAGAACGTCAACGGGCTGAAGCACGGCGCCGTCAACGTGATGAAGAGGAACGTTTAATGCGTGAACGTGATCGTTTGAAGAAAGAACGTCAACGTTTGGAACGTGAAAAGGCGGACTTTTTGCGCCTTGAACGCGATCGACAAAAACTCGAACGCGAAAAAATTGAACTGGAACGCATGGAATTGCAACGACAACAACTAAAGTACGCAATGCACAAAATCTTTTCAGTCATATTTATTCTGAATCGTCTGAATTTCATTTCAATTGCATTTGAAAATTTGCGAATTGGATGAAGAAAAACAAACAAACAAACACACACACACACACTCGAATGCACATTTCTTTGCAACGTCATGCAATCGATAAAATCGCCAAATTGGTGTTTACAACGATTTGCGATTGCTGGTTGTTGTCATTCGATTGCACGGATAAGTATTTTTGTAGACAAAAAAAAAATATCAATATATAAATAATAATAATTTATGCAACCAAACTCAGTTATTGTACATTTTAACCAATTTTTACGGTTCGTTTAGTCAGACAAATGTTTATTTTTTTTCCTTCAAAATATAATATGCATTTTGTAGGCGGCCAATGCTATGCTATTTTTCAGACAGCTACTTTTTTCGAGCTCATATACAATTTATGTTGCAAACACTAATCAAGCGATGTGGTTTTTTTTTTGTTTCTTTGGTTTTGTTTTAGGATTGAGAAGGCGAAACGGGCCATGAAACGTCCATCAACTGACAATGAACGATACAATGACATAGATCGCAAACGAACGACAAATGATCGCCGCTTTGAGCCACCACCGCCACCACGTTTCGATACCGCTATACGATCATCGAACTATGATCGACCACCGGAAAATAAACGCGTTGATGATTATCCAAGTAGCTCATCGAAACGAAATGATGATTATAAATCATCATCACGTGGTGGTACCGGTACAATTGGTAATTCGGATGTGTCTTCATTTAAACGGCCAATCAATGATGGCTACAAACGATCCAATGATATTGAACCACCATCGCGCAGTGCAAGCGGTGGTTATGATCAACGTGGTGTTGTTTCATCGATTGGATCATCAACCAAAGATACACGTTTCAACGATTCCGTTGATAATCGTCACATGAGGTAAATTTTCTATTTGAACCACACAAAAAAAACAACAACAAAGATTTTCAATGATTGAATTTTCATTTTTATTTCGCCCTACAGAGGATCAATGTCTTCAAGTAAATCACGATATATGGATAACCATAGCAATGGTGGTTCCAATGATCGTTACTCAGATCGCACGTCTTCATCTTCGTCAACAGCCTGGGCAAATCCAAATAATGGCCCATCGCCGCCAGTCAAATCATTCAGTATACCGTCGGTAACAAATGATGTTTGGGTAAGAGCAACAAACAAATAAATCAATTGGAATTAAGCTAATTTTTAAAACCGATTTTATTGAATAGGGTGCCATTAATAAGCAACCAGCACACGATGCGGGTAACTGGAGTCGATCCATGGAACATCCAAATCAAGATCGTTACGATCGCACATTTAGTGAGCGATCGAAATACATGGACGGGCCAGCTGGCAACAATGGCGGCAGCAGTCGCCCAAGTTCATTCATCACAAATGCACGGCCACAAGAGCGATACAGTGGAATGTCGTCACGTTTCGATGGACGATTTTAAAACAAAACATTTCAACACATTTAAAATACATTTTATGCTTTTATCTTTAGAAAGCTTACAATTTCTAAATATCCAATAAATAGGAACAAGAAAACGAGAAAAAAAAATCAAATTCAATAGGCATCATTTATGCAAAAGTATATACAAATTTACTGAACTGAACCGCATATATGTTAAAGACAGGGGGGAAAAACATAGCTAGCATTAACTTGTCAGTTCAAATTGATTTGATTTTCCATTTTGGAACTCATCCAAAAGAAAAAAAGAGACTAAGATTCACATTTGGTATACAATATTTTAATATTTACATTTCATTGGACAAAAGAAAAAAAATTTGCTTGCAAGAGAATGGAAACAGAACAGTTATAACCTCCCTTTTTAAAACTAAATAGTCTACCATCTTAAAACAGTTACAAATATTTAAAATAACTAGAATTTGATTATATGAAATTGATAAAATTGCAAGGTTTTCATTGGAAAAATAAACGTTGAGCACAATACACAACTAAATTAAAGCAAAATATATATAAAAAAAAACGCTGTTTTCATTGATTCGCTGTTCAAAGACTTTATTTCAACAGAAAATTGTATAAATGTTAAATGTGTAGCGAATGCATCGCTTAATATAAAGGTATGTCAGGCATTTGAGTCTCAGTAAAGAGGGTTCTTGGTTTTTTATCGCTGCGATGGTGTCGTTTACCATGTTTACGTTTTGGAGCATAACATTCAACATAGCTTTTACAGTCACCATAGTCACCATAGTCATGCTTATCGAATGATGTTCCTTTGATAGCACTTTCCTTGGTTGTGGCTAACTCAACGGCATTTTGAAGAGTCATTTTATCTTCATCTTCTTCGCACAAACGCTCCAAAATCGTTGATGATCTTAAGCCACTGATGAATCGATCCAATAAAATCTCATCGAATTTTTCGCCAAATTTACAGTCAACCGACAGTTTTTTAATTCTTGCAAACCAATTTGCGATATTTTCATCATCCATTTGTTTGGCATTGTAAAATGTAACACGTTCACGGAACACCGATGTTTTCTTGACAAATTGTTTGTTCAGCATTTCACAGAGGTCGTCAAATGTTTTATCTTTCGGTAATTCTGGATAGCAAACATCGCGCAATGTCTTATAAACGTCATCACTGATACTAGTCAATAGAATTGATCGCTTTTTGTCGTCAGCGATATCGTTCATTTCGAAAAATTGCTCCAAACGTTCGGTGAACACAAGCCAATCATCACGAACATCAAATTGCGGTACCTCTCCAATAAATGCCATAATTTTGTTGGAAGAATTTTCAAGTGAAGTGTGTTTAATTGATTCCAATTCGATACTACTATGATTCGTTCATGGGATACTCGATTTTCAAATTTATAATCGCAGTAAGTATTTCGTCGCCAACAAATTTATTGAGGTGAAAAAGCGAGTGTGAACGTTTTCAGTATACAAACTGTGCAAAGATGAATGAATAGACTTAGCCGCATTTACACTCCACTTGCAGGAGTTGCATGGTCTTGAATTAATCTCGAACCTATCTGTATCTTTTGGGTATATTCAAGCCAATTTGTACATTCATTTTCAGAATTTGAACACCATATAATCCTTCGAGATACATTCTCGAAATCGGCAATGTCCTCAGTCCTCAGAAAATGCAGTATTTCGATATAGACGAATATTGAACCGATTCGATTGCGATATGAATATATCTCAAAAACGACATATCGAGTCGTAAATTGAAGTAGGTTTTTTTTTAAGTTTTACCACAAATTTGTTTGTTTTAAATACTAATTATGTTTTATTTAGTATGATTGAATCTATTTCATTGTTGACAACTAAACAGCCACGATGGAAGCTGGTTTGGTTACTTCTATCGAGCTTTGGTCACCACTTTCCGTTTCAAACTAAATAGTCTACAATCTTTTAACAGTTGCGAATATTTAGAATTTGATTGTAGAAACTCTATCAAATTGCAAGGTTTTCAGTGGAAAAATAAAAGTGAAGCGCAAACGAAAAAAACCAAAGAAACGAGTTTTACATTGAATTTGGACTTTATTACAGAATTTTTATTAAAATTTTGGATGCGTAATGATTACGTAGCTTAAAGTGAAAGCATGTCAATTTGAGGCGCATCAAAGAGGATACTCGGTTGTTTACCGCCTCCACGGTATCGTCCACCATATCTACGTTTAGAACATATGATATTCACTATAGCCGGTCATATAATTGCCATTGTCACTCTGATCATTCATAGCCATTTCCTTGGTAGTGGCTATATTGATGGCATTTTCTAGAGTGAGATTTTCTAATTCTTCTTCACCCAAACGCTCCATGATCGCTGATGATCTCAAACCACAAATGAATCGATCCAATAAAATCTTCTCGAACTGTTCGCCAAAATTACAGCTAACCGAAAGTTTTTTAACTCTTCCGAACCAATCTTGGATACTTTCATCATCCGTTTGATTCGCATTGTAAAAATTGGCACGCTCTCGGAACACGGATGTTTTCTTAACATATTTCTTACTTAACAATTCACAGAGTTCCTCAAATGTTTTATCTTTTGGTAGATCTGGATAGCACAGATTACGCAAAAATTTGTAAACCTCATCATGGAGACAATGCAATAAAACTGCTCGCTTTTTATCGTCACTGAAATCATTTACTTCGCAAAAATCTTGCAAACGTTCGACGAACAAAATCCAATCATCGTCATCGCCTTCAAATCGTGGAGCTACCCCAATACAAGCCATAATTTTGTTTTAAGAATTTTCAAATGTTGTGTGTTTGATTGATTCTAAAATAATTCTAATATGATTCTAGTATGATTGGTTCATGGAATACTTGATTATATATCATTATTTCCAACAAATTTATTCAGATCATATTTGTTGAATTGAGGTGAAAAAGTGAGCGTGAATTCACGTTAACGTTTTCACAGACCATATGCATATATAATGAATGGACTCAGCTGCATACCGACTCGGGCTAACACATTTCTCTATAAGACGCATACCACTTACATCAATGTCCGATTGATTCGAGCTTTCATTCAATCGCGTATTGCGAGTCGTTTTGTTTCAGCAATCAGCTGTTTTTGGTAAAGGTTCTGAAAAATTGACAATTGATAAATCTTTCGGTAGATTAGATTATTGAACAGGTTAATTGTTTGGTTTATCGTGTCTTAATAGTTTATGTATTGAATGTTGGTCAGAAATAATATTACGTTTACAAAACATGTATGTTACGTTCCCTTTCGTTGAAAATTCAAATTTTCAAGTGATTTTTTCACCATAGTGACTTATAGAAATCAAATGAAATACAAATATTTACCCGTCTATTTCAGTTTCAGTTTTATTTGTTTTGGTTTTTTGGTTGGTGATAACACAAACTTTGTTTATACATTGATTACATGTCAATTACTAACTTAATCCAAGTTTTTTTTTAAATTATTTTCTTTTATTTAATCATGAAACTTCTTTAAAATATATTGTAGCCGATTCGGTATTGCACACAATATAAATACATCCTGTAATACATTTGCGCTTATCGATTCACATTTGTTATTACTGTCAGAATTATATTTGTTCTAAATTAGGACTCCCAATATCCTAGCATCATATGATATTATTATTGCACATAAATACAATCAGTGAAGAAACCCAGGTAGAAGGTCGTCTATTATCACATGGTTAGTATATGACAATGCCCAATGCAACCTTCCCACTACTGTGTGATTTGAACTCAAAACCTCCCACTTGCTATATTTGTGGAGCGATTAGAGTGGATTTGCTTGTACCGATGAAAGCAAACGAAGTCTTACTGATTAAATACTACTTGAAACATTACTAAATTGAAGTGAAATATAAAAAATGCATTGTTCATTGATTTCAAAGTTTATTTTAGCTCAACAGAAAATTGTATAAATTTTGAATGCGTGGCAATCACATAGACTTAATATAATGGCATATCGGTCATTTGAGGCTTATTATAAAAGGTCCTTGGTTTTTTACCGCCACCATGTTTTCGTCCAGCATGTTTGCGTTTTGTGGTTTTACGTTCAGCATAGCTTTCACAATCACCATAACCATTGTGCTTATTGAATGTTTCTTTCATGGAACTTTCTTTGATAGTCGCTATTTTGAATGCATTTTCAAGAGTGAGGTTTGAAGGGTGAGCTTCATCTTCTTTGTATAATCGCTCCAACATCGTTGTCGATTTCAAGCCACTGATGAATCGATCCAATAAAATCTGCTCGTACCGATCGCCGAAATTACAGTCAACCGAAAGTCTCTTCATTCTTGCAAACCAATCTGCGATATTTTCATCATCCATTTGTTTGGCATTGTAAAAATTAGCACGCTCACGGAACACGGAGGTTTTCTTCAGAAATTGTTTGTTCAGCATTTGACAAAGTTCGTCAAATGTTTTATCTTTTGGTTTTTCTGGATTGCAAAGATTTTGCAATGTTTTGTAAACGTCATCACCGATACTGGTTAATAAAATTTCACACTTCTTGTTGTCAACCACATCGTTCACTTCGAAAAATTGTTCCAAACGTTCGGTGAACACGATCCAATCACTTTGGCCATTAAATTTTGGAACCTCCCCAATTGATGCCATAATTTTGTTTTTAGAATTTTCAAGTCAAGTGTGTTTGATTGATTCTGAAATAATTCTAATATGATTCGAGTATGATTCGTTCATGGGATACTTGATTATAAAATTTATATTTTTATATATTTTTGTAATAGAAAACTTCTCGCTGAAAGAGCATGAGATCCGTCTTAAACGAATCTGCCCACAAATGTTCGTTCGAAGATGGCACAAAAAAAAGCTTGACACAATAAAATGAAATACGAATAGATGGTGTCGTGCCATATGAAAAGCTCAATATTCACATAAACTAGTGAATGTTTTTGTATAGTAGATAACCGTTTCACAGTGTTGCCAAATAATACGAAACAACCAAAAGTCCAGCAAAGCGAAAGAGGGTTCAAAACAATGCAAAGTAGATATTTTGTTTTACTTGTCTGAGTTTCGAACACCCATTTGATTCTCTGTGTTTCTATGTATTCGCACTATTCAATTGTTCGAACAATATCTAGCTCAATATGACCACATGAATACATATTATCCGAATCGCATTGTTTCACCAATCAGCTGTTTTGATGGCAGTTTTGAAAAATTGAGGATTCATAAGTGTACCAGTGTATAGAACAGAGTACCTGTTCTATTCATGGTATGAATTATGAATGTATTGACTGTTGGTGAGTTGGTGTGAGTGGCGCTCAAACACATTTCAATGTGCTATATACAAATATACAAATGTACATGTTTTATCTCTGTATGGAACGTCAACTACAACTCTTTGTAAGCAATTATAGCATTCAATTTATTGGATTTATGGTTTTTTCTTCGACACTCTCATAATATTACGTTTGCAAAACGTTTATTTAATGCTGCCTTTTATTTCGCTGAAAATTCCAAACTTTGAAAAGATTCTTCCACCAAAAGAACTAAATGAAAACACAATAATTGTTGCTGTCTTTTTCAGTTTAATTGATTTTTTTTCTTTAATTTTCACATACACATTGTTTTTATAATCTTGATTACACGCTAATTACAAAATTTATCCATGTTTTGCATCAATTTTTATTAAATTAAGACACTTTTTTCTTTGAATTACATCGTCAAATTGTTGTATATAATTGGTTATAATAGAAAACTTTGTATGGTATTTTTTTATTTTTCAGAAGTGTTGGCATTGAATTTGGATCACGAAGAAATGACTTTTTTCCATTATTTTCTTGTTTCAATCGGCCTAATCCAATGTCTTCTTCATGTTGAGATTTATTTATATTTTTTTTAAAGACAGCTTTTGAAGATGAATGTAATTAACATCCATAGCAATTTGGCGATCCATTGTGTAGTCCGTAATGAGGTCCATGATGAGGTCCATGATGAGGTCCATGATGTCCACGATGATGAGGTCCGTGATGAGGTCCGTGATGTGGTCCATGATGATGAGGTCCATGATGATGACCTCCGTGATGATGTGGTCCGTGATTATGACCTCCATGATGATGAGGTCCATGTCCATGAGGTCCATGAGATCCATTTCTAAAGAATTTTTGGAATCCATGGCGACCATGTTCACGTCCCTCTAACGGAGCGCCAATCTGCATTTTATCATATGCGTCGTTACACATGGCAAGAAAAATTGCTCTTTTGACCTCGTCATCCATCTCAATTGGTCTTTCGTGTTGATTATTGGACCATTGACAGCCACGACGATTGAACGGTGTAAAAACCATGATTTCTTGGATCAATGAATCTTTTTCTCTTCAAAAATTTGTTGAAAACGAGCGAAGTTTGAATCGTGTTGAGCTTACAAGCAAGACACAAATACTGTGCTAACCGATTCATTCAAACGGTCTTAAATACCTATCTGCTGTGATTGCATTTCACAACGAAACGTAAGCCAAACGAACATGTATTCAACATGTCAGTACACGTTTATTTGTTTACATTAAGCTTATCAACAATAGCTTTGTGACGTTTATTACCGACATGCCTAGCAAATAAAACTCTTCAATGATTCATAATTCTTGGAAAACGTGACCAAAAATTACAATATGTCAATGCAAATAGTGAAAAAAAAACACATCGAACCCGGATGGTTTTCTATCTGAATCTCAAACCATTCAGAACCAATTGATTATTTGATTGAATATTGATAAGCACAGGAAAAAAAATCAGACAGGTAATGAATTACACTGTAGGGTGAAATTCGAACAATGATTTTCAGTGAAATGCCCTCTAATTCATATTGACTTAAAATCAAAATTTTCGCCATTTTTTTTCTATATTTCGTGACATGATAAGATCAGTATTCAAATGATAACATTTATTGTCATGACTCATAAATGTTGTTTACAAAAAAATTAATGAAATTAATTCAACAGAGAATAAAGAAATCATAATTGAGCTTGTACTGATTACAGATTTTTATCATATTTGGTTCAGGGAAGAAAGAGAATTTTTCCGTTGGCTGTTTCATTTAGCCAGAGTTTGAAATTTCCGATCGCATCTATTGAGCTCTCAATAGATTTATCGGTAAAGCTCTCTTAAAACAGATTTTTCGAATTAAGTGTAATCTATTCTTTGAGCCAATTTCGTTAATTGCCAATTAACTGATGACATTTTTGGGACTTAATTGTCAATAACGTTTTAACTGGCAACATTTTTCACTCAAATTCTGACTCGATGGAAAGTGTTTCACTCACTCATGAGAAAAACAACTCATAAATGGCTCAAATTTTACTCAAAAGATCCGTTTTGTGAGAGCTCTTTCGATTGACTCTATTGAGATATTCATCGATGCAATTGGAAATTCTATACCCTGCATCTAGCATTGATATTATTGACCTTGACTTTGCTCTTGAACATATCGGGTCAACATTCTCCAACGAGTTAGCTTTTCTGGTTTTTGTTACAAATCACTAACCGAATGATTCATTTTTTGTCCACTTGAATATTAGTAGCTAAATGCTCTTCTGAAATAGCTGATTCACACTTTATGCCTTTATTCAAAGTCATTTAAAATTATTTGATGCCGATTCTGTAGGTGACTGAAGAAAAGAATGTTCTTTAAAATTTAAATACGTTTCAAATTAAAAAAAAAAACACTCATAAAATTTGATTTCCATTGGTGTGTTTCATGTTTCCATTTTATTTTTATTTTGTTTTTATTTTTATTTATATTTGTATTTACATTTCACTTATAGTCTATACAAGTATCGTAATATCTTTTTCCAATTCACAAGCATAAAAAACTCAACGAACAATGATAATGGACCAATTAAATATCCATTTTTTCGAAATTCATTTTTTGTTTAGTCATATAGCAACTCTTTTTTTAATTTCTCCAAAAAAAACCATCATTTTTTCCATGAAATTTCAATTAAATTAGAGTTGGCAAAAAAAATTGAGTCGGTTTTTATCAAAAAAACTCACTACAAATGGATGCTTAGCATTCGAAAATGTATATATTTGAGTATGTTAACATTCAATAAAGTGTAAAAGCTGTCGTAATATCATTAACTGTCGCATATTTATTTAAATATCGTAAGTCTAACAACAAATTGATCCATTATTCGAGTAAAAAATGTTGATGATTAACTATAAACTATTTTATTCTATTTTTTTTTCAGTTGATCTTTTGCAGAGGTAGTATCACAGTATCACTTCTGATCATTTTTATTCTCTTTAACCGTACTTTCTTTGGTAATGGCAATGTCCACGGCACTTTGAATAGTGAGTTTATCTTCATCTTCTTCGCACAAACGCTCCAAGATCGTTGATGATCTTAGGCCACTAATAAAACGATCCAATAAAATCCCATCGAAGCGATCACCAAATTTACAGTCAACTGACAGTTTTTTGATTCGTGCAAACCAATTTGCAATGATTTCGTTAGCCATTTGCTTTGCATTGTAAAAGGTCGTGAACGTGTACGAAACACCGATGTTTTTTTGACAAATTGTTTGTTCAGCAATGCACAGAGCTCATCGAATGTTTTGTTCTTTGGTGGTTGTGGGTGGCACAGATCTCGTAATGTCTTATAGACATTATCACTGATACTTGTTAATAATATTGGTCTTTTTTTCTCTTCAGCCACATCATTTATTTCGAAAAATTGCTCTAATCGTTCGGTGAACAGAATCGTCGTGTTGATCATGAAATTTTTGAATTTCACCAATGAGAAGCATGACTATAAGTTTTTTTTTTAAATCAACAAATCAATAACTGAAGAAACAATATTAAACTATGTACAGCTTTGCAAGCTGCGCAGAGACTGTAAAAACCCGCCTATTCAAACAATACTTTATAGTCACAGCTGACACGGACGTATTTCACAACGATGTGAAAGTCTCGCGTGACTATATGAATATAAACATGCCGACACATGTTTGTATTTTTGCTTTGTATTCAAATCTATCAGTGGCGTTGATATGTGGGCATCTAGCGGCAACTCATCGATGATTCACGATTTTTAGAAAAAGTTATGAATTTAGCAAATACAGTGAATCTCTATCCACAGAATAGACTATTCTTTTACATGAATAATATATATGTTATCATATCATATTCCCTAAAATTTTGTTCATAATCTTGATTTTTTGAGTGGAATTTCCAGTCTAATATTTTGAATAGAAAAACAACTTTTTCGTCAAACACTTGCTTTTATTTGCTTCACGAAACACTAAAAATTGTGTGCGTTTTTTTTTTTTAAATATTAGCTTTGGTGTAATTATGAACATTTTCAATCAAATGTCATGACATCATCATATTTCCACAAAATATTTTCAAAAGTCAGCAACTAAATGTACGTTGAATAAATGCAAGAAAATGCAAGAAAATGAGTTCAATGTGCAAAAGTGTTAACTAAACTTTGGTTATGCAATTCAATAAATCAAATATTAACGATTGATTGCTAGTTTCTGTAAATCGATGCCTAAATTGAAGCAAAGTGGAAACGATAAAAAATTAGTCAAGTATCAAGCATATCACGATTTTTTTAGTTTTCGCAATTGACTTCAGATCCTCGACACATTCAATTTTTGTAAAGATCAAAGTGTTATAAATCCATTTCTCACAGCAGAGGTTACTAAACATAAATATGGCAACTGAACATAAATCGAATCAAAATCAACTTCTTCTAATATAGAGGGGAATATTTTTGTTCAATTACGCATATCATAGTTACGACGCATATTCTTTCTTGCGTTCTGCGTTTTGTATCAATTCAAGGTTTTTACGTTTGGTTGTTATTAAACTGTTGCTTTCTTCAGTTTGACTTCTCCTTTTGCAACAGCTGATCATTTGATTTTATTATTATAATAATCTGAAATAAAATATTGACAGAAAAAACACAAGCATTTTGATTTTCAGTGGTATTTTTATTGTATTCGTTCTATATATAATGTAAATCTAGCAAAAATATTTTTTGTTTTATTTTTCTTTTAAATAGAGGTTACTAAAATACATATGATTGAATGGATAAATGAATATGATGGAAAATGTAAAATGTTCAGTCTTTTCTGCCACGTCGATTGCGGCCACCGCGATGTCTTCTTGGCTGACCGCACTCTTCGTCATCCTCATCGCCATCGTTCGTTTCTTTGACAGCACTTTCCTTGATAATGGCTATTTCGACAGCACCTTGAAGGGTGAGTTTATCCTCATCTTCTTCGCACAGCCGCTCCAAGATCGTTGATGATCTTAGACCACTGATGAATCGATCCAATAAAATCTCATCGAAACGATCACCAAATTTACAATCAACCGATAGCTTCTTGATTCTTGCAAACCAATTTGCAATATTTTCGTCTCTCTGTTGCTTTGCATTGTAAAATGTAACACGTTCACGGAACACCGATGTTTTCTTGACAAATTGTTTGTTTAGCAATTCACACAGTTCGTCGAATGTTTTATTCTTTGGTAAAACGGGATGGCAAACATCACGCAATGTTTTGTAAACGTCATCACTGATACTGGTCAATAAAATTGCTCGTTTCTTTTCGTCGGCCACATCGTTTATTTCGAAGAATTGCTCCAAACGTTCAGTGAAAACCATCCAATCGTCGTTTTGGCTCCAGAATTTCGGAATTTCACCAATAAGTGCCATTGTTATTGCGTTTGTAAATTAAACTTTATTTCAAATTCAAAGTAAGAAGAGCGAAGTGTTGAACGCGTGCGAAGCTCACAGGATAGACACAGAAACTGTTCATACTGGTCAGTTGAATTGGTTTTATATATACAGGCATTGAGAGTGAATTTCACAACGAAGCGCAAAACAACTGCGCGTATGTGTGATGCACGTTACACTGAAAAAAATAATTGGTATATTGAACGAAAACGCTCGTCCATACAGCGAAAATATTCGTTATTTTGAACCACGAATGTCTTTCGTAAATTATACAATGTTGATTCGTACATATCACGATGGACACGTAAAATGATCAAATTGATAAAATACGAAATTTTCGTGAAATGTACGACTGTTTCGTAAATAAAACGAGTCCGTGCATTAAATATTTACGAATCAATCGTACATTCTACGAAATGTTCGTACTTCATTATTTTGATAAAATACGATATTTTCGTAGGACGTACGAATGATTCGTAAATACTACGAATGTATGCATGTTGTTTACGAGGAAGACGCATGTCTAGAGAACGATTCAAGCATGCATTTCAAATCGATTTTATTTATTTCTGTCAAAAGAGTTTGGCACACAAAATAAACTATATCATGAAAAATCGAAGACTTCGATCTCTTTTATTCCTAACGACTTTTATTAATCGAGTTGTCAAACTTTAGAAATGTCGATTGTTAAATATTCAATATGAAAATATGTGACTTTGAGAAATCGATTTGCTGATTTTCTCACGATGAAAACTAAAAACAAATGAAAATTTATCATGAAATCGGATATGCTACCCCCTTCAATTTTCACGCGCCTCCGAAACAATTCATAATTTAGAAAATTTAGAAAAAAGTTGATATTTTCAAATGATTATTTCAACATTAATTTGAATCTTTTTCGCTGTAAAAATAGCTTGTAAATTAATATTATTGCAAGTTCCTTGATTACCATTGGAAAAATCAATGTTTTGCCATAAATTAATAAATTCACAAAATTAACGATTATTTTTCAAACTAAAATAGGTTTCAATAAGGGATTGTTGGGGGGTGCGGGACACTAGCCTTTTTTTCTCTTGCAATACTAATATGGCCGATTTGACATGTGTCAAACTTCTCATTTGCCTTTACGCAGTTTTTGGTAAAACAACGAAGTGAATAGTCGCATTGCTTGTGTTAGCTCCAGACATCGTGTAAAAAAAATCTCGAAAAAACTTTTTCTCGTTTTTTTTGAGCAATCATTTTGTGTAGTGAATCAACTAAAAAAGGTGAGTTGAATGCATATATGTGTAGTGTTTGAGCTATATTTTGTGATGGAATATTGATTCAAGTCAATATATGAGAGAATTTTGTTTTTTATTGTCACTCAAAAAATGGCGTCTCTAGGCGGGTGCGGGACAGTGCATGTAGGCGGGTACGGGACACCCGGTTTTTCCCACTCGAAGCATATGTTTGGCATAACTTCGATCAAATGTCGCCATTTATGTCAAACTAAAGTGTTTGTTATGATTTAACTTAAGTTTTTCTGTGTTTTTAGCCATGTCAACCCAGAAAGCATCTTCAACACCAAAAAAACAATCCAAACCACAAACAATTGACTTTAGTGCGCTGCTTCAAGCCATTAAAGATTGTTTATTGGAGAAAAAAGGCCTAAGATTGTCTGCCCGAGCTTATGGAATTCAAAAGAGCACTTTAGAGAGCCATTTGAAGAAAATAAAAGGCAGTTTTGATGATATTTCGATAGTCCAATATAATGTTTTTTTTTGGATCACCATCAGATGATGACGCTGACTTCTGCATCATTTGTTTGGAATTGTTGCCAAGAAAATTGACCGCCAATAATTCCATCAAATGCAATGAATGCAAGCGGCCAGTTCATTTGAGCTGCGTGAACATGACGGCAAGCTTCTTCACTTGCAAGCATTGCGAATCGGACTTGGACGAAGATGAAGATGAATTGCAGTGAAAAATTGCCATTTTTTTTCTTTTTTTAAATTTATTTTTGCCACTGGAGGCTTCCACATTGAATAAAAATTGATATTTTCTTAATTTATGGGGTTTTTATTTCATGTATGTACATTGTGTTGAGATTTTTCCAGGTGTCCCGTACCCGCCTACATTTTTTTTTTTTGGAAAAAAATCACATCGTCACAAAATTGTTGATAAATTTTTTTCGGTTAATGGAATCAAGGTACTTTCTTCGGAGAAAAGTTGCGTATGGTCTTTAGCTTTGAAACGGTATATATATGTCTGCATAATATTGACTTTTGAAAAAGTTACGAATTTTTTACAAAACGTGTCCCGTACTCGCCGACACTCCCTTACAATAAACAAATATGGCGTCGTTCAAGATGAGCAATTTTGTGCGCTACGAAATCCATTTGTAAATAGTACGAAGGTACGCGTAAGATTTTAAAACATGCGCGTGCATCTAAAATTTGTTTTGTACATTTCACGAATGATTCGTAGTTTTTGGAATATAAAATGCGCGTCCATCTCTTCACATACAACTAGGTAAAATGTACGATATCATTCGTACAATGCACTAAATTCATGTTGAAATTACATGATATTTTGCGTTACGAATGTCTTTGTATATTCCACGAAAAATTCGTAGTGACGAATATTTTATGCAAAAATTACATACGAATGATTATTTCAATTTGCAAATATTCGTACAATGTACGAATAAATCGCATGAGAGTGCGCATGCGCAAAATTCAATTTCTTTATGTTTATTCGTACTATCTACAACATGTGTTCGTAGATGGTACACATTCCGCTTTGTGATATTTTTCATTCGAACAATGTACGAATAATTCGTTTAAAGTTTGCACTGCGTCTGGTTTCAATTTGTTTATACGAATGCAAAACATGACAAGGCAGCATGCGTAATATGTACAAAGCATTTTGTAAATAATACTAATGAATTGAAATCATGCGCATATGCAAACAAATAGCTAGTACATTGTACGAATCATTCGTATTTTTTCAAGTATAAAATGCACCTCCGCTGTTTACACATCATATTCGTGAAATGTACAACTCCTTTCGTACAATTCACTAAATTCAGTACATAAACGAGCGATTTCAAGCGTTACGAATGTGTCTTCGTGTATTTCACGAAAAATTCGTAATGAAGAATATTTTGTGCAAAACCCATGTACGAATGTTTCGTTCAATTAACAAATATTCGTACAATGTACGAAAAAAAGATCTACGAAAAATTTCATCGACAATTTATGAATATTTATTTTCAGTGTACTTACACACTTATCCACTTCACACAACATATTTTATTCGTGTATTGGTTACATTTCGGTTGTGTTTTGCTGATAGTGCGAATCTGATCCGAATCTGAATGACTCACGGTTTCATGGAAAAAAAAACGATTATATAGTGAAATTAGCTTCAGTAGAGCGGCTCTGCACATACACAGATTTATTCTCATCCCAATTAGATATGGGTATTTCGGAGATACATACATAGGTAGAATAGGCTATGACTAATCACTTCATGCGAATTGGCATGTGTGTTAGTCTAGGTGTTAGCACATAATAGCATAAAAAACCGGTGTTTCATTTTATAGTACATTTTTTTAGTTGTATATCAAAACAAATGACGTACGTCAATTATGCAATTAAATTGTTTTCAACCAAAGCCAAACAAAATTCGGCAATTTTGCCGAATAGACGATTTGTCTCTTAAATTTAACTGCTGTGAACAAAGTAAAACTCATATGAATATATAACAAAATAATTTTTATTGTATTTTGAGCAAATTTGGTGATTCTTTTTAAAAATATCGATTGAAAACAATTAACATGAACTAAAATCAATGACAAAAGAATGATTTTCAAAATGAACACATCGAACAAGTGGGTCTTCGTTTACAAAATGGAAATAGTCTTGAAATGTTATGCATTAGATAGGTCGTGACATTGAACTTGAATAATGGTTAGAACCCGCAAAATTTAACTGCATTTGAGGTGACTCTAGCAGCACTTGAGGTATTTGCATTACTCCAACAATAGTATCCGGCTCCAAGGCATAGAACTGTGGTCAACAGCCACATCTTTGGATTATGAATCACTTTTGCGAAGTAGTTTTTATTGTCAAATCGGCTAAGTGATAATCCATATACAATTCCTCTATCGCTGAATTGAAAAACAGTATCATGATCGACTCGTACTTTATTTTTCAAAATGGTTTGACTCGAACTATTATTACTTAAACCTGTTCCAGATTGTTCAAATTTAATGCGAATTTCGTACGTGTAATTTGGTCTCAACAATATTGGCTTATTCAATTTAATTTTTGCTATAAATGAGTCGTACGAGATATTTGCTTGTTTACAATGAAATTGTGCAGTCAATTTTTGATGAAAACGTTCATTTCGATTTCCTTCGATGATACTCATTTGAATGGGCATATTCCTATGTTCATTAATTTCACACCAAACTTCCTGTAGCACAACACGTCGATTGCAAACGAATCGAGTGACTTCGTTTTGACCCACACTATAAAATGTATTTCCATTGCTGTAATCAAATCGTGAACAAGTTAACTGATGACCTCTATCCCATTTGAGATTGAAATATCTTGAAGTCCAGTTGAATAATTTCGATTGAATGTCGGCCGAATGCCCAACCATACTAATAATTTCTTCCAGTTCATCTGCAGTGAATAGGCCGGGGCACAATCGAATGCATGCAGCCGCTTCTTTTTTGGTCATTGAAGTAAACCGAATTTCATACAAACAATCTTTTAATTGATCACGTAAATATTTTGCATTCGTTTCATCCATATCATTTTGACGGCAGGCGGATTTGGCCCATGCAATGCATGCATTGAATATAACAATTTCTTCGCAGGCCAATGAATCACATTTTAAAATTGCTTGCAAATAATCGTATGGGAATTCTAAAAAACTGGACGATTGCAACACTTTTACGGCATTCACACAAATTTCTTCCTCACAGATCGACCTCAGATGATTGGCATCGTACAGCAGGGCCAGATGATATACAAAAAACATGGTGTCTATTGTTACCGATCTCTGTAGAAATCCAACACATTCCGTGAAAATGTCATCGGACAATGATTGTTTAGCCAAACTGATTACATCACTAATATTTTCCATTGTCAAATTTGGCTCCTTGAAATAAAGAAATTTTAAAAATTCCTTAAACGATTCAACCGATACGTTTGATTGCGTGAGATCAATTTCATTGCTTTCAGGCAACGATCCATAAAACATTGTATCATAGTACGGACACATTGATGACAGAATAAATTTGTGGCCCGGAATACGTTCATCATTAATTATAAACCAAACATCGGCACCATTCGAATTCATATATTTCGATTTGATATTTTGTAATACAACATTTTTTTTCAGTTGAACCATTTCGATTGGATGTTGAAATTATAACAAGCGGATAATTTTCAAAAAAAAAAAAAATTAAATGACCAAATGGTTTGGATTTTTACTTCGATGGATGAGGATCGATTTTAATAAAACTTTGGATTTTAATAAAACTTCAATTTTTGGGTAAAAATTACCAAAAATAGAATAAACAACAAAAAAACCGACTAGTTGAATTGACAGTTGTAGAAATGTCATCGGCAAATAATCAACAAGATCTTGAATGAACACAAAAAAGCCATGTTGCTGCAGGGTTGCACTGGATTCGTTCAAACAATATTTAATTTCAGTTTTTAAATGTGGAAAAATGACAAAAATCCATCCGTTTCTTGTGTAAAAATTTTATTGCATTACAAAATATCCCATAATGATTAAAAAATCAAATTTTATTAAATAAAAATGAATAAGAAATGGTGAAAATATGTTATTATTTTGTTAAAATGTGTTTTGAATGCACTCCATAACCGCTTCAGTCATGCTTTAGAATGGGAATTCCGGATGTTTCTCGACTCTAGAAAACGAAAACAAAATCAAAGTAAATTCTATGGATTCGATTGAGTTGTATTCCAAACGAACATACCCTTGGAAGAAATCAAAAGTGACAAGACGAATTCCTTTATCGAGTTTCTTCATGGTTTCCATATCATCATTGGTAAGATCGAAATCAAAGAGTGCCAAATTTTGTCGCAATCGATTTTCATTGGTACTTTTTGGAATGACTGAAATACCACGCTTGAGAATCCATTTCAGTAGAATTTGTGCTGATGTTTTTCCCACTCTCTTTGCAATTGCATTCACTTCTGGTATGTCCAATAAATCAGGAATGTCACGTCTATAAATTTAAAAAAAAAAACCAACACACACGCACAAAGTGGGTCAATGCACTCAATGTGAAATGACATGTAAATATTTATTCAGCAAATGTATTTTGTACTTACTCTTTTCCCATTTGTTTGTATAATTCCGTTAGGCCTTTCGAACCAAGCGGTGAATATGCGGTCACAATAATATTGTTTGCCTTACAAAAGTCAACCAATTCATTTTGTTGGAAATACACATGCAATTCAATTTGCAATGAAGCCGGTTTAATCGTTGCATTATCCAAAATACGTTGCACTTGACGCTGATTAAAATTCGAAATGCCAATGCTCTTGATAAGACCTGCACGCACAAACTCTTCAAATTTCTGTCGCAAAACGAAAAAAAAAAAAAATTATAGATGAAAAATGTTGTTGAAATAACATTTTAAATGAAATTCATCATTTTATTTTGTATGTGCTAAAATACCTTCCAAACCGCCACATGATCTGTGGTCACATCTAAAATAACGTCACCATTTGGATGACGCTTTGGTCCCGAATCCGATTCCGGAAATCCAAATGGTGTGTGAATCAAATACAAATCAATATATGACAAATTTAAATCGGCAAGTGATTTTTTTAAACATTTTTCAACATCTTCGGGGCGATTACCTAACAGAAAGACAGAAATATATTCAATTTTGTTTAATTGAAATGGAAATACGGCAAATATACGCACCATAATCAGGTAATTTGGTTGTAATGAACAGGTCTTCACGCTTTACTTTTCCGGAATCAATCCATTCTTTTAATACCTTTCCGATGCTTTTTTCGTTCAAATAAACTGGTGCACAATCGAAGTGACTGAAATGAGTAGACGGACATTAATGTCCGATAACACGCAAAATCAGGGTGAAACCAATTCAATTGCCAAAATTGAAGTTTAAACATTTAGAGAAGTTAAGTTGTTGATTTTTCTCTTGAACTTTGTTCGTAAGCGCTAAAAACTTTCATCAATTCAAAACATACCGATATCCCACTTCAAGTGCCACATTCATTGCTCGTTCGACTTCTTCATCGGTGGCCTAATATTTGCATAAATAGAGAATTATTCCAAAAAAAAAGTGTTTATCACTTTTTACAAATTGAATACTTAAAACTGTTTTTTTTTGTTGTTGTTGACAAAACTGATGCTGAACAACACTTAAGATTATTTGGAAAACAAATTATGTATCAAATAATTCTATATGATTGATTATGATTAAATTCTGAAAAATTGATACTGAATTTCACTAAGGATGGAAGTGTTGCTTCTGAAATGCAACCATATCTGAGTTAAACTCAATTAAAGTGTAAAATTTGTAAAACTTACGCGCCAAGTACCACAGCCAACGGCTGGCATTTTAATTCCATTGTTTAAGGTAAGAAACTGTTCACTAGTCATTTCAAGTGAATAAATTGTGTTATGTTTCAATAAAATAGATAGAATTAAAATCAAAAATTCCAACAAAGGTATGCGTTTCATTTGACTATTCGTTTACAACTAAATGTACTTCTGTATGGTTCAAGATTTTAAACTGGCTTGTTTACAAATTGGCATTGAAGCGTTACCGCAATCGAGCTACAGCACTTGTCGACTGCGTATGTATGCGTGTGGTTAAAAGCAAACCATTAAAATACAGCCGAAAAATTTCCCAATTTCCTTTTCCTTCATTCATTCGTTCTGATTGTCAACTGCAAGAATGCAAATGTGCAAGAATGTAAGAGAAAAAAGAGAGTGGGAGATAGAAGAAACAAGTCAAGAGATGGTAAAGAGTTTTGATCAATCTCTCCGCGGTATGCAGAAAACCAGATTGTTCACTTTCACGACACCGTAAATACCGCTATACCAAACATTTGTATGCCTAATAGCTTGAACGACCGATAGCGATTCATTCACCGCAACCTGTTGGTTTAGTCTCCATGCATGATTTGGGCAATGGTCAACACACGCGCGTTTAATTTTATCATAAAATCTGGCCGATATTCAACGTTTTAAGTTTAAAAATATACAGATATTTTTGGTAAAGTATTGACTCAGTTATCGATATGAAAAAGATAAGTGTGATTGATATTGCGGAGATTTTGCGGGGTCATCATTCTTACCGAAACACATGAATATTTATGTTTTTGATGTTTATTCACTGCAAAAAAAAACCAACTATTAAACATTACTCATCTCATTTAAAATACGGAAAGAAGGCATCTTTCTCAGAATATAATCCAAATTTTCTCAAACCGAGGATAAATTTTGGCATTTCCGATTTTATTCATTATTAATTTGATGATTTGATCAATGATACTCAAATAACTATCCGCAATCAAATTATCGGGTTAATGCCTTTTGCATTTCAATTTTCAAATGTTAATCATAACACCCCACTTCAGTGCTTATGTACTACACAGTAGCGACACCTCGTAATGACATCTCGCATTATTCAAACAGATATGAAACACTTAAAAGAGTCCCAAAATTGTTGATGTCAATTTGATTTTTGACAACAAATAAAGGTCTCAATAGTTTTATTCTCGTTAATTTATTTATGATTCGCAAATCGTCAATATTTTAAAAAAATATTGAAGAAATAGAGGAAAAAATTCATGTTTCTTCATAAAAATCATACGATTTCGACAATTTGCCAAGTTTAAGTATGTCAGCACAAGGTATTCGCAAAAAATATTGTAAAATTGTTGGTTGTAAGAATCAAAATGGTGTTCCAATAAGGTGTTCCAATACTTTTATGTTTTCGTAAGTAATTACCGTCTAAAAACCAATATTTTTAAGTGTATACCTGAAATCATTTTCCGAACCGATACGTTTAGAATACCAAGAAATCCATCCGCACTTCGAAAGCTCTGGATCGATGCTGTTAGTAAACATCAATACTTTTCGGCGACAGACAATGCAACAATTCACTTCAGCGTGTGCAGTGCACATTTTAAACCAGAACAAATTCGACCCAAAGGCTCTTCAGCTCAACTAGTGCCAGGTGCTGTTCCATCTCGATTTCCCAAGAACTCCATTGAAAATGTTGAGACTGTTTTTGCTGAACCACTGGAAATTATCCCGAATGAAAATATAAAATGTGAATCGTTTGACATCACCGAGGATTCGAATGTGTCGTGTAAATTTCGTAAATGGTAAAATTGCAATCGCACACCAAATCGTTTATTTTTTTACTGATTAATCTTCATTTTAGTGTGCAGCAACGTATTGATTTCGAATTGAAAGCATCAAAATTAAAACATCAAATTGCGATTGAACGCAAACAGTTTAAGAATGATATCGATGAATTGAGGCAAGAGCTGGAAGAAAGTCATCAAGAGAATAAGCGATTGAAATCTTTGCTTAAAATGGTCGAGAGGAAAACTTAACAAATCACCAAAATGCACTGCGCTGAATATTTCGGTTTAAATTTCGTTTAATGTGACATCAAATCACCGTTCAATAACAATTTTTTGTTTGTTTACAAATCTTAAGCTAAAATGTTAATTGATTTTTTCTGTATGACAAATGTAACCGAATAAATTCGATAGGAAATGTAAATAGTCTTCTTCAACGAGTTGCATGGATGATAGTTCACAGAAGGCTGGATCTTCTGGTTCAAAGAATTGTGGAGCATCATCTTGACCTTGGTCGTCATCATGATCATCATCATCATTATCATCATGTGTTGATCGTCTGATGTGTGGCCGCGCTGGTGTTGATGATGGCAAATCAAATCGATCATTACGATTACTCAAACCACTTGAACTTCCGATTGGACTAAATTGTTGTGTCATATTAAAACCAGCGGACAATGTGGTCGGCGATGTTGTGCTGGGTGATTTTTGATTTAAATGCAATTTTTTCATTACATTGATTCGCATTCGATCGGAATTGCTGACCGATTTTCGACTACTTCCCGATGGACGATTCATCTCATCCATTTGCTCTTTACTCAAACCCATCGAACGACTTCCATACTTTTTACGACGTAACGGTTCATCGCGTGCCATTTCGGATAAAATGCGCTTTTTTACAAAATCATAAAAAATTGACAATTCCGTTGACAATTCACGTTTGATCAATTGCTTTTCACGTTGTGACAAATTGATATCCTTTAGAGCGAGCAAACTTTGTGATGCCAATAATGTGAGCACAAATTCCAAAGCGGTAAAACACAGCTCCGAATCTAAATTGGTGAGATACTCATTGATTGCAGCAGCTGTTGCCGATACTGTAGACAATGCCGATATTGATGATGTGTAATTTCGACGCCGTTGCGTTGACACTGTTGTTTGATCCGCTGTATTCGATGCCGTACCAACTGCACTCGATTTTACTTCGTCCAAATTATTTAATGGATGCTCTTCAAACTTAAATTGTTGCTATTTTGAAACAAATAAAATACCAAAATGAATTGATTTACATGTTTTTCATCACAACTTCCTCGTCCCCCCTCTAAAAAGACGAAATCAAGTTAAGAACTTACAGTGTTCAGGGCTTTTGTGAAAATGATGGCTGCATTTACAATTGTACCAAACGAAAGCTGTGGAATTGTTGAGCCAACATTCAATTTTGGTGCATTAAATTGAATTTCGACCAATGGTTGCCATTTGGCCGGCACAAATTCTGGATTTGTTAATAGCTCCAACAAACTTGGACTAAATGCCATCAAACATTTGCAGCACACCGTTACAATTTCGATTAATCTAGGTAGTCGAAAGAAAGAATTAAATAATTATTGTCGAATCAACAAAGATTTTCCCAGAGCGAAAATGATGCTCGGTGTCCAATCAAATAAATGAATATGCTTACACATTCATTGCTTTAACTTCATCGTCGAATGAATCATCATCTGTGACATTTTGAACATCCTTCTTTGAAAATGGTGCTGTATTATTTATCAATCGTTTCAAATGTTTGGGCCGATAAAGCAAAGACACCGCATGATCTAGAAGTACCTGAACGCATCGCTGTGAACAACAACAAAAACACATTTCAATTTTATTATTTTCGTTTTTCCAAATGAAAACATTGAAGAAAAATCCACATGTTACACTTACCATCAAATTGATCATGCTTTGTTGATGCTCCAATCGCCATTGTTTTTCAAATACAATGAGTTCGCATACAAATTCCAGTGCATTTTTTATCAGTCGCATTGGTGTTTCATTGAGAGCATGCTTGGCCAGTAACATGGAATCCATTAAAAATCCCTCATGAACACCGGCAAATGCGATCGCCTCTTTGGTAAACAGATGTCCATGATGGTGCAGTAAACTATGCACCAATTGAATGCCAAGACTATAAATTGGCCACCATTCATGTGATTGCCACGTGATTGGATTTGATGTTGAATTGGTTGGGGTAACCGGTACGGCATACGATGACTGCATAAGCTCCTTTGGTGGTAGCAATTTCATCCACAGATAATAATCTAATTCACAATACAGCAACTGAATTGAGAATCGGCTATTGGCAAAGGCGATTAATATGTCAAGCAATTCCGTAGATAGTTTGCGGACGCTATGCAACGGTAGTGTAACATGAACACAGCTTAAAATGCGATTAAACACTCGTTCCGCTTGCAATAGATGTTCAATGCGTTGAAAGTTTACATTGTTATTGAAATCTTTTAAAATCACTTTAAAAATATTCAATGATAAAATGAACGATAGCGTTTTTTTATCGCTTTGAACTTTTCCACCGGTTTTTTGTTTTGTTTTTAATTCAGTTTCGGTTTCCATTAGTTCGAAGCACAAAATCTGAATAATTGATTCCACAAATTGCATAGTAATCTCCGGATTTTGGCTTAAGGTGTTGCCAAATAAATCGATTGATCTGAATGTTATCGCCAAAATTGATTCTTTTGCTCGAATATGCATTTCACGGTAGGAAACGGCCAATTGATTTAGCAGCAAATTGATACTGGGCAAAATCGTTGCATCATTCAGTACGGATGCATTGAGCGCATGTTTGTAGCTGAACAGTAAACTTAGATAGAGTTCAGCCAAAATAATGAATGGTCGCATGTCATCGGTGTAGTTGAGCCGTTCAGTGAGTTGCTTCAAGCATTGCTCAGCTAAATGTTGTAGACTTTCTTTTGGCACTTCAATACCATGTCGATCTTTTCGCCGCAAAATGATGACAAATAAATCTTTGAAGCTTTGCAAGCGACACAGCCAATCGGGTGTGTCATCGGTAACAATGTCCATTTCGCTTGGTATTTCAAGCACATTATTTACCCAATTGAAAAATACGTTTGGTTTAAGGAAACGATCAAGGGTCTTCTTCAAATTTGCATCGATATTTTTGGGCTCGGTGATGCGATACAATTCTAAACCAATCATATTAAATAGTTGTGAGTAAACGCGAATTTGTGGTTTGAGATGTCCAAACAGTGGATTCAAAATTGCTGGCCAAAAATCATTTTTGTTCAATAGCTTCTCAACCAATTGCTGCATATTATTCTTCCACAGCGAATGAAACAATGACATGATTTGTGTTAATAGTGAAATTTCATCGATGGAATTTTCAACAATGATATTTGCATCTTTGGCGACAACATTCAAGTAATCTTCCATGTAGGTTAGAACACCTTCACCCAAATCTTTGTTCTTTGATGCCTCCACGGTGGTGACCGAGGTGTTTGGCCTACGATCATCATAGTTGATTTTGAAAAATGCTTCCGTCATCCCTGGTTGCTTCTCAATACAAGCCTCAACAAACTCGAGCACACCAATTTTCAGCTCATCACACTCCAACTCATTGTCGAGCCGCTCAAGGAATGTGGTTCGTATTTGAGATGGTACCATATCAAGGCAGGCAAATAATGACATTTGAAATTCAATGGCAAAACGACGCAATAAACGGCATGACAAAATCGGCAAACGACGATTGAAAATATTTCGCATGTATCCGGTGACAACGGGAATAATGTGCTTTGGTTGGGCATAAATGACATTTTCCAAAGGGGACATTACGCTTGGTTTTTCATTTAAACGGTATCGCAACCGTAGAATATACATTAAAATGGTCATGCTCAATTGCACCAACAAATTACAACTGGTTCGTTCCGTTGTCATCCAATTCGTTTCATTTTGCATGATCTCTTCGATAAAGGAATTTCCCAGGGCAACAATTCTAGGTGAGACAGAGAACAACATTTTTTTGTTCTTAATTAAATTGATTGCTTCATATTTTGATGAAATTCAGACGCTAAATGATTTTACTTACCTTAAAAGTGTAAGGCCACTGTCCAAATGCAATAAACTATAGACGCAAGTATTTCGCAAGATGAGACGTGCTCCGCTATCATCAGATATCTTAAGCACGTAGCAAAAATGTTGCAAAATTTGTGCCAATATTTGTTGACGATCTAATTCATTTTCGAAACGCCATGTTTGAATGTATGGAAATACTTCTCTCAATAAAAATATTAATCCAGGTAGCTCCAATGACACCGTACAATCCATTTGTGATTGCTATGAAAAAAAAAAATAATTCGTGGAAAAAATTTAGTATCAACGAAATTTAAAATGTTATATTCTCTAACAAAATTGAAAGAAGATTGATGCTTATTAAACTCACCGCCGCAAATGCTCTCAAAAATGTTAAATAAGCCGTTAAAAATTCGTATCGCCCGGTGACTTTTTCAAACGAAACCAAATAATATCCGACCAGTCCTGTATCAAAACCGGCACCATTCGCGTACTCATCAAAGTTTAGCTTGTCGGTGGTACAAAATGGTAAAATGTCCATATTGATAACACGTTTAAATATCTCATTTTGATGCATTGGAATCAAGGTGGTGCATACATTGAAACACTGTGCCAGTAAATCGACTGGTGGATTTGGAACGTCTTTGAATTTAAGGAAAATATCAAAAACCATTTCAGTTGGATGTACCATTTCCGTTGATATGCCCGATGGATCGTTGATGCGACGAAGTGTAGCCGCCAAATATTTTAAACCCCAATAAACGCGATTTTTACGTAGCGGATCAATTTCTGGTCGTCGAATAACATCCGATAGTAGTTCATTGATTTCATGATGCAACACATCAAAGTAATTGAGTGTAGTTTTTAAAGCAATTTGTGTACCATTCGGTTTATCTAAAATGATGGCTGTTGTACCGGCTGGAATAATGTATTGAATATTTTTACTGAATGGATTGAAATCGTGCAGCAAAATGTATTCACTGTCGCTAAAATCGCTCGGTTTCAATGCGGTTCGTTGTGAATTATAGTATTCGGTGTATGTCGGAAGATTTTCAATCTGCTTTCGAATCTAAATAACCAGAAGAAGAAAAAAAAACAGAAGAATTCAACCAAAATGAATTCGATTCGTTGACAAGGCCTCGGGATAGAAAATACAATGTGCATTCAAAATGCATTTAACACTTACATATGCCACTGCCGTACTATTGGTGATCGTTAAAGAGTGTGCAATCATTGAGAGTGACACAAAATCAACGGGAAAATTTTCCATGGCCGTATGAAACAGTGATTGTGCGCCACCGTCAGCATTATTATAAAATAATGTAGCAATTTTTGGATTTTTCAACAGCTCACAAAGCAATTCGAAAATATTTTTGTGCTGTGCAACAGCACGATCACTGTCAAAAATTTCGCACATAAATGCCAACAAATTGTAAACCGTTCGGCATGCAATCAGCGAAGCTAAACTTTGATCACGATACATTGGATGGCTGATCATCTTTTGTAAATAGCCAAACACGCCGAGCTTAGTTGCCTTCGTACCGTACTGCTGAAATCTCTGAAACTCTGGATTCTCCGATCGCAAGTCAATCAATTGGAAATTCATCAACATCCATGACAATAAAATTGGACCATGCTCCGGATTTTGATGCAACAAAACGATGTCTTTGTCCAATTGTGTGGATATTTCACGCAATTTTTCGATATTCGATGATTTTTCTCTAAACCAACCAAAAAAATGGTACAAGCAAAAAATGTATTATAGTTCAATTCGGTCAACTTGATTGAAATGATGTAATCTAAACTTGATGCGCTTACCCAGTCTTCGGATCAATGAATGAATTCTCTTCAATGCATGACATAAACAAAACCACTTCGCTGTACGTAATTTTAACCACGAGATCTTTGTGCAAATTGTTACCATTTAAATCTAAATACGGTTGCTGTTTACCAAACGCATGTTGCTTAAACAGTTCAACAAGTGTTTTAATTTCATCAACACGAATATGATCACGATTGACAATCAACAAAAGAATCTGCAGAATTTCATTAGTTTCACGTAATTTTCGTTCCGTCCACGAGATCAATTTGTTGCGTACATTAAAGAGTTCGGCATGTGTGGTTTTGAATGGTGCCGGTTCTCGAATCAACTCTTTCAACTGTTCAATGTATGATTCACGTAATTTTGCAAAACCAATTTCTTGTAAAATCTGTTCATATTCATCCGCATATGGATGTTGCAATGTTTGACATTGTTCCAATAGATTTTTCACAATTTTCAACAATGTCATACGCTCAAGTGCATAATAATCCCAAATGCGTTCCAGCAATTGTTCCGTGTTGGTTTCATTTTTTAAGAAATTTTGTAAATTTTCTATCGAATCACTGTACTCATTATTTAAATAGCATTGTAATATATTCCATGCTTTTTCGGACGTTACATCCAAATACTGTTTTAGTTTGTCGATCAATGGCATAAGGGTGGCATTGATTTTTACCGATTTTGTGGCATTACTTTTTTCACGTTTTACACCATTTAACAGCTCCGTTTTGATGGCCGCCAATTCTTGGAGCACCGTCGATGTTGGCGTTGAATAATGTATACCCGACACTATTTGCCATAGTTTTTTATATTGTCTGCCGAAAAAAAACGCCAAAATTATTAAACAATTTTACACATATTTCACATTTTGCGTGGAATAGATTGTGTGTGTGAGTTCTGATGCTTTGAGGTTAGGTCTTAAACAATAAAAATCGTTAAAATGTTCACATAAAAATAAAATTGAACTTACATTAATTTTAAATCAATTGTGGCGTTTGCCATGGTCACTGTGTCGTCGACGAAATACAACAATTTTTTATTTGATGAAACCAAAGCGGCTTAAAAACGATTTAAACTAAAATTTAAATGAATCAATTTACAAATGAATATTCCCACTGCAACTTCACAACATGAATCGTCGGCTCGAGCGCCAAACAATGATTGTTTTCGATATTTTTATTTTATTTGACGTTTATTGACAATTTCTCACCATTGACAAAAATAACATCGTGCACACAGGGTTCACCAATTCCACCAATTCGGATGTGCCTCAAAAAGTGTCTAAAGTGAAACAATGTCTCAAACTAGACATTGACAATTCATATTTACTCGGGTTAAACGTTGAAACGATAAACAATATATCAGTAGAGTGAATCAGCTGTGTAATCAAGCTGTACATCCAACAGACGACTTATGCGTTAAAAAGTTATTCCGTAGATTTGGTTTTTTGTTTTTCTTTTTTCCACACAGAAAAACAAAATACGTACAATTTGTGGTGGGAAAAAAACAATGTAATTGTTTCTTCTTTTTTTGTTTTTTGTTTTTTTTGTTCGTGGTGGTGATGTTATTAGAAATGGCCACACCAACAAATGAACGTGAAAAATTTACGGACAAATTATTAAAAGAATGGGAACATATCGACGATGATATGCTAATAAAAGAATGTGCAACAAAAGGAAAATATATCAATTTATTGTTACAATTTTTAGTGAAACGTAGTGGTAAATCATTGCCCGATATAAAGCAATATTTTAATGATGAAATTGATCGATATGTGCATCGTTTGTTGACCAATCGTCAAGTGCATAAAGCGGAATTAGTGTTGAAAAATGTTGGCCGTAAACCGCAAGCTCTATTTTATGAATTTGTTCAAAGTACATCGCAGGAGCACATCGATGATGATGTTAAAGATCATGTGTTGGAGCATTTACAAAGTTGTGATACTAATTTCGATGTGATACGTGAAGAATATGATTATTATTTGTTGGTATTGAAATTGGTTGCATCGAATAAAGTGTTACGGCGCCAATTTGAAGATGATATTCATGTATTTACGTTGGAATCATTGCTGCGCAAAAGTGATGAATTTCGTAAATTGATGGCCGTTACGACGTGTTTGCATTGCAAAAATGCCATTTTAGTGGAAAAACTCGATAAACACATTACATGGACGTACCTTTGGCGATCGGAGCAATATCAATACATTGCAAAATGGTTGAATTTGGTGTATGCAAATCGATGTCCAAGCCACAGCGAAACCGAAGGCCAACCAAAAGAGCCATGCTTTGATGTTGCCCTGAAAAATCTATTTTCAACGTGGGAAATTGAACCGGAAATGTTTGACAGCGTACAAAATCAATCGCATTTAGATGAGTATATTTTAAATAGTTTTGCAAAAAACGGGATGATTGTTAGCAGTGAAAAGGATTCAATTATCACCATACTTCAGCGCATCTTTACCACGGGCTCATTCGAAACAAATGCCAATTGGCTGATTTCGGATGAAAATGTGCAAAAAATCATTCGATTGCTATTAGAACAGAATCAATTGGTTTTGCTGCTCAACAAAATGTTTAGAAATGATTTAATTGAACAAGTGACCGCCGATACGAACAAACACAACGATGACATTGAATTATGTCTAGTATTCAATGGTGAAGATTTTTCCACAAAACATTCGGTGGCTGTCATTTCAAAGAATTGCTCCGAATACATTATTAAAACGTCCGATGTATTTTTCTATTCAAAATTTTCGCATGTGTATTTGATGGAGCAGCTACTAAAAGATATATCGCCATTGGAATTTGCCAAATCCGGAGAAAGTCTTGAATTGCTTGGCAAAATTTCGGTGATTGATTTATTTTTACGGAAATTACGATCAACGACAACGGTGACCGATTACGAGACAACGCTAGATGAGATGCTTCAATTGAAAAATATCGATTTGAATGTGATCAAAGCCGAAGTATTTGCATCGAGTAGTGATACAATGACGCTTGACGATGAAATTATTACATTTTCCAATAAGACCTTAAATCAAAAGTATGGACAATCAACGGTGTTGTGCTATACCGATTATGTGAAGCAGTATCGTAGCGCTTATGCGGTGTATAAATTTTTTATGGATCAATTGAACATTTATTCACAAATATCGCAGGCTCAAATTCAAATTGCATGTGGTGCCGTTTGTGAGATTGCCATCAATAATCTCGATGACAACGAATTATTTGCACATTGTGTTGCATTCAATGAAATGCTCGGCATTAACTCGCAAACCCTTCGGGCATACATCAAATGTTGTCACATTATCAAAGAGCATTACGGTAATAATTTCGATTTGAATTGCTGTTTCAAAGATGATGATGTGATTAAGCAAACTGAAGCGATCTTTTTAAGCCAATTCCAAAGCAACAATTATCGAAACGAATTGTTTGATGTGCACAAACTTCAACCATTGAAAATTTTATGCAAAGCCAGAAATTCCGATTTACCGTTGTCATTTTTGAAGGAGGCGGCCGCCCGATTGAATTGGTTTGAATTTTTATTGTTTGCAGCATTTCATAATTATTCGATACGATCGATTGTCGATGTGTGCCAAATGGATTGCTTTGTGAATCGAAATATTGGTCTGAATATTGGCAGAGCGCTTAAAGAAATTATCGTTGAAGATGAAATGCCCCGGAGGACTGGCAGCTTTTCGTATCGTGAACATCGACGTAAAATTCAAACGAAAGCTGATACCACTTATTTGGTAAGAAAACACGAGTTTTTTTTTCAAATCGTGGCTTATTTTATGGTTAAATGCATTAATTTCAACACTTTTTTTACTTGTTTGAAACTGTTTCCATTCAGCTCAATGTCAACCACAAGCAATTGTCATCATCGATGAATTATTTGGAAAAATTGCCAACAACAAAGCTGCTATCGTGTCAACAATTTCTAAACATCAACGATGACATGGATATATTTGCTGTGATTTTAATATGTTCATGTGAAATGCGCATGGCAAATGAGCCTGAGCTCAACATCAACATGGTGAGGGAATTGATGAAAACCCCGGATCTTGATCAATCGTGTACCGAACTCAATTTGATTCGTTATGCATTTAAAATGAATTGGCCAATTTTGTGTGTGTTGGCAGCTGTGACCACTGAAACGGTAACCGATCACTGTTGGATTATTTGGTTAATCATTTCCATCGAATTGGCTTCAATTCCACAAGAAATTGAATCGTATGCCGATCTGGTGCGTTACATCATTACAAAAGCAATTCAAGATGATTATGTGCGAACGCTTCATCAAAGCTTCAACATTTTTTATTCCGATAGTAAATTTGCAATGTTTACCAAATTTTTATCGGAATCCAGTCGATATCAATTCAATGCTGAAATGAGTGCATTGCTGATGGATTTTCTGTATGAAGTTGATGAAGGAACTGTTGTTATAAATGATACAATGCCAATGTCAGCCGAAGAAATGTCACAGTTTTGCACAACATTATTGGTTGAGTATATAAAGAAAGGTTTTGATTCGATGGAACATCAACAGCAGCTATTGGATACAATTGCCGCATCGGGAATCGCAAATCACGTTGAATCCATTGATTTCACTACAATCGCTGCCATCAATCATATCATTCGATTTTCGAAATTCCGTTTAAATATCGATGCAATGATTTGCCATGGAACAAACGACACAAATGACGATTTACTTCAATCAAATTTGGATATTGATGGTGGCAATGGCTTACAAAATGAGTATAATCGCATTTGTGATGAATTAATCGCTGAAAAGTCATTTAACAGTGCACTGGAATTGGCCGATCTGTTGAATTTATCGAAAGACACCATTATTTATGAGCAATGGATTCATCAATTCGAAATGGATGAACATTTTGATTTCGATCGATGTGATCGGACCATTCAACAACATTCCGTTTCACCATTGATTTTAATAAAAATTTTAATTTTTGTGTCCGATAAAATGGAATACACCGAAATCAAAAAGTATTTAGTGTTAAAGAAAATTTTAAATGCAATCAAAAAACATCATCTGTATCCAAATGAAATGGTGCCACGTGATCGCATCGAATATGAAATGTACAAATGTGTATTGAAAAATGATATACCCGTTGATGAGATTGAAATGTACAATTCGGAATATTTTGAATCGATTATGATGTTTGAGCGTGGCGTTTTGTATAAGTCATTTTACGATCTAAAGGATTTGGCCAAATTTGATCGATTGACGGTGGTGTGCAAAGATCAATTGAAACAACAAGAAACGGACCGATTGAGTGAGCTGATGAATCGGCTACTTGAACAAGGTGATATTGTTCAAGCGCTACGATTGCAGGCCATTTTCAATTATCGCACCATCGATTTGCATTATTTGGCATTTGGTATGGCATTAGCAGAAGGATTGGCTAGCTTGTATGATTTGTCGGCAGAACAAAAGCAAATGTTGAGTGATGGTCAAAAACCGGGTACAGCCAAGTTTAGCAAACGCACCGTTCGATTGAAGCGAGTGAACACGTCGGGCAGTATAAGCGCATCATCGTCTCCAGTCAGCCGAACGTATTTCGATTCGGTTGATGTGAATCGTGTCGATTTCGAAGAATTTCCACCCAATGAAAAACAAGATGTATTGGATGCAATTCAAGTGAGTAGAGACGGGACTTTGATGGCAGGCAGTTGCGTTGACCAAAAAATTCTCTAATTTCTAATCTATTTACCTTATTTAGAGTCTTACATCCAGAGTAAAGTATGGTTACAAATTGGGTCAACGAATCTCAATGGTTTTTCGAGCGGCAATGCATCTCGAGAAAGAATATTTAGATGTACTTCAAACCAAAGATCCATATATATTGTTGCAAAATACAATCGATGATCCATGTGTGAATCGTTTGCTGGTGATGAGTGATATTATGACTTCAATGGAAATGACTGGCACTGAAATAGCCAATTTTATTGCTGAACAGGTGTCTCGGGTAATAATTAAATCTCGTTTTTATCTATTGCATACGTCTGTGTTGCATTCGTTTGGGCAAAATTTCCTATGGGACTATGATTTGGATCGTGATTTTCATTTAGTTTTGGAATTATGCCCAAATACATCGTTGCTTGGTCACAATCTTCTAAAATATTGTGATGCATTGAAAGTGTATCGTCAATTTGATTCGATGAACATTGTTGACCTGAATGAGCTGGCCAATGCCGATGAATTGCGTGAAATTCTCAACAATCTACGAACAATTATGGAAAATCAGGTGTTGTCATACAAAAAGCAAAACACAATAACCGTGGAGCTGTTGATAAAAGCACATGATTGCTTTGTACATGAATGTTCAATGGAGGGCATTGCATTTGTGCTGCAACGCTGCAAAGCAATCACATCGATACTTGCGTTGGCAAAATCGTGGCGTTTAATTGTTAAATTACTAATGGGAGTTCAACGCTATCGCGATATGTACTATTGTTTTGAAATTTTACTGAAAAATGATCAATTCGAATCACTGCTTGGCCAAATTGATGAGGAGCGTGGCAACGGATTCAAGGATGCAATCATCGCATATTTACGAGAACATCATCCGGATGACAGAGAAAATTATCGATTGGTTGCGTTACATTTTCAAATGTTTCAAGAACTCGCTCAAATCAGTGAAACAGAAGCACGCTACATCGTTGACTCGGAGCTGAAAAAGTATGAAAAGAATATGGACGATGAGATATCGGTTGCGTCAATGAATTTAGCCAAACAATCGACCGATCAATTGGATGATGCCAGCACAAGTACGTTTACCATTAATGGAAATCTCAGTTCGGCGATCGCGTCTGGTGTAAACTTTTTGGTATGTTCAAAGCAACTTTGCGAATCCCTCAATATGGCAATGGATTGTTTTGCACATGCGGCTGAAAATTTCTTATTGGATAATAAACTTGGGCCGGCTCAACGTGCCGCTTCGAATGCTGAATTGGTGGCGATGCAAATTCATTTGATTCGGCAGGCACTTGAAAATGAAAAAACCAATTGCATGTGTGTTTTGAATATTCGCAGCGAAAATGTATTCCGGCATTTAGTCAATAATGAACTCAAGTAAGTCAATATCAATTTCAAGACTATTGAAATTTATTCAATTCGATGTTTTTTTCTTCGATTCTTTTGAATTTTTTTTTCTTTTTTTTTTGTTTTCTGTAGCATTCCACAATCGCTAATACTCAGTCGTGCATATCCGTATGAAATCACGTGGACGGAATCCATTTTTAATCAGTATGTTTTACAAGGAAAAAGCGATTATATCATTGAATATTGTGTACGCATGGAATTATCGGATGAGATGATTGAACATTTGGTAAAGAATTTCATTCAAATACAATCAAATGTCACCGTAAAAATGGAAAAAGCCATTTCCACAATCATCGAAATGGTACAAAGTGTTACATTACGCTATCGATTGGCATCGTTGCTCAGCGATAAACGCACTATTGCCACATTGATCAACGGCGATTGCTTGTATTATCTGAAAGACACGAACTATGGACGCAATGAATCTTTATAAACAATTGTTAAACGCTTCTTTAATCGACTGCTAAATAAACCAAATATTTTTATTTTAAATGAGATTAATGAAATTGCTGGAATTGAAAACGAACCGATTTTTATGAATAAAATTATACTTTTTTTTACGGAATAAATCACCCTTGACCTTGGTCTTTGACGATAGTTTTTGGAAAATAGTTGTACTGTAATTTATTGAGCTTTCTTTAATGCAAAGGAATTCAAACGAAATTCAACGGAAATGTGATTCTTTTAATCGAAATAAGCTAGCTGATTTTGCAGGGCATTTGATGTTTAATCACATCGATTAATATCTAAATCGACACGAGCTCTCAGAAAACAGATCTTTTGAATGAATTGTGACTTATTTATGTAGTTTTCCCACAACGTGCTGATTTGCATGGAGACGATGATGGTGGCACTGGTCAAAAATAGAGCTTTTGTTTAACGGAAATTTGTATCTAGCAATATTCACCATTGATGTGCAAATTATTAATTGACTGGAGTAGTAATAAAATTTCGATTTTACATATTAACACTCTGTAAGTTTTCCTCACTGAGAGACAATTGTTTAACTAAAGTTAACTTTTTGACCGAATCAAATTTTGTGCGAATTAAAACATGAACAACAATTCAACCTAAAAGAGCTCATCAGTTATTCGGCGTAAATCGATAGAGACAGCGTCCGATACGATTGCATATTTCAAACCTTTGAATTCTGTCAACAGCATTCTTCCAAACGAAATTCAACTCCTCAGAAATGATTCGTGCAATCAAATATATTGGACAAAGTATCTTGTAAGCCAAGAGCTGCTCAATATTCATGTACATTGTACACGTCTCCGGTTTGCCAAGTGTTAAGCCTCCCTCAGCGTTGAAATAGAATTCGCATAGTTGTCCCACCAAAATTCATTTTAAACATAGAAAAATGGGGAAAAAAATCGTTATTTTATTTTTATTATTATCTTAGGACTTTATTCAATCGATAATCACGTTAATTAAATACACTTTTCAGCGAAACTTCATTAAAACTAGATAAAAAAACGAATTTTCATCAAATAAAGATAATAGAAACAACAACAACAAGATTCCTTGTTAAAACGTTGTGTGAGTCAAATTTGTTTTTTTTGCTGTTAACAAAATAATGAAAAAAAAAATTCCGACCCTGGAACGCTAGAATTGTTTTTTTTTTTTTTTTAATTTTAATTAAAAGTGTTTTTTTACTGTTTTAAATTTAAATGCTTGTGTTTAAATTTGATGCAGCTTGTGATAATCGATTCTTATACTTGGTGAAATTCGTAATTGACATAGGTTTACGTGTCATCTGTAAAATGTTGATGTGATCTTCAGATGGGCTAAGCGTTGGCAATAGGCTGAGACGTTTTGGTTTTCGCATTTTATTTCGTTTGAGCATTTGTGATAATGTGTGCTTGATCTGTGCGGATTCATCGTCCGAATCAGAGTCTCTTGAGTCCGATGTTGATGAGGTTGATGCAAGCGATGTGGAAATGGTGCCCGGAATCCAGTCATAGGATAATTTTGGTTTTTTATTCTTGAGAGTGGCAAGTGTTGGAGTCAACAGCACTTTCGATGGAACATACGACGTTTTCTTTGCTTTATATTTATCATGCTGTGGTGCCATATAGATTAATTCTGGTTTTGATGCGTCCGAATCGGATGCACTGTTATCGTCTGAATTGTATAAATCACTGTTGGTGAGCATATAATCCGGAATGTATTCGCTCGTTTCGCTATTTTCATTGTCCAACAATGTTGGTTTTAATTTTTTCATAAAATGTGCTGGAATTTCATGACCTTCGGCATGTGCTTCAGCCATCACTTCGAGCATCTTAAATGGATTTTTCTTCTTTGGAACTTTCATTTTCTTTGGCACATAACTCAATTCGCTGGCCCGGTACTCTGATGCTGATGGTCGCCACACATTCTTTCCTAAACCCAAAGCAATGCTCTCACTTTCGCTAAGCGTTGGTATCGCTTTCAATAGACCGTTGGTGCTGAGCTTCAACGATGACGGCGATGAGGCAATCGACTGCAGTATTGGTCCATGTGATAGGCCTTTTCCCGATTTTGGTTTCACAAAGTGATGCTTGTAAATAGTCCGGGTGTGGGTGTGCTTCTTTATGATTTGAGGCACATGCAATTTTATATGAATGCTAAAGAGAGAAAACCAAAACAAAAACCATTTAAAAATTAAATAAAAATCGTTAAATTCAAATTTATTGAAACATGAAATGAAGCATAAAATCGACATTCGAAATCAAAGCTGCTTTTAGCTCTCTCTATAGAGCTAATCCATTATGTGAAACGGCTTCATCAAAAATTGTTCCGTTTTCTCATTTGACTGGATTTTCATTGGAAAAGAAAAATAATTCATTCATGCGAATAAAATACAACAACAAAAAAAATAAAATAAAAAATTACTTTCGCCCGAAAAGCCATCGAAAAAGTGTGAAAAGTCAAAAGACGACGACGACAACGATGAAGAAGAGAGAAAAACAGAGAAAGAATGGTTGAAAAAACAACTGAATACTACCCCATATAATTAACGTGATTCGCAATTGCATTATCTTGTTATCGATATTGACTCATTATCTTCGCTAGAAATAATGTAATCAAGCGTAACGAATTTATGTACACCGTTTCGTTGGCTTTGCTTAATCCATCATATTTTGTTGTTGTTGCCATCTAATTACATGCTTCAATTAATTGTATGAAAAAAGAAAAAAAAAAAGAAATAATTTCATTGCGAATATGTGATATGTGTTGTTGCCTATGCGACAACGGGTTAATGGATGTCAACGCGACCAAAGACAGTGTTTTAGGCTTTGCGCTTCAAACTCAATGGGAAATATGATGTGCCAAAAGGGAAAATGCTTTGCGTACATCTTTCCACTTTTTTTTCCTTCTTGTTTTTTGTTTTCTTTCAATTTTTTATTTTTTTATTTTATTCAACGACAAAAATGATCGTATCATTCAATAAGTGCGCGTATGTGTTGCACAAAAATGAGCTGGCATATCATTTTGTTTTGTTTTAAGTCAAACACTGGCTTGTCCATAAAAGCGTGACATTAATTGAGCCGAAGCTATGAACATGGGCCGCAAGTAAAAGATTATGGCTGCACATTTGCACACACACACACACACACCAAAACGCAACACACACCGCAAATGGAAATGGACAAACGACAAACGACAAAACCACACAGTCCAACCAACAATGTAATCATGCACCATTCAATTGCTGGCATGGACTGTAACCAGCTGGTGATTATATGTCCGAGACCATTATGCATAAACGCATTCTATTAGCACGATGGTGTGCTACACTTGCACCAAGCCATCCGAAGCCCATATGGGACTCTCACTTTTTGTTGCTCATTTGTTTTCGATTCATCGTGAAAATGTTAATGAACTTTATTTCGAGCGGTGAACGAATTTGATGCGATACAAGACACAGTTTTATCTGCGATTTTTCATTTTTCTTTTTTTAATCAAACATTAACTTGAATCATATGCAAATTAATTATTTCGCACCATTTTAGATTTCAAATTGGCAAATCTTGGTGATTGCAATATTCATGAGTATTAATTAAATGAAGACAGATGCCGATCATAATCAATTAACAAGTTTATACATTTTGTGGGGCGTTTATTCATGAGATGGGCAAGTTTTGCCAATAACATTTTAAAAAACATCATCATTAAATCTTGGCTTTTTCCAGTTTCTTATGAGGTTTTCCTGTGCTGAATCAACGATAAGTTATGCAGAGTCTTGGTACAATTTCCCATTTTTGGCCATTTCCGGTATCAAACCTCAGTCAATTCTTTGATCTGCCTAATTTATGGATAATCCTCAATAATTCTTTTGTTTTGGTTCTAAACATTCAAAATCGATTTCATGATTTAATCAAATAATTGTCACTTAAGATCGTTTTCGGACTCGGTCAAAACGCACAGACATTTTTTTTGATTCAAACGAAATTTACGTAAAAAAATTTGAATTAGCAAATTGTTTTGACTCGATTCCCCAGATTTGGAATGTGTTAGAATGCTCACAGTTTAACAAGAAAATGATGATTTTGAAATTGAATTTGTGATTTATTTTGATGCAGTTGTTTTTGTGCATTTTATTGTTTGTTCAAAGAGCAGTTGAAAGATCTAACAGCATCTCTTTGATATATTTACTGATGTGAAATGTGATTGGAATTTAAAATGTACGTACTGTTCATTTGATTCTCCAGCGGTAGCCGTTTGAACTGCAATGAAGCAGCACACGGCCATCAATAGCCAAATAGTCGTTGCAGACATGCTCTTCTCCACCCCCCCAAACAAAAATTGAACAACAAATGATAACACAACAAACTAAAATCCACAAAACTGGTGCAGCTATTCCTTGGATGGTTTTGATTCAGCCAACGGTTCTACTAAAACTGTCTGCTTCCAATGTTGAATTTCTTAATTTAACCGTTTAAACTTCTCGCAATTGAAAAGATCGATCCCCTTCACAAACACATCGAATTCTATTTACGTTTAATTCACAAAATGAATTTATTCACACATTTCACAGTGAACAGCACTTGTTTTCTGATTTATATGTATAAATATTTGAACAGTATCTGATGTGATTCAATTTAAATGTGAAAATTAAAGAATACTTCAGCAAATTTTCAATGATGAAAAGTGAAAACTGCGCCAATTTCTATGCAAAAATCTGAACAACGGTCGCTATTTAACGAAAATTGTAAATGTTCTCGTGTTTTTTTCTCTCTCTCTCTCGATATTCCCACTGAATTTTAAATTAAGTTATTTAGATAGTTCAAATTCACTGTTATCGCTGCTGGTGCTGATGGTTTTTCTCTCCTTTGTTGAAATGAATGAGTTTTTTTTTCTTTCATTCGATTCAACTGTACTTTTTTTCAAGACTCTGGGTTTATTTAGTTGACGAAATAATCCGAGAGTGGTAAAATTGCTTTGATTGTTCTCATTGAACAGGCACTTGTTGAATGACAATGATTCGACGGTGCGAGAATCATTTATATCTTCACTTGATGTTGAAAGTATGCGCGTGCGACGTCTTTACCAAATGGTTGTTCGAACGTATACACACGTAAAAGTGCAATTGTTTTGCCGCAACATTTGCGGCAGTGGTAAGTGAATCTCAACGGTTTTTCTTACCTGCTGCTAGGCCGCTTGCTACTGCTACCGATCCATATACACGATGCAATACGAAAAAAAAATCACTCACACAAACCACACGAATGCAACTATTGTTGTTTCGTGTACACAAACAGTAGATTGGTGGCAAGTGGCAAAAAGAATTGAAATGAAGCCCAACGAATAGCAAAATGATACCAAATTGCAAGTAGGGACAACAACAACAAACATCTCTGTCCAAAACAAAAGTTCATTGATTTATTGGTGTGCAATGCACGTTGACAACGCAGACCCCCAAACCAACAACAACAGCAAAAATCAATTTTACATTTCAATCGTTCGAGCGATTCAAGCTTTTGGATGTGCAAATGTGAAGAGACGATTAAAAAAAAAAAAAAACAAATTCCACCACAGAATCGGCAGTGTCATGTGCACGCAGATGGACAAGTTCAAAACTTTCAATGGCTGCGTCAATATTCATTAGACCATGGACAACGGATTGAATTTCAATTTTCACATTTATTTATTTATTTATATATATATATATATTTTTTTGTTCGTTTCTCTACTGTTATTTAACTCTAAAATTACATCAATTTTGTCGCTGGCCCATTGTCTCTATCGCCCCATTTGCACTAGCATCAAATTCGACCGTCAACAACTTCAATTCCGTTATACGCTACTCTCGATATTATTTAGTTTGTTTTGGTTTTCAGACTCTCTGTTTCTGTCTTTCCAATTATAATGTGACCGGAGGACCGATCGAAAGCATTTTCGACTTCCATCCAATTTTATCGTTTTGAAATTTGATGTAGCACAAGCGAAGAAAGCAAAAGTGATTGAAGCTTTGACTGAGACAGTCTTTTCGTATTGAAATTGGAATTAGACACTAGATAAAGCGTGTTTTAATCTCATAATCTTCATTCATGCGAAACGAATTTTGCACTTGCGCGAACCTCAAATCTATGGAGGTTCCAAACATTAAAATATACAACTAGAGAATTGGCAGAAGGAAAGGAAACTGTCGCATAAGTGGTTGAATACGAATTTTCATAAGATTGATACAAGTTTGGACCAGCTTGGACCTGCTGAAGTGAATTCAGTTCAACAAAATAAATTCAAATTGTAAAATGAGTTCCAAAGTGAAATGTCACATATAATTTAATGGTTCGATTTAACATAAAATTGAAATTGTTGAAAACAGCACATCAATCACTATCTAATGTAATCAATACAAATTTGATCGTTAAATTACTGTGATTTGTGATATTTAGTTAGTGGCATAGTTCCTTCTTGATTGCATGGTTTTTGTATCAGTTGTTTCAGCCGTGTTCTGTTTTGTGGCTAAATCTAAAAGGAATTTTTAATTTTATTATAATATTTAAATGGAAAGTTAGATCAGCAGCTGCAATACCCTTTTTTATCCTTAAAGAATTCTTAAATTCACAAAATAGAATTCAGCCAGACTGTCGAAATCTTCGAAAGTGGACGCATTCACGAATGGTGAATCACGATTCCCATTTCTCGTTCAGATGTAAGCTTTCCAGGTTTCTCCTAATTCATTCGTTTATTCATTACATCTGCCAGAATATCATTATATTTAATGGGTTGATTTACAATCGAATTATGATTTGACATTGAACTACTAACAAGTGCTAAAAGAACGTAAGCAAAGTTTTAGCTAAATTGGCATCGATATGCATTGAACTCTCAAAAAGTACATGTTTCAAAACTTTGAAATGATTCTGATATTGTTTTAGGGGCACAATGCAAATGTACATCAAAACACATAGCGTTTTCTGAAAATAGAAACAAAAATATATTTTAGGTCGTAACATTGGTGAAAAGTGACTCTTTTGACCTCTTACAATTTGAATGAATTAGATGAAATTAACTCTTTGCTTTCGATTTCTCATTTAATAAAAGTCAATCTGCAGTAAGAAAACAAAAACAAAAAAACAATTTCCAAATTGCCTATAGAAAACATGCAAAATGTGAGCATTTAATTTGTCGATCGGAAAAAATTAAAATATCGTGGAATTTCATGCGCTGCAGGCACATATGCAAACACTTAGCAATTGTTATTTTTGTTGTTATATTTTGAACGTTGATCAATTTTCGGGTTGAATCATTATACTCCATTGCTTCCGTTTGTTCAGCTGCAACGAAAAACGCAACAGTTGCAGTTCACATCTTTCACATAATTTCATCGAATAAAACTTTATTCGGCAAATGGTTTGCAATGAATTAATATTTAATTCATTCATCAACAATTTATTTGCAAAGCGCAAAGCATTCACTGGCCAAATTTCTGTTTAATTGGCTTGACTAGCGTGCATTTACCATTCGAGAGAGTCGCGTTGAAAGCGCTGGGAAAATTTCTGTGCAGAAATTTTACACACACACAACAACAAAAAAACAAATAGAAATCATGATGCACGTTAAAGAAATTTGAACAACACAATTTAAATCAAAAAGAAAATTACCAAGTTACCAATTTTCAAGATGCTAATGCACAATTGAGTTAGGCTGCCATGCAAAGTGCAAAAGCATCGTTCAGCGATTACTCGAATGCAACAACAACAACAAAAAACCATCAAAAGGTGCAGAGAAAAACAAATATGTTGAATGTGTGATGCATTGATTAGCATGGTAATTGTTTCGACTAATTTATTATTGACATTGCTATTAAGGTGTTTTTTTTTTCTTCTTTCTTAACATGCAGACATTTTTTGATCATCTCTTTTAATCGAGCCGACGAATAATGCCGTTGAGAAATCAGAAGCACCTTTATTTTTTTATAAATCAATTTCCTTACATGCACAGCCAATGATGGTGTAAACGTGCAAACGTGCAGATGTAAACACATCATGGCAATCAATGTTTAGCAATAAATCAAATAATTATCAAAATCACTCGCAAAATCTTTCACTTTTGTTTTAAAAAAATTCATCGTGATTGGCAATGATAAATTGAAATGCATTGTATTCCAATTAAAATAGATGAAAAAAGCAGTTTTGATTCATAAAAAAAATCCACGGACAATTACAGATTCTATGTTCTACGGATTCAATCGAATCTCAACTGGCGGTTCAAGAGCATGAACTTCATTGTTGTTGTTAAACTTTGTTTAATTCAATTAATTTATTTATAGCGTGCTTAAAAAGGGTGTAAGCTCAAGAAAGGAAATAAGGTTGCTGAACATGACACGACATTTTGCCACACTTGTATTACCTTATAAAATTGCAGACGGTTAATAGGCGGTTAGACAATTGATAGTTATGTAAGAAAATTCATTGAAAAAGAAAAACAGCATCTCCGTCGTTACCGGAAAATTCGCACTCATTTAAATGTGAATAGAAAATCACTTTGTATAAATCAAAGCTATCAATTTTAAAAACCATTTTAAGAAAAAATGGGTTGTGTCTGGTTTGTTTTTTTCACTAGATGGCATCATTCCGTGTGTTGGATGTGTAATTTAAGTGATTGCATCTCATCAACACACAAAATATATACAAGTATTTTAAAACAAGAATTCCGAAACAATGTGAAACGCACGAAATACCAAATGCAAAACGTAAACAAGACGGTGAAACGATGATGTTTGCTGAGAGACTCAATTGACTAACAATAGAAACTGAACTAGTGTTGAAAAAGAGAGCATTTTGTTGTTGACTATTCAATTATTTTCGAGAAAAAAAAAATGTGTATCAAATTGAGAAAAAAAAGATGCATATATTGTGACTTGATTTACATACGACAACTGTAAATACTGTGTATCAGTGAGGAAATTTGATTTTTTTTTTCAGTAACAAACAAAAAAATGAGAAATATGTTACATTTTGATGTTTTACACATTGTTAGCGTGCTTTTTTTTGCACTTCCTTGGACACTTCATTTGAACATTTGAAATGGTATTATTTTTATCATCGTGAGGTGTTGTCGCAGTTCACCGTTCATACAAACTTTATTAGTATGTATATAATGACTTTGTCAAATTAACAGTAATAAGAATAAGCACATTTTTCTCCTCTTTCATCGCAAAGATGCATCTGCGGTCTATGTGTTACATCGGAAGTGGAATTTACCGGGTTTGATCAAATTCAATGATATTTACGATGTTAAAATTGTCACTGCGTACAATACATTCACTAGCAGAGCCATGCAGCCATCATTCATTGTTTTGCTCTAGTTCGTCGAATCGAAAATCTCTATCAAACATTGTTGCTTCGTCATTTCCACAGCTGTGAATCATTCGCCAATTGCACGGTTTAAATGATGAGAATTCGATGCAGCTACCGCATAATTTTACCCTGATTTATATACATGTGAATGAAATGTGTTTGGTGCTGTTGTTGTTTCTTTCTGCACTGTACATTTTCATACAATTGATGCATTCCAAAATATAAAACAAACTCTTTTTTTGTTTCTCAATTACTTCCTTCGTTTTGTTGAGTTGTTGTTTTTTTTTATTTATTTTTTATTTATGTCTTTGAATGCATCGGAGAAATATTATACTAATGTAAATTTTCACATGTTTTTCCAACAGATCGATTATGAAGATGTCTCCAATTAATGGTTTATATAAATTCAAGGAAAAAAACATATGCAGCAAAAAAATGTCTTCCGATTTAGTCCATGGTAATTTTCATTAGAGACGTTTATTGATGCATGGATTTCATTAGGCGGCTTCGAATGCAAACATCGCAATTGTTTTTGCCCCCAAACAGTTCAATTTTTTTATTCAATTTTTCCATTTTTTTGTTGTTGTTTCTAATTGGATTTGGTTGGCAGAGGCTTAATAGATTTATGTTCGGGTTAATTGTATTAAATTTTATGTGAAATGATGGAACGAGTAAGTTACCAGATGTAATAAAATTCGTAACTTGAACATGATATTACTGTTTATCCAACGGATCATTTCTGTTAAATGGCTATAATTTTCGGTTTGAGGCATTTTCGCTTTTGATTTTTTTTTTTTTTTTTTTTTGGATTGCATATTATGAATCAGTGATTTCAGTGTCTGATCTAATTTATTATTCGTGCTGGAAATGCCCAGCTGGGTGTTGTTGTGTGAAAAATAAAAAAACACTAAAATAATGAAGTAAGAAGTGCACGATTAAATGGACTTAGTCAAACTAATATTGGTAAGAAAATTAATGTTGCGTAGCCACTGCAAATATGCAAACGGTACGCATTAAAACCGTGTCAACCACATAAATCCATCGAAATGATGATGCAAAAAGTCTTGAAAAAAATATTGCAAGAGGCAGTGCAATAAAAATGCGCATACACACAATTGTGCACACACACAGACACTTAAATTATGCTCATCATAAATGCGGCAATTACTCGAAGCTGATGACTGCAAATGCATTTGGAAAAACTCATTTGAATTGAGAGTGCAACTTACTTCCGTGATGTTGTATTGTGTGTATTTCATATAAATGTTATTTTTTTTTTCTTTCTTTCTTTCCTCTCGCTTTCATTGACACCCGTCGCGGCATGTTAAACGGAAGACTCTTTCAAGTGAGTGTGTGATCTCAACTCAGGCGATCACTTGCCTATAACATTTCATGAAATCGATTCCTTTTTTTTCGTCGTTATTGTTGTCAGGCTTTAACAAAATAACAAACAAAAAAATATGGTCGAAGTGCATGTGAAATGATATGCGAAACCTAAAACCAATTTTCCGAGTTCATCAAACTCAGTACAGATTTCGTAGTCCAATTTATCTGATTTTTTTTGCCACCATGTGGCAAAAATAACGTCAGACACTCAGATCAAAAGTATATTCAGATATAACAGCAACAAAAAATCCGTTGTGGAAATCTACACCGTCTGTGCTGATTGCACTTGCATTATTTGAATCAATAATTTCACATAATATTGGATTTTATGCAATCGAAAGTCAAATGTTTCGTGTGTGTGTTTGTTTTTAGCTGGTTTTTTGTTGTTGTTGTTTTTTTGATTCGTTCGCTCTTTCTGCACTTTTCCAATTCCCAAGTCGAAAGATCTGAACTGGAGTGTGAGCTTCTTATGCGAATGGCATGCAAAAGCAAAATTTCAGATAATGGAAATCAAAAATCAAGGAATCAAAACGGCGCAACCCAATGATAATGGGCATGAACACACACACAAAACAGTGAAAATTGTGAAGTTCATTGGCAAAGTGAAACAGAACGATTTATGCGATTTGCTTGTTCATTGTTATTGTAATCGAAAACTGTCTAAAGTTACAAACGAAATTAGAGAATACCAATTCAGCTAATGTTACTCATTTGAATCAATATCGAATTAAATATTATGATTTCAATGGATTCGCGTTTTGCGTTTTCAATAATTTCATTTTTAGACGCTACATGAAATGCATGACCATTATTTTGAGTGTGGTTTTCTTTTCGTCAGCCGTTCATAAGTTTCAAGTTTTGGAAGAAAGGAGTTCTTCATGGATTCCGTTTAAAGAAGAGGATTTCAGGTGAAACGGACTTAGTTTAGAGAGCACAATTAAACTAAGTTGTCATCTGAAATAACAACAAAATATTCAATTTCTAAAGAAACTGTTTTCTAACATTCAAAAGTCTGTAAATCAAATCCAAAATCGCTCAAACACCGACGACAAACACGCAAAGCGAAGCGAACACGTTTCGTGTTGGTTTGATTCATTGATTCGATATATTTAATCAAAAAGCAGTTGATCTAAAGCCATGTCACTTGCTCATTTTGCGTAAAACTTTACAGTTGAATTTGTATGGAAATAACTGTTACTCGGTCTAAGCTTCGATTCGAAAACGAGAGCATGCACCAAATTTGGTGATAGTTGTGATTTGTTTCTGCTTTGTTTAATTTTTGTTTGTTTTGCTTTACCATTGCATTAAAATCGTTTGAAAATCATGTTATTTAGATGTTGTTACACATGCTAGTCGACAGATATATAAATGCAGATAATTAAAATGCAACGATTGACATTGTTGTGAAAGTCATTTGTGCATTGATAAAAGCATAATGTTTTAAACGGTAGACAGAAAGCGAATTTCTCATGTGCATTTGCCAGAATGGGGCATCATTCTGATTACAACAGAACCAGTTAAATTTACAACAACCGAAAATTACTCTTTTGTTTTAATTCGGAAGTAACTTGAAAATTTTGTTGCACAGATCAAAATTATCCGGTTAAATTATCTGAATTTGAGTGAATTGTAACAGACGATCTGTATCTAATGTTTTCAAGCACAATGTGAATGACATTAAATCACATTCCGTGAATTCCGAGTATAGAAAAAAACACACACAACAACAACAAACAAACATGATAAATGACAATCAAACAAGCTAATATTGAACGCATTGTGCTGTAGCGACCGTGATCTATGTTGTTAATACAGCATTAGAAATCCATTAGATGCAGACATTATTTCATTGCAATCGTTTGCAATCAAAAGACATTTGCATAAAATAGATTTAACGTTTGTTGTTGTTGTTTTTTGTTTATATTCATTGAGAAAAAGACAAGTGCAATTTCACATGAATGATTTATTTGGATGAATATGCATATCTGTTCACTAACATCACCTCAATTCAGGTGATCGACTTGTTTTACCACCTTTATCATGTTTCAAATTCGTATTGATGCACTTCACTTTCATTTATTCTTGTACATGTTTTTCGAGTGAGAGATGAATATCTCAGGTTTAACTTTATCATTGAACTTCAAATCGACACAAACATTCGATTTCATTTGCAAAAACAATAGTGCGCTCACATCGAATATAATTGTTTTTAATGAAGTAGGCGAATAATAACATTACATGTGAATTCATTTATTCCTTTACGCATATAGATAATAGAACGGTAATATCTTAAAGATATTATCTTTTGATGCCATTTGGTACATTTCTCTGGCATTAAATGAAAGTGAAATGATATGAAAAATCATACACAAAATGAAAACGATGATGTGATGGAGCGAAACCAGGAGAAACACTATGCGGTAATGTATTTCGGTGTTTGAATCTGGCTATTTACGGTACTAGTGACACTTTTCCAACTTTGAGTTGAAACTACAGGTATAAAATCTTCTGAAGATGGTTTCAACCATTCGACTGTCTGATTAATCCTCCTCTTAAATGAAACGACACAATTTCATTCTAAATGTTTTCAAATATATTGATTTATTTTTAACATAAATGCAATAAAAAAAAATTAACTTAAAATTTACATGTTTTGCTTATGATACACCAAATCGTTTTTCTTTGAGCGAAGATGGTAGTTGCGCAATCATTGTAATTGGATTCACACCAACAGCAATCAGTTCAGTGTCGCTCAGCCATGTGATATTAAGTAAATGTTCATAATTAAAGCGGCTCATGCATACCAAGCTGGCGACATCCTCCTCATCATCTTCGGCTACTTTTTTCGTTCGTTTGGAATCATTTGTGCTATTTGTTCGAGACTGTAATGAATGAATTAAGAATGTTATTTGTTTATTTCGACCAAATAATTATCAATTTAAATACTTCGAAAATATAAAAATTTCGGACCCAAATTCAAATGCGTGATTTAAGTTTCTGTGGCCGAATATAAATCTGATTTCAGACATTCAGACACTAATGTTGTGAGTTGTAGATAAAAATACAAACATTATAAGGTTTGTTATCTAAGTTTGTAATTCATCTTCAACAGCGACGTAAAATATGAATTTTACTCTCCAAACGGACAAAGTAGACCACTACGCAAAAAAAACTGACTTCGGTTCCAAGTTCTTCCCTATCACTTTTCAACTAGAAGATTTCTCTTCAATCAATTATATCCAGACCGAAATTTGCATAATTTTTGTAGTTTGCTTCGTTTTAGACCGATGTAATAATGAATTTATAGAATCTTATGGAAGTTGTTGTGCAAATTTCATTCCAAACTAACACAATTAACGAAATACCAACATGATAATTTTTTTTTTTTAAATTGAGTATTGATTAAATGTAAATGCCATACCTGTTGCTTCTTTAAAACAAATAAATGGGTGTCATTGTGTACGGTGATGATATTTTCATTTTTTGGATCTGGTGCAATATTTTTGATCGCAAAACGATCTTGATTGTCCACAAATAATGTGGTTGTTGCGCATAAAAATCGCATCTCTTCTAAATGATACTCGAATATTTTGCCATCGGCAAAGGCAGCCACCAATTTTGGTGAATGTTTGTGTATGGCAATGCTAACCGGTGATACATGATACTTTGGCAAATTGATATGATGTGACCAAACTCGTTTGTTTTGACGCCAAACTGTAACATTGCAACAATTATCGGCGGCCACCAAATAGTTGCCGCAATTGGACAGAATAAGATGTGAAATCGGCCCTTTAAGCGCTTTACTTAAATCAATTGAACTCTCAAAATCAATATCAACCGCTTCTTCGCTGATAAGCAATCGAAATACATCAACAATCAAGTTTGTCTTTGCCAAATAAATGTTTTGAGAATCTGGCGAGAATACACATTTTCGGCAGGCCGTAAATTGGTCGGGAACGTCTTTCATCCGATTGATAATGTCAACTTTGTTTTTCTGTTTTTTTTTTGTTTCGGAAAGTAACAAAAGAAATAAAAATAATAAAATCCAATTTAAAATTAGTTTTGTGACAGCTGATTCTTGTTATACCTCATATTTTAAATAGAATAGCCGAACGATTTCATTGGTGGAATATATAACAAACTCTCCATTTGGTGAGATTGATGAACAGACAATCAATGCATCATCGACTGTGCGAAGTTCGACTAACTTTTGAAGATTCTGTGGAGAAATCCATGAATTAGTTTTGTTATTCATCTTCTTTTGAAAATGTGTTAAATTTCCCAAACAATTACCTCTTGCAGTGTCAAATATCTCCTCTTTTCCGATTCATCATCGACCAATTGAACATTTGTGCTGGGCAAACCCAATCGCCACACTTCCAAATAATTTGGATACTTCAATAATAAGACTCGTTTTTCGGCCGCCAAAACGGACGATGGAGACTCCAAAAATGGACCATATCGGCTGATAACTGATGATCCTTTAATTTTCGACGAATTTGATAGTCCCAAAAAACCATCAACACCTCCCGAGAAGATGCGTGAACCAACAAATTGTAATGTTTTAACATCATGCTCGTGAACGGAACGTTGAAAGAATTTCACCCAGCTCTTTGTTATTATATCACCTCTTTTGACCTCCGTCAATACAAAGAATCGAATTTTTGGATTAATACCAGCACATGCAAACATTGTCTCATCATCGTTAACAGCAACGGCCAAAACATCACCGCACGTCGTTGCTTGAAAACTATCAATTTGTGCACCCAATTTACCATCCCATACGGTGATGTAGCCACGTGAATCACCCGCTATAATCACCAAATCTTTTAATACTTGTAAATTCCAAATGATTGTCTCTTTTTTGGCTTCACTTCGTCCAACAGACATTTTGTAAATGGCATGACCAGTTTTCAATTCCCATACACGAATCGCATCTTCCGAACCAGTGGCAACAAATTCACCGGTCGGATCAAATTTACAGCATAAAATTTTGCCATCTTGTTTATCAAATACTTTCACAAAATTCACTTCATCCGCATAGCTCACATCGTAGACGTTTAAAAAGCCGCTATCTGTACCGGCGATTAGGTGTGTATTTTGTCGGCTAATATCCATACACCAAGCAGCATTCCCGGTTAAAATTAGTTTATGTTTTGGTTGTTGCGTTCGAAGATCCCATTCAATGAGTTCACCCGTCAAACCAGTGGTGAATAAACGATTTCCACACCATCCAATCGCCTCAATCGATGCAATTGTCGATCCGACTATTGTTTGTTGCAAATATGGTGCATGCTGAATGTCCCAGATTTCAATTGATGCATCATCTCTAAAGAGAACAAAATGAGAAATGATTAATAAGAACTAATCTGGTCAAAATATTCTGTTGAGTGCTTACGAACCTTGTTAGGGCCAACCAGTGCATTTCCTGATTATAAGCCATGCTATTGATAGCACGCGGCGGTAAATTATAGAATCGTGCATTGTGTATTTTACACAAGCCTTGTTTTTTCGCCTCAACAGTCATTTCGGCGTCAATTCAAATGGATCAACAACAACAAAAAAATTTCCAATAAATTCACTCAAAACCAAATCAATTTCAATTCGTTATTCACTGTTGAAATTGGGCCTTTTGCTGATTGTCTAAACGCACATGTTTACAAAATTTCATTTGATTTATTCAACATTGACATTTCCAATTGCCATGCTGAATTTCGACATACATTTGTAGCTAACTTCAGCATAAACAATGCGCACCGCGAATGTGTCGATTTGTGACGGGAAATGTCAAATCGATTTTGTGGTGCTACATTTTGTAATGTGTAAAAAGTGTTTGTACAAAAACTCGAAACCCCCAAATAATATGCTCACTAGAATATAAACAGTAGATATTCCACAATTTCATTGTAAATCGTTGACCACCGAATATTCACAAAGCAACAACAACACCACAAACAAAATAACCTTTTTTTTTGAAAACTGGAGTGAACAGTGAATAAAATTCAACAATGTTTTTTTGAGACTTTGATGCGGTGCAAGTGACGATTCAAATTTTGTTTGGAAAATTGAAAAAAAAACAGTTTCTAATTGAATCGTTATCGAAGCGAGATAAATCCATCCGGATTCGGTGACATTAAATTCATTTGGAAAAAGTATTAAATTCAATTCGTTAATCCAAATGATGGCTGGGATTTGGTTTAATCTAAACATTTTAATCACGGTGCTGGGTGTGTGTTTGGCTCATTTTTTGTTGTTGTTTTTCATTCATTTTACCGCTTAATTATCAATGTATCGATTTTTTTGTAATTCAATTAACATTTACATCCTTTTCTTTGCACATTTTTAGCGATATTTGTTGGTGGCCTCGTACAAAATGTTCAAAGCTCACGGGTATTAGAGCTTAGCGATCGTTTTATTGATATCAAACAGGATGGTCAATGGTATGTTATGTTTTATGCACCGTGGTGTGCACATTGCAAACGCACCGAACCGATATGGGGACATGTGGCTCAAGCGCTCGTCAATACGAACATTCGTGTCGGTAAAATTGATTGTTCGCGATTTTCAGCGGCTGGTCAACATTTTAAAATTCAATCATATCCCACGATTATGTTGTGAGTACACCGGATTTGATCATTTCTTTCCATTTCATTTTGATTTGAATATTTCCATAACAAAATTTGTTATCGATTAATTTTTTTTTTTTTTTCGTTTTTGTTTTAGCATAAAAGGTGAACAGGAGTACATTTATGCGGGTGAACGATTGCGAGATGATTTACTAGCATTTGCGTATCGAATGTCCGGACCGCCCGTGCAGTTGGTTACACAAATCGACAGTTTTGATATGTTAAAAGCACAAAATGATCTATTTTTTACGTATGTCGGTCAACGCAATGGTTCGCTATGGAATATGTTCTATAGAATTGCCGAACACTTTCAACCGCATGCCTATTTTTATGCAACGAATCGTGAACTCGCCCGACCACACTTTCAAATCGATACACTACCTGTGGTGCTTGTGTACAAAGAGAGTGCCCATTATCATTTTCCACGTAAGAATTTCTATTTGACATTTTATTTGATAAAAATCCAAAATCCAAAATCCAAAACCCAAAACCACAAATCAAATTTCTATCATCTATTTGGGTGGTTTCTATTTCCAGTTTCTAGCGATTTTCATTTGGTTGATGATGAATTTTTGAATGAAACACTATTCAGTTGGGTGAATGAGGAGCGTTTTATTGCATTCCCCAAAATTACCAGATCGAATATCTATCAAATCAGTCAAACGCAAAAGTTTCTGGTGTTGGCCGTTGTTGAAGAGAATAAATTAAATGAAATTGCCAGCCATGAGATGGAATTCCGTGATATGGTGGAGACAATTGTTCGGCAAAATTACGACAAATACCATAAACGTTTTCAATTTGGTTGGATTGGTACACCCGAAATAGCACACTCAATTGTCATGGATCAATTGGCAACACCGCATTTAATTGTATTGAATACAAGCACTTATGAACATTACATCCCCGATGATGAACCGGAACGGCTCACAACCGGAGCCATCGAACTCTTTTTACACAATATTCATCACGAAAAAGTGAAGGTTTGTATTCGACATTTACTTGAAACTCTGTCGACTTGGTGACATGATATGCAATACTAATTTTTTGGGGGCTTTGGAATTTCATTTCAGGCGTATGGTGGCAATTCCTTAGTCGTTCGTATCTATCGAACATATTTCGAGACCAAACGCTTCTTGGTGGATATGTGGCATGGAAATCCAATTCTAACTGCCGTTTTATTCGGTCTTCCACTTGGATTTCTATCACTTATTGTTTACAGCATTTTTTGTGCCGATATTATGGATGCTGACGAAGAAGATGAAGACGAAGGACACGAAAAGAATGAATAAATTGGCATACAACAAACTGCTGGTCTTTGTATTGACCCTCATAAATGTACCTCGTTAAACTTCCAAAAGGTTGTCAAATTTTCGAATGTTCATTTTGGAATTTTCGCCATCCCCCGCAGAGAATTTGGATCTCCTTATAATCAATTCTAGTCGTGTTATTAAAATGTACGCGTTATTTGATCTGTAATTGATAGAAATGACGATAGTTGAACCCAGTGTGGAACCAAAAAAACCAGAACAAAAAACACAATTTGAAGCCATTTGGCAGCATCAAAAAAAAAAAACCAAAAACATTGATGTGAATTGTGACTTTTTCTTCGCTTTCCAAAAATGAATGTTTCAATTTTTTTTTGTAAATTATAAACAATAATTGCCAGAACAGAAAAAAAGAACAACAAACAATTTTGTTTGAAAATACTAAGCTCAAAGAAGTGCCAATCAAATTCAATGTTGCGTATGTTAACATCTCGCAAATCAATCAATATACATAGAAAAACCAATCCAATTTTATTTACATCTTGAAATCTTTTGTTGTTTTTTTTTCTGTCGGTATTTAGAATATAGAGAACATTGTCGTTTGTGGTTTTTATTTGTCGCGTGTGTGTACAATTTATCGAACAACAACAAAAAAAAAAACAAATAAATTTATACATTTTTGTAAAATGTAAAAGGAGAATAAAAACGTAGATAAAACTGAATATTCAAAACAATGAGTATTTTTTCGTCTTTTGAAATGATTAAAAAAACGTCGTCGATTTTCATGTTAAGTGATGACTTTTTATTATCAATTAAATCATTTAACAGAAATAAGCTAAAAGAGATTGGTTAATACATTACATGAGTAAATTAGGTGATTTGAATTCAATTTTTTTTTATTTTTGTTGGAATAGTTGAGGGATAAAATGCACAAATTAATCAAAAATAACCAAAGGGATCAAATGAAACAGATTTTGCTAGAATACAGCCTATAAACCGTAGTCCTCATCGTCATCTGAATCGATAGCAGCACGTCTACGATCGAATTTAACACTGGATGTGCTGCGCGGCATCTGTGAATTAACACTTTCCAGCAATTGAACCAGCTGTGCATCGTCTAATTTGCCTTGCAATTGGCCCATTTGTGCCATTCGCACTATCATACCTTCGACCATTTGTGCTTTTTCCGGTTTGCTGATCTTCAATGTGTTTACTGTTGTTTGTCAATAAAATACAGAGAGAGAGCGTGAGAAAATAGATTAGTCGTCATAAATTGAAGCCGATGTGAAATCGGAAATGTGTCCGTGGGTGGTTTTGTCACACTCACATCGGGCGCGGGCATTTTGATCCATAATTTGTGATAGAATTGAATTCTTGGCATCTTCTTGTTGACGAGCACGATCTTGCATCGCTTTTTGTTGTTCAGCATCTTTTCCACCCTGCAAAATGTTACAATTTTAGTTTTTCAATAACAATAAACAATTAATGCATTTTTGTTCTGATTGTCAAACACAAACGCCGATTGACACAGTGCAACAATACACATTTCATGGGAAAATCATTAATTATTTCAATTTATGTATAGATTTATTTACTCACGTATTGTGATTCCATCTGAGCCAATCGTTGTTGCCGTATTTGGTCGAGTTCTTTGTCTCCCATTTTTGTTCAGTTGATTCTAATTATTTCTTTAACGATAATTTTTTTATACTATTTGTTTAAAAAAAAAAAAAAAAATGAGTATTGTCAAATTATTCGAAAATTTTATCAAAAATAGATTTAAAAAAAAAAATTGGAATAATTTTTTTTCCTCGTTTGCCGATACAATTGAACGTGTGTAGGTAAATATAAGAATATCTGTATGATTCAGATTTGTTCTTTTGTGGTTAAGATTGACAGTTCGTGAACAGGTTAGCAACCGTTGTTCAATATTCATTTGACATTTCACAAATGCGGCTTGCTCGAATGCATTTCAGTGTATTGGTCGATGTGTAGTGTGACCATATTCGAAATTTGCCGCAAATCAAACTCGCAATATTGAGAAAATGTTGAAATTTTCAATTTCGAAATATCAGTGAATGGATTTTTTTTTTTTTCGTTGTAATATGAAACAACAAAAAATCTGATCTTGTTCGTGCATCAACATAATTTTAACTGAAGTAATCAAAGGAATACTGGAAATTACGCGCGCCTTTATTTTACTTGACAATCGCTATATTTGTCTCATTCGGGTAAAACAAAAATCTCTCGGCGTTTAATGAATGACATTGACATTTGTCTAGAAAGATTCACAACATTTCTCGACCCGTCAATTCTCGTAATTTTTGTGTATGGACTTGATATATAATAATAATTTTTTTTTTTCGCTTTTCACTTGTGTGTAGTGTTTCAAGATTAGGTTTTTTTTTTAACTTCGAATCAAGTAAACAACAACAAAAAAAAACACAAACACTTGAAATTCCAACCGAATAGTTTTTTTTTTATAAAATTAAATTTTATTACTAAACCGTAAAAATTTTAAGTGCACAGTAAAAAGCACAGTAGGCGAAAACAATCGAATAATTTGGCGATAAATCGAATGAAAATCATGTGCAAAACATCTTGAATGTGTCTCAAAATACGGTGTAGATAAACAACAAGTTCGAAAATATCGATTCAATTTTGTGTTGTCAATTTTGAATCTATATGCAAAGGGGAATGCCTATTGAATTGATACTTATTTGCTTATGATTTAAATTAAGTGCATAGGAAATCTGGAAAATATGTCGCTGGAGCCGTCAGCTTGTGAAGGTGAGTATCACAGCAATTGCTCGTGCATGATTTCAATGACAAACATTAAAATTACTGTCGCATTATATTATAATTGAATCGGTTGAATCGAATGATCGGATTTGTATGTGGTTAGAATGTTGTTTTATTTTTTATTTTTGAAGAGATACCTTTAGATTGCTGTTTCGTATGGCTATTCAGAGACTTTAAACTGTCGATTCTTATTCAAATTTCGTATTCTCATTGTTAATGTTTTCAATTTCAGATTTAAAAGCATTCGAAAGACGCTTAACCGAAGTAATATCCTGTGTTCATCCATCAACGGTGCGATGGCGAAGTAAGTGCATGCACATTTTTACACTTGCAATTGATTGCAATCGATCTTACGATTCACGAAACAATTCAATTGCATCATTTTTGTTGTTATTTTAATTTCAGTTATATTGACAGTTATGTCAATAATCACATCAGTAGGTGCGTGGTATTGGTTAACTGATCCAAAAACAGCTGTTGTTCCATTAACTGAATCCTTATTAAATCACTATATATTTGTCATAGCAGCATTAGTTTTGTGTAAGTATTTTTTGGGTGGAGGTGCGCCGACGGCGCATTTCGCTTCGAAAAAACCACTTGATTTCGATTTTTGATTGATTCTAATTTCAATTCATTTAATCCCCTCGTTTTGCAGTATCACTTTTTGTTATGGGCATCCACAAATTGGTAATAGCTCCACAAATATTAACATCACGAACGCGACAAGTGCTCAACGATTTCAATATGTCGTGCGATGACACGGGAAAATTAATTCTTAAGCCACGACCAACCACATAGTCCAATTATGTTCATGTTTTCATTTTTTTTTTTCATACATACAAAATGCGTTTGCTCTTCATAAGCTCAAGCTCTTTCCTTTTTCTCTGCTGTTCATATCAATCCCAATATCAAATATCAATCTTATTTTGTGCGCCAACAAATTTTATTTTTTCTTCGCCATTTTGTACATTTTTGTTGTTGTTTAAAAACACCTAGGCGGTTTGATAAATGGTTGACAATTTTCATGAGAAAAAAAAATGTCCAAAAACAGAATCATAAAACATGAAACATTTGACAGGTGTTTGCCAATGAAGAGTATTTTGATAAATGAAAATGACATAATCGATTCAATTCACAATGAAACACAAATATCCAATGTCATTATGACATTGTCAATTTTCAATTTGTGTTTTTTTTTTTGTGTGTTCCCAACAAAATTCCGGTTGAGGATGAGATCTATTATTATTTAAAATTAAAATATTGCACACTTGCCTTGATTATTTTGATGAATCATACTCAAATTGATTCGAATATTTGAACCAAATTGAAATTGATTCCGTTTTTTTGTATGTATTTTTTTTTTCAATTTATTTAAATGTAAATTTATTTTTTGCCAAAAAATAAAATCGCGATCCGTAAATCAAATGTATTAGATTTCAAAGAAGCAACAATTGACTGCCAAACAACAAACGAGTCATCATCGCAATCTGAAACATTTTCAAACGAAATTCATTTAAATGTTGAGTTTGATTGTTTTTTTTTCGGTTGATAAACACGTTGAATTTTATGTTGCATAACGCCAAACTCAGACTCATCTGTAACAAAAAAAAAAAAAAAAACGAAAATAACAACAAAAAATGTTATGGATTTAACGAAAATTACCAAACTTTACTTCCAATTTAGAAATATGTTTAGATTTTGTTTTTTTTTTTTTTTAAATATGTCGCAATTAATGATGAGAAGCTGCACATTGGAGGTTCAATAAAAAAAAAAGAAACATAACAAAACAAAAAAACTGAAACGAATTTTATGGAGGATAGGCACTTTTTTTCTTCTTTTGTTTTATTGGCATAATTAAAGCACATCGCAGTATTCGTAAGGGTATTTTTGCTTTTAAAAAAAAACACATTTTAGACAGTTCAATTAGGTGGTCAATGGAAATTAAATGAAAGCAAACTGATTTGTGGCTTTTCATTACAACAAGCAACAACAACAAAAAATGCCTTACCGCATGGAAATTGTCAATGCCAATTAACTGCATTGTAAACATATTTTTTCTTTCTTTCTCTAGATTATTTAACAAATGAAAATCTACATTTAATAAAAAAAAAACTGTGAAAACAACAAAATAGACACCACTCAGAGTAAGAATATGAGAATACACAAAACTTTATTCACAAATGTTTTTCATTGTATTATTATTATTTTTTTTCTGTGCATACAATAAGAGGTTTAATAAAAAAAAAACGTGAATTAGTTTAATTTATGATTGCAATTTTATTGTCAACACATAAGATTATAAATTATTTCAATCGATTTTCCTAATAAAAAAGAATTGTAAAAAAAACGTTGTGATTTTTGTTTGTTTGTTTTGAACCTTGTTGAAATTCTAGACTTCTAATGAAATGTACAAATCGGTACACCAAATTTGGATGTTTGACACCCTTATAATTTGATGTGAAATGTGGCAGGTTACAATTAAGGCATTCAAACATTGAAAAGGATTGAAATGTTTCATAATAACAACCAAATAAAACAAAACGACTATGAATAATAACGATTAATTTCATCAATGATGCGCTCACAATTTTCCTCGTCAACATGAACGAAACGCTTTTCGCCACGACTAAAATAATAAATATCGCCCGTATAAATGTCAAACCAAAGTGCATGAATGTGTAAATCGTGTGTTTCAAGGCGCTTCTTTAAAAATCCATACGATGCCACATTTGATACTGAAATTATTGACAAAAAAAAACAACAACAACAATAACAACGCAACTAGTGTTAATCGTTTGCAAATATTGGAAATAATATTTTGGAACGAAAAATTCATGGTGAATATGATACCAGTTTTGAAGCCACACCACATCCACAAGATTGATACCTACATTGTTCTAGTGTATTGATCTGTGATAGTTTGTCTTCAACATTAAATTTATCTTCTGGATCAATGTATGCGATGAATTTTCGTAGCGGCGTTTCGGATGAAAAAATTAATGGATCCTTCATACCAGCCTCTTGCCATTTCAGAAAACGATCTAAGCTCGAGCTGGTTGCATGCGCACACAGCCATGCTTTCAGCGGTGATATTCGACGTTGATCGGCTGATGCTTCCTCTTTGTTCCGTAATGTGTACAGCAGATTCATAGCTTTGCAATCACTATGCCCACACACAATTATATGCCGAATATCATTTACAATACAACCCAATTCTAAAGCGGCCGGTTCGCAACTGTAGTATTCATCTTGAAAGTGTTGTGCATGCGGAACCAAATTTCCAGCATTTCGAACTAAAATTGAACACAAAACAGAAAAGTGGTCAAGTTTAGAGAACTGGTTTCCGATTCAAGGATTATATATTCTTAAATTGAATGTAATGCCAAAAGTTACAATTACCGACAAACATATCGCCAACATGCGTCTCCGTAAATCGAGTCGGAATCATTCTACTGTCCATGCATGTAAAGAACACAGCTTTTGGCTGAACGAAAAAAAAGAAAAGAAATGGCAATTTGAATTTAAGTACATTGCTTTAGGTATTTACTTGTCACCTCAATGAACACAATCGCATCACAAATCCCAATCCACTTTGAATTCTATTGAGCAATCGTGTGTGCAAATTCTCTTCATTCTTGAGTTACAAGTAAAACCTTTAGTTTTAGTGTGTGTTTTGATGCCGCATTACATGTCAACTTACATGTGGATTATTTTTCACTTGAATGAACTCCTTGACCATTTGTTCACGTGTTGTATTTCGATATCGCATTATACCACGAATAATTCGTTCCATTTTTGAATAAGTGAAATGTTGTTATGGAATATTTACGAAATTCGATAGGAACAATATTCGGAAAGGTATATTAAAATTGTACTTTTCAAACAAACAAACAAAAAAAAATATTATGGAATTGTGCGAAACGAAATGTCAATCGCAAATTTATGAAATCGAAAACCGAAACGAATGACTTAATGTTATTACAATGTTGTGTGTGCTTTAAACATGCATCGGACAGTGTCATTCAGTGATTTTAATCACTGGAATTGTGTGCTGTGCGTTGTGTGTACATTTTATATAATAGCTTGATTTGTTGACATTGAGTAATTAGACAGCACGAGAACGAGTTCTGTGAAACAATCACGTTTTCTAAAAATGGCAGAAACACCAGCCAATTCACACCACAAAAATATTGTTTTGTTATCAATTTTAATCCGTACAAAATGGTTCCACTACAATGTTTACACTATGCCAAAAAAAAAACAGCTGATTCGAATTCACATGCAATCGATTTGAACATTTATTATTTATAGTCAAATTAACAATTGCCAAGAAATGAAAGCACCGAAAAAAGGTCAATTCTTGCTATTTTATTAAATAAAAAACTGTCACTGTTTTGATTCATTTCACTTCAATCAAATTCTAGATTATTTTCGTTGAAAACCGACACACTTCGATTCAAATAAAAGAGAGAAAGAAGGAAACAAAAACGAACGCAATCGTCTAGACGAAAAATAAAAATACAGTAAATTAATAAATAAATTGTCGGCTAAAATAACAGCACATATCACATTCAGACCCGTTTAATAATTTCGAAATTTTGTGTGTGTGTTTCTTTTTGGTGTGCAATTATAATAAAAACGCGATTTCTTAATAACGTGCGATACGCGCGCTTACAGATAAACAATTTGGCATCGAAAAAATTGACATTCAAATGTTGTGTTGTATGCCATACACACTTATGCCAACACAAATACATCTTCAATGTGCTGGTATATGATCGCAAGATTTCGGATATTGTTTTGGTTTGAGCTATTTTTCACGCAATTTCAGTCAATCACACACGCACGTGTGTGTGGTTGTGTGCAAAATGTGCGTAATAAATTGGGCTGATGTTGACAATTCAGGCACTTGATAGGCGGTTTTGATACAATTTTGCGATAGACTCTGATAAAAATAACAGACACAGATATTTTTCGCGTTTATCAACACAAATAAGAGAGTATTTTTGGAGGCAGATATCCCGTTATTAGGAGGTGTGACATGTAAACATGTTATTTCAGTTAAAAATAGTCATAGTTTTATTGGTTTTATTAAAATTCCTTAAGATCTACGCAAAAATTATGCTTTTATTGCGTGTTAGCAACAACACATCAACAGTAAAAGAGAAAGTGCTGGAGATTGAATGAAATTTCCTATTTGTCATGAGTTATATTCCAATGAATCCAAAGTTTTCTGTTGTTTTCATCAATTTTTCTTCCATTGACTAGAATAATAATTAGAAAAATTTATAACGAAAATCTTGCGGTCAAACCAAATCTATTATGAATGGATGCGTTCAATGCACTTGAAACACAAGCACGTATTATTATTGAACTGTTATGCCGATTCCAAGTGCTCGGACTTTAATTTTATAGTCGACTACAAAACAAAAACTATTGCAATTTACCACAAAAATCAAAATTCATAAAGCAAAATTATGTTTTTGGCAAAAAAAAATGCATGTTGGGAGTTTTACGTTGTTTTCAGAGTATTTTTGTTGAATTTATAGTGAGTTGTTGTGATTTTTGGCAATTTGCTGTCTTCTTGATAATAGAATGGATCAAAATATATGAAAAAATGATCAATAAATACCTAGAGTATATAGAAATGGTGGTTAAAAATCGAATGAAATCATAATTTTGGTCATTAATATGAAATTTAAAAAAAATGTACTATGGCCCAAAATCTGATTTTTCAAACACCTCAGGCCACCAGGGGATTCAATCTAGGATCAACCTGAATATCGGAAAATGTTCCTCTCTTCTACTACAAGGACCACCCCGGGTTTTTTTAACCGTTGGTAGATAAAAATCGAACCACCCTAATGGATACATTTAAAGGAGAAACGCAAAACTCCAAAAATATGAATGTGAAGCAAAAATATGCATTAAAATTAATAATGGATGTGTTTTTAAAAATAATGAGATTTATCATGTATTTTTCGATAAAAGAAAAAAATCGAAAAATCCGAAAAATCATGCTTTTTTCTAGACCCATCGACATTTTGAATGTTGTGATCTCATAAATTTTCATTTATGAGATGTGCAGAGCGAACCGACAAAAATTTCTTAACGACATGCCATTGAATGTGAAAGCGGGAAAACCCGGTGCGGGAATGGAACAACACATAGCGCACACAGCAGTTTAACAACCAAACCAAAAACTATCTATAAAATAACAATTATTAAATTTACTTATACGAAACTGGCGCAAACGATGCCGTACATATCATAAATTAAGTTTTGTGAATGTTTTCGGTTCGATCGGTTTGGTTTTTGGCATGTTCAATCTTTCACAAACCATTGTCTGGTGTGACACAGGAATTCAACGTCAATGAAAATGGTTGACTTAAATGACCTTATGGAAGAGAAAGATCTGACAGAGAACCGAACCGAATGCACATACAGTGCCCGAAATATTTATAGCCGAATTTTATTTTCATGAATATTTTTCACAATACCTCTTGGATCTACATAAAGTTGGCCTGACAACAAGGGAAAATAAAAAATACAAGCACCAAAATACTTTTTTGGAAAAATCAGATCGATCACTTTATTTATCAATTTAGCCAATTTGTTTCAGGGGCCTGTTGTTTGGAAATGCGGAGAAGTGAAAATTCAGTTCAGAAGTTTTTTCTTGTTTGTATTTTATAATAATTGTTGTAATTTTTATTTCAAAAAAACAAACATTTCCTTGAAATAAATCCCATCTAATCATTCCCGTCCAAGAAATTCACAAAATGACTAAAATATGTTTTTTAAGGAATTTTATTAGTTTTTTTTTTTGGACGGAACGTGATCATATTGAGATTTATATACGCGAGTGACGCAAGTAACTACTAACTATGTTCTTGCATACTAGTGCAATGCCACAAGTGTGTATATATACACGCGATTTGGAACTTTTAAACCATATTACCGTTTAAAATGAACTGAAAGTCATTATAAAGGTCTTCGAAAGTAGAGGCGGAAAAAGTATAAAAATTCGAATGGAGGTTTGAAAAAGTGAGAAAAATTATAGTCTTTCTCCAAAAATGGATCGGTCCGATGGGATCGGAAACTCATCCTAATCCCTTGTAATATGCTTTAGTTCGATTCCAATTTTGAATACAAATCCATCGATTCCCATACCATTAAAATCGGTGAACCCGAGCAAAAGATATGACATTATCAAAATTTTACCCCCACCCCCTGAATAATGATGAACAGGGGGGGCGTATGTTTGTCTGTCGGCACATTCAATCGATTTCGACGATACTCACGAAAGTTTCATCTTTTATTCTCGATACCATCAACAATTATGGTAACATTTTAAATCATTTTTTTTTTCTTTTTATAATAAAAATTAATCAAATGTTGAATATTTACCAAGGCATCTTTTTTCGCTGCGCCGCATCTATGAGATATTTATATATGCAGATGTGTGTGCGTCAGGCTGTCGAGACGCAAGCAAACGAACTCAGTGCAATCCAAATGCACATACGACGCATTTACCAGGTGTGATATTAATCGACAAACGGCAAAGATTGACTCCTGAATTTTTTGAAGATTTGCTTTTACTGCATATGAATGAATGGTGAACGAAATGCGAGTTTTGTAAAATATCAACGATATTGGATACTCGTTTTTTGTGAATTTGAATTTTTTGTGACACACGAAATGTAAAGTGGGTTGTTTTGAATAGTTTCGATTTTCAAGAATCGATTCTCGATTGTACTATTGTACATTAATGTAAATTTAGGTTACATAAATTGTTGCAAACAAAAAATTGTTAACTATCGACAAATTTCAATGAATTTCATTGAATGAAATATCAAATGAAAAACCTCTGAACGAGGTAAAAATCGAGTGACAAAAGCAAAATGCAAAATACAAAATTTGTGATATGAAATTTGTGCCGAAAAAAAGTTATTTGAATTTTGTAAACAATTTTTCAGTGCATTAGTGCGTTCGGTGCGTTGCTGAAATTGTGTTTTTTTTCCTATCGAAAACACATCACAACACACCGAACGCACCGAACGCACTAATGCACTGAAAAATTGTTTACAAAATTCAAATAACTTTTTTTCGGCACAAATTTCATATCACAAATTTTGTATTTTGCATTTTGCTTTTGTCACTCGATTTTTACCTCGTTCAGAGGTTTTTCATTTGATATCATAGATTTTGGAAATGCATGCAATTTCAATGTGTGCGCTCATTGAAATTATATTAAATGAAACCACAAACTGAATATTGACAATGAATGTCTTGCATTTTCGAATTTTTGCTATTATTTTGCATTGTACGAGTGAAAATTTATTGAAAATACTGATTACTTTGGATGAAAATTTTATTTGGCTCCCTTTAATTTGCTGTAAAAATCGAATTAAATATTATTACAAGTATTTGATCCCCGAAATTAGTGCATATGTGCCAAAAAATGCATTTTTCGGTGTTTTTATGGTGAATTTTGAATAAATATGTCAATATCTCGAAAAAACGAATTTTGTGGGATATATGCGATATGGCTTATTTTAGACCAGGGTTAGGGCCAATAACCCTGAAAATATGAATCAAAAGTCTTGGGTCATTTTCGAGCAAATGACCAAAAAGTGGAGAAAAAATCTCCAAAAAGTGGCCTACCAACTTGAAAATTTAAAATTCAAGTGGGTGTCATTTGGAAGCTTATCTCAATACCTTTCCAACGATATGCGTATGTCTGAGAGTGGTTATCAAGTGGTTCGGCCACAGTGGCTGTGGCCGTGGTGGTCACTTTTTGGCCTCCAGAGGCCGGCCACGGCCAAGATGGCGGCCAAATCAAAAACTTCCAGAACAAAAGTTGCTTAGTTTTTCATGTACTACAATCCCTAAAAGTTTGAAAAAAATCGGGAGATGGTACGAACATACATACATACATACATACCCAAAAAATATTATAAATTGATAGATGGAGGCGCCACGAGTAAAATTCAAATGGCCATAACTTTTCAACGTATGGTCCGATTTTAATGGTTGGGATGTTGTTGGATTCGTATTCACGCGTAGAATCATAGAATATCAGGTTCAAAAATATTTAATCTATTTTTACCCGGGTTATGGCCGAAAAACTGAAAATTAGCCGAAATTTTTCCACCGCGATATCTCCACTTGTGGTTGATAAAATTTCGAGTGTGTATACTTTTTTTGCGCTAATTTTCAAAGACCTTTCAGATGGTATATGACACAAATCGCTCGGACTCATAGATACAAAGTTCGAAACTTGCTGTATATATACTGAGTAGACTTTTCGCACTAGAGGTGCTTTCGTCACTCGTGTGGACTGCCATCACTGGATACTCTTTTTTTTATATTAAAAATGATGTTATCAATTTTTTTTACTATTGGTAAAATAAAATGTGATTTAATCAGACATCATGCGCTACAACAACAATAGCATTAAAAACATTCGTTTCCAAATGAACAGCCAGCGCCAACACTAATTCCTATGTACGTGTTCCTGTCTGAACAGAACTGAAGCTTCTAAATATATGAATCACCAGCAATTAAAAACAACATCGACATAAATCAATGCTCAAGAACAATACGAAACCCTGAATACATCCGACTAAAGTTCTGCAGAACAGATTATGCTTTCAATTCGCCGTTTAACTATGCATGTAGAGCATACAATTTTGCAGCTCTCTACACTGATCCAACTTTACCCATCGATCAATTCAGGGAAAAACTCGAAAAAATACCAGATTCGAGCTTTCAATCCATACTGGCAATATAACCTGTTGACAAGATCCATGGAATTTTGTTTTGGTGATTTCTTTTACAATGCAAAAAATGAAATCACCAATCCAGGTCAATTTTAATTGTTTTAATTTTTATAACAAAAAGTAATGGGAATTTGTTCATAACATTTGTTTCAGAGGACTGTCCCCTCGTGGGACCTGTTACACGGGGATATCTAGAGCTACCTTTCTTTCTCTTTCGGGTCATTGGTCACAAAGACGAGAACGATTGATGTATGGGAGGTCGCCATCATACTGCCAATATATTTGACGTTGATTTTTCTAGTGAACTTCAAATGTTAATCAAATTTTACTCTTTATCGTTACGCCGAATTTTTGATATTTTCAATTTTTCTTTCTTTTTTCTTGACTGATTTATCTATTGTCGATTTTGACCTATTATTGACTCATTATTGATTATTAACTGATTATTAACTGATTATTGATTATTTATTGACTATTTATTTATTTATTTACTACTATTTATTGATTAATGTATTATAAAAGACCTGATTTCTATCTCAAAATGTGATTGATTTATGAAAAAATCTCAGGTTTTAACGAGGACCAAACGGTCACTCTTTTTCCTGAGTAATGTCATCTTGTATAAAGTAGACAATAAAAATTATTATTATTATTATATTATTAAAGAGCGTCTGTCTGTATGAGCTGACCGTGACCTGAACAAAATGGAATTGATTCAAAAATTGGAAAACAACATATTCTGAATTCACTTTGAATGAATCTTGAGAGTTCCAAAGAAAATCTTTAACGAAATCATAATTAATGGATAACACTATTTTAAATCATTTTCATTCCTTCGCATTAGCGGTCCTGATTTAAATAAAATTTTACTCAAACATTTAAATTTTGTGCAAACTTTATTGAACATCAAAAGCGAAAAACAAAAAATACATAAAAAAGAATCACAGAGATTTTTTTTTCTAGGTTTCATTTCTATATTTAATAAATGTCTATCATTTTCTAAGGAAATTGCTTCAAATTCAAATCGTAAATAGTTCATTTTAAATATTCCAAAAAGAAATATAGACTGTTCACACAAAAATGATTCTTTTATAATTTGTATCTATGATTAAATAAATTGTGAGGTAGCTTTGAGCTTATTCATGAAATCATCATTTTTACCTTGTTCAATTTAAGCATCAATCGTTGATTTTGGCTCAACTGCCGGGAGCGAATAGAATTCACGTGCACTCAATGCTGTAAGAAATAGAAAATAAATTAGTGACGCATTGGTGAAGTTCATTCATATGTTTTGATATGTAAATACACTCACCATTGTCGTAATAATCATAGATCAACACAGACGCCGGCTTTTGTTCATCAACCAAATGTTCTCGGAAGCCGTGGATTTTCAGTGTGACTGGATCAGAAGTGAGATGGTCAAAGTAAAGCACCGCCACTGTGTCACTGTTTTTCATTTCGATGCGTTTGATGAGAGGTAATGTGGACTTCAGACCATTCAGTAGTTCGGGATTGACAACGAAACCGCTGGGCAGTGCGGTTTCCAAAACAACCATATTCGATTGCTTGAGCAAATCTTTGCCTTTGGGCGGTTGATAGGATGTATTTATTTCGAGGCTCATGTGCTCGTCGTCAATTAAAGTCACAACGGGTTTCAGTGAGAATGCTGGTTCCGATTCGGGTGCATCGATGTTGTAACGATAGCCAAGCTCCAGCAGAGCAAATCCTTGGCCACTGGCATTTATGCTCACACTCTTCACATCAGGTGCCAACTGTTTTAATCAAATTAGACGATTGATTAAACAGTTAATTTAAATACAGTCTTGTGAATAGTAAATTGTAAATAAGAAATAACCTGTTGCGACTGAAGTACAAGAGAATTGTCCTTATTTACTTCAAAACTGTATTTGGTGTCATTTGGTGTTGAAATATCGATTTTCACATCATTATCTTTGGTAACGATTTTTGCGGCGATCGTGGCCAGAGCTTCGATTCCAACAATCGTGTCCTGCGTTCCTTCAAAACCACCTTGGCTATTGCGTTGATTCAGAAGCCATTTCCAAATGGGCAAACACTCCGATTCTTGTCCGTTCAACTGCAACGTTAGCAATGCATACGCTGTGATTTCAACGTTGAGTGTCTTGGATTCTCTGAAGCTGCAGTGCTTCAGCTCAACTGATTTGTCCCACCATTTATGATTGTCTGAACAAAAAAAATGAAATGTTTGAATGTGTTGAGAATTCATTTAGTAAAAAATTTATTTTGTTACCATTTGTTTTCGCCAGATCCTTCAAGCGATCCAACACCATCTTCTTTGAGTCATGACCGGCCAACTGCAAGGCAAACGCAGATACAGCCAGCGCATACACATCTTGGCAATCCTTGATCGATTCGACAATGTTGTTGATTGCCTTTAGAATCGTCTCCTCATAGTTGTTACTTGAGCTCTGTTAAAAAAGAAACAAAAAAAGTTTATGAAGAAAACAATGAATACGAGCCAAATTCATTGAACCTCGAACCTTGTTCACGAGGAACGCTGTCAGCACATATGCTGTCAGTGCAACACCATTGGATGATCCGCTCTGCATTTCCTTGTGACAAATGCTTCCTTTCTCGTTGAAGCTGCCATCCGGTGCTTGTGCTTCACTCAGCCATTTCAGAGCTTCGTCAATGGTGTGATCCTGGATCACAATGTGTTCTGACGCCTGTCGAAATGATCTTGCCACGAATGCTGTTAACCAGGTGCTCCCACTCTTGTCAGACTCACCGAAGGCACTAAACGATCCATCCTTGTGCTTGTAGCTTAGCTCATGTTGATAGCCGATTTCCATGAATTTCTTGGCCCTTGCCTCAATCTTAGGCGTAAGTTGATGTGTGTTTTTCAAATAGTTCAAAACGACAATGTTCGGCACAAAGTTCAACATGTTTTGTTCACCGCAACCGGATGGAAGTCGAATCAGTTGGTGTAAATTCTTAATGGTTCCGCCCAGCAAGTCGCCGACACATGTGATTTCGATGCGAGTGGAATCGGGCAAAGCGATCTTTGGAATCCCGATTGCAAGATCAAATGGATCGATTTGTGATCGTTCACGTAAGTCAACGTAAAAGGCTTTGTTGACAAACTGTGGAACTCCTTCGCACTCAACGTTCAGAGTCTTGATGATACGATCACTTGTAACTGTCGACAAAGCGGAGACCTTGAGCGAAATCAAGCCCACTTTTAAAGGTCGAATGGTGAATTGAACATTCAGCGCATCATCTGAGCGAACAGTGAGCTTCTTTTTGCGGAACTGTTGCTTCGTTATTTCCGGATAAATTTGATCATTTACGGCTGCGTCAACGAACTCAAATTCATTGTGCTCGTTCTCCAGTACAACTTCGGTTTCAATATCGTTCGGCAAGTAATTGAAAATGGAACAAGGAATTGTTACAATTTCACCCCGTTTCACTGAGTAAGGCAGGCTTAGTGAAATATAGAATTGTTGTTGAACACACAATTCAGATGGCTTTTTGGTTATTGCCAACCCATTCACTGGGTCAATCGAAAATCCAGTCAAGATCCACGTTGTCAATGCATCAGGCACTTTTTTCCTGAGATTCAATGAACCTTGAAAACTAAAAATTAAATCAAAGCGTTATTGTGATTGCGTAATGCGAAAATGAAGAGATAACTAACCTTTTGTCTGCAAACGATTCCCAAATCCAAGTCTCCGGGAAATCCTTGCGAATGGTCGGTTTAATAACACCTTCAGGTTCGGAAAAGCAGGAAGTACGTGACATCATATCACAAGACATCTTTTTATAACAGCGCATTACTTGAATTGGATCCAACGTATTTGTAAATGTTATAAGTCCAGCATGCTATTTAAGAAATGAAAGCGTTGCGATTGATTATCAATTGATTTATAATTATGTTAGTCATATACCGCAAAATCATCCCAAGAATTATTATAAGATGGCATTGTTCGTGTTTCAAGCTCAGAATAGTCATAGCATCGACGTTTAACATGTGAATGGAACATTTCCACTTCATTCCAGATTTCATCTTGGGCTAGATCATTGCCACCGCGCAGAATCATCACACTTTTATCGATACCAAGCAAGCCAATGTACGAGTTTGGATTGCTCTTCACATTAATATCTACAGTCTGGCCAGGTTTCGCTGTGTCCGGTGTTACATCTAACTCAATAAAGTTCTTGAAATCATCGTATAAATCAACGTTGACAGTTGTCGATACAATCGATTGATCCCGCACATAATAGACAATTATCTTTGCTCTTGGAGCGTAGCCAAAATTTGGTACAAAAGAGAATCGGTGCACATATTTGGTGTTTTCCGAATCATCAAAGGTGGGCGTAAGCGTTTTTGTTTCAAGAATTCGGCCTCTGCCAACGATCACATAAGTATACGATGGGAAGACGTAGTGCGACATGATTTCAACTTCAACTTCTCTGTTGATAGAGCACCTGTCGGTCAACACTTTTGCTTTCAAACTGATTTTATCCGCAACTGTATTTGCTGTAGTGTAAAACATTCCCAAATCTGTTTCTTGATTGCCATATTTTGCCTGAAAGGACATAATTTAAAAATCAAAATCGAAAACTGCACATCTTTGAAGGAATTTCGATTTACCTTCAAGTTGAAACTGGATTCATTTTTGGCTATGTCCAAAGTGATAAATGTATTTCCGTTCTCGTCCAGCTCATGCGTCATTTCTTGAACAGTGCTTTCATCGACGTCAGCATAAAACTGTTCTCTAATAAGTGTAACATACTTCTTTTGCGGATCAATAAAATAAAGTACTAATTTATTCAGTTTTCGTACGGAAATCTATGAAAATCAATTGATGATTTCGATTGAATTTGCAATTCAAAGTTAAAAATTACAATAAATGTGGTATTTTGAAATGCGATACAAAAAAAAAAAAACGTACGGTCAAATCAATGGTGCTTTCGCGTTTGAGCCCAGCATTTGTCAGATCAGTGCTGATATCATAAGTATTTTTATGAACTTTAACCATTTTCTCAGCGCTTTGTGATAGTCCAGTGAGTGTTTCCGTAACTTCTGCTTTAATTTTGAAATTTGTAAGCTCATAATATTTATTTGCATCGCTTCGATCGCATTTCAAATCATTTTGAATATTAAATTCAATCGTATCTTGTCCATCGATGGTAACGGTTTTCCTGACCAATGCATTGTCCTCTTGTTTATTGACTTCTGATTCTCTGCGACATCGAAAATATCCAAAATTATCCTCTTCAACGATTGACACAACAGCTGTTCCACGTAACGATTTGCCGTTCGAATATTTGGCTCGAACAATCGCCACAACTTTTTCATCTTCAAGCGTAAAATGATCATCGGATTCGATTGTGACCTCAAACTTTGGTAGAACATATTCAGCAACTTCAATCACCGCTATTTTTACCTAGATATTATTTTCAACCCAATAAAATTTATGGTTCAAATATTTAACACAGTGTTTTAAAACGATTACTAAAATGCTTATGTCATCAACAAAATAAATGCGATGCGCACACAAAAATTTGGTGTCGACTGTAACCAACCTGATCAGCGATTGCAGCAGTAATTTTCCATTCACCAAAATTGGGGCGGTCCGATAATGCGAATTCGCCGGAATAAACACCGTTGATTGTGTTAACGCCATTCAATTGTTTCATGATATTACGACATGGATCCTTATCGGATATGTAAACGATAACAATACACAAATTACGGTGAATATGGTTTCATTTTATTTATTCGTTCATTTCATTTTTATTTATGTTAATTGTTGTAGCAACGACCAGTGTTTTCAACCGATTCTGTTGGGCCACTACGCATTCACTACCATTGAATTTGGAAACCGTTTGCATAGCTCAGTCAGGTAACAACATCGTGGTGAAAAACCCATAGTAAAAACAATATTTTCAGTTTTCAAATCTCTAACGCTAAAAAGTCCCAACTGACCTGCTAGATTACATGCGTTCTTTTCGACAAACCATATTGCTAGTTTCAATACCGGTATTTTACCATAGTATTTCGATACCGGTATTTTTACCACCAAACGAAAACCGTCTTTTCAAAAACCATGGTTTTCGCATTTGATACTATGAACGTTTTTCAGCCCCGGTTTCGGTACGGTTGTCAACACTGGACACCATTGACATCAATGAACATGACCGAAATGTCAAAATCTATCACACTTGAATAGGTAAAATGACGAACACTTACAGTGAAACAGATGATCAGCTCACTATTATTGATTGCAGCTGCTTTCAATTCCGAATCTAAAACTAGTACTCGATATTTGATGCAATCGTTTGGCTTGTAGATGGCCTTATCGGTTTGAATAAGGATTGTGTGGGTTTGTGTTTGGAGATCAAGACTTGCTTCACGCTCAAGCGTTATACCTGAAATTCCTTTTACGACCAATTTGTAATTGTGATCAATTGATATATCACCGATTGGAATCGTTATCATTTCTGTTGTATTTGGTTTCATGGTGGCGTCATGATGAATTTTAAAACCACCTTCATCATCTTCATCCTTGATCGAAACACGGACTAAAATCGTTTCATCGAATTCACATTTTGCATCGTGAATCGTTAAATTTAATGTATAATCGAAATTTCGACGGAAACTGGTTGGTGCAATAATTGTATAGTAAAATTTTTCAGCACATTCTTCTGGATTGGATTCTATTTCAATGAATTCCACCAAATCTCTTGGAAGTTTTCCATGAATTTCCAATTCACTGTGTTCCATACTGTTCATATTCATATCGTATGTAACTATTTAACGTAAATCAATTTCGTATATCAAACACAATAACTTTGAATGTTTATTCACTTCTCGGTCGTGATTCGACGCGATTCGCAACGCAAAATACAGAACATAATTGAATATGAGTCGTAGTATGTTGTGCAAATGTGTGTGAAAGAATGTAAACAAAAACATCACCACATAAAGTGTGCTTAATGCCGCTTGAATAGGATGGAGACGACTGTGTGCTTTTTTTTTTGTATTCGGTATACGTATACATTGAAAGCTGTCAAGCGCTTGCGTGCGTGTGAACATCGTACATCGGTTTTTGCGTTTTAGCTCTTGTTCATTTATCATATGAGACGACCATGACCTTGGTTATTTGATTTAATGCTTAAATTCAAATTATAAACACATAGAAAATCAGCAATTATTTAAGCATACCTATAATTGCAATCAAATTACATCGGAAAGACTATCAAAAGTAGCATTTAAACCGATTTTATTTCCATTGAACTAAAGATTAGCTGTCAGACACATTCAATCCATTAAAAAATTAGTTTTACGATGTATTTTTGTTTCCCTTTCGAAATTTTAAATTTTGCGGTGGAATTCCATTGGAAATGCGATCGTTATGTGAAATTAATGAATAAGTAGTGTTTTCCAAAATGATTAAATGGCCGCAACCAAAATATGATGCACCAATAAGCATGCAAAATTCGTTGAATACGAGATATTTTTCGAATCGAATGCGATATCTTATGTATGCGTGCATCGAAGTGTTTGATTGTATTGTAAAAATTCTATAAAGAGACGCTCTCTCATATGGTCGCTGTTAAAACATGACACTTGCAAACACTTGTTAGCCTCCAGTTGTCGTTGTCAATTTGTATAGATTGTTTGTAAATCTAAAGCGTTTGAAATACACTCAAATAAACATCATTTGGGTTCGGCAAATCAAGTAGACAAGAGAAACAACACAAATTGTGAATGTTGTAATCGATTTGAAAGCATAAAAAGAATTTGATTTCAGTATTAGACGTTCATTTTGACTGAATTCCGTTTGGACAATATATTGCCAACAAAATCTGAATTCTGAATTTTTGTTTCCAAATTATTACAACAACAAAAAAAAGTTGAAAGTAAGATTGAAGAAACAAAATGTCGCAGCCCATCGCATGTTTGACTCGCAAAGAATGTTTCAGCGCGTGTCATCGCTTGCACAGGTAACATATTTACAATTAAATGATTTATCAATTTAAAAAAAAAAAATGAAATAACATTCGATATGTTTGATTTACAGCAAAGATTTAAGTGACGAAGAAAATCAATTGATTTACGGAAAATGTAATCACATTAATGGACATGGGCACAATTATACAGGTACTTAAACACAAAGATAGAGAAGTATTTTATCAGCAAGAAAAACTTGTATTTTCTTTGTGTTTGCTTTTTCAATATCCAGTTGAAGTGACAATTCGTGGAATGATCGATAGAAAAACCGGCATGGTAATGAACATAACTGAGCTAAAAGATCACATGGATCATGCCATCATGAAACCATTAGATCATAAGAATTTGGATAAAGATGTTGACTTTTTTAAGCTTCAGGTATTCTAACATTTCAATAGAACATTTATTTTTACATCGCAACTTCATTTTCATTGTCTTCTTCTTCTTCTTCTTCTTCTTCTTCATTCTCTCTTTGTTGTTGTTGTTGTTCTTCTTCTTACTGTGTGCAGCCAAGTACAACCGAAAATGTAGCAGTATTCATTTGGCAAAATTTGACAAAGCGTATGAATCGCCCAGAACTATTATACGAAGTGAAAATTAACGAAACCGATAAAAATAGTGTAATTTATCGTGGACGAACCACTCACAACACGAATAACATTGACCATCGATTGCGCAGCTCAGTTTCTTCGGACTCGGACTAGTCTAAACACATTCCGATCTCATTCGATTTTATTCAATGTCAATCGACAACAAACCTTTTTTTCCTGTCTCTCTCTCTATAACGTCAAAGAAAAAGCATTTTCATTCGAAATTTTTCGTTTTTTATTTAGGCTTTTTATTACAATAATTTACAAAAAAAAAAATTACAAAGAAATTAGACAATATCAGCGCTTGTGGTTGTATGTCAGGCCATGACTTCGAATATCATTTCGTCAGTATTTGAAATTACTATTAAATGTTTACAGTTTTATTATGGTGCAAAAATCGCATTTTTTTTCTCTCATTTTTTGTATTAAATTGTTTAGAAAAAAAACAAATTAACTTTAATAATAGATAAATAAAATCAAGACAGTCACATTTTTATCTCGAATTTGATAGAATTTGTTGTTGTTGTGCTTTAACAGTTCAATTAGAGGAGTGTTTGGTGTTTGCAGATTTCGTGGATGACTACAGAAATGAATGGTGGGTGTTACATTGGTCAAAATGAATGCTAAATGATTTTAGCAGTTCAATCGAATTTTGATTAACATTAACACAATCTTCTGAAACATGCATAAATTCAAAAATTCGGTACTATTTTAATAACCGAAGAATCTCTTAAAAATGGTTAAATTTTGATTAATCATACGGAAATATTGAACCGAGTATTCAATGAACAGTGTAACTGATCATATTGCAATAGAATTTTATTTACTTTCAGTTATCATGATATATATGTCACTTCAGGTGACACCCACCGTAATTTGCCTATCTTTTTCGAAAATATATGTCAATTAGGAGATTAGAACCATTCATCGGTAAAAATTTTAACAAATTATTGCACAAAATTAACAATAATTGACATATTGGTTGAATTGTGCACACTCACAACGAATTTAAGGCATCGAACCAAAAAAAAAGTTTAAAAAAAATGCTATTGTTTGTCTAAGTATGCATTGAATGTGGTGAGAATTCAATTTAATTGGATTTTACTTTTTCATAAAATATGTGTTTTTATTGATTACGTTAAATGAATCTCTGAAATGTATCATATGTCCTAATTTGCGTACGTACGGTGGATATGAATATGTTTATGTTTTTGCCTTCAAAATGAAAACAATTGTTCAAATTTTGTTTTAGTACTGTTCGCATATTGATTTTCGCATTGCAAATCGTTCGTTATCTTACTTGCTATCAATTTAATACTTTTATTTCAACATTGGTCCGTACTCAAGCAGTTTTGTATTCCGATATTGGATTTCAAAAAAAAAAAAAAAAATATAATAATCAAATAATATTTGACAAATATTAATCTCAAAATAAACTACAAGCTCCAAAAATATGAATCAAGTTCCAACCCAATCAAGAACAAACCATTACGATCATCACCGACACGAAGGGACGGTTCAAAATCTCAATTTATTGATCGAATATTCAAGTGAATTATAATTTTTTTCATTAAAAAAAATATCAGTTTGGAGTATTTAGAACGAAATTCGCTTCTATGCCGTAGCAAAATAAATGGTAGTGCACTGAAACACTGAACTTGAATCCACATTTAAAGATGTTTTATTGTGAGGTGGAATAAAATCAATGATGGTTTGCCCCAACATGTGATGTGTATAGATTTGCTATAAATTCAACTATCCTTCCAAGGGATCCAGGACTTAATTTCAAGCAATTAAAATACTCTATCATTGTAATCTCTACTTTTTGGAAACAACACCTAGCCTTAGGCATTATTTAGTGAACGAAAAATGCCAATTTAGCTGCCATGACCTCACATCTTCTTGTCCTTTACTACATTACAGAAAATACAATCTCTTTGACATTGATTTTAAGAGTACGAACCAATGTGAATTGTTGTTGGTTGGAATTGTTATAATTTCGGACGCAAGTTGAAAATCATTAGATTGTTACAGTAAATTTACATGATATTTTTAGGCTTCATTTCTTTTTTCAAAACAAACAAACAAAAAAGACAAAAAGAATTATTAATCGTTCTAAATCAATAAATTAGTTAGAATTGATTGTTTAAACGCTGTGAATTAAACAGAAATTATTTAACATATGAAGTGACATTGAAGCTAAATTTAAACAAAACTATACAATATAAAATGTATCAGATCTGGTATTATTTACAAACAGATTTTCTTTCTTTTTTTTGGAAAGGCTAGAATTTTAATGTAAAAAAAAGAACTAAATGAATAGAGTTGGACTTGATTGAACAGAGAAAAGAGAATTTAGGACATTTCAAAATATAGAAACTTAACTTAACTATTACACAAATGTTCAATGTCATTTATCTAGATTAAAAAAAAAGAAAAGAAATAAATTAAGTGCTTCTTCGATTTCGCAATAAAAGCGGAATACAAAATGAAATAACACCAATTCGAAGAACAAATTGAACAAATAATTTAATTTCTTAGTTTATCAAATAGTAAGGACGTCGAATAGTAATTCTCATTCATAAGAATATACAAAACGCTTTAAAACGAAATTTAACTCGTGTATTTCTATAGATGTGATTACTATTTTATATGTTGCTGTTGCTGTTGCTGTTGTTGCTGCTGTTTTTAAAAATCTCACTATTAAAAATCAGATTGTTTTTATTTTAATTGTTGCATACTTGCAATTATATCCGGACGCCACACCAAAATACGCTACGTAATTTCGTTTCCATGTTCATCATCCTCGGATTACGTATGAATGTTATGCATTCGACTGCCTCGTATTGGAGATTCTTCATTTAAATTATTGATAATAATATCATCGATGTCGACCTCATCAGTGCCATAATTGGCATGGGTCGGTGTTTGATGCTGTTTAATAGCTAATTCCAAACGTTTGTTTCGTAATACTGGTGCCACATACACCGGTGCTGGCCCATCAATTTCGTGGATATTCGGCCGTTTTGTCGTACATTTCTTAATCGGCGACATAAATGTGAACAATGTCAATGTTACACATAAAGCACTAGAGATCCACCAAAAACCAAAATGGTAAATATGAATCCATTCAAAAATGAATGAATCCATTCGATGAGACAATGAAACATTTTAGTGTCTGGTATTTAAGTACATTTACATTGAATGAGTGTTACTTACATAATTAAGACGATGGTGCGACCGTCGACTCGACCACCACGAACAGAAGATAAACCGGCCAAAATGATCCTAGAAAGATATTTGAATGGTTTTTTTTTTTTTTTTTTTTTTTTTTTAAATCAGTAAAAAGTGCATTTCAACTTACAGTAATATGACCACTGAACATTTGGTCATGGTAACAGCTGTCGAATGAATACGACCGCCACTTTGACTAATCATGTTGCTTGGCCCATATGCAAAATATAAATTGTGTCGATCACCATAATGCTTGAGCACAATATAAATCATTGCGAATGGCATAATCAATGGGCAAATTACACTGTAAACGGTTGACATTGTGAACACCAGCACGGTCCATGCGTAATGAATGCCAAACGGAAATTCAATGAGAATTGATTTTCGTATATGCGATGTTTCGGCACGTGATTTAGCCACACACAATTGATACATGTAAACAATTAGCTCAGGAAATCGAAGTAATTCAAGTGCTGTACCAATGAATGCAGCCGTAATAATATAATTAACAAAGAATGCACCTTTATCTGGTAAAAATATGCATTCCCAATGGTATGTATCGTTATCATTATGCTGTAACGTCCATTCGACCAATGCTTGGGCACTGGTTAGTCCCATTGATGGTAAAATTAAAATCATAAACAGCAAATAGATGAATGTTTTTGTCATAATTGAATAATTTTGTTTGGATCGTGTCCAATGTGACAGCCATTTATCGGAGAATGTAACAACAACGGGCAACAGTGCGGCCAATGTCCACAGCAACAGAGTCGGTAAAAATTCCGATATCAATGGACTGATTGTGTTGATTGTGTTGGCTGTTTCTTTCATCATTGCAAATTTATCGATTAAGTTAACAATCAGCACCGGTGTGGTTAAGAAAAATAAAAAGAAAAACAATATCAAATTGACAATGGTCCATTTGATGTACCATTTATGAGCTGATATATTTAAATTTTCCCAAAAAATGTCGGCTGGTGATGGTGCATAAATTAAATTCCATTCTTTGTTGCTCAGCGCTTTGAATTGGCTGATAATCCGTTTGGCCACATCTGTTGTATTGACCGTAAGAAAAATGATGCCAACCGGTTCATTGATTGCATGCGCTCTCAATCTGGCCACTTCACCACGCAAACGTTCTTCCATCTCTTTGTAATATTCAAGGCCATCGACCGTTTGACATGAACATAAACTCGGCATCGCACGTACCGGCCGATGATTTTTATGCATTTCACAGTAAATTCTTGCATCTGATACACGCTCAAATTCCTTGCACACCTCTGTATACCTCGATATGTTGTAAGCCAATTCGAATGCATTTATTTGAATATCGGGAAACAATTCTTGGAAATAGTTTAGCAATTCCTCTTTATTTTTGCAACGATCACTGCGTGAAATATCGGTTATCATAACGGTACGTGATGCGGCCGTTTTGAATGCATTTCGTCCGGATGTGCGTCGCATAATTAGCACAACCAATGGAACATAGGCAATGGCAATAAATACATGCACCCACAGCAATTTCGAATCACCATCGAGATTCGATATGGTTGAATGTCCAAATGACCAAATGTCACCAGCCAACGAACCCTGACAATTCACCGGCAGTATAATAAGTAACGACACTAACGAAATAATTCCCTGGAAACAGACAAATGGTGGAGATAAACCCAAGTTAAATTCGATTTAAAGGCATTTGGATATTGGTTTAATGCTTACCATTACCACCATCAAATGCTGTTGAAAGCTCAAGTAGTGAACTGCATCGGGTCCACTGTGATCGAGAATTTGGTCTCTCGTTAAACGAACGGTGGCCGGTAGCCATGAGAGAAAACCTCGATCGATTGTATTTTGCTTGTGAATGTGTGTATTTTGGCTGGCGCTTCTTTGAATGGTTTCATGAATTGATGTATTGCTGCTGCCACTCGTGAAATCCATACCACTTGGACCAGCTGTTGATGTGCCATTGCTAGCGGTGCTATTTATCGTAGCTGTACTACCATTTGCTGCATTACCCCCAGCACTGCCATTCAATTTATTTGCTGCGGCCACTTCATCGCTGGTTGGCGCATAAAAAATTTGCGTCCATCGTTTATTGTCACCATTTGAACTGACCAAAGCCAAACGACCATAATCCCATGCTTGTTGACGTAGCACCGAAAATAATAATATTAATATCATCCAACCGATTACGTTGAGTAGTAATGTTTCTGGAATGCCTTCATATAAACTAGTGATGATACGTCTATTTGGGCCAATCATACATGCTTCAGAGATGTTGCTGCCACCCGCTTCAAATCGTGAAACCATTGTTTTTGTGTGTTATGTTTTAATTCTATAAATGTTTTTCGGGGTTTGCGTGTCTCTCTCTCTGTGTGTGTGTGTGATTGATTATCTCCTTAAATCGTTGAATCACGACAACTAACTGGTTTCGGCAGCATATACAAATCACGATCAATCAATTTTATGCAAATTGATCAATCAATTTTTTTTTGTCTTCGATTTCTGCAAATAGACAAAATATATATATATGAAAAACAACAATGATATTGAGTCAGCAGTAAAAATATTTTCGCATTAAAATACAAGTCAATCGGTTCATCACAATATATTGTCATATTGATAACACTATTTGATTTGATAGAGGGGAAACAAAACTTCATTTTGTGTTTCACTTTTTAAGACCAGCCAATTCGTTCGTATAAATAATAATAATCATTTTCAACATTTATCGGAAACACATATTGTTTTATGGAACGCAAACAAAGCCAACGCAAAAATAAAATCGAATACAAAATGTGACATGAATGCGTATACTAGGCACAGGCACATGCCTAGTAATGTGATTGCAGTTATATGGTAGTCCAATAAAAAGTAAACAACGAAACAAAGAACACTTAAGTTGACTGAGCACACTGTACATGTGATGAACCTTGTCCTATCGATGGATTGAAATCAAATGCCAGCCACAATTAGATTAAAACCAAATCGTCTTATGAAATTTCATTTAAATAAGATTTGTCATTTCCTTCTTGTCACATTTTGGGCTTGACATTCGAGTATCGATGACTAATTGCACCAACACCAATATACCAAGCCTCAAAAGATCGACATCTACTGCGACTGCAGAGATGTATCTTTTTTTTTCAATGTTAAACAATTTATGAGTGTAAAATCATTGCACACAACATTAACACGATTAGAATAATTTCATACTTGCAATGTGTGTTTGCTGCATTGAAATTAACGTCATGCTAGAGAAAATTTGTTTACGAGTTCAGTTGTTCGTCAGAGCGACAGATAAATAAAATCAGTGTAAGATACATGACTTGCATCAAGTGAATCATGGCATCAATGAAATTTTGTACTGGATCATCAACACAAGCAACCGTGAATGATATGATTGGAACGCACTTGGATTCATTCACGGCTCTTTGCACTCTCAGATAAATTAGCTTTGTAGTTCTGACGAGTAATGTTGCGACAATCGGATGGTTTCACTTAAGCACATGCTGAAATGGATTCAACGACATCTTAATGATATCATTGCAACAGACAAACATCAACAATTACACTTAGGCCTAAACTCAAATCACTCATACGGAAATTTATGTAAACCGATTAAATGAAAATCAACCCAAAGAGATAAGAGGCGCATGCTGTTGATGATTTCAGTTTTCTCCCTTTTATTCGCATTACGACGAACGAGAATTTACTAGAGAATGAGAGAAGAAAAAGAGCGTGTGGTGCATTTGATTACATGTCACTTTATGCGTTGTTTTTTTTTTTCTCTTCGTCGAATCGGTGTGCACATTACAACCGTTTTATATAACATAAATGTTCGCATAAGCATATTTTGCAAAAGCTGCTGTTCCCATGATGCAGCATAACAATTATAAATTCCATTAATATATTGATATATTATTATTCGATTGCGCACCATCATCAAATTGGATGACCAAACTAAAAAAAAAACAACAAATAATTAAATGCATACACAAGTAGATGCATATCGTCTGAGTCAGTGTGTGTCTGTTGATAGTTTGATCACAATGAAATGTCAGTTTCTTCTTTTGAAGTAGCGAACAACAAAAACGAAAAACAATTCACTTGAATCTATCGCATTTTATGTGCAAGACAAAACGAAAGAATGACGTTTGTACAATGCAATCATTTTCGTTGGATTTTACCTTGTTAAATTGTGATGACGATGGCGAAGCATGCAAATGACGACCGATTGCCGTTCGCACACACAATCGAATGTGATCGAAACGATTCACCTTCAAGGAAACTTCTTCTTTTTTTCTATTCTCTTTTCGTTTGCTGATGGCAATTTTTGTGTTTCTTTTTTTCTATTTTCTATAGTTTCTTTTTTTTTTTTTAAATCGCCACCTGAATTTTTCCACACATTGAAAATTGGTGAAAAAAAATTATAATAATAATAATGAAAATAACACGAAAACTGATTTCCTTATTTAAATTAAAACGTCTGGAAAATCTATGCCACGCACTTGACACAATTTTAAATGACCATTTTTACCCTGTGAAATGAAAATGAACATTTAGCACACACAATGGCCAAACAAATCCACCACCCCGAATTTATCCACCCCGATTGGCTATTTTCAGTGTTGTTCTGTTCGGTTTCGTGTTGTTTTTTCTCGGTTTCTCTCTGTTTCGCCGTAATTAGAATTGCCCATGAAACACGATTCAGTCCAATGTGCTTTCGTTTGTGTAAGTGTTTTTTTTTTGTTATTTGAATTTTAATTATGAATTCACCTGCATCAATGAAATTTCATTTCGAATTGGAAATTGCATGCACTTTGTAATCAAGAAATTGGATTTGGATTGTGTGTGTGTGTGTGTTTTTTTTTAAATTTTTATTTCTTATTGTTCACTTCCCGCTACGCGTCACACATTGACAATTCTTTATGGCATTAAAATTGGAATCATTTTATGTTCACTTAAAATGGAAATACTCCACAATAATTTGCTCATTTTTGACTATTTTAAATGATAAAACTAAAAACAAACTATTGAAATCGAATTGTTGACGTTGAATTCAGCAAAAAAAACAAACAAACAAAGTTCATTTCCATTGAATTGGTGAATTACAAACGAACGAAAAAAAAACCCGTCGGATTTTATCATTCAATAAATTTTCACTTTGCACAATCAAATTGAAATGGTTCAAGTGTGGTTTTTTTTGTTTGTTTCGTCTCTTTCTCGTTTGGTCGTACAAATCAAACGAATAGTTTCGATTGAATTTTTTTTTTGCTGATGCACAAACAAACGCCACTCACCGTGCACATAGCGAATATAAAATGAACTGTAATAATGCGAAGTGGTGTGTCGACGTCATTCATCATCTATATGTAGAGAAATTATTTAACTATTTTGGATTTTGTTATTGTGGGTTGTATTACGGTGTATTGTAGTTCTTCGTTTTCGCGTCTATGTAATGTCAAAACACCTTCTCTTCTTTTATTATTTGCTCTCTTCTAAAGGCTTCCTTTTCGATATCATGTATCGCTTTAGACACACACACAAAACTCAATCAAATAACAACAACAACAATCACAAATTAAAATCCCTCAAAATGCCAAACGATGTTTTGTATCTTAAGATATCTTCACATCAAATAAAAAACTGCACAAATCGAATATGTTGTGTGAGCACGAACCTTCCAACATTTCATAAATAATATAGAGAGAAACGCGTCAAACAATTACTCAGACAGAGATAAATTTTAATAATGTGATTGCCGCTTTCTAATACGATGTATTGCGTTTAAGAAAAATGTCATGCACACAACTTAACCGAAACACATTGACGTTTATAACCAGAATCACCGACAAAACATCAAACACACACAAACATATGTCAAAACGGTTTTTGAATCAAATGCTATTTTTATTATTTAAAATGGATACGAACACAATTTTACAGGTTTCGAGACAAATTTGAAATGGAATTATTCGTCGAATAGAGTGACAAATCCGCCCAATAGATTTGATTTTTGATTACAGCTGATTTGGTTGTCATGTTTTTTTTTGTCTAAGTAGAAAATAAAAACCAACAACAACAATTCGCTTGTTTGAATGTGTGCTGGTCTTTTCCATTTCTTTCACACAATTTTTGACAGTTCGAAACGTCAAAACACGTAGAATATAAACAAATCATAACGTCGTATCGAAGTTGAACTTGAAACTACATTGTGAAATTCATTAAAATTTCAACATTTCACAATCATTTGAACTAATTTTTCGTTTTATATTGACATTTGAAATTATTCGAAAGAAAAAGCAATGATAAAAATTATTGTTTTTGGTTTGATTGTACACGCTCTTTTTTTGGCATCCATTTTTCAAATTTACTTTCAATCGCCGGTTATAAGTGGTCTTCAGCCGCAACCAAATCTCAATGACTCACCGGCAAAAAGGTATTTTTTTTTTCTGGGCATTTGGGCTTTTATGTAGAAATACATTCAAATGTGCCACCCTCTTACTGCTAAGTAGCCATAGTAATAACAAGTAGCCATAGTAATTGCTCACATTGTCTCAAATTTCACAAAAAATAAAAACAAATGTTGCTGTCTTCATTTTTATAGGCTCGTACTATTTGTGGCTGATGGCTTAAGAGCTGAATCATTGTATCGCGATAATTTGATACGAACACCGTTTTTGCGCGATATTATTTTAAATGAGGGCATTCATGGTGTATCACATACTCATGTACCAACTGAGTCTCGACCGGGCCATGTTGCATTAATTGCTGGATTCTATGAAGATCCAAGTGCAGTGCTGAAAGGTTGGCAACACAATCCAATCGATTTTGACTCGGTTTTCAATCGCAGTGATGTGAGTAGCTTCACTTATATGATTATTTCATCCATCCATCCATCCACCCAGAATTTAGTGTTGTTCAATATCACTATTGTAAATGTATTTTAGACCACATATGCCTGGGGCAGTCCAGATATCGTTTCAATATTTACAAAACATTCGAATGTCGTTGCAAATGCATACACAAAAGAGAGTGAAGATTTTTCAGGAAAAACTAGCACGATCCAATTGGACACATGGGTTTTCGATAAAGTCTTTGAATTCCTACATCGAGAGAGTAAAAAAATTGCAGATAAAGAACACATCGTATTTTTCTTACATTTACTCGGCTTGGATACAGGTATATAAATGCAACTGATTTCTCATGTGAAAATTGTCAGCTAACTTAGTCAGCCGGTTAGTTTGGGACGTTTTTGTCATTGTTTCGAAAAAAAAAAACAGATGATTAAAGTTAAATTTGACTTTCGATGACTAACGTCCCAAATTAGCCGGCTAACAAAACATTGATTATTTTTGACTGACTGTAAGCCACTTCATATTGAACATGGATTGTAAACTGACATTTTTTTTGCCACTATAATTTGCAGCTGGACATATTTACAAGCCGAACACCGAGTAAGTCGTGATTATTCTAAAGCGATCCAATAAATATTTAAAAGAAAAAACATTTGCAATTCTAATTGAACAATTTTATAGTTTATTTGATGAAAATCTCAAGGAGGTGGACAAAGGAATTGCCAAAGTGTTTGCATTATTTAATGGACTTTTTCCAGATGGAAAAACTGCATTCATTTTCACCTCTGATCATGGAATGTCGAATAAAGGTAAATACCATTTTGAAGATTATGCGCAATGCAATTGCGTTCTATTCATGTGACTTTGTTTTAGGTGGACATGGAGCCGGTACAGCACATGAGACTGAAACACCCGTTATTGCATGGGGTGCTGGAGTAAATCAGTGGAAAAATGTACAATTTAATGAGAAAGAGTACGTGATTGGACACACAAAATAGAATTAAATATACATTTGATAAGAATACTTGTTTTAACATGCATTGATGTGAATATTTTTTTCAGGCCTCAAACCACAACAATTGACAATGTGAATGTGCCACGTTTTGATATTCAACAAGCTGATATAACACCATTGATGTCATCTCTAATTGGTACAGCCGTACCAACCAACAATATTGGCAAACTTCCAGTGCAATATTTAAATGTGTCAGAGGTTTGATCAAACATTTTACTTTTTCATTCAGAAAATCCGTCATTTTTCCCATTTATCAAAAGACATTTAAAATGCAATTGTTTCTGTTCATTTTAGGAATATGCATGCAATAGTGTTGTTCAAAATGCTATTCAAATATCAAATCAATTTAAGCATTTACAAAATCAATACAAAAATGCATTCCTCTTCAAGGAATATCAAGAGCTAAATGAAAATCAGCTTCTTTCAATCGAATATGAGATGCAGAGAACCATCAAAGCTAAATCTTACAACGAAGCGGTAAATTTTGTTGATTACGATTTAGTGTTTTTTTTTCCTTTTTCCAACGTTGAATGTTCATATTTTCAGATCAAACACGCCTATCACTACATCAATTTAGCTGAAGGTGGCATAAATTACTTTCAAACCTATTACCAGAATCTGTTGCTGTTTGCGGTGAGCATAGCTATGATTGGTTGGATATTTTCTTTGTACCAACAAATTGACACTGATACATCACTTGCCAAAGATTCACAACAATATTCAACTAAATCGCTATTCAACACATTCGGACTTATTGCGTTGATTGCCCTATTTGCTTACGGTATTTTATGATTTTCCGTTAAAATGTCGATTGAAATTACTCATACGTTCGTTTTGATTTGTTTTTAGCCCAAGATATGTCGATGGCCAATAGTATATTTCTCATATTGCCCGTGTTCTGTTGGTTCCCTGTCAAAACATTCAATATGCTACGACAGATGACCAAATTTGAAACATGGTTTTGGATTGGCGGCATTGAACTTCTCGTAAGTATTTCGAATTTGTCTATACGTTGATTACAAAACCGTTTACAGAATTTGATTGCATGTTTCAGGTACTGTCATTCTTCAATCGTATCTTCCTAACTGGACTCTTGTTGGCATTGCTGGTATACGAATACATCATTTTAAAAGGTTTGTCCTTTCACAATGACTTTAATTGAATCACATTACATGGAAACACTTTATTTATTAGCAACATTTATGTTTCAGATAAAAAAGAGAAATTAGACGCATTTTTCAAATGGGCTCTAAATTGTGCCATATTGGCCATTTATCCAGCATTGCCACTTGTTAATAAAGACTCAAATAATGTTTTCCTTTTGTAAGTTTTAACTTTAGTTAGATAAAAATGAATGAACTTTTTCGAACAATTTGACTCGATGTTCATTTTGCAGAATGCTTGGTTTGGGCGCATGGGGTTTGAAAATATTTTATGCTACAACATCTGATGTGAATCTATTCAAAATGGCCAATCTTGCGGTATTTCTAACAGGTGCCTTAAATTGCCTATGGATTGTACATGATATAAGCGAACGTGAAGGATTAAATGAATTCAAACAGTTCATTGCCTGGATTTCATTAAGTATGCTGTTCATATGCACTCACTTTCTTGAAATAATGTGATAAATTAATAATCGATTGTGTTTCGTAGTTGCTTCATTTATATTACCAACAATGAGCCCAAATTCATTTCGTGATCGTCTCATGGCCATTATTTCAAGTTTGGCTCTACCATTTAGTCTGATGTCACTATCTTATGAGCCGCTATTTTTTATGACCTTTACATCGAACATTTATTATTGGGTGTCAATGATCTATACCGATCGAAAGCAAATGTATACGGTTCGTAACATCAATGGATTGAATTAATTATTCTAATCTCTCAAGTGCATTTAAATTTGATTTTCATTGTTTTTTTGTTGTTGTTGTTGTAATCTTTAGCATCAAATCGAGCATACCGAAACAGAGCGATCTATAGAACCGGTGGATTTTAAACGAGCATTCATATGTGTATGTTTTTTTTTTATAAATATCTTTCGCCAGTTTCAATTGCTTAACATCAATTTTGTACGATTTTTCAGATTATTTATGTGTTGGTTTCATTCTTCGGTACTGGAAATATTGCATCGGTCAGTTCATTCGATCCAAATTGGGTTCGATGTTTTGTGTCAACATTTTCACCATTTCTGATGGCATCGCTGATTATTTTAAAATTGTTGATCCCCGTAATAGTGGTTATGTGTGCTGTGCGACAGATCCATTCAATCACAAGAGTATGTTAAACTTTCTGTAATTGGGCCAAATAGCCGAAAATAATTGAAAATTTATTTCTCAATATTTCAGATTCCAATTGACAAATTTTTCATCATAATTCTTTTATGCTGTGACATAATGTGCCTAAATTTCCTGTTTCTAGTCAAAAATACTGGATCTTGGTTGGAAATTGGTACATCAATCTCACATTTTGTCATAATGGAAGTCACCATTGTTGTATTATGTTTGATACAAATAGTCGCTAAATTCTTAACCACATACCAATTACAGTCGCTGTTGCGTTATGGTAAAACGCGTGATCTAAGCGCCGATACAGTTAAAATTGAATAGATTTTTCCCCGTTTACCTTGATTTATAATCGAGCAGTGCAACGAAGAGACTGTGCGCCCTAACTACGCTATGTGAATCACGTGGCGTAGCTTACTACGAACTCTAGCGCGTTTGTAGACTCGCTGCACCGCATCTGGTTTATACGCTTTAATTATGCTAGAGTACATTAGGGTGTTTCTGAAAATAAAGAGTAAAAAAGTGTCTGGTATTAATTCAAAGTGCACTCAATTTAGTGTCGATTTGTGGCATTCATTAAACATGTCGATTGGTATTCTCACTTCCCGAAGCTAAAAACTTGTTTGGAGTCTGAATGTCAATCGCTTTTGTTCAATCAATATCAAAATAAAGAAACACTTACCAAAAGAAAACACCATAATGTACTCCCGCTCCAATGCCTGTTAAGAGGCAAAGGCCAACTAATCCACAAATATTAGTCAAGATTAGCTAAAGTAAAACTAAGGTTACATTTGATATTTTTAAAAATTTAAGTTGATTGATTGTAAGTGATGATTGGCGACAGTCGCTAGGTGTTTTCTATTTCTTGCTGCGCATCGTACAAATCTTGATCACGATCTCTACGAATTGGTCTTAATAAATTCGGATGAATCGGTTTGTTGAACAGTCGGCAATGTCCTGAATAAACAATAAAATCAACATTGATAATTATACCGTTAGTAAATTGCATCACATTAACCACTCTTACCTTTATATAGGATGCATTTGGCGGCAACCAAATCCCGATGCCAGACGATTGTCGTTTGATCGCACATCATTACGTTGTCAATCGTGTGTAGTTGCCAGTTTAGGAAGAACTTTTTTGTCTTCAGCACTAAACGACGATTTGGCATCGCGTTGTGAATCAAATTTCCGTCCAAGCGCATTTGGTTGCGCACCCGTTTCCATGCTCGTTTCCCCATTTCAATTACAATTTGTGTCGGCAAGAATTCTGCGTTCCAAGTAGGTGGACTACAGTTGCGGCACACCTTGAAATCAATTCACAATTCACAATATGATACAATCTATTTCAATACAATCATTGAGTTGCTTACCTTAAATCGCATGTTCCGTGTGTTTCGATCAAATCGGTTGAAGCATTTTGGACACGTTTGCGACGTATAGTACTCATCAACGTATCGAATGTAAACATTTCCAAGCTTTTTGAAACTGTTCACTAGTTTTCGTACTCCCGGGCATCGGACGTACTTCCGAATACTGATGGGCGAATTCGGTGATATCTGTGCAGCTCCAATGTATGCAATTGTCTTTAGTTTGTTTGTTAAAAATGCAGCAATTTTGTCTACTGCGCGATTCGATTCGATGTACTTATCAAGTCCCATCCGTGCATATTTTTGGTTGGCGTATGTTGCTATGCCAGCTTCGAACATCCGCAAACGGTGCTCCACATATGAACGCCAATAAACGCTCTTTGGTGATGGCATCGTGACGTATCCAAATCGGTCATTTATCTCAGCTGTTTTGAATGCTTCCGTCCATCGTTCGGTCTTTCGATCACGCGTGCGCTGTTTTGCATTCCAATGATAATGTTTGCTGCTAATCGTTATGTTAAACTGTAGGAAAAAAAAACAACAAGCCGTTCATTAGTGAAATAAAGTAAATATTGCTAAAATGAAATCATTGTATCGAACGGAAAACTCACTTCTTTGTTCGTGCGCACAGTACGTCTAACTGTGGCATTCCATGTTTTCATGCCCGGGTCGATTCCAAGTTCATAAACGATTTTATTCATGTTGAAATCGTTCGAAATTTGGTCCACTATTGTTTGTTCATCGACAGGTGGTTTCTTTGTTTTTACGTAAAGCAATGAAACAGAGTCACTGTTCGTAACGATTTGATGGTGGAACCGTTTGTGACTTTTCCCGATGCGATTGATATAGGGAATATTAAATATTGAACTCCAACGATCGTTATCACCACCATTCCATTCCACTTTTTTCGAATCTTTGAACATTTGAAGTTTAGCGATTTCCTTGAATTCGGTGTCATCGATCTTAATGTGTTTCAAATGAAAACTACACAATGGAATTGCCACAAATGTATTAATTTTTGGTGGTCGTGGAACAGCTGTTTGACCTCGAAATTGCAACGGATTGTGATTGATGTGGAATTGTTCAATTTCGCGTTGCATTTTCACCCACATACATAAAGATTTGAACCAGTTGTCCGTTACGAATGTTCGCATGTTAAGAGCATCAGCACCACCAATCAAATATAACTCATTTACGAGCAAATCCATATTTAATCTTCGATGTTGATCACCGTTTGTTCCATCTCGGCCAAGAAATACACTGCGCAAAGCATTTTTCACATCGGTGTCATCGATGTTGAATCCTTGCAATTGCAATTCGTATTTCTTCATGCTAAAAAATGCTTTGATCCGTTTATAGCAGTGCTGTCTAATGTTTGTGCGAACGTTCTGCGTGTATAGTTCAACCATATATTTGAACGAATTCGTCATGGCCGTTCTCGTTGGAAGCGTGATTTGGTATGCTGTAATCCATCTGATAAATAAATATGGCACACTATACATCGGTTTTCGGACATTGTCATTATTAACCCCCATAAAACAGTTTTTTATGGCCTCTTCACCATTTTGTTCGAAGAATTTTCTGTGATCATCTGGATCGTCCACTGCTGAATTGACTTTAAAGAGCAGCAGCAACGAAGCCAAAAATTGAAATTTTGTTGCTGCAAGACATCGATTACGGATAAGTTCACGAAAATTTTTCAAGTGTTTCCTTTTCACCACTTTTTTTAACGTCAATTTAATTGACGAGTAAGTTTCATTTTCTTTGAGCTTGTAACGAGCGCGTGGTGGTCCGCTTCGATCACTCATTTTATTCACTTGATATCAACACTATGCAATACTGGGTCGTGACAATTTAATTTGAATTTTATCGTGTGAAATCTGATGGCCGAATGATTGAGAATGATGCATCACACGGCCTTTTATAGGCAAAAAATGCTGACGGAGTTTGACACAGAATGAAAGGTGAAATTCAAGAATGCAAACATATTTGATAAATAAACAATCAAAATCATTTTGCCTAAAATCGAGGCATGTGCTGTACCTTCTCTGCAAATTTGCAATACTGCATAAAAATCTCAAACATAAATAAAATGAAGTTGTGGTTCAAAGAAGTGGCAACAATCTAAATGATTTTATCGTTTTACCAAACGATGCAAACTCATAACACAATAATCTTTATTATTTATGATGTTTACAATAGGATAGAGTATGTTCGAGATCACAAGACATTATTTGTTGTTGCATCGAGCTCGAATACATTTCACGATAATTATTGAACAGACTAAAAAAAAAAACAAATCTTTTGGGAGGTTTGAATATCGTTGGCCAAGCTGTATAAGTACTGTTAATCGGCACAAAACAGATCGTACATTAAATTTATACCAGACAATTTTTTTCTTTCAATTTTCAGAAATACCCTAGTACATATGCCAATGTTCCTATTGTAAATTATTTGAGAATTCCAAGGACTTTTTTTGACTTCTGCCTCCCTTTGGACAATTGTAAATTTTAAATAATAATAATAATAATAATAATAACAAAACTTGTTAAACGTTTCGCTTTTTTATACATAATTTTATTCCATTTGGATTGGTATCGAAATGTGATTTCTTTACTTTTAAATATTACGCTTAATAATCAAAGCTTGAGAGTGTTTTTGTTGTTGTTGTTGTTGTATGAGCGATAAATGCGCGCACAGATTGTGTATCGCAGCCACTGGCTATTGCCATCAAATTAAATGAAAAAAAAAACGAAGTTCTTAGAAATACAAGCCACGCATACGACCGCGTCCTTGACGATCATACAGTACATTGAACTTATTGACAAAGTGATTGATATCATTACAGCCTTTGGTGAGTGTTCCTAGGAAGGTGATCAAACCAACGTCGTTTGATTGCTATGAATGAAAAAAGAAAAATAAAACGGTGTTGTTAAAATTACATGACAATTGATGAAATTGCAAGGCAATTTATATGAGATTCATTTTACCATGTAATACTCTTCTTTGAATGCTGAGCTTTGTATGACTGGTAGACGTTGACTTAAGGCATATGCTTCACGTAAAATTTCACTGTTCGCTGGTAACGTACCATTTTCAATGGCTTTAATATATGCTAAAATCAATTTAACACGTGAATGTAACATTTTGATGGCGCTGTGCTGTGCAATCAAGTGTTCAGCAACTGTAAAAGAACAATATTTTTCATTGACAGTTGGGTCAGAAATTTGGAATAAATTTGGGTTACAAATTTCGTTACTTACCAGCCGATTTACCACCATTTTCATGTGTCGATGTACGAACCACATGATCGACACCAATTCGTTCAGCTTCTTCTGTGGCCAATGTATATGACAAATTGACAAACAACATGGTCGCTTCGCCTTGCACAATATCGATCACCGATTCATAGATTTTCACTGGCAATTGCTGCATTTTTGAATTGAATTATGAAAATATGCAATTTATTAACTTTATTCCGAAATTTGTGTTCAATTCTCAGATTTCAACTTACATCGAAATTTCGTGATTGTGGGCTCAGCTGCAACATAATCGGGCACTCGTTGATTTCGCATATTTGCTTGTGTACTTTGATATCCTGATCAGTAGGCCGATTTCCAGTTGTGTACCAACCGAGAAAGTCCAAATCTTTGAACACTTGTTTGTCTACACATCAAATATTAAAGTTAATTTGAATGCCATGTTCTCGCTCTCTCTCTCTCTCTCTCTTAAATTTGATTTGTGATATTTTGTTTTGAGTGTTGATATACAATACAAAATAACTTACATTGTTCTTCCTTTGTGCGATAATAGTCTTGGCAAATGATAATGTCTTGATTGACAAATTTAAATTTCAATTCGAATGAATTCATAACCTCAACATTACGGCCGCTTTGTTTACCAATCAATGCACCAATCACTGTGACAAACCAACAAGACCAAAAAAATGAAAATCATTGTAGCCGACACACGAGTGTTTAGTCATTCGAATATAACTACTTGAATTGAGAATTTGTGCATAATATAATAATAAATGAAAGCATATGAAATAAAATAGTTATTAACCTTGTTGCGGGCTTCCATTTTGCGCTCGAATCCGAGTCCAATGTTCCGATATGTTCATAATAACCAACGGATGCAGTGAAACTGTGACAGATGGAACAGTGGCTGGACTTGCCATTATCGATAATTCAGTGCTTGGTTTTGTGCTTGCGGGTGGATTCGATGTGGATGGTGTGGCATTTGTTCCCGAATTACTGGTCGATGCTTCACCAATATTATTGTCACAATCGACATCCATATTTTCATTTGTTGCTGTCACAGGCATTTTATCACTGTTGTTTTCCTTTGTTGTTTTACTTTTTAAACAAAATTTACGTAAAATTAAATAAGTCACACAGCAATTTAATTTTGGTTAAAATTCCAGCTTGAATTCTACGCTAAACTATTGGTCCGTTTCAATTTGTCTACACTTAAAAACTCTTTTGCGTTGCCAATGCAAAAAAAATATTTGATCGTCACTAAACGAAAACCACTGTCAAGAATTGCACGAAAACGATTCATGTGTCAAACATTCTATGCATAAGGTGTCGTTCACACCATCGACTGCATGTTGTTTACACAAATAAATGTATTTAAATGAATGTTCTACACGAAAAGGTCAACGATAAGGTTTTTCATTTGTTGAAATTGGATTTTCATTTGATTTTAATTCAAGTCAAAGCAATAAAACATTTTGTATTGTTACATTCATAAAGGAAATTGTGCAAAATTAATTTGCATAACATTGAAACTATTGGTGAGGCTCCCCCAAAAAACACACACACACACACACAACAGTCAATGAGACATACGAATCTAACACTTGTTTAACGCATGCGATACGACGGCACGGGTCGGCAAATATTTGACATTTTTATTCAAATAAATACGCACACATGCACACGCTGATTGAGCGTATTTCACCGTTTTGAAATCCATTCGACAAATTCAGCGCTATTTCACGGCTGCCTTTTGAAAATCGATGATGGATAAAATCATATGGTTTTGAACGTGAAATGTTTTTGAATGTTGTATGGATGCGCGCGTGTGTGCGTGCATGTGTGTGTGTGTGTGTCAGCCTTAAAACAGCACAAACAGCATGCAGATATACATATTGGGGAAATGACTTTAGGCTACCGAATACAGCATAAAAGTCGTGCTAGCTCACAACCTTGGGATTTGATTTAAAGAAAAAAAAGAATGTTCGCTCTCCTCGCGTATTTTGCTGTCGTTCACATTTCATGCTCATTCAAATACGTTCAGTCTCTCAAAAATGTGTTGCGTGTTCGTATATGTGGTTGTTTGCGTGTGACAGCCTTATATCTTTTATCCCTTATGTGCCATGCCAAACACACACACACACGCACACACCAAAATCAACACCAACACCGTGGTGCCTTTAACGGGAACATCAATGTTACGTTTTCGAGCAGAGACAATCGAATAAGAGCCACTGACAAAGTGAACAGTATCGTATTATTCTGTGCTGTTTTCTTGTTTTTCTCATTGTATCATGTATATCTAGCTCCTTTACGCTCTTTCATACGCTCGAGAAAATTTCGCTTCTTAAATATCTTCATTCCGTCGCTCGGAGCACACACATCACACACACAATTTGTGTGAAGTACAAGTGAACACGGTGGTTCTAATCACGATGACGGTATAAAGTGTACAAAGAAAAGAACGAGAAAGAAATAAAATTGCAAAATTAGACAAGAATTTCACAAAAAAAAAAAAAAAATTGAATCGTTTTTGCACAAAAACCTCAAATTGGATACATCACTGAACAGTTTAAAAAAGAATCGAAAGAATTCTAATAACGACGAAAGGAACAGCACATCACTAAAAAAAAGCCCCATCAGATATATCTTCTATTCATGCATAAAAAGGAACAATCCAAATTTTTAGCAAAGCTTCACAATTTTCGGGTTCTGTTTCAAAACTCTTGTTATTCAGCGCGCCACTAATATAACTATAATCAATAAATATTTTGATTTTTGTTGTTGTTGTTATTATTGTTGCAATTAATTCTCAGTGAGTGTAATCGAAAATTGATTTAACAGTTAACACAATTTTAAAATCTCCCGCTTTAACAAACAAACAAAAATTCACATTATAATTGTATTAAAATTGATGTGGAATTTTGGCAACTTGGAATACGACGTTTTATTATTTCAAAAATAACCCTTTCGAAATGTGCAGATTAAATAAATAAAAGGGATATAATAAACAAAAAAAAAGGACATTCAATAAAACAACCAACAAATATTGTGGTGTGTGTGTGTGTGGTTTATGTTGTCAATAAATAAATTATCATCGAATGGTGCAAATAATTGGTTGAACTTAGTGGGAGTTAATGTGATCAAAAAATTAACAAACAAAAAAAACGTGATTAAAAGTGAAGAGCATATTAAATTTATTTTACACCTCACAACACATACACACACTGAGAAAGAGAGAAACAAAAAATAGACTCATACACGGAGATACGGAGCAGACTTGAAAATTTCATTACCATTCCATACTAGTTGAAAAAGGTACGTTACTCATTAAAAAAAAACAACAACAACAACAACAGAAAAAAAAAACAAAAATGCTTGTCAAGTGCAAGCAAAACCTCGAAGGCATTTAAACATTTACCCGGTTATTTAACGAAAGCACTTTGTCATAACGTGCTCACTTCGTAAAGCCAACGGTCTACTAATTGCCATAAAGTATTTATAATTGATATGAGAGAGAAAATTTAATTTTCCAATCCACAAGTGCTACAGATGATGATGATGTGTACGCGTGAGTGTGTGTGTGTGTGTGTGTGTGGATATGTGTCTCTATGAATTGTGTGTCTCTGTCTTTTTGCACGCTAGACGTCACTTGTAAATTAATTCGATTTATGTGCCACTTTGAAATTGCAAAAAAAAAAAATTCCCTTCTACATCTAAGACGGCATTTGTTGATGGCAACTACAATCAATATCAATAAGTGGCTAATGTTGATTGAGTCAAACCAGTGCCTGTGTGTCCAAAGTATTTCCTCTTTCACACCATTTCGCCGTATGGATTTTATTTTACAATTTTTGTCGTTGTTGTTGTTTGAATTTTTTTTTTTTTTTTACCGTCAATTTTGAAATGTCAATTTGCATTGATATCGTTATTTTTTCTATCGCTATCGCTGCATATTACATTCAATTCACTCTGTTTTAACGTTTTTCCGTTCGCGACGTTTTTGCTACAACATTTTTGCTTGATACCTTTGATCTTCGTTGTTAAAGTTGATATTTTCCGTAAAGTGGTTTCAAGGAAACGGTGCATAACATTCTTTGTTCGATATTTTCAAGTGCATTTTCTCTGCCTCATATTCGGTATGAGATTGAACAATCAAAAAAAAAACACACAAAAATCGTGTACACAATTTTTACACGAACGAAAGAAACAAAAAAGCAGCAACAATCATTGATTAGATTCTCACACGATAGTTATGTTATGAGCGAAATACACATTTTTAAAAGTCGATGCACGTTTTAAGTCTATCAAGGATTCAATGCGGTGTGTTCACACATCAGCCGACCGTAGCTATTTTAACATTTCGAAATTCGCATTGTTACACATAACATTACTGAACGTTCAGTTGTACAGTATAATTTGAGCTACTTTGATGTGATCTTGAAAATTTGATTGTGTGTTACTTTTATTTTTTACATGTTACTTTGTGACTTGTGAGTATTTTGCATATATGTAAGGTGTTCATAGTAAATCAACGAACCAAAAAAGAAAATGGTTGACCAAAGTCAAGTTGAGAAAAAACCAAATTTGCCACCTGAAATCAATTGGTGAAAATGAACAGTTTATTTGTTTGTGTATATATGGTTTTTGTTGTTGTTGAAGTAATCAATTGCTTGATTGTGTTACCTTGAAAACTGTTTTACCTTTCCCTTCACCCCCATACGTCCATTTACACAAACACAAGACACACACAAAAAAAAACTTCAGACAAAAGCATAATCATGTGGTTTTGTGCATTTCTAAGGATTGGCACCGGAAAAGAAACGGGGCAGACGAGCGAAAGCTTTTGCCAAAGGTATTTTGAAAATGTGTTGATTTTCAGCTGAATGGCAGGGTTATGGCAATAGTTTCCTACGCATTTTCCAGGCGGCGGGTTGCCTTTAAGTAATTGATTGCAAAGCAAAAATGGAAATTATGGCATTTCACTTGATAAATATTATTTGTTTCTTTGTGTTGTGTGTGTGTGTGTGTGTGTGTGTCTGTGTCTGTGTTGAGGGGAGCGCTAAACAGCAACCTGTTCGCTATTCACTACGCTCATTTTTCCGCGCTTTATCATTCTCTCACTCAAAATTTGCCTCTCATTCGTATGGCTATGGATATTAAAGTAAAGGTCACACGTGTGTATTTCAAAATCATCTATAAATAAAGTACTCTCATTTAACTGCCTTTATAGAGGTAGATTTCTGGTTCTTGGATACTCTCGAGACTATAAGTGTTAGTTTGCTCATTTTTGTTTTGTTTTGTTTTGTTTCGTGCAACAGCGTTATTAAATCGAATTTGGAATCCACCCGTGAAAAGAAAAACACACACACACACATATATATACACATGCTCCGAGTGAATGAGATATAGATTCACAAGATATGCAAAATCCAAGTGAAAAACGGTATCGTGCACATTATCTACTATCATTTGTCATTTGCTACGGAATATGAATCCACACGAATTGCATGTTGCGTTGTACAAGGAAGTCGACAGAGCGAACAAATTGAACATGTTGGCTTTGATGCGAACCAAGTTTGCTCTATTGTTTGAAAGGAAGTATTCACATGCATTGCATCGTATAATAATAGACGATGCATGTGGCTATGGCTATCAAACCGAACACAATACAAATACAACAACACCGACAAAAAGAGTCATTGAGAAGTATTCAATTTTCCGTATGATGCAAACCATTCGAATAGCATCAAAATAAAAGAGCAGCCGCCTTTGTACCTATAAGCACGAATAAAATGAGATGGATAGCGAGAGAACAAGAGAGCCAGAGAGAGAGAGAGAGAGAGAGAGCGATAGAGTGAATGAATAAAAAGCTCTAAATGAAAACACATAACTCATTTACGTGGGAACTATAACGACTGACACATGCTTTCGGTTGTTGTATCCCCCATTCAAGATTGTGCATATACTCAAGACTCTCCCTGTCCAAAGTATTCAAAAGTGCCAATTCATGCTAAATAGAGTGCCATGCCGTTCGTTTATATTAACACTTTCCATCGCTTTCCATTCATGTATGCTGAACGAATAGTCTCTCAATTCGTGTTTTTGTTTTTTTTTTTTTTTTTGTTGCTCTGTTCGTTCTTTCTTTTTGCGCTTCTCTCTCTCTCTCCTCTAAATGAAACATCAGTAAATATTGTGTGCTGTAGGTCATTTTTATTACGGAAATTCTATACTTATTATCATGAAAACGTATTATTACGAATAAATTGACACTTTGAGTTAAAAGTTGACACTTTTGTATCGAGCTTCAAGCATCGAAAATATAATAGACATTATTCAAATGAATTTATTTGACCAGCAACATACAGTCCAAATGGCAAATAACAACAACAACAAATAAATAAAATTCGATAGTATTTTTAATGTACGCTCATTAAAGAAATATGAGCGTGAAATTAAATATCTTTTACAACTCATTTCTTCATAATTTGACCGATTATTTAATGTTTATTATGGTTCTTCGTGTTTTTTTTTCCCAATATTTTGTGCTGATTTCAAATTGTGTCTTTTTTCTCTCTGTCTCCATGCAGTGAAACAACAATTGACGATGGCGCATTTAACTATAATACACTTCAATGATATTTATAACGTTGAACCGAATTCATCACGTGAACCAATTGGTGGAGCAGCTAGATTTTTAACGGCAATCAAATCCTTTGCTCATTTGAATCCGTTGGTATTGTTTAGTGGTGACGCATTTTCGCCCAGCATACGTAAGTTTCCGAAGAAAATTGTCGTGCTTCTAAAATTAAATCCACACACACACACACTCATCCTATTGATTGATTGTTTTATTTATTTCATTCAATTGCTTGTATGCAGTCAGTACATTTACAAAAGGGGAACAAATGATTCCAGTTTTAAATAAAGTTGGTACACATTGTGCGGTGTTGGGGAACCATGACTTCGGTAAGTCAAATTGAATTGAAATGTTCCATGTATTTTCCATACTTTTCCTGCTGTCCATTATTTATGCCCTGGCACAATAATCATAATAATCATAAATGAAAAATGGATTTATTTATGGGTTACATTTTACAAAAACAGATCACGGTCTTGAGGTGATAACAGAGCACATTACAAAAACGGAATTCCCATGGCTGATGTCGAATGTGATTGACAACGAAACGGGTCGGCCGCTGGGAAGTGGGAAAAATACGCACGTCATCGAACACAATAACATCAAAATTGGTTTAATGGGATTGGTCGAAAAAGAATGGTTGGATACATTGCCAACGATTGATCCAAAGGAGGTGACATACACGGATTTCATCAAAACCGGTAACAAATTGGCCACACAACTTCGGAATGAGGTATAAAAACACTTTGTGAGCAAATCTCTGTTGACTTTAGTCACAAATCAAATCAACTAAAACGACACAAAAAAAACACCTGCATTTATTTATTCAAAATAGGGCTGTGATTTGATAATAGCTTTAACACATATGCGAACCCCAAATGATTTCAAGTTAGCAAATTGTGGAACTGGAATCGACATCATACTCGGTGGCCATGATCATGTGTGCGAAGATGATTTAGTGAATGGCATTCATGTCATCAAGTCTGGCACTGATTTTCGACAATTTGGTTTAATCACGATGACAAAAAATCCATCATCGAAATGGAATACGGAATTCAAAGCGATCGATGTGACATCCGACTATGCCGAAGATGCTGAGCTAAAAACACAATTGGCCAAATTTTCGGATTCAATTGAAGAGCATATGAAAGAGGTGTTGGGCAATTTTTCCGTCGAATTGGATGGACGTTTTTCGAAAATACGAACATCCGAAACCAATTTAGGCGATTGGGTGTGTGATGTTGTACTATCAGCAACCGGTGCTGATGTGGTCATTTTAAATTCGGGCACATTTCGATCGGATCAAGTTCATCCGGCTGGACCATTTACGATGCGTGATTTGGTCAATATTGTACCAATGCATGACCCATTGGTTGTGCTTGAAGTGACTGGCGCCGCGATAATTTTGGCATTAGAAAATGCGGTATCCGCCTATCCAAAGCTTGAAGGACGTTTTCCCCAAGTGTCTGGCATTTCATTTGTATTCGATCCACAACGGCCACCATTCTCTCGTGTTATCACCGATCTGGTGCAGGTGGCCGATGAATGGCTCGATGTAAAACAAACTTATTCGTTATGCATAAAAAGTTATATGCACAGCGGCTGTGATGGATTCACTATGTTCAAAGATGCTAAAATGATTGTAAGTAAAAAAAAAAAATGAGAGAAATTATTTGTGCACGACATGAACCTGGCTAGCCTATGTGGCGCTTTTGATTTTCTTAAAATGAGGTTATTTCTGACTTTTGGCCATTTATAACAATTAAATTATATTGAAAAAATTAACTTAAAAATATTATCCCACATTTCATGGCGTGCACTAATTTAGTTTTTTTCGGAAAATAGAACTAGAATTTTACTAAAACCCATCTGTACATTCAAGATGTTACTGTATACTTCTTGTTTACATTTGAATTCGAAAATCCTCTTTAACCACTTTGGTATTTCAATAGATGGGCGAAGATGAATGTCCAGAACTGGGTTTAACATTACAAAATCATTTTCGGGCGATAGATGTGAGAATGGGTAAATCAAAGCACTCAAAACATCGTCAATCTTTAGTAACCCTATCGCGTCGCCACAGTATGGTTCAAATGTTAGAAACACTTGATTTAGATGGACCAACCCCAATGAGACGCATTTCACTGAGTAACGCACCGAATGCAAATCCATCAACGAATCCATACCTTCATCATTTACAACATCAATCCTCATTGAGAACGAAGGATTTGAGAACAATGGATGCATCTGTTCGACGGGCCAATGTAAGCAAATCATAGCAAAAATGCAATTTTTATTAAATTCAAATTCAATTGATTAAATAAATAACAAATTGTGATTTTTCTTCCACATCAAAAAAAAAAAAAAAAACATCAGTTCGGGCGGCGTGCATCATTAGAAGACTTGGAACAGGAAAGCTGTCAATTAGCACCAAGCACACATCATCGAATTATTCAACTTCAAAATGATGATCATCTCCAGCAATTGTTACAAAAGAAAATTATATTGGAAACAAATCGTAGTGTAATTGCAGAAGATGATGAATCTCAAAATTAATTAAATCGATTTTAAAGAGTTTACAAGAAAATGAAGTAAAAAAAAATAACAAAATAAACAAACAAACAAATTGTGAATAAAGTCAGCCGATACTGCGAAATACAAAAATGCATCTTCCATTTAGAAGTTTTCATTTCACAAGTGAAAAAAAAACACACACACACACAATAATTAGCAACAGCCATCAATGATATAAGACATAAACAAATCATCTGAACGGGGTCCATATATATAGAAAGAGAAAGAGAGAAAATAATAAAAACAAAAACCTAAATCATGTGTTGGGTAAATACATACAACAAATCACACATCATTTCATAGATTTTATTGTATTTGTTGTTTATTGATCCTGGAATGGTACTACTAGTCAGCTAGACAAATCAAAACCAATTGCCAAATAATTTCTCTAATTTATTGTATGTGAATGTGCTCTCATAATCAATAACTTATATTGCTAAATTTGTGCTTTGTGAATTTCGTCTCTAATTCGCTTTGTTTTAATGAAAAAAAAAAAAAAATCATTTTCTCTCAAGCACTTAAGCAGAGTGAATTAGTCTTCTTTTTTTTTGTTATTGTTGTTGTTGTTTCAGTTCAATAAGCGAGCGTACACGTACTCATGTTCATGATATACACTAAACAATTTCAAAACGTTCAGTATGACTCAATCAACATAAATTTCAAAACTCTATCAATTGATTTGTTGAAACAACATGTTAATTTATTTTCTCGAATCACACAAATGAATGCAATTAGATCAATGATATGCTCAGAATACTGACTGTTAACTATTTACAGTTATATTTCATCACAAAACATACATACACACACACACACACACAAAACACTCACACATATTTTAGTGGATAGCACACGAATCATTTCGCCAAAAATTATTAAACACTGTACAAAAAAAATATAACTACTCAATGTGTGTAGATATTCGGCTCGCATTGAATAAATTTAATGAATATATTCTCATCAACAATGCTGTAGTCATTTTCACAATTAGGGCGCTAATATTTATATATTTGAACAAAAAATGATATTTTTGCGAGAAAAACAAAAATAAATTGCAAAAAATAAACAAAAATCTTTAATCTAATCTCTAAAAGCCGAATGAACAGACTCATAATTTTAATGTAATATGAAAATATGAAAATATGAAAAAAGACAAAAAAAAAAATGAAAACAAAACGCAGCCTAATAATGTGAATGTAAAATTCAGTACTATTGTTGTTATGTAAATAAAATTTTAATTTTCATGTTTTTAATCGAGAAGCAACCAATTTATTTCAACAAACCAGCCAAAATCAAGTCAAGATTTTTTTTTTTTTTTAGTAAAATTGTAAATAATTTCAGCACATTGTTCCTTTGGACGAGCGATACCGTCGAACGAACACCTTTTAATATGCTCTAAAATGGAATTTTGAAGCTATGTCAAAATACAATTTATTTTTCACCATTTTAGGCATATTTTTATTTGTTCTGTGAAAGAACTGTTTGCTGTATGTGCTCTCACCAGAATGAATAATGCGATTAAATTATTTCAAATTTCAAACTAATGTCTATAGCTAAAATTCATGTGGTGCAAAAAGGAATAAAAATAAATTGTGTACAGAAGAAATATTTCCTCTCAATTTTTGATGCAATGAAACAAACAAAAAAAAAACACCGATTTATACTTAACTGTAGACAATGCACTTTTATAATTGTTTGCAACAAAAATCCAAATGCAAATGGAGGCAATCATTTGTAGAGATAATAATTTTATTTCGAGACTTAACATTTATTTCGTTTTATCACAACATTTTAGATTTATTAGACTTTATGTTTAGCTAGTGAGTATGTTGTTCATTTGTGAAAAATCTGTGATTTCGATTTATCTTGATTACAGTTTGACATGTTTATTAATTGCATAAAATCATTGGTTTTGATAATGTCGCAAAACAACAACAAAATCACACACACACAACTATCTTGTTTTATTAAGCATTAAACAATCGTCTCATTCGCATAATGTCTTGCCTTTTAATTTAAATTACCATTTTTATCTCTAACCAAAATAAATGTTTGGGATGTTGAATAAGAAGGTTTTTCTTTCTCATTCCTTGATAGTAATAGAGTCCAGAATTCTTTCTTGCTGCTTGGTTTTACCAAGATTCCCTTACTTTGGCCCATTTTTTCTACATATCTTAAAATGTGTTGCAAAAAAGGACGATTCGACGATTCTTTTTGCCATCGAATTTGTCATGCAACAATGTGAAATATAAACAATTTGATTGTTGTTCGATGAAACCAACATTCCCATTTCATTTGGATAAACAAGTGAATTTGAGTTTGAATTCCATTTATCACAATTTTATTCATCAGTTTTGTTTACATTGTATATGTTGCATTGGATTGCAGTGACAGGACTGAATTGTGCATGTTACAAATATTGAGATATTAAACGTCAAACCAATACACAAAAACATTGAACGATTGCAATGGCATTCCGAAAACACGCCAATGTATCGACAGACAGAGAGAGAGAGAGAGAGTTCGGAAAAAAGGGATTTCATGTGCATGACATAAATTGAAACGAACGAAGGAGAAATTCAATACGGCATGAGAAAATGACGTATGTAGATACACCAATACAAATATCCATTGTGGCACTGGCACAGGCACAGGCACATCGAAGAAAAGCGCACACATCACACGAAAAATCGAAATCGCTGTTTACGCTAGCGTCGTTGATCCACACACACCGTGCTCAGTATGTACACACAGTCGAATGAAAAAACATTCATGATATTCGCTGGCATGAGCCTGTGAGAGCAGCAAGAGCTGTACGAAAAAATGTGCGCGCACATTGACACGATAAAATCATTCAAAAACAGGGAACAGTGATGTCGACAATGGCGAAAGGAAAACATTGAAGGGTGCACGACACGAAACCAACAACATTTTTTTTATTTTTGAAGAAGTGAAAAGTGAACAAGAGTGAACAAATACGATACAGAAAATATTTGGTGTGCTCTGAGAAATTAAGTAATGTGTCAATAAAAATGGTTTTTGGGTTTTGTTTTTTATTTTTAAATGTATAAATGATATTGCTAACGGTACAAAGGACATACGAGAAAAACGTGAAATAAAAGCGAACAAAAAGTGAATGAGAGATTGACGAAAAAAAAGGTTACAAGAGAAATTCATAGCCGAAAGTGATACAAAAGCAAGCATACCCACAACAACAAACAGCCAGCAACAACAACAACAACAATTGTTAGCATTGCTATTGTTTTCGCCAATTTCGAATAGAAAGTCATGCACACACACACACACAAAAAACATGTTGGATTTTCATTTTACGGCCCAGTGAACAATGCAATTACAATGCTGCATTGAAATTTTCTTTTACCTTCACCATTCTGGGGACCGAAAAAAAAAACAATTCAAATTAAATTTATAATATTTAATACTTGTTTTGTTTGAGTGTGTACAACAAGGGTTGAAAAATTCTCAACAACGAGATAAGAAAAATAGAAGACTGTGATATGTAACAGAAGTGCGTGAATAGCCACACAATTCCAACGATGAAAAGCGTTTGCAAAGCGATTTCAAATATTTTTTGCGTGATGAATTTTTGTTAATTGTTTCTTTCTTCTGCACAGTCGGACATGGTTTTTGTGACAATTTTGGTTTCACTGTATGGCAAAATCCATTTTGTATTTGGTTTATAAATGATTAAGATTGTTCAACCTTGGCAATTTTGGTATTAAATTTTCTTTTGCTTTCCTTCTCACATTTTGTATCGTACTCATAAGGGATAAGAGAACTCACACACATAAAAAAAATATATTGATATTTCTAGTGATTCGGCATATCAAGAGCAAATTCAGCATGGAATTTGATTAACTAATGAAGCACACTTTGTCCTTCGACCAATTTTTTTTTTTTTTTTTTTTGGTTGAAAATAGTTTAATTCGCAGTATTAAGTTTCAAGCAAGCGCTAGCTGCTATTGTATTGGTCGTTAACGATATCGATTTGAAAAAACAAGATAGAGAAAAATAAAGAAAATTAAAACGGATATTATCCAATGAATTATTAATAGTCGAATAGGTTTACTCTACTGTGTTAACGATTTGCCCATCAGGAAAATGTACACGGGCTAGTCATCTTGAAATTGCATCAGCAGCGTGTGCTGTCAGCACGCATAGTGTCTTTTTTGTTGTTGTTGCTCTTTATTATTTGCATTTTATCAAACAATTACTGAATCGTGTAAAGAGTATGATGATGTTGATTTTGGTACACGCACACATACACACACACCAACCCCATGCGTATTTTGACATTTCAACATTGCGTTCTCAGTCTCGAGAATCAAAACAGGAATAACAGAGAAAATATATCATTTTTTGGCATGAACAATCTGAGAGCAATGAACTGACACTATCGAACGAGAGACACAACACACGAAAAAAACAAACAAATTAACAACAACAACAAAAACTACCATTCAAACTATGTTGTGGATGTGATGTGTTTGTGAGACGGAAATTCAGTTTTTGGAGAGTGAATTGAATGTTGGACGCTTCAAAAACAGCTTGAAAATTTTCTCTGTGGCGACGACCTCATTTGAAAAAAAAAACAAAAACGGCTACAAAACTGTGTGCGACTATTGATTTTGAGACAAAAACAAACAAACAAAAAACACACTTTAAGTAGTGCAATTTATGTTCCGTTCTCAATGTTTTGAATAAATGGGTTTTCGAGCAAAATTTCATGTAACACTCGAAGAACAGAATTGTTTTTCGTGTTTTTGTTGTTGTTGTTGTTGCGAAATTAAATTTATCACAAAAGGAAGAGTTTTTGTATTGAAAATAATACGATCAGAAATGAAATTTGTAATGAAGAAATTAGAAATGAAGAATGTAATCAATTGAAATTTACTGATGTCATGGTTTAGTCAAATCAATGGATTTAAAAGATTTATTCCATATTTGAATGTGAGAATTCAGTGAAATCAGCATTTTCATTTTGATGCATTTGACTTTACATATTCAAGAATGGTCAATTCAATACACCCATATGTCACAAAATCGTCATTGAAATCCATTCAATGGAATCGCACACACACACACACACAATGAGAATGTGCAAGAGCATGCATATTTGCTAATAAGTGATTTTACAAGAAATTCCCTTCAGTCAGCACAGAATCAAATTATGAAATCCGATTCCTCTTTAGTAGCAGTGCATTCATATGAATGAGCATAGATAGAATACTTATACGATGGGTTTTTTTTGTGTTATATTTGTCGGTGAACAATTGCAGTTGAAACTTAGTCCGCGTGTTAATTTTGCACAATTGCACAAAAATACACCAGGATGCATATTTGATTCGGTGTGGGCTCTTTTCATTGCATCATCTTTTCCATGCGAAATCATTTCGAATGCATGAACATTGCTCAGTTTAGAGCTCTTATTGGCTCTCAAGTATCGTATATCTTTTCGCTCTAGAGGGGCTCATCTGTGTTATGGTGAAATACTGTCCATTACCGTTTATTGGCAATATGAGATTTCAAGCTATTCATTTGAAATGAGAACTCCCTTGATGATTTTATCAATGTAAATTGAACGCGAGAGAAAAAAAAAACAGAGTGCACTCGTGTCGATGCAATGCCGACACGGTTATTCGTGGTGTCGATGTACACCGGAACCATTAAAAATGGATTTAACCAAATTTTCGATCGAATCGAAAGAGCATTTTCTCACCGACTGGACATAATTTTACAATCACTCTGAACGCGTGCCAAATGTGCGGTGTCTGCACCAGCATTTTTTACATAGTGACCACTAAACTAAGTTCAGAGATATTTGACATTTTCGGCTGTTGTATTTTACACCATTTTTCATTCACACCAATCAATTTGGAGCGTGAAAAATTGATAGGATTTCCCTCTCTCACACTCTCTGTCTCTCTTGCGATCTATTCATTTGTTAGAAATTTCAATTTATTTCAATAAATCAAGCGAAAAATGTATCTGTCAATCGTGCTCAAGCCATTTGATTACACAGTTCACCGCATCGCATTAATGCGTTTACAAAGTAAAATGTTCGTTTTTGTGTGTGTGTGTGTGTGTTTTTGTTGCTCTTTTGTGAGCTTGAAATAATTTTCAAAACGGCGACCTACTGACTAAAAATAGATACATTTGCGATGACGTTGAAAACCGACTAGTGAAAATAATTAATTTTTATGGGCAAATGACACAGACATTTCAAATAACGAATATGTTTCGTTTATGCAATCCTAAAATTTTAGCTACAAATGGATTGGAATGCAAACACTTTAATAAAATAAATCATACCACAATGACAAAAAAAACACACACACACACACAACAGAAATCATTGTCCGGACGAAATAACAAGTGATCCCGTGGCTCTATTTTTAATTCGACACAATTGTTTGCGCCGGCAAGTCTGAATCCATACCAAAAAGAAAACTATATTTATGTTAGTGTTTAGGCGTTACGCAATTGCACTAGATGAACATTTTTTTGCCTTATTGCATTGGAAGCGGGGATGGGAAAAGAAGAAAACAAGCCGTCGGATATCAATGTACTTACTCTTTGGGCTGAATACCATTCTCAGCATCATTGCACAGTTTGCTATTATGGTCTTCTATTTTTCTCATTCAGAATATGTCCATGTTACCACTTTAATCATGACAATATAAATCAAAAGAGCACATTATTAAATTGAAACCACCATCAATGTTCACAGCTGTATTTTGTTTTTTTTTTAATTTCAACCATCATTCTTTTTCTCATTTGGGTTTTAACAGAAATTTTAGCATGACAGCTGCAGTTATGGCTGCCGATGCCAGTTATGATCCAGGTAAGAATTAATTATAGACTATAGAACGAATAATAAAGGCTCAGTGTTATGTTGATATTGAATAAGTAATTATTTGTCACAGTTTAAATTGATAGAGGAATGGATGCACTAAATTTAGCTATGGTTTTGTTTAGTCACACTTAAATATGGCAAATGACACCAGTTTCAAGTTGCATTTTCACAAAGCAAACGTGAAATACAAAATAAAATATTAATTTTTTCAGCAATACAAAACTCGCGGATAGTGCCATTTTGCTCAATACATAACAATCTATATTTTGGCAATGTCTTTTATATCGCATTTCATTTTAAACAATCCGGTCGAAATGGTTGAGTAGTATGGTCGAAATAGAGTTTTAAATATTGTACAGCTTCATGAATAAAACTGCATTGTCCTTAAAATTTAAATGAATTTCAATTTGGACAGTAAATATTCAATATTTAAATGTCAATGTTTTTTTTTGGTTTTTGTTGCTATTTAGTTTTGTCAAAATTAGTGACATCATTAAAAGAGGCTGATAGTTTGTCCAGCGAACAGGAGCTTAATTTCCTGCAAAATTTATTGGAATCAAAGGAAATCAATGCACTGGTCAATGTACATAGTAAAGTTGGAAAAGTGTGTAAAGATGAAAAATGTGCACCGCTTATGTCCAGCTCGATACAGGTAAATATAATCGATGAGAAATCATTTAAGGTGGTCACAAAGAAACGCTCAATTGTTTTTCTATTGACGTATTTAAAAAAAAAAAAAAAAAAAAAAAAAAAAAAACAGGTAGCATTAGAAGTGTTGGAGCAATTATCACAGCGTTGCCATATTTCGCCATTAAGCAAGGAAATCTTTTACTTACTCCAAAAGCCACATTTTCAGGTTAGTTTCTTGCAATTCAATTGTTTCTAACGTAAACGTCATTCGAGTTGTTTTCTTTTTATTCATGCCGCATCGTTGGTATAGAGTTTGTTAGCCACGCATGATGCAATTGCAAAAAAGGACTTTTATCCACATTTACCAGAAATACCGATTGAAGTGGACGAAGATGAAGAAACCGTTAAAATTGTACAGTTGGTGAAAAGCAATGAACCATTGGTATGTATTGATGTTGCAAATGCGTATGAGATAGATCTTTACCGAATCAAGCATCCAATCATCTTACATTTGATTTCGATATGTTTTTTTTTATTTAATTCTTAAAAATGTTTTCGTTTTATCTGTTTTAAATCCATCCTTTATTAACGCTGCCCAAAAACAAAAAACAAAAAAAAACAATTCTGTTTCCAATTTAGTTTTGAATACAAAAACATACACAAATTTCTTCGAAATATTTGTTTTTTTTTTTAAGAAATAAAACCCACACTGAGTGACAATTAAATGTTAATTTAATACACAGACACACCTCACGCACACTTACACAATACCCAAACCACAGCTATGCACCACCACAATTAATATACAATCAAATATGAGTATTATTCTCCTTTTGTGAAATTTCTTAACTTTTTCTTCATCTTTTTCCTTTCATTTGAAATTATCAGTTTGCTTTTTAATTGAATTTATTTTTCATTAATTTTCAATTACCACATCTATAACAGCTCATGTATTTTATTGTTTTCTCATTCTACAAATTCTTTGAAATATGAATACAATTTAAAAACAAATTCCAACCATTTTAATCTTTGAAATATATTGATTCAATGACAAATTTAAATAACAATATTATTTTTGTTTTTTTTAAATATTTTTCTGTCCAAAAAACAAAACCAAAAAAATAAAAACCAAAAATCGTTTATGATTTGCTGCTCTAAAAAAAAATTTGTCAAACGCAAACAAAATGTATTTAAAATCGAAAAACCTAAAAAAATACACACAAAACACTTTTGAAAAAAATGAAAAAAAAACTGAATATAAAAGGTTGGAGCACAAAGTGCGGAGCCAATAGTAGTAAGTAGCGTTTGTGTTGTGAATGTTTAATATTTGTGTATGTTTATGTTATGCTTTGATTTAAAAAAAAAAACTGAACAATTAACCATTTTAGTCTGAATTTAGTATTTATATGAATATGGGGCGAATCCGTCTACCGTTGGAAATTTCATGAAATTTTCACTTGAACAAAAAAAGTTTATTTGTTTTTTTTTTAAGAGAGAAATCTTAAAAATGTTGGAAAAACTGTGATTCATGAAGTTTCCGTATGAACATAAAAAAAACTTTACATTTTGTAGAATAGTTAGTGAGTCTTGCGTAGTCGGTGTATCAAAATGTACCGTGTACCGTGCATACATGGCCGATCTGTGATTTTCATTCACTCACTTTTAAATGCACAATTTTACAGGGGGCTACGATAAAAACCGACGAAGAAACAGGAAAAATTATTATTGCACGCATTATGCACGGTGGTGCAGCCGATCGATCTGGTTTGATACATGTTGGAGATGAAGTGATTGAGGTGAATGGTATTAATGTTGAAGGTAAAACGCCAAACGATGTACTAACAATTTTGGTAAGCAATCCAATTCCGTCAAATGATACAGAGAGAGAGAGAGAGAGAGAGAGATAGAGATAGAGGTACTGAGCAATGATTCTTTTGATTTGCAGCAAAACTCAGAGGGAACAATCACATTCAAACTAGTGCCATCAGATGGAAAGGCTGGACAACGTGAAAGTAAAATTCGTGTGCGCGCACATTTTGATTATAATCCAGAAAATGATCCATATATCCCGTGTAAAGAGGCCGGCTTAGGTTTTATACGTGGTGATATTTTGCATATCGTTGGACAGGTCTGTTTTTTCTTCTTATTCTTGTTCTTTCGAAATATTCAAGTTGATATTTAATTCATTTTCATATCCGCGCCGAAAAAAAATTAAATATAACTAAATCAGGGATTACTATGGGCTGACAATAGCAGCCTAACTGAAAATAGCAGCTGAAAATAGCTGATATCTCAAAAATTTCGACTGAAAATAGCAGATATTTTCCAAATAAAACAATGGATTTTATTGATAGTCACACGAAATCTCTTCGGGCCACATCTTAAAATTTGTGGGTCGAAGAGATTCAGTGTGACATCAATAAAATCCATTGTTTTATTCGGAAAATATCTGCTATTTTCAGATAGGCTGCTATTGTCAGCCCATAGTAATCCCTGAACTAAATCCTCCTTATGAATCATGAGTTATGCGGATAGGAGTTTTCTGTGAGGAACGGATATGAAGATGAGTTCAATACATTAACAGACTGTTAATTTCGATCAATTGAATTGAAGAAACAAATATTAATAAAAACCAATTCAATGCACAGGATGATGGGTATTGGTGGCAAGCACGTAAAGAATTTGATCGAAATTCAAGAGCTGGTCTAATACCGAGCCGAGCGTTACAGGAACGACGCATTATTCATGAGCGTACACAAAGAGAAACGAATGGCGACACAAAAAGTAAGCATAACTTTCAACGAAGAATTTTATTTCATCTCTTCAATCATATTGCATGCCATTCAATTAACATTTATTTTTATTTCATCCAAACAAACAAACAAAAAATGATCACACTTAACCCCCATCATCATCTTCCATAAATAAAAATTATCCCTACAATGGAAATTGCTGCCAAACCACCCCCCCCCCGCAAAAAAAAACTAACAAACAAACGCAATTGGTAAAACACCATCCCATCATTAAAAAAAACCACTTATTTGCACTGCACTAAGGTTCATGTGCATCAATCTGTTCAACACCACCTCCATCACCTGACTCAAATACAATAACATGTCGTGGGCCAAAAACTAAAAAGATTATGTACAACTTAGATGAAAATGATGATTTTGATCGGGAACTCATAGCCACATATGAAGAAGTATCAAAATTATATCCACGACCGGGCGTATACCGCCCAATTGTATTGATTGGTGCGCCGGGAGTTGGTCGCAACGAATTGAAACGACGATTGGTTGCTCGTGATTCGGACAAATATCGTAGCCCAATTCCATGTAAGTGTTTCACGCGATGCATTACGATTCCGAATTTTAGGAGCAATTCCCAAGTCTATTCACATTTACACCTCTTCTCACTTCTACACTTCAGATACCACACGTGCAATGAGACCTGGTGAAGTTCCTGGCCGAGAGTATTTATTTATAACGCGTGATAAAATGGAGTCCGAAATTTCAGCGGGTAAATTTATTGAGAGTGGCGAATACAAAGGCCATTTGTATGGTACAGCTGCGGATAGTGTAAGAGCGATTGTAAATGCTGGTCATGTATGTGTATTGAGTCCACATTATCAAGCGATCAAATCACTTCGTACGCCACAATTAAAACCATTCATCATTCATATTCGAACACCGCCATTTGACCAATTGAAAGCGAGCCGCGAAGCACATCGTGCCCGATCAACATTCGATGAATTAAATTCAAGAGGTTTCACGGTATGTACCCGCTTAAAATCGCTTGACATGACAAAATCATATTTGACTGTTCATTATATCCAATGATGTTTTATTTTATCTTTTGTGTGTGCGGTTAAAACAGGACGAAGAATTTCAAGAAATGATTCATTCGGACGAACGCATTAACTTTTTATATGGTCACTTTTTCGATGAAGAAATTGTCAATGAAAACTTAGCAATTGCCTTGGAACAACTACTGGTATGCGTTGAACGAGCCGAAACTGAACCGTTATGGGCGCCATCATCATGGGTGCAATAATTTCATTTGTTTTTGTTTTGGTTTTCATTAGACAAAATCTAAAGACAAATCTCAGCAACAATTTAACGAAATTGAAACAAAAAAACCAAATTTATCTAACCGAAATAAAACCATTCAAGCCAATCAAACACAGCTGACCTCTCATTTCGGTTAGTCAGAAAAAGAAACATTTAGTATCCCAATTACCTCCGATTATGTGAAAAGTCGACTAAATAAAAATTACAAATTATATCTTAACGAAATGAAACACTAAATTTAGCGAACGAATTTGTTCAACATTTCAATGATCCCATCCAAGGAAAAACAAATAAATGAATTATAACGTGCAAGAAACAAAAATCATATTTTTGTTGTAGAATATTTATAGTTAAATAGATATATTCAAATAAAAACACCAGATAAAGAGAAAAGAATACCAACAACAATAAAAATCGAGAGAGAGAGAAAAAAAACATTAATCAATGCATGTTTGCTGGATTAGAATCAGAAACGAACGTAACGGCTACGTACTAGCTTAGAATTATTCCAAAGAAATTCATTCAAAAAAATTAGACAAAACAACCACAAAAAAACTGTACAAAATACAATTCAAACAGTGTTCGAGAGTCTAACTCACTTTAAACATTATCTATCACTGAATTCAGCGAATTATCTTTTCTCTTTTTTTTTCAAATGGTTTACACTCTCTATGAAATTCAACAAATTTCAATCATTTCTGTCAGATTCGTTTTTTCACTCAATAGAACAACAGATAAGCACAAAACGTTCAAATTCATTTTCTTATTCGTTTAAATTTAAACGAAACCAATGAATGAAATTCAATGGCAAAAATATTCTCCCCCCTCCCTTGAAGTAGACATGAAATTTATCACTTAATAGAGTATTTTGAGCCCCCAAAAAAAAAGTGAAGAATAATATATAATAAAAAGCTAGAGAAGTTATTTTAAGCCATCCATCGAATAAATATTAATGAAAAATAAAATAAAACATATATAAAGCCCAAAAAAAGAAAGCTTTACACCAGTCAATGAAATAAACAAAGAAAACTAAAAAAAAAACTTAAAAAAAAATGATGTGAAACGTTGTAAAGACCAAATTATGTGAAAAACAAATAGTAATATGAAAATGAATTTAAAGAAGAAACCACATAAAATGAGTTCAAGTTTAACGATTACAAATGTTAAATAGCGCTTGAATTAACACTGTATATAAATGTAAAATTTGTGTGTCAGCTTCATTTGTACCGAAATTCCTTGTTATTTTCGCTTGAGATTGAAAATGAATTTCGATATAAGTAATGGCCGTCGCCAAATTTCACACTGCATTCTGTATAAATGTACAATTCCGAGGAAGATATAGAGAGAAAAGAAAGAAAAAAGAAAATGAAACAAATAAAAACTGTTGACACATTTTAGCAATAAATTCTATCCGAAACCAACCAAAATGCCCAACCCGATCATGGCCCAACCTTTTTAGCCATCTCTTGCGATGAATTTAAGTCGAACGAATTGTCATACGTTCAATTAAATACCAATTTAAAACATCCAATTCAGTTTTTCTCATTCATTCTACACAAACCTAAACCCAAAAACAAATGAAAATGTTTATGAAATGAATAGATTTAAACAAACAAACAAAAAACACACACACATTTAAATAATGTATATTTATTTATTTGACAATAAAAATTTCAATTGAAAAAAACAAACACATGGTATTTTAAGAATTTATCTGTGATAGAATCAGCATTTTATTCGGTGATTCGTTGAAGCTGGTTAAAAAATTGGTTGAATCAGATCAATTGTGGTTTGAAATTAAGCTCTGCAGCACGACTAAAATCACGGCCATATTCGGCTAGTCGTTGTGTCATACGGAATCCCCAGAAATCTTTGACTTGTCGGCACAGATTCAGGTCCATTTCAACGATCAACAACCCATCTTGATCACGAGAGAGGCCCTGGATTTGAGAACAGACAATTAATCTAGAGATTTATTAAGGTTAACCACCAATGTTTTTTAAAAACTATATTTTTAAGCAACCTGGGGAAATGCATTTTTTTTTCGCAGACGTTATTTGTCCAATTTCAAATTCATATTATCATGCTACAAATATTTAGATACACTTCAAATAGAAACCTTTCACTTCGATTAGCAAACGAAACCCATCGATTGCAATACACCAAATCGATTTCACAATTTCCTTACTTAACATACATGAAGTCAATATTAGGTGCATTGGCTCAAAGTGTTTCGTTTGTTAATTGTCGACTGGTTTCATATCACTCAACAATGACTTCCATTCCATTCACATTGATTTAAAGTAAATAATTTTACATGATTCGATGTGACTTTGTAACCAACAAGAAAATGTGTACACTCTGAAATTAAATTCAAGTTCATACGAACCGGTGTTCGAGCGCCATTTGGTGCTGTCACATAGCTTGAACCATAAAATGGTCCAAAATCTTTGTGTGCCGCTTTACCATCAGCTGATGTAAATTCATTTGTAAAATGTTCCGTGCCAACACGATTAATTGCCACAGTAAAATAGCTATTAGCAATGGCTGCATTGCGAGCCTCAATGCCCCATAGTGGTTCACTCAAATTGCCCACCTAAAGAAATCAACAAAACATAATTTAGTTTTGAATTAAAAAATACAATTTACCGAAAAACCGTACCGTTGCCGATGGATTAAAGACAATTTCGGCTCCATTTAGCCCAAACATCATCCAATTTTGCGGATGATGGCGTCCATAGCAAATATTGATTGCAATTTTTCCAAATTCAGTATCAAATACTGGATGACCAGTATTGCCTTCCAAATAATATGTGGATTCATTGAAGTCACCAACTCTTGGAATGTGATTCTTTCGATGCTTTCCAAGGTATTTGCCAGAGCTAGAAATCACAACCGCCGTATTCCAAATCGTATCACCATGTGTTGAATCGCGCTCCAAAATTGATGAAATAATTACCATTCCATAGAGTTTAGCCAGCTGAAGAATCAAAAGATTGAAATTTAGATGCGAATCATCATTTTAATGGCTAACATTGATTCGGCAAGCATGATTACGTCTTGTAAGTAAACGGTTGTTGGTCCAGTTTCAGCTTCTTCAGCAAATTCACACCACGGATGCTTTTCGCGTGTACAAAAGGCAAATGGCATATCTGCCGAAAAAAATCGGAATTAGAAACAGAATGTATCGGATTTCATGTTGAAATGTGTCAAAAACAGAAGAAAACCTACTCCATGCTTCTTGGAAGCAAATTATATTGACACCCGATGCTGCAGCGGCCTTAATAATTTTTGTCACTTTTTCCACGATTGCATCACGTTGAACACTGATTTTGTCGGTTGTTGGTTTGACAATGGAATGCTGAACAGCTGCTAACTTTGGATTGCAATGCAAATTCGATTAAAAAAAATGTGTGTGTGTTTTTTTTTAGCTGTGTAAACAAATGTGTCAAAATTACCCGCACGATACGCGGCTTTCTCAACTCCTCAGGTTTTGCATCAAATGAATAACCTTTGACTTCAAAATTATTTTGTTGAGCAATTTCGAGTGTTTTCGCATCCAATTTCAATTCATGGCTGCATCAATTTTGATTGACAAACGAAAAATGATAACATTGAGAGAAAAAAATAAACATCTAGCTGTTTGAGTGTTCTCGAAAAAAAAATCACTCTAAAAATATTCTCAATTTGTGAGTGAAAACTGCTATGGAAATTGATAGGTGAAAACTAGTTGTGTTTATTTCCAATTTATTCATGTGTTATAAATAAACACAAATTCCAAAAACAACTCACTCATCTGATCGTCCATATAAAATGCGTTTGACTTCTTTTAATTCGGCTTCAGGTAAATACCTATTTAAACTATCTTCTAAATTTTTGAATGCACCTCCAGACATGTTCACGTAAATTTAATCACTTTAAAACTTGCGATAGCACAACGAGAGAAGATGAGAGTTAATATTCGAATGACACCAAACACAAAATGAATGATGTTGACTCGATGGAATTTGTCGGGCGACTGATCGATCGTGAAATGTAACTCAATGGAATAGCTCCAAACCACATACAACTTTATCTGAATCGAAACACCGAGTATCAGCTTGTTGTAGCGCTCTATGTGATATGCGGGTTTTGGCCAACACAAATGCAAATGAAACTGATCAAGTGACTATCGTTTGAGCCGCAATGATTAGATTAACAAATTAAACGGGCAATCCAATTTGGGATCATCATTTAACAAAACAAACATTAATCATTTTTCAGCACTGAAATAAATTCGTTTAATTTCACCAAACTTTGTATTCAGATGTGAATTGAATTGCTACAAAAACACAAAAAATAATAATAATAATAATAATAATGAGTTTGTCTTACAGAATATGTCTTATCATATTTGAAATGAGTAAAATGTAATTTTTTTGTATGCGAGAAATGTGAGTAAAATTGTTTTTGTTTTTCATTCGTTTGAGCTCTTTTTTTTTATCAATGACAATTTGTTGTTTTCCTGTATCAAAATTTGATATCACACATTCTGGAATTATTCGGGAAAAAAATGTCCTTGACCTGAGGTTTCAAGTTAGACCGTTCTAATCAACTGTGTCAAAATCTTCAGTGGACATATTCGGATCGCTTGCATTGGTCAAGTTCAATTTTGTCATGCGATCATTAACATTAACATTTTCCGTTTGATTGATTTCATCAAATGCATGCTTAAAAATCGTTTGCATCGATTTCGATAAGATTGTTATTGATTTTTCCATTTTTTTAATGTCAAACACTTTTCGAATCTTTGCAATATCTTCGTGATGTTTCTGTGAATCGCGTTCCAATTCTTTGGCCAATTTTAAAATGTTCAGTGCATATGTGATGGACATGATCACTTCCAGACTGAATTGACCAAAACGTTCACGTGTTGTTACATAGTTTTCCATTGTGATGTATGCCAATTTTGTAAACATCTCCTCTTTATCAGCTGAAAAAATAATCACAATTTATAATTTTATAATATTTTACTTGCAAATTTATCACATTTTCAGTGAATTGGTAGCTTATCAGCATCAGAATCGAGTCTCAAGTGTGGTGCGACAGATCACTGAATAAGAGACGTCCAACACTTCGATATTCTGATGTTGATCAGCGACTAATTCATTTGCAAACACACATTTGCTGCATGTGTGCACCTACCGTGCATTTGATATTTCAGTAAATATTGTGCCATAATGGCTTTTAGCTCATGATGTTTGCTCAGACATTTCGATACATTCATGTAATAGGCGATAGCTCGTTCAGTCATCGTTTTTCGTCGATAGTATCGAAAATCGGCATCATTTTCCGTGGCTGTTAATTCAAAGAACTCCTTCAGTGTTTGTGGATTCAGTAACAGTGGTTTATTACATTGTCCGCACATAAATTTGGGTGTAATTGCGGCCATGCCCGGTCCATTTTGTAAATGATTCCACCATTGATGATCGGGGAAGTTGAATGTGATTGGAGCATGACAATCTTCATTTGGGCACACATATTCGTAGTATTTTTCGTATGTTTGATCATTTGTTGTGCACTTATCACAATTACAATCGAAGCAATACTGTTGCCGGAGTGCCATTTGACGGTCAACCTTTGACATTAGCTTATAGTTTGGCCCATAGCAATTGAAAATTTCTTCATTTTCACCAATATCACGTGATGCATGAATACTTAAAAATGGACCATCAAAACTGTTACGAATATTTGGATCACATGAATGATTGAGCATGCTAATGGTTGGAAATATGGCCGTAAATATGCGACTACTTGATGTCACAAGATGTAAATCATAAATCATAATGTTTCCATTTCCGAAATCACGATAGCTATAGCATAATCAACAATTATTGACCCAAATACACCCAATTCCAAAGATGCAACCGACGTTCAAGATCAGGTGAAATCCAATTGCATGAAATGAAAGAATAGACAATTGAATAGAATCAAAATAAAATACTTGAAGAAAACACTCCTATTTTTGGGCATCAAATTATCAACAATATAAATAGTAGATTTATAGTCAGTTTTTTCGCTCATTTTTGTCCCCGTGTATTTACAAATGAGTTTAACCCCGTTTCGAGGGTAAAAATGGATGAAACAACGATTAAATCTACCCATAAATCGGATAAAACCATTACAACTTTTTACAGTTAACATAACTAAAATGGATTACCTAGATGCACGATAGCTAAAATCACAGAGTGATGGTGGCATCAATTCAATGTCTGAAATCGCATGACCATTTGACACCTGATATCAAATAGAAGAAGAGAACATTGCTGTTGAATTAAAAGTCATTTGGTGATGATAATAATTTGTGGTTAAAATTTACCAATTGTCCCATATGTCTCATTAGAATGGCTGCGGTGAGTTTCTTCCATTTTGCAACGCTTGGCATGATTCGTGTACATTTTTCGGGTAAATTCACGAAAAAATCCGTACAATCATCCAAATAAATGGCTAACATTTGTGCGGTGAGCGCATAACGTAGAGCATCACTGGCATCCATTTTATCAAAATTTGTAATCAATCGTAGTACATCGCCATAAATAAAATCGGGCCGATTGAGCCCGACTAGGGTGAGTAAAATGCGTTCCGGTGATGACACTTTAATATCTTCAAGCATTTCAATTGAATTAAAAAAACCAACGATAAAACTACGAAATGCCAAATGTGCAATGCCAATTTTAATCCATAAGTTTTTCTGATAACCAGCACATTCAAATTTATGAATATATTTATGTTGTTCCAAACACGTTGGGCTACAGTACGATGCTCGAATGCATTCATAACATGGAAATGGAATGCAATTGGTTTTTGCACAATTTTGGCAGTGATATAAAATCGAATTTGGATCATAATCATTGTAAACAGGAACAAAGGAAAATGCTTTTTCACAAAAAATTGGCTCATTCTTTTTGATTGCTTCACCAGCGACAACATGACGACCAACTATCTCTTCATATTTCCTAAATTTAAAAAGAAAAACATACACATTTAATTATTACACCACAATCCAAATAAAAATTATCAACAACAACAAAAAATTGCTGGAAAATTACTCAGTGATTTGCTTATTTTCAAATGTAGCCGATTTCGGTGTATTGTCTTGTTTTGTGCTAGCTGCATCGCTGGTGGAAGGTTGATTTTTCATTTCTTCGTATTGCTTACGGTGTGCAGACACTGCGAACAAAAATGATGTGTTTAATTTTTATTTATTTTTTTGTGAAACAATTGTCGAATGAAACTCAAAACTTAAACACAAATTCCATCATTGTTTTTACATTTCATTTGTGCATCGGTAAATAGTTTTCGTTTAACCATTTCATCCATTTCGCGTAGGGTTTCAGCTTGTTTTGCATCATCATAACTAGCCAAAATGAATTTTCGCTGCAGAAGCTTATCACGTTTTCTCATCGGATATCCAAACTGGAGTGCAAGCTCACAATCAAAATAACCCTCCTACGAAAATGCATACCATTTTAAATATTCAATTGAACTAAATCGAAATATCACTGAAAAAATATTTCCAACACATTTTTTTTCACTAATTAAATTATCGATTGATACCTCCAAGTGTTCAAGCGTATGTGAAAAGCATGCAGCTCGATTAGCATGGGCTAGTGCAAGTTCAATGCTATCCTTTGGTGCACTAAATATAGCCTTTGTATAGTAGTCGGCCGCTAAATCGTGTGGTTCAGTGATTTCGTGAAAGAATTGATTACCTTCCTGACGATAGAGATTCGAGAGTGCTGATGAACGGCTGCGTTTTTCCTTCAATTTTGATAGCCATTTCCGCAATCGAATGCTATTTATGTTTGGATCGAATATTTTTAATTAAGCATCTCAATACATAAAATCCAAACACCAACAACAACCAACAAAAAAATATTCACACAATTTTGCTCTTACTAAATTTCCTCGGTTTTGTTTAAAAAATCGATGGTCGAAAATTCACCCGAAAAGCTGTATTCATTTTTATTTAGAAATTTCCCACTGTCGACCAGCACATTCATCATTATGTCCCATTGTGAACCTTCACCCTGCATTTTCCCGTTTCGTTTCGTTTATTTTTTTATTTTATTAACAACTAGAAATGGTTTTTTTTTCTTTATTCGTGGAATGTGCGTAAAATTTCTAAATGCTACCTTTAAGTCACCGGTTTTAAAAACAAATGACAGAATCGAAAGCATCACATTATTTTTAGGTTATGTTTATCCTTCTATGTTTGACATTCCCATCGCACCTGTCAATATTTAAAACAAAAACAAAACAATTCAAACCTCAAATTATACAACAAAATACAAATAATATTTATCTTTTATTACAAATCATCTTTCAGTGGCACAATGAATTATTACATCCTACCGTCCTATCGTCCTATTGATGTGACTACTAAACTAATTTGAGAATATTTTGGTTAAAATTTCCGGATGTTTATCTTTTAATTCTGTCCATCCTTTTGTTGCAACGACTTCTTTGCGATGTTTTAAAATGAAATCCAATGTAACCGAAAATAAACGCTTTGCATTTCCTTTATCGGCAATGATTATGGTTTTTGCCGCATTTTCAATGTTTAACGCACCAATCAAAATATCTTCACAGGCTTTTTGAAGTTCAGTCATTCCGTATATATCGCTTAAATAGAGTAATTCCTCAGCCATTGTTTTCATTTTATTGGTCGGCCATCCGCTGTACATGTAAATTAAAAACTCCTCCATTACAACGGGACGAATGTCTTCTACTGTAATCAAATCCGGTGATGTGGCAAATTGTTTCTGAAATGCTACACTTTGACCGATGAGCACAGCCCGATTCACTTGAAATACTTTGTTACCAATACGGTTGTGCACATGAATTTTAGCATCGGCAAAACGTTGGGCGAGAAAAGTGCGACGCAGTCTAGTAAAAACTGATGGTGATGTGACCAATGATGGTACACATTGAATATCACAAATGAAGTCATCCGGTAGTTTACCATAAAAATCGATTGCATCCGCTAAGATATTTTTATTATCTTTGACAATTGTTTGCCATTCACTGGTTTTGCTCACATTTTTGAAATTATCCAACAGATATTTTGATGCGATAATCATTAAACTTCTGGTTTCGGTTTGTTCTGCCAATAATTCAATAAGACCAACACTTCGTGTATTGATTCGAATACTTAATCGTTTCGACGTTTCACATTTTAATGTTTCCATTTGAAGTTCAGCGGCTGCTCTCAGTAAATTACTATATTCAGTCTCATTGTTGAATATATCATTTGGCAGTGAATTTGTGTACATGAAATTTAAAATTGACACCAATGTTTTGTGATCGATAAATTCCATATTCATTTGTGTGATATTGTTGGTTTCATTTCGATTGACAAATCTTTCTTCCGTTTTCATCCAAATCGATGAATCAAAGTATTGGCTATGTGCTGCCAAAATTACTTTATGCGCACGCAATGACTGATTGTGCGATATGAGTTCGATGTCAGTGTAATTATCATTTAAACGTAAACGATCCAAATTATTTGGAATAAGATAGCTTTTATTGTATGGTTCTTCATGCTGTTTGCAAAGATTCTCTTTTGGTTTAACCGGCGGTAGCACTGGTGCATTATCATCACCAGCTATGAATAACCAATAGAAAATCACCAAAAATACAAATATAACAAAAACACAGACAGCTCGTGGATCCATGCTGTTTTTCTTGTCTAGATCAGTGGTGTTGAACTGAAATAATGCGCAAAAAAATTAACCTTATTTAGAAGTGAAAATCAAAAAGTGATTTAAAAAAAAAAACAACAATTACACAAAGGTTCCTTACTTAAATCATTGAATGTCAAATTCTTTAGACGGACTGTCGTGCGTATTATTTTTATTTATTTACAATCACCTGAAGAATGCAATCGACATGTGATTAGTAAAGCAACCAACAGATGGCGTTGGAATTTAAGTTTAAATACTTGCTTGAGACATCAACGATCGACGAGTTTGTTTTGTTTTGCTACACAACGAGAACTTAGTCTACGGCTGTGCTTTCCACTTATGGTCGCCTGTTACTTGTTGCTCCGATAGACATACTTACGGAAATTTATTTGATCCGTTGCACTTTTTTAATCCGTTTCGAGAATTTCAAGATCGAACCAAGAATGTTGACGAATTACACGTGTTTATTTTGTACTGATATTATGCGCACCTAATTTCCCGGTTAACGTTTGAATGACGATATCGGTTTTGTGTGCCGTGTACCAAATTTTGATTGAATGTTGTTGTGACATATGAATGCAAGAAGAAACAACACCAAAAATATATACACAATATGGACCAAATCACATTTGGCCAACTTCAGGCAACAATCGTTTGACGATAATTCCCGCGACTGAGCACCGATTTGCATTATTTTATCCAAAAACACAAAAACACAAAAATTGATCGTCTGGATGATGATCTGTTTTATTTCACGTTCAAACTTGAAATGGCAAAACAATACACGCTGAACATATACAGATCGTAAGTTTTTGGACGGCTCAACCAATACAAGCGGAAAAGATTGGAGAATACACATGAAATTGCAACACGATGTGAATGTATTTATGTTGTTATGTTTCATGTATTTGTGATGCATGTGCGTTTAACTGTACGTGATCGAATCCTAAAACGCCATTAGCATTGGTCCATTGCAATGACCATCATTTCTTTTGAAATTGTTGAACTAATATGCCTTTTTCTTTGTTAATAAAAAGAATGGTTTTGGATGTTTTTTTTTCTTCAATTTTATTCTATTCTTTAAATTCGTACAAAACTTTATCTTATCTCTATTTTGCGTTTACCTTAATAATAGAAAATGTAGAAAATAAAACGAATTTAATAAATATTTTGATATAATTAAAACATTGAATGAGATGTTTGTTGTTCTCAGTCTTTAGAAATGACTCATAATAAAATGTGGCAACATAATTATTGTTACCAAAAGAATGCACAGCCCATGTGATTGTTCGGCTCCATTGGTGGCAGTGAATTGTTGATGCATAGAACCGATGAGTTTTGGCAGTTTTGTCGTTGTTATTGAGACATTCGACGACAATTGGTCAGGTGTATTATGCAAAATTGATGTGACAAATAATTTGATGTCTTTTGCATGAAAAATATCAAATAAAATTATAACTACAACTATGAATCCAGCGACGCATGGATGGCATTTTGGACAGAATGATTTGTTTGTATCTGCAAATGAAAAGAACACACACAATTGTTTCCCATATTTTTATTCATGACAAACTTTCAACTTTTCCACTTGATTGATATACACATAATTTATTGAGTTCTTACTTAGTTGATGGTAATCAGTTTCACTCAAACGTGATTTTTGATCGCTGGAGTTCATATTCATTGTTTTGTGTAGTTTTTGTTTCTTTCGTTTTGATCGATGCGGTTTGATGGTTGGACAGTGACTAAACGCATTGACTGGACGACAAACGAAATGAATGTTTAACGAAGACATCTATCCATGTGTGGGTTGAACCGTTAGCATGTGTGGAACGCGACCCATGTAAGTAGATAGCGTTTGCGCGAATACTCGATTCGATAAGTGTGCGTGTGTGTGCTGTACATGTGATGTATACTTGCATATGAAGAGTTAAATAATAACCGAGAATCTTTTTCTTCTGTCAACTCTCATCACTGCCTTCTACAGCCGCTTGTATTTCTCCGTATGAATATGTTCAATGTTCACATTCTCGTAGCTCTGTTTGCCTGTTACTTTTTCTATCATTGGAAAAGAGTTATCTTTTTTTGCCACATAATTTGAATGCATTGCTTTTCATTCTGCCAGTTGATCTTCGTTTAATTGTTCATAATATATGTTTGTTTCATTCGACTGCGTCAATATTGGTCATGGACTCCATTTCGGAAACTCCTTATGAAAGCGTCAATATCATGTTCTAAACGGTATGGACGCCTGTCTCTTCATTACCATCTATTGTAGTTTAAGACATAAATTCTTCTTCAACATCAAATCGAATGCTTAAAAGAAATTTACTGAAACGTATCGTAATTTTTCAGTTAATTATATGTCTTTTTTTTAAGCAATTTCAATTCACTTAAATTGTCCATTATATTTCATCGAAATAGTAAAAAAAAAAATGCAAAAATGCCAACTATATGAATAATGGCGTTTTTAGGCAATTTGTGCTGCATGCGTATGCTTTACTGCAAATTTTCCGTTTACGACAATTCAATTTCCGTTCATCCGATCGATTGCATTCATATACTGACATTTATTTGTATTGTCAAGCTCACAATGGTTTTGTATGGACGGTTGTGATTTGGCGCCAAATAAATGTCAGTGTACTCACATGTTGACTATAACATTGGCGAAAAATGATATATTCGGATATTTTGGTTTTAAATATTCATATTTGTCACATTGAGAGTGAAAGAGAGAATGATTTTATAATGTGTGACATCAGTGGAAACAACGAGTGATGACGATTGAAGCAATGATAAATTGGACACACAATGAAATATGAAATATGTGCCGTATGTTACTACGTGAATTTTGTATTCTTGTTTTATTACCACAATGCCGCAACATGGTAAGTTTAAATTGATTACCTTGTTCATTTATTTGGGATTTACAATTTTTTCAAGTGTTTGCCCAGATTTTGTCCAGATTTTGAACTCAAGCTTGCCAGGATTTCGAAAGAAAATGCCCGGAAATTGCCCGGTGCAAATGTCGCAAAAAATAAATGGAATGCTTAGTATACATACTAATTATGAAAATAAAAAGAATTGTTTTCCCATAAATTGTTTCTATTCTGTTATTGTTGACAATATTTAAAACAATAAAAAGGATATTATTTCTGTATTTAACTTAGAGATTGCAAAGCCAGTGCTGAATTGATGATGAAATTTGTCTTTTAAGCCAATGCCAACACTTTTTCCTAGTTTTCTCGATGTATGCTTTCGTTGTTTCTCTGCAATTTCTCCATTTTGTGTTTTCCTTTCGTGAACGCTTTTTCTGTTTTGTAGATGTTTTATGCAAAAATCCGTATACCAATCTTATACTGACCAAACAAAATAGTATCAAAAACCTCATAATATGTGGATTCACCAATTCAAACAATAACAATTTCTGATAGAAAGCTAACTTCGAAATAAATGTAGCTGCGTTGTCGAAGAGTTCTCAAATGAAGTTTGGTTTTTGTGCGACCGCGATAACTCTCACAGCTCACAACAAACTGCTGGACAAACTGTGTTGATCGCTCAATTTATTTAATTTTCAGAAAAATTAAATTTCAAATGTATTAATGTAACAGCAATACGTACATATTTATTGTAACAACTGAAATAATACATTGGACACTTATGTACGCATATAGGGCAAGCGCACATAAGCGTCAGAGACGACACTGGCGGCTATCGCATTGATAATACAATATGGAATAAAGCGGAAATACGTATCGATAATATTTCAATAGTCAGCCCAGTGTCTGATACACATACAGATGCAGTATATTGTACGGCGTTCGTTTGACTGTGTGCGTCCCAATGCTAATACATACAATACGGTAACGCACTGTGGACAAGATTGTCTACACTGTCGAGGAATTGGCTAAGATACATTCATATAACCATCATGAAAATGGAAAAAAAATGATTGGCTAACATAAGCCAACTCCCATATCGAATTCATAAACAACAAAGCCAAGGGTGCTCTTCAGTTCGTCAAGCGACATCCGTTTGTTCACTCGGTGCCTTTAAAAAGGCGCGCGCACCTTTTTCTGCGCCTTACAATCTTATATGGTGTTCACTGTACAGCACACAGTACACATAACAAAGTAGCCGCACTCATAGATGCGTGGAAGCACAGCAGCGTGTCCATGCGGTTATGCGATAGATATTCATGCGATTACTGTGTTATGCGTACACCATACAAGATTGCAAGGCGCAGAAAAAGGTGCACGCGCCTTTTTAAAGGCGCCGATTGAACAAACGGACAGTCGCATTATTTTGCCAATGACATAATCAAAATTCTTTACACCTCATTGGTTCGCTCGAATCTCGAATTCATATGATTCATCCATATGGATGCCACACCACAATACACACATAGCGAGAGTAGAAAGCAACCAAAAGCAATTGTTGATTTTTCTGAATGGTGATCATTTACACAGGAGCGACAACAATTACACTTTGAGGCCATATAAGGAACGATGTACTGAGGCGGGTTTTGATACCATCAGAAGGAGGCACATCAACACCGCCGCTCCCTTCATCCACGCACTCATCACTGGCTGATTTAAATCTCCTTACATTCGTTCACAAATGGAGTTAAACAGTGGAATCAGAACTCTGCGCAACCCAGAATTTATAAGACTCAAAAAGACAAGAACAGACGTTTCCACATACTTATCATTCAATAACGCTTGTCGCATTTTTAATCATTCGGCTTTATTCATTGATCCGATACTTCCTCAACACGAATTCCGGCATAAGCTTTTAGGACTACCTGACTCGGCCTTCGGCAATTGGGTCAAGATTTAACCAAATCAAATTGAATATGAATGTAACTTAATTTAATTTAATTTAATTAAACTTGATTTGGTTAAGCTTTCTATATAAATATTCGATTATTGAATCGAAATTGTGTGATTCCGCTATCTTTGTGATTTTTTGTTATTATAGTCAAATGTTATTTACTACTATCATCATCATTATTATTATTATTGTTAATATCATTATTATCATTACTATTTAATCGTCACCTATCTACCTATTTATCACAATCATTGATTAATTTATCACTCATTCATAAACCTACCTACTCAACCAATTTATAAACAATGTGGGCAAGATTGTCTACAGTGCGTCACCGTCACAAAGCCATGCCGTATTGAGATTATATATATATATACATATTTCTATAATATAGATTCGACGCATCAAAACGAACTGAGTGATAGCGTCAACCGCATGCGCCGCAAGCAAAACGAAGTATGTGGTATGCGGAGTTGCGCATATAACAGAGTTCGTTAAGCTTGCGGCGCATGCGGTTGACGCTATCACTCAGTTCGTTTTGATGCGTCGAATCTATATTATAGAAATATGTATATATATATATATAATCCCAATACAAAGCCAAGCCATACGGTGACGCACTGTAGACAATCTTGTCCACATTGTTTATAAATTGGTTGAGTATGTATGTGCCCTCCTATTTACTAGTTTTAAAAAATTAACTGTACCTAAACATAGCAGCCAGCATTTCGTGGAGAATAGAATTGAATTAAATTGAAGCAAACAGTTGTTTTATTCGATAAAAGTCTGTTGCATAAACAATATCAACATGTGAATGTGGATTCAAATTTCTTGTTATACCGATTAGAATGGACCTCGTCGAAAAACCATTTGTTTTTTTCCTGGAGAACCAGACGGTTTTCGCATTTTCGAGTCCCAAAAGAATGATCTGGAATTAAAAAAAAAATAAAAAAAAAATGCCGGCAACAGGTGCCATAATTGGTTAAAAGTGTCTTTAAATTATAAGCTCAATATTGGTTACTACAGTTTAATATAGTCGGACATCATGGTCTACCACAGAATAACACGGTTTAACACGGTCGGTCGCGTTCAGCATCATACATATTTTGAACGTAAAATTAGCGTCGGCGGTGTCAACATAACGTTAAAAACTGTGTCTCTCTTTTGCTAGAGGATGTCATATTATTCGGTAACGAAAAATTGTTTATGATATACGGTTATGATGTACAGGATCTTTGGCGCGTTTTTTGACAGGAAAGAACACATTTTTATTTTTTCAGGAAACTGATTTTTTTCTATTGAATTTGAATTTATATATCTCAATTGAGTAGATGAGCTTTGCTTTTCTCATTGCCTTTTTAAATTTATTATAAAATGTAACATTTTTCTGACACATATGGTTAGCACCAATTCCAGCCAATTCAAATGTGTTTTTGATTCACAAACATCTTAATTTTTTATTCATCTATTACACAGAATATTTTGATGCATTTGAAGAAAATGTGGAATTATTTTTTAATTCAGTTTAAAATCACCAGTATTCACATTAGCTGTACTGGAAATCACATCCGGAGTATTCGCAGAACCTACATTGAAGGAAATGTATGTAATAAATGCTTCAAAACTATCGATAAATGAAAAAAAAAATCAAACATACCCAAGCGATACCACTTATAATTTTTACCATTGTCCAAATGGATTGCATTCATGGCGTGCCGCAACGCAAACACAACGACAACGGCAAGAGTAGATGCTGGTTCACCGGTTGATTTTGACCCAAAAATACCGTCATTGTTAACATTTTGCAAAAATTTTACACGAAAATCGATCGGGATATCTTTTGCCCCCGGAACTTTGTACGTCCATGTTCTATTAGAAATTAACTCGCCTGTTTGTCCATTATAAACCAGTTTTTCCGACAACCAATAGCCAACACCCATCACGAATGCTCCTTTTATGAACAAACAAAAATAAATGGAAATTGTTATCATGTATAATAAATGCACTGATGAAATCTCAATACCTTCAATTTGTCCAACATCAACCAATGGATTCAAACTGTTTCCGACATCTTCAACGATATCAACACGACGAATCTGCAAGTTTCCAGTCAACACATCCACTTCAATCTCAGCACACGTACAGCCAATAATATTATAGTCTTTTCCTTCTGCCGTATGAAATATCTCTTTTTGCGTCAAATCAATGGATTCGGCCCAAGCTTGTTGCACAATCTCAATCCACTTGGCTTTTGGCATTTTATTACGAATTGGTTTTAAACGATCTAGAATGTGTCCACAAGCTTTTTTCGCAGCCATACATACTGATTCACTGGATATGGAGGCTGCTGAATATGATCTATTGGCAGCAATTATACTATTGAATGGAGTGATAGAAACTAAGTCCAACTGAATCCCTAGGACGTAAGCGACCACTTGAGCCAATTTTGTGTTGAGACCTTGTCCCATTTCAGTTCCACCATGTGAAATTGCTACAGTTCCATCCGCATGATAAATTGCAACATATGCCGTAAATGAAGTGAAATAATGAATGGGAAATTTCATTGCGGCCACAGCGATTCCCCTTTTTTGCCAACGATTTTTCTTATTGAACTCATTTATTTCTGCCTTTCGCTCGTAATATTCTGAAAGAAATAATTGGAAATAATCCTTTAGATTTTACATCAATTTGATCAATCAGAGATTGGCAGATTTTACCCGTATCTTTCAAAAATTCTGGAAAGAATTGTTGCAGTGATCCATCTGGATGTAGATTGTTCAATCTCACTTGGGCTGGATCCAGATTTGACTCATGTGCAATATGTTCCATTAGATTTTCAATGATTGCAATAGCTTCAGTTGTGCCTGGTGCCCGGCACCATGTCGCTGATGGTGCATTCGTTGTTAATCGATTTACATTAATTTTCCATTCGGATGTTCGCACGTAACACGTTTGACTTAAACAATGTGGTATGATAAAGGATGTGTCATCGTTCAAATTGCAGCCAAAGTCTTGTGTAACCAAAAATTCTAAATCAATTAAACGTCCAGTGGCTGAATCAATTTTAGCATCGTATTCGAAAACATTTGCATAGCGCTTGCCGGCAATAGCCATATTTGATTCTAATGACAACACAAATCGCACGGGACGTTGTGTTAAATGACAGGCCAATGCGCATGCACAAGCCACATGTGTAGAAAATGTTGTCTTAGCACCGTAACTGCCGCCCAATCGCTTGAAACCACCAATGATTTTACTTTGCGGCATTTTTAAACATTTCGAGATTGCAACATGTGTGAGATCAAACCATTGTGTGGAACAGTAAACATTGATTCCGCCATCGTCATTCGGAAAGCAGAAAGTGGTATGTGTCTCCATTGAGAAATGATATTGTGATCCAATCTCCAAGTCGCCTACAATTGTTTTAAATTTGTATTCAAATGATGCATGAAACAATTGTTTATTTAAATAAATCAATACCTTTGATTTTCTTTTCATTTTGAAACACCACCTTATTAGGCTCCTGATTTCGAGGCAATGTAAATTCTCTTGTGTTTTTTGATTTACTGCGATTATTTGCGTCTCGCCAGTGAAACACAGACGGAATAATTGGTCGTTCGCTTTGGGCTTTTTCATATACAATTTCGACATGACTTGCGGCCGAATGGGCCAAATTCATACTTTTAGCTACGATTACTCCGCAAGGTTGTCCATGAAAAGCTACTTTACCATCAACTTCCACAAAAATTACTTCATTTTCATCAACACCAACAAGACCGCAATTGATTGGCATATAGCTGTTTTCTCCGGGAATATCCTTAGCTGAGAAAAATGCGATAACTCCAGGAATTTTCTACAGAACAATTGGAATATTTGCAAAAGCACATATTTAATTAATTTGATGCTAACCTACCAATGCCTTAGTTGCATCGATGCGAACCACCTTCGATTGGACTTGAGTGGCCGGAACAAAAGCCGCCCACAGCTCCCTGTCAACGGTTTGACTACTAAACATATCATTCACATACTCGGCCTCACCAGCACATTGAATGAGACCCTCATACTTCAATGCTGGTTGGGTTAGTGGATAAGTCTTTTCATTCGACTGATATGTTTGGCTGCCAGAGGACAATGGACGCTCGAGTCCCATGCTCCCAGATGCATATTCACTTTTGATTTTATCTGACGGCGACGTATTTAAAATAAAACGATAGAACAATGCAATCGCCAGGTTTTTTCGGTAATCTGCAGGTGGATCTATTAAAACTGATTCAGGGACTAATTCATTTTGTAACGTTTTAATGACTTTGGTCAAGATTTCATTTGTGTATAAATCGTCTACACCAGTCAAAAGATGTTCAGTGGCTTCGGCATGAATGAACTTGGGATTGATTCCGCCGTAGCAAACACGACAAGACTTCACCGATCTCTTTTCGTCTGATGTCTCGAATTCGAACAGGAACGCGGCATTTACCATTGCGTGTGCATTTTGAGCACGCGGCATGACTTTGTATGATCGAAATACAAATCGATTTGGATCCAGTTTTGGAAAAATGACATTCAAAATGACTTTCTGTCGCATGTCCAATGATAAATATTCTTGCGGCGAATACGGACGCACCAGACCATCGATGGAAACTATGTTCAGTTGAGCTCCGATTGTTTCCAGCAACAGGAAAACGTCTGATTGGAACTCGTTGTGAGCATGTTTGATGCTCAAGTTGCCTGCAATTGTTCCAGCCTGACGAAGAGAACGAATTAGTAACATTTATATCTAAAAACCGAGACTAAGGAATATTCACATTTCGAACTGGAACGGTTGCAACCAGATCAAGGTGTTTAGCCAATTCGGTTGCGTATGTGTATTTGTCACACTTTGAGGCCGCTCCTTGAAGGGTTTCCATAAGCTCAGTAAGTGATACATTACCACCAAAAGACAGTGATGATTCATTGGCTGAAATAATGTGAAGCTCGGGAATGGATTTTATGTCGATGAAAACAGAAATGTTCTCTGATCGCCTATAAACGCCTGAAATAAGTTCCAACTTCGAGATTGATTCGTTCCCACATAAAAACTCGATTCAAGTAAGAACATATTTACTTTACCATGTGCAGTGTTGCCAGCAACTAACATATATTCTGACTTCATCGTTTGTGTCGTCAACATCTTCAACAAATCAGCTAAACTGACTGGTCTCAACCACCTTTTCCCATCATCCGCAGTTAGCTCTAGCGAAATACTTGGAGCGAAAGCACATTTTTGATTGCATTTTCCCTCAAACGAACAGCGCTTCCCATTTTGATTGATGTGACAAGAGTCCAGCGTCAAATCTTCTATGTCACTTGAACATGCATCCGCTGATAGCGATTTGAATGCATCCAAAATGGGCCTGTATCCAGTACAACGGCAAATATTACCACCAAAAGAGTTCTCCACTTGTTGCATTGTGACTTTGCCGTCGTTTGATTGCAGCAAACTGTACATATTCATAACCATTCCCGGTGAACAATAACCGCATTGTGTTCCGTTGAAATGATACAGCGCCTTTTGTATCGGATGATAGCCATCCTTCAAGCTACCAACTCCCTCGATGGTAGTGATGCTTAGATCCTTACATGCGTACACTGGCCAGAGACACTGAAATTCGTATATTTTAAGTAGAGAGCAATAAAGAGATTTCGAATAGATATTTTGTAAGTAAAGAAATCGTTGAATGAACGCACTGAATTAACTGCGATTGTGCGAGTTTTTCCGGATGGTGTTTGAATGTCAGATAAATTTACGATACACGCTCCGCAGCCACCTTCTAAGCACATGAACTTTGTTCCAGTTAACCTAGCATAGCTTCGAATGAACACTAATAAGCTCGTATCAAGTGGCACTTCACTGGGTCTGACTGATAGAAAATCGAATAAATGTGCAGATAACATTTTAGTACAAACTAATCAATACAAATATGTATTGTATTTTTAATCTTTAGCATTCTGATTTACTTGTGTATTTTTGTTGATTTAATGAAAATGTCACCTCCATTTTTACTATCGACCAATTTCTCTTACGTTTATGGGAGTAATGAAAGTGAACAAATGCACTTTTTATATTATATGAAGAATAAAACCGTTTTGGTGCTGCCTTCTCTCGTTTTATACAAACAAATCATCTTGCAACTGGTAATTTGAAGAAATGTTGAATGACGTGGTAGTCGAAATACGAAAAAAAACTAACAGAAGAAGAAAACATATCTTCAATTTCATGATGAAATACTAGGTCATGATGATCACAGTCAATGTTCATTGTTTTTTCTAAAAATAATTACAATCGAAATTCTACATGATATTGTAAAAAAAATTCGTTGACAATAAATAAAAGCTGGAATTAAAATTATTTGAAATCAAGTATTGTAATTTTCTAAATGTAATGCCGTCCATTGTGAAAATAGTTTTGCTAAATGTTATCAAACTTTTGACGTGTTTGTTCTGAAATTTATTGAAGATTAGATCAGTTTCAGCCAGTGTCTGAGCTGTTCATAAATTTTCTCTCACAGTTTATAGTAGATTTTCGAGCTAGCAATCACTAATGATTTTATCGTTACATTTGAATCAGAAGTGAAACCAAAATAAGTGAGCTTGAAATTGATATTTGCATCTGCCATTTTATTAATGGTGTTAATTTTATCGCAATAGTAGCATCATGCTGACATGTTAAAAGCTGAAATTTTTCAATTGACATAAAAAAAAAACTCAGTTAAACTCTTATTTTCAATGAAAACATTTTATTATTTAGATGAATGTATTATTGTTTTACATATGATTTCGGTCACAAATAAAATATTCAATCATTACAACTCAATTTAATTGAAAGTCATCTACTTTCACATTTGCTGCATCAAAGACAACATCGGGAGTGTTTCCGGAACCTGAATTGAAAGAAAGAAATGTGGAGTAAACCGTCGAGTATATTTATAGAAGATACGACAACATAAGCAATGCATACCTAATCGATACCACTTATCATTTTTCCCATTGTCCAAATGGATTGCATTAATGGCATGTCGCAGTGCAAACACAACGACAACCGATAGAGTAGATGCAGGCTCACCGGTTGCCTTTGACCCAAAAATACCGTCATTGTTAACATTTTGCAAAAATTTTACACGAAAATCGATCGGGATATCTTTTGCCCCCGGAACTTTGTACGTCCATGTTCTATTAGAAATTAACTCGCCTGTTTGTCCATTATAAACCAGTTTTTCCGACAACCAATAGCCAACACCCATCACGAATGCTCCTTTTATGAACATACAAAAATACATGGAAATTGTTATCATGTATAATAAATGCACTGATGAAATCTCAATACCTTCAATTTGTCCAACATCAACCAATGGATTCAAACTGTTTCCGACATCTTCAACGATATCAACACGACGAATCTGCAAGTTTCCTGTCAACACATCCACTTCAATCTCAGCACACGTACAGCCAATGATGTCATAAGGCTTTGCCATTCCAGCTATTAGGGGTTGCTCTTTCTGCGTCAAATCGATGGATTCGGTCCAAGCTTGTTGCACAATCTCAATCCACGTGGCTTTTGGCATTTTATCACGAATTGGCTTTAAGCGGTCTAAAATACGTTCGCAAGCTTTCTTCGCAGACAAAACAACTGATTCACTAGATATTGAACCAGCTGTTACCGATCTGTTAGCAGCAATTATACTATTGAAAGGAGTGACAGTAATTAAGTTCAATGGAATTTCAAGGAGATAAGCTACCACTTGAGCCACTTTTGTGTTGAGACCTTGTCCCATTTCACATCCACTATGCGAAATGACTACTGTCCCGTCTGCATGATAAATTGCCACATACACCGAAAATGTAGTGAAATAGTGAATGGGAAATTTCATTGCGGCCACAGCGATTCCCCTTTTTCGCCAACGATTTTTCTTGTTAAATTCATTTATTTCGGCCTTTCGCTCGTAATATTCTGAAAGAAATAATTGGAAATAATCCTTTAGATTTTACATCAATTTGATCAATCAGAGATTGGCAGATTTTACCTGTATCATTCAAAAATTCCGGAAAGACTTTGTGCATTGATCCATTTGGGTCTAAGTTGTTCACTCTCACTTGGGCTGGATCCAGATTTGTCTCATGTGCAATATGTTCCATTAGATTTTCAATTATTGCAATAGCGTCAAGTGTGCCTGGTGCCCGGCACCATGTCGCTGATGGTGCATCCGTTTTCAATCGATTTACATTAATTTTCCATTCAGAAGCTCGCGCATAACATGTTTTTTTCATGCAAAATATCATGACCATCGATGCATCGTCATTTAAACTGCAACCAAAATCCTGTGTAACCGAAGTGTTAAAACTGTCCAAGCGGCCCGTGGCCGAGTCGACGTTTGCCTCATATTCTAAGACATTCGCATAACGCTTTCCAATAACAGCCATATTTGATTCTAACGACATGACAAATCGAACAGGACGCCAAGTTAAAAGACAAGCCAATGCACACGCACAGGCCACTTGACTTACACGGGAAAATTTACCACCGTAAGCACCACCAAGTCGCTTGAAACCACCAATGATTTTACTTTGCGGCATTTTCAAGCATTTTGATACTGCAACGTGTGTGAGATCAAACCATTGTGTAGCACAATGAAGATTGATACCACCATCGTCATTCGGAAAACAGAAGGTCGTCTGTGGCTCCATTGTGAAATGGTATTGTGATCCAAATTCAAAATCACCCTTAATTTTCATCTGGTTTCCAAGAGATTGCATCCTTGACTTTTGATTTGGGGGCAAGATGAATTCTTCAGTGTTTTCATATGGTTTGACATAATTTTTGTCTCGCCAGTGAAATACAGACGGAATAATCGGTCGTTCCCTTTGGGCTTTCTCATATATAATTTCGACATGACTTGCGGCCGAATGGGCCAAATTCATACTTTTCGCTACGATTACTCCGCAAGGTTGTCCATGAAAAGCTACTTTACCATCAATTTCCACAAAAACTACTTCATTTTCTTTAATGCTCAAGTATCCAGAACTAGTTGGTGTAAATGAATTATCTCCTGGAATATCCTTAGCCGAAAAAAATGCAACAACTCCAGGAATTTCCTACAGAACAATTGGAATATTTGCAAAAGCACATATTTAATTAATTTGATGCTAACCTACCAATGCCTTAGTTGCATCGATGCGAACCACCTTCGATTGGACTTGAGTGGCCGGAACAAAAGCCGCCCACAGCTCCCTGTCAACGGTTTGACTACTAAACATATCATTCACATACTCGGCCTCACCAGCACATTGAATGAGACCCTCATACTTCAATGCTGGTTGGGTTAGTGGATAAGTCTTTTCATTCGACTGATATGTTTGGCTGCCAGAGGACAATGGACGCTCGAGTCCCATGCTCCCAGATGCATATTCACTTTTGATTTTATCTGACGGCGACGTATTTAAAATAAAACGATAGAACAATGCAATCGCCAGGTTTTTTCGGTAATCTGCAGGTGGATCTATTAAAACTGATTCAGGGACTAATTCATTTTGTAACGTTTTAATGACTTTGGTCAAGATTTCATTTGTGTATAAATCGTCTACACCAGTCAAAAGATGTTCAGTGGCTTCGGCATGAATGAACTTGGGATTGATTCCGCCGTAGCAAACACGACAAGACTTCACCGATCTCTTTTCGTCTGATGTCTCGAATTCGAACAGGAACGCGGCATTTACCATTGCGTGTGCATTTTGAGCACGCGGCATGACTTTGTATGATCGAAATACAAATCGATTTGGATCCAGTTTTGGAAAAATGACATTCAAAATGACTTTCTGTCGCATGTCCAATGATAAATATTCTTGCGGCGAATACGGACGCACCAGACCATCGATGGAAACTATGTTCAGTTGAGCTCCGATTGTTTCCAGCAACAGGAAAACGTCTGATTGGAACTCGTTGTGAGCATGTTTGATGCTCAAGTTGCCTGCAATTGTTCCAGCCTGACGAAGAGAACGAATTAGTAACATTTATATCTAAAAACCGAGACTAAGGAATATTCACATTTCGAACTGGAACGGTTGCAACCAGATCAAGGTGTTTAGCCAATTCGGTTGCGTATGTGTATTTGTCACACTTTGAGGCCGCTCCTTGAAGGGTTTCCATAAGCTCAGTAAGTGATACATTACCACCAAAAGACAGTGATGATTCATTGGCTGAAATAATGTGAAGCTCGGGAATGGATTTTATGTCGATGAAAACAGAAATGTTCTCTGATCGCCTATAAACGCCTGAAATAAGTTCCAACTTCGAGATTGATTCGTTCCCACATAAAAACTCGATTCAAGTAAGAACATATTTACTTTACCATGTGCAGTGTTGCCAGCAACTAACATATATTCTGACTTCATCGTTTGTGTCGTCAACATCTTCAACAAATCAGCTAAACTGACTGGTCTCAACCACCTTTTCCCATCATCCGCAGTTAGCTCTAGCGAAATACTTGGAGCGAAAGCACATTTTTGATTGCATTTTCCCTCAAACGAACAGCGCTTCCCATTTTGATTGATGTGACAAGAGTCCAGCGTCAAATCTTCTATGTCACTTGAACATGCATCCGCTGATAGCGATTTGAATGCATCCAAAATGGGCCTGTATCCAGTACAACGGCAAATATTACCACCAAAAGAGTTCTCCACTTGTTGCATTGTGACTTTGCCGTCGTTTGATTGCAGCAAACTGTACATATTCATAACCATTCCCGGTGAACAATAACCGCATTGTGTTCCGTTGAAATGATACAGCGCCTTTTGTATCGGATGATAGCCATCCTTCAAGCTACCAACTCCCTCGATGGTAGTGATGCTTAGATCCTTACATGCGTACACTGGCCAGAGACACTGAAATTCGTATATTTTAAGTAGAGAGCAATAAAGAGATTTCGAATAGATATTTTGTAAGTAAAGAAATCGTTGAATGAACGCACTGAATTAACTGCGATTGTGCGAGTTTTTCCGGATGGTGTTTGAATGTCAGATAAATTTACGATACACGCTCCGCAGCCACCTTCTAAGCACATGAACTTTGTTCCAGTTAACCTAGCATAGCTTCGAATGAACACTAATAAGCTCGTATCAAGTGGCACTTCACTGGGCCTGACTGATAGAAAATCGAATAAATGTGCAGATAACATTTTAGTACAAACTAATCAATACAAATATGTATTGTATTTTTAATCTTTAGCATTCTGATTTACTTGTGTATTTTTGTTGATTTAATGAAAAAGTCACTTCCATTTTTATTGACCTTACTCCACTGAATTTAATATCGTCCGATTTCTCAAACGTTTTTGGAAATAATAAAAATGAATAAAAGCACTTTTTGCATCGAATAATGAACAGAAACTGAATTGATGCTGCGTTCTCTCATTTCATACCATAATAGATCATCTTGCAACTGATAATTTGGGGAAGCCTCAAATGACGTAAATCACGTGGCAGTCGAAATGCGAAAAAAAAAACTAACAGAAGAAGAAAACATATCTTCAATTTCATGATGAAATACTAGGTCATGATGATCACAGTCAATGTTCATTGTTTTTTCTAAAAATAATTACAATCGAAATTCTACATGATATTGTAAAAAAAATTCGTTGACAATAAATAAAAGCTGGAATTAAAATTATTTGAAATCAAGTATTGTAATTTTCTAAATGTAATGCCGTCCATTGTGAAAATAGTTTTGCTAAATGTTATCCACTTTTGACGTGTTTGTTCTGAAATCTATTGAAGCTCAGATCAGTTTCGGCCAGTGTCTGAGCTGCACACTCAATTCAGAGGTAGCAAAATATTTTCAATGTGATGGTGAACCTAGCATAGCTTCGAATGAACACTAATAAGCTCGTATCAAGTGGCACTTCACTGGGTCTGGATAAATGTGCAGATAAGATTTTAGTACAAACTAATCAATACAAATATGTATTGTATTTTCAATCTTTAGCATTCTGATTTACTTGTGTATTTTTGTTGATTTAATGAAAATGAAACTTCCATTTTCGTATGAAAATAATATTAGAGTCTAGCTTCACCTAAGTCAAATATCGTTAAATTCTTGAACTTATTCTTTTATTCAAATAGTCACAAAATTAACCTTTAACGAAAAAATTGTATAGATACTACTTTTCATCAAACAACTGAACTTTTCAAAACTCAAATAAATAGAAACAGAATATAACTTTATTCGGTTCATTCAAAATTAGACATTCACATTGTGATGCCAAATAAAATAAATTATTAGAATCAAGTGTTACAGAGAGAGGTAATAATCTCAACGGTAGAATCAAATTGATATTGTCAGTACACAGCACACAAACAAAATTAGACTGTGCACTTTTAACAAACTGTGTGCAAAATGAAATGTGTACACAACGTGCAGTAAATCTGCGCATCTATACAAATTCGGAATGGAAAAAAATTCTCTGCTGAACTGCACGGTCTAATTTTGTATGCATATACTGTTAATTGAGGCAAAATACATACCTTTGACCAAGGCAGATTTTTGCTATGACAATTGCAAATTTTTACAGTGCTACAATGTACATGCCTTGCTTACTCAGTATTTATTAAATATACTTTACATTGTTGAACAAATTTGTTGCTATTACGGCTGATCACGGAAAACGGCAGTTCTCCCAGTGGCGCACCAAAAAATATGAACGCAAACCAATTTTTTTGACTTCTTTTAAACGATATAGTAGAGCCTCAAAAGTGAACACTTGTTCATTGAAAAAAAAAATTCAAAAGGCCAAAATAGCTGATTCAAATATTTTTTATAATCAACGTAATTGCGAAACAGCCTGCATGAAAAATGGGCATTAGTGTCTTTTTTTACGATATTATTTCATTTTAAGTCCCTGAAAACCACTATGTTATAAAATTATCTTCTCCTTTCTTCTGAATATATGAAAGTCAGTGTATGTATGTATGTATGCTCGGGGTAGTCTTGGGCCAACGGTGGTTTTGGGCTTTGCAAAAAAAAAGAATCAGTATTTGTTAATCATACTTTACATTGTTGAACAATTTGTTGCTATTATGGCTTGAATGTGCTGTAGCTGGGGGTGGGAGATTGAATTGATATATAATTTCAACTTTTTTCAGAAAGAAATATAAAAAAAGATTTATTTTTTTTTTTTTTTTATTTTTCTGTTTTGTTTTGTTTACATCATTGAAATGGCATGGCAATATAGAAATATTTTAAAATTTATTTTACTAATTTGATTGTCAGTTTCTTTAATTGACATTGGAATCTAATACGAGATGTTATAATAAAATTAGGGCTCTAAATCGATGTATTTGATCATTCTTTTGAGTTTTTGTGATAAGCATTTGAAGAAATCGTAATCTGCTTACCAAATGCCACCTTTTAAATTTCTAATGACACCACGGAATTGCTTCAATATTTTGTTCTCTTTTACGATATAAAATACAAGTCTTTTGATAAAATGTTTGTTAAATAGATTTTTGTAAAATATTCATAGAATTTTTATTTTCGGAAATCTTATTAAAATGTCCTGAAATAAATGCCAAAAAACTGCCAACTGTAAATATTTCCACATTGAAAATGATCAAAAGAAAAAAGATTGTTTTCAAAGAAATATTCTGATGTTTCAGCGTAAAATAAAATAATGCACTAAATCATCGTGTTGATGTAATTTTAAATCGTATGAACTTTTTGAAATCCAAGCGATCTTCGAATTTTGAATGGGATGTGTTGAATTCGATGTGCCATAAATCTCATGCATCTCTCCAGATACTATAGCAAAAATAACAATTTGGCAGTTTTTGGATAACTCTCAAATTTCTCAAGTGAAAGCTAAAAATAGATCTTCAAATTAAATGAGACAAATTTAACAACTGTCTAAATTCATATTGATACATAAATAGAAAATCTGCATAAATATTTGTATAATTTTAATAAATTTAATTTTGATTTTTAAATATTACAAAATGCAAAGCATTATTTTTTGGGGGAGAAAACAGATTCTGCACAACAAATCTCTATAAATATAAAGTTATATTAGAATGCATTTTGTACGAATTAAAAAAAACTCTCTCTCTCTTTTCAATATACGAAAATACAAATGTGTAAAAAATGGTGATGGACATAATAAGTGCATGTTGTTCATTTTCCGAAATTTGAATAAATCTCATTTATAAATACATAATGTTTCACTTTATCTCTCCGATAATTGGATGGACATACAAAAAAAACTGGATTGGAAATTACAAGTGTGCAAAAAATTTGACCAATTTTCAATATAAATGTTAAATGGAATGCTTTGCTGAGCATAACATTTCATTCAGCTACAAATCAATAAACTGGAACATTTCCTTTGCTCAAAATTGGATAGATGAAACCCGCTGTTCTTCTTAAATATTCAAACAATTTTCATATTTTTGGCTGCAAACCTTGTTGATAGCTGCACAACGAACACGTAAATAAATGTTGATTAATTTAATTTGATCTGCATTGAGGAACTCTTATTATTAATTGCATTTTTTTTGTGTATGATGCCAATCGTTTTAACAAATCCGAATGATATTCGCTTGACTAGTCAAATGTTTTCGTGTTTTTTTTTTTAATTTCAGACAATTACAATTAAATCTACTTTTGAGCACCGTCCATCATTGTGATTTTACAATTTTCATTTGAGAAGACGACGGTTTTTAATGTTATTTTTTAATATTGCAAATCATTGATATCGAGTAGAGACTGACTTTCACTTTTCAAAGTTTTGAATCTGTTTCATGACCCATGATGAGTTTTTGTTAGCAAAATTGCGAGCTGGAACTGGAGGTGGTGTAACTGTTGCTTGATCATTCGCTTCCTGCTTGCGTTGCTCCAATATTTCTAAAGATCGTTGTTTCTTTGTGATTATTGATTCGGATTTGGTTGCATGTTCCATAAAAATGGACGAAGTTTCACAATTTTCCGATGGCTTCAAAATATTCGGTATTTCATCTTCTTCAATGTTTGAAGTATTATTTGTTGGTGGTGGTGGGGGCGGTGGCAATGGTGTAGCCAATAATTTTTCAAGTGATTGATTACAACGTTGTCCAGTTTTAGCTGGCAAAACTGGTGCGACGAATGATGGTTTTGCCGGTAGTGGCGGTGGTGGTGCGGATCGTGATATTGTGCTTGAATGTTGCACTTTTTTCAAATGTAATTTTGGTGGAATTGATGGTTTAATTTTTTCCTCTTGTTTCATTTCATCAATTGTACTGTAGATATGCTCGGGTCGAGTGTATTGTTTTTCGGTATTATCATCGCTATAAATGGCTGAATCACGGAAAATGCCATCATTTTCGAGGTAAGATTCAACTGTTTTCTCATAATATGAATCGTCACCGCTACTACTGCTGCTACTGCTGCTGCCACGGCTTGATGACGATGGAGATGCTTGGCATGCATTTAACTCTGCAATATCTGCCTCAGACTTTGTTTCATTCGAATAAATTACGGTGATCTGTTTTGGTGTGGACTGTGCACATGGTTTAGCCATTGTATCGTCCGCGGTGGCAATGTTTACGCTGTCATTTGATGAAGTCAACGAAAATGCTGAATCTCGCTGAATATTTGATAGAGTCTTGATGAATGGTTTATTCGTTGGCGATATATAGCTGTTGTTATTTCCAAACAGTATTTTTGGATCGGCATAATCAACCGATGCGATTCGTGAACCCAACGCTTTGCTACCTTGTTTATGAATTATACTCTTGCGATGCATTCCAGTCACATCGGATACTCGCCGTTCGGGTAGCTTACTAGTGCTTTTGTTAATATTCAAATGATCAACGCTCTTGTAAACATCTATGCCACCTATGGATGTATCCTGAGCAGAGCTTGGTGACGATAACAGATCAACCGATTTTGTAGTCTGTATGCTCGAAGCACTCATACTATAATCCGTTTCACTTGATGTACTACGTCGTAGCCCTTCGATTCCACCAGCCGAATTGAATGATTCAACCGATGGTACTTTTTCATCGGGCATTTTGCGCACATGATAGTTAATGTTTGTGTCACTTTTTCGAAAATGTGAACCATGCTTCGGTAATCGTACATCATCATCAATGCCAGCCATTTCACCATTTCCATCGAATGTCAATGTAACATAATCGGAATCGGGTCGTTTTGGTGGCGCTTCGGTCGGTCGTTTGACCTTCACAAAGCGACTATTCGGTTGTGATAGAGATCGATTTAGCACTGGCGATGGAAATTTATACGGAACATGCACGTTACGCAACAGCGATTCATAGATTGGCTCTGGTGGCAGTTCACGTTGAACGAATGTATCGACTTTATTTGGTTCGTTGACTTCCGTTGGAATTGGTGGCAATGGCATACGAAATAGTGATTCACCTTTTGTGAATTTTGTTTGACTAGGCGTAATCTTTTCCGCTTCGGATAATTTCTTTGGCGGTTTCTTTAAAATGCGATCAAATTCTTTATGATCTTTTAGCAATTCCGATATTATGTCAATGTCACGCTTATTTTTATTCATTGCAATCTTTTGATTGAGATTCATTGGCGTCAACAATGACACGCTCGACAATTTCCGATTGATATCATCGCTTAAGCCCTTTGGCATGGTGTCGGTTGCATCGAGAGATGCTCGCCGTCGATTTACACGCACATCACTAATCGCCAAATCATCGGATGTTTCGGTAATTTTCAACACCGTCTCTGTATCTCGATTCTCTTCCGGCAATGCCATATAGAATTTGGACGTTTCTTTGAGTGTTTTTGATCGCTGCTTTTTCAAATTTGCTATCCGTTTTGGCAACGTTTTTGTGTTGTACATTCGAACTTCGAGCAATTTTAATTTGGCTTTATCTAATGCGGATGCTGGTTTGCTGGGCAACGCCTTATTTGCATCGAATGGAATTTCATAAAAATTACCCATGTCATCGTCATCAAATTTTGAATCAACATCTGTTGTTTGTGTGACACCACTTGCAATCGATTCGGTATCATCATTTTGTTTAATCAATGAGTTTCGTTGTTGCAGCTCTTTGATCATCGAATCCAATACTTTACTTTTGCCCGTGTCATTGTTTGTCATTGTATTATCAAAATGATCTTCAACCATTGATAAACTGGCATTGAATTTTTGCCGTTGCTTTTTTGAACGATACCGTGTTTCGCTGCGACGATATTGATTGCGACGCTCCAAGTATTCTGGGGTTGTTGATGATGTATTGGTCCATCTCCATGTATTCTTATCCGTTGTACGATCCTCCTCTTCACCCAGCTTGAATAGGAGCTCCTTTGCTCGATTCGGAATATCAAAATGAGCCAACATCACTTGCTTTATGTGATGTGCCCATTTGCGTTTCTGTTCTCGATTGCGTGCAGTCAATTTAATTTGATTTGGATGAGGATCATTGTATGGAATCACACTAAAACTCTCTGGATCACCCGGCAAATGTTCAATTAGCATCAGACTCTTACACTGTAAATACAAAATAATATTTCGTTTGGAATTTAAAAAAAAAAAAAAAACGCAAAATTTCATATCGATGCACTTACGTTGATATAATTCTTAAACTGAAGCCGATTGTCTTCCTTTTTCTTGGTTATAATCAGCATTGTTTCGAACAGCAGTACAGTTCGTGGTTTTCCATTTTCAGTCAGTATACCTTCGAGCACTAAATCACCTAAAACGGTTAGCTCAGGTCCAAGCCATCCATCTAGAATGCCCGATAATTCTCGTACTCGACTTTGTTGCTCCAAATTTCGCTTCACTTGATCAATGTGCTGGGCAACATTTCTCATTATTTCATGAGACTGTACCACTTCCGGCACATCGCAATGCTTACGAAGGTTCTATAAATATGAATCAAAACAGAATGTGGCATTTATATAGTGAATTTGAATTTCCATGTTCTAGTTTGTTGTATGTATACTTGTATACACATCATCATTAGCCTTGAAAATTGTTCGAATTCTTAAAACACTATAATCAAGAATCTTATCGTCTTCGGTAAGAATTAAATCGTTTTCACACTTGCATTAACAATCATTTTAATGCATGTTACAAAATATTACGATATTTCCAAATTCCTAGAACTGTTTACAAGTTTTGCGGATACAAGAACAACTTGATACAACATAAGATATCGAAAAGCATTTAAATAATACTTACGTCGAGCAATAAATGGTACTTGAGAATACGTTGAACTGGTTTCAGTAGATATGAACCCAGCGGCAATGTGTGGTGTAGACTTTGTTGTGTTTTGGCTAACAAGGAATTCGTTTCTGAAGCTTGTAATAGTGTTGTTAACAATGATATGGCATCTGGATAGCTAGTGCTGCAAGTTAATAACAAACACATTTTTTATTTATTATAAAATCAATTAGTAATTCATGCGCGGCTGAATAACAAAATCGCCATAAACAATTCCACCATCAGTTTTTTTTTTCGAACATTCCATAACATTAATATGCTTCACCGAAACTGTTCTTCATTGACTGCTGCAAGGGGCAATTACTACCGAAAGTAGGCAACAATACTAACTTGTATTGAGAAAAATGAACAAATATCGAACAAAAATTACCAAATACTAGAAAAGGCACCGAAAGTTTTCAATCTGGTTACTAATCTATTCGGTAACATTCTAATTTTCGTACAAAATACATTCGTTCGGTGCTTTTCGGTACTCGTTGGTTTTTATTTTCCCAGTATTGTTCCATTATTTGTCGATACTTCTATCTTCTTTTGGCTACATATTCTTCTCAATCTTAATTGTCGTTGGAAAATTGCCCGCCAACAAATCGTCCACTGTGCATCACATTGTATACGCGTATTTCATTCACACCATTTTCATAAGCGTAACATTGACCATTTGTCATTTGAATTGAACAAGTAACATATGTGCCGCCATGTGGAACAGTCCATAAACGTAACGATAAACATTTGAATAAATTACGTCACACAAACGTACTGTGTGACGTTGTTTCAATTTAGTCAGATTTGATTTCAAGTTGAAACTTTCAACTGGTCTAACCTCCAGATACTGACCATAAAACATTTTATGCAGCCAAATGTTAAATAAGAGTTAAACACACGCAGAGAGAGAGAGAAACAATAGATACATGAAATGAGAATTTGATTGAAAATAATTTTGGATATAGCGGAACTGAACTAAAATATAAAGCAATGTCAATGTTTTCGTAGAATTTAGACGACAAATTCAAAATGTTCAGCCTACAAATGAGTTGATAGATGTGTATTGTCATGATCACAATAATTGAGCACTTCCAGTGGGCTTTTTTTTTATCTTCATTGGTTAAGCAATAAAATAATCGCGTGATTTCGTATGACTCAACTCAGTACATTCGAATTACGTAGCGAAAACGAAAGACACACCGGGGAAGTGAGTAAGCTCTCTGGATAAAACGTAGCAATGAAAAATTTGTGTGATAACATAACAATGCTATGGAAAGTACATGTTACTTTTTTTTTGTGTGTGTCGTGTTTCATGTGGAATACGACGACATTTGTTGTCGGTGTGCGTCAAACCGAACACCATGATGACTCACCAGTATTGTGTATATGCATCAAACTCGTCTCGCAGCTTAATAAAACATTTTGCTATTTTAATCGGCTCGGTACCGGATTGCTCCAATTCACTCAACAATATCACACTAAAGTCATACACTTCCTGAATATTTCCAAACAATGTGTTCAACTTATGCGGTTCAAGATGGCCTTGCTCTCGCCAGTCATTCAAGTAGCTGAGAAAATAAAAACAATGCAAAGAAAATATAAAATAAAATATCAAAAAACAAAACAAAAAAACATGAAAATACAAACACACTCACGAATGACAATGAATGCCAATATGCATTTTATTGTTGTTTCTATTTTGTATGTGTATTGAAATAAGAACAAACACGAAAAATAAACGGTTTATCTTACCCTCTGATAACTTGACCCAAATCATTCACATAGCTCCGTTCTGAATCGATAATTTCTAAGCAGGCACGTTCGGTGACGGTTAAACTGGAGCTTAAAATTGCAATCTCATTTTCACTGTGATCGGCCAAACTTTCAACACTTGCCAAATATGAAATGGCATTTTGATTGGTCGAATGTTCATCGGATGCCGAGCTCGATGATGAACTGGTTGAGCTAATCGAAACCGATGACAGTGGCCGAATTTTCGTACGTTTCAAATCAATTGTAATTTGTCCGCTTTCAGTATGATTTGTTGATTCATTTGGCTGTAATTGTTCATCATCATTCACTTTCTCATTAATGCTTAAATTGCTCGATGAATTTGTTTCGGGTGAATGTTTTGCATTTTGTTCAATGACTTGAGCTTTAATTGCGAATAATTGGCTTTTCGTTGTTTGTTTACCATCACTATCGGTGGACTTTTGTGAAAGTGTCGGTGAATTTTGTACACTTCCACTTTGTGATGAATCGCTTGGTGTGGTCGTCGTTTCACATTTATGCAGCATTGAATGTACAAAGCTGGCATTTTTCAAGGATGTTCTTGTCTCTTCATTGACCGTATTGTTATCGTTTGGGTCACATTTTGTGTCTGGTGGTTCAACCACATCATACACATCATCATCGTCATTGTCATTGTCATTGTTATTGCCATTTAACTGATCTTGTACGTGATCAAAATCAAACGGTGAACATTCATTGATGGGTGTTTTATCAATGGCATCAACTTCATTTTCATACACATTTAAATTTACATCATCGTACAGATTATTGTCACTCATATGATTCTCATATGGATTTTCCGGTGGCGTTTCATAACCACCATCTGAATCATCAATCACCAAATCACTACCAAACTGTGTCAATTTGCCCGTATTTTTCGATAGCGGATGCTTAAATTTACTACCATTTGTGGATGGCACCACAACAATTTGTGCCGTTGACAAACGCTTCTTCACACTATCGAAATTTGGATCGTCGCCGGGCTGATGATTTTCGTTCATATCGTCCGAATGTAACGATGTATTTGAATGTGAAATGAGACGTTGTACATTGGCCGAGAGTGCTGGAAAATTGCGATGACGTCGATGTATCGATGGCGGTGGAAATTTTGGCAATGGTGGTGGCGTTGATTTTAACGGTTTTCGAATATTATCAACATTTGCAGCGTTTGTACAAGGCACACGTGGTGATCGATCAAAATCTACATATTCAAAGAGAAAAACAAAAATTTATAAATCACAAAATCCATCAATACACTATTGCATGTGTATCGAACGTGTTTTATAGTGTATGTGCAATTTATGATGCATTCAATGTTATTTAAAATGAAAAATGTGATGAGATAAAAATTATTTACAAAAATATTGTTTTTTTTTTTAATCAAATTTACCAAGCAATGAATTACTGTCGTAGCTCGTATTTGTATCAACTAGATGGATGGATTTTCTGTGTGAGAAACTGTTAAGTGAATTTGTGTCGTCGGTGGACGAGCTAAGACGATCATAATAGGCAATCACAGATGGTGATATATCGGTTGAGCTTCCTGTTTGATGTGAAATCAATTAGAGTAAGAGATAGAGAGAGAAATATGTGTGGTGGTTACAATTTTGGCAAATTTATCCGTCAAATCATTTCAATGTATAGAAACAGTACTAAAACACAAGCATTAATTCTTCAATCTAAGCGATAGCGATAAGATTAAAAAACACAACACTAAGATTCAATGTGAATGCAATTCAATCAAATTTGATGATATTGAGACGTCAATAAAATCAACAACAACAGTAATAGCGGAACAAAAATCGCAAATTGCCATCAAATATGGCACATTGACGGTACATCAAACGTATATTAACATTGAGCAAAATAGATACAAAACACAACAAATAAATAAAAAACAGACACAGACATTAGATGAAACTATTTAAAATAACCGAACAACAAATCACAATACAAGAAATGAATCAATCATTCATAATCAGCGCAATTTACACACATTCACTGTGGCTAAGTGGTTGACCTAAAAACCGACAGAGGAAAAAATACGATTGCATACACATATATTTAACACACACAAAAAAAAGAGTGCAAAATAAAACGAGCATTGAGTACTCAGCGCTCTTGTGCTCATATTTATTATAAATAAAAACCAAATAATACACATACACCTCATGCGGATTGTGTGTGTATGAGTGAGAAATTGAACATGCGAGAGTTATTTGCAATGGAAAGAAAGAAGTGAGGCCAAAAAAAAACACACATGCAGCGCATAAATGTATTCCATCGACATAGTTTCAATGCATTTAAAATCAAATCTCCAGCAACAACGAACATGAGAGAAAAAAATTTGAATTGCGATTTTATTAATTATGGAGCTATGGAATGGTTTAAATGCTACTCGAGGTGGTAAACACCTTTGCTGTTGGCTTTGCAAAGTCAAATGATGAATTTATGGTCGAATTTTTTTTTTCTCTGTGTGTTGTCGATGTCCTTCGCACGCAACCAGCAATCGCACCGATGGATGTTACAACAACAATAACAAAATCATGTATCGTTTACCTTTTGCGTTTCAATGGCTCGAGGAAAAATCAGACACAGAACAATTGGAACAAAAATCGAGTTTAAAAAAAAAAAAACTATAAAAATAAATTTCAAGGTAAACTCATAGCAAATAATCGAGAAGAAAATCTACATTGTAATTGTTGTCGACTCACAGTCGATCCAAACGATGATGTTTTAAGGTCGACGAAAAAACAAAAACCATTTGACTTTTGACAAATTCAATGAAGTCCATTTTCCAAATTAAAACAATGTGTGAAACGACACATAGAAACACCCGTCACAACATACGCATCATGAATTACAATGAATTACATCGTTTAAAACAGTGTGAAGGTCATTTAACTTGTTCCTTTTTTTTTTGCTTGTCAAATTTCACAGTTGGTTTTTACCTATTTCGCTAATTTACACCATTTTTTTTTCACACTTATTTGTCGATCAAAATAACAAACAATTCATTCAACTTGGATTCGGTTAAAATAGTATAACGGTTGATGGAAAAAAAAAAATGAAAAAACAAACTGACATGAATAATCACCAATGAATGATCAACAACCAATGCATCCGAAATGCAAAAACCGACCCGATGTGTACATTTCACTGTACTGTCTGTTATCATTTGAAAATCAGGCGAGCTGCTCGTCGTGCATTTCAATCTACCCTTTAAGTGATGCCGTATTCATTGTATTTTATTGCGCCCGATGATTGATGGTTTAGTGATTCATCCATGCGGATTCATCTGCATGGAGATAAAAATGCTCGAACCAATATTTACACAGATTATTCCGTCAATTTTATGTTTGCACGGTTCATCACCTGGTTGCACGATTCAACTTCGTTCATACGTATTACATTTCATATGAACGGGTCGGGTCGTTGATGAAATTGAAAAAGTAAAAAAAAAAAAAAAATCGCCGCGAGTCAAAAAAAAACAATGCAAATTTCAAATTTTGCGCAAAAAAGCTGTTTGATTCATTTGATTATGGTATGTGCAATGGCCGCGATTATCATCGATGTTTTGCATCCATGCATTCCATTGAACAGAGTATGAACCAATGCTAAACAATAACGTGAAAAATTTGATGCCATTTGAAACACTTGAAGCGCACCACATTACGAAAAACGAATCGATGCCGCGAAAACGATAAATCATCGAGCACGCTGTACAAGCGGCAACCATGTTCAAAATCACTTTGGATGGATCGACTTTTTTTTGTTTTGGTTGGTTTCTCTCTCCTTGCATCCCCGGTCTTTATATAACGGTTCGTTTCTTCGAAAATGACAGTGGCATCGAGCAAGAGCGCGCACAGATTAAATGCGTTTCATATTCAGGCAAACAGCAACACCACCAACAATAACACACACACACAAAAAAAAGAAAAAAAAACAAGCATAGCGTATGATTGATAAAAAGAACAATTTGGTTAGTCAGAGAGTGAATGGCACTGGTGAACTTCGCAAGCACACACACACACGTAAATATGATATGCAAACCTGAATCATAAGACCTAATGAGTGTTGTGCCATGTGATTATCTGTTGCATGCCACATTTTCAACACACAAATTCAATGAAGCGCTGAGGCCACGAAATCACATCGGAATGTTCATGTTTATCATCCTATATCAAAATGCATCGCGTTTCCACTATTCCATGTTCATTTTGCACATTTGATCGGTTGGTTCGTTTGCCAGGGCGACGAAGATTATCGCCTTTTTTGTTGGTTTCAATTTTTCTTTTTCTTTTTCTTTTACTTTACCTCTTTTATATTTCTTGGGAAATGAATGGTTGAGTGACAGAGTTATTTTCTAAAGTAATTTGCTAGTGATTTTGTGGATTCGTTTGTCCATTCTATTTTCACATCGCAACCGAATGAGTAAAGAAACAAATGCGAACATGTATATCACAAAGTCCTGTTAAATGGCGTGAATCATTTTTTTTTATATAGTTCAGAGAATTAGCCGATGAAAAATATGGATCGAAAAGGGCATTGGCACTAACTCTCTTTACTTTTGTTGTTGTTGTTGTTGTTTTTAAAGAAAAGACAACAGAAAACAAGAACATTTGAATCGAATTGAATCACGGTGTGTATGCATGTGCGCCGCAATCGTACGACAGCTAGCGGTGTAAGTTGAAACAAACGACTATGTGCCTCAAACGTTAATAAACAACTCACCAAAAATAGAAGTGGAAATTTAAAACATGTTTTGCCTTTGTTCAAATGAATTGCACACGATTCCTTTGGCTTAATGGCTTTTGTTGTTTGTGCGAACACAACGACTGTTTTTTTTTCTTCTTTCAAATCGATGGTTGAATTTACACTAAATAGCGTGCTATTGCGCACACTGAACACCCCAATAAAGCAATTACAGCGTTAATTGCACCAAAAGAAGGCATATCACATCAATGGTGGCCATTTTGTTCAGCAAAGAAGAACACGATTCAGAACATTTTACTCGACTATTTTTGCTTTCTGTGTAATTTACACAATAGTCAAGTAAAATTGTTTGGTTGGTATTTTTTTCCTTTGGTTAAAACCAATACGAACAAATCGCTTTTGGAACGAAACACCTTTTACGGAAGCTTACACTATCCGCACATAAACAGATTGTGCAAGAAAAGATACAAGTTCACTGTTTGCTGCAGAGGTGTCTTAAAATAAACTTGATGTGAAATAAAATGGAACTCCCATGAACAGCAGCAACAGATACACTTCATCGAACAACGAACAAATGGAACGCTGAACGTCAGTAAATTGTTGTCACTTGATATTTGCATATAAAATTATTGCTGTGAATAAAAATTTATAGCACAACAATGGCATTAATTCAAATTGATTATAACCCCTGTCTCTGGAAGTCGCTCAAGTGATACGAACAAGGAGATTGATTAAACTGATAAATGCATTACAATTTCAATTTAAACTGATAACAATTTTCCACACAACTATTTTTCGTTTGTTTTTTTTTCGTATTGAACAATGGTATTTATTGAATGTGTTTATTGTGTGCTTTTCAATTGTACACAGAATAAAGATATAGATCATGATGAAATATTAGTGATACTGAGAGCTAGACTGACAGATAAATTTTCAACGAATTTTGAACTTGATTCATCCAATTGGTCACAATTCACTTGCTCTGGATTTTCTGGATCACTGAATCGATACATTATTCAATCCAAATACACTTATGAAACACTCAAATTCATTTCCATAAATTCACTTCACTGACGAATTTTTATTGTTGCACAATTTGCGCAAATTTACACAAAATTGTCCAAAAAATAATTTCAATTATATTTACAAAAAATAAACGAAATTACTAGGTCAACAAACATCCACCATTGTGAACGGTGTGCGTAAGTTAATATTTAGAATGGAAATTGGTACAAGCCTAATGAGTCACATGATTAAGATCACGACCGCATTAGTTGGCCAAATAGAGAAAGAGCGAAATAAATAAATAAATAAAAAAAACAACAACTAACAAATTGCAAAGTGAAATTTTTCATCGACTTTGACAACGCGCACGCATGAATACGCCACAAAAGTAATGAAAACTAAAAACTCGAGAAGCAATGAGCCGCAAAACTAGTTTCATTGGCCGTATGGTCTTCATTTATAATGGAGTCTTTTAAAATTTTATTCAATATCGCAATTGCTTGAGATATGCAAACAAGAATTTCTATGCGATTCATTTGTCTGTGGTTTTGTGAGGCGGGGGAGATGGTGGCCTATTAGGATTAATTGAAATTGCTTTTGTTTGACCCGAGATAATCGAAAGCGTGATAAGTGATTTGAGAAATGGAATTATTTTAGATATTGTCACTCACTTTTCATTCGTAAAATGGGAGAAACGTCATCGAAAATGGTGTTTTATTTGATCTTTTTTTTTCTGTGGTTGACCGAATCAAACAAGTTTTTAGCTATTTGAAATGTCATCACTTTGAATGGGACACATAAAACAGACGACCATATGAAAGAGAAGCCAATGAGTCATGGCCTTTTTTGTGCGTATTTCCATTCAATACACCACAAACTCTCGATCGCCCATTTTGATTCGTGTCTTTTGTTTGTCTGTCTGTCTGTTTTTATTTATTGGTCAACCGTATTGTTCAGTGTATGTGTGTTTGCGTTTGAAATTTTTTGCGATTTCAATGTATAAATTGGCTTGTTAAACAATGGATTGACGTGAAAATTAATAATGAAAAGAAAGAGAAAAACAAAAATTATTCATAGCGACAACGAACAACAAAAGATCACGTTGCAATCCGAACAAAGAAATAATCTTGTTGATTTGTATCACTTTTTCTACGTTGCACATTCTCCGTGATTTTTACAAAGACCCCAAGAATGATTGAACTTGGTTACGTGTGTGTGTGTGCGCACGCTGTTTTTCAACCTTATGCTTACATCGAAAGTACTTTATCCAATTGAATATATCCGATAAACGGATTTATAATCGTTTTCTTTTTTTATTTCAAATGTTGGTTACCTTTGCCGTTTTCATTTTGCCATTGATTCTGTTATTGTCGTTTTCTTTTTTTGTTGGTTCGCTTCGTTTAAAAAATTGTTTCGTTTTTTGTTGTTGTTGTTGTTGTTGTATTGTGCAAATGTTGGACGGTTGACTCTTGGACATTATTCGCAGGCACATGCAAAATGAATATTAATTTGGGCGACAAACATTGCCGCAATTCAAAATGACAGCACAGCAAAATGAATAAAAATAACATAACAAATGAAGGCAACACAAATCCAGAAAATCAAATGCAGATCATTTGCGAACGATATTCCAAATTCCATTGGTATATTTTTCTGTCGATCACCGCCAACCTTGTGATAAAATGTGTGTGTGTGCGCACACAATTCACACCACGCACATTGACATCAAACTCTATACATCGGCATGGTAATATACCGTGTACCAAAACCTAGAAAGAATCGGTTCAGCTCGCTCTTTTCTCTTGTTTTGAATAAAAAAAAATTTTTCTTCATTTTTATGTATTTCAACAAATAGAAATTCGTTTAGCGAATTTGATATGCAAATACTTGAAATGCGTGACATTTCATGTTTTTTGAAATTGAAACGGTGTACTAAACAGTACAAAAAGAATAACAAAGACAACAAAAATATGGAGAAAAAAAGAAGAAAACGACGGCAGAGCAAAAGAAGAAGAAAAAAACAGTTTGTTGAAAAACATGGCAATGGAATGCCAACCAAATAGTTTTGTAGCGTACTAGTTAAAGCCTATCAATCTCAGCGTTTATTTCGCCTTCGCATAATGCCGCATTACGAGCATATTTGCGTTATAATCACAATCAAATGAGAAACACGACGTACACAGAGAAACAGATCGTGCTCCAGCCTTTTGCGGTACATAAATATCTAGAAACATTCTTTTACGTCACACACACACACACACACAAAAAGCAACAGCAACAAAACCATATGAAAAAGTGAATGAATTGTGCACGAAGCAGCGCAGCGCAATCAGTATGTGCTTCGACGAAGAAAAGTCATTTGATGTTGAATAATTAAAAATGTGCTGTTTCATTTTCACTCGAGTGCACATTTGCACTCACAAATACATCAAAACATTTAATGTGAAATAATAAAAAAAAAGAAACGACGCTCAATACATATTTGCTGCAATAGCTCACACAAGTGGATTGGAGATTACTTTAATTTCACGGATACACAACGTTGAAAAAGGAAAAGCAAAAACAATAATCATACTGTTGTCTACTGTTCAATGAGCTCTGTAAATATCTTAGTTCTAAGAAATGTGCAACATTTGCTCGAAGTCGCTCGCATCAAACGTCAAACGAAAAAAAAAAAAAAAAAAAACAAACCACACCAAAGAATATCAGGGCATTGTGTGAGAGTGTCCATGGAATCATTTATGGAATTGAAAATGGTTTTGTTCTATACAAAGTTGCCTGTTCCTTTGACATTCGGCGGCCGCTTTGCTAAGCCATACAAACAGAAACAAAGCACAGCACAGCACAAATCGTATATCACGATTTTAAACGACGGCTACAATTGCATTAGTAGCGGCGATTTGAAAAACCACAGCCAAAATATGCACTTAATTCAATTATAAACGGGCCTAATTAGTACAGCTGACTGTTGAGCTTTGTTTTAAATCGCTACGGCGTTAAATTGCGTTGCCAATGTGTGGTTGTTTGTGTGTGTAGAGCGGCAAGCCACAAAACAATCACTGCGCATAGACTCGTTTTTCGTAACATATCTTACACCATATCTAATCAATTTCGGGCCATGCACTTGAAACGAATGCAAGAATTTTGTTTGTGTTGTTATTTTTTATTTTTATTTTCGAAATAATCATCAAAGCGAACCAGCCAAAAATTCCAATCTCACATACGGTGCTCTTGTTTGGGATTTTGCCAGCACCACGAAATGGTTCAATGATAAAATGTAACATTTGAAGTGTATTGCATTGTTAGCTTAGGTTGGTTGGCTCTGGCCAGCCAGTCACCAATTGAATGATTCTTATGAAATGTTTCGAATACGCAACCACATATAAATAAATAACACACACACACACAAACTTCATTTCACTGAAATGAAATAAAATAGCCGCCGCATTAATATTGAGATTATTTCACAAATTCCACATATATTTTGGTTAATAACAACACAAATGAAATGAAAAAAAAAAAGAAAAAAAAAACAGTAAAAACGCAAGATTTGGTGAATAATTCAAAATGTGGCGAGATTTCACCCGAAAATAGAATTATTTCGATAGATTTGAATCGATGTGTATTGAAAACTTTCATTTCGGGCCCAAGAGTCAAGTAGTCAATCCGGTAGAATGTGATCTAATTTACAAATGGAAAACACTTTAATAGGTTCAGAGTTGAAATTTATCAGTTTCGATGGACTTGTTTATTTGATAGACATTTATAACTTAATTCCAATGGAATGAGACGCATTTAGAATGTTCGTTTCAATCAAATTGGGGAAATTTTACACATTGATCAATAATAATTTGTTTCTAAATAGATAATTCTCACTCATTTGGGAGACTCGATCACGGAACTCTCGTGAAATCTATAGTGTGATGTGATGTAATCAAATCATATGCAATGTTAGGCAAATGAGACGACATCAAGTGCGTACGTGTGTGTGTGTTTGTGTTTCATCGCACATTTGGTCATAAATGAATTTATACAGAAATAATTGTACAGAAAATTTGTGTGTTCAATGAGAGTCAAGTGTTAAATGATGTTAAATTTTTTGTGTGCTGCATTTTATGGCAGCCTATGGTATAACATCTAAATTTGATATCAACTGGCTGTTGCTGTATATTTGTCTGTCTGCGCTATTAATTTACTACCCATCATGGTTCACTCGCTACGATCTACATGTTGGTTTTATTCACTCTCTTTCTCTACTCTCGATCTACAACTTATGTGTTCGCATGTGTTTAGGTTCGTATCTATTTTTTTTTTTTAAATAGTTTTAACTTCACTTTCATTTCATTCATTATTTTGGGCTAATGTTTTGGCCTTTCTTTCATACAAAATGCATAACATAACATGGAAAAGGAACAATAACAACAACACCAAAAAAAAAACACACACGCATTTACTTAACGGTGCGTGAATGAAACAAATTACGTGCGTAGGCCGGTTGTTGATATGTAACTCTGTCAGATTTCAATGTTTATAATTTGGTTTTTGGTTTTTTATTTTTTTTTGGTTCAATTCTTAAGCTTGAACGCGATGGATTGAGAATTTAGAAAAAAATACACCGTTGAAAAATTGAAATGGTTGAAGTCGAGCAAATAGATTAGGAGTGGTGCATGCAATGAACCACATCTATTGTTAGCATCCAAGATCTGTGACAACAACCATCGACAAGCAACATCAAGTTTGTTTGTTCATTATTGCAACCGACCGGCCAAAGGTTTTTCTCAATGAAAATGTCCAATAAACACTCTACACAATCGGTTGGTATTCCGAAATCAGTGGACGACTCTGAAGGGCTATTTGTGATAATTTATCGCCTTTTCACACAAAAAATAAAATTTTAAAATATAAAATCAAGCGAGACATAACACAAGCGGTGTGATGTGTACAGTGTACACTCTCGCTGGCTAGAGCGTAAGCTCACGAGAGTTTTGAAGCATGTAGACCGCCCATGAACTATGGATGTTGGCATGGTTTGTAATATTGTGATGTGCTGTACACACACACACACACACGGTACACTGGTACACTGTGCTGTGTTCAAAACACCATTTGCACAATTCACCGCTGGTGCGTAGGTTAGCATTTATTGTCAAATTGGAAAACGCATTACACAGACACCAAACTACAAACATGTCAATGTAAATTAACATTTTACAGAAAAAGAGAGAAAAAGAGAGAGAGGCCGATTCGGTTTTTTTTCGCCGTCAAAATAATCCCAATACTATAAACTATTCAAATTTTGTGTTGTTTCCAATTCGAAAGCCTATTGGCTAAGAATGCGACGCGCTCATAATTTTTATTTTACGATAATGTGTGTCTTTGATTTGTGTGCTTTTTGTTGTCGTTGTCGTTGTCGTAATGTTATAAACGAAAATACAAATTAACTAACGACTAGAGAGTTTACGAAAGTTCGACGATCTATGAAAAGAGGTCGAAAATGTGCGACAAATGGTTAAAGCAAAAGTGGCGGTGAAATGTTTGAAGAAAATTTCAATAAAACAATCGTCAAAGAAGAAATAACTCAGAGACAGAGAAAAAAAAACACATTGACAAAACCAAACAAACCATCACAACATCGTCAAAATTGTAACATTTGTGATGCATCAAACACATTTCTACACACTTAATGTCTATGTGTAATCGATGCTGTAATCGAAAATTTAACAGGAATTTCATCCCGCATCTTGTATCATGATGAGGCGCGATGTGAATGCTATCCGAAAGAGAAAAAAAAATATAACAACATGGTTTAAATTTAGCAAAAGATTCAGTTTTCAGTTAAGATGATAAATGTGAATGGGTTTTTGATTCAGATTTATCTCAACAGTATATTGAGTTCCTCTTTTTCACATGCGTTTTCTGTAGCTAAATTGTGTGTGTATTTTTTTTTCTCTCTTGCAAACCCGCGGAATATTGACAGATAAGCCCAACCATTGTCAAACCAAAGCCAAACTGAGCTAAGCGCAGCTCATTTTTCAAAGTAATAATTACTCATGCCTTTAATTATGTTACAATGTTTTTAAAATAGTAATTATGATACGTTTACAGAGGAATGATTATTTAAATAGAGAATTTAAATGACATTGAAACTTCAAATAGAAAATTGCACTTTTTCGATGGATCAGCGGCTGCATGCTACATGCTACATGCACATCTTATTAATCTAAACATTCATTGTTGGCTCTTTTTTTTGCGGTGTGTCCCTGTAGGTTGTGATTTGAAAGGTACACAATTTTTGTAACACGTAAAATGTCATGCAAATACAAAACAAAACAAACAAATGAAAACGATGATTTAAAATCAAATGAAAATAAAAATGTTTTACAAGTGATTAAAACAAACAAGTCAACATGAGAAAGAGGCAAAGGAGCAACAACACACACAAAATTCGAAAAAAAAAAAATTAAATGAAAAATGCCGAAATTGACAAGAAATCATAATCGTTGCGTTAATCATTCAATCGCATTGGCATTAACATGTGTGTAAATTTGTCTCTTTCACTTGGACTTTCACAGTAATTTCAATTTCATTTTTAAAGCATCATTTCGATGGCTAAATTTATGTTACAACACAACAGTCACAACTCATGTTTTTTTTTTTGTTTCTTGTTCACATTTCTTTTCTCTTTTTTTTTTTTTTTTGTTCATTGACATGCAGTTGATCATTTTTCACACATTAAAGCGCAGATGCTTCGATGTGGCTTACCAAAAAAGTCCTCCCAACGTTCCGATTCGTCTGATTCACAATCCATTTTTCCGCGTGTTTTTTTTTGTATTCGGTACTTCAGTCAACACAATAATTTTCGATTTTCTCGTTTACACAAACTCTCTTAACACAATTTTCGAAGTTTTAGCGATTGGTTGGTTGCTCCATGAAATCCAGTCGGAGACGATGCATTTTTTTTTTAAATTTTCAACTGTTTTTAAGGCTGCAAACTAACTAGACTCTTATAAACTGTACTTGTTTTGTATACTGAAGCCATTAATGTCCATCCATTGGTTCTCTTTTTAGTCTGTGGCATTGTTTTTTTTCATGTTTTGTGTCGTTTGCATTCAATCATTTTCAGTGATGCAGAGAGAAAATAGTGCACTATTAAAACGAGCCATTCATCATATTGACGACGATTACACCAACTACACACTCACTCACACCGATCTGCTTGAGAAAGAGAGGTATATGCAATGAGTCTGAATGAAATCGAAATGAGAAAAATATGCAAGACTTTCTCAAAAAGTTATTTCCATTTTTGAAAGAAAAAAAAAATATTTAACAGAAAAAAAAACCGTCGAATACAACCAACAAAACACAGAGACCCGAAAATCGAATGTGTGCACGAAACGACAAATTATGGTCATTAATATGCCGATGCCGATACTGCTCAGTGCATGTATGCGTTTTTTTTCTTCACTTTTTAAGCATTTTTCATGCATAGATCATTTTGTGGGAACAATGACCTTTTCTAATATCGTAAAAATGTGTGTGTGTGTGTTTTGTTTTTTGCGTCTGGATAGCACACTTGAGAATGGAATGCCAAAAAAATTACGTTTTCACTGGAAAATCGAATAAAATCACAGCTTCTTTCAGCCGTTGTCGTTGTGGTTTTATGTAAAAATTCAGTTTGTTTTCGATTTTAACTGTTTTCTTTCGTACCGATTCGTGACACTTGGTTTATGTTTCCGTGCTTCTATTTATTTTTGGCAAACAAATTTTCGAAAACCGAAAAAAAAACAAAAAAAATTTACATAAATTTATTGAACATATGTGAACACAACTGAACACTGTGGCTTTTCCGCTTCGGATAATTGGCGTTCGGTGGCTGCTGTTGCTATAATATTCGGGTGTAATGATTGTTCGCTTTTGCTTGCCATTTCACCAATTCGATTCACCTATAATAAAGCGTCGCTCAATTACATTTATTTTATATGCTTAAACAGTTTTGCTATGTAGCCGAGAAGTTTTGCGTTGACTCGATTGAGTCTAAAATATGGGCTCGTTATTGAATTGCCGCTAACCAAAGTGAATGAACGAAGCGAGCGGCCAAAGCGAGCAGATGACTGAGAGAGAAAAACAATCGCTCAATTATTTCTGATTTTCTTCAGCCGAAAAAAAAAAATACCAACTTTACATTCCACGGACGATTTCAATGGAATCCGTAAAACAGCAAATGGGGAATCGCGTGCGCCAACAACTTATCGAAACAGTTCGCGTTCGTGTTACAAACTAAACTCAATGTAGTAGCTTCAGGGGCCAACACACAACACTCTCAGCAAAAAAAAAAAAAAAAATACTTAGATCAAACAGTTTTCAATGTGTGTTTTGTATATTTCTTTTCAGATGAGCTGATGATGTAGGAAACGGAATTGCTCTCTCAACAACATTTACAATACATACACCATAAGATGAGGAGGAGCATGAACTAAATAAATTTAGAACTGTCCGAAATATACAGAAAGAAAAAAAAAACAATTTTTTTTTTGTATAGGCGATAGAGAGCATACAGAATGAAATTCAACACGATGCAAACGAGCATGAATGTGATACATGAGAGCAAAGTGAAACAGACGCAAACACACAAATGCACTGGATTCACAGTGGAATTGAAACGCAAACCATACACTACTGCTCACAATACACACAGCATAATATAATAAATGAAACGCATCGATGTGTAGTTTTTCTTTAGATACGATTTTTATTGTCGATTTTTATTGATCGTCTGCATGATCAAAAATTGCACTTGCATAATTGGCGCAAGCAAACGGGGGAGATGGAAACGAATAGAAAGACAGAGATAGAGGCTGCAAGACTGCGCCCAAATAGCATATATGTTGCATTATGTACAATTGATTGATGCGGATACAATTTCTATGGTTCAATTTTTCTCGCAACTCAAACATATTATACAGTATTACTCAAAAAATACTGTAAACACAGACACACTCGCATACACACACACTATGACAACCGTAAAATGCACGGATCACCCAATGATTCGGAGGCGAAAAACATACAAATGCTAATGTGAACGCTCTCATCGTTGCAATGTTACAAATTCGAAGCATATACATGAGCTTCATTTTTGCCATGCAACGATATCGCTGGGTGTATATGTGTTTTACGCAAAGTGCGAGACCTATGGCGTAACACACACACACACACACACACACCGACTGCACAGAGTCACATTTTTAATAGCCATTTAACATACAGGACCGATTTATATTGATTTATTTGGTGCAATATGCACACATGGCATGATTTTACACGATTAAAATGTCTCGTGCCATCGAAATCAAAAGCAAATTGCAATGAACCAAATCTAAAATGGGGGAACGAAAACATTGAATGTTGATCGAAGATTCTGCGTAAACAATGAAGCAAATAAGCATAAAATCGAACTTGGATACGCGATTACTTAACAATAGAACGAAGAAATGACAGTGTGAAAGCGATACAGGGGCTATACAGCAGCAGTAACAGTGGCGGTGCAAAGACGAACAAAATAAAAAACAATCATAGCAACGAACTCGCACGTTCTGCAAAACGATGTAAATGAGCGCAATAAGATACATTAAAATTGGCACAGATTCCAAATACGATGCCATCAAATCATTTGGTTGAATTTTCTAAACGAGAAGAGAAAATCGACACACACACACGCCATCCAACAAAAATATGATCCAGTGAATACGATCGAATGAATAAATGGATTGAAAGCGTGTATGCGCATACGAATTGTGAGATGGATTGGGTAAAGGTGAAAAAATGGACCGGCTTAGCTGATTTACACTCTATACGATATATTACGATGAATATGACTTTCATTCCGAACATTAGAAACGTCTATGAAACTAAACTCATTTGCAAAGTTAATGTTCACTATTTTCTGTTTTCGCTTTACTCGTTTGTTTTTATATATTTGTTTATTGATTTGCGTAACACACAGAGGCATTGGCTTGAATGAATCGAGACAACAACAAAAAAAAACAACAAAAAAAAACCAAAAATTGGTCGAAACATTAATCACATGCTGAATTCGTTGAAAAATGATAATAAACGCCCAATCAGCTACTGGGCTGCTGAGTTTAGTACGATTCACTCGGGTGTATGCGCAACACGAATTTCAAGAGATATGGATATCCAAAACAAGCACAAAATCGGAAATACACAAGGAACGATTGCGACACCACACGATATTGAACAAACAAAGTGCCAACCGAACAAATAATCCCATCTCAAACACACATGCACACACAAGCGCGCACCTAATTGACACAGTCAAATGCAAAACCTGGCTGACAATTTGCAAATCTTGTGAATTTAAAATGATGATAAAATACGAATGATATCGCATAAAGACTATACACATGCTCTCTCACCAAACACACCACCATTTTACTTTAGGTATTTGGAATATCATTTTATCGCATTATCATGAAGTCTTGGGAGTGGATTTTCTTTTCTCTCTCTCTCTCTCTCTCTCTCTCTCTCTCTCTCTCTCTCTCTCTCTCTCTCTCTCTCTCTCTCTTTCTCTCTACCTCTTGGTTTCAATCAGTTTTAAATACCTCGTTTCGATTCTCTTTTTTTGTTCAACTCAAATTAAAAGTACTTAATTTGAATGATTTAACTATTACGAATTTTGATGTACTGTTTTCAATTTTATTGATCAGTGAATTATGTTCCCTTCTTCCCAAAATGAGTGTGTGCATGTTGTTGTTGTTGTTTGTTTATTCAAAATGTGATCGATTAATCATGAAATCTTTCACTAACTTCCATTACCTTTCGATGCTCTTTCTTTTATCTCAACGATTTTTTTTTGTTCACGTCGTTATTTATCATCGAAAATATTTGCCTTTACACTTGTGTTTAGTTTACTTGGAGCAGACGGAATGAAGAAATGAAAAAAAAAAATAACGAAACAAATTGAAAGGAAATCAAACACGATGCGATAAGATATGAATGCGGTACGAACTTTCAATCGTTGTTATTATGTTGAAAACGAAAAATGAAAACAAAAACAAAAAATTACACAATAAATTGGCACAATGCAACCGGATACATTTAATAAAGTCAAAATCGTTGTTGTCTCATTTCACCAGTTTATAGACGTAAATGGTCAGAAACCCAGAACTCTTCTTTTTTGTTGTTGTTGTTGCTGTTTCAAAACCAAGTCACTATAAACAATTTTAATGGATATAAAGAAAGGCAAATTGCGTTGGTTTTGGTTTTTTTGTTTTTTTTTTTTTGTTCGTCTTTTCAAAATCTATCTTAAAACTGGCACTTCTATTAAATTCCAATAAGAACAACACGAAACACAGTTAATTATTATTCAATTCGTCGATTGTTTCCAGTTTTCGTAACACTTTGTTTCACTGTATTTGCATGCAATTTTCTGTTGATCTCAATTTTTTCCTTGCCGCATGTTTTTGTTCGTTTTTATTTTTTTGTCTGTGCCTTCTTATTGTGTAGTTTTTATTTTTCATCCAATTTGACGAGAAAACAAAACCGCTATTCAAATTGGAAATTCACATTTGTTTTTTGCACATCAATTCATTTTTGGTCGATTGATGAACATTTTGGTCGAGACTCACAAATTCGCGGACGTTGCAACCACTTAACGTTGTTTTTTTTTTGTTATTTTCGTTTCTTGGTTGTTCAAGTGAAAGAATTGTTTATTCGGATCGAAAATGCAGCAAAATTTACTAAAAACTAAATTGAAATACGAAACAAATTCACAAAAAAAACACACAATACTGTATATGCTCTTTCCGTTGTGACCGTCTTATTCTTCGGTTTGTTTGAAACGAATTATTGGAAGAAAAAAAAAACAAATGAAAACAACAATCATAACAATAAGACGTTTTGAAATACACAGCAAACAACATAATACTGATCGCGAATCAGTCAGTTGACTGTACGGATTGCGCCATATTTCACATCGACACTTCCATTCATCTCTGTTGTGCACACGGAATGTGTCATCTCCATTGACACTGGTTGCTTCATTCGAATCCACCGCATTCAATACGATTACGGTCGTATGCGTTTGTTGGTAGGAACATGTGTGATAGACTTTTGTCTCGCTCTTGCCACACATGGCCAACCAGCGCCTACACATCGATCTGTACCGTTCACTCGAACCAATACCATTTCAACGTATCATCGTACCATTCAATTCAAATACGTTCAGTGCTGTTGAATGGGGACTGATTGTTCAGTTGTATGCGGTTTTGGTTCATTTTATTGGATTTTTCCCGCTTTACAAAATATATTGGTCTTTTTTTACTCAATAAGAATGACTAATCCATTCGAATTCGATACCAGTGCGTTCAATCGCATGATTGAGAACCTTTAAATACCGTTTTTATGAATCGGTCAGTCAACATGTGACATTTGATCGATTTTTTTTTGTCATGGAGTATTAAATCAATGTTTTGTGTGTGTTATTAATGAATTTTAAATTTTATGAATTGAAACATGTTTGAATGTAATAAGACCTGGTTTCAAGTGGTTCAAAAATTAATATGCCATGAATTCGGTCTATTGTTCCACCAAATGATCGAATTATCATCAATTAAATGATTTGATTTTATAGAGAAGAAAAAAACAATTGTTTGCACAACAAATCAAAATGTTTCATGGTTGAAATAATAAATTGTAATTTCAAATTCATTCCATCGAGAAATTAATTGAATCTCTGAGAGCCAAACCGAGCCAGGCCGAGATATAGATATCAATTTTGATCCGACTGACGCCACAATTCTTCAACCACAACCTATTCTCTCTTTCTTGTCTTGAATTGCATATAAAACAGTGAAAAAAAACACACACAAACAATTCCTAAACATTTGAAATTGGTATCGTAAATAAAAGTTTCGAATAATAATTTATTTTTCGTCTTTCGCATGATTTATGGCTATGCAATTAAATGCCAGTATTCGATAATTTTTACGCGTAATCATAGGTTTTGAACTTGAATAAATTGGGTTTCGATCGCGATTCATTTGAGATTGGTTGAATTCAATTTCGACGAGTCAATGAAATCCCTGGGTTAGTCTACATCTAGGCGTTAATGGTGTGACAGAAGCTTAAGTATGAGCAATGGTACACTCAATTTATAATCAACAATTGTATATATTCAACGAAAAATTTATGGCTTCACCTTTATTTTATGCGGAAAATTTCTCGAATCCGTCGAATCGAGACGTTGTTTTCTTCGTTTGAATGATTTGCTTTTGCGCTCGATTAAATTCACATTAACAAAGCAATTTTAAAACGCTGTTTATAGATTTCTGTTAAAATCCGTTCACCAACACCCGATGGCGCTCATTCAACATTTCAAACCAAATAAGAATGCTTTTTTTTTAAAACAAGGTAGACAATTCTAATAACAACTATTCGATCGGGACAGATAATTCACACAATATCTCAATCGATCTATTTTGAATTGTAAATTCGCTTATAGCATTCGATTTGCACGCGCAGTTTTAAATATCCATTTCCATCTTCGTTTCAAGGTAGTAATTTTGTCTTAATTTATATGTTGAAGAGCGCGTAGATCTGATCATTTTCTAACGTTAGATGAACTCGTTTACCAATTTGATCGAACGATGGCAAAAATCTCAAGCTTTTGTTGCGATTCCGTATTGTTGTGTGAAATTCCGGTTTGTTCATTGCAGCAACATTTTATTTTTTTTCGTTGCGATTTAATACGTACGAATACGTATCATATTTCTTAATAATTACAATAATTATCGAATCAAAATAAAATGCAGATGAAGAAATCAAGCATATGCACGTCTTGAACCGGGCATCCAACCCAGTGCACTGTGTAAATGGCAAAAGAAGAAATCAGCACCTCTTTAAGTTGAATCAAATTTTGCTCGACCAAGAAATATTGACCTATATCAATTCGATATCGAGTATCAAAAAGCAAAAAACGTTTCATGCATTTGAATTTTGTACAAAAATGTTTAGTTTGTTTTATTTATTGGCAGTTTAAGCGTTGCGTTCTTGTTTCTCATATTATTTTTGTTTTATCATAATTAACGTTAGCTAAAGATTATGACATACCGATGATGAGATATTTATTTATTTATTTAATAAAATATATATATATTATATAAATTTATGATTTATAGTTCTACACATAACAATATCGATTTTATTTTTCTCACTATATTTGAACTGGTGAATTAAATCAGCTCGCAATTATTTTAAAACAAGCATGTTTGATATGTTTTTTGTTTTGTTTTTGTTTTTTTTTGTCTCAAAATCTGCAAAGGCAATTTTAACTAACATAAAATTAGATTAACGATGTGCTAGATGTTTTTGATGTGCTGTAGTATAAGGTTTTAAATCATAAGGTAAAGAAGTTTAACTGATTGTATTGTTGCGATCAACAAGAATCATGGAAAATTCTTTTCAAATATGTTTTGACTCAATATAAAGATTTAAGAAAAAAAAATCGTGGCACTTTATGCGAATGAAATGTGGTTTTTCAAGCTAAAGAACATGTGAATTGAGCACAAATTAAATTTAAATTTAACACAAAACAAAACAAAAAAAATAAATTGTTGAACACCCATTTCAATGAATTTGAATTTGAATTCGACCTAGCCATAGAATGGTCGTCGTGGTGTTTTCAATGATCTTGGTTTGAGATGTGGATCTGGCCATGCAGCCAACACATAATTTTCAATTTCACACTCATTTACACCACGCAAAATACGGAAGAAACCATTTTCACCCCACCATGAACCCCAGCTGTTCGCAGCAATCTAAATAAAAAATAATAAGTAACAATTGAATTGGTTGAAATTTTGAAAAAAATGTTCGAAAACATTGTGAATATACATATATTTACCCAGTATTTAATCGTTTCATAGCCAACTTTTTCTTCGCCCCAACCAACTAAACGCACTGAATGGAAACCAGTGGGTTCTGAATTTCGGCTTGCAGCCGAATGCCGATAAACACCACCTTGATATGTGAAGAAGTCACGGTGCACACGCATCGTAGCTATGTTGTTGCAAAAACAAAACAAAAAAAACACCAGAGATTAGTTTAGATAGTAATTGCTATGGTCCATTCCTGTGGTAAATAGTGCTCACCTTGAACTGGTCCGGATGCATAAATCTCAGCCATAATGTCGCTTTCATTGTTCAATGAGTATGCTGGACCAACACGATACAAATGCTTACGAATTGGATTTGTTGGAGGTTTACAGCCGGCTGATGCCAGAGTATCCGATCGACGCACCTTACAACGACCTGATTGACCGGTGTATTGATAGCACTCATCATCGACCAATCTGAAATCCACACAAACATTTTCAATACATTCTATTATTTCTGCTTTCATCAACAACAACAAAATTACCCAAATTTACGAATATAGTTCCATGCATTATCTAAATGACCACCGCTACATCCTTTTTGATTGCGAACACAAGATAATATTTGTTGTGGTGAGAGTACAACCGTTTCTTTGCCTTTACTGTGAATACCATAACGATCGGATGCAACGGCTGCGGTTGAAATGACCCAAGATGCACCGCACCAGCCTTGATCTTGAACTGGCGATATATAAGTAGCCCATCGGCTATCTTCCACGGCATTGAATGAATGTGGCAATGATGCTGGTTTACTTGATAATTTGGCCATTTTTTTAACACTGTAAGTTGGTTCCATAGTTCCCAAACGCAATTCCAACCCCTCCGAATATTTTCGGCCCCAGAATTCCGAATATTTGGTCGCTCTCCATCCCAATGTATTTGAAATTGAGTTGACATTTTGTATAAGACTATCATCAATTAAGCATACATTTTGTTCGCACACCGTTTGTCCGTTGTGTTGACATGAACTGTATAAAATCAAAGAGAAATCCATTGTAAATGTCAAGTGATAAAAATGCCAGGTCAAAAGAACCAAGTTGTTTACCATAAGTTGCAGTTGTCATGAATTTGTTCAAATTGGCCAAACATTTGACCATTATGAAAACATTTGACCACCATGGTGATATTGGCGGGTGGCGGTTCAATTCCCAAGCAAAATGATTCATAATCGGGACAGCAATCACCGTTTATAAATTGACCACAAAATTCATCACAATAACAAAGTGTAGCTGTCATTTTGAAAGAGAGAAATTGAGACGAATATTTAAATTTTATCAAAGCCTTTTTTTTTTCTTTTTAAATTGTAATTTAAATAGATTTTGTTTGTAACCCCGAATAATATTGAACGGTTTAAAACTTACTTGAAATTGGAACGGAACAAGCATCTTTGCGATCTTTGCAGCATCCACCAGGTCTTGTACGACAATATGGACCCGGAAAATCTTCTGCTTGTCCATTTGTATATGAGATAACACTTAATAGCAACACAGCGATGCCAAGCGCACCGATGTTTAACTGTCGAAATCGATCCATTTGTGTTTTATTATGTTCAACGTTGTTCCAGTTGATGTCTTTGACTTTGCCAAATCTAGTCTGCAAACAAAAGAATCACAAACATTATTTATAAATGTATAAATGTTACTTAAGTATCACCTTAAATATATCATTACGTAATCATTGTAATTTCAAATATCCAAAATCGATGGTATTTTGATTGGGAATCACGTTACAAACATTAGTAGCAAATGAATCGTGCAAAAATGCCGTAAGCTTGATGATAAAATGCGTGAAAGTAATACTAACGACTTTATGACAAAAAAAAAATGTAACCATTTGATGGTCTACAGTTTGAAGTCCACGAACTCTGTAAGAATTTTGAGTCATTTTCGGCGAATTCCTTTTGGTTGATTCGATATTGAATACCAAATTGGTGAATTGTGGAAAAACAAATAAACAAACTCCTACATTGATGCGCAACTGATAAATCTACGTAGTCAATTTGATTATTACGTGATTTCAATAATCGGCAATCAATCGCCATCTTCATTCATCAAGCGAATATTCTAGTCTTTTTTCGTGTGGCTGTTAACGATTATTGCAATCCTTTAAAATCGAATAAAATTTGATGATTGGCTCTGTTTTTTTTTCATTCTCTTTTGGATATTTTCTTAATTTTTCCCTGCAGCTTTTACTGCTTAATAAGCACACGCAAAATATCTACGAGACATTAGCCTGAACATTGAAAATTTGTTTGTGTTTTTTTTTTAAGAACTAAATGAACGATTATGAATCAAGCTAATAAGATATATATATGCAATGTAGAAGTCGTGTGCCTTGGCATGTAAACTAATTCGTTGTGGCGATTGATGCTGAACTACTGAAATTCACCCAGCTTGAGTCGGCAACCGTGGTTTGAACACACCAACCTGTTGGCGATGATGCTAACAATGCATGACTAAAAAACTGATTCGTTTTTGCCCTGAGGTTGCCAATACGATATATGTAAAAAAAAAAATCAAAACAGCTGCGTATCTGCCACTGACCATTCAAACGAACAGCAGGATTCCGTTGCTGTAGGAATTCGTATAAATTGCTTAGATTTTGTTGTTGTTGTTGTTGTCGTTGTTGTTGAGAATGAAAATGGGAGCTGAATCGAAATTTCATTTCATCTGTTTCACTAAATTATGATTAAGCATTTTTGTTTCTTATTTCACTTCCACAATCTTGTGAGTTCATATTCAAATTGAATATTTTCCGGTACATTTCATTGTTGGAATGCAGAATTGTGTCTAAATGTGTTAACATCAAATGTTATTTCAAATTGAAAAATGTGTCTGAAAAAAAAAATGCCACAATTTTATGATGTTCAAATGTTCAAGCAATGTGCACAATTTAACTGGCTCATAAAATTAAGAGAATTTTCAGTTGTATACACATGGCCTCAGTATGAAGATCAATGCCATATTTGCTTTTGTTCTGTGATGAAATCAAACCGCATATGACGTTATTGCATTCGTTTTCATCATCAAATCCATGTTATATATTGCATAATGTGATGTCGCGGATTTTTGTTTTTTTGTTTTTTTGATTAAAAGGTGAACATTTTATGGTCGAAATTGACATTGCAATTGAATAGCTGAATTGACATTGTAATTGAATGGCGATCACATCAATTTGCATTAGGCGCGCACATACACACAAAAATGACATTTTGTTCGTTTTTTTTTTTTTTTTTGAAAAACTCACATCACACAGCAAAAATGAAGTCATCGTTCGAAAAAATGTGCTGCATTAATGGATCATTTGCTTATTTATATCTGGTTATGTGTTTGCCGGCTCTACTAATGTATACATTTGAGAAAAAAAAAACATTTGTTTACCGCACATTTTTTTGCTTGTGCAAATAGTACCCGGGCTAAACTCTAGGGAAGAATGAAACAAACGGTAAATATTCTCTTGAAATTGGTGTCATGGTTTTAAAATTTCATTCAAATTTGAATGTATTATTTTTGCTCTGTTTGAATCCCTGAAGACCAAAGACGAAAGCTAAACGCAGGCGTCGAACGGAGAAATGATATCTTGCGGGCTCGATAAGACACACTTGAAATTTACATTCAATTTATGCCAAAAAGCACTTTAAAGACCACATTTAGCATTTGGGAAAACAAAAAACAAAATTAGTTTTATCAAACAGACATTCTCAACATTTTCTGCCGGCAAATTTGATACACAGGCTCTGTGATTGAATTATAGAATATTTTGTCTTCGAGCGAAAATCGCATGTGTATTGAAATTATGCGCATTTTATGTGTTTATCCAAAATAAATCGTAGGCGAGCATCTAGCTGTTGTTGCTCATGTGTTTTATTTGGTTTATTTCATTAGTGTGTTGATGAATTTTACTTTTTAACTGCCAATTCTCCTTAAAACATTCAGTCAGCCGGTTCTTTTCTTTTTGTTATTTCCAGAGTTTTTCTTTTTTATTCAAAAAGGTTGTGGTGTTTATTTACATTTTCAGTTTATCTTTCTTTTATCTAAGACTATATTTGATCGTGAGGCTAAATGTAGGTGACATAAATTATTTTTATGGCCTACAATTTATGTCATTATAAATTGTCATGTTTCACATTTGAATTTAACGTTATGAATGATTTAAATTCGCTAATACTGTGATTTGTTTCTGTTGATTTCGGTTACTAGTAACAAAAATATAGTTGTCTCGTTGTGAACGCTTTTGTCCCTTGTGGACATACAATAATTGATAGATCGCTGAATTAGAAGCAATTAAATTGTTTTGTTGTTCCGACATGTAAACTAATAAATCAAATTCCATGGTGGAAATCGATGTGTGTGCTGCATTCCAAGCAAATAAAACCAAAACTGTCACAGACTGGTATGAACTTTGAACGCAAATGAGCAACACTTGGTGTTTTCGTGTAGCCGTAATTATGTGTGCGCACAATTGAAACGGATTTGGCCAGGTCCGGTGTATGTAAACAACGAAAATGGAATTTATTAGATATAAATTTAAATTAATTTTATTATATGAGCATTTGCGATGAGGCCATAAGCCTTTATTCTCTTAGTCACAAACAGATATCCGTTTGGTGTCAACAACTAAATCGAGATTGTGTAGCCTTTTAGGCGGCAATCACTTAAGCAAATCAAGCAACAACAACACACAAATCTCCATTTCGATATCGATGTTGCATTTATTTAGCCATCTCATCGTAAATTTTTGATCAAGTCAATAAATTGATTGACCGTGCGCTTCAGCGCGCTAATAATTTGCCGTCAACTTTACACCGCAAGAAATATATCAAAACTTCACTGCATTGTATAATGGAGTGCTGGCGTATAAAGTGTATGCAAATAAGCTGCAAACGAGCAGTCAATAAGCACTTGTTGGAAAGAGACGATTTCATTCAATTAATTTGTTGTGTGTGATTTTGCTCGTTTGGACAAGAAAAAGTGGGTTTAAGAACACAAGTCGAACTTTTGCGCAGTGTTCAAAAGTAAAACTATGACCTCAATATCACCATCATTGGTCGGTTGATCCACATTTATTGAATGGTTCAAGAAAAATTTGGTTCATTGGTTTTAAATTACAAACAACTTTGTCATTTGAGTCGACAATTTCGGAAATGATCAGACGACTTCAATCAAAGTTGATAATCGAAATGGTATTGGTAAGTTTGGTTCGATTAACTTTCGTGTCCGAAAAATACTGGACGGGTATTCGTTTACTCTTAAAAAACAGAAGATAAAAGATGATTTGGTTTTTCTTGGGCCAATTGAAATACTTTTTTCCGTTCTATCTTCGTGCGAAAAGGTAATAATAAACGAATCAAAGACAATCATTGACACACAGCGCGACAGTTGCTAATGATTTACATGGAAACATTTAGCCGTGCACTTAAATGCATTCGTTCGTATCTGTTGTGGCAAACTGTGAAGCTTCACTGGTTCAACTGGCTGATGTGAATATGTGAATATGCAAACATTCAAATTGTCAATTGATTGCGGTTTGGCTGCCACTAGGTGCGCGCGCGCACACATTGATTACTGCCTGTACCGTGTGGCTGTGAGGATCAATGATCAATAAAAAAAAAAGTATGTTAGGTAGCGCTTTATTATTCACACCATGTGCTTGTATCAGGTAAGGCATTGATTAAAATGCACTCCATGCATTTGATACATTCGATACATTGTTTGTGCGGCCGATTATGATTACAAAATATTGGCTTGGATTCGTCATCGCCTCAATTAGTCACAATTGTAATTAATGGCTTTGGTACAACTGCACTTCGAGCTATTCACAAATGAAATCCAACCCATTGTGGCTACAAAGTGAGTTGTTTCGATTTGGTTTCACTTTCATCACACATAGTTAGCCGTGGTGTACACAGTGTACACGGTGTGTATGACTTACATTCGATGTGATGTAAACGCTCACACATTCATTTGCATTCACAACAAACGGACTATCGGCTATGGTGATTGAAATGCACCTCACTTGATATCAATCTATATAGAAAATACTGATTAATTTTATCTCTCCATCTCCAATCTCTGGCTGCGTCTCGCTCTTTCGACGACAACCAAAAGGCATTGACGTTGACATTTAATGCTAATTTTGGGCATTTACTAAGTCTGTACCAATCAATACATCGATTCGATATAAAAGAAATAACATAAAAGTGAGGGGATCGTTTCAGTCGTTTTCGCCGTTGGACGCGAAACAACATTTTATTTTATAGAATTTTTGATTCGTTTCGCTTTGATTTTGATTGATCGACCATTCAATGGTACAATGCATATTGTTTGCATATTGTCTTTCAACCTGTTTTTGTTTTTTTTTTCTTTTTGTTGCAAAACGGACACGACAAAATCATCACATACTGCTTAAGAATCTCGTGTCAAGATCACAATCAAACAGATGAAATCACATTATTCGATGTTGATGTTTGATGATGCAATCAGAACAGCAACATTCCAACAATCGTTTGGTTAATGGCATTGACTTAATGCTCATCTGATATTATGCATATTTGCGTTTTAAAAGCAAAGCATTCGATTACGTGGACAAAATGCAGAATTGAAATATACACTGAACTTGATGTCGTCAAATTAGAATGGGTCAGAAAAAATAGCGCATAAAAGTCTCACGTCAGCAATATGTTCTCATGTCGATACAGTAGCAACTAAAACAATTAAGGAATGTTGTACAATTGCTTTGAGCAGAATCGCAATTTTATGTTGCATTTTCATTTATGTACAATCGAAGAGATTCCGTTATTTCCATCAAAACGGTAACATTCGGACTTCCCATTTAATTATTCCCATTTGGTTTTTTTCACAGCACATCTCCATTCACTTTAAACCAAAAATTCATCTATCGACAGATATTTATAATAACAAGCGGATGAAAAAAAACTGGCTAGGTGTTGATTTAAATTTAAATGAATCGCAAAGGTGGTCTTGTAATTTAAATGCAAATGTTTCCAATTGGATTTGATTAAATATTTATTTTAAATAAATTAAACAAACAACAAAACAGCGATCATTATGATTAGACTTATAGATGTTATCCGTCTGTATGTACCAGATGATTAGCAAAGGTTCCGTGTTAGTAGCAGGTGATAACACAACATCAACAAGAACACGTCATCGAAGTAAAAAAAAAAAACGCCATCGATTTATTTATTTTTTGTTTTTTTTTTTGTATAGTCGAACAAAACATATTTCGGTTCTTTTTTTTTGTTGTTGTAAATAACATAAGTGGATACATTGTTTGATTTCATTGGAATATTTTCTAGCATATTTGAGTGCTACAACAACAAAATGGTATGGCACACGTTCAAATAGTGGCCTTTATATTACGCGAATTCTCATGTGACAACATCGTCCAAAAATACGTGCTCTGGATGTGAGCACAACACAATTGTTGTGTTCGAATGATGCCGGAAAAAAAAGAAGAAGAAAAACAAACATTCAAGGGTGTCATTTTTGGCCCAGTAAATTCCTTCAATAAATCATTTCAAGTATTCAATAATAAATTCCAAAGTGTACATTGATAACAATGCGGCAGCATTTGAAAATACGCAGGGCTGATATGTTCGGGGCTTTAATCACAATGGAATTGTTTAAATTGTTTGATAATGAATTTCACTCGGTGTGACATTTTGTGTTGATTCTCTTCTTCTACTTTCATCAGTTTAAAAAACAAAACAACAACAAATTTCAGAACGGAATGTCATTTACATTGCGTAAGCCGGCCACTTGACATTCTTTCCAATTTTTTCACAAATAAAACCCAATAATTTTGTTTGAATCATCGTCAAAACTCAGTTCAATCAATTGTCAATATCATTCTAACATTCATATGCTACTAAATACTCAAAATCACAGACACAATGATCGAAACATTGAATATGACATTTCGTCACACAAACAAGAGCATTTGCATGAACTTGACCTCGAAAATGGCAACAAAAATGTCGATACATCTTCGGTCAGTCTTTCGGCATTTGTTTATGTCATTTTAGTGTCTGCATTGTTTGATCGTTGATTACAACGATCGAGTTTTTCAACAATACGAAAGCACTTTTGGTTCAGATTCACAGCAAAACATATGTCTCATTGTTCGTATGTTGCAGCGAGTAGGATACAAATAGACTGTGATATAATTAAATCTAATAATGAAAAAAAAAAAACAAATCTCTTTGCATTTGAATTCAACATGTTAATTAGTGGGAACCAGAAATGACTTGCATTTAAAGTATTTAGCTTGTAATTTGCTATTTTATGCACGGAACATTACTTTACATTTCACTCAAAATGACAATTTGAAATTTGTTGATATGACACATAATGTATATTTTGATTGAGTTTGATTCAATTGGATTGCATTTGATCTAAGCGCGATCTCCGAACATAACATTTGATTCAATTTTAGCTATGACATAAAACTGTTCAATGTGTTTTGTTTCTTCGTCTTCTTCTTTAAATTAATTAACAAAAATAAGAGAGAGAGAGAGAGAGAGAGAGAGAGAAAAAAACCCTGACTCCGAACTTCGATGACAAGTGATGGGCTAAAATACAACCGAATGGTCCAATAAACAAAATATGTTCCATGAAATTGTTCCATTCGATTAAAAATTTATCATTTTTAATTCAACGATTGTTTTTGTCTTTTGTTGGGTTTTAAATAACCGAACATTTAAAACGATCAGTGAATATCAATTTGAATTTATTGTTTGCCTCAAATTGATGCTCTTTTCCGTAATGTCAACACAAGATAAATTGTCCACCACATTGGATTGTGACCGTCAATGACCGTGCATGATTTCAATCAAATTAAAATTCTTTCGAGTCCGCTACAAATTTGGTTGATTCTTATACACACATGTGTCAATGTGTATCGTGCAAGCAATTAATTTTGACCAAGTTTTTCGATGATCGACGATCAAATGTGATATTAATATTTGTTTCTTTTTTTTTCTGATATACAATTTAAGCGGCACTGCCATATCACCAACGCCATGAGGTCAATTGCTACAAATTATTATTGAGAAAAGTCCAGTTTCATATGTCTGCCACATTAAAACGGTGTGTATTATTATTGATGGCTTGAAACGCATATTTATCGCATCAATTCTCATGGCCGGAATTCCAAATTGATGTCGTGCATTTATAACAATCCAAAATAATAACGAAATTAATTACTGAAGATATTTTATCGAAACCAATGTGAAGACAAACAAAATCATGTAACATTGCAGGATTGAAAACAATAGGCATGTTTGGCATGTTAAAACATCATTGTACCTGCATGTCTCACGAATGTGTCATCGCACACATTCAGCCAAGCTAAATTTAATCGGATGATTTCGAGCTTTGAATCAAATTACAAAATAGTAATAGCATCGACAAAAATATCTTAATGCAAAACATGTGCGATTTCGCAGTTATGCCGCTGGCTCGCTTTGTTTAAGGGAGAGCGAAAGAGACAGAGTGAATCAGAGAATCAAGACGATCAGATGGCAAATAGATGTTTCAACTTGACCGTAAATAAACACATAGACAACCTGTCTGCGTATTTGTCGATTGATGAATAGCATCGAAACTAAAAATACCTTTTGTTTAAAAACTATTCGGCAGCTAAACTTTACATATCGTTTTCATCTGAAATAATGTTGTTTATCAACTGAAGAAGAAAAAAAAGACGAAAAAAAAACACTGAGTGTTAAAATTTGGCATCGAAATCAGCTTTTGAATTTCAACACCACCAACTGAATTCAAACGGATTAACAATCGCTCAATTCAAGTCTTCTTAATGTTGACACGATTTTCCATTGAACTGTTGCTGTTGCTGTTGTTATTTTTGGTTCTTTAACAACCAAAAAAAAAAATATATTACATCATTGGTTTGATGTGTTTATTGGTCAACAAATGTGCATCGAACATGTGCTCGAACCATCGATGATCCAACACAGGCATCGATTAATCATTTCATATGCGTCCAATGAGTAATTCCTATCAAAAATCGATAAATCATCATTGTAGCCCAAATTAAAAAAAAAAAAAGAAAATAAAAACAACAAAAAGAATTCCACACACATGTGCAAACTGAGCAAACACACAAAAATAAATTGTTTGTGTCCATTAAAAACCGAATTGACAATGACCCAATTGCCAATATGATCGTCGAAAGACGCGTGTGTGATGCGCGCGAAAGCACAATCAAGTCATAAACAATTTGCATTTCACCCGAATGGATGCAATTGAGCAGCCATATCTGGTTGCGTTATTCTGTTGTTTATTCAACGATTGGCCGAATTGTGCTATTGTTACGGCCTCAGACCTTCGACCTCGGGTCATTTATTCTGGGCAAAATGGTGCGAAACTCAATCGACAGATAAATTAAAGCGAAAGCAGAACGACACAGAGATAGAGAGAGAGAGAGAGAGAGAGAGAGAGAGAGAGAGAGAGAGAGAAAGATAGTAACGAAAGAAAACAAAATGATTGACATTTTGAGTAAATGCAAAAGTCGAGGGGAAAAAAATTCAACTCATTACGAAAGAAGGCAAAAAATGTGTGCCCACGTCCTGACGCTTCTATCGATGCTGCAACATTCCAACAGCCAGATATGCTATTCATCTGTCGGAAATAAAGCTTAAAAAACACCAACCACAAACGATAAAATAAAAACAAAAACAAAAAGAGAAAGAGAAAAACAAATGAATCCATTGAAATTGTTTGTTTAACGAATTGAGAATGGACATTTATCGTGAATAACATTATTCATTTACGTAATGTTGATATGGTTTGTGAATGAATTGGCCCGATTTCGAAGGATCGATGAGTTTCGAACAAAATAAAACAGAAAAAAAACGTTGCAAAGAAATGGTGCCAACATGGAATGCGGCATTCAAACATCTAAAAGCACTTGACTCCCCTTTTGAATATATGCAATTTACATCAATTGACCATCGCATATTTGCCAAAAAAATGCACATTTCACCAATACACGCTGTAAGATAACGAGCTAATTCAATTCATCTGAAAATTGTAAGCTTCAATTCAAAAAAATCAATAAAAATTCCAATTCAATATCGATGGCAATGGCGTGGCTTTTAAATTGAAACGAAAACAAAAACAACAACAACGAATAATAATGCATTTTATTTCACTTTCAGACAATTAATGAAGCCGGTGTGTTTTCGATTGATGAGACGTCAATCGCTTGACATAAATTTGCAAACGGATCGATTCCGCCAATTTTCACAAGCAAACGTCAATTCTAAAAAAAACACACACACACAAAATTGCATACGCAAGTGATTGATTCCGATTTGGTTGTTTTTTTTCATCGTGTAAATTGTTAGTTGTTTGTCTCAGAATGTGTGTGTGTGTGTGTGTATGACCACTTTATTTGTTTATTTCACAATGGGAATTTTGATACAAATAGACATTAACTAGTAGCTTCGTTGTATGCAAACACGCCGCACAAATGCTCACAACGGCATTAATGACTAGATCAGTTTTCAATGTACGCTGTATGTGATTGGCCGATTAATTGTGTTTGACTTGAACAAATCGACAATCGACAGCAAATACCACAAAAACACACACAAATATTTCGCATTCCAAATTTGAAACAGCGGTAAGTCGTTAGCATTCAAATCCGATAATGAGTGAGAATAACTTTCACATTTTGGTAAAATTGCTTTTGGAAGAAGAACAAAATGTAAATGATATACAGGTTGTTTGCTGGCTCGCATTGCTTCTGGTACGATTGGCATGTAATATGAGAATGTAGGAGTTAAATCCTCATAAATTAAAGGTCAACTTATCCTTTTGTTTGTCTCGTTGTTTTTTTATGGATTAAAACTATTTAATAAAATAAAAATAAATTAAAAATGAAGAATCTTAATATCAAAAATGCAAACGACCAACGGAATTCCAGCCGAATGAAGAAACATCTGTTGACAATCTGATATGCATCATCGTCATGAACAGCACGCTATTATCATACCATATGTTTGATTCCATTTTCGCACGAATCAAATATTATATTCAAACACAAAACCCGGAACATATCACATTACATTGGTGTCAACATCAACGAATAATTTGCACACACACAAAAAAAAAGACATTTCAATTTTCAGATGCTGTTCGTTTGAAATAAGCAGCTGGAGTGAAATAAAATAAAGCATTAGATAGAATTATGGTAAACCATTGTGACACCAGTCAATCTCAATGATTGAAACAGATTAGAAACAAATTTCAATTAAATTGTTCCACAATTCACTTGATTTATTCAATGAATGAAGTGAAAAAAGTAGAAAAAAAAAATTTCAACGAATTAAAAACAAACATTTGGCTTAACATCCCGTTATGGATGTACCAGATTATTTTTTCTTCTCTTTCATTGCTCGGCAATAATGGTTTTTGATGATTTCAAGCTAGGTTGTTGTGTTTTTGACACATTTATGTTGCTTTTAGGTGTGCAAATATGTATTGACGCACAAAATACCAAAAAACATTTGTCAAATACACAAAAAATCTTTTGGTGAAACGACATTTGTGTTTGTGTTTTTTTTTTCGAACCCTGCAAATATTTTTCGCCAGAGTGTTAATCGCTGTCAGCAACAAAAATTTGCAAATCAAACGATGCAAAACAATCAAAAGAGATTATCTCGCATAATCATATTGGAATGACGCTTATTGTATTGAATATCATAGAAATTCGCTTTAAACGTTCAATAAATACACATGTTATGTTCGTGTCTCGTCAATTCATTGACTGGTTTGTTTGTTTTTTTTTTCTTTGTCTTGATTCTGGTGTTTTCAATTTCAGAAATCTGTTTACATTGAAATATTTTTAGGCTATGACACCGCTGATAAAGTCATAGAGATGCATTAACCACTTCGTTTTTTTTTTGGTTTTCTCTTCTGGTAAGTAACCGAAGATTGCATCACTAAGCGATAACAGAAATTGTGTGATGAAGTCACTCGATTACAATCGAAACGATTCAGAGAGAGAAAACACTAAATTCTCGATCATTTGCGATCGTTTAAATAAATGGTATCAATTGAGAAATTGTGACATCGCCACTTTTGACAACGGATGAGCACGTCTACTGTGCACACCTTCCGTTGTATTTGCAAAACCTTGAATTCAATCCAAAGATCGAAACAATAAACATTTTTCGGTCAGTTTCATAGAATTCGATGCGGTGCTGCCATGTTGCATGAGACTACTGTTTAATTTATCAATATATGCCACTTGAGTGCTATAGCGCCATTTATTATTTCCGATTGTAATGACACCACATATGAAACACACACACACACACACACACACATTGGAATTGTGTCGGTCGCACTGTGTGACGATTGATTTTCTTTAGCGACTGCCGCTTTTTGACATACAAATCCATATAAATATATATATTTTTAAAATCAACATCGAACATTGTTCCAATTGCATCTTGTAAATTGATTGCATATTCTATACAAATTGACATTTGCATACAATTTTTGTGTTCATCTCTTTTGTCACTAAACAAAAAGTGTTTTTTTTTTTAAGATGAATGCTGACATCAGAACACATTACACGCATCCGTATGTGCCATCAATTGAACGATGTATTACGATCTATTTCTACTAAAGAATCAAACGATAATTCATATGTCGGCTTGTTCAGAGACTTTTTTCTTTAGCTTCTTTCTATTTAGGAGATTTGGTAAATTAAAAACAAAAAGAGCGAACAAAAAACATTCCCTGACATCAGATGTTCTACTGTCCTTGACACAGTGGCTGAAAACTCGGAGCCTTTGGATTTTAACCAAGAATGTTAAACTGTGGCTGGTTTTTATTTTCTCTCAAATGGAGTGTTAACTTTAAATATCCGGCATATTACATTATACTGAATTGAATTACGTACGTTAAATGCAAACAAAACAAATTTGTTTTTTTTTTACGAAGTGTCGATAAAATCGGGCGAAATGAACAGAAGAAAAATATACACATTCATATATTTACAAACCAATGGGATGAACACAGTAGAAAACTAAAATTTCACGGCTAATAACGATTTGGCTTAAGAAAATAAACCAAAATAACAAGGTGTGAAAATGATTATCGCGCTTCGGTAGTGGAAGTAAACATTGCGCATTCCGCACTCAAAAATTCATCATCAGTGTCAGCATTTAACAAATAAATCAATGAAGTCAGTTTTTGGCGAGTATATTTTTTTTTCATTTCAATCCGCCATTTGACTCATTTTTTGCGTTTTTTTTTTGGTATTTAGACTCTGAACTTTAGAGACTATGCGAAATGGACAATTTTCAAGTGGGTTTTCATCCCGGCCACCGTTATTCTTATGACAAAGTATGAATATCGAATGCATCATATTTTATGACCAAACAAGATTCATTTACCAGGATACATACACAAAAAAAAACAAACAAATAACTTTCACACCATTTTGCTGTATAGCCAAAAATGCTCATGCCATTGACTTTTTACATCTCAGCTTCATTTATGTTTCTTTTGTCAATATCGGGCATATTTTTTCACGCTTTGAAATCAACAATAGCAGCTGCTGGAATAGTTCAAGCGTGTGAATTTCAATATTGTCATCTGAGCTGTGTTGACTTTATTGGCATTGCCTATATAAAAGTGTTGGCCTGTTCACTTGTGATATTTCAAAAAAAAAAAAAAAAAAAAAATGATTTATTGCAGTGATCGCTTGAATGTAGTCAAAATATAACATATTTTATTGACCCCAAAATACGAGATTTTTTTTTTATACTTTGCATTTTAGCATTGTCAGCAATTTTACAGTATATCTTTTGCTTTGTTCACATTTCTTTCGAGATTTTATGGTTGTGTTCCTTTTCTTCGTTCATTTTCCTTTTTGCGGTTATCTCAGCAGAATCGAGTCACTTTTTAAGTCTCTAATTTGTCTTTGATCCGAATGAACTGAAAATTGAGAACATTGTCCGGATGTGTAAATGATATCTTTTTGCACTGCGTTGTCTCTTTTCGAAGCACTTCGTGTATAGCTATGATGATATTTCGTACGCATTCAAATTGAGTTAATCGATCAGGTAAAAGAGGTGAACAAATTATATTGTGTGCTTATTTTAAGGTTTTTTTTGATAAATGGATCGAAATGTTCGTTCCAAAATTAAAAAAGAGAAAAAAACGTGATGATTCAAATAAATTCGCCGGCGGCGTTCAATTTGCGAAAATTGTGTTAGAGTAAAATTAAGGCATCGAGCATCTGGCTCCGGTGGTCAGTTGTTCTCTCTTTCTTTCTCTTTGTGTGTGTGTGTGTGGCAAATCAAATGGCAATTTCAAATAATTCACCACCTTTAATTATATCCATAATACAAATGCATGTTAAATGCTGGCTGACTGAGATTAGGATGCCCATGGGCCAATCAAACGCACGCATATTAAGTGATTTAGTATTGGCGTCTGGTCACGCATTTTAAGATGCGAATGTGATTTTCTCAAATTAATTGGTTTGGCATTTTCAAAAAGAACAAACCCAAAAAAACGAACACACATCTACTGCGTTGATTAAAAGATATATATGGAAAAAAAAACAACATCCAAGTAAAAAGCTGGGTACGAATTTTTGGATAATTAAAAAAACGACCAATTTCAGATTTCCGATTTTCTTCTTAGTTTTGGTTTCTACGGAGTCAGCACCGAATCATGTGATAGTATGTGCCATACCATCTGGCAATAATCATTTTAAAAATTGGTGCGAATTGAATTGCTCAAATACAATTGCGTGCTGGAAATGTCTTTCGATGTTTAAACAAACAATTCAACATTAAATTGAACGATTTATTCAAATCTGTTTGACCTTCATCAAGTTCACAAAGGTAAAATGATTTCTCGATCAAATGATTCGATCGAAGATAACATGTGTTTGATATTATGGCGTTTACAAAACATCAAATTATCAATAATAACAGCGCGCTGCACTTGGATTTATTCTAAAATCAATTTTATCGATAAAAATATAATGATGAATCAATGCCAATATTCGGAATATAAAAGACATTATTGTCATATCACATGACAGTTTTGCAAACATTTCAAGCTATTTTTGGATGATGATATCTGATTAGATAAATGGCTTACAAATCAAGAATTTGTACAAATATCTGAATCATAAGAAAAACACACACACACACACACAAATTTATAAATTGCGTATATTTTAGCCACAACAACATCGTTTGCATTTCGGTCAAATGATGGTTCAGTGTTCAATGCACGAAAAACATCACGCAAACAATGTTTGCAATAACGTCATCAAACTCATAAAATGACATAAGAATTTAAGACGCAAAATTTCGACCAGAAAAGACAAATCAAAAAAGAATCCCAAACACACAAAACAAAACAAAACAAAACAAACAAAAAAATGATTACGAACAGGAGCTTGAGACACATAGCCAACGACATTCAATATCAATAAATACAATTTGTAGATGCGCAATACAGTCGATACGTTCACAATATCGTTTTCGCATTCGTGTTATGCTTTCATGTATGAAATGTACGGACTTTCAAATCAACTTTTAGTCGAGCATCACAATAGAAATTGATATCACATATCATTGATGCGATATCAAGGTCGTAAACCGAATGGAATTTGTGCGAAAAGTTGACCGAAAGAAAACAACAACAACAAACAGGCCTATTAATTAATCGCTTAACATGAGTAGCCACTGGTTATTCGCATAAGGCAATTTATTATATTTTTTTTTCTTTTATACAGATATATGTATATACGCGAAGTGTAGTGTAGGGCGCCAGATGATGAATGTTTGAGATAGTTATTTCTTAAAAATCATCATCAAATTTTCATATTGTCGAATTTCGGTACATTAATTGAGTTCAGCATTCGTGCGCCAATGTCAATGTTATCTTTATTGTTTACGTGCGCACAAAATATGTACATTACACAAATGCTGAAAATATCAAATGATCTAATTTGAAGTGATGAGGATCTCTATCGTACTATTACATCAGTAGCTAAAAAGATAGCCGAACTTTGTAACAGAATGATATTACAATAGAACCTTTATTTGATTTATAATGCTTAATAATTTGCGTTTTCAATGTTCATTTATTAATCAAATCAAGGGAAAATTGATTGGTTTTGAAATTGATCTTCTTTGTGGTGCTGTCGAAGATTGGAATTTCATGATGGTTTTTTGTTTTTTTTTTTTGTTTTTTTTTTATTTGGGCCTGGTCGATTTGACCATAATGAGGTGCTAACAATCAAAACATATCAGTATGATTTCATTAATTCATGCATAAATGTTTCCCAATTCCGTATTAAGTAATCTCATTCGCCGCTCGAAAATTCGTTCGAAAGCCAAAATGTTTGAGCCATTTTGTGTTGTTATTAGTGAATTTTTTTTTCAATCCATTTTCAAGGTTGAGTACATTACACAGGTCTGCGCTTGGAACAAAAGATTAAAACAATAATCAATTGATTGCCTCAGGTATCAATCAAAATCAATGGTTTTTTTTTCTCAGCATTTTGTGTATCGTTTGTTATATCCCAGTGATTCTAGCTGATGATCTAATATTGTAAAATGCATGTGTCGTTTAATACGCGCCCGAACGCCCGAATGTCGATGCAATATATCCATTGAGATGTGGGTGCTGAATGCATTTGCCTTTCAGAATTCCCAATCGATAGTCATCAAGTTCACCGGTTTGTTGTTAATAAACATTTTTACGGAAATCGACGTATTGGAAACAGGCTGAATGGGGGAATAAAGATTGATGGATTGGAATAATTTAGTGCACGAATAAAGCATTAGAGAAAAGTGGCCACTTGATATATTCACATTGATCGAGATTTATGGGCGCTTTGCATCCTGATGAGTTCATTCATATATATGATTCAATGATTGTGTCATACAAATGATGATGTGATTTTATTGCAGATGTGAACAAAAAAAAAATTGTCTTCAATTTAGTGCAAGCTCATTAATGGTTGTTGTTGTTTTTTTTCACTTATTAATTAATTAGCATTTTGTGTCGTCATTACCATATGACGACTGCCCAAAATCAAGCAACTCAATTGCCGCTGACACTCTGTTAAAGAATGCTTTCTATTGATATGAACACTTAATTGATGCATAAACAATATGATAGCCAGAAGATAAAGAATGTTCCGCATAATTTAATGGCACAATAAATTCTAAAGTCATCAAAAAAATTAAAGAAAAAAAATCAACTATTTTACTATTGTTCTAAAGAATTCTAAACTGAATTCATTCCCACTTGACAAATGCGGAAAACAGTTTTTTCTATTTGCTCTTTTCACTTTAAAATGGCAAATAAAATTATGAGTTTTTTTTTTTAATCTAAATTATATTTACGCAAATCGATGCTCAAGTGATTGTATGAATATAATAGCTTAGAAATAACACTGCATTCCAATGCAGTTCAATCGATCGGGTTTTTGTTTTAATTGTTGTTATCATTTAATGGTACACTTGAGATTTTTTTCGATTGGTAGCAAGTTGCTATTAGCAACACAGACGATTTCTATTGCACCTCATATTGCATTCATGAAAAGTTTTCCTGTTGCTATTTGAATGCAACAAATTAAACCACTTGAATTGAACACGTTTTCTAGTGAACAAATATTTACTTCGTCATTAAGTAGCAAATAGAGTAATTTGTTGTTTTTTTTTTTGTGTGTGCAAACTTTAAATGAAACAATAAAGTATCAAATATTTGTTTCAATTGAACTGACAAATGAATCAAACACACAGCCAATCAAACAAAACAAACGTGAATAAACAAATAGTAATCAGCTGCTGATCAGTTGACAGTTCAAATAAAATGCGATTCGTCATTCATTGATCACACATGGGTATTTTTGTATTGTTATTAGATTACATTCTTGGCAATATTGAACATATCACTTCAACCGGTTCAATTACATCATAAAAATAGGGACAAATGAACGAGAGAGAGAGAGAGAGAGAGAGAGAGAGAGAGAGAGAAAAAAAATACTATCAAAATCACCGTGTGTCATTTACTTACCGCGATTCGTGTAGACTGTGTAAAAATCGTCTCCCCTTTCCTTCGATGATTGGATGTGTTGGATTTTAAACGAAAATGAACGAAATAAAAGCAACAACAACAAAAATCCAATAGTTACGGTGTGTGTTGATGCACACTTAACGCCCTCTAAAGCGTTTCAATTCGTTTCGTTCGTTATGCAGAACAGTACAATAATCAAAAAAATTCAAATGATTTTTGTGATTTCGCGTTTGTGTGTGTGCGTGGAATTGTGATCGTTGGCTTCTCGTTTTGATTCGTGTGTTGTTTTTTTTTTTCTTTTTAGCTAATGAAAATGCGTACCAAATAAAATCCAAGAATTAGTAAATATGAACAGCAATGACAATGAGCATAACAAATGGAAATTAATATTTTTCAAGCAAACGAATGAAACAAAAAAAAATAGAGAGAAAAAATTTCAACTCCAAATTAATGCTGCGTTTGCTGAAAATCACAAATCACTTTGCTTTTAACGCAATTTTATTGTTTTCATTCCATTTATATCGAGCAATTTCTGTTTATTTTATTGAATTTAATTGTCTGCACCATAACAGCAATTGATCTATTGTTGGTTTTTGTTTCGTTTCGTTTCGTATTATACATATAAATTCAAAATTGTGATTGTATAACCGAATGGATGGAGTTTATATTACAAATGTAAAGGCGCCAATTCAAAAGAATAACAAAACAAAAAATATGAACAAAATAACTGTGACAAAAAAAAAACTCATCCACAAATAATTATAATTGAAGCGTTATCAAAATTACCAAATCTTTGAAAAATGCTCTGTGGACACAATGTGGAATGCAGAATGCAAATATTTGAATTTTGAATATCAAACCATATGAAAATGGGAAAAAAAAGAAACAACGGTTCACTGTCAACAGAACAAAAAAACGAAATCAACAACAAAACTCGTTATTACAGAAACCGTTAGCAGTTTAACGATTTTATTGTATTTTTTATCACAGTGGAATCTGTAACGATAAGAATTGAAATTGGTTTTTCGAACAACCAAATGACGCTGAATTCGGCATCTAGAGCAGAGATTTCAATGAACGCAATACTAACGCGGGGGAAAAAAACACGCCTAGTTTAGTTGTTTTGTTGATTTGAAAACAGTGAATTCTATGAATGATAAGTGAAATTATTGGTTCGAAAGTGATATTTTTTGTTTGAAATATCAAAAACACAAATGTGAAATTAATGACATTTATTGAGCATGGTAATTTTGGTGTGACTATTTAATTTCGTGCCAACACATTGAAATTTGACGTTAAAACTATTTGGAAACTCAAACGATCGAGCAAAATAAAAACCACAACAAATAAATCAATTCGAATGCAAAATGTTATGATGGAAAAAATAAATTCCGTTAAAACGCAAAACAACGAAACAAAAAATGTTCTTTCAAAAAAATATTCACAATGTGCAAAAATTACTTTGTATAAGTAAGCGAAATTTCGCAAAGTTGCCTGCCGAAGTTTTGAAATAAACAAAAAAAAAAAAAATATTTTTTATTGATGAATGAATATCGAAGTTGTTATTCCTTCGATGTCACACAAAATACTGATTTCATTTCAGATCCAACTTAACACACGTTAAACACAGAGATTATTCATATGAAAAAAAAAGAAGAAACAATTCAGTTCAAATATAAGCGCGCGCGAACGTTCGTTTGGGCCGACGACGGCACATGTAAATAACAAAACCAAAACAACAAAACTTACACTTACAAAAATGAAAACGAAGAGAACACAACAACGGGCAACAACACACCACCAATAGAACAGCACAATAACGTGAACGCAACAACGTCCAATTTGAAAAGCTTATTTGATGAGAATGTGTGTGCATTCAATTTCTTATACTCTCTCGAGCATGGTTTAGTTTTTATTTTTCTTCATTTTATTTTTGCTTTGTTCGTCATATGGTTTCAGATATAATTTTGATAGAGGTACGCACACATGCACACGGCCAAAAGACACGGCGTTCGGTATACGGTTCGCAATATATTTGCGAATGAAGAAGTTGTGCACAAAAATCATTGCCACACAAATACAATTGAACATTTTTATACTCAAGAATATCGGCCGGATCGAGCGGTAAAGTGCTGAGAGCAACACGCACACACACACCCAACATATTGGCAAAAGCCATTTTTTTGTTTCAACTTTCGGTGGCTGAATAAAAATTGTGTTGTGTGCTGCTTCACTTACGCCAAAGAACTTTCATTCGAATTCCCTCAAACTCAGTTCCACTAATCTTGCACCGCACATCAAAATGGACTTGAACTAAAAATAAGAAACGAATTTTGAAATGCTTTCGAGCTAAACAATTGACCGTTATTTTGATCATTACTTTCGATATTGTTCGAACATTATAGCTCAATTTTTAGAATTTTGTTTTTTGCTTTAAAGCAGATCGAACGATGGCCGGAACTATGCAAAGTAGAATAGATCCATCTCATCCAATTGGATTAGCCGCATTATCATTAACATTGAAACCATTTTAAATGCATCATTTACCCATGGGCTATCGATGGCCTGAAATATCATCTCTTTGTACAGATTCAACAACTTTCATTTGGGCAGCTCTGATCGATTCGAGCCGGTCATCAAGTGGAGATTCTCCCATGAAGCAATCATTTCTAGTTGTGAACGATAAGGTGTGATAAGAGCTTGACTCTTGTTAATATTTCAATTTTTCTGGTCTACCAGGTTTTTACCGTACTCAACTGACTTCGATCAAATTGAATCAGTTCATTAGAATTTATAACAATGTCGAGTCTCGTGCCTCAAATCAAAATTAATTCAGAGAAAATTTGAATATCAACAGCAATTTTCAGTACAAATTTAAGAAAAAAAAACAACAAAACAAATCAAAGTGCCAAACCAAAGCGTCATTCTATGCATCTGTAAATCAATAAATTTGATTTCAAAATGTATGACAAACACTTGCTCAATGAATTTGCGTTTCAATTTCGTTTGTCATCTGAATCGTCATCATCAAAGTAATGAGGAAAAATAAAATGAGAGCAATCATTTATTTAAACGTGATTAAGCATTTCACCTTGATAAATCAATAAAACGAAACAATTTTAATTAAATTGATACGTACAGCACGAGATTACATGAGATTGCATTCCAATAAAAGAAAAATATGACCAAATCAACCGTTATTTAAACTGTTTACAGCTATTTGAGGCGCCTCCAAAAGAAAACAAATTGCCACTGGAGCTGTCTCTATGTGATTTCTCTCAGGAATCCAATCCACTGATTCATATAAGCATTTTGATGTTTTTTTTTTGGAAATAAAAGTTTCATCGGCATGCAGTTCACCCGACAACAGATGGCGCTTGATACCCGCAAGATGACACATTTCCATTGCAATGTAGTTGTTCGGCTTGGCATTTATGTTGTGACGTTTCGGCATGAGCTGTATAAATAAGCTGATTGAGTCTATTATCTCATTGCAGCCTTTCGATGTATAAAAAAAATTCTTTTCGTTTGATTTTTGTTTTGTTTTTGTTCAATATCTTCAATTCATTTGTGTAATTTAAATATTTTTGTTGTTGTTATCAATTAACGGTATGGAATAATCAATAATATTGTGTAAATTGTGTAAAAAATTATGTGTAAATTGAACAGCAGCACCAAGATAAAGCCAATACGAAGACTTTGACTGCTGTCAAAATTCAACATAGATAAAATAGTCATATAATATGAGCGTTTTTTTGTTCTCTAGTGTTTTTCAGCGCACAATTAGTTGGAATTATATCAGTTCAATTTTGTATTTACAAAACATTTAACACATAAACGCCGCTGTACCTTGACGGCTAAGCAAATACCGATTGAAAAATGGATGAACAAGAAAAATTATTGGGCGAGGCAATTGCCGTAATTCGCAATCAAGCCTTTCAAATGCAAAGATTCCTCGACAAAAATCGCTTAATGGATGCATTAAAATGTGCGAGCAATATGCTTGGTGAACTTCGTACATCTCTTTTGTCACCGAAAAACTACTATGAACTGTGTAAGTTAAGGAGATAAGACAATGGAATTTACAATATTATTATACAATAGTCACTATAGTCACTAAATGATGCGTGTCTCATGTTTTTTCATCTCTGTGTGTTTTTTTTTTCTTCTTCAATGAAATAGACATGGCTATCACAGATGAACTGCGTCACTTGGAGGCCTATTTGCTGGAGGAGTTTGAAAAAGGCCGTAAAGTGCCCGACCTGTATGAACTGGTCCAATATGCCGGTAATATTGTTCCACGTCTCTACCTATTAATCACCGTTGGCCTAGTTTACATCAAAACAAATCCTGCGCTAAATAAAAGTATCTTAAAGGTATAAACGGCCATCATCATGTCATTCATTCATTCATTCATTCATTCATTTCACATAACATTCAATTGAATTCAATTAACCATACAATGTTGTACTCTATTGAACTCAATTTTTAGGATCTGGTCGAAATGTGTCGTGGCGTTCAACATCCATTGCGTGGTCTATTTTTGCGTAATTATCTATTGCAATGCACACGAAATGTATTACCAGATGTGGTCGAAGCGACTGATGAACAAGAAGGAACTGTATTCGATTCCATTGATTTTATTCTAATGAATTTTGCTGAAATGAATAAATTGTGGGTACGAATGCAGCATCAGGGTCATTCAAGTGAACGAACACGACGTGAAAAAGAGCGTGAAGAGTTGAAAATTTTAGTGGGCACAAATTTAGTGCGATTATCACAATTAGAATCGGCCACATTGGAAACATACCAGAAATTAATACTGCCTGGCATTCTTGAGCAAGTGGTTAGCTGCCGTGATGCCATCGCTCAAGAATATCTTATGGAGTGCATTATTCAAGTGATTCCAGATGAATTTCATTTGCAAACGCTCGATCCATTTTTGAAATCATGTGCCCAACTTGAGCCTGGGGTGAATGTGAAAAATATCATCATTTCACTTATCGATCGTTTAGCGGCATATAATCAACGTGTTGAAAAGGTAGACTTTTTGACACTGAATCGAAAGAGTTTTATTGTTTTTAATTTGTTTAAAAATTGATTTTTGTTTATGTTATGTTCAGAATCAAGTGATAGCCGACGATAAGAGCCCAACAGCTATACCATCAGATGTTCAACTGTTTGAAGCATTCAGCATGCAAATCGCAAATATTGTTCAGGTGAGTGCGGGTTGCCGATTTAATGGGTTACATTTTTACATGTTCAATGCATTGCAATTCGAAATCGATTTATTTTCATTAGATTCGCACCGATATGCCATTGGAAGACACTATTTCATTGCAAGTAGCATTAGTTAATTTGGCACAAAAAGTCTATTCGGATCGTGTCGATTATGTTGATAAAGTGCTAGAGACAACGATTCAAATTTTGGAACGCCTCAATATGGAGAAGTGAGTAGACAGCCGGCCTTGATTTGCATACCAATTTAATTGATTTTTATAATCGAATTGCTCTTTTGTTTTTCACTATTCTCAGTATCGCGCATACATTAACAGTAAACCAGGAGCTGTCTCGTTTGTTACGAATTTGCGTTGATTTCTATAATGATGCATTGACCCTTATCAAACTGGAACATTTTAGTCCATTGTTGCAAAAATTCGATTACACATCTAGAAAATCACTTGCACTTTATATTGTATTGAATATTTTGGATAATGAAACACTAATTCCGACAGCCGAAGAAGTCGATAACATATTGGTAATGATATCACCATTGATTAAAGATGAACCCGATCAACCGGCTGAAAAAATTGATCCGGAAGATTTTGCCGAAGAGCAAGGTATTACCGGTCGATTTGTTCATTTGCTGCGTAGCGATGAACCGGATCAACAGTATAAAATACTTCAAATTGCACGAAAACATTTCGGCGAAGGTGGTACAATGCGTATTAAACATGTATTGCCATCGTTGGTATTTCAAGCATTCCAATTGGCATGCAAGTACAAGAGTATCGCTGACACAGATGATATGTGGGATAAAAAATGTCAGAAAATTTTACAATTTTGCCATAATACAATAACCGCATTGGCACGATCCGATCTACCAGATTTGGCACTTCGTTTATTTTTGCAAGGCGCATTGGTTGTTGGTCAACTGGGCTATACGAATCATGAAACGGTGGCCTATGACTTTATGACACAAGCATTTTCATTATACGAAGAAGAAATATCCGATTCAAAATCACAATTGGCTGCAATTACATTGATTATGGCCACATTTGAGCAAATGTCTTGCTTCAGTGAAGAAAATGCTGAACCACAGCGAACTAATTATGCGCTGGCTGCTGCCAAACTACTCAAAAAACCGGATCAATGCCGTGGTGTTGTCACCTGTGCCAGCCTCTTTTGGAGCGGAAAGTAAGTTCATTAAGACTTGACAAATTATTTTTTTTTCTTCCCTATTGAAATTTTCGTGTGTGTGTGTGTGGATAGATCAATGTTTGCTAGTTGCCCGTTTTAATATTCGAAAATATGGAATTTGAACAATTCTAGGAAAAATGGCGAAGAAATGCGTGATGAAAAACGCACTTTGGAGTGCTTAAAGAAAGCAGCAAGAATCGCATCGCAATGCATGGACACTGGTGTTCAGGTGCAAATCTGTGTGGAACTGCTTAATCATTATCTATTCTACTTTGAACGTGGAAACTCTCTAATTACTGTGGACCTTCTTAATCAAGTATGTGTTGTTTCGATTATTTTTCCCTCCGGCCGCACGTTATTATGAGCTATTTTACCGATTTTATTTCCCCCATCATTTACAGTTGATTGCCAAAATAAACGAAGAACTTCCAAATCTGGAGCAGTGTGAAGAATCCAAGCAAATTGAAGTGCATTATCAAAATACATTAGCACACATTCGAAGTCGTATGAAATCAAGCGATTCCACTGGTCTTGAAGTCTCATTTGAAGGCATCACACTCAATTAAAGTTGAACTTAATTTAATTAACATTTACACACCGATATGTTTGATAGAAATTGTGATTCTTTTTGCATGTTAAAAAACAACATTTTCACTGCGACGAGAAAAAATAAATTTGAGACAACAAAATATACATTTCAATCAAGTTTAAAATCTTGTAATCGGAAATTTAACTAATCACGTTATTATGTATAAGCAAATAGATAAAAGAAATGCATGAGAAAAATAAATCAATTGGAACCATGTTTCATTTCAAATGGCAAACAATTTTCTATCAGTTGCTAGTTGCCCGTTTTAAAGTGAAATTGTGATCGATCAGTTTGTTGTAAATAACTCTACGAAATAGATAGAATTTTATCGCTTGTTTTATTGCGGCAAAAATGTTATCCTGGACCTGGTTATCGAAGTGACCCAGAAATTTCAGCTCAATACTAACCTCAGTAAATGGTTTTCGAATTTCTTAAACGGCTCAGCAACCAATCCGAATAATTACGAAAGTGTTTAGAACAGAAAAATGCTATTTTTGACGCGCAACATATTTTGTTTCAAAAAAAGAAACGTTAACAAAAGCAATATCTATAGAAAAAAAAAACAAATCAACGAGAAGAATAATACGACCAGTTTGATTTTGATACAGAATATTTAATCATTTTTATTGAATGAACAAATGAGAAAAAAATTACGTTGAATGTTTTTTGTTTATTTGTTATCATTTGACTAATTGTTACCGATAAATCTTAATACATGTTCAAAAAAAACGTGTGTGACAAGTAGTTTTGACGGTGTCAAAATTAGTTTGATTTTTTTCTTTCTTCATTTTTGTTGTTGCTTTTTTTCTCATTATTTTTCTTGTTCCATGAATACGAACGATAAATGTTCACACACAAAAAAAAAGTGTTTTAAACACTTGTATCAAACTGAAAATTGGATTCAATGTTTCACCACACAATTGGGCGGTTGTTTTGGGGGATTGAAAGACAATGAATGATTAGATTATTGGCTTATACAACTAGTTTTACCCTCTTTTTCATATTTCTATATTTTGTTGTTGTTTTTTTGTTGTATTTTTTTTTCTTTAGTATAATTTTTTAGCTCGTTCGTGAATTTTAACTTACGTGCCTATCATTATTTATTTTTTTTATTCATGTATTCTTTTCTGGTTTGATTTCTTTGGTTTTTGGCTAGTGTGCAATTACGAACGGTAGTGAAAATTGGCGCACAAATGCACATTTTCAAAGGCAACATTCCAATTTGTTTCCCTATTTCGATGAATTGGTTTTGTAAATCGATCATTTGAGTGCGCCATTTTCACAAAATCAGTTCGAAATCGCATCGTGGTAAGTTTTGATAAAATTAAGTCATAATCATAAACTTTTACGATTAATAGAATAGCTATTTGTTTGTTTTTTTGTTTTTTGTTTCTTGGAAATCTTGTCTTTTATTTTGTAAATTCCATTTGTGCATTCAGATAATTTATACACACTCAAAATTAAATTTCATTACAAACGAATGAAATGTGCAAACTAAATGTGTTTTTTTTCTCTATGTTGATTTCATCTTTAATTTTATATCTGTTTTCTCTTGAACCTCTTTCACTTCATCAAGATTGTTTTATTTTTAAATTTTTAATGTTAACCGTAACATGATTTTTGACCATTCCCAAAATAGTAAATCTTTTGGGAAATGAAATTGCTTTTGATTTTACACACAATTTGTTTCTTTTTTTTGGGGGGGGGGGGGTTTAGTCTACTTTGTAACTATCGACTAAGTTACAATTACCATTTAAATTCTTAGTTGTTACATAGAAAACATTTCAGTTTTTTTGTTTGTTTATTTATAAGTGTATGAATTGATAAATTTGAAAAAGGGGGTGAAAAATGATTAAAGATTGACATCGATTAAGATTGCGAGTGCTTATGTGCGTGTGCATTATTAAGAGCATTTTTTTATGCATTCCATCCAATTTTAAGTAGATTTTCGTTCAAATTACCGCAGACATTTATGATGGAAATGATATTATCACAAAATATCAAATTAATAGTTTAACAAACACATTCTCTTCGTTCATCTTTAAGAAATATGATGCGTTAGCCTCAAAAAGTGGACATTATCGAAAAGTTGAGTCCTTCGCATCACGATCCTCTTCAGTGAGGTCATTTGTGTATGCAACTGGATGTCAGAGTCTCTGAAAATATTATTATTCTGAAATTTACCTCCGGAAGTCTGAATTTCAATCTCCATATAAACGGAGGCTCCATATGGGATATTTTTTACATTAAAACTGCATCGTTAAACCAGCCGATTTGAAATGAATCTGCCCAAGATTTCGGACAAGAAATACAGAACAAATGATGGAAAGATTCAAAGTGTGGTATACCGATGGTAATGTTCCATCACAGCAATTAACAACAGTATTGAACATTGAAAGAAGATTGAAACCACAAGCGTGTGAGTGAATGGCACAGAAATCATGGTATTTTTCAGAGATTGCGGAACAAATCCAAATGGGCTAACAGAGGACCAGTGTTGTCGAAAGATACGAAAATACAGATAAGATAAAGATAAGATAAGATAAGATATTATCTTTATCTTTATCTAGATAACTTTAATTTCTAACCGCCAATCTTTTATCTTTACCTAGATAATAATAATTTGGTAGTATCTACCGACAATTTTTAGATACTTTTTAAGATAATTTATCGTTTTTCACAACAGACAAAAATATTTCACAAAAAAATTTCCGCCAAAACGAATTTTATTTCTCGGTACATTTTTCTTCAATTTTTCATTCGAAAATATCTTTATGAATATCTAATTTTAAGGTCAAAAGATAAGATAATATCTTATCTTTTGATGCCAAGATAAGATAATATCTTATCTTTTATCTAGATATTTTTTCAAATTTTCGAATCTATCTTATCTTTATCTAGATAATTTTTATTTATCTTTCGACAACACTGCAGAGGACTAACGCTGTTAGTCTGGAAACGCCGTGCGTCGTTAGCCCAATAGTAAAATCATACAGTGACGCGTTGCCGCATACACTCGATGCGTCATTATTTTAATACAAACTATACAGACTCTTTCGATGATGCGGCAATGCTAATGGTAAGGCTAATGGAAATGCTCTGTTAGCATTAGCATTTGGAAATGACTGGTATTTTTTAAACGCTATTTTAAGTAGGAAAGCGTAAATGTGCAGAAATAAAGAAATATATATAGATTGTTTATAAACAATCCCTATCCACTTGTGGAAGTTCTCTTCTCTGTTCCGTCTGGATGCTTGATAACATATCGCATACGAAATGGTTAACACCGTTTAATGTTTGTATTTGGCAAATAAATGGGTGGTAGGTAATGTGTTAAGACGCAAACCGTTTTCATTTTTCAAACTGTTTTATTGAAGCGATGGCAATAAAATGGGATTTTATGTGCGCCAACGTTCAAATCGTGTGTTTTTTCGTTCATTATTGAAATCACATGAAAAACAAGAATAATTAGAACCAGGACACCTATAAAACGAGTGTGAGTTTTGAGAGGATTCAGCGGGAACGGTTGAATGTAATGATAATTCGTGCACAAATGTCCACTAACAATTCATCTATTTTACGGCTTGTAATTTGAACTGGTGCAAATGCAGTTGCTTAAACTTACTCTTCGAATGCACCTCTTTTCACGACGAGAATATACGAGATGATAGTAAAAAAAAGAAGAATATTAAACGATAAACTAAATTGAACGGAATTACACGGCATCTATCGCTCTCACAGTACATGACAAATGCTCGCAGTTTTTTGTTTGTTTGTTTATTTTTACGAAGAAAATTAACTTTTTACTGTCTATTTACAAAAACAAAATTTATTTGAACATATTTTCTAATTTGTTTTAAACTGTTGTTTCTTTATTTTATTTAGCTTTTAGACAATTTATATGTGTTTGTTTGTTTGTGTGTTTGTGTATCGTTCGGTTTTGTATCGCGCTTAAGTTTTTTTTTTCTTCTTATAATCACATTCATCACATTCTATTGTGGGGTGGAGATTGTTGACTGAATATGACACAAAATTGCATTGAAATAAATTTTTACTTGATACAAATACACATATTTATTTATTTCTATCAATTGCATCACATTTAGAAACATTCAAGAGTTGAGCTCTTCATTGACTGAACCCAAACAAAAAAAAACTCTAAATCGCAATAAAATAACTGGCTTACTGTTAACACAACAATCTAATGTTCATTCATTCTTTCGAACAATGGTAAGAATGTTTGATATTATTTGATAAATTATGCTCAAATTCATGCTTTTCTACTATTTAAAGATCTGGTTGCATTTTGAAATGATTTGATAGATCTATGCCAATTAATTGCTGTTTTAGTTGCTATGTCATTGGATTTTGTTGGGGGTTCATTGATGATACACATGTAATTTGGTTTAAACAGTCATTTAGTAAGTGTGGCGATTTTCTCTTTATTGAATTGTTGCATTTTTATCAGCTATTTTACCATCGCTGTGTTGCAGCGACCGGCACAAAATAACATCAATTTAATTTTGTTTACCCGATTTTTCCGAACAGCTTAATAAGCTTAAACAATTAATTACTCCCTTCTCGTCTTGTTCGTTTATATTTTCTTAATTTTCTGTTGTTTTTTTTTTGTTTTTTGTTTTTTTTCATTTCACGATGACATTTCCTCAAACACAAAAACTTTATGGCAAAATTCACTTTTACCGATAAAATGAGAATTTTCAAATTTCAGTTTTTGTGTGGGCTTTGCCATATATTCTCATCCGTTTCATCTAAATTTTACCATTCTGCGATGCAAATTACATTTGATATCAAATTGAATTCATTGAAATGAAGATAGAGTGAAGATTCATAGTTCGTATCCAACATTGGAAGGTCTTTGGAACCATTTGTGTGGTTCAAGTTTGAAAGTTACTTCAAATGCCCTCTTAGTTTATTGAAAAATTTGGTTAAAAAAAAACAAACATATTAGTTATTATGTATACTAGTTTTTTATATTGGCTCACTGAAGCATATGCTCCTGAGGATTCATCAAGAAATCTATCTTCATGGCAATAATATTAAATCGAAAATCAATTATAACTTGCACGCTTCATCTGACCAACAAATGTGGCAAATTTCACTCTCATCTCTCTTCAGAATCGTCCAAAAAAGAGGTAAATTAGAAGAAATACAGTAGAAGAAAGATAGTAATAGAAAACGCATAAATCAATTGTGAAGATAGAAGTAAAATGAACAATGTCCATTGCAGTGCAGAAAATGTTGATAAATGTTTTGTGCAATATATATATATTTTTTTTTTAAATATAAATTTGATGTATGAAAGAATAAAGAGCATGCATTCATTCGATCATCATTGAAAATGAATACTTTGATTTAGTTCAGTTTTGTTGTGATTTAAGTTTGATGTAAGTTTTGTAATTTTACTTGCTATATTGTAACATATAATTACACTCTAATAAAATCTCAATAAATGTTAATGTACAAAATTCAATATATTTCTTGAGATTCCTATCGAATTGCTCCCATTTGCTTGCTATCTCGCATATTTATATAAATGATAAACTATCGATTAATTCTATCATAAAAATTGTTTTCATTGTCTAAAAAAAAAACAAGAAAAAAGAAAGAAACTAAAATCAGTGGATCAACTGAAAACGAAATTGGATTTGTTGCCTATGCGAATCACGATCAAAATTAAAATTCATGGAATTATTTGTCGGATCAACGAAATTACATTCATTGTGTTGAATGAATACAAAAAAAAAAAAAAAAAAAAATAGTAAAAACATTTAGTCAAAGCCAAGAGCTAAAAACTAAAACATAACTTAATCATTCCATTCTTACAAATTAATGATGAAACTAGAAACGCATTATCTTTACATTGGATATATCGTTATAATACACATACAATTCTCTCTTTTTTTTATGTTAATTCGAATGTATGCGTTAACTAATGTGAATGTTAATAAATTAGACTGTTTTTTGTTCATTTGTCAAACGATCAAGCGTGTGGATGACATCAATTCGGGAATTGGCTGTGGCAGCGCAACTCCTTCACGAATTAATGTATCAACATTGCTATTCATTTGTATGATACAATTGGCATTATGCTAGATCTATTTTCAATTTTTAATTATTTAATTTAATTTAATTTTTAATTTTTTTTTTTGTTGTTGTTGCTTCGTAAACTCATTTATTTTACTTAAATACTAATGCATCCTTAAAATTGCTATTCAATTCAAAATCATTGGATCGTAGATACGTGACTGTTGCAGTGTATAGAATCATACATCAGTGTGACTACACTATTAACGCTTTGTGAGTTTAAATTATGAGGATCGATTCACAAATAAATTAAAATTGCTATTACGTTACGGGGATTTATGAAAATAAAAATAAAAATAAAAACAGCAAATTTTCTTTACTCGCAAGCATGAGCCGAAGATATTTCGAGGAATTTGCATGTAATTGCCCAATTATGGTCAAAGAATCACTCGTTTTTAAATTACACCCTTATCAAATAACCGTATGCGTTCGTCAGCATTCAGGTCACAGTGCTGGTGTGTTGAGTGAACACCACTGGCTTTGGCATTACTCGGGAAACATTTCTTCTAATTTTATGATAGCCAACTGCCCATGACTGGACAATATCACCGATACCCCGTTGGCTTTGGCAACCTTAACAGACAATATCACACTCAAGGAATGTTGAGCATGCATACTATGGTTCAATGTTTCATGATATTTCTTCAATATACCAAATAATTTGACAATTTTATGCATTCCCATGTGCGATCCATTCGGACAAAATATCTTCGAACAAAAAACACCTGATCGAAATATTTCTTAAAGAATTCAAAGTCACGCACTCACGCAGCACATGAAACAAGAAAATTAAATTCATTTTCGTTTTTTTATTCTTCTTTAATTGAATTTTATGTTGTTATTACTTCCAATGTACACAATAAAACATTTAGATTTAAGTATTTTGTTTGTTTATTTAATAGAAATGTGTATTTAATATTAAATGAATATTAAATACAATTATTCAAAATGGACCCAAAAAATTGAACATCTCTATCATAATGATAAGTTGATAAAGGTTTGATACACATGCAATTGTGTCAAATAATGTGAATATTTAGTTAAGTTCTTTTATGTGTGTGTGTGTGTGTGTGTTTTTTTTTTTAAATGTGATTTTTTCACTGTCATTTTTGGTTTGGTTTTTATTTTAATTTCAAATTGATTTTTTTTGTTTTATTCATTTTAAAAATATTGATCATCACAATTGTATTGTGAATATAAATTCGATTTTTAGTTTCAACTCAATCTCATGATTGACGTGAATCACGAGCAAACCCGTGACAAAATGTGAACAACTTCGGAAAAGTTGAGGCAAATATTGATTATATTTGGATATTCGCTACTCAGAACGAATATCCATAGACATATGTATGGTCCGAAACAGAATTTATACGATGAATTCAAAATACACAGAATCATGAATCTCATAAAACAAACCGATTATCGGGAATATGGCGTGGCAAATAAATAAATTGTTTGGGTTTTTTTTTTGATTTAATGTAAACGTTTATGAGATTCTTGATCCAGAGATTCATTTGTATGAATATTTGTGTTGGAATGGAGTTGGAATTGAAGAGAAAGTTAAAACGCATTGACAAATCGATTTGAGCCATATTCTTACGTCAGATAGAGAAAACAGAGGAAAAAAACCGTAAAAATTCGGACTATTGCAACGTTGCGCGTGCTTAAGGCTATTACACGGCAAAATTTTGATGGCGTGCTGATAGTCATAATTTGCGAGCTTGGGAAATCGTTAAATGCTCAAGTCATTCCTCATTCGAACGGAAATGTTATCTAAACCATTGCTCACATTGAAACTCCAAATCATTATTTACTTTTACACTTTCATTTCTCTTTTTTTTCTCTCACAATCTTTCTCTCTCTCTCTCTCTCTCTCTCTCTGTCGTCATCATCTTTCTGTTTCGTGCTGATCATATTTGTGCTCCCACACATATCATGTATGCATTCATATTTGCCGGCAGCTGTGACATTTCATATATTTCAAACATTCAAATTACGCCACCGATAAAGCTTGATGTTGATCTTAAACCGTAAATCGAACGGTGCGTGTGTAAGTAAAGACAAGTAGTCTATCTACCGGGAGAAAAATGAAATCAGGTCGAATGAAAAATGAAATGCGTTGCACACACGGAGGCAATAAATAGACAGACACCGAGAAATAAGATGAGGAAATAAAAAAAGAACAACAACAACAAACGAGAAAGCATTACGATGATAGCGATAGAAACCATGAAAAGTGTGAATTGTGGCCTGAGTAGACATTCATCACGCACATACGAATGATGTGCATGAATCCTAACCGAACAAATTGTTGCGTTACAACAGATGGAAAACAATAATCCGAAGAAGAAAATGAATACGGTCGAAGTAGTATTTTGTTTGTCATTTGCTTTACTTCAATTTCGATCTATCTACTAAAATTGTAATAATATGAAACTAGCTACATGCAATCGTAGTTTTATGTTTATCTTGTTATTTTTGTGTGTGTGTGTGTGTGTGTGTGTGTTTTGTTTTCATTTATTTGTTTCTGATGACAGCGTGTCAACGAGATATAATTCAAATAAAAAGTAAATAGGAATTACGGTTGGATATTTTTCCCAATGGAATCTTTTTTTTTGTTCGGTTGCCATGAAAAATTTCATGTCGATTTTGGATTTAATTTGCTAAATCTATTATAAAACCTCTAATACGGGATCAATAAGTAACTAACAATCAAACGAACAAATGAAACAAAAAACAACGGGAAACAAAAATGTATCACCTTATGTTTTCTATCAACGTGTGCAAAATGTTCTGATGATTGTTTTCATTCCGAAATGAAATGTTTACACACTATCAAATATTTTGTTTTCATTTAAATAAATGTTTATTTTTAATTTATTCTAATAAAAATGTTGTGTGGAAAAATTGGTTTCCTTTTTCGCTTGTTTTCACAAATGAAAAACAAAAAACGCATACACGCTAGTTTCAAATGCCAAATAGGTTCAACGGAAGAATTTATCAAATTTTGAACAAAACAGAATATAACGGTTAAAACAAAATGCTGAATATTCAGTAGCATTTAGTTTTGTTTTGTTTTTTGTTTTTTTTTGTTAATGAACCAAAGTTTAGTTAATCTGCACAAAGGACCCAACCCAAATGCGATGGAACTTACTTGCTAAATGTTGTTCGTGTTTAGGACGTTTGGTTCAACACATATGGAAATATGTATATATATACACAAAATTTGAAATGAAAATAAAAGTGATTAATTGAAAGTGTGTACTGAATGAAACGCAGTAAAATGTGGCGAAATGAAGGAAAACAACAACAACAACAACAAAAAAAACGGTGAATATTAATCAACTGCTCACGTTTCAATGTGAAACGATGTAAAGTGACACAGGCAAATTTAACAAAATGAAATAATGGTTTTGGTTGATGGGTGGAGGGTTTCCGGGTGGAGGTGATACTGTAGATGTATAGTTTTCATATTGATGTCATTTATAAAACGTGCAGATTTTCGCAACTTTTTGATTTTGAATCACGTGCCCATACTCGACCCAATAATCCTTTCACTTTTAAGCTGGCCGATGTGCGAGTTCCTCGGATTTTACGTGGACTAAACGGATGGCGAAAAGTTAGAGGCAAAAAAAACAACAAATTTGCAACATAATTTAGTTAAATAGCCATAAATTGCCAAGCAACAGAAAACTGTTTGGCAGGTTTTTTTTTAGTGAAATATGAATGTGACGAATGGATACCTGTTTTGAGCGCTTGATGGTGGTGTTGGACATTCATTCATATCGATGGGACCCATTGAAATTGGTGTACTTGGATTGGTGGCACCATTACCTGACAAACAAGCTGTACCAAGTGGTGAACATGATCTTCGTTTCGATTTACGACACGATCTCTTCCGGAACAAATCTCTGTTGAAAATCATAAGAAAAGCATAACAAACTCATCAAATTGACCGAGAAAATAGAGAAAGCAAAAATGTCAAGTATGCGGAGTGAACGAATAAAAATGGCAAACACTTATGTTCAGCGCCCAGCATACATTTCAAGTGCTTGAGTTAGAAATGGTGAATGGTTTGGCGTAAAAACGCATATATCAATCAACACAGTCACAGTGACACGTAGTAAACGTGCCCTGTGTTTTGTTCGCAATTGTGCTTTTAATGTACTTGAACAAATTCATTTGGAAAATCGCATGTATGTTTTCCGCCACATTTCTCTAGTCGATGGCGTATACGCTTAACTGTAAATTGTCACAAAATGAACACGACCAGAAAGAAAGGGAGCACAAGAAAAAAAAATACGTGTCGCGCACACTGCGGGTGCACTTCCTTTGTGTATACAAACCTGGATTTTTCCGGATTCTCCAATTTCAATCGTATTTGTGTTAGCAATCCAACCAATAATTCATCAACATTATGATTTATGCCAACTGATGTCTCGATAAATTTGCAGTCATATGCTGTTGCCATTGCTTTTCCCTCTGAATTAAAATATATATGCACAGAGTGAAATATTTCGATTAGTATTCGCTACGCATAAATATATTTATATATACAGAATGTATGTGTGTGTGTGTGTGTGTGTGTGTGTGTGTGTGTGTGTGTGTGTGTGTGTGTGTGTGTGTGTGTGAATGGATTTGTGTATTTGTGTATTTGTGTGCATGTATTGGATATGCGCTCCGCGCCTTGTGCTTGCATCATGTCAAGCTTCGCATTTCGCATAATTCGTACTTATTTTTTCTTTCTTTTTCTTCATTTCATTCTTATTTTTCTTTAGCTCTGGCACGAAATTTTTCGCTTTGTATTTATGCAAATGTCAGCAAATGCTGTTGTTGTTGCTTTCATTTCTTTCACTAGCTTGACATTAATGCAAAGTCGTTCACGTTACCAAACAGCAGTTAAATCGCATGCAAAACGAAAATTCAGCAGACCGACAGCGAAGAATTAGAAGGAAAAGAAAATGCAACAAAGTAACAAAAAACCGCACAATGTGAGAAAGAATGGACGAGTGGGTGCGATGAGGGGTGGAAATGAGATGTGTCATGTACAATCATTGTTGAGTAGTTTATGAAAATGGGTGCGAAAGCATTTTGCGAACATATAAATGTTTAAACCAAGACACACGGTGTACCACTTACCTTCAGACGTAACGGTGCGGCTACGTGCTAGGTCGGCTTTGTTTCCCACTAATATCACAGCCTTTTGTGCTATATTCTCGGATGTCCACAACGATTGCAGTATACGTTCAGCCAGTACGAAACTATCACGATCGGCTGATGAATAAATCACACAGTATCCATGTGGTTCGTAGCTTGTAAGGCAATTTTCCGGCTGTAAGTGTGTGTTTATGTGTGTGTGTGTGGGTCAGCGTTCATGTTGCAGTAAAACAACGCAATATCAACAGCAACATCAACAACAATGAACGAACGACAAAAAAAACACATCATGATGAATTATACAGAAAAGGCGTCGAGAAATTTATATTTTGATTATAAAACATGTGTTGCCATAATGATTATTATTGTGTCAAACGATAATAATTAGTGTTAAAATGTCTCAACAAAACGACCAAATGCACTGGAGGTCGATTCGTAGGCGAATACAATCACCAAAGTAAGTGCACGCAAAAATAATTTATGTTTGCACTTTCAAAAAAAAAAAAAAAACTAAAATAAAAATTAAGCGATTTTCTTTATCGCCGGATATGTAAAATAATGTAACAACTAAGAAAATCGCTAACTTTCGGAAGTTCAATTTAAGAATGGGAAACAATTGAGTGTGAATGGGAAAAATGGCAAAGCATGGACATTTTCTCTCTATGTTCAAAAATCGTTTATGGCAAATAATGGGCCAAGGTATTTTTTATTGTTTGGATCAGCACTTCTACTTACCGACATTTCAGTCGTCGAGTGATCAATGAATGTCAGTTCAGATTCTTCACCATTTAACAACACTGACACCGACTTTTCTCCTGATTCATCGTCTGGAAAATAGCAATCAAAGTGAATTGCAAAAAGAAAAGAAAATAGAAAAAGATAAAGAAAGCCAAAAGTTAACCTTTATTTTGGTAAGCTTCTAATCGTTGTCTTTGTTCTGTTTCTAGATTTGCTTTTTTTTGCTTTGTTTCATCTAGAGTTTCATTAAAATTAACTCACAGGTGTTTGTTGAGTGTGTATTTGTGTGTGTGTCTGTGTCTGTGTCTGTGTCTGTGTCTGTGTCTGTGTGTGCGTTAATTGCTTGGTATTCGTTCTATTTGTTTTTTTGTCTTGAGGTTAAATGAAATTCATTTGGAACATTTTCTAATAGTGGTTTTCGTGTGAACATTTGTGTATTTAAACAGTTAATGTGTGATGCCATAAATTTTTTTTTCTGTTCGGTGAAACTTGCGGTTTGGATTAAGTTTAATGACTTTCTATTTGGAATGTATGGTGCAAGTGTAAATGAGAAAAATGCAAAAGCTCTTGTCTGATTTTTCGGTTGTTTTTTTTTTTTTGGTTTCTGGAGGGAGGATTTACTCAGTTCGCTAAAAACTATCTCATGGGGTTTGAGTCGAGCGATTTACAATGTTAGCGTTGCTCTAATTTGTTGCTTTATGGCTGCTTCAGCCACTGCTGTTGCTGAGCTTTGTACAGCTGCAAAATGTTCCCGGTTTGCTTTGTATCAAAAAGCTAAATATAGAACATGAATTACAGTGGTAAATTGCATTTTTACCACGGGATTCTCTTCTGTTTTTTTTTTTTGTTTATAGCTTATTGCACTCGTGCTGAACATTCTCTATTCGAAGCACAAACACACACATCATCAATGGCCGTTTCAAATTGTCTCATTCTCTCTACTTGACCGAATGAGTGAAACCAAAAGGCAATCATATACATTGTTTCTCGTATCAAAAGCCACACAGTACAACCAAAAAGAAAATAACGAAGCAACACAAAAAAAGCCAATGGAATTAGAAATCTGTGAGTGAATTCCATAAGTTCATATGCTTCCATACATTTTTGGTGTGCTCCTCTTTTTTATTGGCTCTGAAACTGTTTGCAATGGTTTTTAGCCAGCGCGGTTAATTACTGAAAGTAACAAAATGTGGCTGATTTTTTTTTTTTTTTACTTTGTTTCAACTCAGCTCAATGCAATATTATCCACAATATCACCATTTTATGGTGTGTAAAATGCTTATGTTTGATACATAAATATAGCCCACTTCAAAATTAAGAAGTTATCGACACCAACAACTCCCCAATGGTTTCGATGTATAAAGAGCTCAAAATAGGAATTTTGTGTCTTACCAAAGAAGATCAAATTTCTCTAGAATTGTTGTTTTTGTTTTTCTTTTAGTTTTTCTAGTGGTTTCAGATTTAAAATCGAAATTAAAATTACCCCTATAATTGCAAAAGAATGCTGTTCTGGTTTTTTTTTCATGATTACTAGTTTCTTCTAGTTTATCGAGCTCGAGAAAATATTGGGGATCTGTTTCTTAGGTCCTAAATGGGGGTGATTTCCCGACTAAATACCCTAGCAAATTGAAAGAATTTTCCTAGAAGTTCTAGTGTACGTTTAGCTTCAAAAAACTTGAGGAGTTTTTTGTAGGTTTGAATTTGAAAGACACTACTCCCAACTTTAGAGTAATCGGCAAGTTTAATCCTTTTTTTTCTATTTCGTTTTCACACGTTTGCATAGTCTACACCAGTTGGTGCACGGAGGGGGGGGGGGGAGTGTAAGCCCGGATGACCAACCCCTAAATTATTTGTAAACTGAGAAACTATTTACACTAGATAGAATGGAGTTTTGAAAAATTCTTTCAATTTGCTAGGGTTTTTCGTCGAGAATTGCAAAACCACTTCTGCCCTCTTGACGCCTGGCAATTTCGATGGTAAAAATTTAAGAAGATGTCTCTTTGACATTTTTTCGACAATATACAGATCGTTGAAAATAGTCTACAAAAGACTCGGGCCCCTATCAATTTTTAGGACCCATTAGATTCAATTCAAAGTTGGCAACTAAATGTTTTTCAACGTGGGCCTAACGTACATAAATAAACCGAGGCTTAAATCAAAGAAAAGCTTTCTCACTGAAATTGCTCTGGCTCCTCTCCCCTAGCACGATGTTACTTGTTTTTATTTACAATATATTGAATGTGTTTTTTTTTACAACTGAAAACTGCTCTCACAAGATTTAAATCTAAAGCACTTTATGTATTTAACAATTTTCCATGCTCTTTTTTTTTTGTTTGTATATTCCGTTCAACAAGCATTACTTGCATTTACTTTGAAAGCACTGAAAGGTAGTTTTATGAAAGCAAATATTGGCAAGAGAGATAGAGAGATAGAGACAGAGAAAGATAAAGAATTTTTGGGTGTGAATGGGAAATTGAACAGAATAAGAATTCTTTTTAAAAAAAAAGTGGGACCGATACACGGAGTTATTTTCAGCAAAAGTAGACAGCTTGGAATTTTGTACACAAGATCTTAGCAACCAATGAATATTCGAAGCAATGTGAATGTGCATTTAATCATCAGGGCATGTTTGTTCAAAAATAATCATTATACCAATTTTGTACACAAGTCGTTTTCAAACGAAACATTATTATATTGTGTGTCAATTTTCTTGATTCTTATCGTTAAAAATGATTGCTTTGGTGAAAAAAAAAACAAGCCCTGAAGCCATACCAAACACACACAGTAATATTGATTGAATCGAAAAAGTGAATCAATAAAGAAACAAATCGTTTGGGTCACTTCAGAGTGAAATATAAACAGGAAATTAATGCTGAGTTCGTCCATAAAATTTCAAAAAAAAAACAACAACAAAACAAAACAAAACCGAAAAAAATATAGAAATGGAAAATGGCCAAAAACGTGATGGAAATAAAAAGATCAACAGTGAAAATGCACAGAATTTTTTTGTTTCTATGGTTATTTCGTTGGTTATTTTGCATAATTTTCAAGTGATTTTTTTTTTTTTTAATTTTGTTTTTGTTACCGTCATTTGGATCACGATCAATTGTGATTTGAACCTGGCATTGACCTGAATTATTCAAATTCATTTCCACCCAAGAAATGAATGGCAAACAATGAAAAAAAAAGACAAAATAACGTAAATGTATATACGTCGAATTAGTAACAAAACAAAAAAGCGAATGGAAATAAATGAGAAGAAATACAATACTCGACATGATTTTATCTATATATTCAATTAAAATTTGATACTTGTGAGTAAACTCAGGTTATACAGTGTAAAATATCGTTTTCAATAAGATCGATGTCGGCCTTTCAAAAACAATCTGTTTTATGATCTTATTGGAAACGAGTTTGTACACCAATTAAAACAAAATCACAAAACAATAGCCGCTCTAAATGCCATTTCAAGCAATGTTGGATAGTTGCCATGAACATAATAAATAGCCAACTCACCAATGCTAGTGTCGTATGCATGTAAATATTCCGATGTCATAAACTGTGAAACAAGGGAGCTTTTACCGACGGCTGTGTCTCCCAGCATTAGCACCCTGCATAATGATTTAAATTTTTAGTTTAAAAATTACACATTTTCCAAATCGGTTTCCATGTTGTGGGTAAACATTGAATATTTCTCTTGCATACCTGTATGGTCCTGCACCTGGATTTGAGGTACTGCTTTCTCGACTTGATGCCAAACTACACGTGGCTGATGTTCGTGCTGAGTTACCTGGATTTGTTGCCGTCAAATGTTCGGTGCTGTGCGTGTGTTTAAGATGTTAATGTGAGAGAGAGAGAGAGAGAGAGAGAGAGAGAGAGGTGGAGAGAAAGAGAAAGTGAGAGATGGAGCAAATATGTTAAGATATGACAAAGCACATATTTTCACTATGATTTTATCCAATTCAAAAATGAAATGGCATAATTTATTTCCTGATTCGACTACAAAATAAACTGACCGCCTAAACAAATAAACTGTCTATAGTGGAAGTGTTAGTGATATTAAATAAGAATGAAAAGCAAGAGAACAGAATGCCACATCAAAATGATTAAATCTGTTCCGGAGCTTCAAAGGTGATATGCCACCAGCGGGCACACACACACTATTCTTTCACCTGATTTTATTTGTTTCTCTATATTTTGAACATGTCATTTTGAACTAACCGATAAAAGTAATGAAGAAAAAATATATATATATATATATTATCTACCTGGAATTTGAGCTTGCCACACTGGTATTTGAGCGGCTACGTCGGCTTTTCAACGAGTCACCACGATTGATGACACCTTTTCCGGTAATCGAAAAATGTCGCAATCGATAATATTCTTCCTCAACGCCTGTATTTGGCATAGAAGCCACTCTATAACAAAGAAAAATTATATTAAAAAAACACAACCAGAGAAATCGAGAAAAAAAAAAGAATAAATATACAGAAATACACATACACTTCGAATTCTAAATATGCGAAACGAACTCCCCCCCCCCCCAGAACAAAAAGAACCAAATCGAATCGAAGTGTCAGCAAATAAAAAATTAATTCAACAAACAGCATCACAAATTTATTATTATTATTATTATGTGTATTTATGTAAATGTCTTTCCGTTAAAATGACACATTTTCGATAACGACATCATTTCGATAGCAATTTTTGTACTCTATGGAAGCCAACCGATGGATAAAACCATAAATGAGTTTTGAGTGAAAAAATGAACGAAGCGATTGAAAGAAAATTGCCTGTCACTTCATGTACAAAGTCGAATTGATAGAAAGCTGTTGGCATAACCAAATATTATTGTTATTATTTTGGAAATTCTCTGTGCACGGGGTTAAAACAGTTCATATTGGTCAATAATTGAGAATCCATTACGCCTTTACACTGTATAATATTAGCTTTTTCCCCCCACAATCCAAAACAGGTACTCTTCCTCATACTTTGGAGAAAAAGAAAAGTATCATATGCACCGAACACATTTGGAAGCTTATGCTAAGCGGATGAACATTTTCTTTTATCGTACTGTAATTTATTATCTGCATGATAGTCAAATTTGATCGGTACTTTCTTTGCAATCTTTATTCAAAACATAGATTTTTATTTGAAACGAAAAAAAAGTTCAATAAACCCACGCCCAAAACGAGTTTGCGACTTTGATATTTTGTCTATAGATAAAAGTTGATGCTATATTTTTATTTTCGAGACGACAACTGTTTTATATTTACTAGCCTAGGTATAGCATTACTGTATTAAATGTGTGCGTGCCTTTGAATTGCATTGTCTTGCATGGCCAAACGAATATTGAACACGACAATCGTATAATTCGTTTTTCTTGAATATTTCGGGTGTTTTTTTTCCGTTGTGTCTTGAGCTGGGTCATCAATCTCAATCCATCATCACATCACTTGATGATGATTAGCCTGGTTCGATCAACATATTGATGACATTGTACCAAAACTGTCGTGTATAATATGTATTGTTTATTTTGATTTCGTGGCCTTGCATTTTAATCTTCTCAAAAGACGACCGAGACCGTTCTTTTGTTGTATTTGGTCTCACAATGTTTGATGCTTCTAAGCCGATTTACATTTAAATTGGTTGACATATGTTAATGTTAAAATATTCGAAATATACTGATACGAATTTTCAGTGAATGGAACTGACACTTGAGTATGTGCACATGTGAACATGTGAAACGCCAATGAATGGCCCAGGAGCTAGACACCAACTGCACAGCATTAAATTATTTTCAAATCTTTATGGATCTTTGTAAATCTTTCGAACATTTTCAGGACATTTGAATTTTCCTTGAATAAACCGTCGTGTTCTCAAATCTGATAGCTCGTGTCTAACCCCTAGGAATGGTCATTCGTCAAAAATTTTAACACTCGGTCAGCAATGGACATACACGTCCGAATATTTTGCCAAATATATCATTGAACATCAAAAAATGTTGATCGAATTTGAGGGAAAAAAAACACTCTTCCGAATCTTCATTCTGAATTGTTCTCTTCAGCGTGTGCCGAAATTTAAATCTGTCTATTTTCATCAAGTCAGCTTGTATTGATTCACATATGAACAATCCGGTCTATTGTAAATAGCACATTCATTGTGACCATAAATTTGATGGACATTTTTAACTAGATGTATTGAAATAAATTCAACCACTCACAATATACAAATTGTAATTGCATTTTGTGAGAATGGGAGAGGAAAAAGAACCAAATATGCAAATATAATATGCGGCTTAAGTAAAAGTGGATTTCCATGAATATACAAAAAAAAAAATCACTCTCGAATGAATGTGGTTTTTATTCAGAATGTTTAGAAGCGTTCTCATATTTATGATCGTCGAGCTAAATCTATTTGTATAAAATGTGTTTGTGATGTTCATGTTCATGTTCGTCACACAACACACAATTTTTATCTGCGTGTAAGCCGGTGAATTCTTTTTTTTTTCCCCTCTTACCTTGAGCGCTGTTGCGGAAGACTAAGCTGATTTGGTCGACCAGAGCCCCGGCCAGGTGCTTTTACCGATTGTGATCGGCAATGATGCGGTGAACCGTATCTACTTAAAAAATGTATGCGAAAAAAAAGTAAAAAAAAACCAAACAAACAAACAACCAAATAAAAAGGGGGAGGGAAAACAAGTAAAAATCAGTTGAAGAAAGGGAATAATAAATAAAAGGAATCGGGCATCGGGTATAAATAATTTTCGTAAATGAATTTCGGTTTCATTCAGACAAAAATCATTTTCTCCGAGTTCAGCAAACGAATTGTCGAAACCGGTGGATGGTGGCGTTTTTACTATAGATTTGTGTGTCTTTTGCCATTGAAATAGCATACCTCATTTCAAAGTCTCGCATTTCTTCAGATGTTATGGTATTGGTGACATCCAGCAACTGTCGCATATTTTCTTCACGTTTTTTCTTCTTTTCACCCATACTTGCACCGCTTCCCAGCTTCTGACCTTGTTCCACACTCACAAATTCGCCCTCATTCTTCAACAGAAAAACTTCAACCGCATTGTCCAGACTCAATGATGGCTGCAGGCGTTTTCCAATAATCATGACAAATGTTTCATTCCAAATGAAACGCATCGGGGTAAAATAGATGGAAGGGAACGAGAAAAAAAGACAGAGACAGAGTTAAAGAGACTGCAAAAAAAGGGGGAGGCCAACGACAAAAGAGACAGAGACGGAAAAATAAACGCAAAAGTGGTTTTTGCGTGTGCACATTTTCACCAACATAAAATTTTACGTGATTTATTGTTTAGCTCGATATTGAGTGTCGTAAAAGCTTTGTTCCGTTTAACATTTGATAATGTCGACATGTAACTAGTTTGTGGCATACGCAGCCACATACACACTCACACACACACACACACACTGAAAACACGACGATGAGAGAAATTCGAAAATAATTTCATTTCGTGATGAAGAAAGCATACACTAATATCTCATTAGATTTAATTAAATTGTAATCAACTACTAGCTTTTTGAATTTTACCCGTCGAGTTTAGACTTTTTAATCAAATTCATCATCAAATTCAATTTAATGTTTCACAGTCTATGGTATTTTATGCGTTAGACGATTCAATTCATGTTCCATATTTTGTTGCAAGAGTTTTCACCAATTTTGAAATTCCAATACAACAGAAAGAGTGAGAGAGAGAGAGAGAGAGAGAGAGAACAGGCCCGTACCCAACATACGTGATTATAAGAGGCTGGACCCTCTCTGGGGAAAACACCTGACTGGACATTCTTATGTTTGAAAATCTAACTGTGATGAAAAACTATTGAGTTAAAAAGTGATTCATTTCATGGAATCTTACCACAATCTCTATCTCGTTAATTTACGTTCAAAACCACTAATATATTGTTATTTAAAATCTACGATTACTTTTTTCAAGTGCATGAAAAGATATTGTTGGGACGCAAATTTAGAGTATTTCTCTAAAGCTCAAAATTGTAGAACTTCTAAGAAACAACTTGAAAATGGGCTCAGTTCCCTCCAGCTTCCTTGACAACGGGCCTGAGAGGGAAAAAAACGAATTTTCAATAGAATTCAGTAATTTTCATTCTTATGTTGCGCTTGAGATGTGGAAAGATGGAGTATAGTGTTATTGATTTTCAAAGCTTTTAGCGCAAAGATGCAATTTTTCGCTTACATAATCATTACGACTCGAGGTTTTGGCTTTTATCATTTAATAGGAACATTTATTCATTTTCATTGGCAAAATTAGATCTCATAAATTATGTGACGTGAGCATATAAGCATTTTTGGGGAGTGATTTTTCTTTTATAGAAAATGAATTTAACCAATACAATAGCAACAATGTAGACGAACACACACACACACACACACATTCATCAAGGGTAACTGAATTTCGTCTTTTTGTTTGTGTTCGAGCATACGAATAATGAACAACGAACAATATGCGGATACAAGACGGCCACCAATCAGAAACAAATATGTTCGAAGCACTCAAGCAAGAGTAAGCTAACCACTTTTCAAGTGTTTTCAATTAAACAACACACGTTTGACACGAAGATGAAAGCATTTTGTGTTGTTGCTAACACAATGAATTGCGCCAAATAAGCTTATTCGTCTTTCATAGTGAAAAATGGATGAAGGCATTTTGTAATAAGAAGTAAAAAAAAGGTAAGCTTAGTGCTGAAGCATATGCTTCTTTTGTTGTTGTTGTTGTTGTTGTTATAAATGTATCAAGTGTTAGAAAAGATTTTTCGGTTTCAAAACTATGGAAACCTGACTTGAAACGAAAAACGGGGGAAAATCGATTTATTTTTTTCTCTCTTTCTCTCTCTCTCCCTGAGTGTTTTTCAGGAAAATTTCAGAACATGAAAATGTAGTGGTATTTGAAAACTATAAGCAGACTTCAATATTTTGCAAATTCAGACTAATATTTCGTTGCAATCGAAAGAATCTCTGGATCGTATACTTTTCAACCGACACATGAGGCGTTGTTGCATGCACTATGAATTGGTAGACAGGCAATGTTGAAATGATAACATCCAAATGGAAGTGTAAATTCTGTGATATGAAAGCACACACACATGGTATTTCATTGAAAAATGGTTGTGTGCAAAACTCCATAGTCATCGCATAGAAAGCCAGAGTGAAGAAGAGTCATAAATAAAACCAGGCAAAATGAGAAAACGAAGTGATGCCAACAGACGATGAGGAGATACAAACGATGAGGAGCAACGATACGACGACGCGGTAAAATGCATTTCAACGCTAATTCGCTCAGCAAAGCGAATAATGTAAAGTATGTTGTGTTCATTCCACTGGGGTTTTTTTTCTCGTTGTTTCGTTGCTAAAACAACATCCATCCATGCAACAAACAAGAGAGTGCACACGATAGTACTTGCTCAAAGTACACACACACACACACACACCCAAGACAAATAAGTCCAGAATAAAAACACTTGTTAACAATATTACGGTAATTTTTTCGAGGGGGAGGACTTCGTCATGTGTGTGTGTTTGTGTTTCTGTATTGCTTTAAATTTGATGCATATGCCGGTGATATGGTGAATGGAGAGTGAGAACTCACACGCAAATTTACACACAGAATTAAATAAATAAAGCCCATAAATTTGTTTTGCTTAGATGTGTGACATGAGAGTGCTGGGACTGGTGCTGCTGCTCCTGTTGATGCTGCTGTATATGCAATGCAATGGCGATGTATGAGAGAATCATTTAATCTAGTCATGGGAACCTAAGCAATTTTTTCTACGTACTCTCATTAAAACTTGGAAAAGCTCACACACACACACACAAAATAACAACAGCGGTAGCTAAAAGTAGCGGTAATAACCACCACGACTATTTTGCTGACGTTGAATTTTGTTCGTATGAAGAAATGACATATTGTAAAGTTGTTCCTTTTTTTTCCCAGACACACATTCATGTTCATTTAGTGTTTATTATTTTGTAAATAAATATGGCCTGCTGCTCATCAAGTGTGCTCTTCAAGTTGAAGAAATTGCGCTCAACCAACAACTTCTAATGGCAATCAATGCTGTATTTAAAAATAGCACTTCTGTCACCCACTCTCATAACAGCAGCAGCATCAGCATCATACATCATCTCATGCCGGGGTGTTTTTTTTCTTTCTTTTTAATGTAACAAGCGACTATACGAGTGCACCCTGCATTTAGGTACCATGATCACAGCCATTTCAAACCATAGAATTTGTGGTTGTTTGGCAACTTTCAATGGAAGTTTCTTGCAATTGAATTTGCGACACCATCAAAAAATATTTTTCGACGAAAAATTTAATGTGCCACAATGTTTACAATTTTACTGGTGAATAATAGAACCCTATCTCATTCCATTGATTCTATTGTTTTTAGATGACGGGAGACGAAAAATCATAACGTTTCCATCAAACTTTTTCTATTTTCGTTACTTTAATAGGACGTTTATGATTTACGATACAAACTCATTTTCACTTTCAAATCGAATTATTGAAGGCAACCCCATCTCCGCCCACAAAAAATATGTTGTAATAAATTTGATTGGTTATGGGCTTTTCTGTGTGCTGTTATGATTAAACTGGATAACCGATTGGAATTTTCGGGCATGCAAACGGAGCAAAACCAGTGGATTCTCCACGAACGACGTTTTAACGAACAAAAAAAAATTGCACATCAAATCATATCGTTGATTTTACTCAACAATTCGAAAGTGATAAATGATAGTCGAGCACCGGCGCGCCTTTTATTTCATCTTATCCAATGTTCATTGTTTTTTGCTGTTTTTATTCAGCATTAAGACGAAATAGCTCATGAAATCACGTGCATGAATCGAGTAAAGACGTAATGCGTCTCTTTTATACAAACCCAGTCTGGCCCCTATTGTTCAAAAACTGTTCATTTTGAAAATGAACAGATTTTTTTGAACAAATATTCAAATTTTACTAAATAAAACAAATGGGAATATGTTCAATTCAATATTGTATCTGTTCAAAGTGAATATATATTCAAATTTTACCTGAACTGTTCACGAAAAAGTGATTCAACTACATAGCTGCGTCATTTTTTTTGAAAACTTTTCATATTTTGTCATATATATATATTCACTTTGAACAGATACAATATTGAATTGAACATATTCCCATTTGTTTTAATTAGGAAAATTTGAACATTTGTTAAAATGAACAGTTTTTGAACAATAGGGGCCTGATTACATATCTTATTTTATCAGGCATTCCAAGCATCTGTATCGGTTGTAATGTAATATGTTTATGTCGTTTGGTCTTTGCCAACAGCATTGACAGTAATTTTTTGCCTTTCGAAGATGTGTCGTTCACTTGAAATGTTGATTGCTTGTAATAAAATGGTGCTGATGCAGAACCAAAACAGATGCCAAAAATTTAGCGAATCAGAAAGACAAAACAAAACAATAACAACAAGAACAACAGCAACAAAAAGAAAACAATGAAGACGACGGAATCGTTGAACAGCAATAAAAATAACACAACATCCTAGCCATCGATTTGGAATTCTTTACGTTCAAATACATTTATCATGGCGTAACCAATGCAAAAGGTACACCCGAAATAGCTGTTTTGCCACAGTAGACATAGTACGGCATAAATCGAACATTTGAATGTTTTCATTCAAAAACATTGCTTAGTAAGCACATGAAAATCCAAAATTAATTTCTATTTAACCTGTACGTCGATGCGAGGTGTCGGGCTCAAGTATTTGACACATTTACATTAAAGCATTGCTTTTATTCGTCAAAGGGTTGAAATGGTTTACATTTTACACACATATAACATTTGTACCAAATTTTATACAAGCTTCTGGACTTCATGACTGAGCCAAATGCGTCAAAATGCACATCAATTGAGTCATCCCCGTAATAATGTATACAAATAAGTACTATGTACTGATGTACTCGTCATACGATTACGGAAATAATGCAATTACAACAGAAAAACCAAAACGGCGAAACGACTTGCGAAGGCGCTAGGGTGCGTAGTAGGCTACGCCATGTGATTTGCATAGCGAAACTAGGGCATCGCTGCACCGCTTTGAGGGAAACGAAATTAGCTATCGATCGCTATCCACAGTGAAAGATTGTCGGAATTTTCACTGAAATTCCTGTGTGTGTATGCTAATCACTTTGTCGAAGCATCAATATACATAATATCATGCTTAAATTCCTTTTAAAATGTTAAAATAATTTTGACCTGACTTCGACATCAGTCAACGCAAGTTCTGAAAAAAAGCAGAATTAATTAACGTGGCAGCGAACTTGAGGTGGGGGGGAGGGCGGCACATTGAAAACAAAATTAAAACCATTATCAAAGAAAAGCAGGTTTTATTGGGTCAATATTATGAAAAACAATGACATGGAAAATATAGTGAAAAGATTGAAAGGTTTCAACCTCATTTCACACGACCTCGATTCCAGTGGTAATAAGATCAAAACATCAATCAATTCAATTGTTTTGTGCTCCTTTTTTACTCCAAATTACAATATCAACCTATAGATTATGATCAATTGAAGAGGTGTTTGCTCTCGAAAACAACAAAACATCGTTTGAATGATATAACATCACGAATACTGTGATTCATGGAATCTACGTTGAATTTTAAAACAATTTCTCAAAAACAATTTGAAAACTGTCACAATCCAAAAGCTGTGGTTGACTCCAGGGATTACTATGGGCTGAGAATAGCAGCCTATCTGAAAATAGCAGCTGAAAATAGGTGATATCGCAAAATTTCGACTAAAAATGGCTGATATTGCAAAATAGCGGCTGAAAATAGCAGATATTTTCCAAATAAAACCATACATCGGACGCATGAACATTACTGACATGCAGTGCTACCTATGTCCACAGTAGAGTGTTTGTCACTGCTTTGAAATTCAAAGCAATGGTTTGGACGAATAAAAATGTACCTAAATGCATGCAAAATATGCTTATGCTTGCGATGTATGAATAAAACAATGGAATCCATTGGAATCCATTGATAGTTACACTGAATCTTTGAGATCGCACTGATATCAATGGATTCCATTGTTTTATTTGGAAAATATCTGCTATTTTCAGTCAAAATTGTGCGTTATCACCTATTTTCAGCTGCTATTTTCAAATAAGCTGCTATTCTCAGCCCATAGTAATCCCTGGTTGACTCCTTGAACTTTTCAATTAAATGGAAATGCAAAAATATTTATTCAAATGTACAAACATTCATTCATTTGATCGGCGATGACTGATTGGGTCTCATCAATTTACAAGACAAGTAATTTCTTGTTGTTTGAAATTGACCAAAAATACTGAAATTACATTATTAATAATTTATTATCCTATAAAAACATTTGTTTTTTGTTGAAACAAATATTCATCTTCTTTAAAATTACTTGTGATGGATCAATTTCCATGAATTTCATTGAAAACCAAAAATAATTCAATGAATAATTAATATGTTTTGTAGAATAGATTTTATCTATTGAAATTCTGAGAGCATCTACAGAAAACAGCCCCAGTAGCAATCAGTCCTAGATAATGTGAATGATGCGAATCTGCGGTAACACGTGAAGAACTCCACCAATCAAAATTAATTACATTCTGACCCCAAGGCAAGCAAATAAACATTAATTGTGCAGAAGTTAAACTGTTATGTGGAAATAATAGAATGGCTATTGATCTTATTTTTTTGTTATTGTATTCAATATTTGCCATCAAACGGACATAGGTCGATAGATCTTTGTTGTGGATTTTGTGTTTAAACAATGAACTACAATAAATTTGAAGAGAACAAAAAAAGCGGTTCTTTAGCCAATTCACATTAAAACGAAACATAATATTTATTATTTCGAATCTGATATTACGTGAACTGCACAGCATCGCAAAATACCAGCGAATGGAATCGCAACAGAAGTAGAATTGAACCAAAAAACTGGGCAATTATATGAATTTTAAATGTAGTTGAGTGGTTGAATCAAGTGGTACTGCGTAGATGGATGGTACTGATTTTTCCACTTTTGAACTTCGAAATGTAATTGGAAATTTCAATCAAAATTGAATGGAAAAGAATGAAAGTGAACATTCAAAAAACGGCAACTCAAAATGTAGAGAAAAAAAAATCAAATGGAAGTTAACGGTGAATCGTGATCTAATGTGGATTTTCACGTATACATGTATATGTATATACTGATCCGTTTATTACTGCACACAAGATGATGTCGTTCAACAGTTTGACAGCAATTTGTCAGTTTCTTATAGAAATTTCTATAAGGTTTCCTTTTCATTTAAATGATTTTCTGCTACAATGAATTCCTTTGAATACAAATGCCAATGGAAATCCCTATAACAGTTCTCGCTAAATTTATTAGTGTTGTGTATTCGAATACACAAAAATCATTTGGAATGGCGCTAAGTTCGGGAGTTCATTCAGATTAATTTCAACATTAAAATATGTTTTGTTTCGAAATAAATGTAAAAAAAAAAGATTACATAACTGACATTTCAACTGAACCATGCGTCAAATAAATACCATGAAATTTTCCTATGAAACATAAAAATGAAGTTTAAATTACATTTCAGTTTGAAAATGTGCTGGGCTTCCAATGGAATTTTCCAATGCTTTAAATTTCATAGCATTCCATAAAATGGCATATAATTTGTACAAATTATGACTTTTGTTGATAAAATTATTTGTGGCATTCACGTCGTAAGAATAAATAAATAAAACAAATCAACCCATTTTAACTGTTCAACTTCAATCATTTATTCTAAGCCCCATCACTTTATTCTTATGGATTCAATTTCACCGCATAAAAGCGGTGTTGTTTGTATGTAGTTTTTTTTTATATGAATGGTATCAGGCAATCAAAGTAGATGCCGTTAAATTCATCGGTGTATTGCGTCGAAATACAAGCGCATTAAAAAGACTTTAATAATATTTGTAAATAAATCAAATTTGAAATAACATGAAAAAAAACACATACAGGAAAAGAAAGCGTGTACGTTTAGTTAAAAAGCCGATGTGCGATTCAGTTTTGGCATGAAAACAAGTGAACAAATAGGTTTAAAAAAAAATGGGTGCACATTAAACACGCGGCTAAAATAAACTCCCGTTGGCATGTACTCTCAGATATTTCATGCTTTTGTACGAATTGTGTACATTGTAAATTAATTACAAAGCACTAAAAAAAACCATACCGAAGAAGAACAAAACAACAACAACAATAACGGTAAATGTACAAATACGTTTCGCATTGTGGCAATGTAATTTAATTGTTTCTTTCAATGCGTCACGGTTTATTTGATGCATAAATTTTTTAAAAATGTTCCATTTTTTGTTTTCTCTTGCACAAAAGCATTTTATGTGTGTGTTTGTGTGTTAACAGCAATGTAAATCATGTGTGCATTTTGCTTGTGTGCGATCAGATCATCAAAATGAAGCACAAAATGAATTATGCGTCAGGATTCTAGAAATGTTGAGGCTAAAATTGTACAAGTGTATTAACTTGACCAAGGCTAGAATTTAGTTAAAATGTTGATTCCAATATGTAATAAAAATTATCATTCAACTAAATTTTATTTTTTTATGTTTGTCGTTTCGTAAATACATTTACCTGTTGAACAACAATGGTGGCACGGGGTGTTTGCGTTGTGCATGTTACAGTGGCTGTGGTTTCATCCATTGGATTTGAAGTAACATTAATTCCGGTGGAGTTTCCCGAATTTGCAATGCTTATATTTGTGCTGCTCATGCTGGGCGATACATCCGATGGCGAAGCATTGATTTGTTTCATTGTAATTTCAACATAAGAATGTCGCTTTTGTGCATTGTCCATTGGTTCGGAAAAGAAATCCACACGAAAATCCGGCACAGGTGATGTGGCCGGTGGCTCGTGAGCTTTAATACAATAGACAAAGCGAAGTGAAAAAAAAATGTTCAGCCAGATGTGTGTGTGTGTGTGGTTTTTTTCTTTAAATATTCACAATCCATATGCAAATGTGTAAATGTCACTTAAGCAGCACATCAGCGAACACCATTTTCTCAAGTTTTTCATTCTGGTTTAAATAAATGGAAATCTGCTGCAGGTGCTGTCTCAAGTGTACATTTGAAAATTAAAATTTGTTGAGGACGATTGATCACACTGACAATACTTACAATCGTATGGAACTTTTGAGGGGATTTTATCAAATTTTGATGCGATTTGTTCAAATTGGGAAACTGGATGACGTTCATTGGCACTATTTGTGGACGATTGACTCACAATACTAATTGATGTAGCATTGTTATGGATTGTTGTTGTAATATTGGTGGTTGTATCGGGTGTTGTAGAATTATTTTTCGCATTTGGCTTGGAAATAGGTAGGTTAAAGGCATCGGATTCGGATATGTGATTTTTAAATTTATGATTGTGATCATTTTTAATGGATGATGGTGATGGGGGAAGATCATATTTACTCATTTTCATGGATTGTTTGCGTGATAGTGTGGCCAACTCTTTGAGCGCACGTCCATCGGACATTGATACATTTGATGCAGTCGATTTTCTTGGCGCACTCCGAAATTGCTCATAATAATCACAGTCCGGACTTGGTGAATCATAATAATTATTTGAATACGATGGCCGTTTCATCCATTCACAATTACTATCGTTTGCATCATAAACGATGGCCGCCCGATCGAATGGAAACATTGTATCATCGAATTGTTTTTTATTCGATGTGCTGCCACTTTTATACGATGCATATTCGGATGGGTATGGTTTCGTTGCTTTGGTCGAACTATTTGATTTATTGCTGCCACCGTGTCGATTTTTCCATGGTCCATCACGGCGCTGATATTTACTATAGCTACTGTACGTTTGCTCATCGTAATAATTTTCATCGGTCAAATGCTTTAAACGTTGCATTGTTGTTGATGTTGGCGGCGGCGGTTGTGGTGGCGGTGGTTGTGATTCGCCAGCATTCTCTTTTTCCATTGTCAATTTGTCATGCCGGTATCTCGATTCCCCGTTGCCATTGCTGATTTTATTATCGCTTTTGTAACTTGACGAACCGTGATAGTATACTTTGTTACCGTCAACAATCACTTTGCTGCCACCATTTTCGTAACCACATCGAATGATATTGTTGTCATCAAGTGAATCGCAATGCTTGTCAAATGTAAAAAGTGCTTCGTTCTTTTCAATGGTTTGAACGCTACGCGGTGACGATGGCACATCGAATGGAAAATGCTTTTTACTTATTAATGGTGCAGTGTGCGGTGCAGTGGATGAATGCTGATATTTTTGCTTTTGTTGCTCATCTTGGTGCTGTTGAACGAAAACAATTGGCACAAATAGAAACGAGAGAGAGAGAGAGAGAGAGAAAGAAAAAGAGACACAGAGAATACGCAAAAGAAATTGAAATAGAAAATGATAAGAAAATTGATCTTAAGCCATATTTGTGAGTGGATTTTAAGTCGTGTGCAATGTGAACTCGATTTGAATTGATTGGTGAATTTGAGCTATTTTCTGTTTCTTATAATATCTAAAAGCATTTTCTACTTGAATTCTTTTAGTTCTAATCAATTTCCAATATTTCATCTCATGAAATGTTCCATTTCTCGTCTATTTTTTTTTTGTTTTGTCGATTCATTTTCGAGGAAAATTCAAAAAGTTTACAACAAATTATTGAATTGATTGACCAAAAGGTGTGTAGTGCTAAAGCGTTTAAGTGCTTTGGTTGGTCTGGCTATTAATTATTGTATTGAATAAAGCGTAACACAAAGAACACGAGGTCACGTTTTAAAAGTTGATTTGGTTCATCATCAGAATGACGATTGAAAGACCCATTCAATAATTCTTTATCGTGTAATATTTGTTCGCAGTTCTTTTTGGTCGTTCGCGTGTTTTTTTTTTCATTCTTTTATTTGTGATTGATTGCTTCATTTGCCAAAGCTTTACCATTAAAGCGACCTGTCGCATGATGAATGCTTTCAATTACCCCTTTGCACGATGTTTCATTTGGAAAATGTGAACAAAAAAACCGTTAAGTGCCAGTAAATGCCATAATAATTCATGTAATTCAAAAGAGAGCATTGATGTGCCTAACCGCAATTGGGTGAATTGTGTATCTTTTTTTTCCAAAATGTGTGCTCTTTATGTTCGAGTTGAAGGCGCATTTTACAGCACCTGCATTGCAACCAGGTATATATTAGACTATTCGTATCGGTCTACATCAAACTGGTTTACTACACCTCCAAAAATTGATTTGAATCAACAATATTATTTACAATTCAATTCGAAGCGATGTCATCAAATTGAATATCATTTCGATTGTTATTGAATTTCGATTGCGTGTCATATACCTTGATTCATATACTCAGTCAGAATGTTTGCACAAATAAAACATAGCGAATTCTGGTGCAACATAATACATTTGTCGACGACTTGAAACGAGCCATAACTTCTTATTCTATCTCGTTTCTCCTGTTCTTATTTTATTGCTTGCACTTTTTTCCATGTATTCTTTCTAAATAGTTCGAATCGATATTCGTTTCATTGAATTAAAATGGAAAAATAAAAAAATAAAAAAAAATTGTGAATGGCAATCGATTGATCGTTATTCATCGTGAACGTAGTTGAGCTTCAAAAATGTGCTCTCGTTTATTTGGTATGCGATGCTGATGACTCAATTCATAATGCCAATGTACTCATAAATGTGTTCACATTGAAAACAATAATAAATATCCATTTGTCAATCGATCGATTTGCATTTCGATGGAAAACGTTTTCAAAAAGCTCATGATTGGGTTTTCTCGTTAGCCTGAAGAGGCTGTGATTGGATTGATAGATTTTTTGTTGTGCAACCGAAAGCAAATAAAAAAAAAAAACAATTGCACCCCAAAAGAAACGACGAAGAAATGAAAGAAATGTCATACCATCATACAAAAGATGACAGAGGTAAAAAAAAACACACTTGAAAGTTGTCGTCGTTTTTTCGTCAGATTTTACATTTCAAACCACGTTTTTTTTCAGTCTGCAATATCTGCATTTTGAGCATCAGTTCGAAGTAGTTGACAAAAGAATGATGAGAAATGAAAAAAAAAAAAAAACAAAATGAAATGTGTGCGACACATAAAAGTACTATTCAAAATTACAAATTAAATGCAAATTTATCCAGATCCTTGGGTATAAATGTATTTTCATCGCCCATTTTATTCAACTATAATGTCATAGTCAAATTTTCGATTTGCTGCTTGAAAATTATCGTTAAAATGAAAATTGGCATGACTGACGATGGGAGAAATTCGCATTGAAATTGAAGTGAATATAGCGAATTATGCATTGTAAGTAATTGTCATACAATTAAAGTAAATAAATGAAAACTGGTACGGAATACACGGCAAAGCGACACTGCATAGACCGAAAAGTGAAAATGGAGTGGTAAATAAACCCAAACGAGAAATGGGGCATGGAATTTATATTTGATATGAATGCGGCATAACGAGCTGGTGAACACAAACGGCTAGGCAGGAGTGTGAGAGTGAAAAAAATAAATGAATCCAAGACGACAAGGTATATACGTATTCCAGTAGTACGAACATTACGAACCAAGTGACAATTTATATGATTTGCTCATTCCGTATAAAATAATTAGGTCAAAATCAACGGCAGAAAAATTAATGTTGACTTTTTTTTGTTGAACGCCGTAGTCAGTTGCAACAACTGCTTTTCAATTGGACATACGGCTGAGCCGTACAGCGCACACTTGGCTTACGAAAAATGGTTCGTTTTCATGAACATTTCAATGTAAATGTAGCCAATGTTTATGCTTCGAACCCCCCGTAGCATACATATACCAAAAAAAAGCACATCTTCAAAATAATATGCACACTAATTTTGTTTTTAAATTTTCATTCATCTTTCGAGCAGACTCGGAAAAAAGGGAGGCCATGACTGAGAAACCTTTTTCCATGTAACAAATTATCATGGCTAGAAAATTATTTGGCGCAGCAAACAATGTTTATGCTTCAGCTTAAATGCATTCGTTGTACGGCTTGTATTTATGAGGAATAAAATTCGGTCATACAATAGAAATAGTCCGAACATGAGTCGGCCTCCCATTTGCGCAATTACCAAAATTTGTGTCGAATCAAAGAACAAACATACAAACACAAATCCCTCATTTGTTTTGAAGTTGCTCATTTCAATGAAAATGATTCACTTAATTTTCTACCATATTCGTTATACTGTTCTTCCTCTCTTTACTACTTGTATATTTTTCAGTTTCTATTATTTGGTTGCGTTCATTTTTGGGTTCATTATAAAACGCTCAATGGGTAAGACATACTTGATGGCACAATAAAATTAACCAAGCGTTCACACTTTGTCATGTTGATTAGTGTTTTTCGATTTTAACCTTTTCGCCAACGCTCCAATTATGACACATATTTCTTTTCTTCTCTTTCTTCTTCGTTCCCTTTACTTAATAAGGATAAAATAATATCTGTTGTCATCTAAATTGACTCATGATAACGATAACTGGCATAATAAAACAACAACAAAAAGTCAGCATAAGTGGGCTAAAAGATATTACACAATTGGATACGCTCCCCTTTTGGACCATTTTTTTTTCTCCCAAAATTTATTGCTAAAATATTCATGATTTTTGATTTCATTTAATTTGATTCAAATTTTTTTTGAAAAATGATGATTGATGCTTGATGATGATAAATTTAAGAATGATTCGGACGAAAATAAATAGAATTTGAATTTTTACGATTTTCGTTGAAAATTGGGACAGCATTCAAAATGCACGCAGCATTTTTATGCGGTCGAAATATGAGCGCCGTAGATTTCGAAAGTATTAAATAAAATCCTTCAATTACGGAACGTAATTAATTATTTAATTTCAGATAATGCACTTTTAATTGTTGTTTCCATCGATGTTTGCAATGCATGCGGTGAATGTTCCACATTGAATCGTATTCAGTGAATACATTTTCAACATTTTCAATTTACAGTAAAAATGAAATTGTCTGTTGAATGTGTTTGCAGTTTTATGGTTTCTGAGTTATGGCACTCACTTTTCTCCAACAGTTGCACTTTATTTCGATGCAATCAATCAAATGGAAAACAATATGACTTCGTTAGCAATTCAAAATTCAACAACAACAACAAAAATCCATACAATTTTTAAATTTGCCCAAGTTGAAATGAAATGTGTGTTGTGTGTTGGGATTATATTGTTTGAAAACTCATTTTACCTCTGGACTGGTTAACAATGGAATTTTCGCATCTTCATCTTCTTGTTGGCGTCGATGATTTGAATCGGCATCCGTGTCGACATCCGTGTCATATTCATCGATCAAAGCACTTTCCTCCTCTTCCAGTCGATTCAATAGCGCATTTGTTGGTATCGCGGTCAATGGTACGGGCTCATCAAATGAGCTCAGCAACGGCTCTACTTGACCGCTTATATCACCTGAAAATGATTACAACAATAGTACGGTAGTGTCATTGAATTTAGTCACATGGAAATCGAGATATAGCAATCCGGGTTGTGTCGAGTCGACCAATATTTTATCGGTACATCAACCACTAGACTATATTTTACGTACCTAAATCGAGTGAATCACAAGTTGATGTGTCCGTGCCCGTCACATTCGTTGCCAATGTTGATGCCGATTCAGTTGATGTATTGATTGTGGTTTCGGCAGTTGACGCTACAGACGATCCCATCACCATAACCTTTTTTTGTATGTTGTTGTTGTTGTTGGATTGTGGACAATAGACACACACACACGCACAAAAAGACAAATAAAATGTGTTTACGTTCACTCGCTACGTTATTGATATCAACAAATATATTTTGCCGTTGTCTGTCTTACCTTTGGCACATGTTGAGCTTGCTGCTGATGCACCGTCGTTATACTGGTTGTTTTATTCAGTTTGGCGCTCTTGAAATACAAACGACGCATTGCCGTTGCTGATGATGTGTTGGTCGTGTTTGGTACATTATCCGAATCGGAGCTATACGAATGTGTTGCTGTGCTGATTGGTTGTCGATTTGTTGTTACCGTTTCCATGCCACCACGATGCCCAGTTGAACCACTCAAATTGGCCGTGCTACGCAACGGCATGATGACCGATTTTATCTCAAAATGAGATTTTTCATCTTGCGATTGTGCAACGCACGACCTCATTGAATCACTGGGCACACTTTTTAACGACATTTCCGCCCGATTCACCGATACAGCCGTCATATTATCGTCGTGGATGCGATCTTTTTTCGATGCAACAACGTCACTATTTGCAGCTGAACGATCTCTCGATTTTCTTGGCGAAAAATGCGTTAAAATCGGCGAACTTTTCTTCGATGACGAGTTACTCGAACCTGCATCGGTGGCATTTATCTGGAATAATACATACAAAAACAGATATTTTCCGTGTAATTAAATGATTATGACGTTGTTTTGGTATGCATTTCAATCGTTTATTTCCTAAAAAAATTTGTACCAATTACACATTACAATCGTTGGAATATTTTGAATATCTGAAATTCAAAATTCCACTTCAGACTGAATTAATTCAACTCAAAAGCTTAATTGCTTGTACAATTGTAGAAGAACGAATAGAACGAATTGGATTTGTATGTATTTCACCGGTAACACTCCCGTTAAAATGCTAAACAGTATAATGTGTTTAATGTTCATCTCGATATGGTAAATCGGTAAACATTTGACGTTCGTATAATTGTTGAACGAATATTAATGCATTCCACTTTATGCTTCATACACATTCACACAATCTACGATGCCAAAATGCATCCATGCCGCATCTCATTTATAAATAAATATCATTCACAACATGTGTCATTTGCACACAAACGCTCAATGCAATCTACTTATAAGCTTATGAAAATATCCTCGTTCACGTGATGAGAAATATCTTAAAATAACTAAATAGTAATTTGGCATATTTTCCAAATATACACCTCATTTCATACTCTCTGATTATGGTTGAGAAGCATAGCAATTGGATTCAAGTTAATAATGGGCACAGAGTAATAGTCTAGTTTACACAATCGAAGAAGGCGTTCTTGATCGTACGAATCATAATCTTGGGGATAGGTAGCTACCATGTTAATCATGTTTGAAGCTTTTATGTGTACATGTGTACACGTTAAACGATGCAAGAGAAGCATGAATTCGATTCGATAGAGTCAATATGAAGCAAATTCATGTTATTGTGCTCAATCTAAAACAATTTCAAAATCCATTGTATTCACAGGTAAATGGTTGAGCTTTAAAATTCATGATAAACCCCCCCTAGATCATCATATTCCTTGCACTTTGTACCCTCAATCAGTGACTAACACATTTACTGCAAAAGTGCAAATTCATCGAGAGTAAACTTTGTTAATTTTATTGGCAATTTGCGGAAAGTCAAGCGTAGTGATCATAGCATTGATTCAATGTAATAAAAGCCACCAATAGATGTTCGAAGTGAACGGAAAATTTAATATTAGCAATGATGCGACGAAGGACGTTTAGTGCACCTGGTGGTATAACGATAAAAATAAACCACTCAACCTAATCGGATTTCAATCGCATTAATATAATATTCATTTCAATTTTCAAGCAAAATATCATATCACTGATTTTGAGCGAATGTCGACCCCAAATAGAACCAAAAATCATCTATGCTGATGTAATGATTAAGTTGGAGCTTTATTGCACCAACCAAGTTTAGATAACAAAAATAATGGAAATGAGAACAGACAAATAGTGAACAATTGTCTAACTTTTGCTAATATAATGGATGCCACGCCTGCACAGCTACGACAAATAGAAAAATAGCAATCACATTGTTGTACTATCAAGTAAGACCTACTTAATGGATTATTTGAAAGTGTTTCTGTCTTTTTTTTATGACAAAATCACTTTTATCACTCTGCACACACACACACACAAACAAACACATATATGTCAGGGTTGTTAAGACAATTAATCAACGCTGCTAGTGTTGTTTTATTATAACGTAAATGCACAAAATATTGTCAGATGCTATCTTTTGATAACTTGAGTGGCTGAGAATAAAAATGAGCTTAGCAAAACAAGATATGGAAAAGCGTATCACGATTTTTTGTTATATTAAAAGTGAAACATAAATTTTGATTACTTGAAAGCGCATTTCAAAATATCTGTTGACTAGAGAAATTCTGTTTCACTTCAAAATCGGATGGAATTCATCATACACAGATTCCAATCAACAGATATTTTGAAATGCGCTTTCAAGTAATCAACATTTATGTTTCACTTTTAATATAACAAAAAATCGTGATACGCTGTTCCATATCTTATTTTGCTAAGCTCATTTTTATTCTCAGCCATTCACTTTTACAAATTGAAGATAATTAATAGCGAAAACTATTCAAAAAGTTGACACATATATAGAGTGTAATTTGATTGCAGTGCAGATGTCCTTTGGAGTTTACAAAATCATTGACATGCATAATTAATATTGCATTTTTTTTGTTGTTGTCTCAAATTTCACGTAATTCAAAAATCGAAGAATTTCAGGATTAAAAATCTCATTGGAAATAATGAAGAACTTCATTCCATGCTTAATAAGGATTGAGATTGAAAAAATGAAAAGGACAATCAATATTGATAGTGTAACCAATAAAGTGTCTGTTCGATTGTTGAGATGAGTACTGTTATAGTGAGTTTGGTAATGAATAAAAACAAAGAATCACTTGAAAAATTAAAACTACATCCGCAATAAGAGTTGACATTCTTCAATTTTTCAACGATATCCATTGGGAAGTCTCGTCACTCTAAAAAAAAATGGTTCCAAGAATTTAACTCGTTTTTCAGTTGAATCTTCATTTGTGTTTATTATATTATAATGCTATACGATATACGATCGCTTTGTTGCTGCTGTTGTTGTTGAAAATGAATTATTGCCGAGGCAAAATGCTTTTGACAGCTTTCACTCAATCAGGCGAGAAAGTTTCACAAAATGGTTCATTTATTAAAATTAAAGCGCTTTTGGAATAATCAACAGTTAATCAAGTCTGTGATCGAATACTACGATGCTAAATTAATCAGTTGTTGCACGCCACAAACTCTATTGCGTTGTTCAAAATCAATTTTCGTTCAAAACGTTAGTAATTAGCTTATAACGGAAATATAAATATAAACAACAACAGTGAATTATTTGGCTGCGAACAATGACCGGCTGTGCGAGAAAAAAAAAACGCCGGGGATTATCCAAGACCTAACTCTAAATGGTTGAAGTGTTTAAGTGAAAGTGAAATGTATAGCACGCCCAATCTTTTGGCAATGAAGCGCTTTTCACTGAAAAAAAGCGAACCAACCAACAACAACAATAATAATAATCACAACAAAAAAAGGCACACCGAAGCGGCTGTCTTAAATGCATTATACGATTTTGTTTTATCATATCGAGCGCTAAGGTCCAAGAACTCTCAATATACAGGAGCCATTGGACTCACTGGTGGAAAATGACGAACAAGGCACAAAGAGTGATTTTATTCAATTTGCTGCTTTGTTCGGTCGATACACTGTTTATTAATGACCTTTCACGCTCTAACACATGATGTGAATCAGAGGCTACAGTGGCTATTATGCGACAATCGAGAGTAAGAATGAGCACGAGCGAGTGTGTGACAGGCGTGCAAGAGTGAGAAAAAAGTGTTCAACCGAAGCGAAACTTTTGGAATGCTAACATTGTAACAAGCACTTAATTGAAACATGTAATAGATTTAAGTGGATAATGCTCTAGGATACATGAGTCAAATGTTGTGTGGTGACAACAAACGCTCGTTCTCTCTCTCTCTCTCTCTCTCTCTCTCTCTTTCTCTCTCTTTCTCTCTCTTTCTCTCTCTCTGTCAAACCATACAATCATTCGCATGCGTTACAAAAAAAAGGCGACCAGACTTTTGAACAACAACAACAAAGTGAGGAGAAGAGAAGAGAAGAAAAGAAACATAGCCGAGCAAAGCAAAACACAACCAAGCCAAGCATGGTTAAGCAAGGACACAGATCGTTGTCACTCGAGCAAAACTTATGAACTTTTTCGATTTGAACGTGTTGGACAACGTTCGCCGGGCGAAAATTGTCCGTTATTTTTTGCCCATTCGTTTCATTTTTCCGAACAAAAACTGAGAGTATTTACGTATGTGGTGAGAGTGAAGTCGTCACGCACGCATACAAGAATTTGCTTTGAAATTGAGAAAAAGACAAAAAGAGAAAAAAAGGGGGGCAAAGAGCGTGAGAGAAACGGAAAAGAGTGATGATAGATGGTGGAGTGATTGGGTAGTGTAAAATGTGGCCAAAGGCACGTGGGCATCGCACGCCTTGTGTATATTATTTCGACATCGAATGGATGCCAAGTATAAAGACATCGAAAAAAATGCGTTGCATGTTTCGATTGTCGAAAAAGAACAACAACAACCAACACACACACATACACACAAAAAACAGAAGAAATAGAGAAACGGATACCGACTTTGCTGGTTTACAAAAGAAACAGAAATAAAAATTTAGCAGCTTTTGTTCGCACGCAGTTCGAATATGGACTTCTAAAACAGCAGAATGATAAAGTATTTTCAATGAAACTGGAATTGAAGATTTAAAATATTCATCGCCATAGCTTGCCAATGGGGTTTCATTGTATATTTTATCACTCAGCGTGGCATTTTCCGATTTATCGGCACTGTGAATTCGAAATTGAGGGAGAGTTGATTTAACGAGAGAAAACCACTAAACGGTTTTTATGTTCGTTGTTGAATTTGTTTTTTCGCTGCTGCTGCTGCTGCTGTTGTTGTTGTTGGTTCGTTCAATTCACGTGCACCAACAGCATGTTGCACAGCCAGCATACATCACTTTCAATTTAAGTTAGTGTCGGTTGCGTTCTCAACAAGATATAAAATTAGACAGCGATAAATCTTTAAATGTGTTTAACAAACAGTTCGATCGAATTATCAACAACATGAAAAATTGCACATTTTGCCATATCTTAATTGAACACAAATCATAGCAAGGGATAAGGCTCTATTTCATTGAAATAAGTCTCAAAATGTTCACAATTCAAAGTACAACAAATGAATTTCACTTAACTTCAATTTTTTGTTTGGAAATCAAAGATGCAATCATTCATAAAGTCAACACGTTCAGATAACATTTACAATATATTTTGCACAACTATATGTTTTTTAGCCCCTTTTTTCTCTCTCATCAAAAACACAACAAATGTTATGTTTATGATTTCGGTATGCTTGCGTAACCTATTCACCAACATTTACTTTTAGAAGGGACACAAACAAACATGTTTTTACCGTAATAAATCATACGATTGGAACAGATTTAAGGAAAAGAAGTTTTCATTTGAGACCCACTTTTTCTTCAATGAATTTGTACCTAAGCTATAGCTGTAGTAACTATTCAAATTAAGTTGTTGTATACAAATTGCCATAATAGCCAAAAATAACCGTAATAGAAATGTGTTTGTTTCAATTTTGTCTCATGCATTTGTTAAACACTTGTTTGAAATCAAACGATGGCCGTGTTTAAATCAGTTGAAGTGATTTTTGTGTGTTGAACAGAGTTTGAGCAAACTTGAGCATCGACTATCAAACTAAGTGGAACTAGTGCTTGATGTTTACGATTATATGATTGCATTGCTTTTTTGTATTGTTATCAATTTTAAAATTAAGATTTTGGGATTCAATTCAATCCATTTTGAAAAAAAAACATCGTCGAGTTTGTTTTCGACTTTTGGTTAGAAATGTGCGAAATTTCACGAAAAACGTAAAAAGTTGAATGAAACCATTGTACTGGAAGCACTACTCACAATGTCTAACGAGAATGACCACCTTATATATTTTGGAGAGCATGCAAAGATACACCAACTGGGTTAATTTGATCGAAATCGTAGGCATTGTTTTCGACTTTTGGTTGAAAATGTGCGAAATTCCATGAAAAACGTTAAAAAGTTGACATTCCCTTGTACTAGAGGTACCACTTACAACGTCTAACGAGAATGACCACCTAATATCTTTTGTAGAGCATGGAAAAATACACCAACTGGGTGAATTTGATCGAAATCGTAGACGTTTTTTTCGACTTTTGGTTGAAAATGTGCGATTTTTCATGGAAAATGTCACAAATTGAAAACCCTTGTACTGAAGGTACCTCAAAATGATCGAATTTCGAAAAAATAAAAATATATATTTCAGATTTTCCAGTCTAGAATATACTCCCAAAATTTCAAGACATTAGCTATAACGGTTTTTGAGCTATGAATGGTACAAACCTACAAACATACAAACATACAAAAAACGATTTTAGAGCATGATGTAAACATCAAGCAAAATGTACAAATTAAGCAACATATTTCGTGTGAAAGTCATTTGCAATTTATCATATTAACAACATTTTTTCGTGTTTTTGCATTGACTGCAAGAGTACTGTGACCTCTTTAATTGAGCTATAACTATGTAAACTAAAAAAAAAAACATTCGTATGAGGCAAAAAAGTGACCAAATTCATATTGTTATTCATGATTTTACATGACTTAACTAAATATTGTTATAATAACACATCCTCTGTCATAGCAAATGATGTTTACGATTTTATCATTTGGCTATTCGAATGCGTTGAACCGAATTCGAACGATGATTCGTACTAAGCGAATGTTAAACAGCACAATGACATTCACATTTGATGCTCTGATCGCATGTCAATTTTGTTGTTGTTGTTGTTGTTGTTTTGGAGTAAAAGGAGGGCAAATATTTTTGAGTCAATTCTCGCAGCTAAATTCCCCCAACAGCTCTTCAATTGAAGGGCAAATACGGAATTGTTTGACATCGAAGACCGTAAATATTGAAAGATCAAGACAATAACATCCATTACAAATGGATTGTGGATTTTACCTAAGGCTGCAGAAATAGAAGGAAAACCCAGTGATTCACGTTCATGCATGAACGGAAAAACAAAGTGATTACATCGTTGAAAAGTCGATGAAAAACCAAAATCAGTTGGAATACCGTCGTATTAGCTCTTTATTCGTGTTTCTAGCTTCGAAAATGCCAATTTTGATACAATAGCCAGATGATATGATAGTAGCAAATAGATAAGCACGATACCGGTACATATTCTGTGGTCTTAAGTCAATAGCTGATATCTACAAAATATCGCAGAAAATGAATGACGATGGAGAAAAAAAAATCGCACACGATACTAATTTCAATGCGCAAAAATAATGATTTGTTTTCGTGATTACCGTAATGCAATATTGCTGTAAGCGAAAATGCTATGCCAAACGATTTTGTTACTGTAATTTCGATAATGATACAAGCATATATTTGGCTTTTCTAAATGCATACATTCTGACATAGTAAATGTGCGTATATATTTTCTCACTCTCTCTCTCGCTCTCTCTCGTTCTCTGTATTCTTCTTTTCAATTTTATTGCATGCAAAATGAGATTCTGTGGCTCGTTAGCATAAACCTCAAAACGTATTCATAATTGTTTTGCCATCTAATTGATCCGAATTATATTAATGATATGAAATTGTGGCGAGGATGATGGTGGTGTTTTACGTTGCTTATGCCATGATCTAGTTTTTCCGTTCACCACAAGTAAACCAGCTAATACTAGCTAATCGTATAGCTAATGAATGAAAATGTGGTGCGTCATAAAAAAAAAGTGAGCAAACTAGAGCAAGAGAGAGATAGGAAGAGATAGAAAATATAGGCGAAGTAAACACCTAGCTGCTCTAATAATCAAAGAAATGATATTCACACAGCAAACCAATTCCGTGTGACTGTTCATGTAGCTGCTATGATGTGTGATAATAATTCATTGTCAAAATATGTACCGCGCTTCATTTATCATCGACATACTTTATTACAATTGATGTAATAAAAGTTGGAAACGGTTTTTTTAACCATTTTTTATTTCTCTTCTCTCATTCTCTATGCTTTTTCGTTTGTTCTAACCACTCACGCGATATTAATTCACCAAAAAAATTTACAAGTTCAAATCCACTATAACAAAGTTGTAAAAAAAAAGAATAAATTCGTCAATTATTCCAAAAATGTTAAGGCCCACAAATGGTTTTAATTTCCCTCTGTCACACACACACACACACGCTATCACAAAATCGTTAAACTTTTGTTTCGAGGGCAAGGACAAATATTTATTAACCATCAAAACTAAGTTACAACAAGTATTTGCAAATTTACCAATTAATTTATTTCACTTTGCTTCCGTGTTTTTATTTCCACTTGGTCGCATCAGCGTGGGTGTTGCTCATCTGTGTCGCGTTGCGTGTAATCAATCTCATTGGTATTCGCACAACGAATTTCATTCTCAGTTGCGTTTTGATTGAAGTAAAAGCTCAAGAAAACTTTACTGTCAACAAAATCATCAAAGTCACACTTTGTTTACACGAAAACCCTGTATGTCATCTGACTATTGACGAACATTAACAGGCAGATGTACGCCAGGTGAAAAATAATACCATTTTGAATGCTAGACATGCAGATTCAATGCGAATGCTGACGATTTTTTTTTGACTGGTGAAAAGCACGGTATGTTCAATGAAGTGACCAACTTGTCAAAAAATTCTCGTTTTTCATTCACTTTTCACCATCTCATGATCGATGGATTATCCACAAATTATGTTTATTTTGTAATTTAATTATATTCCTATTTCACATTTTCATCATCACAATCTCTCTACTAACAATGTGCGATTTTTTTTTCGACTTCACCCCCCCCCCCCCCACACACTTTCGTTCAAATTTCTGATTATTACTTGCGCACATTTAATACTGCTCTTAGTTTAAATTGGATTATCTAATATACCATTAACGCACAATGTGCCAACAAAAATGTGTGCGCTTCGAAGACGGTGAGAAAAAGACGTAGTCGGTTTTTCAGTAAAATGGTAAAAGTAAAAGTCACAAAATGAACGAAGTGACATTCAACTATGTTTTAGCATAAATAACAGCCAGTAACGATATTAAAATGTCCAAAGAACACATGCTTGTGATGCATAAAAGCTTGCGGTCGCTTCCTTGCGCCCTCCGCCCACACACCAAATATGCCAACAAACAACCGAGAAACGGCAGCCAGAGACAGAGACACACAAACATAGAGAGAGAGAACAATAACGCAATCAATTTTATTTGAGTAAAAATAAATAATAAAATGGCATACAACACGACCTTAATGTATACAAAATACAGAAAATAAACGTCAAACGATAAGATAACAAAAAGAGACAGAAGAATTTCATTTATGGAAAATATTCATAATGATAGCAATAATGGCAGCCCCACAAAATATAAACATGGAATACAAGCCATGAGCCGCCAGCAGCAAGTGAATGGCCAGTAGATGTAACGCACCATGTCCACTACTGATTCGCTGTACAATTCGAGTACACGCGTTCAAGCAAAATGCTGAGCAAAAAAAAAAAACAAAGACAAAAAAACCACATCGTCATTTCGTTTGCAATTAATGAATGAGTTGACTGCGTGACTGGCGTCGTGGTGCAATATAAATGATTGGAGCCAACACACAAATATTGTAGAGATATAATAAAATGCGCGATTTTATGAGGCAACGAAAACGAAGCTATATGCTCATAAGCAAATGCACACAAAATAAAATCATAAATGAAATGATATCAAATTGGAGATATTAGAGTAGACCGTTACCAACGAGACCTATGCAAACAAGATATCGCATTGCACGCAAAAGGAACAAAGAAACCAAAGCACGTACTAAAAACTTTCAAGCTGTAATTGAATTAAATACTTTGTTTTTATTTTATTTACCCTCTACCCCCTCCACACTGTTCACCTCATTTTTCTACTTTACGCTCCAGCAACGGACCCTGTCCAAAACTCTGTGCCCAGTTTTGGACATTTATTTATTGCGGTTGCACAGAAAACAACATTCAGTTCAGCCATACACGAGAAAATCGACCACCGCGATAACATTTTTAAGTTTGTGCTTTTTCATGGTAGCTAAATCAACCGGTTGGTCCATCATCTTCAACCTCCTTCTCAAACCGTCATCGCTCATTCTTTCAACTTTGCTGACTTTAAAAATACATCTGCCAAAAGAAATGCGATTCAATCAATAAATATGATAATTTTGCATTTATTACACATCGATGGCTTCTTTTTCGATATCTTTTTTTTAAATCATAAAAGACCAAGATTTATTTACATAAAATTCGCTTCACTTTATTATCGGTTAAATGATTTCGATAGGCATTTCGTATATCGAGTCATTCTCTCAAACGAACAGCCTACACAGTTCAATTATTGGTTGATACTTGAATTGACTTACTATTTCGAGTATTTTGTGTATTTTCGATAAATAAACGATTACTTAAATTCGTATTTGTTTGCATCGATTGAACTCTCCAAATCAAATACATTTATTTTGTAATTTATAACAGTGATCTTGGTTCAGAACACAATCAAATAAACACATCCCTTCTCATCATTTTCGTTCATTCGGGATTCTGCGAGCAAAACTTTGAATTTCCTTTCAGATTGATTGATCAGGGGAGTTATATCGGAGTTATTTAAACGGCAGTTAGTGTTGAAAAAACCTAGCAAACGGAACGAATTTTTCCAAAGTCCATGGAATGCATTTATTGTAGTGTGAACCGGGTTAGGTCTCTGAAAAATTTAAAGACTGAGAAAAAAAGAACAAATTCCTCAATTCCAAAAATCCACCGAAAATTTACAATAGTTCGAGAAATTCTCGGAGAGTAATCTCAGGGAATTATGGGACCCCTGAAACCTTCACGTCAAAATGTATGTTGATCTTCAAAATTCCTGTATCATTTACTGACGTTAACTGTTACAACGTAACATATGATAAATATGACAATCATTTGACAGCTTTTGAATTATTTGAAAAGATTTCAAGTTTTTTTTACTAACACATGAGTCATTTTGTTGTTCATTCGATTGTCTTTTGTTAAAAAATCTTTTGTATTGTTGCTGCAACAGCCGCACACATCTCTCGTCTACATCTATATTCTTTACGCTTGTGTGTCAATTACTAACCCTTTCGATCAATCAAACTGGAGTATGTGATGTGAATTAAACATGTTTTTGTGTTTGACTCTTGTGTCTGTGCCACAAAAAAAAACAAACAGTTACACAAAATAGACGTTTTCAATGTGAAACCGAAAAGTAAACGAGATGAGTGCAACGGAAATCTATGTCCATTAAAACGGCCCACTTTTAAGTTTTTATCGGTGTATAAATACATTTAGTTGAGAAATACGAGTAAACATTTGTTCGGCTTTCATTGGGTTATCAGTCCATTCATTAGCTACCATCACGTCCGATCTCGTTACAATTTACCAAATAAATGGTGTCTTTTTTTTTATTCTCGTCTCTCGTTCTACATGAAGTAGTTGATGTAATTGTATTCAATTTCACGAATTTACTACCCAAGCAACATTTATGTAATCGATTACGCACGATTCCGGTGGACTAAAGTGAAATCTTTTATGCTAGTTTATGCCCATATTCAATAATGTTTTTGCCCAATTGACCATGGAAACTGGCTGATTCCTTGAGTAAATTGTCCAATTTTGAAACCCGTTTTACACCCGTTTCATACCCGTTTTGATGGTCAAGTGGGCAAAAAAATAAGTCAGACTTATATTCACTATATATAGTGAACATTTTCGCAAAGTTAGAGCATAAACAATTGACTGTAATTCAAACAAATAAACTGAAAGATTCGTCAAAATTCAAATCGGCATCACATCAACACATTTGAATTTGTGGGTTAATTTCGACTTCAATTTTGTCCAATGATCAATACACAAAAATGCGAATTCGTTCATGAAAACTATAGTGTTTAAGTGTAATGTTACAAATACTTCAAATTAAAAAAAAACCTTGAATATGTTGACTTTAGTTTTTCCTTTTTATTCACTATAAAATGAAATGGTTAATCCTAGGGGGTAATAACGAGACATTTTCGATTGGATTTTGAAGAATAATAATAATACATGTGGATTTGATATGATTTGAATGAATACGCGTGCATAATTGTGAATTCCGGTGAATTCTGGTGAAATTTTGGTATCATAATGTCAAAATTCACACATACAAACGCAAGTGCCGCAGTGCAGTAGCAATACACATACTTCGCTCATTCTCGTTAAAGTAAGTAGTGGAGCTGTTACTACTAGTGGTACTCTTCACACTTATGAAAAACTGCTATTATAGTGGAGCTCTTCACACGAAATCACTAAAATTCGTCAGATTCACAAATATTCACCGATATGCACTGAATTCACTGAATTCAACATCGACAATTATGAGGATTTTTTGTGAATATGAGTGAATTGGAACGTTTTTATGAGATTTTTGATGGATTCCGTGAATATGTGTGCATATTTATGAATAAAATGAATGTTATTACCCCCTAGGGTTAATCGAAATTGAAAAATTGACAATCTATTGAGCTTGGCATATTTTATCTTTGTATAAACATTTCATTGTGTGAACGATCGGTATGAAGCAACATTTATCTTTCTTTGGTAAATACATCATTTTCGATACAACGCTATCTATATCGTAAGTGCGTAATTCATTATGTGTTTTACCACAAGAAGAATATATTTTCAATCTAGTTGAATCAATAGGAGTAGTAAAAGCGGAACCTAATTCTTCAATAGCAGCTCCTACTATTTTGTATCGATTATTTTCCATTTTAACGTACTCCATTTTCACTATCTCGTTCGTTTTGGTGAGAAAAAAAGAGTCTGCCAACTTTTTGCCGTTTAACATCACATCGGGAGTAATTTGAATTTTTTGGTACGTTGTAAAATTTCCTCGTTGCAATGGGTAAAACACTTGAGGAGAAAACTTCATTTCATCGATTAAACTGGGCCATTCACTGCTACTTAGTTGTGAATTTTCAATTATTCGTCGTGATATTTGCTCTAAAGGTAGATGACCATGTTTCAAGTTTAAGCCCAGTAGTCGTAGGCAATTTTCGAATTGGTAGGTACTAAGTTTCATGAGATTCTCCACGTTGCTCGCATTCATGTCTTCAACTATATGCGTTAGTAAATGCACATTACTTCCGATTGTGTGTTCACCATAAAGTGTGCCATATTCCTGCACATAGGCTCAGAACATTTTCTCAGCAATTGGAAGATAATTTTTGTATACACTGGATGAACAAATTCGAACGGCACAAAAGAGAACCATGAAGTGGTTGAATTCATCTGTATCTAACACTTGGTCGAAAACATATAGTCATTTGTGTACTTTCAACAGTGCTTTTACAACGACGATACAATCAAAATCGGGGGCGCGCTTGTGAAAATTTGATAATAAAACAAACAACGAAACGAGAAAAAAAGGCAGATACGGAAGCTAAATGGAATGTTAATGAAAGTAAAAAAAAAGAGAGAGACAAGAACCAACAAAGGGAGAAAGAACTGAAATGATATGACAATAAAAGCAGGACTCGAATGAAAGCGGAAACATTAAGTGAATTTAAGCCCAAATTAAGCGCACATCTTTAAGAGTTTTCGAGATAAGGAAAATGTTGTGTGTCTTTTTTGGAATGGAATAAGTCAACAACGGCTGATCATCTTCAAAAAGAAATGTTTTAAAAGAGACGCATGCCACTCTAGATGCTATGCATTATACAAAACACATAAAATGAGGTGAGGTGAAACAGCATTTAAAACCCTTTGAACCGATGTCCACTTACATCTCATCAATCGCAATCATCTAAAATAAGTTTGATTTGTAAGTTTTCTGATGTTCAGGTAAACTTTTTCAATTGGATATTCATCGCTTTTGCTAAGGGTTCTTTAAGGATCGTTATGTGTTTTTCTTATCTTTCTTTCTTTCTCTCTCTCTCTCTCTCTCTCTCTCTCTCTCTCTCTCTCTCGCTCTCTCATTCAACTTTGTCTTGTTCATGTTCATTTTGATCTGCCGCTCTGTTTTTAATTTAATCAACTGCCAACGCATAGACTGTGTACAAACGGAATAGGATTCTAAGAACACAAGATGAAATTCACACAATATATACATAATGGCAGTAGCAGTTACATGCGCACACGCACACACACACACACACACAACATTTATTGAGCTCAAAAGAGAGCAAATACACAAAAAGAGGGAAAAAAGCACAAAAAACTTTTCTGTATACGCGTTTAAGCGATCAAAAGTGCAAAATTCTTTTTATTTTCATTCCTCTATTCATTGTGTGTCTGTGTCAGAGTGCTCGTTTATGCTGTTGTTGTTGTTTTTTTTTCTCATCCTGTTGTTGGCATAGTTTCGCAGTTTCCTTTTTCTATTGCCTTTATTCGTTTCACATCATTTTCGCAACATAATTCACTTGTGTTCGAAACATGCACGAAATGGTTTCGTTCTCATCGTTAAGAAATATTTCATCAACACGATGGCTAGCAAGTGTGAAGATTCTCCGAACTAGAGAACAAAAAAAAACACCAACAACAACCTGACTGACATTCAATTTGCACAGTTTTCCTGTTTTGCTTTAATTTTTAGCATGTAATCCATGCAGCATTTTGACTCGAAAACATTTGGGCGCCAGTAAATTTCTTTGCTTTGCTTTTTTTTTTGTAGTTCATTGCTGTGGTAAAACTCATTTCCTATCCAAATGATGAGAGATAATTTAAATGCTATTAGCCCGGCATCTCTCTTGGGCAGCCATTTCAATCGCATGAAATTGTAATAATGGTTGGACCAAGTGGCTTGATACACTGTTGCCGGTTTTACATAATTATTAACCAAATAGTTATCAATATTCTCTGGTAGCTAAATGCATCAAACATGCTGAGAAGACATTGTATGTGTCTTTATTCAATCGGAAATTAACCTTTCAAAACTATCTGATGAAATTCATTCGAATTTTCATTTCGATGTGGTTGGTTTCGCTGTTGTGGCACTATAGAGGAATTCCACTTTAAAGAGGAAAATAAACCATACGACCAAAGCCAGCAGGCAATCGCATTTGTCATGTATTGCATCACTGATCTTGTGAAAGCTTCATTAAGATGAATTCAATAATAAAAATAAAAAAAAAAAAAAAATTCGCAACAATTTCGCACCCTCCTGGTACATGTAATCAAATTTATTTTCCCCATTACTTACGGGCCGTATTCAAGCCTGATGTGATTCACATTCGATTCGTATTGTTCGGCGAAATACAGCAAAATCAATACGAAATGGACCGATATAAAAACTACAAACAAACTGCCCAAGAAAATTGAGTTGATAGTGAATCCAAATGCGTAGCTTATCATGATTTCAGTTCAATATTCTGCAACCCAACAACAAAAGTGATGGCTTAAAAACTTTTTTTTTCCCAACATTTACACAATACATAACAGATTACGAATGGCCATTATTTTTTCCAATCCATAAATTGATGTGTGTGTATGTGTGTGTGCGCGTGTGTGTGTGTGTTATCAGCTCAAGTGAATTCATCTGGATGATAGCCAAAACAAATTTTCATGACAAATCTTCCTCTAACATCCAATATATACAATACACCGAACATAAAGAAGTGAATACGCTCAAAAACCAACGAATAAACCATATTCTATCATCAATTTAAATGGTTCATGCGTATGTCGACAACAGTATTGCTTTCAGTTCCACGGTGAAATTCCAGAATGATGAATATGCATTAAATATATGTATTTTGTTTAAAAAAGAAAGTTTTAAGTGGATCGAAAAACTTCGAATTGCCTTCACCCCGTGGGTGTGTGTGTGTGTGTGTGATGTACATTTTGTATAATGCATAATATATTATGAGAATTGTGCACAATTCACCTCATTCATCCGCTTTGGGAAAAGCTTCTCATCTCACATTGTAGCCATATAGCATCTAAATTGCTAGCTTTTTCTCGAATCAAATGAAAGCAACATATAAATATTTAAATTAACTATTGTTAGTATCAACCGCAATAGCACCAGCTGATGGCTTCAAGCATATGTCGAATGTTCAATGAAATATTGTAATCGTTGTTGTGTACGGCATATATTTGTTCATTCTGCACTGAAGCCTATGATTCAAAATGGTTGTTCATCGATTTGATTATTGTCATTTATGAGTATTCTCTCTCTTGTGTTCGATTCACACATTTGAGTATAGACTGATATACCATATCTAATTCTATTAGATAAGTATCAACCAGGGCCAAAGACATTTAATTGGTTTTAATGTAATATTGAAACTAGTAGTATCATTGATTACATAACATTTCATCCAATTGAATTCGATGCTCACAGCCCACATGCAATTTGCGAAACAACCATTTTTTTTTAAATCACAAATCATCACTCACAATGATATAATTTTGCCAACAGATCCAAAATGTAGTTAATGAATATAAGAAATCCTTTTCCCGAAAAATCAACTTCAACAAATGTTCGAAGCTGAGTGTAGGAATTAACTTCGTCGGTTGAGTGTGTTGTACGCGATTGAATGTACTCGGTACCATTAAAGATATTTGCAAGCAATATGAGGAGATCGTTATGTTTTTGCCATCTAAAGCACTAACAACAATACGGAGATGATAAAAATGTACATCAACAATCGCAATTGTATTTCGCATTTTGAGTTCGTCAAATGATGACATAAGTTGAGTGAGATTCATGTTTCATTAGTCATTCTGGTTATGTTTTGTACGCTCGGTTGTCTGTTGCTCACAGAACATGAATTTGCACACACGCGCTCGCACGCACACACATACAAACTCACACACAGCGAATAGTAGATTCAGTTGGGCTGCTGTGCCGTTCGGTTCATCTGTTTGTTTATCTGCCAATTGGCACATTGTGCGCGAAAAAATCGTGTACAAAATTCCTCGTGCCAAAGAATGATAATTGTTCAGAGGCCGTGCAACATCCAATCCGAAACAACAACAACAAAAATGTCGAAAAATATTTCGTGTGTGCTGTACTTGTATGTACCGCATGGCATCATTTGTAGCGTATGTATGCTTCGAATGTTGTACAATTTGTTCATTGCTATATTCCAACCAGCTGGTTAATATGCTCGCTATAATTGTGCTCTCGTTTTGAGAGATAAAATATGACACGTCGCATCTTATTTATGCTTCATACCAGAAAAAAAACGCTCATTTCAATTTTGTCGTTTGTACTTAAAAACTAATTCAGCTGACACTTCAGCCGAATGGAAAATGATGGTACCCTTAAATGTGTTCATTTGAATTTTTCGCCGGTGACAAACAATGAGGTATTCCATATGAAAGAACAAACATATATGCATAACGAGAGCGGTTGATATGTGTGCGTGCGCTTGAAAACGTACATTCCAATTGATGTGCTTGAAACCGTTATAATTTCAAATAGACAATATCTGTCTATTTCACTTTACATCGACTGTACTTGTGTTTGAGTGTTTGACTCACACTTTTGTGCTATTTTCTGTATCACTTTAGGCGCAATGGAATTGATTCGTCTTCGTCTTTTTCATTTTGTTTATTTTTGTGTTTATGTTTATTTGTATTCATTGTGCAAGTGTAAATGGCCATTTGAACTGTAAATAAATGTTGATTTGGTTGAATGTTGCATAGAGAAATTTGTTAGATGCCATTGTTCCATTGCAACAGCTTCAGAATTTAAATTTGCACAAAACATCGTTTTCGGTCTATAATATCGAAGTATTTGACAAGAACATCGGTAATTTGATCAAGTTACAAAAAAAAAAAAAAAAAAAAAAAATGGAATCCCTTCGTTGTACCATCGTATTTTGGTGTTTTGTTATGTGTTACTGACGAAATGAAAAAAATGGTTATTTAAGATTAAGTTTGATCCCATGGCAAAAATTTATGAATTACGGTACACACAAACCACCATGGTACACCATCGACACACAAACACACTTGCAAAACGAAACAAATGCCACATTTTAAATGAGATGAGACAAGTCGAAGAAAAGATAAGCAAGCACAAAATAGATAAACGGGCGAAACGCAAAAACGAGTCACGGACAATGAAAAATGACAACGAAAACGATTCATAAGAATTGATATAGTTTGACACGATGGTTGTCGTTGATATGAAGAAGAAGAAGAAGAATGAAAAGAGGTGGCAACGGCATCGACAATGCTAACGCACAATCGGTCGCTCACATTCATTGTGTTTGTATATGTGTGCGAGTGTCTGGAATTATTTGTGGAAATAATCCCCCGGTGAATTTACGCTCTTTATATATTTGCCTCGTGCACAATGTACCGATGTAAAACGTAATGTAAAAGTTACCACTGAAAATAATAAAAGAAAAAGAAACGAGTTTTGCCAATGTTTGAGACGTGTTGTAATACGTAACACGCTTCTGATGATATACCAATATGCACCACTTTAAGCTCATGGGAACTGTTCATTATCTATCGATAAATTAAATAAACAGTCATCTCAGTTGTGGATATAATTTCAGTGTATGCGTATTTTTGTTCCATTGTTTCGGCTAAAAAACAAGCCAATGAACAGCAAAACCCATGAAATATTGTGTGTTGAGAAGACAAATTAGTTGGCACGTAAATGGAATTTGTCGAAAATATCATCGTCATTTCTACCGAGAGTCGAACAAGACAAAGAGAGGAAATGACCGAACCCGGTTAATTTGAAGGTGTTAAAGAACAATTCTCTCTCTCTCTCTCTCTCTCTCTCTCTCTCTCTCTCTCTCTCTCTCTCTCTCTCCCTCTCTCTCTCTCTCTCTCTCTCTCTCTCTCTCTCTCTCTCTCTCTCTCTGTGTGTGTGTGTATTTTTTTGTTCTTGTTTGAATTCGGTAAGGAAGTGGAAAAGTAAATTGGATGCTTATCATTGCTCACAATGCAACACGTGTAATTCGCTGATATTACAATGCCACAATTTAATCGTAAGTTCACCATTTTCATTACACATAATATCCATGCAATGATATCTCTTTCTCACGGTATACCGTTTTTAATTACTTGTAATGAAAATAGCATTGCAGGGAAGGTGTTTTTATTGTTCCAAATAATTAAAAGGAAAATATTTTATTTGACTGTGATAATTTCCTGGTAAACATTTTTCACTCCTCTGAATGGTTAGACCTCTGATGTCATGAGAATGTTTTTTTTTTTTTCAAACGAGATCAAAATGGAAAGAAGAATCAAAAACAAACAGAAAAAAAAAATCTGGTGTCAGTGGTGAGAGGTGAAGTTTTCTGTGTCAAATTCAACCGAAAAGTAGGTGACTGTCGTTTAATAACGCACCAAGTCAATCCGGTGAAAAAGTTTTTTTTTTTTTCTTTTTTCTTTCTCATTCAAGGATCCCCGACCAAGAGAAATTGCTAACGGAATCGCTGTCGTGTTTGATGGCAATCGGTCGGGGCGAATTCAGGTTAATGAAGACCCATAAATATTTGCGGTGTTCAGGTTTTTACTTGGGCGAATACACACACAGACGCATCGATTGCAAATATTTACCGTACATAGACACAATATATTAATAAGCTGATGGTGTTCACTTGGCCGTTTACAAACAAGCCGCAAAAGGTATTGTTTGTGTTTATGGGTTTTATGGTTAGTTGAAAACTATTTTCAGCGTCTTGTCGATGTGATGCGATTCGAACGAGATGACTTCGATGGAATTTCCTTCCTTTCTTCACCTCTCCCCCCTCACCCCCTGTGGGCCCACATACCCTCATACCTCCGAACTGAATCTCCGCATACAATGTCATCCATTGTCATCATTTGCTTGCGGATCCCTGCCGTGGCATTAACACACGGAATTCATGGTATGCCACTAACTTTTATATATATAAATATTATTTATGGCAGCGTTAAAACATGTGTAAAATTCAGCTTGAGAGAGAGAGAGCGAGAGAGCGAGAGAGAATGTGGGAGGGAGAGAAATTGAATTACCTGAGGGCTTTCTTTTATAAACAAACGAATGCCAATTTTCAAATTAGAGTCGCAGCGGGTCCAACAGAATTTGTATAGACAACAAGAAAACCGTGAGGACGAAACTGGTTTCTAGCAGTCGAAAAAGTTGAAGCGATGGGAAAAAAAATACACACACACACACACACATTGGTCCATAAATTCCGACATCAACATCATTATGTTCGAAAGAATTACGCAAAGCCATTGAACAGAGGAGCGCCATTCTGTGGGTGCTCGTATTTTTCCATCTCACTCTCCAGTTCACTATTTATTTGTTTAAAATTAGGCAATTTACACGGTACTTTATGTTTTCATTCATTTTCACCATCATCTGTTTATTGTTGAAGCTTTCAACGGTTGAGCAAAGGAAGACGAAAAAAAATATCAACCACGCCGATAGATATTTTAAATCGATTTTTCATCGACCCAGAACAGCAGAGCAACAATTTTAAAGGATTGAAAGTTCACTCAACCATTTTATAAAACTTTTGAAATGTCTTGTTAAAGCATCAAAACATTCAATTGAAATTGGTTGAACCAAAAAAAAAAAAAAAAAAAAAAAACAGACGATCTGAATTCACATCAATTTCATTCTGAGCACCACTGTGATTTTATGCGAATGGTTTTTTTTTCTTCTCTCGGTGTGTATGTTTTGACGGGACATAAGAAAAGTGCCGGGAAAGTTGAAGAATTCAAGACACTTTAGTTGTATCTGGTGACCAGTTACCATAAAGATGAAGTGTGCAAATCATGTTTATGCATTCACTGTTGAACCGTTACCAATTGGGAATTATTTATGTCGACAAAATTCGTGCACAATTTCGACAAAACAAAACAAACCAGAAGGTTAAAAGCCAGAAAGTTAAAAGTTTAAACAATAACAAAACGAGAAAAAAAAACAGACACACACAATTCAAAGCCCTTATAATATTTATTGTTCTTGTGTTAAAACTCTCATCTCATTTACTGTTAACAAGCGGTCGAATCCCATGAAAGTTGTAGGCAATCAAATAGGTAGACATTATTCATGAAATTGAGTAAATTAATATAATTATGTGTGTATAGAAATTATTTGAAATAATAAAGTGATCGTGTTGGTAACAACCACATAGGCACACAGGCACACACTTACACCCCAGAACAGTTTGAAGGAAAGTGTTACTTTGCGCCTTCTGCACGTGATATACTAATGGCCAAGTGTCTAAAGTAGATAATTCTTCTGTTTACTGTGCAACATAAGTGCGGTGTATGTTTTTGTTTCATTTTATTTAAATTTTCGGATTCATAACATGGTTTTTTTAGTGTTGTAAATTTAATAAGCTGTGAAATAAGATACTCCAGCTGTTTGAAAAGTGTTTTCACTGTTAAAATACAGTTGAACATATATTACCAATGAGTAGGCGTTTCAGAAGGCATTTTGGGTTTTTTTCCCCTGGTGTCTTCAAATTAAATTGTTCACCATGAAACTCTTAAGCTTCGCGTTTTAATGTCATTCAACTGTCATTCAATTTAAAATGATGTTTTTGGCGCTTATACACGTATCAAATTGATGTTTAACGTCAAGTCAACGAATGTTGAACAGTTAACTGATTTCCTGATTTTCATGCTGTTGACTGTCATAAAGTGCGATAAGATACTTTGAATCGACAAATCCATAGACAGAGCAACATTCATGACGTTTTTTTTTTATCGCAGATTTTATTTTACACATGATACAGGTAGCGAGAATGTTGCAGATGTACGAAATTCCATGGAATTTAAAAATTCAGTTCAACTCAATGACTAGACCTTGGGAACATATCAAAAGATCAGCAACACATGTGAAAAAAAAATGTTCAACACATTTCATTTTGGCAATTTTTACGGCATTTTACCAGTTTCATACAGTTCAGTGAGTCCATCAAGTTTAATTAATTTTTTAAATTCAACGAAATGGAATTTGTATGGCGGTGACGAAAATGAACCGATTCAAACGTAACATCAACAACAAACACACACACACACACACACACACACACACACACACACACACACACGAACGCATCACACTTTTACACAAATTAATTAAAAATTATCCAATGGAATGGGAAAATCAATGAAGAACCAGGGTTGTGAAGAGAAAGCTCTCTATCGTGTACAAAAATGTGTGTGTTTTTTTTAAAATAAAAGATTCATGACAAAAGCGAATAAAAAATGCATTTGGTCACATAACGATGAATAACGATTTCTAACGAAGCACTCGGTACAAAATCTTGAGCGGAATATATTATGATGGAAATCATGAGTTTAATTTCGAAAAATTGTATCTCGAAATTGTGTGTGTGTGTGTGTGTGTGTGCGAGAAAGAGAGAAACAAGTGCCACATATTTGTTCAATCGTCCGTTTATCGGACAAAAATGGCAATATTTGGCTGTCGTCGGTGTTCCATTGGCACCTCTATACCCAACTGACTAATGTTTTAGCATTCATTTTATGAAACAAATAAAAACAAATAATGAAGAGAAACCATTGCAATGGGTGGAAGGTGATTCTAGAAAAAGCATGAAACATTATTTTTCTTTTGCTCTGTCTTTCGACTGGTGTTCATTTGAAAAAACAGACAAGAGACAGAAAAAAAACGAAACACATCCAAACCAAATTGAAGCAACGAATCGAATATTGGCGCGAATATTGATGATTCGAAAGAGGATAGCCCGAGAGGATGTATGTCATGTATGCATGAGTAGATACATTGTTGATGAAAGTGCATTTGTGTCGGTGACCTTAGAAACAGAGAGCAAAGAGAAAACCAACGAAAAACAAAACTATCAAATAAAATTGATGAAAATACTGCAGCCATCGAAAATGTTTTTCAACTCTTTCTCTCGCTGTCTTGCATTTTGTCTAACATTTTGTAATCCTATTCATTTTTGTTTTTGACTGCGAAATCTTTTTGCGGATGCGCAGATGACTGCAAATATTGTAGTGCACGGACACAGATGATCAAAAAAAAAACAAAAACAAAAACAAAAACAATTTCATCCTCATGCATACACTGTGCCAAATGTTGGGTACAACAGCAACGAAAAAATAAAAGTCGTTCCACTGCTGCAGTTTGCAGATTGTGAGGGCAAAATATAAAGACAATATTAAATGCTCAAATCCTTTGCTCGATGCTGCATATTCAGTTGGTTTTTCCATGCAACAACAACCAAATCTCTGAAGAAAATGCAAGTGATATTTCATTAAATACAAAGAAAAGTGACGGGAAAAAATCTATGAGATGCAGATATACAGAGGTTATACGGATTAAGATTTTTTTTTTTTTCAAATAAATAAAAGAAAAAATCAGCAGATGATGTTTCCCATCCGATTTCCAACAAAGAATGCGACAACCGATGAAAATGTGTTTAGTTGAATATACACACACACTTTGAGGAATTATTTCAATCTTTTCACTTGCTTTCTTCACTCAGCACACTCACAAACACACATTTTGTGAACCTTTCAATTCTTTTATGTTCTTTTGTTTTCATGGTTATTTAATTTTCTGCCATGAGAAATGCTATATCTTTGTGTGAATATCCCGAAAAACTTAAACAAAGAAAGTGTAACAAAAAACAAAAAAAATTAGTTTGTCAGCGCCACGGATGTTGGAAGGAAATAAAATATATAAAAATCTCAAATTGGGTATCGTCCATCACTTGCCTTAACTAAAATCTCTTTTCTTTCTTGTTTCTTCTCTTCTTTTTTTTTACTCATTTCAACAGCTCGTTAGAGTTTTACGGAAGTGTTTTTCTTCCCACTTTTCATATTTTTATGGGTTTTCTCTCTCTCTATCTCTGTTTATGTCGTTGAAAGCACTTTTTTTGTTTCCAGTACACGTAACACACTGATATATGTTTCAATACACATTTTCTTCCCCGCCCCTTTAAATTATTCTGTAATTGAAATGGAAAACTTAAGTGGAAAATGCGCTATCCATAATCATGAACGCAATTAACGGTGTAAATTTTTCGTGAAAAATAATATCTACACAGCACAAAATATTATTTTTTTAAAAAGCACCGCTTGATATTTTCACCTCTCTTTCACTTTCAATGGAGCAAGTTGTAAAAGTGAAAAAGTTTTGAGCGAACACACAAAAAAAAACAAACAAATACTCTACTGTTTCACTTGAGAGCATCAAATGAAAAGCAGAGCTCCTTCAGAAAAAGGTGTTTCCTTCTCTAGTGGAAGTTTGTAATTTTTCCTTGATTGTAATGCTTTGAAACACTTCAATTGGTTAAAATATAAATGAAAATGTGAAAAAAAAGAAAATGATTCTATCGTTTTGTACGCATCCAATTCAGTTCTGCTCGTTGATTAATCGTACTATTTGTATGTTTGTATTTGTTTTTTTTTTATGTTTCCATTATATATTTTGGCAAGGACAAAAAAAAATTTCAACTATTTTCAACAACCGAACCGTTTGACGCTTAACCAACCGAATAAATACTTGTTTATTCAAACGCATTGAAACTTTTCGAATTTCGCCGTTGAACAAAAAATTATTTATTCCTTTTAATTATTCATCGAGTGATGAATATATGTTGAATTTTTTTATTGGAATCGGAAGTAGGCCAAACCTCATTAATAAATGAACTAGCTTTTGAGGTAAACGCTTGATCGTAGACCACTTGAACAGTGCTCACAATTTTCACTTCAAATTAAATCAATAATTAACGATGGCCAACCAATTCGATGCGGTAGTCATTTTCTTTTCCAAGTTAATTAAAATTATCAAACGTAGGTATGTGTTGCATGAAAACTATAACAAACGGGTATTAAAAGCAAATGTTAACGAAATGAACCAGTGACGGTGCGTTAAATATGGTTAAAATACTTGGTAAACTCCAAAACGTACACTGTTTGGTATTGCTTGACATTTTCAACACCAATTGCTGAGACTATGGTATCAATTGTACCTCAATCCATTTTAACATATCAGCAACACAAAGTCTGTACCTTAAGCCATAGCTATTTACCAACAGTATTTGTAGAAGCATACATAATGAGGAATCTTTATATTTTATGCAAATACTCAAATTTATGTATTCAGTGTAATCATAAGCTCTAACAAAAAATGAGAACAAGAACTCAACCAATTTCGAGTATTTTTTTTTCTCTTTCAAAATTTGATATCTTATTCACAATCAACATAAATTGTGCGTCTACAACAAAAATGTCCATCAGATGATCATCTTCTTTTGATGATATAAAAGAGTTATTTAAAAAAAAAAACTCCGTATCTTTCTAGTGTATGGAATGATATGCCGGAAAATGTAACATTCAAAATGATGAAAAATGATGCAATAAAAATAAGAGCATTTTATGTGTGTAAAACGTAAGGTGATAACTGTATTGAGTATTCATTCAAAAATATTTTTAGCATTTTCACGTGTAAGAGTGAAAGAAAAAACCACACACTGGTGTTGGGATTGCTCTTGGCTTCAATATGTCGCGAGCTGCGCATACTTGTCATTTTTCATTTACAAACGTGCATTTTGATTGCATATGTCAATGCGATTGCGACACTCGCAATATTTTTCATTCAATTTATCTTACTTGAAAATTCCAATTCACGGAACAAATTACGGTGTGTATGTGCTTTTATTTTACAAAAAAAAAAAAGTATTTTTCAAAAGCATGTGACTTTTACACACCCAACAGCCAGTACACAAACAGTGTACGCTCATTCTTCATTTTTAATGATTCCATTTAAGAATGGTTGTGTATGACTCCCTTGGCTCAATTTATACTTTATCTGTAAATGTTGTCATTTCATATTTCAAGTGATGTCACAATGTGTACTTTATCATTATGTGCCATCCCAACGCACACACACACACACACACACACACACACGCACAAACAATGGTTTAAAAAAAACACACACACACACATTGGAAGCATCGGCTCAGACACAAATCCACTTAATTTAAGTTGCATGTTTTACCTAACACATAATAGTGTTTGGTGAAGATACCGAGTGTGAACATTGTACACACAATCAAATCACATGCTATTCGTGAGCTCCATCAAATTGTCCGTTGATTTAGCATCAACGATAAACAATTGTGTATTGCATGGTGATTATGATGATTTTGCATTTTGCACCCACTCTCACACGATCGCTTTTCCATTGATTCGCCCTGATTCCATTGATTGTCATGGACATATTCATTTTCAATTTTAAACACCCCCCCCCCCCATCCACCCCCCTAACCCTTCCCTCCGTCCACTCTCGCTCTCTATCTATCTATCTCTCTAACACTCTAACATACACTTTTGAATTAAAATCGAACTTCAGTCACAATCAAATTTATTGCTGACTGATCCCATTTAATATATGGCAGGTTGTCTTGTGACAAGACTCTTGTCCATTGTTGGTATTGTTTGATTTGCGAAATTGGCGAATCCGAGTGAACGTGTAAGCGGATGAGCAAGCAAATGGTTTTGATATTATGAAGAGGCGAAAAGTGAAGCGGAATGCGCTGTTTGTAATTTTCGCCAGTGTGTGATTAATCGGATTTACTATGAATTATTAATGCTTGTGTCATGTAAATAATACACAAGTGGAAGAACAGGCTCTGGCTAATTATGATGACACGGGCTTTAGTCGCATTGTTTATTTGATAGGTATCAAGATTCAATTGAAGTATACTTATGGGCAAAGCCCTTCGCCCAGACGCCACTTCATTTTCCAGCTTCGTGCTTATTTTGCGCAATGGAATGAATGTTTGTTCACACACACACACACACATGCCAATGCCAATCACCATCCGCTACAATGACCAGTGCAACACCAATGAACAAACGATATAGAGGTGAAAGAGACAAGAATAGAATAGATAAAAGGCATTACTCGACATACAACAAAAATTGATTGAAAAAGATTTTGATCTGAACAAAAGGGATTCAAATGCTGAAACGGTTAACATATGCATGATCCGATTCAACAACACATATGAAAATCCATTGAATCGGAAAGAGTGGGTTCTATAATCTCCATTTGTTCTTGAACTAAATACCTATCAATAATTCCGATTTGTTTTCAAACATTGAGCGTTGAGCAATGAGCAATGAGCTCTTCAAAAGAATCAAATCAACAAAATGTAATTTTAAACAACAAAAACACTCTGATGCATCTCCACAGCAGATGGATGCAAAAATCCACAAAATACAATTGGAATTTGCACAATTCACATTTCAAATGTGTTACACTCTCTGGTAGTGGCTGATGTGGGCTTTTTTAAAATTGACTTTTGAAAATACACCGCATGCAGCAGTAGCAAAATGAAAATATGTGTAAAATGATGAAAAGTACGAGCGATGTATTTACGAACGATGTGTTCAAAATTCAATCAAATGGAATAAAAAGTGTATTGAAAATCTGAATTGATTGATGCATGTACAGATGTACTACCTTTAATGATAGCGTAATTTTCCCTCTTCCATTTGTATCGCGCGTGCGAAAATGTTCACTGTAGTGTGTGAAGAGATCGGGAATGATGGTGGCCAATGTCAGTGCATTTGTACGTAAATCATTACGAATTATTTTCCATTTTATTTTGATTTATGTCGGAAGAGATTTATTATCAAATTCAACACGTTGCTCAGGCTATTTACCAACAAATAATCGGCTTAAGTGTAACACGCACACACACACACACGTCAGCCGAGCCTGAAGTTCATTTCAAAATAAATCATTAATTGGAATATGGTGCGGTGATGGGAGGAAACCCGCTTATGGTTAAGGCTTTTCAATTTAATAAATATTTAAATTGGGAATTGTTGACGGTGGTGAAAAAGTAGCCGCCGTCACCCGAAATCACGAAACTCTGTTGAGATGTTGATTAGTGTTGATTGTATGGATGTTGGTGTTTGTGGTGGTTTTTGGTCGCGTCGTTCTGGTGTTTTGCTCATGCAGACATACACACACACACACCAAGCGGTTAATCCAAATCGCAAACAAGCGGCCATCAATTTTCAATGAAAAGTTGAAAATAGTCTTTCATTTTGATGGGAAATTTTCGTACTACACACGTTCACATTCGTTTGTGGTTCAGGTGGATAGCGTCATATGATTGCAGCAGCACAAATTGTCGGTCTGATAATATTTGAAAATATTTTATTAAGGTGTCTTCATCTTTTTGCTGTTGTTATTGTTAAAAAATAATTCCTCTCACACTCTCGTTCATGTACGAATTTTTTTTTCCGTTTTTTCTTTTTTTGTGATTGCTTATCGCCCACTGATTCATATTGCTTCACAGCCATTATTAATAATTACACATGATGATGAGTGGTGAGAATGTGGAAAATGTAAACGGTATCTCACTGTCACCCGAGCCCAATAGATAAGGCGAATGTGATTGATAGTCGATTATTATTCATCAATCTGTGTCGTTTTAAGTGCAACCAATATTGAATATTAAGCAGGTTGAAAGGTGTTTCACGGGCAGTCCAAACACACACACACACGCACTCACACTGTCTCATAGCACGCACGCACCCATCCATCAATTGTATTTCGATTAATCTACTTATCACTTGGCTGCTGCCGAAACACCTATCCGTGAACCAAAACCAAAGAAATCAGCACTTGTTACGTGTATTTTCTCATCTAAGCTTTTATTCGTTTAGCGTTTTACTCGGCTCATTGAAGTAGATAAATATTCTAGTCGTTGAACAGGTTTTGATTCGGGCTTTGGCATTCAATTTTGACTCCAATTTCAAATTCAAGAATGAATCAAACATGAACAAAACCAAAAAAAAAATGTACAAAAAAAAAACACCAACACTTGTTATAGTCGTACTAACAAACGGTATAATCCATTTGTAAGCGACAGGCTGTCAGCCATCAAGCAACTTTATTCGTGCTTTATCATTTCAAATGTAAAAATCGTTTTAACGAGAAAAAAAAAAACATGTTTTTACTCTCCCTCTAATCCATTCGCATTGCGTTGCCATTTTACAACATTTACGTTATTTGGCATAAAATTATTGAATTTGTGTGCTGATCACTTTCAATTTCATTCGTACGCATTCCATTTAACTCATTGACTGATTAGCAATTGCATGAAACAATATTATGTTCCGAAATAAATGCGTATCCGTACATGAACCACTTTTTCATTTCCATTTTCACGTTTCGTTGAAAATATAAAATGATTTTGACTTTGATTTGATTCGATTCGAATTGATTCTATTAGATGTGTCTAGACAAATGATTTTTGAGTGTGAAGATTTATTTGCCTTACATGGTGCACGATGGTTCACCATCATTCAGTCGAATCGTATCCAATCGAATTCAATTTCATATGTATTTTGTGAATGAAACAGAGAGAAAAAGATAGAAAGAGAGAGAGGGCGAGAGAGAAAGCCCAAAGAAGGCTATTCTATGCGATTCATACCATTAAAAAAGAATTCGAAACAAATTTATTACGGACAATTTTTACAATTCAATAGGTGTTCGGCGATTAAGACAACCCCATCAGCGGATTTCACGTAATCCGTTGATGAATGTGCAATGTTTAAAAGCGGTTTAATTTCATTTCATTGTTGTTGGTTATACATAACACATTTTACACCAAGCAATACACTGTTGCCGACGAAAGCTGTCGATTCCACGGCTTAATACGATTTTCGTATTTTGTTTACTACGATTATTATCAGCCATAAACGATTTCATTTTGATATCGACATCAAAATGAGTCGATTTATTTAGTTTGTGGCTTGGTAACAAACTACTGTTCCATTATCCTGGTGTAAAATCCGCAATTACATTTAACTACGTTGATATTATCTGGCTGGATATTATATGTACTAAGGCCATAGTTTTAGTGACTGTCAATTGACATTAGAAAGTACTTTCCACAGTAAGGCTTGCCGTTTACTCTTCGTATAAATAATTGTCATTACCAAAGGATGTAATCATGCAACCAATTGATTTGAAGATCAAGATAAATTGGCGAGTTCTATGACCCACACACACACATACACACACATTCGTTTCCCATTTTGACTAGCATCAGACTGTTGCCAATAGTGTACAAAAAAAAAACCAGAAAGAATCAAATAAATTTGTTTCCATTTGATAAATGGCAAAATATTTGAAAATCTCCTTGAAATTTAGGTGCGCTGTCCTATTTAATCGAATCAATCAATTCGGCGAACTATTTGAATGTGCGCAACAAAGCGAGTGACAATTTCATTCGCGGCACAAAATACACACACACACACAAAACCCCATGCATCGAGGGGTAGAAAAACGAAATTCGCTTTCTTCGTTTCGTTTTCATTTGATATGAATCAATTTCACGCGTTTTGAATTTTATGCAACAATGAATATGTAAATGAATCAGAGTTTTTCTTTCTTTTTTATTCGCGTTCTCTGAATAAATAAATTCATATTTTTGGATGGCAAAAGCGACAAATGAAGAAGAAGAAGAGAAAAAACTCTCGTGTAAAAATATCAATTTAACCTTGTTGCGGTGCTGCGGTGCTATGAAATTTACATGAAGCAACAACAACAACTACAACAAAAAAACTGTTGTATATTTGCACCTGTGTATGGTTTGTGTTTTTCTTCATCTCTCACCGGAATTTAGAAAACGGAGCAAAAATCCTATTCACAATTTCGATGTATGGTGTTTTTTTTTGTGTGTTTTTTTGTTATTCACATTTGTCACATTAAAGATAGACTGCTATTTATTGAAATTTATGTATTCAAACAGAACGAAATCAATCAAAATGTCAATGTGCATAACATTAGAATAAATGAACTTCATCACACTACGGTGAAGTACGGTGTTACGAGTTTATTTTTGGAATTATTAACTTCGTTAGTGTTTGAGTAAATTGGCGTTAAACCCTGGTGAATGTTTGGTTGCTGTTGTTGTTTTGTGTGTGTGTGTGTGTGTGTGTCATATGACATCAGTTTGGTGGAGACCTCAATCGAATTTCCATCAATCCACTACAAATAATAACAATGTGGGTTTTCTACCTGGTTAAAATTTCATTGAACCTAAATAAACCATCGTCCAAACATAGTTCACATATTAAAATCATTAGAGGCTAAATTAGTTTCCGTAGTTTTCAGGTACAATATTTCAAGTAAACGCTTATCTATTACACTGCAGTGACTTGGTTTTGTATTCAAAGTGAATTTGATATTTTGGTTTGGTTTGGTTCGATTCAGCTTGGTTATATTTATACACCCACAATTTATTCTAAATTATTGAAACTAAATGAACTGAAGCCAAGTATTATAGCACATTTAACCACTTAGTTACTCTGCTTTGATGACAAGTACCCACTTCTCAGAAATCGACAGACATGTTTAAAACTATTGAGTACTCTCTCTCTCTCTCTCTGTGTGTGTGTGTGTGTGTTTACATACACACATGTTGTATTTTCAAGCATGTAAACCATGTTGTTTTGATTTATATAATTGCATTATTTGTTGATGTTTTGTTGAATGGTGTTTTACGTAAAATTTAACATTTCACTCACTGCTAACTTGTTGGCCCATGCTACAATATTTGATAAACAAAATGAAAACGTTTGAAATATAAACACTAGGAATGAATATGGCTATTGCCACCGGACCGGTATGCCCATTATGAGTGAACATAATCATATTTCAGCTGTATTACAGCTGCTGTAATATTTTGATTCGGGTGAATTATTCAAAGTGCTAAATTGTTTGCACGATGAATCATATATTACATAATACTTATGTGTTTATGTGTTTATGTCAAATACATGGAATTTAAGTGGTTTTCGAAATTTATTATTTATTATGCACATTGACCAAATGTATTTGATTCAATTTAATGGTGCGTGCCACACACTGCACATATACATCAAATCAAAAAAAAACACACACACACATTTTCTAACTCTTGATCAAGCGCTATCTGTTGGAATCGGAAATCAGTTTGAAAATGAACATTGGCGAATATCAACATTTGCCAATTAACCGCCGTACTATGTACAGAGATGTACACGAACAAATAAAATAACAGGGGAAATTGTTTTCACACAATTGTACGGGGCAGGTAATTGGCAAATGTCAATCATTTGTTCTGCACATTTTTCGGAGTGTTGAAAATACACACAAACTGACAATTGACAGCAAAATGGTCAGATTTAATGGATTTTATTTGGATTTTTACCTAAGACAGGTTAAATAGCGATGGCATGTTCGATTATGAATTGTACTTTTAGTAACCGCAGGATATGTGCATTGTGTTCAAGCACTTTGAATGCTACGAAATACCAACCGATGTTCTTATGTATTTCAAATGCCACGAATATGCTTCGCATTATATGCTTCGTATGTGATGAGTGGAACGTGAAGTCAGGTGAATTGACTTATGCCTTGTTGTTGAAAGATTGAAATAAATGTGGCTATTGAGCCGTGTAACGGCTTCAACTGTGTTTGAACCTTCAAACCAATGTAAATTGGACGTAATTTTTGTTTTCTCAAACATGTATGTTGCGGGAAATCCATCAATGTTAATCGAATTGATTCGATCGAAAAACAACGGAAGTAGAGAGAGAGAGAGAGAGAGAGAGAGAGAGAAATCAATGCTGAATGATTAGATGAACGGAAACTCTAATGAAATGATCCTTGCTAAAATTCTATCATTAAAAGTTTTCGCCCCCATAAATATAGCACGTTATAGCTTCGTACACACGTTAACTTATACAATAACCATTCGCCGACTCCAATCGGCTTGACTTGTATTTTGTTGTTCTTGGTACTTCATTGACGCCTGCCAATTCAAATGGTAACATTGGTTTGTTTCATCGGCACCGATTTTTGTGCGTCATTGAAAATGAGCCATCGATTGAATGAACTTTTCACATGCAATATCATACCCGAGAGCTGTACTGGTATTGGTGAGGAAAATTGCAACCCGAATCCGTATCCGAGAAAAAGTTTGAATTTATGTGAAAATCAATGCCAACACACAATCGATCGCATCATCAATAAAGTTTTTGTTTTTGTTTTTTGTTGTTTTTTTTCACATACATGTTGGCGACGATCGTCGATTCGTTTGCTCGATTCTTCTTCATTTCGTAGTTCTCAATTCATCAGCGTGTATGTAATTTAAAACTTTGCTTTTGTGACATGAAAAAGCCAAACTAAGTCAGCCTAAACTGCTAAACTTCTAGCTGGAAACTCTAGTTAAAAACAATATTCAAGGTATAATAATTCAAATATGATTATATTACCGCCAAGCGGTTCAAATGATGCTATTCAATTTGAAACTATTATTCCATTTTCCATGGGCACGAACGAAAAAAAAACAAACAAACAATTGGTGCTATACTGTCATTGATAACTTTCCATGAATTAGCAAAATATATTAGCTGACTATCGTGAATTTTGCCAACTAAGGCTCATTGCATGCGTGTACCTGGCCGTCTGCTCGCCAGTCGATTCCATGCTCACACACACACACAACATATGTATTTGTGTGTAAGTGTTCGCATGATTGTCTTATTCAATTTGAATCGAAACTGTTGATGCCGTTGAACAAAAGCATATGCTGGTATTGAATATTCGTTGATTTTAAAAGCTGGATTTGCGTGTGGGGTGTTGCAAGCAAATCAAGGTTCAGTTGTTCGGTTGGACTTTTCCACTTTATTTGTGGATTTGAGTGACTACTTCATTCAACAAGATAAATTACCATCGAAATGGTTTCGTTCGCCATGTGTTCAAAATAGAGGGAAATTTGGCCCGCACTCGGAACACATTGTCTGCGCGCGTGAGTGTGCTTGTGTGCACTGTGCAATATAACGAAAAATGTTCGTCTTTTATTTCATCACCTCCCACCTCTCCTCGTTCGGCAATTCATTTACCTCGAATACTGCATATCACGCTTCAATGTGCTATCAATTTTTCATTATTTACTTCTGTTTTACCGCTCGTTGAATTTCTTTTATTTATTTTTCTTTTTCTTCACACGCCAACGAAATGTATATATACATAATTTGCCTATATTCTGTTATTGATGTGTGTGTGTGTGTGTTGTCGTTTTTATCTAGTCACTGCATTCAGTTTGCCTATTCAATTTTGCGGATTCATGGTGCTCCACATAAAAATAATAATATACCACAGCACAAATGCAATTGAACGCGGTCAAGAGCCGTCAGTCAAAATCAAGTAGTAAAAGTTTGAAATTCGAAATAACAACAGCACGTGAAAAATAGCCATTCAATCTTTTAGTGGATACGATGCGTGCATTTGGTTTAGCACCCCAAATACACACACACACACATACAAACAAACAAAAAATGTTTCTGTAAACGGTGTTTCGGTACTTGTGAAAATGGTGTCGACGTGCGAAAAACTGTTGTGTGAAAATGATGTTCTCCATCTACCCACAACATTCGATATACATGTTTTGAATGTGTGAAACAGAATTTATAGCTAAGCATATAAATATCAACGCATACAGTCGCAGTACAAGTGAAAAAAATAGCCGAATTTTTGTTTGGGGTTTTTCGTTGCGTTTGATGATGAAAAACCCAAAGCACATATAAATTTGGTAGCTCGATAAGCGCCACCAAGCCATACTCCTTACCCAACGAGCAGTGCTTCATAGAAGAGGCTGTTTAAAGCTTTTCTTCATTCATAATGCATACGACACATATGTTCACATTGGCTATTCTTGGTAATGCGAATATGAGTGAGATAGAAATGCGACAACGACCTGCTATAACTTGTATTTTCGAAATGGTTACAAAACAAAATTTTCAAGTATCATTTGCGGTTTCGATATATAGAAAACATGCAGCGCAGCCCGAAACCATGAATTGTTAGATAAACAAGTGAAATATAATGGAGAAAGAGAGAGAGAGAGAGAGAGAGAGAGAGAGAGAGAGAGAGAGAGAGAGAGAGAGAGCAACAACGTGTTGGAACTGCAAAATTGAAGAAAAACATTTCAGTTTGAATCAATTGAGAATAGAAATGGGCGCCTAGTTTCATAAGAAAATATCTTATTGAGAATTTTTTTTTTTTCACCAAATAAAATAAATGCAGTATTTCGACACATCAACCGTAGACTTGATAAAATTATAAAACTTTTGGATGAAATTCATCTGCTTCTTCCCGCAGGAAATTTGTGCTTCGAAAATGTTTGGAATTTATGTGCGTTTCATTTTGCCTTTATCTCTATCTATCTCTATATTGTTGAATAAACCGCAAAATAGAGCGTTTTAAGGGTGCTGATACAGCCACAAGATATACACAACAAACATACAAAATGACATTCGAGGTGGCTATAATATAGTACCATACGTGAGTTATTTTTACGGTTATCTCTACAAATGCAAGAAAAATGAAGTCTCAAACCAATGTTCAGCTATAAAACACACCATCCATTAAATAGCTTCAGTTGATTTGCATTCAGTTTAAACGATTGAATAATTTCAACATTTAAAACCATCAATTCACTAGATACATTCAACACTATGACCATCTCTTTATACCATTTGTATTCCACCTCCTTACAGCATTACGCTGACTGTTTGGAGACAACGACAAAAAAAAAATAAACCTTGTGACAAAATAGAAGTGTGTGAAACTTTAAGAGGGTGCTTCCAAGACTTCCAATAGTATTTGAATTAAATGTCTGAAAAATGGAGAGAAAAAAAAAACCAAACAAGGATGCTCTGTGTTATTTTGCTGATCATTTTAACAACAATTAAATCTTATTGTTTCAGCAAACAATTTCATTTCATTTCTTTTCTTCATTTTTGTTTTCTGTTAAGTGCTTATTGTTCGCAAGAATAAAGAAAACTCTATAAATTGCATCTCTCTCTCTCTCTCTCTCTCTCTATCTCTCTCGTTAGTTTCGTTCAAAGTATCATCATTCCAATTGGCGATTGAAAACCCTTGAAGCAATTTCACTTTTATTAGACCATTGAATCAGTTTGCCGTGGTGTTTTGCGTTAAATGATGGGCACTCGAGTCAAATAATTTGGTGTTGATTTTATGACAATGATTCAACAATATTTGGAATTATTTTTGTTTACTCATGAACTGACTTAATACTGTACGCCAGCTGTTTGAAATGATTTCGATATGATATCTGATTTGTGAACAACGACACGAGAAAAAACAAGCGACGATTTGAAATTATTATTGAAGAAAAAAAAACGAAAATCGCTCTTTATAGCTTGTAACATTTTCGTAAGTTATGCTGAAAGCTATGAGTGAACTTTCATTTTATTGATTGTAATTAATGGACTGAACGACCGCATAAAATACTTTTTAGTGTTGATCATAAAAATGGTTTGCGATTGCATTAAAAATCAATTCTCATGCTGGATAAATACGGGTGAGCTTATCGAAATCGAAATGGATCATAAAAATGAAGGCAAACATTTTTGTCACTAGCTGTACACGGGCGTGTATGCGATGGCACATCGCGCATCGAATTTCAGAGAGCTCAACCATTAAAAATAGATCGCAAATCGCACGATTTAGCACTTTATTAGGCAGGCACACACACGCACACACCCAACCAGCTGAGACATTCTTTCCATCCTTTGTTTTTTTTTTTCATTCACCTAATAGCTAGACAAAATGTCAACCATATTTTCATCAAATATCTAACCATAAAAAAAAATATCCGTTGAATCCGTTTACACTGTGCGTGTAAAGCTGGGTAAAGCTTCAGCAGTAACAAAAGTAATTTTTAGCTGTGTGTCAAAGTCTGGCAATATTAAATGGCAAAGATCCCACTGTAGAAGGTATAAAAAGTTGCTTTGAATGCTGTCTGAGACGTTAAATCAAATAGCGAAAACAAATTCATGCAAAATTGTCACAAATTTTTTGTTATTTATCTGGGAATTTCTATGCCATGTTTTGTACCAGTTCAATATTGTTCAACACTTTCGAAAATTGAACAAAAATATTTGGCCAGTTTATTTTTAACATTTCCCACCAAGAAACAATTAACCGGTAAATAAAAAGCACTCAACAAATGAGCGAATTTTTTAATTTATGAATGGTTTATTTGACAACGCCTACGCTTTATGCCTCATAAACTGTTGAATGACAAGGAAAGCTGATTTTCTACACAGTTGAACGCAATGGATATTGTTTTGTTTTCATTAAAATTTCCCGTTCAACACACATTCATGATTTTGAATATAACAGTTCAAGGTGGATGAATGCCATTAGTGGTTCAGAAAAATTACCCAAAAAAAAGCGGTTGAAATTGGATTAAAATTTATGCAAGTCGAATATCGTAAAACAATCATTTTGTTCAAATAAATGCTAAAGTGAGCTAAACAGTATGGTGACAGTTTAATCTTTTTACAGTAACTTGTTTTTATTCATTAATGTCAACAACAACAACAACAAAACATTGAGTATACACTCTGGTGTCTCATCTTCATGGCAAATGCGAATGTTGTAAATGTGGTTTTTTTTAATGCTGTTGATTCACGCTATTCGCGCATAAAATTCATTTTGACATATGCAAGTTAGATGTGGGTGGATGGAAATACTGCGTACACGCATTAGACGGATCATCATATCAAGTCAGTCAGTCAGTTTGGCTTTATATTCGATTCGCATAGAATATTCCATTTTGCATCATCAAACCGCCATCCGTGTTGGGATGTGATGATGAGCAAATACCGGGTTTTAAATTCTGATGTAACAATGTACGATGTATGAAATAAATATAATTTGATTTTAGACATTTAACACATTTCCAATAAGTTGTGTAATACTTTCCGAATCTATGTGCAAGTGCGACGAGAATCCAGTGAAAAATTTGTATATTTGATTCGTTGTAATTTAATTTCAAATAACAACGGCATTCAAACAACCCTAAAGGTGCAAATTCAATGTTATTTGATGCGCTAAGTACAGAATCCATATGGCTTCAAAATGTGAATTGTAATTCGAATAATGGATTTTAATACATTCGATTTTATCACATTTTCCGTAACATAATAATATTAGAATACCATTCTCTAACTCTTCATCTCTCTCTCTCTCTCTCTCTTTCTCTCTTTCTATCTCTCTTTCTCTTTCTCTTTCTCTCTATCTCTTAAGCTCTTCCACGTTGCAAAAACTTTTGACTGTTGAAATCGATGCATATATTCAAAACGGAAGCTCCTGTCATCCAATGATTTATTGCATTTTACAATGTGTTCCCGTTTGTGAATAGTTTAATCATTGGTATCCATTTCACAAAAAGCTTCATACAAAATGCCATCAAATATACTATTTTATCTGTATGCAACGGTATTAAAAGATTAAGATGTAAAATGAACGTGAATCTCAATGAAAATCATTTTAACATGAAAACGGCATACATGTGCCGTGCTGTGCGCGTTCCAGTTGTAAAATGAAGTAACTAATAAAAATGTTGACAGTGAGACAATAAAACGCAAGTAGTTTGTTTTAAAATATTGTGAACATTCCACAGCAAATACGTCAATCACAAAAGCACCCCGAGCTCAATAGCAAAACGAAAATGAGAGCAAAAGAGCCGGCGAGCGGGGGAGCAAGTGTGTGTGTGGAAAAGTATAAAAACGACAACAATTTGCTATAGCATTTAATAACCTACCAGCCAAATGGTAACGTGAATCTTATGTATATGCATACGACGCATAGGTACGTTAATAGATTTCCCCCCGTTAGCAATACACTTGGATTGGTGAGAATGAAAATAGATAGGCTCCAAAAAGTGTTAAATTGTTTAGCATAAAAAAAAGAAGAGGTTCAATGTTGAATGGTCGTAACCCAAATGAAAAATTGGACATCTTTGAGGAAATGAATTTCCCGCTAAAATGATGGCTTTAGATTTTGTAGAAAATCTTCGGCTTAATTGTCTATTCGTTTAAGAAACATGTCAAATCCAAAAAAAACTCTTACCATTTTTCCTTTCGTATATATAGTTATCTTCTCTGTTTGCATCGCCTTATTTTTATTTCACCAGTATCTTATTACCATACTCATTGAAACCGTTTTCAAAAGTGCACTCAACCGTTTTTTTTTTTCATTCTCAACGATTCATTTATGAATGTGATCCACTTTTAATTGGAATGCGTGTCTATTTTGCCTGAATGAGTTTTACATTCCATTTATTCATTTTTGTTTTGAATTTTCATTCTTCTCTCTTTGCAAACTTGTTCAATGGTTTTTTTTTCTCTGTTCGTTTATCTCGTTCATACACTTGAATGGGCTGTGTGTATTCTACGTTTTCTATCTCTTTTCCACGTTGATTGTTTTGCTTCAAATTTAACTAATCGAACTTCGTTATATTTTTAGAGCGATGGAGATTATACACCGCACAACTCATCGTTAATGAGATGAGCTATCACTTTTTAACAATTCCATCATCGATTATTGTCATTTTTTTAATTAAAACTTATTTTTAATTTAGATCGATAATAGGTCATTTTTTTATATTTTCAATCTGCATTGAGCATATGGTAAATGTGGGGGGGGGGGGAAGGGAAAGTATGCCATATTATATAACATTTTATTTAAAAATGTCTGTTGGTGGTTTATATGAAACCGGTTATTTAAACAGTAAAACAAAGGAATGTTTTCGTTAGAGGAGAAAAATAAATATCGAGAAATGACACAACATCCACTCTGAAAAGGCGTTTGTGGCATTTTTACTATTGACGGTGTTGTCAAAAACCTTTCACAACAGAACATTTGCCTTAAAGTGATACCCAATTTCACCGCAAATTTCGATTTGAAATCCTCTTCAAATATATTTTCAGAGTATATTTAATGTTGCTTGGTTTTTTACATCACAATCACCAATTATTAGACAAGCAAAATGGATACACAGCAACTTTCATTGGTGGCGCTCTTTAACCATCGTTCCTTTTCATTTTAACGATACTTGACTGCTATTTTGTATGCCAAATATATCCATATCACAAAATATACGATGGCTAAAAAAAATGTCATTTTGGTTATGAAATCAGTGCCCTATTGATCAAAACAAAAGCTCAAAACGTAATAATGAAACGTTGACAATCATCTTCAAAATCCCAGAAAATGTCACAAAATATAAACACAACGTTTTTTTTTTTGATCTACTTTAGATTTTATTTTAGAATATAATCTCTAGAATTGTAAAGCATTTTTCAAAGCGTCTCGCCTTTTCAAGCGTCTCGTCTTTTATACATAAACGAAAACTGATAAAATATGTTGAGAAATTTAATTTGACCAATAGGACCCAGAATTACTGTATTTAGATTGCTTTATACGAACCAAAGCTTAAATCCATGGCAATATAAAGTTTACCATTTGAACATCGTAACCACACATGAATTTATGGTGAATATTCAAAAAGTTTTGCTTTGAATTCGGTAAACTGATATGTTTGTTTCATGGCTCATATTTATGTTAGGCATTGTGAAATAGTTAATGCCTAAATTGACCGAACTGATGTTCTATTCTTACGTTTTAGCAGAATTCGTATACGGATGTTCATTCGGCAGCTTTAACAATAAAAAAAAAAAAATTGGCATTTTTGAGCGGTTTATGGAAATCTGGTTAGAAATTGTGATTGTGTGCTCGATAGTATTGAGTTCATATGGAAATATTGAAGCCACAGAGAAGTGTTGACATCAAGCATGGTCTAGAGAAGTGAGTTTATCGGAAGAAATAAGTGATTTTCACTGTCTATTCTACATTGTTTTCATATGGAATCAATCGTTCGATTACTTTGGGTACATAGCTTTTGGATCTTAAAGTAAAAACTATATGCGGATAGAGTTTCTGTTCGAAATCTTATGGTTTGATACCTATAATTTCTTGAATCGTTTTGAGAAATCAAATACATTTTAGTTTTGACAAGGGCTTTAACTGCACAGTGTACACTCCAAACAAAAAAATATGGACGTTACCAATTATAGACATTGATAAATAGTATGGAAGATGTAATAGTAATTGGCCAAGTCTTTTGAATCACAAATAAAATTGAATGGGCAGATCAATTTCTCAACGTGTAATCATTAAGGGAACATAAAATGAAATCAAATTATCTTTTATGCCCATTCTAAATGAATACTGAACGCTACAATTTACGTTTAGCCAGTGTGAGCATGTTTGTTCAGTTCATTGTTGGCCGTAAAAGTTGAAAATATGAACAAAGCAGATTATGTGAAACCTCTTTTAACCGTCAAGTTGCTAAACCAATTTCTCAATGTTCAAAACCAATTGACATGCGATTGAAAGTTGTTTCCAAAACATTGCTTGATATTTTTCAATTGATTTCACTTCTAACTGTTTACATGTCAGTATACTTTTTGTCATTCGGTTGAGTTTCACTGATGTTTAGTAGTTGATATTTTAAAGGAGCCATCAAATGCCATGCGTATCATCCAAAAAATGTCGATGGTATAAACTTTTCCCGTTTCGAAAATTAGATGTCTACAACGTTACCAAATGATATTTTGCCAGGCATAAATTCATTTTTTTTTTTTTTTTTGAATTTATAAGTAACTGTTAAAAGTGTGCTACATAATTGAGTACATAACACTTGATTTTCGTTTTGCTATGAGCTAGCAACAGTGCCACAATTTCGATTAAGTTTTGCTGGCTTATGCTCAGTGTACTCAGTAATCACACTGTGCGCTGTTCTTTATTAGCCCCCCTAAAGTTGATCGTGTGCTTTTTTGTCTGTTTATTTATTGAATTAATATATATAATATATATTTATGTGCATCTTATCGTCGACGCATGTGCTGTGTTCAATGTGCGTATAGCATTGCGTGTCAATTGAATTGTAGTGAAGTGTATATAATTTGCTTGGAAATTAAGCGGAAAATTATGTGTTTTTGAATGTGTTGTGAATTGAATTTTATTTTATTGAAATTCAATAAGCAATTAGATTTGCTATACGCTCTCAATTTGATTGAAAAGATAAATCAAAAGAGAGGGCGAAAGAGAGAGAGAGAGAGAGAGAGAGAGAGAAAAATGGGCGGAAAATGTGAATATTTCGACATTTCATATAACATGTGAATGCGATATTCTTGATGGACAACACTACACCTTAACTCTCTGCGTGTAGACTGTACGCTTTAACATTAGGTTTTAAAATTGTACATTTCACATTGCGTTCCCTTAATTTGGACAATTCGAGTTCATTTATTCATATTGTGTGTGTTTGTGTTTCATTTCATTGGGAAATTTCAAAGACATGAACAATTTTCAACTGAATGCCGTGCAGAAGCCCGAATACGAGAATTGCATGCAAAGTTGGGGCAATTTGTTTGGCGCACGCAAATTTTCTAGTTGTACATCACACATACATCATTGTGTATGCGAGTGTGTGTGTGTTCAGGTGTTAGTATTCAATCAAACGAAAAAGTTATCTCGTCTAGTTGGCTAATTGATTTATGATACTTGGACTTCTCTAGTAAATTAAGCCAGTGCGCATTTGCATTGCAGTTCTTATCTCTGTTGCAAAGCTCTGAATTTCAAAATTGGATTGCATTCGGGCTTTGTATTTTAATTTGAATACTTGATTTGAATATAAATGTTTGGCTCACTGTTTGACCTTAATATGTAACGTCAGTATATCGGAGAGGGATCGAGCATGAGCTAAACAGAGAGAATGGAACAGTGTCTGCACTTAATTTTATTCCATTTTATACCGTTTCACCAGATAGTGTTCAAACATATGGATGCGCTTGTTATTTTCCCAATTCATTTTATTTAAACCACTTGAAATGCAAATTAGCAAGATTTTAATTAAAATATTTCAATTTTTTGCTTTTGTGTGTTTTGTATTTGTTTGTACTCATTGTAATATCACTGTATTTACCTATGAATAAACGGTTGCAGATATCCTTGTTTGTAATTAAGTTTCACGTTTTACATGGTTCGAACCAAGTTTCGACTCATTTTTCAAATGCACTTTCAATAGGGGGGGAAAAAACAACAATTAAAACTCTAGTGCGATATCCTGAATACCACTCAACAATTTCGCGAAATGAAATACAATTTTACAAATTTCACACAACTAATTAAAACACTACGCTGTTATTTCGAGTTCGAGTTCTCTCAATTTGATCCAATCACATTTTGTCATTTATATCATTTTGATATTTGTTTGTGTCATCAAATTAGCAAAAAAAAGCGGTCCAAACCAAAAAAAAAAAAAAAAAATGGGCAATCGTTAAACGATTTATGTTGATTTCAATGATTTTAAAATTGAAATTTCGAATATCCGCTAATTTATATTTAATGTTTTTGGTCCCGTTGGGGCTGGTTATTTTTTTGTTTTTTTTTTTTTCTTTGTTTGTTTTTTGTTTGGAGGGTTATGGGTAATGTTTCATTCAGTTGAATTTAACGAACCGAAACGAATCAAGTTAAGTCCGGGTTTGAAACATGCTGAGTATACCAATCTCATACCAATTTCAATTTATATACGACACACACATCGGACACACATTTAATGTGGTTGATTTAGAAAATAGTTGCTCAAAATCACGCACAAAATAATATTATAATCCATTGGTTTGATTATTTCACATCAACCATTTAATCTCATTTTAATGTAGGTTAAGCTGTACGATTTCGATTTGAGTGATTTTTATCGAAGATATAAAATCCAACTGAAAGAGATATTCCATTCGATGTGAATGCTTTGGTATCATTTTTCAATCGGCTGGACGATAAAATAACACTCACTCACTCGCACACAGTAAATTGCAATCATACAAGAGACAGGAAATATCGAACAGCCAATCAATGTAGAATAATGCAGAAAAGCTTTTAGACTTACATGAACAACACCGCTATCCCACTGTTCTGTATTTGTTTTTTTTTTTTGTTGTTGTTTGGTTAGTTGGTTGGTTGGTGCTGCATATAGCAACATTTTGCATTTATCAATCAGTTGATAATATTGTAATAAGCAGCGCCTACACCCATCCAACATATAAAACTTGTCATGTATAGTATTTTATGGATGAAACTGAAATCGATCATATATTCAGTGTTTAAACTCGAAGACGATTACTTGTCTATTGTATAATGTTATAACATTTTCAACGTCAGTCAAATGCATCGGATTTTCCATACCAAAATCGCTTCACAACGATTCGAAATTGATATGTATAAAATATATAAAATTGGATATAGATTCAATTCTATGCTCATTTCATTTGCCATCCACTTGCTTGTTCTCGACTATTTTACATTTTTTTTTAAATGCTATACAAAACAATGGAACTTTGTCCAAGAGAATGAAAAGAGTGAATTAAAATAGAAGATGAAGACGAGAGATAGAGAAACAACAACAACAACAACAAAAAGAGAGTTTAAACAATAAAAGTATCCGGCTGTAAAGAAAAATCCAGCACAAACTATAATTAAATAACCATTTCGATCGGTAGCTTGCATAGGGAAATGTTGTCGGGCGCATATAATGATTTTGTCTCCTTTTGCAATTTCCCATTCCGTTTTTCCCATCTCTTGGTTTTATCGTGTTCCCTTTGTCGTGTATTTTGTGTATATGTGTGTCCGTGTACATTTTGCATATTTGATTATAGGTTGAAAGACCAATACCAGATCCAGTTGATATGGTTTAAGCATGCATATGTAATCCATGTTCAATTCCACATCGAATTACACACACTGTGTGTGTGTGTGTGTGTGTGTGTGTGTGTGTGTTGTATTCGATCGATCGGATGAGAAGGAAAATAATCGCATACACTCAATCGAGCACAAAAAATTTACAGTTGGAAGGATTTAAAATTTAAATGCCATCGAATGCTTGACTGAATGGCTGGCTGGCTGGCTGAATGTTGTATGTGCATGTGCGCGCGCGTGTGTGTGTGTGTTTTGGCTACAGTCAAAGTGCTTATTCATATATGTCTAGGACTGTTGTTTCGTTGTTCAAACAGTAGCAAAATCAAATCCATGCAATTCAATCGAATCGATCTATAGAATATAGTATAAAACAACATTGACAATTCATTCGGTTCCAATTTATCATCGATGAAATCGATTTGACCCCTCGAATGATGAATACCCAATAAATAATGCTGAAGCGAATTTTGAATTGTAATTAAACACTTGCGGCTTCACAGTTTATTTTCTTCAATTTTGACTGGGCCCGTTTTTCGATTGCATTTTGCAAAGCCAAAAATTGTTCCAACTGTGTACCAACACAATTCCATGGTATTGTTGTACAAATTTACACTAAAAAATACGTAGATTGTTGAGGCGATGTAATAGCTTCAGCCTGATTGAACAGTGACATTCATAAATATAAACGTAATTTTTGATATGAAATCAGACGGAAGCGTATATATGATCAATATCTCTTGATTAACTATTCAAATCAATTAGTATGCAATGTTTGATGTCCTCGCAAATAGTTCAAATCCATCAAAATGTGAGCTTTTTCATAATCAACATTGAATTTGATTGTCGAACCGTTTATGTCAATAGTTTGTTAACAGAGCGAAAGAGATAGAGATAGAGAGCCTTAATGTCAAATTCAATATACACTGGCCGAGGTCAAAATCAACCAGCACAATGCACAATGCATCAATTATGGCTTTTTGAAATGTGGAAATAACAGTTGGAAAAAAGGAAGTCGGAAACGCAGGATGGGATGGTGGTAACGCTAAACAATCTTCAGCATACACATCGTGTTTGGACATGCATAGAGCCAGACAGATCTGGTAAAAAGATTGCAATTGGACAACAACAACGACAACAACAACAACAGAAAAACTCATGCAACGTAGCAACGATGGGTATTATAACAGTATTATTACAATCCAGTGTATGTCGAATATGATACGATCCGAAGTCGATGATTGATTACTGAACAACAAAGGCTTTAGAACCATCAAATCTAATAAAATGTAAACGATATCATTCCCTTGCCATATTTCTATCAATTGCGCGCTATTTCACATTATTCCAATGCATTGGCATTGTTGAGATATCATTCTAACCGATCGAATTTCGCTTAAAAATGTTTACAGAAAAATTGATTTAATTGAAGTTGTTCGGTTTATTTACAATCAACGAAAAAAAAATGAATTCTTATCAGGGGGACTCTTTTAATCCTCCTCCTCTCTCTTTCTCTCTTGATTGAAAATCATTCAAGTCTATTCTATCGAGCAGGAATCTCGATTCTACGTCTCAATATTACCGTTCAGAGGGTGAAAAATTGTATGAAATAAAAATAAAAATGAATAAACAATCTAGCATTTGCACGTTACTACATTTTAAGAGTCAATTTCAAAGTTGGAAATTGTTTTTGATATATTCTCTTACATCGATGCACAAAATAAAAAGCGAACAAAAAGAACAAAAAATATCAACGTACAATGTACACGTAAAGTACACAATGCTGAACTGAGGAGTTATTTTCAAACGTTGTTTTATTGTTCAAGAGAAACTCGATTGACCATCACTGAATAAAAAAAAAAACATATCAAGCACAGATTTTCAACGAGTACAATGTGTTGTTGGTGTGGTGTTCCATGATTTAAATAGACATTGACAAAACTCAATCTCGATGACTCAGGTCACACATACACTCACTCACACACACACTCACCGCTCTCGTTCACAGAATCACAGTAAAACCAGATTTGAAAACTTTTGCTATTGAATCAACATTTTCAGTTGGAATTCTGCTAAAAAAAAGTATTTTCTTTGGCATCGTTCGAATTTCGTTTTCGTATTAAGTAATGCTATCACAAGATGCCCATCGAATGGAACGGTTGACAAGTTAAAATACAAAAAAAAACAACAAAAATATTGTCAATTTCGATCTAGTGTGACATGAAAGCATGAACACTGTCACACAGCAAAGCAGAAAGAATGAAATTAAGTTCATTTTACTTTGTTGTGTTTTTTTTTGTATCTCTGCAAACATTTTTTAGCGGGTTTTTGTTTAGATGTGTGTGAGTGTTGGATTTGCTTCCAATGTGTGTGTGTTTTTTTTCTCTCCTTTTAACACACGAGATTATTGTAACATGTTTGATCAACTTTGACAATAAATCCCATGAGTGATTTCATTAGCAGCGTGCCTGAGCTAAATATTGCTTGCAATAACAAATAAAGTGTTGAAATTGTTGACATAACCATGAATGCGCGCGTATGCAGTAAACCAGTAAAGTAAAGCTAAATACCAAACCCAACATCTGAATACCGATGCTGGAAATCAAATGGTGTTCAACATGAAAACCAAATATGGTAGCCATGGACATCGACATCCTTTGCCATTTTAATCTGGCAAATGTTGTTCTTTATCACATCACCCACAATACTGGATACACATTGAATAGAATTGTTGTGTTGCTTTTGTTGCTAATTCCAAGACAAAATGGCTTTTCAACTGAATTCAATGCAACAAAGTTTTTAATTCAGTTTGAGCATATTGCGTTACACACACTCACTCACACACACACACACACACACACACACACACACACACCCATCATACATACATACTTACATACATGCACAGTTAGTGCCTTTAAAAAGGGGGCCGGATGGAATTTTAATGAGAATTTACTCGATATTAAATGACATATATATGTATAGAAGTTGTCGTTTCGAAGAATGAGATAAAATGCGAAAAGTAAATGTCAAAACAAAAGCAAATGTTGGATGAGAAGGAGAGGATGTACTCACGTGTCGATTATGTGAAGAAGATGAAAGAGCGGCAACAGCAGCAACGGATTTGGATGAGGTATTTGGAGTTGGCGATGATGTTGACGGCGGTGATGATGGTGAGCCCGTACGATGTCTTAGACGGGCTAATGCACTTTTAAGTCCCTCCGTATTGTCTTGTAATTTATGTACATTTACGAATCAATTGGTTTATGGTGCGCTGTTTTGCCTTTGATTTTTCAATTCTCGGGTGTTGACGAGCAAATATTGCTTTTGCCCGATATTGCATACGGTTTTGGGCACCGTGTGGCGCCACACCACTACACAAATCTACAAAATCTGTATCAAGGGAATAAAAAACAAACAAAAATACAGGGAATGAAAAAAGCTGAATTCAATATTTTATTACGCATCATTTTTTTTTGGTCGGTGTTGCTGAAGCACAAAAATATTGCGTTATCATAAATTAGTTAATGGAATTAACTTATTACTATGGAATATATAAGTTTTAAATGTTAAAAATCGCAACCGAAATTCGTTTACAATAAATCGATTACACTCGACCGACCATGACACAAACTCAACTGGTTGAAAATTGAATAATTTAAATAAAAGGTAACATTCCCATAAAACCATAGCCGAATATGACACAAACAAGTATTGATCATTTAATTGCATTGTTGCACAGCACGACAGTTATTTATACCATTGGAAAAATGTTGCCCAATTAAAATCCATAAATATTTTCAATAATTTTTCCGGTTCCTTGCCGTTTTTCATTTGTATTAGTCCGTTTATTTTTTTTTTTTTTTGGTTTGTTCAATTGTTGACTCCGTTTCACACTCAACAAACCCATTTACTCTGTATCTCTGTGAATTCGGTTATTCTGACCGAAAAATAAAGATTGACCAAAATGTTTCCAAAAACCACAGTCGAAAATGCAATCTGCTTACCGGTCGCCATGTTAATGCATGCTCTTGACATGGTTTTTGATATTGTGCATTAAATTTTGGGCGAATTGTGAAAATAAACAACAAACAAGTACATTCCGAGACCAAACAGTAAAAACCATTAATTGAAACATTTGCATTAGCTAGATTCGCGTAACATTTGTCTCTTGTGATTTGGGGAGGGGGGGGGGGTGGGAAGGGTGGACAAAAATGTGAATTTAAAGTTGGAGCCCTCGGGCAACATCAACGCCAGACATAACATTCGTTTAAAATTGAAATTGGCGAAATAAATATTTTGCTACGTGCTTTTTGTTTTTTCATTTTCATTTGGAGTTGTTTCGATTTATTTCTCTTCTTTCAATCGCTGTTTTTTTTCTCGTATGTATTTGGTGTATACAAAATGTATTTGGTGTGCACTGCATTCATTCTATGCGCAATTCATTTGGACGAGAAAATAAGTGGAAATTATTTGAAATTGAAAATGTGCTTTTTGTAAAGAAAAAACAAGCAAAATGTCGAGAAAATGATTTTTAAAAAACCCGATTTTGAGCTGGAATTTGCGTGTATACAAATTTCGTATTTCCATTCACTCCCATTTACTGCCATTTTACGTTGCAAAAAAAAAATCAAATTAATAGGGAAAATCGTATTTTCGTGTATTTTGGTATGCTTCACGTGGAACAAAACCAAGGGAAGGAGGAAAAAAAATAATTACTTTTCGAATAAAAGTTTTGGTACATTTAGGGTTGAATAAATCACTTGAGCCCAGAATAACGTGCAATTTCAAGCGTAACTCGTTTTTTAATTTTGCAAAAGTTTATGAACGAGAGATTTAAAAGTTAAAGAATCATAAGATTAAGCTTTTATACATACGACTAGATTGAAACAGTGAGGTAAATTGAGCGAATTTATATTTGGCACTTTGAATTTCCCCTTGAAATGCACTCAATCAACAATTTGTGATTGAGCTTATCGTTTAATGAAAAGTCATTCTCAATGACGACAAAACCAAAAAAAAAAAAAAACATTTATCCATATCAAACTTATGGAAACAATTCTAAGACTTCCGTATTTCGAAAGCATTCACTTTAAAATGAAATAAATCTGCATTAGAGACCACTGTGATTTATTTCGATGGCTACATTTCTAAGTGGTCGTCATTGTTTTACGGATTGTGAAACGCTCATATGAGACACATCACATAAAATCCATAAGTAGTAAATCCTCAACAGCATTTAACATAAAGCCAACATTCGAAAGCTCAATGAAAACGTCACTGAATACCGAATCCTCTGTTCGGATTTTGCATTTGCAATAAAGACTCAATTTGAACATTTCACTTCAAACAAAATGTGCTCTCTGCATACCTTCCCACATATGACCTCCAACAAAGTATTGAAGGTTCTGCATTTGACAGATTCCATTGCTAATATAATCTAGAATATAGATTTGATACAAAGAGACCGAGAATGTGGAATGCGGCGAAGGAGGGGGGGAAATTACATAATAAAATCCACCTCCACCCACAATTTATAACTATTTGGTTTGTGAAATGTCTGCTATTGATCTGTTATTAAGTTTCAGCACACTTTATTTCAGCAAACTGAATTTCTTTTCATTCGATTGCATTCGAAGATATACTAGATCGAATGAATCGAAAACACTCAAATGGCTGAATTTAAAATTGTATCGCATCACAGGAGCGTGTAGTTTGACATTTTGCCCCGTTTTCTCGCTGATTTCGAGAGATAGCAATTAACATGATTATCTGATTTCAGATGAAACAACGTTACAAAACGATTTATTTTGGCATGTCCCCCAAGTAACTTGGTTCTTATGTTTTATATTGGGATATTCATTTTACCAAAAAATAGTCACGTGTAGATTCGTGCACAAAAGAGAAATGAATCGCTTGCAGGCATCACAGTATACGGGCGTCCACAATGAGACAGTACCCACGGTAGCAAGCATGCAACAACAAATTACTGTGAACAAAAATAACTTTGTTGCAGCTTTATTTCATATTCTCCAATTCACTTATTTTCTTTTTCTCGCAAATTCTCTCTCTCTCTCTCTCTCTCTCTCTCTCTCTCTCTCCCTCTCTCTCTATCTATCTGTCTGTGTGTGTCTCTTTCTCTCACTGTCTTTCGGACAAAAAAAAAAAAAAACAAAAAATAGCAAACAAAAAACAACAAGAGGACAATTTTGCAAGATACAAAATATTTATATCCAACGAGTAGGAAAACAGTAAATTATTACGCCATTTTATCATGTGCCAAATGCCACTCTCCATTCCGGTGCTTTGACTTTAGTTTATTTACTCACTCGGTTGTGAAGTTTTTGGTTGAGCAAAACTGTGCAAATTGTATGGAAAATGGTAAATGGTATTTTGCGATTTTGGGTGTGTGTGTTTGTGCTCACGCACTTCTTTGTATAAACTGTTTCATTTTGGGTTGGCTGACACGATTTCTCAGTAAACTTTCATTTAGTACCATTGCCATATTGTACAGTAATTTTAGCAGTTGAATTCATTTCGGAATCCGAAATCTTTAACAAATGCAATGTCTAATCGAATGTCTTATTTTATTTGGGGTTCGGTCCAAAACTCTCACTCTTTCCCATATCTCATCACCTTCCCATTCCACAAAGTATATTCATCAACATAAACTGCTTAGTTGTCGTTAGATGTTGATTATACGATTTGCTAACTCATTTCCCGAATTAATGTGATGAATGACATCGTACGGTCTTCATATAATTGTTTCATACATTTCAGATGGCGCAATTATTATCGGATCGTCGTTATTCATATGTCAAAATGTTCAATGTAATATAAATGTGCACAACACACACATAAAATGGCAAAAGCGCATTATTTAATGGAAATAGATGCAACAAAAAATCGAAAAGCCGGACTTTATAATAAAATTAATGAAAAAGAATTGACCAGTCATTCAATCAATTGTTGTGATGGTAATGGTGGTGATGGTGTTGATACAGCCAATCAATATACGTATAAAAAAAAAAACAATACAAAGTGAAAAGCAATCAATTTAATATAACTTCCAACAATCGCACCAAATGTACGCAGAATGCTTCATTGATTTTACTGGCATTTTTTTTTCAATGACATGAACTTTGCTTCGAATATTCTCTTCCTCATTCCCCTTCCCACCACCTCTCCGTCACAAACTGGCTTTTAATTCATTAGTTGACTTTTTGAATTTGCTCATTTGGCGATTTTTAGCGATCATTTCATGTCATTAAGCTGATATTCGAGCTGAAAATTGTAAAAGCAATTTATTATGTGGCACTTAGAAAATGTGATTCATTTTAATTAAATTAATAGGATCATGAAGTTTATCTGACATTGATATACATGTACATTCAAATTTAAAGGGAATCTCGTTAAAGCAATAAACAAACTGTACTGTCCAAGCGCACATCAATTAGGCAAAATAAGGAATTTTCCCGATGAAAATCAAATGGTTTGCATATGACATATGTTTATGTGGGTTTTGCCATACAATTGGCATGCTATAGTATTCATTACATCCATACATGGATCATATTTTGGCAAAATTCAATCGATTGCCATGTCTTAACTTGACTTATACGTTTCGATTAATTCAACGAATAAAACCAAATGAAATGGAACGATAATTTGACTTTCATCACTTCGGTTCGATGACCAAAGTTTTATGGAGCCCGTCAAAAATGTTGTTTGATTGACGTAAAAAACAAAACCGGGTTTGCGTTTCTGTTGCATGGCATGTAGTTACTTTATTTAGCCATCACATTTCAACGATTTTAACCAATACCCATTTAATTACCATTTATCTAATCTACGCAATGAGTGAAACAATTAAAGTTTGCCGCGATCTATGTATTTTCATAATGTGAAATTGGCACACTAATTTTGCCCCCCCATAAAACGCATGCGATGGACGTACACACATTTTGGGTTTTGTTTGGAAAATATGTGACGAATGTTAGCTAGTGTACCGTGTACACTGCGTGTTATGTGACTTTATTACCACGGCAAAATGATAATAGATGATTGAAGCGGTTTAACAATCACTAAATAGGAACGTTTGAATCAATGGAATGGAATGGAATGAGAGAGAGAGGGGGGGGATGGAAACAGAAATGATGAATAAAAGCACCAAATTAGAACAACAACAACAATAACAACAACAAAAACCACTGACATGGCAAGCAAATTATTATTATTATGGTAATTCCATGGTAGTTGTATTGTTGTTAGTGGTTGAATTTCGAGAATATGTGCTGAATGTACATAAATATTTCATCAATATGAAGCTCAATTACGTTCCGAACGAGACTGATTTTCAACACAGTGACACTGAACCAGGACTGACCACGGCGCATGTATTACAGCGATTTGTATCTTCACAAACCATTATTATTAAGATAAATGTCTTAAGTTCAACATTCGATATATATTCATAAAGATGGTGAATTTCGATTTGTTTTTAGCTTTTACTCTGGCAATAATGGCCCATGAATTAGAATATAACGAGCAAATTTCGGATTATATTTATTTGATTTGTCATTTACCTACGATACATACGAAACAAAAAGGAGATTTGACCGCGTGTGATTAATTGTGCCGTCGCATTTCATGAAGCAGAGATAAAAGTGTGTTTTGCGTTTTGAGTTTGGTTGAGCAATAATTCATTGCGCGCACAAATCAATGTTTTCATATAATGAAATTCAATAAGGGAGCATCCAATGAAAAAAAACATGTGCTTTTTTCTATGTGAAATGACATGGGCTGTCATGCACAACATGTTCATTTGATATCAATCTCATGTTATTGTTTTCCGGATTTTCAGTGCAAATGACACATATTACTTTAAATATTGTCGTTATTTTTGTTTTTGTGACAGCCGATAAAAATCGACTGAATTTCGTGTATTTTTGAAGCTTGTGTTTGATCTTGTATGAGCCATGTTTTGTGTACTTTGCATCAAAGCATCAAAGTTGTTTTTTTCTCTTTCTTTTCTTTGGAATCTGTCAAGCAAATAGGATGGTTTATGCTTTACTGCCGTTCATTTAACATGTTTCTGTTAAATAATCTACTTTTGAAGAAAATTATGCAAAAAAGTGAATAGGGAAAAAAAATGTTCGTATTTCGCCGAAATAAGTCATCGCAACGCATACATGGTGTATACTGTGTAATGATTATTTTGTCCATGGAAACCGGCATTTATTGGCAGAAATGAAAAATGAGCGACATTTTTTGCAGAGAAAGAGAAAGAGAAAGAGAAAGAGAAAGAGAAAGAGAAAGAGAAAGAGAAAGAGAGAGAGAAATGGTAAGTCAGCAAATGTTCATTAAGAAAGTTTCGAGAATCGGGCGAGTGAGTGTGTATGTGTGTTTTAAATTGAGTACTTTTTGCCTTTGATCTGTGCTTCTTTCAAAATGGTAAATAATGCATGATTGAACAACGGAAAAAAGAATATTTACCGTTGATAGGACGGTAACGGAGTGTAAAGGACACATTTATCGTTGGCACGAACGATTGAAGCCGAGTGGTGAATGTCACGTTTTGTGGTGGAAGTAGTGACATAGCCGTGAATGTAAACGATATATTGAATTGAATTTGAAGGTACATTGTCAGTATATCTAATAACTGTCTACTATCTTTGTAAAAGTGAAAACCCCGAGGTGAGTTTTGTTGTTCTTTCGAGGGTCTTACGTTTTTTTTGTTGTTGTCATAAAATGATCGAGTGGACAAACAAATCCATATTTTTTGGAGGATTTTATAGATACGAAGATGTGCAGGAAACATAACTTTAATTTTAATTGTTTTTCAACCAGGCTACATGAAAGAATTTATATCGTTTTTGTGTAACGTTCAATATGATGAATTTTTACTGTATTGAATGAACAACGTCATTTTCCAATATATTTGAATCGAAAACACCCTAAATGTGCATATTAATGTGAAACGTTAATAATTTGTGGACAAATTCTGGACTTCAATCGATCATGGGATGGCAGCAAACTGTTTGAAAAAAAAAGAACGAATTCGAAAATGATGCGAATGTGAATAAGCGATTTTCATAGCTTCATCATGTCAATAACAAATACCACAATTGAAATAAACAGTTCGGCTTTTATTGACATTTAAAATCTCGGCGTTTTGTGTGTGTGCTTTCGGTGTTAAAAAAGTTGTTTGTATCGCCTATGTGAATATGTTTTTTTTTTTTTTGAAGTGTGTCAGCATTATATTTGATGTTCTTTTTTCCAACATCTTCAAACCAGTCCAAATGCTAGCGATTTCACTTTGATATTTACTTTGGTCTTATATTGACCGTACTTTGATGTTTCCACCGAATCTAATCAGTCGAAACAGAGCTTTGAGACATTTTCCGATAAGTATGCAAATTACATTTGCTGTACCATATTTTATGATGAACTCAAAGTCTGCATCTGATCGCATAATTAAACGAAGAACAAAAATTATTCATAAATTCAATTTACGATTACAGTGATTTATGTTTTTTTTTCTCTTACTCCTTCTCTTTGACTGTGTCGTTCTCAGAAAAAGCCTTCAATCAGATTTGCTATCGGCACAAACATTAATGATGAAAAGCAATTTTGATTAAGCGTAGTTTATTACCCATTCATGGGTGCTATCAATTCCAATAGAATAAAATCAATATTTATAAGAATCAAGGTGTCCATCATCAAATAACATGTAATTCTTACAGTTTTACGCTTAAAGAACCACATTGTGAAGGGCTTTGTAAGCACTCAAGTGAACACACAGTAATCATAACATCGACCAGTTTGAATGCAAAGGTACCCCTCCCCCCTCCCAACCCGCCTGTAACTTCACTACTCTAGTTAGTGTTATAGTATTTCACATCATTAACACTCAATTTGTTTGTTAAATGAATGTCCCCTTTGTTTGATGAGCTGTTGATTGTTTACTACTCTTACTGTAGCACCTTTGAAAAGAGCTTTTATCACTACTATGTGTTTGAACACTTCATTGAATGTGCTCGAGGTACAATGGTCTATGGGCTTGAGTTAATTAATAATAATCAGATTCAAAACATTAAAAAAAAAATCCTCGGTAAAAATCAAAACTGATAAATTATTTTGGTATCGCTACGTGTATATGAAAACCATTTATTGCGAGAGCAAATGATGCCATTTGAACCATAAACTCTAGTCATAATCGATTAAGGAGCATTTGTGATGGTCTGCCAAAAATGTACGATAAAACATTGAATCATTCTGATTTGTTATCGGTTGTTTGAGGCGAATGGTATCTTTAAACATGAAACATCAATAACACGAAAAGAAATTGTGTTTTTAGGACACAATTTTTGGTAGAAAAACCCATTTCATGCATAAAGAGGCCTCTGGGCAATATTTGAAACAATGGACGAGCTCAAAACGTGCTCAAATGTTTTTTTTTATTCTCTTTGAATCCCAATAATTTAAATCTCAACCATACACCATTGATGCGATTGAAGCGTGAGTTAATCTATACCATGAAAAAGAAATCCACTAGAGCACATGCCTTCATCGACCTTTGGTCCAAAAGCGAATTTTGCCGTAACAATCATGATTTTCAAATATGCTTTAAATATTTAAGTGACGGTTCGGTATTATATTTATTTTTTGTTGTTTTTTTTTTGTTTCATTTATTATCTGAACTCCACTTTAATATAAAAATCTTTCAGCTCTGAAAGTATGGCTGAAAATGACGATAGATATGTGTTCTAATGATATTGGTATTGATGGTTTGACAAGCAGTAGCCCTCTTCACTGAACTCAACGTTTTTTTTAAGCATCTACGCCAAAAATTGATACACATTTACATGATAACAATAAATTGGACGGATTTGCTTGCTTCCCGCTTAAATTGTGTGTAGCCCACCCGTGTAATATCGTAAATGTGCGACTGACAGTTCGCGATAGCATGTGCCATCTCTGTAGTGTAAACAGTACAGAATGTCTTGGCTTGAAATGAGCGATGAGAGATGGCGCGAATTGGTGTGGGATTCTCATTCGTCATATGCACTCCTCAAGTAAAACCAACACAAAAAAAAACTCTCATTTTAATATATTAGTTTTTGGGGGATTCTTTTACTCATCTAAAACGATAAATGAAGACATTAACTGTTAAGCGAAACGCATTCGTTTCTCATCTACTTAAAATAAATTATTCTTTAGTTGTATCATTTAATAAATTTCATATTATATACCTTGAGTTCGGCTATTCCACGAAAAATGAGTCACAATTTAAAATTTAATCAAGCCGAAAAATGTCAATGGTGGATTTTTGTATTATGTGCTCAAAATCATCCAAGTAAAATTGCTTCAAAGAATTTCGACTCTTTTTCATTCGTTTCCGTTGTTAGATTTGGAACAGAGTTGATACGAAATCTGGTTTCGACTACAGTCGCATGTAAGATGACTTTAATATTAAATTTTGTTTCGCATTTCATCAGATAAATTTAAGTCATGCGGTTATAAGTGAGATTGTTTCATACATATTTCAATATTGGATACGATCAAGATTTGCTCTTGATTTCAATTCCGTTTCCGGTTTTTTTTTTCAAAAGCCAATTGAAGAATGAACGATTGAAGAACGAAACCCATTTCGCATAATACGCCAATACGCATATACATCTTATTTAAATATGTGTGTAATTTACCAAAAAATATCAAATGCGTAAGAAACATTGATTAAACCTATCGAAAGTGGGGAGGGAAACGGGTGTGTAAATCATATTCATGAAGATTACAGCTGCGACATGGTTTTTCAATAAATACAATCAAATATGTTATTGAGCGGGGATCGTTGCAGAGAAGGAATGAAATAAAGTGTATTTATAAAAATGCAGTCGACAGAAACAACGGATGAAAAGGTTCGACGGCAAAATTGATGGTATGGCCATTAAATAAAGTAAACGCGGTCCCGACACTACAAAATATGTATACGAACCGACTGGCCCAATATTGTTGTACATTAACATTTTTCTTTTTCTTTTTGTAATATTTAGCACACTCGCAATGAATTTGCTTCATATCTTTCATTCGTTTTTGCTGCGGCCAACAAAAAAAGCTTGGGCTCCGACGAAGCCTCTGGCTTCGCTTGAGTTAAGCACAATAACCAACAAACGATTGAGTATTATTCACCCATCAATGGTTGAATGGAATATTGTCCGTATGTCAAATAGGAAGCTCACTCGGTTTTCGGTCCTCTTGCCATCATGAGAATCGTCTACTCTTTCTCTCCCACTCTCTCTCCCACTCTCACTCTCACTCTCTCTCCCCGGCTCTCCGTTTCGTCCTTATCGTTGTTCATTCCATTTTGAATTTTCGTGTTGCAAAAATTTCATTGTGAGTTTTCTTCAAAGGAATAAAGCCATATCCAAATAACTCGAGAATTTGATAAGTGCTTTTTATTGAAAATTTATTGTCATCTCCGTTTCATCAAAAGACCACTCCAGCAAATGTAATTTTATCACATTGCCAATAAGACAAGATGGCACAAGAACATGCGGCCCTGAATGATTTTACAGACGCGAAACGATGTGGAACGAATCGATCGCCTTAATTGTGAATGTGACATTAAGTGCTTTGATCCAGATGCTCAGCAATCGCTTGAAATCAACAGCTATCTGTCGTTGCAACAAACATCAACCAATATTTTGCTGGGAAAATATTACAGACGGAAATGTATTCATGTTGCTGTTGCTTTAATTAATATCGTTCAATCATCAACCAAAAATTGTGTGTTTCACAAGAGGCCAGTCTGTTCACATCTGAACAATAAACAGTGAACATGTTAGTCAAGATATTATTAATTCAATTAAAGCGCCATCTTTGACGTGATGTTTGTTTCGCATGCTATTGTCAATTGCCTCAAAATTACCAACGATAAGCCATAAAAGTGATCAATTGTGCAACAGTGAACAAAGTTTAATGTATAATAATAACATCAGTGAATTTTGTGCTGAATAAGATGACGTTGACATTCATAATTGTCAAAAACTTCCCCCAACCAGTGGCAAAATAGGTAACTTACACGCACAACTAAAATTTGGTCCCGAATTTTATCGATCGTTTGCGATGAATTGTGAGTGGTTCATGAGTAAAATTTTGAGAAATATTTAAAACTATGCAGCACTTCCCGATTTTTTTTCTAATTCTTTTTACAAAAAAAAAAAAATAATACTGAAACATTATGAATTATGTCTGAGTCATGTTATGTAGTTCCACTTTATGGCCGAATGATGCCGGAAAAAAATGAAATATGCCTCTAATAAAGTCTCTCTTGTCACGAAACGGAATGTACAAAAAAAGGAAGACAAAAAAGAATTGGGGTTCGTATACGAGCATTCGTTTCATTTGTATTCTAAGTGGGGGCATAGGCGCAAAAAAGCCATCAATACTTAAAATGAGTAGACAAGTGACAAAGTGCAAAAGGCAGAAAAAAAGTTGAAGTAGAAGAAAAAAAAAATTGAATTTAGATCATCGTTTTTTCTCAAAGGAAACGCAGCGACAACAAAGACAGCAACATCAACATCGCCCTAAACACCATAATACACGGGCAGCACACCCGACAACATAAAACATTCTGAGCGTTCACGTGTGTGTATGTTTGCAATAAAAGCATCATCAAATTCATATTGTCACACTCGGTGGCACAGCATTTTTGGCACATCGATGGTGAGTATGAAAAGTGGCAGTAAAATGATGCGAACAAGAAAGAGTATGTACCAAATGGCATGCGATATACAACGCGGATATATTAGCGTATATGGGCGCAGTTGGTGTGTATGCATGTATTCGCAAGCGATTTTCAACATCAAAATATACGTTATATCACAACTGAAAACATCATTGACACCGTCGGCAGATTTTTGCATAATTTTCACATGCCAAGCGCGTCACATTTTTATTCCATCGGTTCGTTGCTTCATCATATAAAATTGGATGGCACATTAAGAATAAAATTGACAACAGCAAACGACCACGAGTAATGAATACAGATACAATTATGTGTTGGGATTAATTTCTAAGATAGAGAATGAATTAGATGCAAGTGAATACGTTAGCTAAAAAATTGGCCCAAGTTGAGATTGTACAGTGGATTTATGCTTGTAATTGCTTCTGTGGCAAGCAGTTTAACGGATTTTCTCGTCGTTTTTTTTTTCTTTTTAAATTTTATGTGAAAAAGATGCTGATTCTAAGGGAATTACATCAGTGAACACTTATTTCTTGAGGCGGCCAATACCGGCTTATCAATAATATTTGGCGCGTTACATTCAATCATATCGGCCCAAGGGCCAGAGCAATCCAGTTGAAAATCATAAAATTCCGATTTACATCACGATTTAGAAACATACAAGTAATTCCAAATTTTAATACATTTAATTCAAAGTTAATACCTGATATAGCTCAACGTAATTCCGACCAGAATCCATTCATAACAATTCACTCTTTGGTGGATGAATGAACCATGTAACAATATTTCGTATAGTCTATGGTCCCCTTGCATTGGCTCCCATCTCTCTCTGTGAGAACATTTTTTTAATTGACTTTTTTATGTGACAACAAAGCTGGTCGTATTCAGGGCATATTTTATTATTCATATACTTTAAACCGCCAATTCAAAATTACATTGGCCATAACTAAAGGGAAATGAGTTAACTTCATAACAACCATCATGCGGTTAAGGTACACTCATTAACTAGAAAATACACAGAAGCAATTTACGTTGTGCACAGAGTCTTGCAAAATGATAAAGAAAATTTCATTTTGCCTGTGTCTCTCTGTCTTTCTCTTGGTTTTTTTTTTTTTTTTTTTTTTCAACCAGAAATCGCATTTTGGATGCACCTTGTTAAAGAGGAATTTCCACTGTTTTTTCTTTCTTCTTTTGTTTTGCTCGGTTTTGCTTAATTTATTTTACATCAGTCCTTTGTTTCAAGTTCTAATTGTTTCCTTCATTTGCAGTTAGAAACTATCCAATTAAGTGAAATGTGTACGTACTTTTACTCTCTCTGTGAACATTAAAATCATGATTTTGATGGAATGCTTTTTGATAAATGCACAATCAAAAAACCAAAAAAAAAACAACGTCAAAGAAGGAAACGAGACACCCTTTACGGTTATTAGGAGTAAACAACGAATATGAAATATGAAATTTGAAATATTTCTCATTCTTAACCGTCGACCTGGAAACGCAGCTGTTTCTTATTATGCCGTTTTTTACCTATCCAGACACTCTCTCGGCAAAGACAAGCAATTCATGTTGAAGAGACACAAGCATGAAAGTGATTCATGTTCCAGGAAGAAAAAATCAACCAACCAACGAACAAGCTTCACAAAATAATTTGATTCAGTGAAGCGTAACATTAATCGTCTTACGGAGAATGTGAAACAATTATTCGTATAATAAAAAACAACAACAACAACAACAACCAGAAATAGCGAATTGTTGCTGTGCTTTATTTTTGTGGCTTTACAGAAAGCATGTGCTTTTACTCCTTTATACTTTTATTTCCATTTCGCACGTTTATCCAAATTGCATCTGTTGAAACGGTGTAAAAGGCGCTGTTTTTGTTCCATCATTGTATATCATAATTTTGGAATTTATAAAATATGGATGCAGATTCCATTTCTACAAAAAATGAGAACTTACAACGGCCCACCAGATGAGTCGTTATTCGTGGAGCTATAAATAAAATGAAAGAAGAAGGAATCGAGAAGAATGCGATGAAAACAATGAATTACACTGATTCATTGCGAGCCTAGTTTGCCTTTTTTTGTAATAACTATTAATGTTCAAGAAGAAATTCAATTTTGAAAGAACAAAAAAACCATGGAAAATGAATGATTCTGAGGTATTATGTGTGCAGCTTTCTATTCTCATCAAAAATGTTCATGCGTTTTCATGTATTTAAAATCGTCGAAGCATCAATGAACCAATCAAACTTGATCCACATGGAATCACGGATGCCAATTGTGATTGTCATGTTGGCTGTTGCATATGCCATGCTCCATTGGACTTTCGAATGTTCAATTTCACAATGCGTTCAACGTTAAATCAATTTTTCAATCAACGGAAAATCAATGAAATAAATCAATGATTGAAACTCAATGAAACTCAAGATATTTTTTGTCAAAGAAGCAAAGATCCATTCATTTTCTGTTAACAATCAATTTGCATTTTGATTTTCCTTATTTTATTTTCTTTTCGAATTGACTAGACAACATCTATTAAGCTAAATATATCTGGGTTGTAATGCTTGATGTTTCGAACATTTATTTGGTTTTGATTTCAAATCAATTATTTGTCGACAGTTTTTTTTCTATTGCACTATACATTTGAGCTATTAAAAATCCGCGAATCAACTTTTGATAAAAAATTCCATGAGCGGTTTTAAAAATCTACAAAAATTTACACGAGAGGTAGAATGGAGAATGATTTTTTTTTTTTTGGAATCGACAACTTATGCATTAAATATTTAATTGTTTTGCAATGTGTTTGAGCAAAAGTTATAGATTATTCGATATTAAATTTGCAATTTGTGATAGATTCATATGAATAATAACGCCCATGAATCATTTTAAATTAACATTTTATAATAATTCACATTGAATGTGGCAATTTCGAGCTGTATTTTAAATTTAAAGTCAAAACACATGACTCGCCCATGACAAATGGCATTGGCAGTTCATATTTGTGTGTGTGTGTGTGTTTCTCCAGCAAATATAATGAATATATACGTAAATGAAATTTAATCTACGAATAAAGTCTCATTTGCTTTCAGCTATTTTAAAATATGTGTATGTTCACAAATCAGTGCTTGGAAATAACGCGCTTAGTGCTCGCGCGTATACATTAAAAATGAAATTTAATTACCGAAAAAAAACCGTACGCAATCAATTGGGTATACGCATTTGATGTGAGCGCAGAAGCTATCGTTAATTAAATGTAGATATTTTATTCGTTGCTTAATTTCACTGTGTACAACAACAACAACAAAATCATTTTGCAGGTCACGTGCCAGCAAACATTCTCCAAATTAAACGCACACACACACACACACAAGCAATTTACATTTTCATTTATAAAACAAAAGAAAACAGAGAAAAAGTTAAGGTATTTAGTGACATTCAATTAAAAACATCGTACAATTTCATGAAAATTGTGCTGTTGTGATGAAAATATGCGAAACAGGTTGTTTGGTTGGAAAAACGCAATATCTTTGCTTGAATTTAAGTACGAATGAATATCGAAACGAATGAATTATTCGAGTGTTAAAATGTACATTTTCATTTTGTGTGTTGGTTAGATTGTCAATTAAAAAGCAAAGGGCATTCATTAGCTTTTGCAGCTGTCGTATGATGTTGACACCATCTGATATTTAGAGGCGCCCTTTTCACATGCGAACTAAAGCGCTCTCACTCACACACACACACACACACACACAAACATTTGCAGAGCAATTTAATTTTCTGTTTGTTGCGCTTCGATAAGCAAAGCGTCTGTATGAAAGCGCCATAGTTTGTAGCACATATGCGGTTTTAACGTCATTTACATTGCCACTTATGGATGTGGTTTCGATTAAAAGCATTCAATATATGCTGAAATTAATTCGAAATCATCATTGAAAGTGACACTGGATGCCAGGCATCTAGTGAGATGTTCAAAATTGTCATTTACATTAAATACCCTCACGTGTGTTATGCAAACACACCCACCCTCAGCTCAGCTCGTGATTGAGCTACAATTTTCCGAACATTAGCCACATACCATTGGAAAATCTGCTGCTTTTTTACTTCGTATGCCATTAAAAATTATTCATACATTTTACCCAGGCGCATGTTTTAAGAAAATTCCACATCATCAGAAACAAAAATCTCCGAATAAATGGGTATGTTGGTGTGCATATAATTAATTTGGAAAATTAGAATATTTATTTGAGCTTAACCGCAAATCAACAATATTAAGCGAAAATGGAAGCGATAGAATGGCGCCGCTGTCATCCGACAATGAGTGGAATGACAATGAGCGATTGAAGTCATCGTCGTGGATCATTTCATCAGACACGCATGAATACGAAGCGCTAGCAAATGTAGCGTGTTTAATTTACTCGTTTAACGCTGCCAAATCACGTCTCGCACCTTCTTGACGTTGTTGAAAATGAATAATACCGAAGGAAATCGGTGAAAATATGGTGAAAGCGTCCGCCCCCCCCCCCTTTTGCGTGTGAGTGGCGATGAGATTTGGTGGTGGCGGTGGTGGTGGGCAAGAGAGGAGCTGCTTAAATAACCAAACAAAAACAAAAAACACCGACATTTTTCATTTGTTCTCCTATTTTAGCATCCGAGCTTCAAACTGTTTATGATACTTATGCTGTGCCAATGTCTTCTTTTTGTCGATTCGATAAGTTGGTGCGTAGTTTTATATCAGCGAACATTTTAATACAAAGATATCGAATGACTTTATTTATGCGAATCAAAAACGAAACGGAATAAATCGTCTTCATGCATAGCGCTTTTTGTCATTTTGATGCGTTCGCAGAAAAAATTTCGCTGTTGTTGGCAATAGCTCGTAGAAAACTCTGGAGGAATGGCAATGGGGCACACATCGCCCAACATTTTCAGCGTGGATATCAAAGTCAAAATGGTTTGGCAAGTCAGTGTTGCCATGGAAAATCATTTGAATATTATACAATCATGTGAAATGTTTCCCATTTCTATTCACATCGATTCTTCACATTCTTCGTATTTGCTTACGAACTTCGTTGAACGCATTCAATTACCACATGTGCTGGAATGGAACGCAACAATAACAACAACAACAACAACAACATCAACATCACACGAAAGAAGAAGAAGAAGAAGAAGAAGAAGAAGAAAACGAAAAAACAACGGCAACAGCATAAAAATTCAACCCGATTGCAGAGCGTCAGCTGGCGCATCCTTTTTTTACGGTTTTTTTTTTTGTTTCTTCACATGCTGTAACATAATCGTATGCAAATCGTATCACACCATATTTAATAGATATTATTTATGATTTGATCTATCGCTACGGACTCATATTTTGTGTATTTCATGCATGTGAGTCGCTAAGCATAGCTTAGAGAATATATCATATGTAAATGTTTTTTTTGTGTTGTTGTTGTTGTCGGCGAATACAACATGTATCACTTGGTATGCATTGTGAAACATGTTTTTTTTTCGTTGTCGAGAGAGTCCTGATGAACAGTAGACATTGTTGAAGGCTTGATTTTATTTCATCGCAGAAACAAGAATCGAAACCTCAAACACCGCGAATCTATATACCATATATTTGAGTATTCGATGATTTTGAACACGATGCACTATTGTTTCTAATGTGATGCCTTGAATGCTGTGCATGGGCCGGGGCCGGGCACGTGATGCTATGAAAAGCATTGCAAAACCAAAAATCGTTTTGCAATTGTGAATACATTAGCATCAGCATCGTTGATGATCGACGGATGTGAAATGTGAATAAGGAGCATTCGATACAGATAAGACAAACGACACATAAATCAACCCACCAAACAATGAGAACGCCGCATAGAAAAATCAAACAACGAACGAAGATGTGAATATTTGCTAAAAAATATTGAGCCAGCATTGACATTGTAATCTCCCAAACCAAATATTTCAATGGAATAATTTTGGATGTTTATGTATGGAAATTTAATGTTGAAGTGACTTTTCACCATTCGAAATATGAAACACTGACTCAATATGAAATGAAGAGCAAACTGATTTGAGTGCACACAGATAAATATATATTTACACACAGACACACGAATACCGAACACACATCAGCCCATCCAAGCATCCAATGTGAAGTGGAAATAAAACTACACGAGCTGAGACCATTGGTGAACAATGTATGGGTGGTAGCATCATCGTAACTATAATGAAACACACCATTCAATCCACATATGGCGTTAAAATGTTACGTTTACTGACTTCTAACGAGCCTCGCACACAATGCCAACGAAATGTGTCATCAGTTATTACAATAGCGTGAAAATGGTCTAAACTTGTTCGCTTTATTATCAAGATTATAGACATTACATCATCTCAGTGGGAAATGAATGGAAAACACTTTTGTTACCCACACACACACACACACACTTACGCAATCAATGAAACTTTTCAGTCTAATTTAAATATTTTCTTATGATTTCCGTAATTTTTTACACTTTCTCGAAAATTCAGCGTATCATTTCAAATCATAGAAAAATTATTCAAAAATCAATTGTTTACATAATTAGAAATGTACTGTTTGGCACTAAAATTATCATTTTTCTGTGCTCTGTGTTGTGAAATGAGTTGAAATCACCATTTTATGTATTTAATACATATATTAAATGTAAAATATCGCAGCAAAATTACCATATTTTGAAGGAATTTTCATCCACATTTTCTAAGATTCAACAGATTACTTTAGATTTAGGAACATTCATTGTTAATATATATCCGAGGAAACGAATCGAAAGTGGGGAAGAAACTGTGTTCAGTTGTTTATTTTCTCGCAAAGATTTTGAATTTTGATACAAAACAAAAAAAATCATTTTCATGTAAAATATTCATTAAATTAATCAGAAAAATGTTCCATGAGGGTGTTTTTGGCTCTCAAAAGGTGAATCAGTCAAAAGCAAAAAAACGAATCCATTATTGGAGTTTGGCTTATAAGCACGAGTACACACTTACTTTGACCTTTTACAAATGGATACACTGAAGCATGATTTTATCTCGTTCATTTATTAGAAATTAATGAAGCATTAATTCGTGTAGCTGTTTACATTGAGCAACAACACCATGCATCGTGTTCTAATGTATGCATTTACTTTTTTTTTAACGATAAGTTTCATACATATACGCAGAATGTAATGTACACTGCATTCACCGCAAACTCTCTCCTTCTCTTTCGCTGCAAATCCTCAGCTGAATCTCATTTCACCGCAGTTGCGTTCATAATAAATCACATACTGATAATTGGTAGAAATCTGCATGATGCAACCAAATCACTTTCAGTGTATATAACAATAGATGTCTATTTGTTTAACCACAAGAAGCTTTAACAAGCGGCTAAAAATCATTGCTTCGGTTATTATTCAAACTTGCGCCACAATTTATGTGAAAATATTGCGTTGTATGCAAATGAACGATACAGCGATTACGAATAAACAAAAAGTAGATTAGAAGCTGAGGAAATGGTAGACAATATTAAATGTGCTCTGAGCCATGACGACGACGGCAACGACAATGGTGGTGGCAGCGGTGGTGACGGCTGATATCCAGCAACAATTCGACAGTTTTTATTCGCATATATCTGCACTCATTCTCTGCTTACTTTGAATGTTGAATCTTGAATTTATTTGGCTTTTGAGCGTCTTTATTTTTCCGCTTGCTTCTTTTTTCTTCCTTCATATCTTCATTGTATTGTTGTTTGTCTTACGCAAACGGTACCGAAAATGCTCAATATACTGTAAATAATGACAGTTCAACGTTTATGGTAGCTCGAATTGTGTTTCATTCGAGATTTTTCGGTAATTTATACATATTCTCATCTAATTCATGCAAGTTTTTGTTTTTATTCTACATTCATTTTGTTTTTCGATTGTTTGTTTTCGTTTTTTTTTTGTTTTGTTTTGTTCTTCTCTGTGTACATCAAAAGTTGTTATATTTTTTGTGTCCTCTGCTGAACTCCCGCCGGTTGGATTTTTCGCGAATTAAGGAAGCAGTTTTTGAATTTTGCTCCCGTTGTGCAGGATCTTTGTTATCTAAAAATCAAGTTAGGTGAAACACAAAACAACAACTCCTCAGCCTTAATTTATGGTAAAATTTGAATCACATTAAAGCAAAGATGTGATACTTGTTTATGAATTTTAATGAATTTGATGCTGAAGAATTTCAATGAATTAGCAACAGTTTGGGGCTCAATTGTTGTATCCCGGATGAATTGATGCAAGGCCGAGCTTATTTAATTAATTTTATGTACGTGATGCGTATGGTCCGAGAGAGTAACAACAACAACACCAAAAACAACAACAAAAATGCCGCATTTCATGCAAGCAACAAAAGAAAAGGAATGAAGAAAACATGTGAAGAAAGAAACGGTCGATAACTGTAACTCATGCCGTTGGATTGAGCCATAACATTGGTCAAACAACATTGAACCAAAAATACAAATCGTGGCCTCTTTTTATGTTCGAAATGTGGCTCCCTCCCGCCCCAACACAAACCCACTTAAATGGCTTATTTTTATTAAATAGCACAAATCAAATGGACTTGAATATCTGAAGCTAAACCATTGACTATGGAGAAATATTCAAGCATTCAAACGTTTTGTGTCAGTTGACCTGTAAATGTAAGATTTTGCCAATGATTTTTTATTTCGGTGTAGGATGCTTGAGAAAGCACAATAATGTCCATCATGGACAATAGCAGTAAAAATTGTGAGAGAAAGACAGAAATGGGAGAACAACACGTTTTCTACGCAACACAAATTATCAAATCGGTTGTCTGGTTGGTGCCTATTTAAACCGAAAAATAAATAACCAAACAAATCGAAAAAAAGGGGGATCATAGGCACATGCGAAGTGTCAAATGTAAACGAAATAACCATATCAAAGGAGTGTCGAACCAAAGACATAGCGCGTGTACCGTACCGCACCACACACACACACACACACACACACACACATGTACTCATCGAAATTTTTGTCGAGAAAAAAAAACAGCACAATTTCATTCCAATTTCGGTTCATTCAATTGGAAAAATGCTACGCACTTCATCTCATCGACTCTTCGGCATAACATTTTCTTCAAATGAAAGTTTTTCAGTTTAAAAATGCATATGTTGTGCGGCAACCATCAAAAGGAATACGGTTTTGTTGCTTTTGAAATGATGAGCACTTCGTTGAGTTTCGGTATTTGTGTGTTTATGTGTGTGTGTGTGCCATCAAATAACCAATCACATTGCTGCCTAATGTCAAGACGAACAGTTTACCAGCATTGAATTTTTTTTCCGAAGTAGATAAAGCGTGAAATGACATCGACATCCCTCAATTTGGTGGAGGATAAACCGTATATCTGTATAGTAAATACTTTCATGTGTTTTATAGAAAATCCCCAAATGAGGTTCATCTTTATTTCTTCTGTTCGGTTTCTTTTTCCTCCTGCTCTCTTCATATGCTAGTGCTTTTTGTTGTTGTTGTTGTTGTTGCTTTTGCCCATTTGCAGCTACTTTTGGGACTGCAAATCGATCAGCACATGATTTATTCATTTCGTTTACTCTCATTGCTCTAGCATTTGGAAATTATTTTAATCGTTTAATGCAAGCAAACAGCACATAAATAAATTCATCCGAATTTGATGTTTACACCTTTCGATGTCGTTGAAGTCAAAAGTGACATGGGTCACAATTTACACTTGTTCAATGCGCTATTTAATTGGGCACATGGTGTCGCATTCAAGAAATATACTACTAATCGTGTTTGCAGGAGAAATGAGCTACCGTGAACAAAAATGGCTACTTTTCAACTGGTGGAAAATCAACTGAATTGAATACTTTGAGAATTGCGATGAAGTGGACACAAATAAATCAGCGAGAAATTATGTTACGATCGATTTCTTTTCCCTTTTAATTGGCATTCATCGAAGCTGGTATTAACTTACGCGTGTTTATATTCGATTCGAATATGCGTGTGTGTGTGTGTGTTTTTCTCAAGTTCCGGTTTAACAGCAAAAAAAACACATTTTAACTTTGCGTCCGTCGTTCACAATGGACACTCGTCGATGTCCTGATAAAAGGTAATAATGAAGCAAAGTGGAAAAAAAACCTCCTGCATAAATCGTCGCCACCTATCGGAGAAAAGCGAGTGAAATTTAAGTGTTTCGTGTACAATAAATTAATCGAAAATGGACAAAAATTATTTGCCTGTCATAGAAAATCCGAACCGGACCGGGCCAAAATAAAAGAAAGCAAAAAAAAAAAAATAAACGCCTTTTAAATTTGCATACCACTTGCTGTGGCAAATACATTGAAAGTGTGTCAACTTCATTACAGTTGTGTCTGTTCATTTTTCTTTTTCTTTTTTTGAACATTGGCTGTTGGCTGTCGTTAAGGGAATAGCACAAGAAAACGAGCATTTTCTTTTTCTTCCATCGTAAACTACATCGAGAGTTAAATTTTTTTTTTTTCGTTGTTTTTATCCACAACGCTTGCAAAATTTGCGGCACTAGCATAGTAAACACGAGCACATTGGTTCCTACATCATCAATGGATTTAATAGACAATTTTTGTTGCGGAGGAAAAGGGAACTTTGGTTGCTCGGTTATTTTCTCATTTTCTTACAACTGTGATTCGTCACTATCTCAACAATGCCAATCGGCGACAAATCAACCAGCCAGGTAATTCGAATCTATTACGAAAGTAAACATCAATCAGTCACATTACGTGTGTATGTTTATCGTGGGTGTCGGTTACGATTGGCTTGAGGGGGTCCATCTTTCAAAAGCACCGTTTTCCTTTCAAAAGCTTCTCATAACTATTCCCACCATAAAAATCAACCATCAAATCATATTCGCATAAAACGGATCCAAATGATAAATTACAATCGATTGTCGTTTCATTTTAGAAGCTATCAACGCAACAGCAGAGTGTGTCAAGTGTTGGTGCGTGTTGTTATATATCTATGCTATGCTACTACGAAACGGTGCTATAAATATACAATAGTTTTTTGGCATTCCTTTTTCGGTTTCGGTTTCGGTTGTTGTTCTCTCTTTCTCTTTCTCTATCTCTCTCTCTCTCTCTTTCTTTGCACATTGCTCATTCCATCATTTTACCAATCTCGACGCTATTCTCTCTTTTTTTTCTGGTGGTTTCCTATTTTACGGTAATACCATTTTGCCTGATGATTCCCTTGTCATTCCGAATCTTTGAACCGATAGAGAGTATGAGTTGGCGAGTACGAGTTTAGTTTATTGGGAATGCACACACATACACGATGGAGAAAAAAAATAGTACGCACCCCTCGTATCGTAAAGAAATGTGGAAAATTAGGCAAACAACAAAATGAGACAGCATGCACACAAAATAGATGAAGTAAAGAACAAAGAACACAACAACAACAACAAAAAACTCGAACCAACGTGAAAAATAAAAGGACAATGTCTGTATAAAACGTTCAACGTACGTTTCAAACGTAAGCGCACTTCGAAGTCGTCACACACACACACACGCACACAAACATATTCTCTCTTTTTGCTACGTCTAACCATACTACGATCCATAAAATGAACGAATAAAAAATGGATATACATAAAGTTGAATGGCAATCAACGCTAACAAAGAGAAACGAAACGGAAAATCATTTGGGCAATAGTAATGTCTGTTGTATAGAAGAAAAAAAAAACCTCGATTACTATATAAATATATCTATCTGTATGATATTGGTAATCGATCGTCATTTTATGTGACGTTCAGAGTGTGACATGAAACAGACAGTGAATAAACGAAGATTGTACGATTGTGAGTGTGCGATGATGTCGATGTGATTTTTTTTTTACTCATCACTCATTCACCGAAAAACTACGCACAGCCAAAATGGGAGAAAAAAATGAAGAAATTCAATGGCAATTCAATTCAGGCAAATAACCTCTCATTTATTAAAAACAAGAATTAGAATCAACCTTAACATGAAATACCCACGCTCAATCGTTTTTACTCTATTACATTGAAATGTGTTGATCGCTTGCTTTTTTTTCTATCGAACACACCAAAGCACAGTTTTTGGCGCCTGCCCGCCTACAAAACAAATGAATTTTCACGATAAATTATCACACCGAAAAAGGATGCACTACTTTTGAAATGTTCTACATTTTATGCACAATTCGGCTTATAATCTATTTAATTGGTAAGCATTATTCAACGTAAACATGTGAATAACAACAACAACAACAACAATATTTGTTGGCTATAAATGAATATTGGCTGTGTGCGGTTGTGATGATACTGATAACAACGGTATTACTTATTTTACTCATTTACTTCTTATTTTCGCGGCGCACAGTCAAAATAAAAATGACGACATTTGTTTGGATAGACCAAAAAAAAAAAACATAACAACATATACCAAAACAGACTATTAGCACTAGAAGAAGAGGATTCCATCCATTTTATATATGTCGATGGTGATCTTCATGTGTTTTTCTCTTGCAGTGCATTGCTCTGCTTTATTATACAATACATAATTTGTACGTAAAATCTTTCCATACCGTGAAACACACGACAGACGAGCATTGAAGCGAATTGTCATATTTGCTACACCAACACCAACATTCTATATGTATACTATATGTATATACATTGTACAATGTACATTATGGCGAGTTGTGTGTGCATTTGGTACGTACACATACACTATGAATGGCAAGCTCATAAGCTTGTCTCAAGCCAACTAGACGCCCAACTGGCGCACAGTTTTATAGACGGGGATTGGGATAAGTTTGTGATTTGGTGCCAATGTTGCTTCTCTTTCGGTTTTCGTCAGACACAAATTCATCGAAATTGAAGTGTATTTCCACTGCCGTAAACACACACACTAATGCCGTAAAGCTTATTGTCCATTTTTTCTTTGTTTTTTCTTCTTCTTTCTGGGTTTGTTTTTGCCTGGCATACTATCGAAACTGTGTGGAATCCTGAATTTATATCGATATTCGTTCGAATGGAAAGAACATTCGACGAAACGTAAACTTAAAAGGACAAACACGACTGAAAATATTCCACGCGGGAATTCACTCAACGGTTTATATTTCGATTCCATTTTTATTTTCTAGTTTGTCTCTTTCTCCCTATCTCTCTCTCTCTCTTTCTTTGACTTTCTCGTCTCGATGATGTGGCACTGTTACTTTGATAGTTTATTTAAAGTTCAAAATCGACTTAATTCGATGTTGCCATTTGAGAAATGCGCATTTTTTTCGATATCATTTATACGGTAATTTTCCTCAGTATTGAGTGTGGTTGTGGATGTTTGTTATTGTAACCGTGAATTGCTTGCATACTTGTGATGGCACATTAATGGGTTCGGTGGTGTATGGTAAATAAAACCCATTTTGAACATGTGAACGAAGAATGATTCCCCGTTATTGCGATACAAAGTGTTTCGTAATTTATATTCTCGTAAGCGTTTAGCTGACTGACTAGTGACTAGTTTGTTAATGGGGGATAGCAATTACCCATTGTTGATGTGAAGAAACGGACCGAGAGAGACAGACAGAGAGAGAGAGAGCGAGAGAGAGCGAGAGAAAGGGGGGGTTCAAGTTGTGTTATGTACGCTCAAATGTCCATGTAATAGGTTAATGTAAAAATGGATTAAAGTGTATTTTACGCGCCCATTTCTAATTGCAACCAAACGTCTACCATTTATGTGTGGCCACCGTAAAAACCATTCAAAATGACCGCATTCAATTCACTTTCAGCACGCATTCTATTTCTATTGTGTGTGTGTGTGTGTGTATGTGTTTTGTGATTTTTTGCTCCGGTTTTAGTTAACAAATGAACGCTTTAAATTCTACATGTCGGTTTTTTCGCAACGGAAATGAAAAACTGTTTGCCCCGGTACAATGACTTGAGTGTTGGACATGAATGAAACGGGCATTCGTCGTGTTATCATCGTAAACGAATCGATTCACTCATGCAAAAGCACACACATATACACAATCAGGAGGCAAAGCATAAACAGGACAGCAACAGCAACAGCAACAACAACAACAACAACAACAAAAAGCATTTCGTTAGTTTATTAAATAATTATCGTATCGCATCGATGTGAATGTTGTTATATATTACACTTTTATTGCGGAAATTATGTCATTTCTATTTCATTTGCTACCATTACAATAGCATTCTCCTTACGTTCAATAGACGCTTTAGGTTGTTATTCTTTATTACATTTTGAAATGCAAACGAAACATTTGGTAATGGAGATGATGGTGTATTATGTGTGTTTTGAGCGCGTACTGCACGAGCTCATGGTAAACAATTGGCAAGTGTTCGCGTTTCCATTAGAAATGCATCAAATAAAAATGCGGCAATCAAACACCGAGTATGTTTACTGATCGGGGAGAGCTCGGATTGCATAAAATGCATCCAATAAATCGAATCTCTGATATGCAAGCGACGATTCTGAACAACCCGATGGCGCTTGTATGGCGTTTTAGACTTTTTTTTGCGATGAATTCTTGTCAGCGCCATCGTATTTCACATTCACCAACTAAATTTAGTTCCAGTTCAACAAACAGAATTTTGACAACGACGGCAAAGTGAACACTTACACACAGTTACACTATTCACACGAATAGTGTACAAAGAGAGCACGCTTGATACACAACAGTTATGTATTCATGAGTGTGTGCGTATCGGTTTGTTTTTCGCTCTCTTTGTACACTATTCGTATAACGTATATTGATCGCTGTTGTCTTCATACAAGCACCATCTCCTTGATTCTGAAATAAGAAAAGTAAGCGGTTAAACGATATATTCTACCACATACAACGATATGTTTGGCTGACAGTTGGTTTTTGTTGTTGTCGTTGTTGTTGTTGGTGAAATTGACACACATTTCGAAAAACCAATCAATATACTCGCTACGATTGTCAACGGGTAGTTTTATTGATGTGTGGTGTTGCGTATGTTCCGTTTATTGAAAAGTGTGTCGACCGCATATTTACACACACACACACACACGTTCGCACAACCAAGGCAAAGTGCAAATGCAATCCATTTGCATTGAAAGTGGCCCGAAAAAAAACACACACACACGCACGCACACATCCATTTGCATGATGCTGATTTCAATTGATTGAAAACGGCATATTTAATACAAAAACCACTTTATTTCTATGCGTAATTACGTATTACGCGAAAAATACACTCACACAAAACTGCTCTATTTCATCATCGCAAAAAAAAGGTACAAGATGAGAGAAATATTTGTTTCGATAATAATTTATCATGTCATTTTGGCTGACCTCTGTGGATCCCCTTAGCAGGGGGATTATAATGAGGGTGAAGAGAAAAATTGTAGCGACACCATGCATAAATTCACTCAACTATTTTGTGCATGTGTGGCGAATATAAATAGTCTCAACGCTTGTTTAGTTGTTATTTTCCCATAAATTTTGGCTGCCATTATAACCCTGGTGGTCTGGTATGCATGCCTCAGACACTGGGTATCAAAATGGTTCGCGTGATGTAAACAAACTCATTCAATACCTTTTCACCACCCCGTTACTCTACATAACACACACAGGCAAACGCACAAACATCACTTAACGAACGATTCAATTCCGTTGAACAGTTGTAAGTAGTCCCTTGCGGAAAAAAGCAAAATCTTTTATCGCAGTTTCATATTCATGCAGCCATTCCAGTTTTATGATAATCGAGTGCGAATCAAGTGATGAAAACGATCGTAAGCCATTTAAAATGAAATTGGAAGAAGAATGTCGCTTTTGGGCCGTTTGTTGAACCTGTTTTTTTTTTGTGTCAGTTCGTGTCTTTTTTTTTCCTCGCCTGTGTTCCGTAGTTAAAGGTGTGCGTGTGCCTGCCGTGTATCATGAATACACAACAACAAAAATAGATGTACAAAATAATAAACTCACCTGTGGAAATGGAGTGGTGTATATCGTCTGTAACAAACGTGCCGTCGGTGGTGCGTTCACATGATGGTTTAAGTATTCGTACAATTGATAATAACTATAATGTATTTTGGTGAGGCGCGAACACCCCACAGCATTAAAAATACACACACCGGCTCCAGTTATTTTTTTTTTTTTGCTATTGTACACACCGATGATTACAGTCCCGTAATTGGTACAGTCCCTCTTCAGCTGGAAGATAATCAGATTTTTTTTTTTTCAAAAAATTTAATCACATTTACACCATGAATTTTATAATATATAGATGGTTTTTTTTTCGCTTTGTGGTCTACTTCTCCCCAAATCGTTTATTTTTTCCTTTGACTACGCTAAAAATAAGTACGCCAAATGATTTATTGAACTACATGTGACGTATGTACGTATTTTCTAGATGCGCACTGGTTCCCCGTTACATATTTTTGTCTATCTGAATTATTCAATGTAATTCGAAAATCATTGCCACTACTCAAATGGATACAAACATCAATTTCAAACGTGGAAAATCAACACAACGCGATTCAATGCGATTTAGAAAAGAAAAGAAAAAAAGAAAATATTTGCATTACGAATGGCAATACAAATTGTGTATTTAAATGGTGCTTATAAAAAAAAACATCAAATACGTGCAAATTTATTTTCGTAATTTTCATATTTTCTCACATTGACACCTCTACAACGGCCATTTATCGTCAGTAAGTCTTTAATCCGCTATGTGCCATGTGATTGGCACATTTGTTTATTCCTAATTGAATGTGCGCGAATGTGTGATTGACTTCATAAACGTACAAATCAATTACATGGCAAAACAAATCAAACGAATTAAAATTGGTTTGCGCCAAGTAAATATTTGTCGAATGTGGAAGAAAATTGACCACTTGTAATGGCAAAGCTGTCAACAAATTGAGTATGGTTTTGATTGTCCTGATGACTGATTCTTGACGACATTTTATCAAGTTGTCATACTTGAAATCAGTTCAGTCTCCTTTGACACACATTAATCAATCATGCGATCTGTTGAAACTAAAACATAAATGGATAGAAGACTTTCGCACAAACACACTTCTCAATCACCAAAGTGTACTCAAACACAAGCCGACGGAATCGTCACTTAATTTGTTTAACCTTGCTTTGGATGATTGATGATAAATTCAATCACATTTCTTTCCATTTGACCAGCATTTCATCCATACTTTTCAAGTATGTTATCGTTTCAAGTCATAAATCAATCAGGAGTACACAATTTTGATATAAATGGAAAAAAAATTGACTTTCCACTTTTCCGTATAATTTGTTTTTCATTCAGTGTTAGATTTGAATTGAAATACTTCCTTAATGTAATCGATAAGTGTAACGGAAATTTTTCGCTTTACTTTTGAGTTGAAAGCCTGTCGACAAATTACAGTCGAACGTTTTGAAAATTGATGTGTAATACAAAAAAAAAATCATAATAATAGTAATTATCATTGACTTGACCATTCAAAAATACCTGGGTTGTTGTTTTTTTTCTGTATTTCGCCTGTTTGTAAATTGAACTTACCAACTCTGACTCATCGCCATTGAAATATTTAGCCTCAATTCGGTTAACGCAACCAAAAATTTTCAAATAAAAAGTAAAAATCACGCTTAGTAAATCACCATGGTGCATCGAAGCAATGAAAAGGCAAAAACTCTGAACATAATTTGAATTTTGCGTTTCCAGTCTTTTTTTTTAAAAGAGTTTTTGAATAAAAGCAACAACAACGAAAAAAAAATCTGGTTAAAACTTTCCTATGACTAGTCTTTATGGTTCATGTGTTACAAATACACAAACAGAAAATGGCAACGGCAATTCGACTCAAGGGAATACCATCACGAAGGGCAATGAACATTTGTTTGTGTTTATATTTCCGGGATCGTCAAGAATATTTTCATAGTTTGGCACTTTGAAAGCTCAATCAATGTTCAATCAATTGATTTATTTTCCACTGTGGCTATTTTGCATGGAAGTGTATTGAAAATAAATACACACACAAAAAAAGCAGTGTTGGGATTAAACTTCGAAAACATTTAATCAAAATTGCATGTTACCCTCAAAAACGTTTGAGAAATATCCAAACTTACAATATGAGCAATGCCAATTTGACATTGAATCTTTTGCAACATATAAACAAAGTTCAACATTTCAAAATTAAACCAAATTTAGAAGCATTAAATAAATGCTACGCATAAGCATTAAAGATGCGAATGGATTGAAGACACTGCAAAATATGCATATAAATTACAATTTAATCGATAGAAATATTTGATTGGAATTTCGATTTCCACTTGTGTTTCGATTAGTTGCACCGCATCCAATAATTATCGATTCAGTTGTGTTGATTTATGTGAGCTTTCATTTGCAGCAAATTGAAATGGCAATTCAAATGAAATGTTTGCCCCTTTTTATATTGCGATGCATATCTGTTTGGAGTGCCTTTGATGTGATTAAGCATTATAAATTCATACAATATTTACGAGCAGATAATTCACGGTATTGTTTTGTGGTTTGATTTGTGCAACGGTATGAACTAGGGTGATGCAGGCTATCAACAACGGCCACATTTCTCTGCCAATGAAAACGCATTTTACATTCAATCCTCCAGCTGTAATATCCATGGAACATATTTGCCAATTGATTCGAACTTTTGCACAGATCATTTTATCGAGCAAAAATGATAAAGAGAAGTTTGTTTGTTTCATGTCGAAAGCACACTTCACTTAGGATTCGGTTTAGGATTCGGTTTACCACCTATCTTTAGATAGATGTTTCAATACTGATAATCAAAACCAGTCAATACCAAACTATCCATTGTAATATCGAATGTGGTTTTTAATCGATGCACCCTAGTATGCACAATTGCACACAACCAACAAGGATGGAATAAACAAAACAACAAAAACAAAAACTATAAAATTGAAACCAAACAAATGAACACAGTTAAATATTCACAGTTTGAATCGTTGATAAATACAGAAAACACTGTAAATGGTAATCTTCAAAGAACCACAATACCCAGTATATTGTAGCACTGTAAAGACATAAACGATGTTCTAACGCAAATGCGTATACACTTGAGAGTCTGTACGTGTGAGTGTGAGTGTGTTCGAGTATAAAAGTGTTAGGCCGATTCATTATTGCATGATAAGTGCACATTAAATGAGTTGATATTTATTTTTCAACAATCCGGATGTAGAGCATCATTTTGATAGAATAAATCGTAATCCGTAGTAACATCCGAATAAACGTTTCATTCTATCGTTAGTCTTGAATTTCGATTGTTTGCCTCCCTTCGGGGTTTGAAGAGGATAACACATAATATCCGGAAATTGTTTGAAACTCATGCAGCGTTGATTTGCTTTCAAGATAGAGGGATGTCGTATGTTAAATTCATTCTCTGTTGTTCTTTTTCTTCTTTTTTTTCCTACCCCTCCTCCACACACACGTAACATCATTTGCTCTATATTATATGTCATCAAAAGTGTGTACTTTAAAAATGGAATGTGATGATACGTTGACCGGTATTCGGTAGTTACTTGATCATTGGCAAAACGATTCAGCCTAATGATTCTATGCCCAAAACATCACTCCATAAACAAGTTTTTACGAGAGTGTATGAACACATTAGATTAGTGAGTTTGTGTGTGTGTATATCTATTTATATAATTTTTTTTTATTCAAACTTATGTACAATGATGATTTTGATTCAGTTACGTATAATTCTACAGCCGCCCCATGCATTCTGCATAAAGCACATAGTGGTAACGCTTATGTACACGATTGTACAGTGTGAATAAACTGGTGAGTTGCACACAATAGGTTGGTGTTACGCTAAAGCTCTTCGCATACGTGCTGCCCGATTCATACAAATAAGATCGGATTGAATGAAAAAAAAGCGCATTTCCACACATTTTGTCCGTCTCGATGTGCTCGGTGTTGCACCCGGAGAGAGAGAGATAGATACAGAGTGCAAATGGGACGACGAGAGACAAGAGACAAGTGGCGAGAAGAGAGCGAGAGAATGCAAAAAAAAGGGAAAAAAGCCCCACCAACAATTGAATATGAAAAATAAAGAGGCAAAAGTAGGTTATTGCACTTGTGTAACAGTTCTATTTCATGGTTGAATTCATGCTTCATTCTCTCTTCGTTCGCCCGTTTCAATTTTTGTTTCGTAGTCGTCTTCTTCTATTTTTTTTCTGTCATGCATTTTTTTTTCTCGTTGTATTCATTTGACTCTTTGAAGCTTTCTCTATCTCATCACACAAATGTTGTTCTTATTCTTTTGGCTATATTGCCATAGCCAATGACGGTAAATGGCATGTTAGCAATAAATGACAAAATACAAACCAAAAAAAAAAAAAAAAACAACAACAACAACACACAACCAGCGAAAGACGAAAGCAAGCAACATAATCAAGATGCATGAAAAATTTAAGAATGAATGAGGTTTTTTTTCGTTTTTGTGTACTTTGCATTCTCGTCTCTCGTGTTCAACTATTATTCGGTCTCTATAAGCTTATATGAATGCACTATAAAATTGTTCATTGATTAAAATGCAATGAAGGAAAAGAGAAAAAAAAGAGCCACAAAAAAAAAGAAAGCAGAACAGCGATCGCTTGAAGTTAAGTAATATGGAATTGCGAATGGTAAAATGCAAACACAGAAATAATTAATGATTGTTGTTGTTTCGGTTTGTTGTTGTTTGAGGACATGGAAAACTTCGGAAGTATATAATAATGTTGAATTGAAAATAGAGTGGATGACCGCAACCGTACACTAGAAATATTGATACATATACACAATCAAGCCAAAGACACAAAGAGAAATAAACACACACACACACACACAACGATATCATATAACCCTTATTACACACTACAATAGCTAACACAAAAGCGTTTGATTTAATTGGAAATTAATAAACAGAATATAAAATAGTTCGGTGTTTATTTGTATTTTCTGTTTATCATCGATTGATATGCTCACTTGGATCGAATGATCAACAGAGTGGTTACATTTGGGTGTTTACCCAAATAAACACCCACAATCCCGTTGGTGTTTTTAGTTTTTTGTTGTTAATTTTGTGCTTTTTTTTCATCAAAATTTTGTGAAAAACTAACGTTAAATTTATTTACCTCTTTTTAAGCAAAAAAAAAATTAATTGCCTTCCTCTGGTTAATTTTTTTTATTGATTTGTTTGTTTTTAACCGTTTTGTTTGATGTTCGCTTTGTAAATATTCTGTTCTTTTTTTTTGCACTAAAATATTATCGAATTTTTTTGACGAAATGAGAGTGTAACGTTTTTTTTCCTGGATCACTTTGACAATTATTCGTTCAATTTTATGATAATGCAATTCAACAAACGCTAATTTAAGTTGATTAATTTAATTTCACTGTGATCAAAGCGATAGCTTCACAAGCCAAAGCAATATTCAATAGGAACCGATTTCCGGATAGTGTTTATTTTTTGTTTAGTTCGTTTGTTAATTTCAACATTTATGTGTTATGAAACATTTTTTTTTTGTATTGTTGTTATGAACCAAAGACCACTTGAGTGGCGATGTCATACTTTCCACTTGACGTGTTGTTTTGAAAATAAACACAACGAAAAACAAAAACCGGGCATTCAAAATTGCAATGATTTTACACTATGGACATTCGATGATTTATCAATTTTTTAAGAAAATAAACATCCGACTTGATCGCAATTTCTTATATGCGTGTTTTTTTTTCGCCTTCAAGTTTCAAACGAAAAAAACAAGCAGAAAAAAAACAACTATTCTGGATGAAAATCTCAAATTTTTAGGTCAAAATTGTGTGAGCACAAAATATATTCCACGTCTGACTTTGATACCATTCAGTTTACGACTGAAGCGGACTGCCGTTTCAATCCTTATGTGTAGTATTTTGGATTTTGTGTACTGCTGCTGCTGCTGCTGCTGCTGCTGTTGTGTGGCCGCTTATCGCTTGCCGCTGTCGTCTCCAGTCCAAAATTCATTCTACAACAGGGTGAATCAATATTCAAAGCATTTGTGAAAGTTAAATGCACGAATTCCAACAACACCACTGCATAAGCGTAAGCACAACACAGTTTCCAATACAACGGGTGATATAGAGTAGACTCTACACATAAGCATCGAACGCTTTTGTAGTGCATGTTGAAAAGTGGAAAAACGCGTGTTCGGCATGAATTGTGGATTGCATTCGGAAAATGCTTATACAAATACAGTGTGTGTGTGTGTGTCTGTTTATGTGTGATAGTCGACAGCACAAATACATCGATGATGCGTCGACATAGCGGCGGTCATATACCATCAAGTGTATATTATCGCGGGCTCACTACTACATGTGCACATTCGACGGGAAAAATGTGAAGCGGGCAAAGGCACATGACATATGAACACATGAAAAAGACAAGAAGAAAAACAAACACTTCACGAATTGAAGTTCGCGAGCATCGGAGAAAATTGATAGCAATAAGGCATACACACCAAAAGAAAACGAAGAGAATAACAATAACAACATAAAAAGGAAAAAAGAGAGCGAGAGAGAGTGAGAGAGTGAGAAAAGAATGGAAAAGACACGAAAATAAAGGCAATGTGAGTACTAAGTGAGCGAGAAGAGAAGCGAGTGTATGAGCCGCCGCCGTTTACGGAAAAAAGGCCAACGTAAGATGTAATCAAAAATAAACAAACAAACAACGAATATGCTATATATATATAATTATGTATATCTCTCAGCGAAGTCGCATCTATACAAACATCAGCTAAAATACGATATGCTACATTTTCAATTGGAATCATTACATAAACGCGACTCGTTCGATTAATTGTGAAAAATGCTTGCTGTATCTGTTGTTTGCACATCTTGAGAGGCATTCAATTATGGTGTGTCTCTTTTTTTTCGGCGTTGGTTTTTTGCTGTTGTTGTTGTTATGTTTTCATTTTCATGCCGAAAATCACGTTGCATGTCATTGAACAACAAAATCTCGTTTTTTCATGCGATCATGTTTTGATTGATTGTTTGCAAGCATTTTGGTGTTTTGCATGTTGTTGTCATCTATTTTGAGATTCGTCATTGTTTATTTTTTTGCTCGCTCTCTCTCTCTCTCTTTCTTTCTCGTTCTCTTTCTCTCCCTATAACTGTGAATGGCTGAGATTTTGAGTCTAAATTATTTATCCTGAAAATGGTTGGTGTGTGCTGACAATAAGCACCCAAACGGCTTTCGAGTGTGTTGAGTGGTCACACTTTGCTGTAAGCGTAGTGTGGTCGAATGTTCATATCTCAAGCATTCGTATAGAGATCATGTCTCTGGAATATAGGCTAGTCTGTCGTATCCTTTAATACCTTCGAAGCCGATCTGTGTGCCGTGTGTCGTTTGTGTGTGTGTGTGTGTGTGTGCTATTTTTGTTTGTTACTCATCCTCTCTTACTTCGTTGGATAACATAAACACAGTTGTGTGTACTTAATTAAACGAGTATCCGCATATACACCGGCAGTATGTGTTTGTGTTAAAATCATATGATTTCGGTGTGCATGTCACATTCAGTTTCAGTTTATTTTCTGTGTCAAACATGCGCACTCATCCCCCGTAATATTCTTTCAGTTGAATCAACTCTCACACATATATTTTATATTCACAACAACAGAGTTTTGAATCAAGCTCGTTTTTTTTCAATTCATACACACATAAAGATATATAGTATTTTTCTACTTATCCTTTTTGTTGGAGCATTAAAAGTGCGAAATCTAAACTCAGCGATTGGGGGGGTGGGGGGGAGGGTGGTGAATCTAAACATGATATTTACAACAGATTATTGACTGTGTACAGGTGTACACTGTACAGTGTGCTCTGATTGAAAACTTCAAAGAAAAACCTGAACAACGGTTATGTGAGCAAAAAAATTCCCACAGGGAAGAGAGCATATTTTATGCATAGGAGAGGGCATTTAGTGGTAAAATATTGCCAATTATTAGAAAATATTAGAAGAAATTCAGAAAATCAACCAAATATGTTGTACAAAAACCGTCAAAATTGGAATGAAAACCAAAGGAATATCCTCCTGAAAATCAGCCAGACTAGAAGAAACTGAATGAAATAAGCGGTCAATTTTTATCGAACACTCTGGATGGGTTTTCGTTAAAAAAAGATCAGAAAGTGGACATGTTTACGATATTGTCTGCAATAAACATTTGAAAAATAGAAAAATTGATGTGGCTTTGCTTCTTAACACATATTTTATTATGCATGAGACTCGATTTTAAATCTGAAACAACCCGGTTTTCGTTGCTACGTGGATTTACGAAATCGTATTGCTGCATCTCCCTTTTTTAAAATGTTAATATTAACATAAAAATTAATTTTCAAAATAAAATATCCTGTCCGATGCACCGCACACCGCTACTTCATTCAACGCTATTGCATTGCCTCGCTCATTATTTTGCAAAATGTACCAATGTTATAGTGCGAATAAAATAAAGGTGAATACTATTGCGAATCGGCTGAGTTGAATGCTTCACTGTAGAGCTGCAACAGTTCAGCTACTTGCCATGAGGGCGACATTCTCGTACAAATGTTCAAATGACGACACTAGCGTCATCTACTTTGGCTTTGATTTCTATAGAAACAACAAACTTAGTTCGAGAGTACACCGTTTCTCACGCCATCCCCATGCTACTTGCCCATTGATTGATTGATGATGTAACTTTACTGCTGAGTATAAAACAATGTTATGTCCTCAATTGTAATGGGCACCTGATATAACGGTGATGATATTCGACTAATAATAAAAGTACTTTGTTTCGAAAACAAACAGTCAACAAATTAGTGGCAACTTTTTTTTTAAGCATTCTGTGTACACAAACAGTACTTAAAAGGCTTATGACTTCGAATTGTGTCGGGCGTCAAGCCCATTAGAAAATAGGAGCATTCGTTTTTATTAGAAAACATTTTTTATTCTTCCGAAATTCCATCACATTTTTCACACCAATTTGTTCAGATGACGTGCCAGTTTCGAGCATGTATTTGATGAAATACTTACAATTTTGCGACTTGCGCGTAATTTATTGAAAAGTAATTTTGTGCGCTTCAATAGCCCTTCACCATTCAACATTACTGCTGTTACCGGTAATAAAATGTACGATTCATTCGATCATAAAAGTAGAACTCAAGTAGAACATTTCAATATTTGTTTCATGGCGCAAACATTAAATATTTAATATATATTTGCAATAGAAGAAAATGTGTTTGAAGAGCATTTTTATGATTTAAGTAAGCTATTTCAATGCATCCAATGCACATTATCGTTGCCACTACTATCTATATCATCATAGTTTTAATTTTTTTGTTAAAATTGTTGCTTTTTTACTTCACAGTAAAAACTGTAATAGCTTTATGTAATATCTTCCTGTAGTTGTATGTTTAAAGTCCATTTAGAATTACAACAACAACAACAACAACAACAACAAATGTAAGAAAATTCTTAAAATGCAAGAAAATAAACATTAATTGAAAACAAGTGAACATCAAGTTCAAGCGTCAACTGACGTTTACAAGACACTGTTGCCAGTTGGTAAAATTTGGAAGGGGAATAGAAATTGCAAAGATGAGCATCTATAATTTCAACTCGAACAGCTATAAATTCAAATAGAGATACATTGGCAGCATTAATCATGACTTTAACCCAATTTAATGTGGAATTGATATCAATTGGTGGATTGTGTTGCATGCACGGGTATTTACTTAGTGGGTGTTAAAGTATAATTTGGCAATAAGTCATCGGTGGCCTTAAGTGTGTCGTAATATAAACGTACAAGGTGTTATATATTGTGCAGTTTTACATGGTAGTCAGATGCGCCATTTTTGGCCCCAGCATCGAAACACAGAATAAATGATTACCTATTATTAATCATTCATAATTTTGATCAAATGAACATTTCGTTGTTGTTGTTTGCACGAACAACTGAATATTGCCCGTTTTCCATATTGACCTTAAGAACCAGAGTAAAAACAGAGAAGTAATTCAAAAATGAGTTGGTTGCAAGTTTACCCAAACCCGTTCGCTTGATGTACTAACTGAACTTGCAAAATTCTAGAATTTCGTAATATGTATACGTAGCCCATGTAATTTATGACGGAAGTAATATTACCTTAGCATCCTTGGAATTCTTCCATTATGTCTTTGAACCTTCAAGACAATATTGTTGTAGACCTAAGTATACATATTTATTCACCGCTGGAAACCTGGCTGGAAGCTATACATTGTTTAATTTTACACAATGATCATGACACACATCATCTACATTTTACACTGATTTGAGCTAAAATATTCAATTTTATTGATTAAATCAATATTACAGATATGATATGTATCGTTGAGCAAATCGCATAATGCGCATTGTTTGTTACATTTCTTTTTTTATTTTTATCGAATTTATTTCGACAATTGTCTTAATTCAGTTAAGTTCAATTGCTACTTAATTTGCTGGAACCTCTTCCCTCGGGATGGTCTCAATACAGAGTACAATCAATTCCTCTCTGCATGATACTTTTTCATTGTTAATCAAGCGTCGATACGATAAACTACCAGCCATACCAGTTTTATCTGTCGTGGTTGCCTCCCAAGTTCCACAAAAGCTTTCAATTGATTTATCTCCGTTTATGTTTGAACCGTGCCAAATCTGCTTTCGAAGCCTGAAAATAATACATCATTAATTTTCAAAATGGCGGCATAAAATTGGATTCAAGTGTATTTGTAAACCGGTTTAATTTACCAGCTGCTATCATGCAATACATCGCGTCCATTAAAGCTGTACAATCGTGGTGACTGATGCGAAAATTCACCATTTGTATCGAATAAATCTTTCCACGATTTAAATATCATTTCACCTTTTATATTGGCAATTGGAACATCCCAGTGTGCATAACTCACTAATCCCTGAAGGCTTTGAATTCTATAAATCAATAAATTATGGTTAAAATATTAACTAACTATTTGATTTCTGGTTTAAATATTTTATATGCTTTTGCAAATTCACGCAACATTGGTGTATATTTAATAGTTTCTATCATTGTGAAATTACTTCGCCGAAAATGCTTATGTCCTAAGGAAGTAGAAAATATGAATTTCACAAATATGCAAAACGAGTTCCAATATGATATCCACATTTCCTTCTTATACATTTTGAGATTTTTTTTTTCATACACAAGTTAAAGACTGGCGTACATTGTATCATAGAAAAATATGCACCAATTCGTCACCATCTCCACCCTAACTTTTATAATGTAATGGCTTCCCCTGCAAGCCTCTTTTTTATACAACTGAATCTTTAGTTTGAAACTATTAGTTTGCTGGCCTCCATTCATACCCACTGATTTGGATGACATAAATCGTGAAATGTATTTTAAATAGTTCAAATAGATTACCGAGTCGAAAGGAATGCTTTAAATGATCCAACAATGCCAGCCCGAACAGCTTGGCGATAGCACGAAAAGTCAGCGCCCCTTGTTCCATGTAAATTGCCCGAGTATGGTTCATTCAATGCGGCTATCCGTAGCTGAAATGTATAATAATAACGATATGACAATATAAATATTTCGAAAATACCCAATTGTGTTGTAGAAGATTTGTCAGTTACGTAGAATTTGGCCTTCGGTGTAACTGTGGACAGATCCGAGGGTTCAGTCACTGGTGCATTTTCGATTTCATCTTCAATGAATGGGATTGGTGGCAATGTTGCTGGTGTTGGAATAGCTGGTGTTGTGTAATAACTTGGAGGCATTGTAAAAAGCATCGGTCGATCGGCCTGACAACAAAAAAATAAATAACTGATTAATTACTGAATTCTCTGTGATTCAGAGCTCACTTAATTTACCCATATATTTCCAGCGCAAACTTTATTTACTGTATCCGGATCGCTGTAGAGTTTTAATGAAACAATATTACCCTAAAATAAAGATAGAGTCATAAGATTTGGTAAAATAAAATCAAATAAAATTCCATTTTCACTCACATCGAATTTAATTGGTTGAATTGGTCCAGCGCTGGCCACATATAATCTGGAATCAGCATCAATTTTAATTTCTACTGGATCAACATTGTTAACAATAACTGAACGCACTTCGTGACAGTTGAGATACAATGTCACTTTATTCAAAAAGACTTTAACAGCAACGGTTGTTTCCTCTTTGAATGCAGGCACTTGAAATACAGCTAAATTTTGACTGTCCAAATGCAATTTGGCATCAGTGTAAATCAATGAAATATTATAAATGTATCGATTGGCTGGCACCAATACAAGACCAAGCTGAACAACCGTTCCAAGTGGATTTAAAATGCTGAATAAATAACCGCCATTTGTATTATTCACTTGAATTGTTGTAACAATTGTTGATTCACGAAATGATTTTGGAAATGAACGATATGCAAGTCGCACCAGTACATCAGAATCACGATTTACCGTGAACACATTGTTTTTGAATCGAGTTGTCTGATTTAGTAAATCATATTCGAAGTTTGTATCAACTAAAATTTGTGGAAAAAGAGTCAAACAACGTTATTTGTTTACTTCTTTTGTTTTGTGAATTAATGATTGAAATTCTCACCTGAGAAATCACGACCTCGCACATTTTTCACTGTAAACGAGTCCACAATGACTGCATTGGTAATAAGACAAAGAAACCAAGATGCACATATTAAACAATACATAAAACGTGTTTCCCCTTTGCAAATAAACATTTTCGAATTGGGTTTTTGAACTATGTAAAGTTGTGTTCGAATTGTTTGTGAGTTTTTGTACTTTTTTTCACTCCGATTCAATTTTTCATTGCTAAAAATGCGATAGACACGAATTCGTCGTTTATGATATGCGATTTGTTTACATTTTTCACATGCCAGAATTTGCCATTTTTTGACAAATGTTTTCGCAAGTTGTGATAAAAAACGCGCATGAGCACACACAATTGAAAGATGTCTTATGTCAAATCATGACTTGAAATTGAAAGGTGCTGCTTCAACGGTTAAATACCGTTTTGTCGATGTGTTGATGTATCGATGGAAGCTGTCTAAGATTTCAATTCAAGTCTCTCCTTAAGAAGACTAAGAAGAGAGAAAAACTCATTGTGACCAGTAACAATGTGGTAATTGGTTCTTGTTTACAGAGGAAGAAAGATATACAGATTTAATTTTCTTGCTATACCATTCGCGTTTTATTTCGTTTTATAAAACAATAAGTGGTTGAACATTGTTAATTTTTTTTTTTTGCTTGAAAGATTGAACATTATTTGGTTTGCTTAATAATTTTTGAATACTCATTAAATGAAAACAATCATTTTGTCCTATGATCAGCTTAATAATTCGGACTGTTATTATTCCGTATAGCAACACCTTCACATTGTTTAGAATCGATGTCTGAAATTGATGCCACCACCATAACTTGGTGGTGAACGTCCTCCTGGTCCACCAAAGTGTTGTCCATAATTTCCATTTACGCTAATATCGTTGCGTCCGTTACGGCTTTCCCACACTTTTTTTTCTGCTTGAACATAAATATTGGTTCCACTTTTGCTATGGTTTCCCTCAGCATATACTTTAGGTAGATTTGAATTTTGATTGTTTTGTGGTGATCGACGGTTACGTGTTATTTGAGATGTTTCAATTACATCACTTGGTACACTAAGTTCCGCTGAATAGGTGTCTACAATGGGACGCACAACTTCTTCTTCTGCTCTCAAAAATGGCTTACTCAATTCAATCGATGGATATGCCGAGACGAATGCCCCACAAACGCCAATAGCTATTACAAAACACAACACAATTTTCATTTTGAATTTATTTGTTTGACTTCAAACTGCTCGATTCAAGAGTTGTGATAGTTTGATGCCTTCAGTTGAAATGATCGTTACTTTTATACCATTTGCTGCTGTACTCAACCGGGATTTTCCCAAAAAAAACACACACATTTAGTCAAAACAGCAAAGAATCTTGGAAGATTCAAAACAAACGAACAAAAAAATCCCCTCGACAAAATTCTACTAAAATCAACGGATCTGTACGTTATCTCTTCTATAAGGAATACGCAGAATTCAAACGTTCAATGTGATTACGTTATGCATAATTGTTTGAAGCAGCGGTGTTTTTGCATTTAATCTATATGCACATCAGGCAACAAACAGATTAACACATTTCAAACAGAATAAATAAAAAGGAGAATAAAAATGAGTCATTTGAATCCAAAAACTTCCCCTTTTTTAAACAAAGATAAATGTTGATCTGAACCGGTAACCAAAGCTATAATTAGAATGCGAATAAAGTATATGGTGTTTTCCTGGTTGACGATAGATCACCTGAACTTTTCGCGACATTTATCACCTCTTTGCCACCCAGACTGTATGTTATGGACAAAACTGTCACTACCTGCTATTTTACGGTGATTTGGCGAAGTTCCGAGATTTATTTGAACGTATTGAGTATTCATTGGATTCAAAATCAGATAAATGGATAGGCGAAAACGGTTACTCCAATATTAATAATTTCATTTTATACAGCTTGTTAGATCAGAGCTTGAGGTAATAATCAATTGCTATGGAAAGATGGATGCAGAGATGAAAATAGAATGTAATTTGATTTTCGATCAAGATTTGACTATTTGTTCTGTTTAATAATTGATTTTGACAATTCATTTGAAATTTAAATATTTGTATTTTTCAAAATATTACGGAACTTTACATGGTGTCTTCTAATAAGCAATTCCTACAATTTCATTAAAACAATTATGACTATAAATATGCGAGCGGAGATATTGTTAATATATTTGTGTAAAAAAAAATCAATTTCTATGCATTCTAATCACACTATCTGAAATTTGCCACCGATCAGGATGAAGTGTACATATGCCCACTTCAATTGCGATTATAGATGACATGGCACAAAAATGTTTGAAGCTTCATAAATAATGTAAATGTATAAACATTTGCATTTTTTTCATTAACTTTAGCCAATAAACATAGTTTTCAGATGCTAATTTCTTCATTACTATAGAAAATAAATTATCAATCAAAGAAGATTAATAGATTCCAACCGTAAGATATCATTTCATTTTTTTTTTCAATCGGTATATAATAAATGATGTTTCAAGTAAAAATTGAATGTTTCTAAGAAAAAAAAAAGAAAAAGTCATGAAACAAACAAGCAACTCATCGATAATGATGAAAATAATGAGAGGCGCACCAACAGATGGAGCTACTTAGCCCACTAGCTTAATTAATATAAACGTTTGGTTTGAATCTTGGATAAATTAAAAAAAAAAATTGCACGTAATTCAATCCTGCGCTCATTTTGATGATTCTTTTACTAGATTAGAACTTTTTCAAAGCTTCTACGCATTTTTGTTTATAAACATTTTCACGATCACAGTGAAATCTAAATAAAATATTACACAGTGGATTGAAATGATATTTTTTTTAGAATATTCGTCTTTGTGATGTAATAGAATATTCTTGGATAACAACATCGTTTAGGAAAAAAAACTATAGATTTTGGATTTAACATTTAACATTTTACCAAACACCATAAACGGTTCTCTATTTTATAAATTGTAATGAATTTTACACGGCTATTGAAAATTACAATCAAAAATCTTCCGGAATGCCATTTCGCATCAGTTAATGAACTTTACTATTGTTAACTATAAAACATAGAAAAGAAATGTTGTTCGATCAGCACAACCATTTGTGTTTTAATGATTTGTCTCATTCACGATCCAAGCGATCGTCGTATTTCAATTCAAATCAAAACGTAAAATATAGATTTCCATCATCAATTGAAGGGATGGACCGGATTCAGCGTTAATTTTTGGTAACATCTCGCAAATAATAAAATGACATGTGAAAATGTAGGCTGATTGCACTGTTATTTCAGCATATACCAAAAGATGTAATTCGAAAAAAAAAATTGTCAATTCCAAGTATTGTTGCCTATTTTGCTTGTTGGGTATCTGTTGAGTCTAATACAAACATTAAACACACTTGTTAATCAAATGTGCCGTTTTTTTTTTGTTGTTGATGTTTTGTTAACATGAACGGTATTTTTTGTTCCATCTAAACTGAAAATTCTGAGGATTCTTAAATAATGAACCTTTAAAAATCTCGCTTGGTGATAGTATCATGCGATCTATTAATTTTTTTTTTGCTCAATATTAGATTTTACATAAATTCTGAAGATTATTTTCGTACATTGAACTTCGTCCAAGTACTTTGTTAATTGTCATTTTTTTATTACAGATTTTTTTTTTGAGAATAAACTGTTTTACACCACTACGTTGTATGTGATGAATGATCAAATCATTGCACTAAAATTGCATGTATGACGGCTGAATGTGCCTACAGAATGGAAGGCAAATAGAAAAAAAAACAGTTCTCTGAAATCCTGCAACGAAAAAAGAGTGACGACCGCACAGCAGTTTGTATTGAATTACGACAACAATTCAAATACAAAAGGGAGGATATTTTCGTTTGGTATTAAAATGAAGCAGCCTATTGTTATTGAGTCGGGAGCTCTTCTTTCATATTCATCGCATCTTCACAATTGTTCGTTCCCCGAATATGAAAAGGATTAACATGATCGATTTCTCTTGTATCGCCAAAAAAACAAAACCAACTATTTTTTCCGTACATCCTGTATCGTCTTCGATAGTAGCGTCTGACAGATTCAAATTTCAATGAGGATCTTATGTAGTACATATACGAAGAGAACATTATGAATACATGGATGCATTTTATTTGCGTTTCTTTTTTATTCAACATAAATTTATCGTTATTTTTGCATAGATGTACTCTTCTGTTCTGAAATGTAAATAACATCTGTATTCGGCATTGAGGTCGATACATAGCCTGTATCTGTTGTTACTAAATAAAGTTGCGAGAAAATTGCAATTCTCCTCATCGCTCCCAAATGTATTACGAACAATTTTTATTGTAATTGTTATGGCATAAAACAAAAACATCGCTTAAAATGACTGTGCCCAGCCAGAAAAAATAACCGTACTATGCGAAATTGGTACAAATATAAATTCAAGGACAACCAAATTCAACCGATTGAGTGTGTGTATGTTTTTTTCCACGCATTTTCATTGTACACACGAAAGAAAAACCAAAAAAAAAACAAGAAAAATGTTTATTGCACATACGCCAAGCGATAAAGAAAAACAAAAGGCACCCAAAGTGATGCTGTGTGTTTAATATTTAAATGTGCGGATCGTTTTACTTTTGCCACAAAATTCAGTTTATTATCAACTATCGCATGTGATATACATCCATGGTCATTGGCGATCTTTGTGTGCTGAAGGAAATTTGGTTTTTTTGACGTCAAAAGATTGCCGCATTTCTTTTCACAACAAAAAACAAAAAATCATTTTCATCTTTAAAGAATGTTATTTTTCTATGATAAGTTCAACGAAGAGATGTGTTTTTTTTTGTATTTTTAGTTAATTCTAAGCAATTGTTTTTGTTGCGGAAAATGGTACTTGAATCAATATATTCTTGAAAATACTTCCGAATTGTGCTTTCTTTCATAAAATGCGGAAAGAAGGCGATAAAGAAGAAATATAGAAAGAACGATAGTGAAATAAATTGTAGGAAGATCATGAAGGCAACGCAATTGACAATGCGGCTCATTCACAATGGTGCACAAATGCCAGACTCTCACTTTGCAATCGATCGAAAAGATTGGTTATTAGAAGATATCGTATTCAAATGATCAATTTTATTGATAATAACTAAATAAATCGACTAATTTAGTACTTTGGTTGAAAGATCAATTCCTGTGAAGAAAAATACTGAGATAAAAGGGGCGCATTGAACAGAATGTGTTCAATGTTCATTGTGAACGATGATTTAATATTCAGCTAACATCAATTTTAATTTCATATATGTGGCAACATAGATTGTCTGTCACTGTCACTCATGCGACCATTCAATTGCTGAATTCAAGAATATAATCCCAAAAAAAAGAAGACAAAATGTTGTATGCACAGCACCAACCACACCAGACGGTTGTCTCTATCGTGCTCACGTTGCGGTTGCTACACGCAGCGCCACACTCACACACCAGTGTACAATACAGCATATGAGAGTGAAACGAAGCATATTTGATATTGCGCTCACCTTTCATTTCGATCAAACGCTGCGATGCTCATTGCTATTTAGGAAGCTGAACAAGAAAGACACCATCCAATTCTATACAATAACAAACACACCACCAACAACAACAAAAACAACAACTAAAACAGTTTTCTTATTCACGTAGCAAGTTGCACATTACAAATAAACTCTATCCCCCCAAAAACAACAACAACAAATCAATTAATTTTGCTCGAATCATAAAAATAAAGCAATTTCAAACACACACAAAAAAAAACAAAACAACAATTAATATAGTTTGGTGAAGAATAAATACAGTTGATTTTTTTTTTCTGTCGAGAAAAAGATCGAGAAGAGGCCGAAACCAGTTTTGCGGGAGCATTTGTTTCAGTGATATTTTTTTTTAAATGAAGACTGTGCTGATTACGGTAAGTTTATCTTTTGCAATTGTTTTACTTTTTGTTTTGTAAATTACGACATTTTTAGTGTTATCTTGATTAGTTTTCTATATTTTTGGCAAATGTTTGCATTTTCGCTCGCAATTTCGGATACAAAATTGTCTGATTTTTTGTCATTGTGGTTGGTTCCAATGGTTAAAATGTGTATAAAGAGCTACATTTTTTGGTAGCTTTAGTACTGCGGCGTTTTTTTTATGACTATGAAAAACTAAGCAACAAAAAATTCCATCGATGAAAACCTCTACGAACGCATCATTTTATCGCGTATTTATGAACAATTTTGTTGTAAGGATTTTTTGTTTCTTTTGAAAGCGGTGTAATTCAATTCATATTAATTTTTTTTCTCGCCGTCACATTGTGCCGTCGACAGCCTGTATGATTGCAAATCATATACGGTTGCACCACGAACTTTTCTCTTTTGATTTGATTTATAGTCGTTTTTGTTATTGCATTCGATTGAAATTTCCGGCATTTGAAAATTGCAAAAAAGAAAAAAAAATTGCATGGAATGCAAATGAGCAACATAAAATGTCGATTAAAATTGATGCAATTTTCCAATATATGTTATCCGAAACGTATACCAGTAGAAGAGAAAAGAAGAAAAAAAAAATTTCCATGGCGTTCATATCCGCCATTTTGGATTTAGTTTTTTCTTTCTGTTCTACTGCTTGTTTAAAACGTTTCTTTTTTTTTCATCGTCAATACAATCAAGCATCCACAGGAGCGAATACGCTTTTTGTTCGGGTGAACTGGTGTGTGTGTGTGTGTGCGTGTATGTTTGAGTACGTGTGTAGCGTTGCTCGTGTGTTTGTGGTGTTTTGACAATGGTATTAGTGAAATTTATCGGTGAAATTGAATGTGTGTGAGTGCATAAAATGTTTGCTATGTTGAATATAATCAACGACATGGCAGCAACACCCAATACAAACGCACTGCAATTCACAGTGGAATATAGAAAATGGAAACGAAACAAAAACAACAACAACAACAACAACAACAACAACAGCAACAATAACCGAATGCGACGACCGAAATTCAAAAACCGAATTTCACAACCGAATGTTCCACACGGAATATCAGGGAAATTTAGATTAACAGTCCACACAGTGTGCAGAGATTCTGTCATTGTTGTGTACCGCTTTCCGCGTATAGCATCCCATACACACAGCACGATTCAATACGTGTATGTGTATATTGTATCATGGGTATACACATATTGTGTGGTGGTTAAACATTGGCATGATTATCATGGGCCATGATACAGCTATACACAGGCGTGCACGCTCTCGTATACATGTTACGTTGTTACGATTCTGACAACGATGGCAAAGGCGATGACGACGCAACAATACCACATCATATACATAAAAATAAACATGGAAAATCCGCCTATGATCAATATAGATCATAATATGTACGTTTCACTTGCACGAGACTCGATTGCTTCGTTCAGCGTTGTGCCTTGCTAGACCGACGACAGAATCAGCTCGATTAAATGAGTGAATAAGCGCAGAGAGAGAGAGAGAGAGAGAGAGAGAGAGAGAGAGAGAGAGAGAGAGAGCGAGCGTTAGCGCTAATAAAAAAGCACACATTCGCTTCGCTTTACTACCACTTTAGCACATACAACGGGTATAAAATACTGTACTACGGCCTGTACATTGAAAAATGATGTTGATGTCTCGCGGTTCGTGCGCGCGCTCACTTCAATTTGTTGCGATTGCTTGTTTAGCGAGTCAAATTGTTCGCGAGCGCGTTCTCTCTCCACCACCAAGAAGGAGTTTTTGCCCGTTGGCTTTAATTTCATTTTATTCCGCTTTTAATGGTTCTTCGACTTCTTCTTTATTTCTCACTCACTCTCTCTCTCTCTCTCTCTCTCTCTCTCTCTCTCTCTCTCTCTCTCTCTCTCTCTCTCTCTCTCTCTCTCTCTCTCTCTCTCTCTCTGTCTCTCCGATCTCGTCTCCGTCTCCATTTTCACATTTTTCTTTTTCGCGCTTCACTCGCGCACATTGTCGCACATTGCATGTTCGCTCTCTCACTCGTGCGCCGCACATTCAACGTGTACTGAAATCGGCTCGACAAAATATTTCTCGGCATTTTAAGCCGAAGCGTTTATTATTTGTGTGTTCCGTTTCAGTGTTGTTGTTGTTGTTGTTGTTGTTTTTCTGCTGTCTTTTTACTTTTATATGTATATTTTATATGATCTGATCGAGGTTTGTCATTCGCGTGTTAGCGCTTCTTTATTAGTTTTATTTTTTTTGTTATTTCTTCGTGTGCTTTGCTCGTAGTTGATTTCGTGTACAACGACATTGCCAATGCGCACAAGTGTTTGCAAAGCACCGAGAGACAGATACATACAATATAATTTTTGTGGTTATTGTTGTTGTTGTTGTCCCGATATATCGAAATAATCACGAGTATGATTTTTTTTTGGTCTACCTACTGCTTTGTTAGCTGTTGCTTGTTAATTTGATGACAATGGTTATGATGATGAAAATGTAAGTGTTTAAATGACGCTGATATTTGTATATCAATGTGGAATGTTTCAAGTGTATGCGGGGTCTCATGCACGATGATGATGATGATTTTGTTGTTGGTATAGTGTGTGCTATTACCGACGAGACACCAACAAAACAACAACAACAACAACAACGAAAAATGAACAAGCAAACGAACGGATCCAATGGAAAAGCAATGAAGAGACCTTACATTAAATCATAGTATAATCAAACATTGTAGTATATTTCAATGATAAATTTTCGGTCATATTCGTATTGTTATTTGCATGAAGCACACGTTCTTTCATGCCAACCGATTTGAAACAATAATCAACACGAAAGAAGCAAGGAGACAACGACGACAGAAAAAAAAGCGCGCGCACACACACACACGGCAAAATAAGAATTGTCTGGGGGAAAAACCAATGCTCAAAGCACTTTGATCACACACCAGAGGAAACAAAAAACAAGTGTAAAAACAAAGCATTGATTTTGTATTCCATTTGTTGTATTTTTTGTTTCGTCTTCTTCTTTGAATTCTCCATCTCGTTCGGTGTGTTCAATCTATCTTGGTTTATTTCATTTAGCTTATATCCCACATCTTATGATGCGTGTTCTGCGTGTCTCCAGTGTGTGCCTCTTTGACATTTCAGTTTTGAATAGATGTGTGTGTGTAACTTTCAAGATTTTTCAATTTTGGCCCATGTTTACACTATCTAAATGCTGTATAATCAACTGAAATATATGGACAACGTCATCCATTTTATTTATTGACTAGCATGTTAGATCAAATAGTTTATGTGCTCGAGTTCTGTTTTTTTTTCTTTTGCTGTTGGAATGTGTCTGTATGTTTTTGCCTTCATATTTTGATTGCGGCGATCGAAAGAGAGATAGAGAGAGCGAGAGAGAGAGCAATTCTATTTGCGACAAGCCCAGCATAATGCTATGTAAAATGTGATCATTCCCATTTGAAGCCATACATGATCGATTGACATATATTTGCAAATCGAACTGTACTTATGGTGGACACACTTTGCGCTGTGTGTTGGCGGCTATGCTCAAGCATTAATGCTGCAATTGGCCAAATCCAAATAAAATCCACTCTATAGAACATTTTCATGAGCTTAATCAAATTCTGAATTATTCGATCTGCTGATATTTTTTGCTTAGATAAAAAAAAAACTATTAATACGGGGAGACTCTATGTTAATTACATATATTTTCGTATGCTGTGATCAAATCAAACAAGAAATACTAATGACGTCCATTCCACACACACTCACACACATGCACACATACTCTTTTGCTCTTGTTCAATTTATAATATATACAAATTGCGTTTCAAAAACCTATGTTTGGCACGACGTGGCCGTTGTTGTTGCTGCTACTTTTTTCCTCGTTGTGCCGAGCCACATTATCGTCGTATTGAATTTTAATTGCGGACCCGAGTGCGTTGTCAGTATTTTCACACTCTTTGTAATGCTACTGGTTGGTGTTGATGTTTTTGTTGCCTTCTACTATCATTTGGCATGTGTATGCGAACTGAACGTGTGTTTTTTTTAGTTCTTTCTCTCTTCTCTCATCAATTTTACACACGAATTATGGTCAATTTTTGAGTATTGTCCTCGTGAATGTTTGACCATACAGCAACAATAACAAAAAAAAAACAATCAATGCTTAAATTATCATGTCAGGTGCGTACGTGCGTAAAACAAAGTGAGAATCGCATGAACGATCGCTAACTATGATTGACCAAATAAGAAATGAAAAGTGTTTCTCTTTCGTAAGATCATCGTCGATGAGTCGTTGTTTCGTGTGCCTTTTTCATTTTTTTTTTCTTTCTTTCTTCGTGTGTCATGAATGTTTGCCACATTTTCCATTTGATTGGCCGTGTCTGTGTGTGTGTGTGTCTGTATGTTGTCTACACAGCTAGCTACACAGTATTATTGGTCGATAAAAGCATTTTTAACTCAATTTAAATATGCGATTAAAATTGAAATTGTGGATTATTAAACTATACCTCGATATATGTATTCACGCAACGTTTGACACAGCGCCAACATAAATATATATATTTCCTTCACGCGATGGCAAGCACCACACAAACGTGAATTGTATTTAAAATATTGCCCAATGACAAATGGCCATTTTCCAACATTGGAAATCCCAAATACGACACACACCACTGGCGTTTCGGTCAAATTTACATAAAGAAGATAAAAAAAACACAACAACAACAAATTCCCGCGACAAACAACATCAGAAATGATCGATCGCGCGAATGCAAAAGCAAACAGACAGACAGACAGATAACCAAATCATCTTGCGATTCCTTCGATCACTTGATCGTTTTCTTTGCATTTATGCGATTTGTTTCAATATCTCGACGAATAATTGACATTACCAATGAATAATATGATGACAATGCATGTATTGTATGTATTTAAAATGTATTTAAAATGTAATTAGAATATTTTGAAAAACTGGTTCCGTATAGAGTGGCCGCGTTCCATCTCTATCTATCTCTCGCTCGCTCGCTCGCTCACTTGCATTTATTCAAAAATTCCAGATAAAAAACTATATTTAAATTGAAGACAGAGACACAACGAGAGAATCGAAAGAGAAAGAGCGAAAAAAATATGTAAAATGAAAAATAAATGATAAACAAAATGAACAAACTGGAAATATCGTTTGCGCAGCAATCGGTCTATAGCAGCCATACAAATGTTTAACAGACGAAAAAAAACTGTACACATAAAACTCTCGATCGATGAATGTTGAGAGTGGCTGCTACCTCGACTGTGTGTGTGTGTGTGTGTGTGTGTGTGTGTTTGTGCATCTGTGCGCGCAAAGGGGTTCGTTCTCTCCATCTCTTTCACCATTCTGCCCCAAATCAAATCACAACACACAAATAACCAACGGCATTATGCTGGATTGCGCAGAATTTTTCCATAGAAAAATAAATACTGTTGAAAGTACAATAAATTGACACACACAGAGAATGCTCGCCACCAACAATGAAAATACCAACAGCATATAATGAATCATCAAGTTTCGATCAAAAAGCTATACAAGCACACATTTTCCGCGCGCGCACTCAGGACAATCGACGACGACGACGACGACGGCAGCGGCGGCGGCGACGACAGACGGTGGCAGTGGAGAATGTGTGCGTCTTTGTTCGTTCAAATACGGTATTAACAGGCACAGAGCATATCTGCCAATCTGCTTCAATACATGGATAAATGGTGGCTGGGCTCGCACATACATTCTAGAATGTTCCCTACGATCTGATCTCGCTGTACGCCATTGAGCGCTCTGTTGTTATTCAACATTTTCGACTGTGGTTTATATTTTATTTTCGTTCTGTTCTGTTTTGTTGTCGTTGTTGTTTTTATTGTTGTTCGCTTTTCGAATATGTCGTTGTACAATTGCTATGATCGGTTGCGTTTTTTTTTTGTTCCCGTTGCTCAGCCCGTTGTTTGCTATGCCATTTCAACCATTTTTTCCCGTGCTCTCTCTCTCTCTTTCGCCCATTTTAAAGTGGTTGGTTTTTTTTTTCGAAATTCTCGACAGTCATTTTACATAATATTTTATGGATCAACGCCAGCCATTGTCATTGTATAGCATACAATATACTCCAAAAATATATAGTTTATACACTACACCTATATATAAACTTGCAATTATAAAAGCTCGACCGAGCGGACAACAGAGGAAATAAGAACTATAATAAAAATAGAGAAACTGAAACAACTAACTGAATGGCCACCACAAACACACACACAGACACGGGAAAAAAGAGGAAAAAACAAAGTGGCAACAACATGCACCAGACATTCAGTATATTTTGCAAATTAACATGTCATTTATGAATCATTCGTTTGGATTATTGCGATCTTTTCCCTGTGTATATTACGTGTGTTGATGTTTTGTTTTGCTGTTGTTGCAACTGCCAGTTCAGCGTGTGTGTTTTTATTTGCACCACATCATACAAAGTCTATCGTTGGGAAATGATAAAGCCCAACTATTTGTGTGAGCTATTAATGGCACAAATGAACAACAACAACAACAAAAACCAACAACAGCAACAACAGCAACAACAACAGAGAGAGGGAATAAAATAAAATCGAATAAAACAAAAGCATTTCACTTGAACAAATCTATTTTTAATGTTGCTTCAATTGTCACCGCGTAGAAAATGCAACAAAACGGGAATGATAAAAACATGCACATACACATCGCACACACTCACTTACGCAGAAAAGCGATCGTCAAATGGTTTTTAACCGCAGTCACATAATGTACATTGTGCGCCCATGGATTGTAAGTCCCATTCCAATTAACTAGCCATTAAAGCATTATTATTTTAAAGTCATCTATATCTGCGTAAATGCATATTTTCGTACGGCAATTGAATGTGTGTGTGTGTTTATAGAAATGAAATATTTTTCACAATTTTTCATCCGAAGCAACCAACACAAAGCAATTTCCAACATATATTTTTATCATCGTCATAAAATGACAAGCTATTCTGTGGTTAGTTGTATTTTAAAATTGTAGTCGTTTGCCATTTTCTATCCGTCCTACTCTTTGCTCAGTTCAGTTTTCATTTTGGAATTGAAATTTACGTGCCGTATGAAAACAAAACAACAACAACAACAACAACAACAACAACAACAACAACACCAGCAAAACAGCAACAGCAACACGACGAAACGGAGCGACAACGGCAACAGCAGCAATAACAACAGCCATCGCGTACAGCATTTTGAATGATTTTTTCCCTCCGTGTGTATTCATTTGAATACATAGTTTTGGAAAAATCCAAAGCAAGCTAAATCCACAAGTGATGATCTCATCCATTTAAGTCAGCGTGAATTCATTCCATTGTATGTCTATCTTTTGGCGTCCCACACACATGAGTTTTTTGTCGATTTAAAAGCGTTTTTGTTGTTGTTGTTGAAATTTTATATATATTTATTCTTTTTTCATTCGCCTCTGTTTAAACACTGTTTGGCATAAACGAGTGAAAAAGAGAGAAAAATGAGCGTATGCGGCGTCATACAGCCATCCATAGGCATAGCAGATCATCAAAGACGATGAAATTCGAAGCGGAAATCATAAAAGCGCGTCTCACAATTTGTATGGAGCCATGAAGCTAAATTGAATACGATTTCCATTTGCAACAAAACGAACACACACACAAATCACATCGTCTAGTTCTGGTTGAGTTTTTGTTTTGGATGCAATTAAACGCATTTTATGCGACCATTTTATTTTCGGGGCCATTTATGAAAATGAATTTTGTGTTTGGGGGGGAATCGACTGGTATAAAGATTTTGGTTGACAAAAGTTTGCCGGTGATGTGTGACCATGTCTTTCCACAAACAAAAAAATTCAAGAAGAAGAAATCTGATTCACTGCCAGTAATTTTCAGTCAACGATAAAACATCAACAATTATATCCACAATGACGACGAAGTCGAGCCAATGATGATGATGATGATGAAATCATACCAAATGGCATTTTTCAACATACACAAACAAAGAGGCAACAGCACCAAATTTAATGCGCACCTCACACTGTACTTCTTTTATATTGTGTTGCTGTTGTTGTTGTTTTAGTGTTGTTTCTTTTTTTTGCACATAAAAACACACATACAAGCTCTTCTGGTCGTTTGTTAATGTATATTCTGTTTCGACGCTTTTAATAATGTTCGGCTCATCCAAAGTGTGAATTGAATAAGAAAAAGAAAAACACGAACAAAAAAAAAGACAACCGACTCAACAACACACACACACACACATGACGCACGCAAAAGACGAAAAAGATGATACAAGAGCACAAATGTGGGATAGGTTCAACAACAACTTAAAAAGAAAAAAAAACGCCAAAGAAAATATATCCACGATACATCGAGCGAAATAATAAATGAAACACCATACATTTTCTATTACTGCGTTCGCTAAAGGTGCGCTCATGCGCTCAAACTTAACATTTGCCTGTGCTTCGCATTCTAATCCGCTGAAGAATTTGGCAATTGTAAACCGAATGCAAAGAATAATGTGAATTCATCGATGTAGATATATAGATAAACACAAATGGCATTGGAGAGAGAGATAAAATTTAAAGAAAAAACGAATGTAGGAGAAAAAAAAAAGCGTCTGTGCCTTGGTTAATATATGTAAGTGGTAAGACGTCGTACAATCAAACACACAACACAACACAATTCACACACACGGGGCAAAAAAAAAGGTGGCAAAAATGTGAGCGCGATGTGAATGGAATTAAATGTAAAGTAAAAGCATGCGACAAACAAATGGCCATGGCTAGTTGGGTTAAATGCTATTTGATCAAACCATTTCTTTGATTAAAAAATGTTAACGAACAGAGAAAGAGAGAATGAAAAACCCGATAGCCACTAAAGCCACATTGAAAATGTACACGTCTACACAGTTTTCTTATGTTTCAATCATTTCTGTTTTTGGGTCTCTCACTCTAGTTTCGTTTTATACTATATATTGAATATGTTTGCTGTTGTTGTTGTTGTTGTTGTTGTTGTTGTTGTTGCTGCTGCTGCCTGCCTGCTGCCTTTTTTCATTGACAACCAGACCCCTTCGATTTTCGTATGCTTTTCATTTCTGAAATTTCAGTTGTGGAAGAACCCACTATCGCCAACTGTACACGTTTAAGACGTAGAAACGCGTCAACTATTCAATTTCACAGCATACATTTTTTTTTACACAGAAACCCATCAGGCAAGCATACATGTTCACATTCGATTTGGTGTGCTCACCAGAACTCGAACTATACAAAATTTGTATTCAACTATTGCCGGCAACACACAATGCTTTTCAATCTCACTCTCTCTCTCTCTCTCTCTCTCTCTCTCTATTATTTTCGAAAGCGTATGAAACATTTTAAACATCTGCCTCAATTTTTGTTTTTCCATGCGATTGTAATGGGATGCTATAGCGAGGGCCCATCGTGCATTTGGGCCCATTGTATGTGTGGCATATTTTGCCAGTATCTTGCGACATGAATCCATCAACGAAACTGGTGAAAAGCAACAGAACAAAGTGAAAAGTTCGGAAAACGATCGTATGTTCGGTTTGGAATATATTTTGAAATAAAATGAGAGGCACACAAACAAACACAAGTACACAGGGAAAAGATAATTTCGCCGTTTGGCCTGGCTGTGCTGCGCCCATATGCATGTAGCTGCCATTCAGTTTGGTAAAATGCATTGACATTCAATCGGGGTCCATAATGGAGAATTAGAGTAAGAGAGAAACAGCATAAGATAAAGGAAAACCGAACACGCACAGTCCAATGGTTTGTTGAAATGGATAATTCTTTTTTTTTCTCTTCTTCATTTTATTGCTGCTGTTGCTGAGTGTGTGTATTTTGAAACCATACGGCTTATGAAAATGAAATGCTTGAGCTCCCTGCCGTTGATCGCGTTTCTTTTCTACACTGTTTCACCTTTTTTCATATCGTTTCCATTCTCTCTTCGCATTCACATGCGGGACAAATGGCAAAGTTTTCATAGAATATTTTCGAAAGCGATACGAACGGAAAAGCAAAAGAGATATTGTGAGAGAATGAATGTGAAATAGAAGAGAATGAAATGAAAATAATGGAGAAAAAGCTACAGAAAACAGAGAAAAAAACAACAACAACAACAACACCACCACCGACGAACAGGAGAGAAACCAAAATGTGATCGTAACGTTATCTATGTCTTCATGCCGATCGGTTATCGCAGCCCGCTCGGATTATGACTGTTTTGTTCTTGCTTTTCACATTTTTTTTCCCAATCTCTCTCTCTCTCCCTTTCACTCTCCACATTTTTTATGTGTTATTTTTCATCTCCCGGGCTTGGTAATCTAGTGTGCATTAAGCACTTACGCTGGTTCCGTTGAATTTTTTCTTTTTCTTTTGATGTGTTTTTGTTTCCATTCTCTATGTGTATTTTCTCAACATGTTTCCTTTGCATGGTCACATTCTTAATGCGGCTGCTCAAAACGGCGAACGAAACCAACAGAAAATGGAAATAAAAATGAGCTTGAAAACTTGGTCGGGTTTCTTGATCTTAAGCCCAACACAGAAAAATTCAAAATGGTAAAACATTACTAAGCATTTAGCTGATGGCGTTGTTGTTGTACTGTTTCCGTTTCAAATCTTCAGAGAAACTGAGTGCGCGCATTTGTGTTCGTACACTTTTCCAATGTCGATCGCTTTATTTGTAAAATGATCAAATGAACCACCATCAATTTCAATGGTGTGCTTCAATTGCATGCATCAGAAACACACACAAAAAAAAAACCAACAGAACAAACAAACAAATACTGTACGTGGAAAAATAGAGAGCAGATATCGAAGCGATTGTCATAAGGCGAAGGTGACTGGCATTGTAGGCTATTGTGACCATTGTATGATATCCATTGCCAATGTGTATCATCAGCAAGCGCAAATGCGCCAGCTTTTGTTTCTTTGATTGTGTCTCTTTCTCCACCGTTACATTTGTCAGTGTCGCACAACAAGCAGCACCAACGAATGAATTTATAGCGCGCGCTTTTCATATTTTGTACACAGCACACGCGTTTGCACGCGAATCGAGTTCAACCGAAAAAAAAATTTGTAAATAAAGCCCAATCTATATTTATACAGGCATTGTCGTCTGATGTATTAAATTGAATAAATTGTACTCAAAAATACAGCAGCAGCAGCAGCAACAACAACAACCCAAGCAAGCACATTGCAAAGGAGAGTGCAAATGCGTGAGACAGATAGACGAAAAAGAGTAACTGTGAACCGTATTTAACAGTAACAACAACAACAACAACAACAACAACAAAACACAACTATGAAAACATGGCGGCATTGTGTGTGGATACGCGCATTCTATGCATTGTAATGAATAAAATGTGTGTACAAAATTAAGAAATCCACAAAAGCTATATTTATATAGATAGCATGGCATGTTTTGCCTATCCGAAATGAAACAGCACAGTCGAAGCGAGAAAAGAGCGAACAGAGACAACGACGACGACGGAAAAAAGAGAATTGTATCTACCGAATGTTTTCTACTTGAACAAAAAAAAAAAATAAATAAGGCACACACGGCAAAAGCAGCAGCAGTACAATTGCGTGCAAAAATGTACAGTCACACCAAGCCAATTGGCTGTAATGCTTTAGTGTGTTTTTAGGTACAATACGGTCTTTGTTGCTGTATTTTCCCCCTAAGTATGGTATGTTCGACTGCATATATGTGTGTTGAATAATGAAATCAGGCAAAACGCATTGCGCCGAGCGCTGTTCTGTGTGATTGAGAGCCAAAGAGCGAGAGCGTGTGCTCACCACATAGAGCCCGACCAGTGGAAAATAACGCTCGACATCACAACATCAACATCGGAGACGATGACGGCTGTGTGACAACAGCAGCAGCAGCAACAGCAGCAACACCAAAAGCACACACAATTCACATTCTATACACTTCAGTGTATCGGGTTCGGTTGTGTATAGTTTTTGATATAAAAAATGCATTTTCGACATGACCGAACCGAACCGAACCGACCGAATAAGCCGTGTGGATGTTGCTTTCCGTCTGTCTCGTTCTCCCTGGATCTGTCCCGTTGTGCATGTGTCTCCGTCTCTCTATATATATATATCTCTCTCTCTCTTTGTATTTGTGTGTATGTGTGTGTGTATGTGTGTGATTGAGTGAGTGAGTGACTGAGTGTGCTTATGCCTCACAGTATTCAATTTCGATCGCTCATATAATGTGCAGAAATAATAATTATGTGGCTGCAAGAGCGACAAAGCATTTTTTTTACACAATACTCATACACACAAAAATCAACAACTCATACAACACACAATTCATCTACTACCACACATAATTTGTTTTTTTATAGCTGATCTACAGCTCATATTCCAACTCCAAACGTCCGTATAAAAAATGTTCGGTTTTCATCGAATGTTATTTTACCGTCTATAATTTAACTACGCTGACCGATTGTTTCGCCTTAATTCGAGGCCCAAAGCATCATATAAATCGGAGCCCTACAACTACTTTTCCATTATAATGAAACTGAAAATGAAAATTGTTTCCCCAAACAAAACAAAGGAAAAAACTACATCGAATTTACGTTCGCATTAAATACACATAAAATTGCATGGAAATAAAGGTTGTCGATGCCAAAAGGAAAAAGAGAACAAAAGAGAGAGAGAGAGAGAGCGAGAGAGAGAGTGGATAAAGGGAAAAAACATCGAATTAACAAGCATAGTACACACATGCATAGAGAGTAAGCAGAAGCACACACAACACATGCCGAGCGCTGTGTCGCATAAGCCGACAAGAGAGCTGTATGTGGAAACAAAAAAGCAGCAGCAGCAGCAGCAGCAAGCAAGCAAGCAAATGAAAAAAGGGGGAACGCGCACAAGAGGGAAACAAATCTGTAATTTCCTTTAAACAAGTTTTCGTTTATGAACATGAAACGAAACACGATCGTGTGTCTGAAACGTTGATTCGAGAATGAAAAAGAAGAAAAAATACAATATTTGGCGTCACAAGCAGCGTAAGTGGTTTTCATACCCACTTTGATAGCCCAAATGTATCGCTTGCCGCGTTGTGCATTGCTGTCATGCTCATTGAAATACAAGATCCCTGTGTTTCCCTTTCGACTGCTTTATTCATTTCTCCCTTTTAACATTTTTCAAAAACCGTTTGTGTTCATGGAAAAAGTTGTGTGTGTGTGTTCGTGAGCATACGAAGTGAAATGAAAAGAGGGCTCTTCGTTGTTGTTGTTGTTGTTGTTGTTAATGTAATGATCCAATGGTAAATGGATTTCGATCACTATGGTGCGCCCCCTCGTTGATACCGAACATACACATTTGTGATCGGCTTTATTCATTCGACTGAACATAGCCAATATTTTATGAGCAGAATGTTAGTCAGCTGCGATTGTTCTCGAAAACATGGAAAATTAAACGAAAACAACGCGCAACCAACTCACACACAGAGACAAACGCACGCTTCGTTTGAAAGAGATATTCGCATGAGATATCTCATCCGTGCTAATTTTTTTTTTCGAAAAGCATCGATTGATGCGCACAAACAAAAACGAATGATTTGTTTTTCGACTTTCAAGCATAAACACATTTTGCTTCGCTTTCAATAAATATTTCAATTCGATGCACAACCAAATATATTAGCGAATGCAAGATTATATTTTCATGCAAAATTCCAAGCTCATTTCAATGATTTACGAATATTTCAATATTTACATGAAAATTGATACTCTGCTTAATACAAAGAATATTTTTTTTTTGGTTTTTGGGGAAAGACAAAAAAAAGAGGAGCTCACGAAAAAACCGAATCATCCATTCAAATGACCGTGGAGTGTAGTTGTTTTGTGTTGTGTATGTCAAATCCTGTAAAAGCCCATGTGGGAGACGCAAAAGACGTACGGGAGAGAAAAAAAAATATGAACGAATCAAATTGTGATATCGTATCGCAGACATAAAATGCAATACGAATCAAACAGAAAAGCACATACCAGCACCAGAAAGCAACAACAGCAGAAAAAAATGTATGAAATTTACCCAAATAAATACAGCATTGCTCATCATCATTATCGAGCGATCATTATCATCGGCGTCATCAGCACACATCAGTATGATGGCGACAATATATACAAATACATATACTGCTATAACACACAAAAAAAGCATTTAGTGTTGTTGTTGCTATTATTGTTGGCTGCTGTTGTTCATATTCCACATATTATAGCGAATGTCGAACTAAAAGCCAACTCAAAACTACAGTCATCAGCGGAATATATCATTGAGAATCATGCGAAGCAAAGGAAAAAGAAGAGGAAAGAAAGAAGAAGAAGAAGAAGAAGAAGTAAAAAAAAATTGAAATGAAATGAAATAAACCAAATTGTATGTGCCAAGCCAAGCCCATAATAAGCAGAAAAATATTTTTAATGCCTGTTATTTTGCTGTGCTTCTGTTAATGTCGTTGTTATTTGCTATATTTGCTCTCCATAGCAGCTCTCTTTCGTTCATAGCAGCTCGCTTGCTTGATGTAAGTTTTTGATGTACATGAAGCTCCATGCATATTTTGTTGTTGTTTGTTTCACTTTTCGTCGTCGGCTCTCGTTCGGTTGCTATAACAATTCATCAAAAGTTTTGTGTATTGTTCTACAAATTGTGGCCTGGTATGCCATTTTTCCATATGAAAATCATTCGCAATTGATCATTTGTCCCCTCCTCTCCCCCCTTCGAAAATACAATTAAACAATATCCAAAAGGAAACAATAATTGGCTAAAAAGAACATTCGTAACATTTCCATCGAAAAATGTATATCGCCGATAAATGGTCGTTTTTGTGTTGGCAATGCTCAACGTGTGTAAATTCTAGTTGATTTTCCAATCCATTCGTTTCGTTGAATGTACAAACAGCGCACGATCTTTTTTTTTTCCTTTCTTTCTTTCTTTATTCATGTACCGAACATTCGATGCTATTGTGTTTTCATTCCATTCCATTCCATTCCATTTGCACTGCGACTTTGCGATGTATATGTGATGCTCCAGTGTAAAAGCGAACAAACAAAATGTTCTTGTCACTCAACCGTATTTTCAGTGTACAAAAAAAAATGGTTCTCTGGTTGGTTCATGTGATTGTATGCGATGTTGGAGCGCGCGCGCGACCGACCAAATGCGCGCACACATTCACCAAATGTGCTTGAGAGTGCGTGTATGTGTGTGTGTTGTGTGTATGGGTGAGTGAGTGACGAACGAGTGAACGAGCGAACGAGCGAACGAGCGATGTTCGTATCGGATCGAGAGATTCGATGCCTGTATTGTGCCCTGTATATTTTGCGTAGTTTGCTTTTACCCAAACACTCAACAACCGTTTTCTATGAACATGCAAAAACTGAGCGTTTTGCTGAACATAGGTGCTGTCGTTGTTGCTGCTGTTTCTGCTGCTAATGGGCTTGCATTCAATGATTCTCTCGGCTTAAATTTTTGGCTCGAGTTTTTCATACGATTTCCTCTCTTTGTTTGTTATCGGCCACCGCTGTGCAATCTGTCCCTTTTGCGCGCATTTCCACACCGCACATCAACACAAACACAAACACACACACACACACACGTACACATCACGCGCGCTACCACCGCACACCACCGAATGTGAAACTGAGCGAGGCGAGAGTGAGACCGAAACAGCAGTGTACCGTGTGGCTGAATGTGTGCGTCATGGCTGTTGTTTGCTGAATTGAAGATTCAAGTGCTTGCGTGCACGCTCCTGTTTCTCGAACGTTTCTATGCAATACATAGAAAGCACGGGCCCAAGTGAGGCAAAGCAAGCGGATCGGTCGTCAGCCAGCAACGAACGATTTGTATGTAACGAACATAGCAGTCACCGTTCGTCAAGCGTCAACTGAAGATATACCAAACAGGATTCAACATTCGAAAAAATATCAATTTTCTTCTGCTAACAAAGTTTTTTTTGTGATATTTAAGTCATAATATCTGTTTGTTGTTCAGTTGTGTGGTGGTTACAATTTTTTTGTTGATCTTTTTTTTTTGTTCTCTGGTGAAGTGAAATATTTGCAAAATTGTGGTGCCATTAAATTGTGAACAGTGCTCGGTATTTTAGTGCCGAAAAAATATTTTTTTTTTCGTTCTTTTTTTTTCATCCCGTTCGAGTCAGCCGAACAAATACAATTTGTTGCTCTGCGAGGTAATAATAATTCGCAGTTTATATGATATTTTATTTGATTGGTTTAAACAAAAAAAAAATTGTTCTTCACGTTATTACGTATTTCTATTTAAAAAAAAAAAATGTCGCTATTCATTTTTCACTGTTTTTGTTTATTGCCCACTTTAAATTAATTTCCATTTTTTTTTCGTTGTTGTTGTTGTTGTTCCAAACAAAACATTATCCACGAACAAATGTCGCATTTTCAATTTCACGGCTCAATGTTCATAAAATTGAAAGCGAAAACATCGAAACTGTTGACATTTTCCCCGATTTATTTGATGGCAATTGTTTTTTCGTTGGATTTGTCCATTTGATTCTTCGTTCTAAGAATGCGATCATTTGTTAGCATCAGTTCAATTTCCCGACATGGTCGCCATATTTATTTTGTTGTTGTTGTTTGGTTAGAGTGCGGGATATTCGAGTGATATTGCATGTTCTCTTCGAGCCGACGAGTATATTTTTTTTTTCTTCTCCGTAATTCTTTTCATTGGATCGTCCGTAATTGATGTCTGTGAAATGAAAGTTTTATTTGTGTATGTGTGTGAATGTGTGTGAATGTGTGTGTTTGTGTGTGCGCGCGTGTGAATTGCCTGCTATTGAACAGAATGCGTGTATTGTGTGTGAGTGTTGGTTGGTTGGTTGGTTGGTTGGCTGTGAGTGTGGTATGTGCGTTTGATTGTGAATGATGGAGTTTGACTTGTAGGTGTTTGCGAACATTCAGCTCACGCTCACTCGCTCGCTCAGTCTCACACACACTCGACTATAATACACGAAATCATTTTCGCATTGAGTGTTTTGTCGCAATTAATGTGGCATGGCTTACGGTTTTATGGCTATATCATGATGATGTTCCATGCATACGAATAAAAAAGTAAACAACTTTACAGAATTTTCTGCGCATAAATAATTGTATGTTTAACTTTATCTAATGAATGAGCAATTTGTGTGTGCTTGTCAACTCGATTCGTTCATTTTCGTTTTACTGTTTTTGGAATTCAGCACCAATGCATTTGTGGCGCTATGATCAAACCTCTTTAAATAATTCCGATTAATTTATGACATTAACATGAAAACTGAACATCATTATAATGTAAAAATGAAATCAACAACAAATTGATCAAATAAAATAAATGCCGTTTGCAATGTGAAAAACCACAATCGATTAAATAAAATGGGAAAAAAAACAGTGAGACAGATCAACAACAGAGCTGTCTCGTTGAGAGTGTAAAGACAGAAACAGAGAGAGAGAGAGAGAGAGAGAGAAAGAAAGAGAACGCGCGCAAATAACGAACATAAAAGATCGGACCCAGGCTCACCCACTCAAAACCAAAAATGCTCATTTCATAAACGAAATGGTACGTGTATATATCTATATATCGTACGGCATGAGCGCTAGAAGTTATAGTTGAATTAAATAGAAAGAGACCCAAAGAGACGCGATTACTTATGAAAGGCATCGAGTGTTCCTTGTTGTTTGTCGTCGTCGTGGTCGTTGTTGTTGCTGATTTGATGTATTTGGTGTTGTTGTTATTTGGAATTGATATTTCAGCAGTGTTATAAAAATCAAGGGGCAATAAATGCATTAGGCGGAGAATTCAAGCACACTCAGCAACTTGGATGCATGAAGCTAGGGAGAAAGAGAGAAAGCAAAGTGCAAAAAAACACACAAACACACACACACAGAGAGAAAGAGAGAATGAGGAAGAGTGAGTGAGTGAGTGCATGTGTGTGTGTGAAGAGAGAGGTAGAGCGAGATAGTTTAAAATAGGGAAAGCAGGATTGAGAAAGAGAACAAAAATTGTATGCTAAAAGATCGTCTATACAGAAATGAGTACACACTGTTGAAAAACTACTGCTGAACTTGGGCCAAGATACACGATGTGCGAATTGAAATAGAAAGAAAAAGCAAATTTATAATATTAATGTGGAATACAGCCATGGCGCTGCACAGTGCTGCACGAGTACACAAGAGCTGCTGTGAATCCGAAATACATGTGTATGAGTGAACATTTCGGCCTTTACCTACCTATACACAATGGTAATTTGCACAATCACACTCAGAGCTGATCAGATATTGAAACGGAACGTTTGTTAGTGCGATTTTTGTGTGAATTTTATGCTCATTTTTCCCAACAACATCCAAAGGAAGTGAACGAATCTAAAGGAAATCGCACAGTGTATTGGTGTATGTTAGTTAATTTCTTTTTTCTTTTTTGGTTGGTTTATGATTTTCTCCTGTTCAAAGAATCACTCATTTGGCAAATAGAACAATTTTTCAATTGTAATTCGAAAAAAAACACCAAATTTTAATCGATCATCCAACGATTTTGCACAGGATACAAACAAAACAATACAACACCAACAAAAAAAAAACTATATACAGAATCACACAGTGTTGATGGGTACGTGTGTGCGTGCAGTTCTTAGTGCTTTCAATGTTGCAACAACTAGAAAACTGAATTTTCTAATTCATCGTTTCGATTCATAATTCTGTCGCCATATTTTTACCGTAACGTTGAACGGTCGCTGCGATCTAGAATGCAAATGGCATGCAAGTGTGAACGGTTTCATAAACGGGTGCGTTGTACATAGGAATAAAAAGAGGCAAAAAAAAAACATTCAAATCATTGTGAGGCGGCCATATTAGTTTTGCATTATTTTTTTTTATTTTTTTTGGCTTGGAACACATTTTTAGTCCCCAAACCAAAATACGCTATGATTTTTTATGGTTCAATTATCAATCGGTTGATTCCGCTTCACAATTAAAATTCATCTAAATTCTATTTTCATTTTTGGTGTGTTTTGATGCTCAACCAAAAAAAAAAAAGAAGAAAACAACATTTGATGTGGACAAACACACAAAAACTATCTAAATTTGAATTTTTGGCCAGCCGCATCGTTCTGTTTTCATTGAATTGAATTTTCCACCGCTTCTTTTTTTTTATAACACACCAGTGAATCAAGTAATGTGTGTGTGTTTTTTCCCTATTTTGAATGAGGTCAATCAAAAGTGTTTTGTGCAAATTGTCAACCGTATGAACACATCATTAAACAGCCGACAAAAAAAAAGAAGAACAGAAAAAACGACATTGTTATGTGACACAAACGGTTGAACCCCATTAAATAGCAAGCATACGTTTTCAATAAGTTTGGAAAATTAAAAAAAAAGTAACAACACACACACACACAGCTCAAAACAATATTTAATTTGGTTATATTCAATACATTTTTTTTTGTTGTTCAAATGACAAATTATACATAATAAAGAGCTGAATGACGGGCTATACACCATTTGTAAAATGAAATGTTGTGAAGCATTTAGCTGTCTCATGGATCGAACAGGCATTACAATATTTTTTTTTTGTGCTTGATTCTTTAGCATTATTTGCATATGTAAATAAATGTAAATAAAAAGCAAGTAGAAGTGAAAAAAAAAAAAATTATTAATTTTACTTGTTAAATGAAATGCGACCCAAAAACAGCAACCATCGACACAATTTTGAGTGTGACTTTTTGTTTTTGTTCTTGTCTTGAGTGTGTGTCTCTTTGTGCTAATGCAATCGAATTTCAATAATACTCGTTCGGGTTGCTGTGCATGTTCTACTGTTTTCTCTCGTTGGTTCTGGTTCGTTTTCATTTCGCCCAAAATGCCACAGATGTATGTCTTCATATTCATTGAGAATTGTTCTCGAGAAAAATCGAAGCGTCAAAAGTGTGCAATTGATTTTTATGTTGAGCGTCGCTAGATTTACCGCTATTGTATATTTGCTCTAGCTAAAATCAACGATAATCGCTTTATTGTATGCTCAGTGTGCCTGTACAGTTGGATATGTGCGTTTGTGTGTATATTTGTGTTTGTATCTGTGTTTCAATCACTTTTTCCCCGTTCGTGTGATTGTGTTTCGGATGCTCCGATCAATGTTTTAGCACAAACAGCTCATAGCATTTGTTGCATCTAAAAACGATTTTTTTTTAATGAACAATCAATTCAATTATTGCTAAGCTTGTCAACCAAATCAAATTACTTATGCCAACCAACAAAAAAACATTCTCGATCACAATTGAATGTTTGAGGTTTTTTTTAGGCTAATCCTCCACCGAATAACAATAACAAAAACAATTTTGGCATTTTTTTCGGCAATTAAACAATTATATCTGTTTCGAATGCCATTCGACAGGAGATAGAGACGAAAAAAAAAACAGATTTGTGTAATGGACATTGTGAACGTAAAGCAGTTTAAAAGCCACAACAAAAATAAACACCATAGCACGTATTTGACGTATTTAGAGGTGGCTTTTTATTCTTTGGTCGATTCGTCGCGTGTTTATTCTGTTATTGAAGAAAAAACAAAATATATGTTCAACAGCAAACACACAAGCACACACACACACATTCGCAGACAAGCACATAAATTGCCGAAAACACGTTGCGATGAAGAGGAATGACGCATATAACCAAAATCGTCGAATCATACTCGAAAACTGGCTAAAATGTTATTTGCCTAACTCTTCTCGTCCTTCTGACACCGTGTCCGAGATAGCGAAGCGTTGTTTTTTATGTTTTGACCGATTTTTATTATTTGTTTGAAATGGGTTCTACCTAAGCTGTCAGTGTTACCGATTATTCAATTAATTACGATTCGCTGATTAAGATTCGAAATTGCTGGCGGTTTTTTTTTTGCTTTGCCACTTGTTTTTTGTTGTTATTTATTTATTTGGTTTTGGTTTTTTTTGCGCCATATTTATTATGTGCTATAATTCGTTCGGATTTATTTGACTGTAATAATAATAGCTGTGGGTTTTTTGTTGTTATTTCATCTTACAGATACATCAAAATTGAAAGAATAGGCAACGGGATAACAACATTTTAACCGCAAAATTGTTGTTGGATCATCACGCATAACCAACAAAATGGATGATGATCAACAGTTTTGTCTGCGGTGGAACAATCACCAAAGCACACTGATCAGTGTGTTTGATACGCTATTGGAAAATGGTACATTAGTCGACTGTACATTAGCCGCTGAAGGAAAATTTTTGAAAGCACATAAAGTGGTGTTATGTGCGTGCAGTCCATATTTTGCGGTAAGTGTTTATTCATTCATTTGAGAAATATTCAAAAGCACATGTTCTGTTTTTGTTTTTGATTGCAAAACTGCATGGCCATTTTCGCAAAAATGTTCCAATCCAATTAATTTAATTTGTTATTTTTTTTCTCTCGAATTTCCATTGTCATAATTGCAGTCGCTTCTATCTCAACAATACGATAAACATCCGATCTTCATACTGAAGGATGTGAAATTCCAAGAGCTTCGAGCCATGATGGACTATATGTACCGTGGCGAAGTGAACATTTCGCAAGATCAGTTGGCCGCATTACTAAAAGCCGCCGAATCGTTGCAAATCAAAGGTCTATCGGATAACCGAAGTGGCTCATCGGCCAAAGGTGTTGATAATGCACAACAACAGAAACAGCAAGTACCTGTAAGCGGTGGTGCAGCTGGTTCAGCTGCCAAAACGGGTTTGACCATTGAACAAAACAACAAAAGACCAAATGCGGAATTGCCGGGGGGTAAGTGAAATTCGAATTATATACGATATCATTTTTGTTGTTTCAATTGTCTGACAGTACATGAGTATTAATGTGTACCATTATTTCGTTTTTGTTTCGCGTCCCCAATTTATCGGTTCAGATCGAGAAGGTTCCACTAGTCCTATGTCACGTAAACGAAAACGAGTTCGTCGTCGCAGCGTCGATACAAACAATGCGGCCGTCGACAATCACGATCAAATGTCGAATTCGTCATCACAATCGGCCACACAACAAGCGCAACCGATTACAAGCACACCGTTAACGCTATCACAAATTACCACAGCTACCTCTGCCGCAAATGTATTGAACGTTACCAAAAAGACTGACAACAATTCAAATGGTAAGTGACCGTACTACGTACAAATAAAGTAAAATTTTGTGGGTGTGCTTTTCTCTCCTTCGAATAAAATAACTAAACGGGATCCAATTTTCTTCACTCATTTTAGACGATGACGATGATGACGAAGAAGAGCAAACAATCGTTCGGCACAAAACTCGTAACACAGATGGCTCGAATAAGGACAAGATCGAATCGGAATTGTTAATTGAACCAAAAAGTGAATACGAAGATGGTAACGATGATGCTGTCGAAGATCTAACAATGGCTGACGAAGAACTGATGGAAGATTTAGAACAGGCGGGACCGAGTCACGGTGGCGAAGGTTCTAGTCAAGGTAAGCATATCCGGAATGCCTCTTGTTTCTTTTTTGTTTGTCGTCAACGCAAAATTGTGTGAAAACACATTTTAAAAATTCAGAATTTCATATAAAAAAAACCGTGTGAGATAAAAATCTAAAATTTGTCAAATTGATTGCCCATTGAAAATGCAGGTTACGCTCAATGGCAAGTGGATCGATCTCAGGATGAAGTTTATTTGTCAACACAAGAATCAGCTGGTCAACATCGCGATGCCCAAGGTGAGTTCCACCAAACGATTACATACCCTCGATAAAGAATTGGTGATAACATTCCAACCCGAACGGCACAAATCCAAATCCAAATTCCGATTCATTTAAAACAAAACAAAAAAACGTTTATCTGTTATGTTTTTTGCTGATCCAAATGTTAGCCAACACCTAGCCAAGTGCGCAAGCATTTATTCGCCCCTTTGACACGCACAAAAAAAGGATCGAAACCAAAAACGTTGTTTGCGTTGAATGTTATCGCAAATTGTTTACTTGTGTGTTACTGTAGTTATGTTAATGAAGAATATATAGAGCTTGCATATGTTTTTTTTTTGTTGGAAGAATTGCGCATCGGCCACATCATTTTCAAATGTAATGACATAAACCAATCGACATATGAAATGTTGATGACGACAAATAAATCTATTTGGAAATGATGTTGGAAATATGATGAAAACCACGAAAAATAAATTTGATCAAATAATTCGTATCTGACTGTTCACAAATAGTTCACATAAATCTTCACAAAATCAAAATCAGTGTAACAATTGTGGTTTAATTGGCATCCAAAATTATTTTCTATTCAAAAAAAAAAAAAACAAAAACAAAATCGAAAAATATTGAATCAAAAGTGATTGACTTCCATTCTCACATCAAAAACGATTTTCATAACCAATGGATTTTCCTTTTGTTTGTTAAATTGTGTTAAAATTCGGTGACAAATTGTGTCGAAAATTCAACGTTGGAATTCCAAATAACAAGGTAGGTCGTCGAAGATATGTGAACATATGATTCAGTCGATGAGAAAAATGCATTAAAATCGAATTTTAAATTTAAAACAACATCAACATAAAAAAAAAACGAAGAAAAAAATTGAATTTGCATTTGAGCCGGGCAAAAAGTTGAAAACAAGAAAAAATGTCGGAATTTCATCATATTTGCATCGATGCGCTGGTTTTTTCATTTAGTATTTTTGATATTTGATTTGTAAATTGTTTGAATTTTATTTGAGACCAAAATGAAAAAAAAACATGAAGAAAAACAAATATGTATTCACAACTTATTATCCTATCAAATTTATTTATTAATTACTGTTACCTTTGGTTAGTTTGGAAAAGTTGAAGAAACACGATTTTTTTTTTTTTTTTTTTTTTAAATGAACAGTATAAATTTTTTTTCCGTTAAATATTACATACTTCATCTCAGAATGGATTTAATTTTATATGTTCGTTGATTCCTTTGTAATACAAAAAGGATCACAAAAACAAAACTAATGGTGATTGTGTAGCATTGAAACATTTAATTTGATTTATTTTATTTGTTTTATATTTTTATTTAAATATTCGTTTTTTTTTTATTTACATTTTGCGCTAAACACCGAAAACAATGTGAAATTAAAAAAAAAAAACAAATATTGATGAAGAGGAGAATACAAAAATGTGTTTGTCGACAGCGACATTTGACCAACACCAACAAAAAAAAAATTAGTCAGTTTAAACATACAAGCGCAATAATTGGCGCTGCTGCAATTTGACTACACTCAAAGATAGATATTTGCTTGATTTAAATGCATTTCGTGTATTCGTTTGGCTTTTGTTTTTTCTCTTCATTTCAATACATTTTTAATTTCATTTGTTTTCATTGTTTTTATTTATTTTCACTGGTTTGTTCTTTTGGATATATCCCACCAACCAAAATAACCTGATTTTGCTTTTGCTATTTTCACATTTTAATTCATCTAATAATTTACTTTTTCCCCTCGCCCTCTAAATATTTTAATTACGTAATTGCTAATTTGTTTCAATCGGTTCGAATGGCAATCGAATGGTCAACATATGCCAAATAAATAATTTATGATTCGTGCTAAAAAAAAATCCATTGAGCAACGTTTGAGTTTGATGTTGAATGATCAGCTTTGAGCCCTCGATTCAAATTAGCAATTATTTTACATTCATTCATATTTTATTCGTTTGTCCTTTATTAACTTTTAATTGCTATTGTTGAAACGATGAAAACGCATGCGCCATTTTTTTTTTTTTTTTTTGAAATATTCCGTTAAGTTTTTTTTCCAATTTTTTTTTTTGTTGAAACTTTCCTTCGTTTTATTTTCCTTGATTTCTTTGCAACGGGCTTTCAAAGGCGTATAATCAACAAATTTGTTGATTGTTTTTTGCCTTTTTTCCAGTCGAATTCGGGTTTTGTTCGGTAAAATTCGGGTTTAATCGAAAGGATTTCGTGGAAATTTACATTTTTTTCGTTGCGATCGCGCTCTTTTTTTGCGCTAAAACTCGGGAACACTTCGGATGTAATTGTTTTTGTTCGTTTACGAAATTTGCCGGTTGAATTTTTTTTTGTCCGACTCAAATTTTAAAAAAAAGTGTTGTTAGTGATCTCGTTAAATACGGGAAAAGTGCAAAATCATTTTGAAAAGTGTTCAGTGTTTGTGTATGAAGGCGATACAAAAAAAAATATGGATGACTTCAATGGACCTGTCAACTGTCATCGGTACTTATTCACGGGCGGCTTTTCATCAATTGGTATTTTGTAGCTATAAATTTTAATTAATTTATAGTGAGGTAATTGGTAATCGGGGTTTTTTTTATCTACTGGATCACCGCATCAATATGATCGAGATACATCAACAATTTGACGCACGCGGGTTTTTTTTCTCTCACTCGCATGTCGTCGATCAGCTAAGTATATTCAATACGATTTGGAGTCTCACAAACTCACAATCGCAAACATCGTATTTGTTGTAAGTATACCATCCATGGAGAGTATCGTTTCCTGGATGAAAACACAAACAATTGACCTTTCATTCTCTACGAACCCTATATAAACATTACTTTTTCAGCTTAGGGTAAAAGCGCTGAGCAAACGGGCACAGCGAGCTCCTTTGTTCGATAGCAAATATGCAGCAATGCCATGTGGCTTTGTCACATGCACGTGAGTGGTTTTTCAAAAGGTAAAGAAAGCAATATTTTGTTGTTGTTATTTGTGTTGTTGAATGCACACAATACATTCTGCAGATATTCTCAAGTTTTTTTTTTTGTTTTTTTTTTTTTTTTTTGAACAAGCTTAGTATTGAGAATTGCCATAGATTTTTTCTACACTGATAGTCAATACAATAGTCGCGCGAATGCTTGTTCATTTTCAATAAGAAACCATTGTCGCTGCGATACACTCTCAGTCAGGTGACATTTTAGAAGATAGGGAAAAGAAACGTTTTTTTTTTGTCAAATTTAGCCATCAAGGCTGGTCATTTTCCGTATAATTTTCAACAGAAGCCTTACAGGGTATTCTTTTTATTAATTTGCTGTAGATTTATATAGCAAACAGTGTTTATTTTGAAATAATCTTTGAGATTTTCGTTCATTATCCTTATTTCCTCCAATTTTGGCCAATGACTTGTTCAAAGTAAATTTGATGGAACAGAACAAAAGACAGGAGAGCAATTCTCCTTTAAAACATATCATTTTCCAAAAAAAAAAAATCCACATTTTTCCACACATTCAATGTATGTGTGTTGCTAACATGTCTGTTTGTGTAGAAAATCAGTATATTTGAATGGAATTTGTAATGAGAATTGAAACTAAAGCTATTTAGAATAAAAATGATATTTACCGATTTTATTCGATACATTTTCCACGTTTTGTTCGTTACTGGTAAGTAAGAGTTAATTGATATGCGTCTTTGGTAGATATTTGGAGATGTGTTCAAAGTCTTTGTCAAAGACAATTCATTTATCTATTTATCATCAGTATCGCGCAAAACATTTTAAATTTTGCAACAACAACAACAAATGAATTCGATGAAATTGATTATTATTCTAAATTCAATGTGAACTTGAACAACAACAAAAAAAAAACGTGAAATATTTTTTGAATTGTTCAAATTTGTTTACTCTTCGATGTGAGAAGAAAATTATGAGACACCATTTGATTTCAGGAAAGTTATTAATTTTAAAGAGCTCTTTCTTTTCTGAATCAAATGGAAAACCGATTCATAATGGTTTTCTTGTGACGAAGACTAAACAAATCGACAAATCATCAATATTTTGCATATTATTTCCAGTTCAAATGTAATCATTCTCATTTAGTTTTTTGTTTTTCTTTTCAAATATTTTCTTCTTCTTCAATAAATTATTATAAATGATAGGAAAATGTCTTTCTTTGTGCATAAACGGTAACAATGTTGGAAGAGTAATTTGATATTTAACATGCAAGGAACACAGTACACATTGTACACCACGCACTATAATAATTGTTTTTGATACTACGCTCAATGTTTTGATGAGCTATAATTTTGCCATGAAAATCTAGATGTGCATTCACACAAGAATTTGAATCTTTTTATTTCGCTATTTGGATATTATTATGTGTTTGAGCTCTATTTGCTGTTAAAACTATTAATGATTCCCCCCAAATTGGAATGAATTTCATTCAATACCAGGCAAATTATTGAAATTTTAACCGTAAAATCATGATCAAACACATGATAATATCTATCTAGCAGAATAAAATAAGAACCGAATCTTTAATTGAGTATGCTTTAATCATCGATTCAGGTCTTTTTTGTCGAACATGAATTAAAGAAAGGAAACCAATACGATACAGGCCAAATGGTCCTGCATAACCTTCAAATTACTAAAAATGTTCATTTAAAACCAGTTTTTCTTATAAAATTGTCTATTTATCTCGTCGGATCTTCATCTCAATCAGTCTGCGAACCGGTATTTGTAACCTATGGACGTGTATAGTCATTAGTTGAATAAGGTTACTATTGATTTGTTATAGCTTTTGGTTCATACAGCGTACGCACCAACACCTGGTTCGGTTCGTTTATATGAACCACATGTTTTAACGTGTAAATTAGCCGTCGTGTGCTATTGTGCACGCAATTTGTGAATATTCACGTCCACCGGCAATTTTCTCATAAACGTGTTGATCGAAATGGCTACACCTTTGATTGCCTTAATGCTTTAAGAATTTACATTTCATTTTTTCATGGTAAGAATTATAACACACCAATCGCATTTCGTGGTTCAAAAGCATTTTGTGTGCGTGTATGTATGATCTGTGGCCCGTTTTTACTAGAGATTTTACTGGCTATCGATAGGCGAACAAGGTCAATCTATAAAATCCTTTAGCGCTACTAGCGATAGATAATTCAAATTTAGGGCTTATCAAAGTAAAATCAAGTAAAAACCACTTAATACGTGATTTGCAAACTGCTCATATTTGTCAGGTAAGAAATCTTGGTCTAAGACATCTTTTTTTTAAGTATCGTCAAATCTCTGCACGACTCAACGCAAAACCTTGCAGCACAACTGGTGAAATTGTCATTTCATTTAAAATTTGGTTACGTTACATTTTTGTATTACTTGGACTTTGGACTCTCTGAACTTTATATACGTAATTTATTCGATTGCACATTGCAAATTTAAAAAAAAAAAAAATCAAAACAAGAGCACCATGATTTTATTTGATTTGAACATGTCACCAGTTGTATTCTGGATAGAATATAACAAATAAACTACTTCGAAGAAAATTCATAAATTCAATGAAGATGAATCATCCGCAACTGGTTCCAAAACCAGATTAAAGACATCCATCCGTACACTGAAGATTGGCACCCTGAATTATTGCACAATATCACATGACGCAGGCGAACGTTCTTTTTTAAGGATATGCACCGAAATTAAATCGAACATTATATCGATGAATTTATTTATCCATAATTTGCTGCAATTTATAAAATATTTAAATAGCCCCAAATAACAATAGACTAATTTATGTTTTAAAATTACTAAATTTTGTTCTAATTAGGCAAAAAACGAAATGTTTATTCTTTTCTATCAATTGAAACGCATAGGAAAAATAGCTTATAATTGAATTCCATGATAGTAAAATAGGCGCATAGTTTTCAAACCGATTTTTTTTTTTGAGTTTAAATTTTTTTCAAATAAGTTTCGAATATTTGACGTTGATATTCGAATGAATAATTTTAAACTTTATAAATGTCAGTGATTTTCAAATTGTTTCTTCATGAATCCAAGAGAGGAAAATGATTTGCAAGAATTTTCGATCAGAAAACGATCAACATGTAACTAATTTTACAAGTTTCACAATTTCATTCACAATTTTAACGAATTCTCTACGAATTTCTAAAATTTAAAGATTCAGTTAAATTCTCATCAATGCTTACGAACACAAAAGAAGCAATTATATGGCAACTTACTCCAAAAAACCAAATGAATGTGAATTTTTCCAGAAGTTCATTTAATGAAGGATTGGCATTCAAATTCAGCCATTTCCACGAATTTTTCCCTGTTTTTTAAATAATCTAAATTAAAATATGACCTTTACATGAATTATTTGTTTTTTTTTAATGTTTGAAATCATCATACAATGGCACATTTGCTACAGTTTTTTTTTCAAATACTTGCCCTTGATCAATGGAATTCAATCAGTTTTTTTTTCTCTGGAAAATATTTGATTTGTATAATTTCAAAATTCATAAATATTAATCCTAATAAAAATCCTAGTTGATTAAACGAAAATGTGATTATTTCAAAAATAATAATTTAATAAATTACACAAAATGAAGATTTTTTGAATAAATAACAGGCGATGCCGCCAATTTTTATTGAGAAAGAAAAAACATGTCTTTGATTTGTAATTTTTAGATAGTTGATGACCCAGAAATGGATCAGAGAAGCGCAAAAACAAAGATTGGCAAAGATTGGAAAAGATATCAATCATAGGAGAATGAATATCTTTGTTTTTATGCTATCTGCAACTTTTTACAGGAGCTTTAAAAAAAAATTGACATCATCACACTTTTAATTCCAAAGAAATAAGAGTTAATAAAAAAAAATAAAGATTTTTTCAAAATACCAAGTCTTAAGCAATCATCCATCGCACGAATACATTTCGAAAAGAGAGTAATGCAATGCCATTCAAAGTCAGTTGAAAATATTATTTTCAAAAACTTCATAAAATTTCATGTTTATTGGCCCTGATTATCTTCTGAAATCACAGAAATCGCTATATTTTGTTACAAAAACCTGTTGGGCTTCTTTATCATATGAATTGCGTCTCTAAAAAAAATCAAATTTTTTTTAAATTTCGACAATTTTATCAATTTATTTCTTGATCGAAGAAAATCCCTATTGAGTTAAATCCATTAATGTTTAGATCAAATGTATTTAGATTTCTTTTAGTTTCTTTTTGCCTCTTAAATTTGGTACATAAATTAAACAAAATTCCTAGCCACTTTCTTTAAAACTTGAATGCGAAATCCCGTAAGCAGCACATACACACTTTGATTTTTTTTTTAATGGGATGTCTTTTTGTTTTATAGTCGTTACTACGCTAGACGTGAACTTTGACACCATTGAACTGTTATCCATGGATAATGAACAATTGGCTGAAAAGACGTACATTCATTTAACAAATGGTGAGCAGCGTTATCGTTGCCCTCTGTGTAAAAGTGTTAAATACACTCAAGTTCGATACCTAAAAACACATATCAAAGAATGCGGTCTCACATTTTTATGCCACATATGCAAGCTAAGCTATAAACAGAAGCGAACATTTATGCAACATATACGATCAAAGCATCCGATTCTAACGACTCAAACATGAATGAAATCGATCACCTGAATTGCCTGGCCAAAGGTCTCATTACCATCACTCCAGTTTCACGAGGCTATGATGCCACTATCATCACATTTAAAATCCAAAAAAACAAAAAAATCATCACATTTTAAAATCACATTCAAAATCTTAAAAAATGAAACAATTGTACAAATTTATTCAAAAATTACGAATTTAAAGAAGATCAAAAACGATGTTAAAACAAAAAATGAAATTCTAGCGAGAAAAAAAAACACTGATATTTAAACATGAATTGATTTCAATAAAATGGCATTTTTTTAAGAATCAAAACTCTATGCCTTTCAAATGTTATGGTTTTTAAAATGTTGTCGCCCATTTCTTGTGTGTGCATTTATCGAAAAATTATTCACTGAAATGGTTCATTGGCATCTCTTATCTCGAAATGTATTCTATAACTTTCTACTACCATACATCTGCATTTAAATCATCTAAACAGATAGAAACAATCCAACATACTCAACGCAATTATTATATCTGAATATGATCAAAGTCTTGACAGCCGATTCGTATTAGCGATGCTAAATTTCTACCAAATCTGTTCTGTGTCAGAGATTATCATTTGGGCCATAAGCGGACCAGATGAATTACAGCTGGAAGATTGCAAAATCGACTACAATTCATCAACATTTTCAGATTAAATAAATCAACAAAACGATGGTAAAATCTATTAAGGTTTGGGATTCAAAATGGTTTTTGTTCAGTGTATTCACGATATCAAAAGCTATTTACCAACAACACGTTATCGAATCAATGCAGACCAACCGTACAAATGCACTAAGTCAGTCAAATTGGATTATCTGATACAACCGTCACATTCTTTTGGAAAACTTTACTAACAAAAACGCAAATAACAATCTTTGACTGTACAATCAAATACCATTCAGCCCAATCTCAGCAAAGCAATGGCAATTTGGCTACACATTCTATCTCTTTTCACTTGATAAAAAGACTTAAAATAGAATCATACGATCTTACAACAAGCAAAGATCATGATTCATCAATCAAGAGTATATTCTTCCTGTTTTCTTGACACAAACAAAAACAATAATCACTCTTAAATGGAAACAATCAAAAACTATCCTTATCAACTGCCATTCCATTCACTTTCAACCAAATGAGAGACATAACAACAACAAAAATTCCGAATTTTGCACGATAATTTTATTTTTTGTAGCAATTTAGTTAAAGCAGACCAAAGTAATTTTATTTTCGTAGAGTTTTCATTTTGCTGTTTTTTTTTGTTTTGTTTAGAAAAATCGATATATTTTTGTAACGTAAATTGAATTTATTAATTTTGCGTTTAAAAAAAATGTTTTGAATTTTATTTATTAAAAGATTGCACCAAGTAATTTTCTTTTTTTTCATTAAACATTAGACGCATTTCAAATTAACCACCATTTGTTTCGATCATTTTTGTTTTGTTTTTATTTTTTTGACAAAAAAAAAAATCTATTTTTGCGTTAATCTTATTTTCATTTCATCATTGTTTGTTTTTCTTTTCTTTCTTTTTCTTTCTATTGTTTCACCCAACTAACACTTGATCACTGAAATGATAACCCACACACACACATACACACACACACACACGTGAAATATCCTTGGTGCATTGAAATAACCATAAAACCTAAATAAATCCTGAACCTGAACAATTCTATTCCGAATCGTTACTGGGCATATTGCGCCAAAATACACACGGAAAATAACACATATTGAAAATCGAAAATTGAAAAAAAAAAAACCAAAACCAAAATCACAACCCATAAAATAACAGAGAATTTAACATGCACTCCAACAATGTATTTGGACGCGGCCGGTAATCCAAGCTCTGGTGAACGCTTCTTCTGTATGGTTTGTGGTAAAAATTATTTACGTAAACGGCACTTGCAACGGCACATGCGTGACGAATGCATCGGCATACCGCCCCGTTTTGAATGTGAATTTTGCCCATCGAAATTTCGGCGAAAGTATCATTTGGTACGGCATTTAAATTCACGTCACAGTGATATGATAACAAAGGATAATCCCGGTATCAAAGTGAATAGCCGATCGAAATTGGATTTATTGTCGAGTGCACAACAAGCCGCTTCAACAAATGATGAGGATTCCGATTCAGCGGTTGCATCAACATCATCCGGTGTGACCAGCGATAATCTCAGCGTTATGAATGCAGCCGCAATTGCAGCGGCCGCCGAATTTGCTGCCAATTTTACTAAGGATTTTTCAGTGGACGCAATTATGATGAAACGTGAACCATCTGAAATGGGCATACCCATGCCCGATATCAAATTGATCGAGGAACTACAAAAGAAAGTCAATTTCGCCATTAATCCCGATCTATTCTCAACATTACGCCAAATGAATCCCATTAAGTATTAAGTGAACAAGAAAAAGACAAAAAAAAACAACACGAAAAAGAGAAAAACAAACGCCACAACAAAAAAGATACGAGAAAAACTGATCACAGAAACCTGATTACAGTAAATTATATGTATATTGATTGAAGCATTGATTGAATTGAATTTTGATCAAAAACACACACACACACACAAATACCATTAGGTCTTATGATCAATTTGTACCTCATATAGTCGATTGACGGTTCGAAAGCTTTTGCCATTATAAATCATCACATTTTTGCCATTTTCAATTTTTGCATTATTTTTCTCATTGTTTTTACCATTTGCATTCTTATTTCAATGTTTTTTTTTTCTTCAATTCATTAATTGATTTAATCATGCATTTCATTTGAATAAACGTATTTATTTGATTTAGTCAACATCACCAATTTTACCAGTTTGACCAAAATGATCAGCGCACATTGTCATATCAACATGAGAAAAACAAAAAAACACGAATTAATTGTGGGCATCGAAAAATAGTGTCTCAATCAATGTCGCTGGAATGAACACATACACAAAACAAATTGTCGGAACACATGAACAAAGCCAAAAAAACCAAAACAAAAATTGCACACTTTTTATTTCGAATAAAATCGATTAATTAATTATATTTTTGCCATTAATTTCCATCCTTTTAGTTTCTATTTAATAAGATTTTTTTTTTTGCATAATTTTTGCTTTTGAGTTAAAATGCCAATGAAAAGGACCAATTCGTCGGAACATTTTTAGTTCATTTTTTTTTTCATTTTCACACGATGACATAAATTCATTATACTCAATAATATCGATAATATTTAAGTGAATTTACACGAATTTTAGAAACACGCCATGGATAAATACTTGGTTATTTGTCCACGAATGCGATGTAAACGCGATATGATATATTCAGACACTCTTTTTTTTTCTTCTTCTTCTTTAGATGATAAAATAATTTGATACATTTTTTTTTACTAATAATTCATCCAAAAACAACTCTCTTTTTTTGTCTCTTTTTATATATTATAACTTGCTAAAACCAAAACACGAATAAAACCCATTAAACCAAAAAAAAAACACGCATCAAGTGAATTACTGAAGAAAATCCGCTGCACGTCTTTTTCATTATCGTTTTCCGTTGTTGACTGTTGCTGACTTGTTGTTGTTTTTATTTTGTTTTCTTTTTTTTTTAATTCTCGTTAATTTCATAGCAGACTAAATAATTTTTGTTCCAATTTTATTCCATTCAATTTAATGGCCGAAATTGCCAATATGCAATCCAAAATTAGCATTTATATTCATTGTGTCAAAAGAAAAGAAAATATTAACAATAATTTTTATTATTCACACATAAACAAGAAAGAAAAAAAAAAGAGAAAAAAGCCTTGATCCAACTTCCTTACCTCACCACCCACAAATCTATACGCATGGACCGCAACTTTCAAAATGATGAGATGATGATGATGATGAAGATGAATTAAAAAAAAAAAACACAAAACAAAAAACAGTATAACACCAAAAAGTGGTACAAATTTATGTGTGTGTATTGTTTCAGGTGTGAATGAGCTACGTTTGTCACATGATCCAAAGGCCGGCATCAATGGTGACAACAGCATCGATAAATTAAAATTGGAAACGATTCAGGTGCCATTTCAGCGACGCAATCACAATTGGTGGCTTAACACACATACATCCATTCAAAAGGATTTGCTGATGAACGCCGATGGACGATACGAATGTCCACGCGAATATTGTGGAAAAACATACAAAGAAGCCAGCTCATTGCAACGTCACATACGGTGTGTGTTCTATATTATGAAAACAAAACAAATCAATACACAAAATCAGATAAATCAAATAAGAAATTCCATTTTTGAAGTTTGGCCGTGTAAGGCTATTAGATCCATTTGGGTTCACAGTTTTGTACGTTGATAAGATTCCGTTCGCATTACTGAGACACGAACATCGGAAATCTATCGATGCATTTGTCAATTGATTGTGCTTAATTCCCGTAGTTGAAGTTTATTTTGGCGTTTGTTCATCACTCGCCATCACTCGTAACATTTATCTCTTTAATTTATTCATTTTTTTTTCAATTTTGTATTTCAACTCTTATGTGATCTTCAATCGTTTTCCATCCAACATCAAACAACAAAACTCAAAATCAACACAAACAGTTATGAATGCGGTGGACGAAAGAATTTTTGGTGTCATATGTGCGGTAAAGGATTTTCACAGAGTACACATTTGAAGCGTCACTCGGAATCGGGCGTTTGTATGAAAAGCTATTTATAACTACTGATGTTGATTCATCGAAATATGAAATGCGGATAAAATTACCCGTATCACTCGCATGGTGCTTATGGCCAACTGAAAGACTGACACACTGCTGCGATGCAGAATAAATTATATGATTGATGTCTTTCCACTGAAATGACACACACACACACACACACAAAATCATACACAGATAGAGAGAAATGAATTTACAATTAAAAATTGAAAAGAACAAGACAAAACAAAACACACACAAACAAATTCTAGTCGAATCAACTGATTAATTCGTAGACACCTCGATGTACCAAAATGAACACACACAAAAAACACACAAAACAGCAACTGTATCATATACAATGTAAACCTGCATACTCATTAGCCAAAAAATGAAAAAAACAAACAACAAAATCAACAAGTAGATAGATGTATAATTTTAGATGAATTTCAAATCCAAATGGCATCCAAATCAATAACAATTATTATTAATTCAAGTAATAAGAGTCATTTATAAAAACTGGACCGATTGTTTTGCTTGTCGAAACGGTGTTAAACCATAACTAAAACCAAATAAATGAACACACACACACACACACACACACAGTGAGAGAGAGAGAAACTGTGTCAATCTTATGAAATGGTGATGTGTTTTGAACTGTGACCAATGGCTTTGAAATTATTCCTTGTAGATAAATTCAATTAGTTCAATAAATGGCAATTGCCATGTGTTCAGACCACCAAATCTGCTCTAACAAAAAAAAAAAAAAAATCAACAAATTTCAAATCCCAATTATGCTCTATTGTTAATTATTCTTTTTTCCAGAAATTATTGAATACAGTACGATAATAATTGAGTCAGCCCTTGATACACCACCGGAAAAACGACATCAAGCAACAATAACACAGCATTTTGATATTGAACAACGCCGAAATGATAAAATCACCGGCAATCACATCGATGGCAATCATGATGCAGCTGTGACAATAACAAAAGTTCAAATTCAACCGACCACCGTTTGTACAACGACACCGATCAGTCGACCCAATGAAGTGGTTTCATATCAACGTTTCGGTCGTATCGATAAAAAAACCATAACTTATCCATTTAAGTGCCATTTGTGCGGGTTCAGTTGCCGTTTTAAGGAATCACTTTTATCACATTTTAAACAAATGCATCCGTACTAGAGGCAAGACGATCTTCACATCATCCATCCATGTTACACAGTGTAAATTAAATGAGCTCATAGTTGTTTAAGCATTAGCAATTTTTCTTATTCGATTCGATTTTTATTTCGTTTAACTATTGTCAATTGTGGTGAATTCGTGTGAATGTGATCAAAGAACGGGCGCTTCACTTTAAAATCCGGCTATCAAACGAATGACAAATTCAGCGCAATTAAATTTATTTTATAACATATTTTAATGAAAAAAAAAAATGTTGCTCTCTTGTAAATAATGCCACTCACTTACGTTATGCTCTGACTGATGAGATTCTATTTTAAGTCAAAACAAAACAAAAAAAAAATTTACTCACGCCAATAATGGATATACTGTTTATGTTCAGTGGTATTCTTCATCAACGGTTTTATCCCACCAACAACCCTTTAACCCAATTGCCTAATGCTAATAGTGTTCATTTTCATTTTGGTTTAAGTTTTGCTCAGTTGCTAAGTGATATTTATTTGCGATATGATTCAATAATCGATTTGTCGTATTCTTTTTCTTTTTCTCTCCCTCTCTCTCTCTCTCTCTCTTTCTTTCTTTTCTTCGCCTCTTCACTTCATGAAACAGGCATTCGAAATGCTGTTGCCATTGAAAAACGTTTGATGCTGGACTTTCTCACTGAGAATTGTGCATTGAATTTAACACCTGCGAACAATCGAAGCAGCCCATTACCCATATCATCGACAATTGCATCGCCCACAATCGCCGCCCGCGTCATAAATGTTTATTCATGTTTGAATAAATGTGGCCAATCATTTAATTCACTATCGTCATTGCAACAGCACATGAGCCTTGAATGCAAAGCAAAAAACGTTCCGGCCATTCCATTAGTTAAGACATTTGACTGCATTTATTGTACTGAATCGTTTACACGTAAAAACTATTTAAAATTACACACACGAGACAAACACCGTTCGATGATCGAATGATGATGAAGAGATTTATAAATCTCAATCGTTCTTTTTTGTTTTTTTTTCTTATTTTGGATGCGAAATGTTGTATTAAATTACATTGAATTAAATTGTGCCTAAGTGTAAACTTCAAATTTTGTATGACCTTATACCAAGTTAAGTATGAAATGAAATTACAGGAACCAAATGTTACGATGGAAATATTGTTGTCCATTAATTTTGAAATCATCATAGATATTCTCATTGAGACAAACACAAAATGATTTTAAATCACTGAAACCGAACAAAATAAAAGCGACGAAAAAAAAACCTTTTGACAAATGCAAACAAAACAATTCAACAATCTCGTTGTTTTTCTTTGACTAAACTAAGAATTTGTAAAAAAAAAATAATGAATGAAAATCCTGTGAGAAAAACATTGTTTGCTTTCTGTTTTTTTTTTATCATTCACTATAAAAATACAAATCAAATGGAAACCATTGGAAACTAATTTATTGGACATTTTTTTCTATTTCAGATGCATACCAAAGCGGCTATGAACCGATCGATATACAGCCCAAAGATGTGGCCCATGAACCGTCCGACATTTCAAGTGCTTCGATAACAAGTGGCTCAGCATGGCAAGCCCAATCAACGCGCATTCAAAGTATGGTGGTGCAGAACGATGGCAGCATCATTTTGTGTGATAATGATCAAGAAATGTCCGGATCTCGACCACGCATCGAGGTGGTGGAAATTTTATCACCCACTAATTATATTCGTGGTAAAAAAGAATTTTCTGTTGTTCCATTTAAATGTTTATTTGTCACATCACACATCATTTAAATGAAATCACTTTAAAATGATGTTTCTTACACAAATTTTCGTGTTATTTCGATTATCATCTACAGCTCAACCGGTGTACGAGCATCAAGTACAACAGAATATCGAAAAAGATCCACAAGATCAACAGCCAACCGAATCAAATGGACATGTACCAAGTGAATCAATTGTATTACCATCGATGGTTCAATCAAAAACATCAAATTCAGCAAAGAAACGGCCGCTTCACATGATGCCAAAACAAACAAATAGTCAAATGCAACGCTTCAAATGTCCACGATGTGGCAAAGATTATTCACAGCGCAAAAATATGCGACGACATTATCGATTGGAGTGCGGTCAAGAGCCAAAATATCCGTGTCCAGTGTGTAATTTACGTTTCAAACGTCATAATCAAATGAGTGGTCATATGTTGACGCGGCATGGCATCAAAGATGCCACGAATAAAGTGTTGTTACCTGATGGTGGTGCATTTGAAATTTGATAAACAAACCAAAAAGAAAGAAAAAAAAAACAAACACAAAGTGCTTTAAAATAAATCCAATTCTACCTGTGTTATGAAGTTTTACAAATAATTTCAAAGTGTTTTCTATGGAAAATAGATGCCATCGTAAGACAAATTCCATTTTTTTTATATATATATACCGTTTCATCATTTTTCTTTTCTCTTTGATTTGCCATTTTGTTTTTCTCTTTCGTATATTCCATTTATTCAAGAGATTTGTGTTCATATTCCAATTAAATTTGCCGAATAATTGCGCTGTGTCTTCTCATTCTAGTAGTACGATCGTAATTTAGTGAAGGCTCATCGGGAACCAAAAAAACAAAAAAAAAAAACAAACAAATCACGCGTTCGAATAACATATTTTAAGCACTTTGGATTCTACGAACATCCCATTTTTGAATCAGTTTTTTTTAATTAAGATTAAAATTGTGAATTTACAATGAAAAAAAAAATACCAAAAAGTAAAATAAATCTGTAAAATGACAAACCAAAAAAAAGGAAGTATCGCGTATTTGAATGAGCGGATGTGATGCCATTGAAATACGAATACGAATACAATTATAACGATATCAAATATAAATTGTCTAAAAAAAATATCAAAACTGGTTGTTTTTATTCCGTGCGTTTGTTTGGTGATGTTTTGATTGTATTGTTTAGATTAAAAATGTGTTTTTTTTTTGGTGAACCAACAAATTTGTTTTTTCTAGACCGAATATCTGTCTAATAGACAGTGTCTATATTTGCGATGCGAAAACTATATATACACTTTTTTTTTGTTGCTCAAATGAATAAAAAAATCGTAAAAATTAATGCACTCTACTATTAACCATACAATTTTCTTCGCCTTTATCTGATGTAAACATTTGCCAAAATATAGAATTCTAATTTTAATCATTTCTTCATTTGTTTAGTTTCAACAATTCCGCATAATTTTTTTTTTTTTTTAACAACAAATCGTATTTTTATAGAATGTGTTAATAAAATATGTTGTTTCTTTTTTTCTATTTCTTTTGGCATTTTGCTTGGGGTTTTTTTCCCATTACAGATCAATTGAAACTATCCGGTCTATTGGAGAACGACGATATCGTTGTGTCACGGCGAGCAAACAGCTACGTATTGACAGCAGTGGGCAAAACGAAAAATCATAACGCAAAACTCAGAACCAACGGATTAGAAACAATGCTGAAAAAAGCCGGCGCAGGTAAATGTTGAACATTAGCTTATTCGTTAAGCAATTTGTTTGTTGTGCAAGAAAATGCTAATTGGAATTTGTTTTCATTTTCAGATGGAATCACAGTGACAGCCATACGGAGTCGTTCACAAAATGCCGCATCAGACACGGAAAAGGACACTGAATCAATCAGTTTTGTGACATCAAGTACATACAATTTTCATTCATTTATCACGCATTCCCATGAGGAACTCTACCGAGTTCTTCAAACATTATTTAAAATCTCGCTCTATTCGCCTGTGTTCCAAATAGTTGAAGAATTCAAAAGTCATAATATCAATCGCTTCAACATCGCTCCAATTCCTTATAACTAACGAAGAAACTCAATTCTTTCTATTCTTTTACATGTTTCCAATCAGATCAAAAATCGCATACAGTCTACGATCCAGTGGTCGAAGCAAAACGTCGTAAATCGTTGAATCAATCGTTGGCATCAAAATCGATTGGTTCATATGCCGAAGAGGTTGAAGACTATATGGAAATCGCTGAATTGGCTGAATTTGAGGATATTGAATTTGATAATAGCCAAATAATGACGGCAATCATTGATAAAGAAGAAAATATCACATTCACTCAAGACACCACAAATATGTCCACCGAGTCGACGGAAAATTTTTCGATAATTGCCGCTGAGAATGTCGGCGGCGGCGGCGGTGATGAGATTACATTCAGTGAGGGTAGCAATTCGTGTACGTTTAAAATTGAATATCCGATGAGTGATTCGTCGGTAAACTGCAGTGAAGAGAATAATTCAATGATTGAAAAACCGTTTGGATGTCGTCATTGTGGTAAAATGTATCGCTGGAAATCGACATTACGACGACATGAAAACGTTGAATGTGGCGGCAAAGCACCATCATATGAATGCCCATATTGTTCGTACAAAGCAAAACAACGCGGTAATTTGGGTGTGCATGTACGTAAACATCATCCGGAGATGCCACAGCTGGAGTCACGACGGAAGAAGAATCAATAAATGTATTGAACATTGCAACGCTTAAAATGTTCGCCATTTGTTATGCGGAGCGGGTAGAAAGAAAGAAAGAGAGAGAGAGAGAGAGAGGAGATGGAGGTGAAGGCACGTGTTTGCGATCTCGAATAATTATAAACATTCGCACAGAAAAACACACATCAGCATGTAAATTAGATCGATGCATGTAAAATCGATGAACAAACTTATTATGGATCAGCAATCAAGGCATTTCATTTTGTTTCATTGTTTTTCGTCCAAAGAAAATCAACATACAATATTAAGTTCTTTGAGGCTCATAATCAACGCAGACCATTACGTTGCATCTCACCAGATTAAAAAAAAAACAACAACAAAACACCAATTTGGGTTTATTCACCCAATTTATACTAAATTGTATTGTGAATTAGTCCAGATTTTCATTGGAATTTGAATTTGAATAACATTACATCATCGATCAATTTAAAGTTGAGAAATTGATCCTTTCACGTGACAAAGACGAACGTTTCTTCTAGATTTATAGACCATAGTTGTAAATAAATTTTCAAAGAAGTATAATTGTAAGCTAAATGGAAGCAACAACAACAAAAAAAAAAACAAATGGATGATCATCAAAATCACTTGATCGGTCACGACAAGAAAACAAAACACTTCGTTTAAATTGCATAAGAGATTCTATTTAGATTATAAATTGATTTAGATACTTAAGTTCCACGCCCCCCGCCCCCCGCCCCACTTTATCACGTTTCATATATAACAATCGTGTTACACTCGCTCATGTCCACTCAACCGTCACTAAATGGTTAACATAATGTCCAGTTGATCAGCTATTCGTTTCTCTTTAAGTTCTCTACTTTAATATTTTCTTCAATTCTTCTTATCGTCTATATTTTCCTTCGATTCTTCTTTTTTTAAAATTAAATTTTCTTTTTAACATTTAAGTTGGTGTGAAAATCCCTTTGTCGTACAATATATTTAGCTTAAGCAGTGCTTGAATTGTAATTTCCAGCAACTACAAAAAAAAACAACAAATTGTTGACGTATTATTGTTTCTTTTTCCACACTTTGTTCTTTCAAATTGTAATTCGTTGGACATTTTGATTGGGACATGATTCCTCCTACAAAAACACCAGTCAGTTAATAAGCAAAACAGAATGTTAAAAACCTACAAAATGTTGAACCAAATAGCCCGCTACAATAACAGAACTTTAAACAGACAAACACACACACACACACACTGTAAAATTAGATCTTTTAGAGGAAAATTTGCTATTCAAATAACTAGTATATGGTCTGTAAATTCAAATGGAAAAGAAATTATTAAAACGAACAAGTGTACGTGTTTTTCTTTATGATCAATTGTTTCGACATCTTTCATCGCAGCTTCATCACCATAACAATCAATTACCATTACTAATACAAATTTATTTATTTTAGGTGCTGTAAATGACTGTTGAATGAAACCCAATATTCAATGTTGATGAATCAAATACAACACAAAAATAGCGATGACAACGGTGTGGATACAAATCGAATCAATCCCCGTGGAGTTCAGTTGATTGATGAAGTGCAAGATGATGAGCGCCCATCAATTCCATCAATTCCATCAGAGTAAACGATTTATCTTTACAATTGATGTCCATTTTGTTGTATGTGTTTAATTGTTTTTAGTGTCGTCGTATACTTTTTTTTTTTAATTTGAATTTTCTCATAGAAATCAGTATTGTTACATTTAGTTTCGTATTTTATTATGATATTTTTTTTTTTAATTTGTTGTTGACTTTTGCGTTGTTTATTTTTTTTTCGATCAAAATTCGAAAGAACAAAATCAATGAAAAAAAAACACATTTTTTGTTGCAAAATAAAAACCGTGTGAGTGAGAAGTTGTTTGGAATTTATTTTGGAAAATTTTATTTGCTCCTTTTTGATAGTTTTTTTCTTATTATTTTTTGTTTAGTGTGTGTGAAAAAAAACAGTATAATTTACACATCTGAGCCTTGTATTGTTGTTTCCTATTTTGCATATTGGAACGAACCACAAAATTGAATTGCCACACCAACCACACACGTTGATCTTTTCTCCCTCCCCCACTCGCATTATTGTATTGATTACTGTTCTGTCTTTGGTGAAGGCAACCTTTTTTTCTCTAGTATTTTCTTTATTTTTTTTTTTTTCCTTAGTCGATGTAATCAATCAAGTAAAACATTCAATTAGAACTATAAATTTAAAACAAACAAACAAACAAAAACACGTAATCACTCACAAATCAGATCAAGTACTTTTCATCATCACTTCAATAACATTCTTCTCATTGATACACATAATACCCAATTTTTGCTCATTCACGCATTTTCAAACACATTCAAACGCATTTCCAAAAAAAACAACCCTGTAATCACATTACAAATTCCAACACGTTAAACAATTGACTCAAATTAATCATGATAAATTTCATTGCACAATCTCAAAAAAAATAATTATGCTCGATTTACAGTGATCACTGTATGTTGTTCAGTGATTTGTCACTCAAATACATTTAACAGGTCAAATCAAGCATAGTTTTTTTGTTGTTGTTGTTGTAGTTAAACAATTCATTTCATTTAAAATGTAAGACAGTTAAATTGAAAATTCAGCCAAATTAGCAATCCAAAGCTACCCAAAATCCAATAGAATAAGCGATAGGAATATTATTTGTTAAAAAAAAAAATGCAATTGCAAAATTGATCATTCATTCGAGAATTCAAGAAAACATTGACCATATACACTTGATTTTATTTGATTTTGTTTGAGTCTTATGTTTTCTTCCGTTTTCGATGGATGTATTTTGATTGTTGTTGTTAATGTTGATGATCACGCCGCTTGTCGAATTTATATCATCACACAGTGTTCCATTTAGATTAAAATGTCAAATTTTCCTACCATTTTTTTTCTCTTTTTTTTTCTTTCTCTCTCTCTCTCTCTCTCTCTCTCTCTCTTTTTCTTTGTGTTTCGGAAATGTATAGTGCCTGAAGATTTGAGCATAGCACGTATAGCTGGCCTACCATGGGATCAATGGAGTTCACACATTGCAATGCCATTAGTAACGCAATTACGTGAAGGAATCCATCCATTACTGTTTCCAACCGATTTAACCGTCAATCCAATTGCGTCCGTACTCGACGATAAAAAATCAATAAAATTGCTGTCACCAGTAAGTAAATTGCATTCAGTCCAGACAGTTAGACAATCAAGTGACAAAACTATCAACACACACACACACACAAAATGAAGAATGTTAATAAATTAAGGATTAAGTGGATGTCACACTGAATGCACTGAAACCAGTCACTGTAGATAGATTTTTTTTTTTTTTTATTTTACTTGTTGTTTTCATCCCGAATATTGTCCCATTTCATCTTGATCGTTTTTTTTTTCTCATTCGTCCCGCTTCCAAAATACTGAATTAATGACATCATTTTTCCTTTCGATATTTCACAGTCAATGCATGATCGTAGTGGTACAAACAGCAATGCAAACACATCATCGGGTAGTGGAAATGAGCAATCCAGTGGCGGATACACATGTCCGGCTCCAGATTGTGGCCGCGTTTATAAGCTCAAATCATCATTGCGTAATCATCAAAAATGGGAATGCGGTAAAGATCCGCAATTTCAATGTCCATTCTGTGTGTATCGTGCCAAACAAAAAATGCACATTGGCCGACACATGGAACGAATGCATAAAAATAATGCGGCCATGCTAAAGGCGGCCGCCGCAGCTGTTGTAGCCGCTACAGCAGCTGCTGCAACTGGCATTAAACGTGAAGAAGACAATTCATCGGATAGCTATACTGGGTCCGACAAAGATTAGAAAATTCCATTAAGTATAAACGGCGATTGCCGATCACCATTTGCGATTGTGATCGATTGAACAAAATTTGTTACAACAACTGGTTGTTGTGCAATTGTATATCAAAAATAAAACGGCTTCCATTCGAAATGATATTAGAGCAATTACGTTGAATACACATTTTGCACATGTTCAACGAAAAAAAAAAAAAAAAAAAAAAAAACAGAAGAAAAATGATTTTTTTTTTTGAACGAAAATTTAGTAAAATACAAAACATAAAAAAGACAGGAATACCTACCAAGCAATAGATGCACTCGCATTCCAACAATCCAAATTGTTATTTGTTTTTTTTTTTATTAACATTCAAATGATATAACAGTATTTTATACATATATATATATATTTTTTTTTGTGCATAAAATTAGTTTAGATATATGTTCTTATTGAGAAAGATTCACATACAGAGAAAAAAAAATACGATGAAATGAAAAAAAAAACACATTAAATGAAGACAATCTGCACATAGTTTAGGCGCGAAAGCAAATTTAGTTCAAAAAGTGAAGAATATTTATAGTCGATAAGCGAAGATCGAATGAGCGAAAAAAAAGAACAAACAGCATATAACACACAGTCAACAAAGAAAATGATACGGGTGTCATATTTACAAGTGAACAAAAAAAAGCGTTGGTATTTTTGTACCATTTCCACATTTGTTATTTTTTTTTTTTTTTTAATTACACAACAAACACAATTGAAAAGCAATTATTTTGTATACTAGTTGAAATGAAGCGTAACAGTTCCGAAGAGTTGAGAACTCAAGCATTCATTCGGTCAAGCAATATTCATATGCCATTCGCAGCATTTTGTATAGCAATTTAAATTTTAACATGTAAAACATATTAACTCACAACGATGGATTTTTGCGCAAAGAAGTGACAAGAACAGAAAAAAGACGAAACATTGAACACGGGTATTTGACATACAAATCAAAATAGATAGATAGATATATATATTTAATCAAGAGATATCAATTTTTTTTAAAAAATAAATAATTTTAGTATAAATGAATAATGTACACAAAGCTGCAAGGTTACCGTCCTCCTAAACGTTAAACTATATACAAAACATATAGACACACAAACAACTCACCCATACGCATATATAAAAACTCAACTTTTTTTTTTTGGAGGGGGGCTGCATCAAGAGCAGCTCTCATTTATCGATTTAATGTAATTAAACTACCTCAAACATACATCACTTTGCAAAATATCTCTTGAATTTTTGTTATTTCCGTATTACAATCGAGTCGTTTGTTGTTTTTGATTTTGTTTTTCTTTAACTCTATTTCACTCTTTTTCTCTCTCTCTCGTTTTATTTAAAATGGAAATGTAATTTTTTTGTTTGTTGTGTTTCAAAGCCACCCTCTCCCTCAATTCATACATTCCAGTCAAGATAGTCAAAACCATTGTTAAACGTAGAATTGTATGTTTTTAAAATGAATGAACAAAAAACAAAAAACAATCCCTACCAAGAGATTTCTCGAGCCGCCATAATTGGATGTTTGTGATATGCATACGAATTTCATGTGGCCATTCCACGATTTTTACCTTGTAGAAAAAAATGCGTCTCAAAGACGACACAGCACATTTGTTGAATAACTCGAAATCCTCTTAGAGAGAATCTTCTTAAGATGGAATCTTCTTATGATAAAATGAAACAAAAGAAAAAGATATGAACATTTGTTTTTTTTTTTAAGTGGCATTCCAAAAATGAAACTAATCAATTGATAGATCAAATTAGTAGTCCAATTTTGACATTTGTATAGCTTGTGAATGCTATATCAGATTGATGAAAAAAAAAAACCTAATTAATAGATAATAAATGCCTAAACAAGCGAAAAAAACACATAGTTTCAAAAACTGAGCGAAATTCGAAATTTCACAGATGATTTCGGATGCCAGTAAATATTTGAAAGAATTTAGTTTTGTGAAATGCTATTTACCTTTTTTTTATTTTTTAAAAAACTCTAACTCGCAAGTTGTTAAATTGCATTGGATTTTTACAATATTTTATTATTATTATTATTATTTTTGTTTAAAAACAATTTAACGATAAAAAAAAATTCAGTTTTTTTTTGTCTTTTCATTTGTTGATTTGAAAAATCATTTGAACCGAACCACGAGAAGAAGTTACCTGAAGAGAGAACATATTATGCAATTAAGAGATATAGGCATTTAGAATGATGTGTCGAGAATACACAAGGTGACCAACACCTCAACACACTTCAATGGTGATAGAAGATAGGATGAGAGAATTGCATATATGCAATTCTGGTGCCAACCAGACAAGATAGATCATAATTTAATAGCATATGAATGTACATCGTACAATCTGACAAAATATACTCAAACTAGTTGATATTTTTTTTTTTAAATGAAGTGAAGCGCGCAGCTATTTGATGTAAAGACATCATTGGATTGTAACAAGTGCACACATGAAATGTACATTGAAATTTTTTAAGTTTGAAGCATAGAGGCCATACAATGTGTAAATTGGAAGAACGTTGGCACGCATCGATAGATGTTCGAATGTTCGAACATGTTCATAGAATAGCAAATTTTGGTTATTTGGTTCAATTGACGTTCATTAAATCAGTAAATGAACTCAACACACACAAAAGCAACAACAACAACAACAACAAAAAACAAATTCAAATTTTTTTTATTGGAATATTTTCCTCACATTTTGTTTCGTTATTTCGGTTATTTTACATTACTATGTTTCAATTGAACAAAATATGACAATTTAAACAACAACAAAAAAAATCACTTTAGGCTATAACATTTTTTGAATACTAAAATTAAACAGCTGGTGTTGGATATTATAAACAAAAAAATAATGTTGAATCTAAAAGAGAAAAAATCGATGAAAAAATTATTTAAGTGATATTAAAAAAATTGAAGAACAAAATTTTTGTTTGGACACAAATGTAAAAAAACAAAAAAAAAATTTAATTGAAATTAACTCAAACATTTAATAAATATTTTGGAGTCACCACACGCCTCAGTGCCACAAAGCATCGAACTTAAATGCTAATCAACACCAGTAACAGCTGCAGCAGACTCAAATCGAGTGGCCCTGAGGGGCTGTTGCCATTTGATAAAGCTTTGTGCTCCGACCTAGATACACTCTAGCAGTGAAAGAGGCACCTATAAAATTAGGATCTAAGCAAATCGTACTAAAAACAATCAACTCCCCCCCTTTTTTCTTTCTTCTTTCCATTCCTAATATGTTTTTGTTTCAATATATAAAAATTATATAATATTAAAAAGAAAACACACACACAGAAAACCCAATTTTTTGTTAAAAATTTGTTTTTTTTTTTAAATATATATTTGCAGCGATCAAGGGAATACTTTTTTCATTTCGTTCATATTCTAATTGAGTTTTTTTTTCTTTTTTAGGTAAATTTGGCACATCACAATCAATCGATATTTCACTTGGCTGTTGACATTCACATTTTTCGAAGCAATGCAATTAAATATACAATTCCAACGATTGAGCAACAACAACAAAAAAAAAATGTTGAAGTGTTGTTTCACCAATTTTTTTGTATGTGTAAATAACAACTGAAGTTGTTCCTCCATTCGGACTGAATGAAGATCGGTCGCTGGTGTGTCCCATTGATGACCGAATACTTTAAGTTCCATTATAAATTTAATTGAATTTCATTTTTTACAGTTATTTTCAAATTAAAAAATGTTCCCAAGTAAAAGAAAAAAAAAAGAAACTTTAATCGTACCCGGAAAAAAACCCAAATATGATTATTTTTTTTGCGTTATATCTCCTTTAAAGTGTGATTTCACTGTTTGTTTTGTTTTAAGACAACATTTTTAATTGATTGTCTTGAATGGTAGTTTTGGTTTCAATCTTCAAAATGCGTTTTATATCATTCAAGTGCCATTTTAGTATTTAAATAACTAATTTTTAGTGATATTCATTCGTTTATGTGTTTTGTGTGTTTTTATTATTCCATACGAAATCACCCGAAATCGTTTCAAATGTTGTGTTTCGCTCATATTATACTTTCGGACAATTTAAAACTAACAACAACAACAACAACAACAACAACAACAACAACAACAACAAAATGATAAGAAAAAACCAAAAGTTTCAAAGTTTAAGTTTATAAACAGACAATATGATCGAGACACTCGCACTCATATTCATCGGTGGCCATCAAGTAATGCGTTCCACACATCATCCATGTCACATCACCAAATTGTTCGCATATCGCTTTAAATGTTTTAAATTGCGTTTTTTTTATTGATATAATTTTTCGTTTCGGTAAAATGTTCGGCTTTAACAGCAACAAGAAAAACGTTTTGTGTGCAATTTCATGCAAAAAAAATAAACAAAATCAATGTCGCGGTTATTGTAGCGTTGTGCTTTGTGTGTGTGTGTGCGTGCTTGTGCATTTAATGTTTTGTTTTTGATGGGGTCATCATCACAAAAATTGTCATCGTTCAAATCACACCATGTTTTGTTTCACTATAATATATATATTTTTTTCAAATATGTGAAAATGTCGTTATAAACCAAACAAAATTGACACCGCTGCATTCATCTTCCACTTGCACTGTACGAATACAATTAAGGCAGAACCATAACCGTAAGCTTCAAACAACAACCAAAACATTAAAGAAGAGAAATTCAATTCCTTGTTTAATTTTGTGTTTTATCTCGATTTTTCGAATTTTTTTCCAATAATTTTATTTCGTTTTCATTCATGTATCATGAGAGCACAGTCGCACATATTGATCATTCGATGCATTCCATTTATTCAAAAGTGTTGATTTCTTCATATATAATTTTCTTTTATCGTCCGTTATTTTTGTGTGGCAAAACCATCTCTTTATTTAACTGTATATTTTCTTTTATGTTCCGTTATGTTCTTATTTTATTCGCTTTTCCTAACTAATTCTCATTCAAAATTGTTTCCAAAAAAAAAAAAAAAAATGTTCAAATCAAATTCAAATTGTTTCACTTTTAATTTCCAATACACATCCAAGAAAAAGGAGACAATCAAACCGTTCAAAGTGCGTGCACTTGAATTTGTTTGCTCATTTCAAACACCACAACAAAACGCAAACAAATTTACCGTTTGTTTTTCTTTTTGTTTTTGTTTTTGTTTTTTCTTTGTGTTTGAACCAATTTTCAAATTGTTTTTCCTACTATGTTCTCTTTTTTTTCTCTTTTTTTTTTTCCTTTTCCGTTTTCTTTCTCTTTCCGTTTGATGTTTTTAATTATTTATTTTTTTCCTTTGGTTTGGTTGCTGTAGTCATCGGATACGATCAACCGTGCGATTTGCGTTTGCTCACACCGGCAACATGTTTGAAAGAATTATCGGAACCAGTTTTAGCCACCAAATCACCACCAAATCTATTACTTCTAAAAACTGATCTAGAGACACAAACCGAACGCACTTCACCCCGTAAACCGTCAATAACTGCGTCCGCAGCCAGCGCAACGTCGGCAACGAATAATAACATTTTTATGTGTAAACAGTGTGGAAATTCGTATGCACGGCCGCACAGCCTAAATCGTCATATTCGTTTTGAATGTGGCGTTGAACCGAAATTTGAATGTCCAATTTGTCGGAAAAAATCCAAACACAAACACAATTTAGTACTGCATATGCGAACCCATCAGCATCGATGATTTTGGTGCATTATATCTTCGTCTATCGATAGCATGCGATTTGCAATCGAATTTAATTTGTCATCTTTAAATTTGTGTGTTGTTGTAAACAAACAAATAAACAAACAAACAAAACAAAACAAAACAAAAAATTATCAACCCGGCACACACACGCGGTGATTCAAGTGATCTTGTTGTTTTCTTGGAAACACTCAAGTTGTTTGTCTTTTATTTTTTATTTTGGTGCAACATTTGAACTATGCGATTTAAGGTTGACATCACAACAACAACAAAATATTACTAATATACACGAAAATAGCTCCCAGCTCGAGCGATTTATTAAAATCTAGATTAAAATACGTTCTATTTGATGTGATTTTAACGCTTTTAGCACAATCAAACAAAAAAAAATCATACAATGGTTTTTGTTTTGTTTCGGAGAACGTTTATTTTTCTAATGGTTTATGATGCAATATAAATAGATGTTGTTTTTTTTTGTCTTAAGAGAATAGTGTGAAAGAGTGCAGCTTGAATGAATATGCAATTCCGATAATGTTTACGTTCGATTTGGAAATGAAGACACTGAAATGCCAAGGATTTGTGATAAAAACCAAAAAAAAAACACAAAGATACCAAGTTTTAAATGTTTTTTTTTTTAATATTGCCGTTGATCGGTCGATCGCAAACATAAGCGACAAAATGCTATTCCCAAATAAAAGTGTACAACCAAATTGATTGAGTCATAGAGAACAGAAAATTCGAAAGTAAATCAATGTTCAATTGAATCGTTATGTGAAAACAGACAGAATTTTCATGTTTAATTGAATATATGAAAAGTGATGATTGTTGAAAGCACCACCGATTAACAAATCAAATGTAATATTTTAGAAAAAAAAAAAGGAACAGAAGATGAATTAGAGAATTTTGAAGTGATAGAATTAAATAATTGTAAAATAATGAAATAAAATCAAGAAAAAGAGAAGAAAAAAAAAACACCAAATAGTGACAAATATAATGAATGAGTTGAATTCCGAGTGAGCTGTGGGTTGAAGCAGCTAAATAGTGACAGAAAACTAAGATGCTATAAAATTTGAATTTTCCAAAGAATTATGCTCTTCATACCCAGCTGTAAATTGGCAATCAGTATTCGATTTTATCAATAGAAATTTATTCGAGAAAACGTATTTAGTTCGAAACAATTTAGGCCAAGAATTTCAAGTGATCGCGTGATTGCAAGTCAAAGCACTTTTACATTTGGTATGTTGATTGCGATTTTGCAGCCGGGTATTGTATTGAAATAACACCAAAAAAAAACACACACACACAAACCAATGGAATAAGTGAAAAAATCCAAAAATAAAAAACTAATTTCGATTTAACGATAAAATGCGATTAATATAACTAGATTGTTTGATTGTGCGATAATAATGACCATAGAACTGAAAATACGAGCACACATGCACACAAACACCGATTGTACATATTGAGTGAAAGCCGATACGCACACATCCGTGATCAGCTGCAATCGGTTTGAGTGACATTTAAAATCCAAATTTATTGAAACGGATAATGCACACATGCACGTACGCACATGTTATGAATTCAATTGATTTTAGTCTATAACCAAATGTAATAAATCGAATTTATTTTGCAAAGGTCTTAGGAAATGTGACATTTTGAAATGTCTATTTTTTTCGATTTAAATGCAGTTTTACCACTTATATTTAATGTTAGGGTATAAATTTTGGTTTGGCTGCACACGTCAGCAAACTATAAAATACGAAGAAAATGCAAGCAAAGAGTGATAAGCTTTGCTTTAAGCATAAAAGTATGTGGGAGAAAAAAATGCACATGAACAGGCACCGATGCAATAAGGCGCGATGTGATCATGTTCGAAATTTGCATTGAATGTTTTTCGCATACAGGAATTTATTTAACTAATTATGTTAATTTAATTTATTATTTGAAGGCGTTTTTTAAAACAAAAAATTCGGAATGGAATGAATAGAGTAAAGTGTTTCTGTAGTAAATCCTATGGAAAAATATTCGCTATCAAATTTGCATCCATTTGATCATTTATTTCCCCCTCGAATCAGTTATTGATGAAATCCAAAAAAAAAACTGAATTTTAAACTAAAACCATCAAATAACATAAGATGGAATTTCAGCTTCACCGTCGTGTGAATTGTGCTCTTTTGTTCCGTTTTATTTAAAAACTGCAACCGAATGCAATCAATTAATCGAATCTTTTTTGTTGTTATTGTTTGTTGAAACGTGCAGGGAAATGTTAGCATTTTTTTTTTTGGAACGTATGCTAGATGTAAATTACCAATGGTTTGCAGTGCAATTTTTTTAAATTATTAAGTAAATATTTACAAAAAGTGCTATATATACACTTAAACGGTAGAAACAAGTGTTAAGAGCGATAAGTTAAAAAAAAAATACAATTTTACTTTGTAAGTAGAGAGTAAGTGTCATCGTGTCGAATCATAAGCATCATGCTCCTCTAGTATCCTTCGTTTCTAGAAATTGTTGAAATTTATCGAAAGATTTCATACAAAAACGCAAAAACGTAACGCCATTCAAATACATCAGCAAGCACATTTCTTGATCAAATTCAAAATATCTAAAACGTTTTCATTGTTCGAATTTGAAGAAAAGCCGAAATGTGAAACCACAAATTTCAATTCATGTTTTTAATGAAATGTATTATTTTAGATGCATCTCGCCTTCGGCATATTTTTGTATTCACAACAAATTTGATGATGATGATGATGAAATCGCTCAAAAATATCAAATGCAATTGCATTTTAAATAGAACGTAAGCACTTGTTTTGAAAATGGTCACTTTATGGCATTTGCCATTTGCTCACAAATTTGAATTTTTAACCCATTTCGTTTGGCTTGACGTTTTACATTAATATACAAAACGAAATCGATTCGTTTTCTATTATTTTTCGCCCATATTAATTTTTCCAATTAACAATAGATATCATGATTAAATAGAGACCCGAACATAAAAGCCGGTTCAAAGCGTACGAATGCTATGCATGTGACAAATGCTTTTGCTTATTGATTTTTTGGGGATTGCATTCGTTAAGACTTTCAGTTGGCGACAGATCGATGCAAAAATTCAATTATGCTCAACATTTTGCGTGAACTCTGACCGATGACACAGTTTAAGAATTTGCACTTTGTACTTAAGTTGTTATGTTTTTTTTTTGTAGTAGGTAAACCAAAACACATACAAAAAATGATACAAAAATCGACTTTAATTCCATTTTGACCAGATTTTTGATCAAGCTCGACACACAATTCATTGAAAATGCGTACTTTTTAAAATAGTGAGGAAAGAAGAAATATTTAAAAAAAAGAAATAAAATGAATTAGATTATTCGGGTTGAGGTGCTTGTTGCATGGAGCCATTGAACGTGATAATATGCTTTTTTTGCATGAGTTCAATTCATAATTAACTGGTGATCACAAGCCAGCTGTGGTATTCTTACAGCCACAAAAAGAAAAAAATCCTTGAAAATGATCAACAAAATCTGATCAAATGTAAAATGTCATTGTGAATGCACAGTTTCAAGTGTCTATGAGATGTGTTGACACAAAACGTGTTCGTTTGCTCTTTCAAACATTCGCGTCAAAAATAACATAAACACACACACATTCCGTTAAGTCTCATTTTAAGTCAGTGCGCATCAGTCAATTCGTTGTCGAGCCACATATTCGTAAATTCGGTCTCATTTTTTTCAAGTGATTTTCTGCTCACATTAAAATAGGCCATTAGACAATAACTAGAATATTTTTCAAAGAAAATATAGAGACAAAAACACAAAATTTGAATAGAAATGTGTTAAATTCCATTTTTTGTCGCGCGCTTTTATTTTTTGAAGAATGTTACAGAATTGAATCAGTACTTGTTTTTTTTTTTTTTCTTTTAGCATGTAACTGTTATTTAATTGCACATAATAAAGAAAAATCTATTGGAAAAATAAAACTCATTTGCCGCGATTCTCTAACCACTTTTGAATTTACAGATTTTTCACGAGACGATGCTGAAAATCAAAAACATTAATGCTTTTGTCACTAATCGAAACTTTTTTTTTTTCTTTTTATATTTTTAGGTGAATTCAGTAAATCATGTGAGATTTTTTATGTCCATTTGGTATGGAAAATTACAAAAATTCCAGTACAAACGATTAAAACAACTTTTGCACCAATTTTGCACCCGCCCCCCGGAGCGAATATTTGGTGCTTCAATGGAAATTCACTATTTAGACATATGCACCGAATAAATTTTTTAAACAAAAGACAAAGTGATGAAGATGGAACACACACAAAAACAAAATCCAACAAAACACATAAATTCAAATAAATTTTCATTATCAATGAAATCAATCTGAAATAAACCAAAACAAAACCAAACTCTCATTCATTTGTCTCAAAAACCAAAAAAAAAACACAAACAAACAAAATAATTATCTATGAAGCGCAGTTGTTGCATTTTTTTTCCAGTAGTTTATATGATTTTAGTTTAGTCAAGTTTAACTTCTTGCGCTGTATAATTTTTTTGTGTTTTTATTTTCGATCAATTACTCCTTTTGATACTGAGAATGATGTAATTTTACCTTTATTTTGATGTGTTATGTAATGCTATGCATTTGAGTTGTTTTTTTTTGCGTTAATATAATTTACCGATCTGTTTTTGCAACAAAGAAAAAAAAATCAAATCAATGCTACCATTGTTTTGTTGTGATAATTTTTTAATACTTAAACATAAAAATCCTTCTTAGTTGAATTTTTTTTCCTCTCGAAAAGCAAGTATAACATTTGTTAAATTTAGTGTCAATAAAGTAATTCATAGGCAATTTTTAACTTCGAACAGAATGTTTGAAAAATGTTATGCAAAATATCGTCGATCAAGTGCAGTGATCAAAAACCAAAAAGGATTCAATCGTAGAGTTTACGTATAGTTTTTTTTTACATCTAACCCAAACTAGAGTTGCTTCAGTCGTTTTGAATGTATTTTTCCATAATTTTGTTTCTCGTGTGATTTGTTGCCCTAGTCAAAATAGTAGATACAAAGAATGTAAAATTCAAGCTACAGTTTTTTAATGACGATTTTTTTTTTCTTTTCTTTCCTTCCCCTCCATCGCGTGCCATATTCGTTTTTTTTTCTCGAATTTGTTTATATTCAAAATTCACATCCATTTGACATGCAATCATTCCATGCAACGATTGATATACAAAACAAATCAAAACAAAACTCAAAACAAAATCAAATAGGTAAAACAATTAAGAAAAAGTCAAAAGTAATGACACCAGCCACAGTAGCAACAGCCAGTGGAGCAATAGCATCAGCAGCCGCTGCGGCTGTGGCAGCTGCAGCTGCAGCAGCAGCTACAGCAGCTAGTACACCAAAAACACCAAATACATCAACGGCAATTGCAACGATTACGCCCACAGCCATATCGACTCCGATCAGTGTTGCGGCGAGAAAAGATGACTCGGATCTAACGGCCAAATTGAATAATATTGTTGTGGCGAGCAATGCATTGCCTCATGGTACGAAAAGTCTTCTCCCCCTTAATAAAACTGTAACTGTGTTTGAACGAAACTATTTTTTTTGTCGATATTGGCAATTCGCCCCTAAAAACTAAAAAAAAAAACAAAATTAAATTCAACCTTTTTATGGGGTGCATAGAGTGTTTTACGGGCAAATTGACTCACAAATTGGCTTGAGCGGTTGCTAAATTGCAGTTTCTCTCCTCTTACAGTGTCGGCCATTTCATCGGTAGCATCATCATCCAGTGTAACGCATGCACTGACATCAACCATTTTAACATCATCGAATATGACGGTGGCTACAAACAACAATCAATCGTATCAATTGCTATTCGCAACGGTACCAAAGACATCACATCCGCGCATCAAATATTCCGGTTTAAAAAAATCCGATGATATTTCACCGTTAATTGTTGAGGCTGTATTACCAGCCAGCGCTTCCAATTTATCCGCAAATACGGCCAACATTTTAGATATATCGGGTATAACGCCACTCATGACCGCACCATTACAACAGCTCTCAACCATTACAATTCCATCGCAGAAAAATTCACAAATCATCAATATCACCAACAACGATCTGAGTCCGGCCATCAAATATGCTGACATCGATGACATTGAATTGCCGGATGGCACCAAAATTGGCTATCCAACCGAAAGTGAAATCAAACGAATGCAACAACATTCAACGGAATCGCTCAACGATACCGCCTCATACACATCAAATTTAGCCGAAAAATACTCGATTTTAGCGGCAACGGCATTGAAAAATTTTGATTTATCATTGAATGAAAGCGCTACATTAAACCAAAGCAATGGAACCATTATAACGAATAATGGTTCGATGAGTGAAGTGCGCTCAATTATGGTATCGGGCTCAAATAATGATTCGAATGAGGGTGATGGTTCCGAGGAATTATTTGCATGCCGTCATTGTGGTAAAAAATATCGCTGGAAATCCACATTGAGACGCCATGAAAATGATGAATGCGGTGATAAAGAACCGTCACATCAATGCCCATATTGCCCGTACAAAGCCAAACAACGCGGTAATCTTGGTGTGCATGTTCGTAAGCATCATGCAAATATGCCACAACTTGAAAGCCGCCGTAAACGAAAGACTTAAAATTCCACTAACTAACGACGTGTCATTTGCACAATTCAATTTATGCGTGTGTTTTTGTTTTTTTTTTTTTTTTAAATTTAGATTTACAAATTCCAAAACGAGATTTTTTTTTCGACGTGTAAACGACACATGACACTTCATTTTTGATGAAAAAGAATGATGCCATATAAAATGAAACAAAAAAAAACAAACACACAAACACAATTAAAACCACAAAACAAAAACATTCGCCAGCACAAATCAACTGATCAGAACCGAAACGATTTTCTATTATTTCTTATATCTTAAGTGAATCAAAGTGAGCCAAAGCAACCAAAACAAAACAAGAAACACGTTTCGATGGTCATGCGATTGGATTTCAACCACGCATATGAACCAGAGTGCATTGAATTTTAAACTTAAACAAAGCGAATGATCAATGAACCGAACAAAGCGAAATTATAATTAGAAAAAAAAAAAACTTAAGAAAAAACGTCTGTATATAAAATTGCAACCAAATTGAATGAAAGCAAAACTAAAAATATAGAGTCTATGAATTTTTTGAATAACATTTGAAGAGATAGAACAAGCAAGCGTATATATATATTTTTCGAGTCAATCAAACTTTATTTTCTAAAATGTCAAATGAAACACGAGAAAATTAAAAGGAAAAAATAATAATTTTTAAATTGTGCATCGGCATCAAACGGCCAATCGCATCCATACCGAGGGGCCGGTATGGTGTGCTACTTATTTAAGGCGTTATTGTGAGAGTGAGTGTATTATTTGAACAAATCAATCGGCGCGCCCAAAATGAAAACGAAAAACAAATCAAAAACACAACAAATCTTCGATGTAGTGCTTCGAAAATCAATTTGATGATTAGTTTAAGTTTAGTGTTTAACTGATTTTTTATACAGAAATTACATGTTTTTTGTTTCTTTCGCTTCCTATTCTTTTGAAGTCGTGGAAGAATCAAAGAGATAACGAGATAGATCATTTTTTTTTTCAAGAAGATCTCGTGACTTTTATGAATAAGCGCCGAATATTGAATCCGTGAAGCTTGAGATTTCATATGTGAAATTCGGATTTAGGATCGTCGATATGCACTCGAATCGAAACAAAAAAGAATGTATGAGAATAGGAAATGGATCAAATCAAAATTCGAAGCAATTAAAGCATCCAATTGTGCATAAATTGAAAATTGTATAATTTCGATTCCATTGACGATCCCTTTGACGATCTCTGTTGGAAATCAAACAAGTGGTTATCACATCCCAAAGATTTTTTAAAATGTTCGAATTTGTTTTTTTTTTTTTAAGTGCGAAGTGTGATGGCTATGGCCATTTATCTTATACGCATACACACACACACACACACACAATATTATATTAATTAATACACTTAAATTTATTCACTTATATATTATTATTATGATTCGTTTTAAAAAGGGGGGACCGTTCCCCCTTTTCCATGGGGCGTCCACCATTCAATGATCTTATATGTTCATCATCGGACTCATATTTTTTGTATGAATTAGAATTCCATGGCAATCGTATTAGCCATAAATATACGAAGGATTATGCAAAATAGGCTATTCTTCAGACACACACACACACACGAAAAAAACCCCATTAATAATCATATGCCATTCGGAACAAAAAAAAATTCTTTCTCTCTTTTTATTGAGTTAGTTAGTTTGTATGGACGATTTTAATTTTCAATTTTTTTTTTTACCTTTTTCTTTTCGTTCAAGATTCTATACTCCAATTTCCCGATTTTCTTTTCATCTCCTTCTTTTTCTCAAATCAAAGCGCAAGCGTCAAAATTTCAGAGCATATCCATAACAAAAATTCAATTCAATTTACGAAGACCACTTGGTTGACGTTTGAATGTTCGATCGAATGTGAAATGCAATAAATAGTTTTCTTTAAACCATTATTTTGCTTAATTATAAGCACCGCTCGTTCCTCGCCTTCCACAAACTCATTTTTTTTTCATTTTTACATTTTCCGTTTACCGAAGGAACGAAGTGGTAGTTTTTTTTTTTCATTTAAAAATGATATTTTAAAGCGACACATGTTACTTTATAAACCTTTTTTCTATGCATAATCAAGCATTTACTTTACAATTAATGAATATATTTGTGTATTATGTGCCAAATGATCATCAGCAGTGATTGGATCAGCGTGTTGATGGATTCACAATGACATCAACCAGCTGGTTCAATATCTGTGGACAGTCGTTTGGACTATGTGTGCTTCAATTTAGTAGGAATTTAAATTTTTTTTACACCTTTTTTTTTAAAAACAGATCTTTTTATTTTCCTTCAATGGAAATGAATTTTCATTGCGCCATATTTCAACACTTGGAAAAATTCATGCGATCGACAATCTTTGATTAACGATCGAATTATTCTACATAAAAAAAAACATGCGCAGAAAAGCAAAAAGATTTATGCATAGGAAACAAAAACAACAACAAAAAAATCTCTTGAAATGCCAATAATTATCATCTCATGAAATTTGTATGATTTCTTTTTTTAAATCCAAACAAAAAAAAAGAGAATTGAGATGAAAACAAAATGATTAATTTAAGATATTTGTATTCTTATTCTTAGATTTTCTTATATTATGAACAAGTGACAATTTTTTTATACGTTTATCTTACCATTTGAATTTTTTGACTATGCAAAAACCAAAATCGTAAACAATTCAATTTGTTTACGAATACTGAGATAGCACATCAAACACACACACACATACATCGAGCGACCCCTTCTCCCATGCCAATTTCATCCTTTTGTTCAATTTCTCTATCTCTCTCACTCTCTTTTACTGTCTTTTTTCTGAAACAGATAAGCATTTGTTTCTTCTAGTCAAATCAAACAACAACAACAACAACAACAACAACAAAGCATACGAGTATCTCAAACACACACACACACAGACACACACATTTTTTTCTCATGAATCTCGATTTTCATTCAGTTCGTTGTCCGTTATACGCCGGAATATGTATTGTAAATAACTTATTACAGTTAAAATACATCATTTATTCCAATGTTCAGAATTGAGACTTATTGCTACAATCCAAAATGAAACAGTCAAACAAACAAATATTGTTGAAAGGATCGTATCTCAATTACCTTAAAATAGAATTCAAGAAGAAAAGAAAAAAAAACCATAACGCTCGTTGAGATTACACATGTTATAATTACAGGAATGAAGTTCACCAAATAACAAAAAAAAAAGAATATTAGAAAGAAGTTAAGAGAAAATTTGACAACAAATTAAACATTAATTAAATAATTTTAAAAAGAATTACTATAGAAATGTTTGTTCAATATGACGCTAGTGAAAAAAAAGTATTTTTGAAGAAAAAAAAAAACACAAAACCAAAACAAAGAAACCGTCTTGCGGCATAAACAAATTACAAATTGTGAATAGCATAAATAGCACAGAATCGAATTTTGATAAAGAAACATGATACATTTTTGGTTTTCGCTCGATGATACTTAATAAATGTATAAACAACAACAACAAATTCAAACAAATATGCCAAAAAAGAAGAGAAAACACATTAATTGAAGATCTTTTTTTTTTAAACAGATTCACAAACATTCAAGTGTTATAATAAGTAGATTCAAAAATAAAACTTAGAGCCACCTTGCGATTCCTACAATTCATAATTTCTAGTGCAATTTTTTTGCGATTGAACTGACAAAAACAATAGATACACAATTCATTATTGGCTCATTTGAATCCCGTTGAACTGATTTCACACTATGTGTGACACGCACACGGTTCAAACCATCGGTTTACTACCAAACAAAAAATCATTTAAATAACGTTGTTTCCATTTTTAAACAGCAACAAATTCGGTCTAATTTCATATTTGTCATTAAAATGAATAAACAACAACAACAACAACAACAACAAAAACGAAAGAAACGAAACGTAAAAAGGAAAAACCCCAGTAAAAATGTCTAATTGTGCGCTCATTCTACATTTATTTTTTTTAAAATGTAATAATATTTCGAATTAAGTCTTTTTTCAATGGGACAACATACATTGATTTATAACCATATAATATTTTTTCAAAACAACAAACAACATTTTTTTTTTTTTTAGATTTACTAAAGCGATCTATTTAAGTATCAAGCAAAATGAACAAAAATCGAAATCGAAAATAAATATTTTACAAGTAAAAAACCAACAAAACCAAAACAATAAGTGGAACGGTACCCATGGTGTTTGTAATCAAATTGTAGATTTTGTAAATAATTGTCTATATAATTTGTTTTTTTTTTGTTGGTGGTTTCAGCCTTCGATATATTGGGTGGTGTTTTAGATTATGTTACTTTAATCAAATTTATTTTCTCTCTTTTTTTTCTCTATCATTTTAGATGAACATTTTCCGATTGGATTGTCTGAAGTGTATCCGTGTCGAAAATGTAATCGTATTTATGCACGAAAATATACACGATCACGACATGAACGTCTTGAATGTGGCATTGATGCGCAATTTGAGTGTCCATTTTGTAATTTTCGTGCCAAACATAAGCACAACTTAAAATCACATATTTCAAAAGCGCATCGATGAAACACCGTCTACCACATTCCAAGCGGTAAGCATCCATTTCAATTTTTTTTTGCGTTTCTTCATTGAGCAAGAATATATCATACTAAATCTTTATTATTCGTCTTTATTTCAGCTTTTAAAATCAACATGATTGTGATATAATAGAGCAACAACTGTTTTGGATGTGATTTTTTTTATATAGAAAAAAAATGTGTCTGATTAGTAAGTGAAAATTCTATTGTTTTTCTCTCAAATCTAGAATTCTATTTCAAGTTTCACATTTTTGAAAATTGTTCCATAGTGTCTGAAATAAAGCGAAAACATATGAGAAAATTATTGTGATCAAAATGTAAAAAAAAAAAAAACATTTTTCAATGCGCGAATCGTTTTTATTCCCTCACCTCAAAAAAAACACACACACAAATAATTGCATTAACGCACGATGTTATTCTGCATGGCTGTTGTTAACTTTCACAATGTGTGAAAATCACAATTACACCACTTCGGTGTACGCATCTCATAAAATTGCATATAAAAATCGACATTGTATTTGCTAAAATTTGATTTGGTTTTTTTTTTCTTGTTTGTTCTGTTCTTCGATTTCATTTCAGATTGGTGGTATTCAATGGATTTGGATAAAATGGCTCAGTTGACTGCAAAACGTTTTCGATGCGAATGTGGTTCATCGTATACGCACAACAGCAGTTTGCGTTTTCACAAGCGATGGGAATGCGGTAAATTGCCATCATTCGAGTGTCCAATTTGTAAATATATGTTTAAACGGAAAAGCAACATGATGAAACACATTCAAATGGTTCATGGATGCAAACAGTAATTGAGAATCGATGTTCGTGTCATCACTTTTCAGCTTTTCGGGTATATTTCAATTGAAACTCTTTTTTTTTTCAATCTCATCTGTGCACATTCAATATCAAAATAACAAAATAAAATCATTCAGTCCATCAATCCATGAAATTATAACTACAACTAAACCATTTCGTGGAATCACAATCTTTTAAAATTGGCCACTTTTTTTAACATATAAAATCCATTTTAAAGTTGAATAAATATTTCGAAACCAAATTAACCAAATGATCAATCATCTTTTCTTGAAAATTCTTTAGACATATTTAGAGAAATTTTGCTTTTGTGTAGTGTTTATTGCGAATATTACATTTGATTATTTTCCATTAAAATAAATGTCTAATCATTTTGTTTCATTTTTGTTTTTCATCCTTTCATTTCTAATCTGCTTTCATAGATGGTGAATCTGATTGGTTTGACACTCCCGACAACTACAGCTATGAGGTTAAAAATCAATTTAGCGATTCACAACACTCAAATGCATCGTATTGGAAGGTTGTTAGCAACGGTACTGATGACAATCTAGAATTTCGATGTCATTGTGGACGTGAATATAAATCAAAAGGTTCATTAAACGATCATCGTCGATGGGAATGCGGCAAACAACCATCATTTCAATGTCCATACTGTGATTATTGTGCAAAACGTAAAAAACATCTGAGACGTCATGTGCTTGGCGTTCATAAAGTACCATTTTCACTCGAACAGGCTGATATGGCGCGTATTCAATTCATCGATTAAAAAAAAAAATTCAACGATTTATACGATTTCATTAACATTTTTTTTTTCTTCAGTCAAATTTAGTCAATGCCATCACACAATATTTCACTTATTTTCCATTTTTATTTTATATTGATATTTCAATCATTTAAATACGACTCGTAGAGTTGTATTGAGTAAGACAATTGAATGCATTCGTTTTAGGCTGCAATTTTAGGATCACATGTAAAACCAAAAGAAACACAAAAATAAGTTTAAAACGTTATGCTCGAAATAAAATTGATGAAATTTACAATTGATTCGTTTTAATTCGAACCACGAGAGATTTTATCTCTCAATACGATTGATTCATCAGTATTCTATTCATTTTACTAATTAATTTTTTCGCTTTTTCTCGTTTCAGGCACAAATAATTCTGCAGATTCAGATGTGATGAAGATTTCAATCAAATGTTTTTCATTTAATTGTCCATAAATTGTCTCACAAAAACTTCAATTGAAGTCTTTTAAAATCTCTCGTGATCGACAAAAAAGACAAACTACAGAAGCATATAAAGCACTGTTGACCGACTGATGCTTCATTGGCTGAATACATTTTATGCATTTTCGTATGATTTTCTTTCCTATTGAAATAAAGATACTGTGAAAAGACTATTCGTATTTTTGTTTTGAAATATTTCAGGACAACCTGTTGACCGTTCAACTCAAATCGATCAGTTCAAAATCGAATTTGATTGCCATTTTCTAATAGATGTTTTTTTTTTTTTATTTTTTAGGTAGAAGACGATGAAGAAGATGATTGAATGCCATGGTGAAGGAAAATGTTCCATCAATCTAACATCATGTTAGTAGCATATGTATCAGATGTGTTTAGGATGATTCATGATTCGTTATGCGATCTTATTAAGCGAGAGCAAGTGAGCATTGAGACAGTTGAAAGAATGTGTCGCTTCAACAAATGAATTTGTTAACAACGGTTAACATTCTGGCTACGCTAATTGACGACCTGCGCTCGTTTTCTTTTTCGCTAATTTTTTGTTGTCGTTGAATCTTCTTTTTCGAATGTGATTTTTTTTATTTCCATTTACAAATAAAACAAATTTAACCGTTTTTGTTTCCTTATTACCAGTTTTCAAAATAAATGTTGTTTGTCCGTATTTTTTTTCCTTCTGTTGTAGTTTTGTTTTGCTTATAAATATATTTTCTTCTATATTCGGTGCTCTTTTTTTTGGCTTCCTCTCACCTTTTACAAAATTGTTTTTTTGTTGTTGTTATTCCTTGGTTCGATTTTGTATAAGCAATTTTAATTTTTTTTTTGCACATTTTTAACATGCCAGTAAATTAAAAATCAGAAAACAAAACCCAGTAAATGCTAACCTATAATTAGTATTAAATGCTCATTCAGTTCGGTTTGTCCATTGAAAATAAAATCATTAACCATAAATTCATACTAAATCATCCATTTGACTAGATGTTGTGCGTTCAACATGAAAATGCGTACAATATATTTGGTTTGTCGATCGTGTCCTTGCATCTCATTCCATAGCGACTATTGTTCAAACGCTTTTTGTTTATATCAGCACACAATCATGACAAATTAAAATTAATTGAATTTTTTTTCTTTTTTGGTTTTTCTTTATTTGTTTTTTTTTTCTTCTTTAACTCAATGTATGCAAATTCATATGTAATTATGATGATGTGTTTTTTTTGTTGTTTTTGTTTCATTGATTATATTTTAATTCGATTTGGTTTTTCTTTCTTTTTTTTCCCTTCTTTGTTTATTTTTCGGTTTGATTTGAAAAAAAATGGTTATTCCACTTGGGCCAATTGTGCGTTGTGTGTGTGTGTGTGACTCTCGTCATAAATCTACAGCCGCCGAAAATTTGGGTATAACACAAATTGCTGGATTATCATGGGATCAGTGGAATGCAAATTTGGTGATGCCATTGGTGCAACTGCAAGAAGGTGCCCAACCATTAGTATTCACATCAGGTGAACGATCCAGTTCACCGGAATCCAATGAACCGGATAATGAAGATGATTCAACGGAAATGCCCACTCAAACAGCGCACACACATCAACAGCAAAAAGGACAAACATCAACGAATGCACAACAGGCGAGCAACAAAGATACCAGTATCGATGGTGGTAAATCAAGTGATGGTGAATCGAAAAATGGCCAAGGCTATTCATGCCCGGAATGTGGCCGATTTTATAAATTAAAATCATCACTGCGTAACCATCAAAAATGGGAATGTGGCAAAGAGCCACAATTTTCATGCCCATTTTGTGTATATAAAGCCAAACAAAAAATGCATATCAATCGACATTTGGAGCGTATGCATAAAGAGAAAATTAAACTCGAAATGAGCAATGGCATTCAAGTAGTCAATATTAAGGACGAAGCACAAAATTTAAACTCAACCGTTTGAAGCCCCGAGATTAAATTCTCATTTTCACAAATGTGTTTTCACACTCATTTCTTTTGTTGTTGTTGTTCACTTTCTTTTGTTTTTTTTTTTGTTTGGTTTTGCTAAACCAACAGCTCAAGAGATAAATGGAATTTTCTTTTCACCAGATCAAATTGAAATGACCGAAAGTCAATCAAATCGAAAGGAATACGAACATTTTGAAAAAAAGATTAAAAACAAATATTTATTGCATTTATAAAACGCATTAGAAGACGCAACACACAAACAAACAAACAAACAAACAAAAAACATGAAATGAGCAAATTCCCCCCCGTTTGGGTTTGAGAAAACCCCTCAAATTCACTAGACAAACAATGAATTGAAAAACACACACACAAAATTCCACATATTAAGACAAAAACAAAAAGACACAAAAAAATTCCTCCTTCAATACGTGTAAATAAGCAATTTTTTTTTTCATATTTTGAATGCACATATTTTTTTTTCTCCTTTCTATATATTTACAAATTTATAGAAAAAAACAAACACAAACAAAAAAAGACACACACCATTAATCAAAGCAATCGATGTTTTATGAAATCGATATAAATTCCTTAGTTTTTAATTGTTTTTTTCATAGGTATTTGATAAATATTTTTTTTTTCAATTTATTTGTTTTTTAGTAATTAATTGAATCGAAGAAGCCATATCGAAAAGGAAAACATGCATAAAATAAGCACACAAAAAAAGGCACACATATAATATACATAAAAAAAAATGATGATGATGATGAATTGAAGGTTATAAATTTCTCTCGGCTTGTTGATTATCTTAGTCTATTTTCATATTCACATTGCAAGACTCATTGATGATTAAAAAAAAAAAAAAACAAAAACAAACAAACAAACATACGAAATGAGCAGTTTTCTGTGTTTCCAGCAACGATTTTATATTTAAAATAAAAATACAGTATTCGATAGAGTCAGTGTCATATACAACCAAGTTAATTACAGCTCCTTCAAATGAATCGATCGAATTTGTTTTTTCTTCTTCATTCCTTTAGATAACAAACAGTCAAGAGTGATAGAACAAATACACACATAAACGAACCAATGCCGTTCAGTTGAATCGGCTAGAATAGAAACAAAAATGAATCAATTGTTCCATTTGAAATGATTCATTGTTTTAGTGTGTGTGTGTGTGTGTGTGTTTTTTTTTCTCCAATAAGAACAGATAATTTATTTTTTTAAGAGACCAAATTTTACCTCATTATTACATTTATAATTATTCTTACTCGATATTCAAGTTTTTTTTTCTCATTGTCGTCTTCAAGTTTAATGAAACTGGTAACACCTCTGTATTGAGTGATTGATACAGATAACATGTTGAAGATTCGTTTTTTTTTTCTTTTAAATTCATGTTAAAATGAACGCAATCATTTGAATCGAATCGAAATATCAATCCGATGTAATCGATAGATATACAGGAGAAATGTTATGAAACCAACTCGTTTTCCAACTGTGACGCATCACATGGAATAAACACACACAACCATTTTCGTTTAAGATCAATTTAACAACAAGAGAAAAAAAAGAAAAGAAAAGAAAAGAAAAGGACATTAATATTATTGTATATGCTTATAAATATTATATTAACGAATTTATTGACACTTTCAATAAATACATTTTCCTAAATGATATTGCAAGTCGCGCTCATAGACACACACACACACAAACATGTATGCAAATTTGCAACTATGCAATTTGTATATTGCAATTAGGTGTATAGAATTTTGAATGATGATAACAAAAGAAACAAAGAGAGAAATGAAACAAGAAAAACATCGGTTAAAATGAAAATGTGCCTTCAAAACACAGTGAAGTACATCACTGTTGAATGTGAGAAAAGAAATACAAACCATGTGAATGTGTACGATAAAACCATAAACAAAATATAGAAATATTCAATTGAATAGATTCACCAATATAAATCGACCAAGACAAGTCAAAGATCGTGCAGGCGCGCCCAAAATCAATGAATTTTTTTCTTTTTTTAATTGAATTAATCGAAAATGAAGCACAACAACAATAACAAAAGAATTTTAAAAAAAAGAAGAAGAAATAAGCAACCACATACATTCCAGTTAACCATATAAAATATGAGTTTTCCAAGAGTTTTGTTTGTTATATTATGTATATGAATGGGATCTCTCGCTTAGATGAACACAACCTAAGTAAAATTAACTAATTTTTGATACAGCCCCATTCGATGTTACTTGTTGAAATGAAGAATAATGATAAATCGTTTGTTTTTTCGCCAAGCATTTTTTTTTTTTTTGGTTTGAAAATTTTCTTTTGCAAAACTGCAACACAAAAAAAAAAATAATCACAGAAATAGTTCTAAAAACAAAGAGGAGAAATATGAATGAAAATCATCCAATTAGAATACTCACAATGAATGGAATTAAAAATTTGTGCAAAACGGCACTCGGGTCACACTGGAGTGGACTGGACACAAACTGTCCCCACAGTCGTATAATTACGAGATTATTGGACAAATCCAGTGCATATTCATTTTGTTACACACAAACAAAACAGTTAACATGAGAATGAAACAAAAATTCCACAATTGGAAAATATATGGATCCAATATTAAACGTTCTTGACACAGCTGCCATTTGTTAGCCACCAAATCGAATTCACTCCATTTATTTCTGATCCTCTGCCACATCGAAAACGGCATTGTCAAACCAATTATAATGCGCGAATGTTTTTAATGTGTTTTTTTTTTTGTTCAACCGAAATGAAAAAGGAATTCGCTCTTAGTGATATCTCTCTTGAAAGAGTGTGTATCGATTTTCATTCATTCCCAATTTACTGAAGCAGTAAAGCATTTTATTTTTTGTATTATTAGAGAAATTTATGTTAAATTTACTATTTGTAATCAAGATACAGTCAGTCGCCACTCAATCTCGTGTATTGAGTTGTATTGTTTTTTTTTCTCTACTTTTTTTCCTCTTTTCCATTTTCAACTTATTAATTTTGTGTTTTTTTTTTGCTATGTTTAAACTAAAAAAAACAAAATCTACCTTTCTCTTTGAACTACTTTGTAATTAACATTTTAAAATGCCACATTGCATTTCCATTTACTTTACTCTTTTTTTGTCCATCTTGTTTTCTATTTTATGGACAGCAGCCAAGTCATGAAAGCAATTTGTGAATTGGAACTGCATAAATGTACTATTAGATGCAGAGAGAGAGAGAGAGAAAGAGAGAGAGAGAGAGAAAAAAATTGATACACACAAAAAAATGCTATAAAAAAAAGAATTACTATTCTAAAGAAAAAGGATATTCCACTAGTTATGTAAGATAAATTGATGAACAATGAAATGGCACACGATTTTCATCAACAAAAATCGATTCAATTACGCGAAATCAATGAATTTCTGATATAAATGTCACTTAAAAGAATGCACAACATTTGATGAAAAAAAAAATGGAGTGCGCTGAGTGTCGCACCACCTTGATCACATTCAATAGAGCCTAAGACAGTGCTAATGGGTGCTCTTTTATCATTCCAAATCAAATTTCCAATTTTATCGAAATCAATAGATTCAGGAGCAATTCCCGTCAAATCTCAATCAAATAGCCAGAGATCAACTGATCCATACAAATAACAGTCATTTATTTTATTTTTTTTTTTTTGGTTACAGGACAATATTAAATTCGCGTTTAAAAAACATATCCATATATATATATATATATATATTTATATTGAGTTTAGTGTTTTGCTCCGTATCATACGGCATTCAAATAAAGACAACTAATTAGAATTTTGTTGAGTGTTTTTTTTTTAAATCATTTTCATTACATGAGTTGATTCAACATCAGCTCAAACGCCTTGGGAATCAGCAGTTGTTTTTATAATATTTTACTAATTTCAATTTTTCTCTCTTTTTTTAGGTGAGATGAAATTGATGCCTTGGAATTTCAATCCATTTTACAGTTGTGTCAAATGAGATGTGTTATTCTGTCCGTTGATCAGTGATCATGATGACAAAGAAACGAATTACAATTTGATAAAGTGTTTTTAGTCGAATGAAATGACAAACAACCGGAACGAACAACAACAACAACAACACAAAAAAACCAATGAAGCAAAATAAAGCAATTTCTCCACCTTTCAAACGTCTTGATTATTTACTCTAATTGACATTTTTAACATGCTTATTTTAATGAACAAATTCTTTTTTTCTATTTTTTTTTTCTTATTCAACAGATTTGATTTTTTTTTTTAGCAAATTTTCTTTTACTCTTTCATTTTATCGAAAATTCATACACAATCACCATACGAAGTTTAAATTAATCGATTTTTTTTAGCTCCCAGCTAAAACCTAGAAGTGTTTTTTTTCCCTTAAAATGTGTTCAACTTTGTTCTTTTGAAGAAAACAATAATATTTGTGTGTATTTTTTGTCGCCTGTGAATTCATATTATTGTGTATTGCATTTGAAATGAGTTGTTTTTTTTTCATATCATATTTTTGTTTGTATACTGTTTGCATATAATTGATATGATAAAAATGTGTTTTTTTTTGTGTTTGCTTTTTTCTTCATCTCAACATTTATGCATCGGTTGAAAATGCATTGTGATGTGTAATTTTGTGTAAACATTGAAAATTTAAATGACCAAAGCATCGCCATTATTAACCAAACTAAAAGAAATCCATTTGAAAAAAAAACAATTAACAAAATGTAGAGCATGAAATCACCATTTTGAAATGTTTTACACAAAAGAAACTCACATCACATGTAATCAACGCTTTATAAATGTCAGATGAATTGACTAACAATTTATGTTAATGCTAACCGAACAATTTCTTCTCTCTTTTTCTCTCTCTCTCTCTCTTTTCCTGTGTTAATTGATCAAAAATAAAAAAAAAATAAAAAAAAACCAATTCCTTTGGCCACATAACGGCAAATCAATCAAAAATCAAACATACACACACATTTCAAACTTTAATTACCGAAATCGACCTGAAACAAATATTTAAATTCAAAAAATCATCTTCAATCAAACAAACAAACAAAAAAACTCCCCACTGTTCAATCTAACAAACACACAATCAAACTCTAAAATTTTAACACGAATTCTAACCAAATAAAAACCAACACACAAACTAAACAAATCGCTTGATGCACGTGGAATATGTTTTGTTGTGGGACCCGGTTGAAACCTGTAGAGAGCCATTTTAGCGGCTTGAAATTAATCAAAATCGAACGAAGTCCGTCGCCAATCATAATCTTACCATCGTTGTCATCCGTTCAAAATGCCAACAATCAGACGGGCAATCGATTGAAAGTGTCACGTCAAAGCATGCAATCATGGCAATTGAACCATTCACATGTAAATAGACGGTCAGTGCAACAGCAAAAAATGTTAACCGCACTGAAATCGGCCGGCGCTCGACGTGGCCAATTTGCATTGTTTGCCAGCACAATTGGAGCATCACATCATCGCAATAAAACCATTAAAACGGCTGGCAAATCGGCCGTCATTTCGCCAATGACATCACGAAGCAGTGCAGCTGCTGCTGCTGCCGCAGCATCCAGTAATTCAAATACAAGCAGCACACAAAATGGAAATGAAACGCCAACAAGGTAAGTTAATGCCAACACATTTTCAATCAATCCAATGTCAAATGGGCAATTGGATTGAATCAACAAGTGTGTTAACCATTTTTTTTTTGCTCCTCTTAAACCTTCCCTCGAATACAAAAGATGTACATAATTTAATATTTTTCGTTCGATTTTTGTTGTTGTGTGATTTCGATTCTTTTTTACCGTACCAGGAGCACCAGCGGAACAAGCACCAGTGGAACCCCAAACACCAGCGGCTCACCAACCAGTAGCAAGGCAATTAAGCGTGAAATCAAACGTGATTCATTAACATCATCGACCGATATGCTATTTAATGCCGACGATGAAAAACCATGGTCATGTAAAGTGTGCAAGCGTCAGTACAAGTGGAAAAACAGTTTAAATTGTCACATTAAAAATGAATGTGGCAAACCGCCGAAATTCTTTTGCGAACGAATGTGCGGCTATAAAACGAATATACACAGTAACATGAAACGCCACATGAACTCCAATTGCAAGCCAAGATTCTTACAGTAATTTTTTTGTTTGTTTGCATTGTGTGCGTGTGAGTGTGTGTGTGTGTGTGCGTGTTTGCGTGGGCAAGTGAGCATGTGTGTATGGCCCCGTTGGGGTGAGTTGAAGATTGGCCGCGGGGGGAACAGGATTAGGCCATAATTCAACATTCAAACAAAACATGAAAATAGCCAACGGTTTTTTTTCGTCATTGGCACAGCCCATGAACAGCTGAACGTATCATTCATTTACCTGGTGTTATGCATTCAGTTACATTCAGTCAATAGGTGGCTAGATGCTGCTCACTGTTACAAATACAAAAATCTACAGGTTTTTTTCCCCCCATTTCCCTCTTAATTCTATTTCCATTTTTCATGCATTTCATTTTTCATATATTCGTTTCACAGTAAAGCACAAGCCAAACGCAATGAAATATCAATGATACATTTGACAGCCAATGGTGATTGAATTTCAATGCTAAATTGGCAAAAATACACTAATGGTGTACATAAATAATATAAACAAATGAAAAATGCTTAACTCTATTCAATGACAACAACAACAACAACAAGCAAGTATTGGTTACTTACACACCATGCACACCAAATTGCAGCAATCAATAAATTCGAAACAATTTCTGACATTTTGAAATGACAAACGATACAAAAACATTCCAATAGCAATTTTCAAACTGCTACTGAAATCAATTTCACGCGGTAAAAAGCGGCAATCTTATTTTTAAGATAAACTAACACACACAAAAAAACACAAAAAAACAAAAAACAAAAAATACATTTTGCGAGATTTTCATTTTCATCCCAAATGATTTTCATTCTCTCGATTTTTTTTTTTTGTTGTTTTCTCTTTTGAAACTCTCTATTTCGAGTTAAAGCGAATTTGATGAATTTTGCTATTCGTGCGTGCAAAGCGTGTAATTTGCGTGTGGTTTAATTTATTATTTTTTTTCACGTTCCTTATTAACTTATTCTCATTTTTTTTTTTGGTAGCTTAAATTAAATTAATTATTTATTTTGAACTAAAAAAAAAAACAAACAACAAAATGAAAAACAACGCTACATTTTACCAATCAATCATTTATAGTGTAAGACGTAGAGATAGAGGTGTTATTGCTCCCCTCCCCCCACTGACAAGTAAATCTAATGAATCTAATCAATCAAGAGGATGCTAAACCCACTTCTTTATATATATTTTTCTAATTAGTTAATTCCCCTTTTGAACGAAAGTGAGCCAAATAAAAAAAAAAACCAAACAAATAATGCGCTCACTTGAAGCCATCATGAGTAAGACATTAAACGTACATTTGAGTTTGTCGATTCATTTGTGACCAAATGCCATATGGCTCTAACATCAACAGTTACACAATTCCAGTCACACAACAACCAATCAAATTCCTCCGCTCTCCCCCCCCCCCCTGACACAAAAGAAACACAAATAACTGTTAACCTACAGTTTGCCATTTTAAATTAAGAAAATGTATTAACAGTTCATGTTTCTCACCAGTTTCATGTATATAAATGTAAAAGAATACAACAAATCGATTTAACAGACAACAAATACCACAACTCTTGATATATGATACGGGAATAGAGCCGAAAAATAACAATCTCAAAGGAAATACAAAATTTAACAAACAAACAAAAATGCTATTTGATTGCAAATTATTCACGTCAATATTTAATTAAGTAAATCCACCTTTGCATTCGTTAATGTAGAGTTCATGAATCGAAAGTTTTCATTTCACCATCCGAGGATCATCCACGTCACACGGGCACCTCAATAAAGTTAGATGATTGCAACCATCGCGAATGAGTGGCGTGTATGGATTGCCATGATGGACACTTCTCAATTTAGAATAAGACAAAAAAAAAACAGGACATGAATGGTTGAAATCATCGTTGATAACACAGTATAAAAGCGACGTAATGATGGTATTTCAGGGATTTGGTTGTTATTCAATTGATTTGCAGTTGCCCAATTGTGTTTGCACATTTCAAGCGTTTCAAGCGGCTGCAAATGCTTGAACAACACTTTGAATCCTTTTAAAACGTTTTTGATTGAATCTCTTTATCGCATCGAATCAAGAGCCTACTTCGGATGAATTATGCATTTTAAACAGCTCTTAAGCTGTTCATTGCGATATTAAATGACCACACAAGACACACCTTCATTCAGTTACTTCACGCATTAATTTAGATTTAATTTTTCAAAATGCAACCTCCCCAAAAGAAAAAAGAAACTCGCAACCAGTAAAATGCAGTGCAAGTTACAAAATTTCCAAATCCTCTTGATTTGTCTAGTGTTAATAGATTATTATGTAACTTATTCAAGTTCGTTTAATTTTCTTGAGTACATTAACGCGTTGAAAAGACACTTTCTGATCAAAAACAAAACATATACTGAAATTATTAACGAGACTAGTTGAATTAGTTGTTCAGTCATAAATCCAAAAATGCTCTCTGTTTGAGACATTGGACTTGCGGCGTTAAAGTACTTACCAAAACATATTACGCAATCATGTGTCAATCAATTAAAATGACAAAGTTGTTGCGTTTTATTTTCAAGAGAGACACACACAAACACAAATTGAAATTATGCTGCAATTTGATTCAATGTCTCATTTAGTCAAAAAGAAAAAACAAAACAGATTTTCATTTTAACAAAATCTAATTTTATCATTTGGATTTTCAAATATTTTTCATTTGATTAAGATCCAAACAAAAACCAAATATGAATCAGTAACAAAAGACAAACAAAAAAAACTGAAACAAGAAAATGTAGTCATAGGAAGCTATTTATTCGACACTTAAATTATAATAATTAACTAACTAACTTATTCATTTGGACTAATTGATTTAGAGTTTTAAGAATTTTAGTCAAAAAAAAAAAAACCAGTACACTTGGAAATATACTCTTTGAACAAGCAACCAAAAAATTAACTAAGTGAAAGATAGCAGCAAAAACAGCGGAAAGCAGCAAAAAATGCATTTCAGTAAAAAAAAAGACACACACAAAAAACACATTTATTACACCTTAACACAAGATACAAAAAAAAAACATAAACCAAAAACACGAAAAACACATACAAATCTTAGAAAACGTATATCTAAATCTAATAAATGTAAAAAAAAAAATTATATTGAACAAGGAAAAATAAAATAAAAAAAAGCAAATAAAAACCAACACAAAAAAAACCCAAATGCGTATTCGCCACACGAATCCCCCAAAACACCGATGCGAATCTTTTCTTTTCCTGTGTTGATGTGCCATTTTCTCGATGGAATGGACATTTTAAATTTGTCATCCAAACATTTTCACTAAAATATATTTTTCTCTTCTCATTTTAGGACCAAATCTCCGGGTTGCGTTAAGCTTACGTGGCAAGAGGATGATGACCCAACGATGTTTATTGGTAGCTGGGTGATTGTGAACAATAATTTAAAAAAACAAAAAACAAAAACCAAAAAAAAAACTCTTATCGTTTTCCTTCCTCCCCGAAATTTCCCAAACAATTGAATCGGATCACAAACGTTTTAAGCAAATTTGTTCTTTTTTTTGTGTTTTCCCTGCAATTGTTCAATTTATTTCAGAAAATTTTTGATTATTGTAGATTTTAGCGATATAATAAAATGACCAAAGAAAAAAAACCATATGCAATTTTATCAAGTGAACAATGATTTTCAATACTAATTGTTTCGAACATGGATATTTATACAATATATATGTGTGTGTGTGTGTATTTTGAGGGGGCGAACCGTGTTCAAACGATTTTTTTCGGTTTGGGACGGGTCGGGTGATGGACCAAACATGTTAATTGCCACAACAACAACAAAAATTGCCAAACAGTTAAAACGCGCTAAAAAAATATCGACATCTAAAAATTTCGGACTATTATTTGCACAAAATCAAATCTTAAACGGAATTTAAGAGAATTTGAAAATGTTACTTTTCGTTCGGTATCAAATGATTTACGGTTTTTTTTGTATGTGTTTCAAATGAAATTGCTTCTAAAGGAAGATTCAAACCAAATAATTCGAATTCGCGAATCGAATCAAATGAAAACAAGTGAACGTTTCGTTGGAAATGAGCGGCGTTGGAAATAAGCGGCAATTTAGTTAACAGTTTTAGTTGATAAATTAATTTATTTTCATGTGGATTTCAGAGACTGAGTGTTTTCTTGTTTCACTACCTGTATCTGTTTTCATTTTTATTTATTTTATTCGTTTTCTGTTTCTCATTAATTTTTATTTTTGTATTCTAATTATTTTTTTTTTTCAAATGCCAAATAATTAATCAATTACATTCACAAACTCGCATAAAACCTCTATTTTATCTACCATAATACAGCCAAAGATACGGCAATATTGGCCGATGTCTTAGCTTCACTCTTATGGTTTTACTGCAGCGGTAAACACCTTAAGAAGAGAAGAGTAGTCAACATACCTCCGCCAATGTTGTCGGTCTTGATGCAAATGTTTTTTTTTTTTTAAATTGTTTTAAACCAAAATATCAGTTAATTTGTTAGCCAGCATCTAAAAATCCAAACTAAAGACTTAGCAAACAAAAAAAAACGAAAATCATCCCACCAAACAAACAAACCACCAAACAAAACAAATCAACAAACAAACCACCTTATTCACTAGTAATATTCATCCAATTAATTGTTCACACTCAAACTGCGCCTAAGCAATTTCACTAATATTGCAAAATCCATTTATTTATTTAGTTTTTTTGTTTTCTATCTCAAATACAAATTTAATGTAATTTCCTCTGTTGTTACATTCGATTCTAAGAGTTTTTCTAAACAACCAATTAAAAAAAAAAAAAACAACAAAATTCAATAGACGTGTGAAAAAAAAGAAAAAAAGAGAAAGGAATAATAAGATGAGAAAAAAGCGTTGTGAAGTGAAATGTGTGAACATCAAACAACTGGCTTTCGCCAATTTGTTAATAAAACAAAGCTGGGCCACACTGATTGACGTCCATATTTTTCACATTCACACTCACACACGCACACGAATCAACAAGCGTCTCGAGTTACAAATCAATAATTCCATTTTATACCAAAACGTTTCTTTTTCATTTTCGTTTGTTTGTTATACACATTATGTTTTTTTTTTTTTTTGTTAAATAAATTTTCCGTTTAATTTAGTGCTTCTGTTGATCAAATATGTCCATTATATTTCAGCATGCGATTTGCGCACGAAATCGAATACATCATGTCATTCGACGCCGCAACATTCATCGTCGGACAGTGAACAGCCGTGTGATCTACGTTTATTCACACCAACCACGTGCCTCCGTGAATTGGCTGTAAGAGAAACAAAGCAAAACCAAAATCTAAAACTTGCATTTTTGCGCAACAATTCAGCCCACTTCCCAAAAATGCCATCATTCAAGGCACAGAATTGCAAATGATTTTGATTTCGAACATGAAATACGAAATTTGATTTCGCCATTCATATTTGAAAATTAGAAATGATTTGTTTTGCTGTGTGCCCGTTTGATGCATTTGGAAATGTGGAAAATGCATACAAGTTTCGAAATACTGATCGATATTTTTTACAGTTGCCATCAAGTGTTTTGCCAGTGTCACCGAACGCAGCGGTTGTTACACCATCAGCAACTGCACTTACCGATTCTTTAAGTAATAATCAATGTCCATGTCCGTAGCAAAGTTTGAATTCTTTTTTTTCGTGTGTGAAATTTTGACAATAGAACGAACCCAAAAAAGAAACACACACACACATACACACAAAGAATTCAAATTTTGCATCTGACGCAAAACGAATTGTTGAATGTCGCATAAATTGGCACATAGCATTTTTCTTCAAATTTGATCACAAAAAACAAACACAAAAACCAAAATTAAAATCAAAGCAAAAAGAAAAAAAAATTCAAACAAAATTGACGGCATTCGGCTATCCAGCGAAAATAACAAAAAAAAAAAAAAAAAAACCAAATATTTGTAACATGTGAACATTTTGAAAATTAATAATGGCATTGCAAACCCCAATCCCTCCCCACATTTTCAGGCCTTGTGGCGGCAGCAGCAGCGGCTGCTTCGTCAACGCTATCGGTGGATCGAACATCACCGCGAAAGATTCATTACGGTCGAGTGCCGATCTTTCGATCGGATGAAGCCAGTACCGCACCAGTTATGGGCGGTGCATATACATGTGAACGATGTGGTAATTCGTATGCACGGCCGCACAGTTTAAATCGTCATAAGCGTTTTGAATGTGGCGTTGAACCGAAATTCGAGTGCCCGATATGCCGTAAAAAATCAAAGCATAAACACAACCTTGTGCTACATATGCGCACGCATCAACCGCGATGATGATGATAACCTGAGCTGTGTCATGATCTCTCGAGCATTGGCCGCAATGCTAGGGGCGAACGTTTTCAGGTGGTATTTACAACAATGTTTTTTTTTTTTTTAAATGTACACAGAATAGGGAATGAAAGAAGATGGAAAAACAAGTGAAGAAGAAAACAAGCCAATAAGTCCTGTGGTGGTAATAGCAGAAAAAAACCCAATTTTTAATGAAAACTATAAATATAATATCAATTCAGTGTGATGTTTAATAATTTTTTTTTTGGTACGGTTTTGATCGCAAGATGTCAGCTAATTTTATTTTTAATTGATCTAATCAGTAAAAAAAAAATCAACAACAAACCAATTCAATTGTGTGAACGCAACTAAAAATTATGTTTATTGAAAGATGATGAGAAAAAAAACACGTGAAATACGAACACGTACCAAGTGTCACTTAGGTTAAAATTGTAATAAGTGGATGAAAATCCGAATGTTAGTCGTTGAGTTTAGTTAATAACACTGAAACAAAACAAATTAACACAATTCTGAAAATGGTTCTAGTCTGTTGAATTTTCGTGCGATTCAGTGGGTCAAAGAAACCAAAATGACAATCGTTCCGGGAAAAATCGTTGTGTGACGAAAAAAAAATAACAGGAAAAAAAACAAAAAATTCACCCTCCAGGGCTTGGGAAACAATTCAATCATTTTTTTGTCGATTCAAAAAAAAAAAATTCACACATACACACACAACACAACATTTATTCGCCGGATTCGTATACAATTTTTCACGTTTGAAGGATTGCGCATACACACACACACACACACACCTATTTACCAATCATACATATATTTTAAAGAATGAGTAAGAAGTAGAAAAACTGTTATTTAAAAGCATATTTACACCTTTCAACGAGGAAAATTCTATAATATATTTTTTCAACTGAAATAACGTGAAACGTAATATTTAATGCTAAAGCTAAAATCTAGTTACATGCAATCATTGTTTTTTTTTTAATTATTTTAATTATTTTTATTTTTATTTTCATTATTCCCAATTATTTTTTTTTTTTGTTAAAACTCTGTTCATTTTGGCATTTCAAATGCAGTGTCTTAGTCCACGAAGAAGGCAATGGTAGGGATGAAGTGTAGCACGCAAAGCACATACCATTTTAAGAAAAAAAAAACTTGGCAATTGAATGAAGTTTTTTTTTTTTGAGGGCGAAAAACAGTTTCTAATTTGATAGGGGAAATATTGAAACCAAGAATCGAATTTAGCAAGGGCAAAATATCGACATGTCACTTTAATTTACATTAGATGTTGTCTCTTTTTTTCCGCGTTTTTTGTTTGTTTGTTTTGTTTTGTTTTGTTTTTCTTTTAATTTGATAGGAAAATGTAACGAAGAACGAGTCTCACATTGTGCAATTTCATAAAATGAATCGAAAAGAAAGCAGATATTTTATTGCATTAAAAAAACAACAACAACCCCAAAATCCAAATTGCAGTGAAAAAGGTGAAAAAGAAATGTTGACAACCGATAGTGGTTTAAATGGTGTGTCAATTTCAATAGTCAATAAATTAAGTGAATGTGGAAGCCTGTGAGCTTCCCTAGAGACGAAACAAAAAAAAAATGTATATCGAAACCAATGTGACGAAAATGTCTCTAGTGAATCAAAAGAACTATATTTAAAATCCGAAAACTCTGTCGATAATTTGCACCGGTTTAAAGGAATGTGATATGTATACATTTTTTTTTGTGTGGAAACAGTTGCCATTCATTTTATTCACATTATTTCTTCAGTTAAATATGTTTTTATTTTAGTTTTTATCAGATAGAATTTACATTTACATTTTTAGATTTTAAAAATAAATACGACAAAGATAGAAACAAATCGTGTGAAAAATTGAGCTTTATCGAATCAAAAAAAAGAACACACACACAAACCGTTATCATTTACGGATTACGCGATTGAAATACATAGCGCAAGTTCTTGAGACACTAAACGATTTTTTTTGTTTGTTTGTTGTTTTTTTAAAATTAACTAATTTTTACATTGTAAGACAATTTTCATTGAATTTATTTGAGACAACAACAAAAAAAAATGAACACAATCACCAAAAACTAACTTAAAAACAAAATATTTACTTATCTCGGGTTATTTTTAACTGACTAAAACACATGTAAAAACGAAAATCAAATTTTTGTACATTTTACAAAAATGTTGGATTTTTTTACGTCTCTTTTATTTTTCATTAAATTTACTTTATCTTTAAATGCAAATAATTGAGCGCGCGTCGTATATTTAACGCATACAGTCGAAGTCATGAATCTTCCACGTTTAATTTCGAAATAGTCTTCGATCCAAGAAAATCGATATGCATTTTTGGTTTTTTTTTTTAAATGTTTAACGACCATTTCATACATCGAAAATTCATACAAGAAAATGTTGCTATCGATTGTGTGTTTTGAATTTATTATGCCATTGCACCTCCACACACACACACACACACACACACACACACACAAAAACAGTCAATTGTTTTCGAAAACGCGAATTAAAACCAAACTATTTGATTGAATAACGCACAATGCAACATCGAGACCAAAATCGAATTTTCGTTGGAGAGAAAATAAATGCATTTAATTTTAAATAGAGAAAAAAAATATGAATTTTCATTCGGGATCACGATCGACTCCTAATATCACGATAATTTTTTTTTTTTATAGAATGTAAACGAAACGAATTTCAGCATATGTTTTAACTGTTAGACGTTGTTAGGTTTAGTTTCTGTTTTGCCGCTTTTACTTATATCTTGATATAAACAGGATCATTTTGGATGGGTCGCGGTTTATTCCCAATAGAGCCCGAAATAAATGAAGTATATGCGTAGGACGCGTTGTTTTTTTTTTCTTCTAAAGAACGAAACATTTAAATGTTAATTGAAGGACACACATTTCGTTGCTCAGCACCTTCAAACAGGCAAAATGAATGAAAGAGAGAGAAAAAAACGAAATAATTTAACTACATTAAAGAGCGATAACACTTAAGAAATGAAAACAGAGCTGTGACACAATATGCAAAAAAACGATAAATTGTTGAGTATAAGTAACAAAAAAAAAGGAAAAACGATTTATTTATACATATAATGCACAAAAGCAAAGAAAAAACGAACACAATCTCTATTTGCGATAGTTTTCTTGATTTTTTTTTTTTTTTTTTAACTTAAAATGCAAATTTCAGGTATTAGTCAAATGTGAACGAAGTAAACAAATGAGAAATTGGTATATTGTGAAAGAAAATGTGTAATTGTTGTTTTGTTTCTTTTGGGGGTGGGAAGACAACAAGACACCGTGATTTATGATGGGTCAAAGTGATTTCATACAAACAATAGTATTATCTACACTTAAAAACAAACACACGAAAGTAAACAAATACAGTGCATACAGATGATATGAAGATCGATCGATGTACTCTTGGCATATGGAAAATGCTGAATTGCCTACCAATTTGACTGTATTTAGATTTTCCAGCATGAATTTTTTAACATGAATTTTAACCACTTAAGTTCCACATATAAATTTCCAAAAAAAAGGTGTAAAAAAAATCCATCGAATAATCAGCAACAAAAAAAAACACACACACAAACGTAAACGTTTTGTCAATAGATCGATGTATGTACTGTAAAAGCTAAACGATTTTTAAGGTAAAAGTTTTTTTTTTCAAGAGCGACAAAAGATTTTTTTTTTCTTTCAAAATACACTTCTTTTTACAACAGAAAAAGTGTAATCATTTACGATAAATATTATTTTAATGATGATACAATAAATGTGATTTTTTGTGATTGCTAGATAATAGATAAATAATTACAAATACACAAAAACATTATGAATGAACGATACATGGAAATGATGTGAAATTAAGTCTAAATCGCATCGAATGAATCGCAATGACGTTGGGATGAAAGAATGATTTTTAAAATGATCGACAAAGAAAAAAAGGAAACAATAAAAAATCAACAATTTAATCGAATTTGCGATAAAATCGAAAAAGAAAAAAAAAATATTTTCCGGGTAACATCTTAAGTAGCGACTGTTGCGCTGCGTCTAGAAGAGAGATAGAGGGGGTGTTATGGAGAGTGAGAGAGATAATGAGAGATAGTGAGAGAGAGAGAGAGAGAGAGAGAGAGAGAGAGAGAGAGAGAGAGAGAGAGAGAGAGAGAGAGAGAGAGAGAGAGAAAGAGAAACCAAAACCAAATGATTTAAGATGTATACCGAATTTAAACCAACCACCAAAAAAAAAGAAAATAAAAAGAGCAGCAAACATTTTTCACCGCCCTCCGATCGAGAATCCGCATCTTCCGATTCGCGATCGATCGAACGGCGGCAGCTAGAATATTCATATGTTATATGCATTTCGTTTTTCCTTTGAATAAATCTCCTTTTCATCAAAAAGGATTACATTCACTGAATTTATTAAAAACAAAACAAAAAAACCATTTACTTTACTTACAATCCACTATCAAATTTACGTTTAGTTTTTCCAACACACACACACATACAGTGAGAGAAAGAAGATGATTATGCAACACACACACACACACACATGAAAATTTATTTGATCAGTTTTTGTTGTTGTTGTTGTTGTTGTGTGTTTAAACCAATCAAATTCGAATATAAATTAGATGTATGATTTATTTTTTGTTGTTGTTGGAAGAGAAATGATATAAAACAGAAATCCTAAACTAGCATAATATGCAATTAATTTGATTAATATTATACAATTATTACATTTTATTAAAATTACTGTTGATAATAAATTGGAGGAAGAAAAATAAAAATGGAATCCAGAGAAAAACAAAAAAAAAACTAATTCAATGTGTTGTTGCATTTTTCTTTTTTTTTTGTTACCCTTTTTTGATTTGTGGCCGAAAACTGTTTTGAAATGGCCCGAAACGAGTGCTTGCTCAATCGTTTTTTTTTTTTCAAATACAAATAAATAGATTTTCATTGTTCGAAATTCGTAAAAATTATTGTGTGTATACTGATGACTCGTTTTTTATACTGATAAAATACTCTTTTGTGTTTGTTTTTTCTTGTATTTTTTTTCCTTTCTTTCTTCGCTTTTCTCTCTCTCTTCATTTCAGATTACTATCAAAATCCAATCGATGGACGATTTTATTGCAGCATTTGTGGACGAAATTATGTTCGTAAGAAGCATGTACTACGGCACATACGATATGAATGTGTAAATGTTCCACCACGTTTTTATTGTGCCAATTGTTCGAAATATTATCGCCAAAGTAACGCATTGTTGCATCACATTCGGAAAAAACATGGCCCACTAGCCAGAGATACATGCAATTCCAGTGGATACACACAACGTAATTTCAAAGTCGCTGGTGATGGTCGAGTTGTATTCAGTTGCTCAATGTGGTGATAAAATTCAAACGTGCCATTATCACTTCACACCCACACTGACCGCTCTCCCCATTCAACGCTCAACTTGAACGAAAACCAATGATAACAACAAACAAACAAAAAACAATTGTAATCGTGATATTTAGCCATTTCAATTAAAATACAATTATGTGCACCGGACATCCAACCGGGTCACTTCTAATTTACAGAGAAAACAAAATAAAGTGCTATTTCTTTTGTTGCAAAAACCAAAGTGTTTCCATTTCCAAATCGATTCGACGGTTTCAATATCATGTTAATTCACATTCACTAATAGATTTTATCTTTTTTAGGTTCAGCTGATTGATTATGGCCATCAATGGATTCAATTCAATGAAACGGACCCCAAAAGCCGTTGAAACGGTGAGAATGCGAGGATTCAACCTAACATTTAACCATTGATGTTAAAATCCAGTTTAATTTGTTGTTGTTATTGTTTTTTTTTCTCGATGTGTTTCCTATTTTTTTTTTGTGGATCTTTTATGTGTTTTATAAACAACAAATAATTCACTTTCGATTTGAGTTCGATATATTTTGTGTGATTTTTTTTTTGTTTCATTTGAAAACTTTGAACATATTTGAATTTGAAGTGCAATAAAACAAAATGTGATCTTATTGATTTCGTTCCGTCTTATTTTCACTTATTTTGTACATAAACATTCTTGAGTTTGTTTGTTATTTTTCGTTAAATTTTCTTTTTTTCTGTAGCTCTAGTTACGATCACATCCAATAATCTCCTTGATGTTATCATTTTCACAATTTTATCCGAATTGTTGCCTATAATTTTGGTACACAGTCAACAATAAAAAACCAAACAAAAAATCGCATGCTTGTAACTTATAATTTCTTTTATAATGGATTTTAATTTTAATTAATTAATTTTAGTTATTTTTTTTTTTCAAATAAATGTTTATTCCCTTAATTTCATACACACTAACAAATCATATTTTCAGATTTCGTTTTTATCTTAGAGGCGATAACGATGCAAAATGCATCTTTATAGTAGTTTGATTAATTTATTTGAAGACAAAAAAAAACAATGTTATTGCACATTTTAGAAGTTCGTTGTTTTGTGCACCAATTTTTTGGTTGTAAATTATCATTTGAACTCCTCTGGAGTCCAAAAGATCATTGTGATCGAAATATAGTTTAGATGTAGATTTTTCTTTTGTTTTGGAGGAAAATTTGATTGAATTCAATTTTGTTGTGTCTTAAGTTTTATTTCTGTCCATTTGAAACTCATTTTTTTTTCTGTTTAATGTGTTTTCATCATAATTTTATTTTTACAAATTTCATCATTTTTTTTCTCTCATAACAAACAACAAAACGCCAAACTTCATAATAATTTTGTCTGATTGAATGTTTTTTTCTTTTTCTCTTTCTTTCTCTCTGTTCATTTATTTCTTCGTCGTCGTCGTCGCGAAAAAATGGTTTAGGTGAAGCAGCAAATAAACTTGTATCAAATGCTCCAGTTGTTCCAAAAACAACACCAGCCACAACATCGACACTTGCAAAAGTTCAAAATGGTACAACGGCCGTTCCAACCCAGCCAACACCCGGGTTGCCACAATCGGCATCGGTTTCAGCACAAAAAGAGCCAAACGCTGAAACACCAAATATTGAAAAGCCAACCAATTCGGAAAATATCAAACCAGAATCAAGTGAGGCCGTTGCCCGTCCAATCACACAAAATCCATTGACCGCAATTATGAACGATAAATCCATGATATTGACACGTCAATATCGTCAACGGGTGCGCATAAAGTATTCCGGTGAACGTACAACACGCGTGAATACGTTGAATGAACGGAATACAACAAAAGAAAATATCCCAAAAGCAGTTAAAACACCGGCAAATACAAAAGATGATAAAACATTGGAAAATGATGTGGGCAATAAATTGGGTGAAAATGTGTTGGCGGTAAAAAGTGGTGGAAATTCAAGTGCTGGCCAATCGGCATCGGTTCGGGCATCAGCAGCTGCCGCACACAAGGTGAAAAAACGTGCACGCAAAATTGCTAGCGCATCAAATGCAAAGATGCAACGTACGTACAAAATTGAGGGTAAAAGCGGTGAAAAATTGTTCCCGTGCCGTCATTGTGGCCGAAAGTATCGTTGGAAATCAACTCTACGACGTCATGAAAATGATGAATGCGGCAACAAGGAACCGTCTTATCAGTGTCCATACTGCCCATACAAAGCCAAACAAAGAGGCAATCTTGGTGTGCATGTGCGCAAACATCATTCGGATAAACCAAAATTGGAAAGTAGCCGAAAACGTAAAACCATCTAAAATGTTTTGGTGATGAAAATGATTGATTTGGTTCCATCAAACAATCCAACTTGCGTTTACGCATCGTAATCGCATCGATTTCGAATATCAATTAATTTAATCATTTTGATATACATATAAGGCGACATAACAACAACAACAACAACAACAACAACAACAAAACAAATGGCTACAACTTTAAACTCAATTTGTCGACTAAATCTACTCCAACAAATGAGATTTTCTTTTCAATTAGATTATCATGAGCATCTATAATCTAGGACACTTAAGCCAATTTTCTTACAACACTATAACATAATAATTTTTTTTTTTTTTTGATACTTAAACATAGAGAAATACATCGACTTATTGTCATTTTGATGTGACTAATTTGTCGAGATTTTATGAAGGAAAGAAAAATCAACTTATGATCAACGACGATCTATATGAATCTATTACAATGACCAAAATTGAACAAACAAACAAAAACACATATTGTTTATGAAAAATAAATTCAATTATTTTTCGAAAGGGACAAAACATAATGGAAGGTACCGACATTCGAAACATTTTATTCTTCTTTTTTTTCGGCTGATATTAAAGCAAAATATCAATGAGCTAATGAAGAAACGCACACAATCAATAGATTCATCCGTTTTAATTTGTGTGTGTTTTTTTTTTTCACATGAAAATTTCATCATGAATATTTTCACTTACACAATGAAGACATTAAATATAAGTTGCGCGCATTTATTAATGAAATTGAAAGACAGTTCACAAAATACACATTTAAAAAACAAACTAGCTGAAAGGGTTTCATGAGGTTGCACACAAACACATAAATACACACATAAAAACACATACACACACACACACACATTTTAAAGCAATTTAAATGAAGCAATAAGTTTAAATTAAGACTTATATTATTAAAGATACATTAAAATCATAATAATTTAATGTAAATACATGAAACAAAAACAAAAAAAAAATCAATCCAAATCGATATTAAAAACATGCATCGAAACCTTCCATTATTCTCAGTTAAATCTTAATATGATAGATTTTAATCAAAAACAAATCGTATCATCGTGAAAAACAATAATTATAATTATATGAAGAAAATAATTAGCAAAACTAGTGAACTAATTTGCATATCAATGAGATGAAGATACACATACAACAGTAGCAAAAGTACTCATCCAAAAATCCATTTATTAATGCAGTTTAAAAGAAAAATCAAACAAATCATTCAAACGAACAGACACAATTAATCCTATCTCATTAGCTAGACAGAAGGCTAGAAAATTTGAGCAATTCATCTTTCTTTTTTTTTTCTTTCATTTTACTGAACGACATTCACTCGTCATATTCTCAATTTTTCAACATTAAGATTACTTAACATTTATCAGTTTATTAAGAGATACTGAATAAGACCTATTTTTTATTTTTATTTTTTCGAAATATTTTTTAGATATTATTTTTTTTTTCTATGGAATCTATTGAATAAATTAGATCAAAACAACAACAACAAAACAAGAACGCAACACTTTAAGCAAACAATAGAAAATGTTAAATGTAATCTAAACAGCATAGGCACCTGTCGGCACCGTAACTTTTACGGTAGCATTAGATAGTGTATCAATACAATAGAAGTAATTGGATAGATTTCAACAACAACAACAACAACAACAAATAATGTATACGCAAATTAACATTTGTGTCAAATTAATCATGTCATTTCTGAAATGTGACAACTACAACAATAAATACATTTATTTACAATTATGCTTCTTAATTCAATTCATTTGCAAAACGTTCAAATAAAATACAAAATAATAAAAACAAACAAACAAAACAAAAAACCACAAAATCCATTGGTAGTACATTTATTGCTCTTAGGTATCTTATTGATTCTTTCGGTGGCTTCATTCTCTGTGTGTTTTTTTTTGTTTCTCTTCATTTTTATTTCTCTTTTTTATTTCTATTTTGTTACGTTTCAATTATTTGATAATATATTATGATATTTTTTTCTTATATCTGTCTGATATGAAGCGAAGGCATTGGAGGAATTGAGAGTAAGATTTTTTTTTTGTTGGTAAATTCGTATCAGTTCTCATCTCACGTTCGATTTTTAAAAACCGCATAATTATGTATGTACTTTCATCGTTAAATCTGTATTAATGGCTGTTTTGATTGTGATAATTTTTTTTTCTTTTAAATTCTATATATGCATTTGTGTCCACATATCATAAAATTTAGAGTTCAAAATTGGAATGATTTCATATTTGATACAACAAAATAGAACCAAAAAAAAAAAAAAAAACACAATTTTTTTCAACAGCAACACCTTTGTATATTTTAATGTGATGTATGGAATTTGCTTTGAATTGTTGTGTCTCGAATGTAATGGCCAAATCTGTAATCTGTGTATAGAGAGCATATATATCAGGGGACACTTTTCACTACCATGCCATGGATACGATTAACATCTTTCGTTTACTTTTGTTTTATTCTTCTTTATTTTTTTTTTGTCTCAAACCAAATCTCTTTTTAGCAAACTCTTTCATTTCAAATGCACTACGAATCTATGTTGAATGTGGCGTAATTAGTGTGTTTTATTTTTTCTTATACTTCTTCACACCAAAAAAAAAAAACAAATGTTTGTACATTTTAATACCAATTTGCAATTTTTTTTTTTGTTCGTTCTTTGTCTCTGATATTAACCAAGAAAAAAAAAAACTTTAGTATGTGTTTGTCCATTAGATCCATTTGATTATCTCTATTTTTCTGTGGTTTTTTTTTCTTCTCATCTTTCATTCAAACTAGTGTTGGCAGCTGCACGGTTTTGGGAACCATTGGTATTTAGTTCATCGCCCGTTTTCAATTGCTCAAAATGTGGACGACCTTATAAAACAAAGTATACACTTCGACGGCATGAACGTTTGGAATGCGGTCTACCTGCCCTGTACAAGTGTCGATTGTGTGATTATCGAGCCAAACACAAGCACAGTGTTAAACAACATTTTGAAGGTGTACACGAGAAGAAAAATAAATTTCCGCTGGAAGTACAGATCAACGAATGATCACATCTGGTCCAATATTGCGTCGATTGAATGTGTCAATAGGGATCAACCAAATGTACTCGTAAACACAACAGGGATTATTAAACATAAATACACATACACACAAACACACACACACACACACTTCGTTTTGTTTCAACATTCAGAATCTGTATGGGTCTATGTCGATATTTACATTGTTAGATAGTTATTACTCAGTTTAATACAATGATTTGTACATCAAATAGCATTTCGGTTTCCGTTCAAAGAATTCCATAAACAATTGATTTGATCAGAAGAAAAAAAACATGTTTTATGAAGAAAAAAAATAAGTAAACTTGGAATGAGAAGAAACAAAAAACAAGTTGAACACAAAAAAAATCACACACAAAAAATAAAAGATTCCAAAATTGCAAATGAATTCAGTGGTTATTTCATTCGTTTGGCGGTTCAGACAATATTCCAGACAATTCATCGAAAATAACTAATTTGCACATTTCTTTTTTTTCATTTCAGATGGCACCGTGTTGATGTTAGTGTGTGACTCGAAACGCATTGATCAGTCCGATTTTGCATTAAGAATCATTTGAACGAATTTTTCATTCACATTGAGCATGGTTCAAGATACATTTGATTTTTCGTATCACAGTAGTCAATCAAACAGCACAAATCATAAGATTAGATGAATTTTCAATTTAAACAATTAAATCTCATCTCAACCTTTATTTGATTAGTTTTTTGTTTTTTTTTTTAAAGAAAACAAATGCATTTATAATAAAAAGATTTTAATCAGTTGAACAAAAAAAAAGAAGAAAACAAATCACTGATACATCAATAAAAGCATAGAAATCATTTCACTTAAATTGTATCAAGGGAGCCGTTGCGTGTGTAGATCGTCCCTGTCGACCCCTCAAACGACTAACATTAGCACTAATACCCCGTGCAAATTATGTAGAATTTGCTACTAATCAAGTTAAACACGAAACGCATTCACATTAAAACAACATTATTAATTTCACTTTTATCATTGGACTAATGTTATGTCTTTTTTTTCTTTCTTTCTTTCTTTCTTTCTTTTTCTCTCTCTCTTTCTCTTTCTTTTTCTGACTCTCTGTCTCTATGTATCTCTCTCTCTCTCTCTCTCTCTCTCACTCACCATGATCAATCTATAGCTGAAGAATTCGAGCCAATACGATCACAATTCACAATTGTCACCGATGCAAACAATGATACCAAATATTATTGCCAATGTGGACGTGTGTACAATACCCTGGGCTCGGTACGTTTTCATTTGTCGGCCGAATGTGGAAAAGAATTTCATTGCAATTTTTGCGAATTTCGTGCCGCACGCAAATCAACACTACGAAATCATATGAAGGCTGGAAAATGCCAACGAAAACATTTTGCCACAATTAAAGTGTCAAATTTTCGGCGAAATTTTTAGGACGAAACAACAACAACAAATGAAAACTAATAATGAAAATGGACTGACTAGAATGAAAAATGAACTAGATGAAATATGTTAACAAATAAATGTCATCGGGAAAATGAAAAAAAAAAAATATAAACACACACACACAATTGCATTGTTTTTTCTATCTATCTAGATGATGTAGCTGATTACGGTTTTTGATATGTGTGCACTAAACATTTGTATAGCTTGCAAACTCGCCATTTAACAACTAATGCCAAATTTCCTATGAATTTCTATCTCTCTCTCTCTCTCTCTCTCTCTCTCTCTCTCTCTCTCTTTTTTTTGACTTGGATTTGCCTACTGAAGGATACAGACTGAATGATCGAGCTGGATTTGCATGCAATTTATGCGGAAAGATTTATAGTTCAAATAATGGCAGCATTTCGAGACACAAACGTTACTACTGTCCGTTCACTGAAAAATCACCACTTCTCTACTGTTATGTATGCCCATTTTCGTCACGTCGACCCGACAATTTTCGCACTCACATGCGAAAAAAGCATCAAATTATCCAATAATTGGACATTTATTGTTCAATCAAAGCGACATTCACACATGCGTCTTATGATGATTTCACAATCAACACTCACTCTCTCAATCTCTCACTAAAGATTCAAGCGAGTCAGATTTCTTTAGGTTATTTAGCAATCAATTTTGTGAAACGAACACAAATTAAACGATAAGAAAATAACGAAAACAAACGAATCAAAACAATTCACAAAAAAAAACGCCTTTGTTTGGATGGTGTGATTTGTGTGTTGAAAAGTGAATATATGAAATATAAGGTAAGGGTTTTTTTTTGTGTGTGCATCGATCGACCGGTTTGATTGACAAATTACATTGCCAATGTAGATTGATTAATGATTTATGTCTTGAAGCATAATTTTTTATCGCATCATTTTTGTATTGTTCATTTGCATTGCATTTCAATTTTTTTTTAAATTTATTCTTCGGTTGTTTTTTTTCCTGTTAAGCATGTATTCCATATGTTACGCGATGCCGTTAAACACTGTCAACTAATGCACAGCAAATGCTGTTCTGTTCTTTTCATTTCGTATCTGTTTATTTGTATTTAGGATATTTTGGTTATCCATGCAACTTTTGCGGTCGTCAATATAATACAACTAGCGGTTTAAGAAGACATAAAATCTATAATTGCCCGTACAACACGGATAAAGCACCAATGATGCTGTGCACATACTGTGATTACTCTAGTCGACGACCAGATATGATGCGATCGCACATTCGACGACATAAATTACGCGATCATATCAACAAATCCACACAGAAAAACGGATACATTACCAAATTGGACTTTTAGATAGCCCATTTCCATCCGTTATTGAATGTTTTTTTTTTTTGAATTAATATATTTTGCGATTTTACGCATTGCAGTCATATATTATAACAGTTGCCAAAATATGAAATGAAAAATTATGATGAAAATCGGAATTCAAATAAATGAAAGTTACTATTTGAACGAAAGATATTTTAATCTTTTATTTTTCACTCAAACACACACTTGATTTTTACGAATTGGTTGTAGCTCAGATGAATGACATGCTCTTTATTTCTTCTTTTAGATCGATGCTAACCCATGAATTATTCTGGCTGACAAAAGTGCGTGAATTTCAATGATGTATTGATAACAAAATTGGAAGCATCCGGTAAATAATTAACAATTTCATTCATTAAATTCTATTTCACTCAATTTATTGAACAATTTAAACATTTAAATCGATATATGTACAAGTTTATTGAGAACGTATATTCGTTTTTTTCTCTCTCTCTCTCTTTCAACAATTTTAGCATCATCGAAAACGCGTCCATCGTATTTAAAAGAATGAAAAACATAAAACATATCGTTATAAATATTTTTCAATTCAAAATGAAAATGCAAAACCAAAAGATATTGTTTTATTTGCATCAACATTTTATAAATCAAACGCGCTATTGTGAAATGTGAAAATAAAGAAATACCAGACAATGTTGAAAATGTTTTCCATTTATTAATTGTCATTGGTGTTAAGCAATTGGTGTTGATTAGTTATTTAATTATTGCTTTTATATATTGATTTGTCCACAATACTATTTGATTTGACAAGACAATTAACTCACTTGGTGTTCAAACTGCTAATTAAACTGTGGTCATATATTTTATCGGGAGAGTTTATGTTATAACATAGAGCTGTAGTGAATTTGCTTTTTCTTTAGTAAATAAGAGTCAATTCGAAACATAGTGTATTTTTAATTGTAGAATGATTTAACTGTTAATAAGAATTGTCGCATTTAAAAAATAATTGCAGGTCACTTAGTGTGATAGGGCACAATGTGATTCCATGTAGGATTGATTCGATAGGCCCCACTGAATAGTTACGCTAACAAATGATTCTCAATTTCTTTCAGAAACCGTTCAAATGCAAACAATTCCATCAGTCACGTCAAACCAACATTCTCAACCCATTACAAATGCCACATTACAACCTTTATCAACACCAGTCTCAGCACCAGCACCAGCAATTTCATTAGGTCCATGTATCAGCTTAAGTAAGTACTAAAACATCCAAATCTACGCATAAAATCCATTTTGAATGCACAGCTAACGCAATTGATGCCGGTTAATCATAATATTATAGGTGTTAAACCAATGGCACATTTAATAAAAGACTACAATTTTGGGTTTCCGTTGCGAAATGTTCAACAGCTGGATGCAATCGAGCAAAATATCTTAACGGATGACAAATATGCAACTTCATTGGTAAAATAGCAATTAGACAGTTTTTCCACACAAAACCAATTTCATAAAATCAACAAAAAAAAAAATGCTAAAAATTCATAAAATTTAGATTTGACATTTTAAGCCATTTATATCGACAGAAGACATAAAGGAGAAAATCATTTCGAGATTGTGTCTTTGTAAGCTCGATTCCAATCGAAACATATTTTTCATGGTCTGTTTCTTTCCATTCTTTTTCCCTTATGTTTTCTTTTTTTTTACACATGCACGCAAAATATTTTTGAACAAAAATAAAAAAAAAATGGGCTGGAATTTACTGAACGTGTGAAAAAATATTTTAAAATTATGTTTTGAAAACTGTGTGTGTATTTATATAATTGTGAATACACAAAAATGCACCAAAAATCTCCAAAAAAATAGATTGGATTTTTGAAATCAAAACCTGGGTCACTACGTCAAAATTTCCCCAAATTATTTACCGATGATTTTATAGAGCAATTCAATTGGGACGGTATTGGGAAAAATAGATTTGCGATTCGACATCGTGTCTTTATAAGCCATATTTTATACGGTTTGTGTTTTTTGTTTCTATTTTGTTTTTGTTTTTTTTTTTTGTTTTTTTAAATATCCATATAAATATTCTTCTTTTTCTATTATAAAATGAATCCTGAAAGTTTATACATTGAATATTCATTTCCATTGTAGACATTTTACATTACCTTTTATCGTAATCGAAATTCTTTCAGTTTTTTTTACGTCTCTAGATTATTATTAGTAAGATCGGTGCTGCCTTTTTTTCCACTTTTATTTGGCACCGACCACATTACCAGATAATAAGCTTACATTATTTTCGTTTTTTTTTTCGTTTCTTTTCTTTCCTTATAATGATCACATTACAGAAGTGTACAAACATAAAATTGAGGGTTCGGTAACGGAACCTGAAAAATACGGACAAGAAGTACGGCAGGCAATTCGATTATCGCGTGTGCGAGTTATGCGGGGCAGAAATCGCCAAAAAATTCTATCCGAACGGACAAAGAATAAGCAATTCAATTATTTTCACTATCCATAAAACCGGAACGCCGTAATATTTTGGATCCATTGAACTGAATCGCTTTAGCTTGAAATACGACAAAAATCGAAATTCAAAGGGAATAATAACAATTTCGAAATTTATTTACTGAAAATGACAAATAACTAAACCAAAAGCAACAATGTACAAATATTGTTTAAGATGGATTGATGATAGCGAAACTTATTTCATGGAATAAAAAAAAAAATTTGAATGAAAATTATACAAAATAACGTAAAGAAAGAATGTATTGAAATTTGCAACTGAATTCCCTTGTCACAGCATTCATTTTGAAAAACAGAAGAAGAAATAAAGTTCCAAAGAAAAAAAAACATTTAAAATGTGGTGTCTTTTTGTGTATAAATAATTCAATTACGTCGTTACTAGACTGAAATGTGCCATTTTTCGAGTTCAACGATACTGTTGAAATAAAAAAAAAACAGCAAATTAAACTTGAACCAAAGGCGTTTTGTAGCTAGTTCAATGTCAATTTGCATTGATCGGTTTAATGATAGACATTTGTATTTTTTTTTTCGTTTCATTTCAGATCCGTTAGCTGAGGACGAGATCGACATAAGTTGTTTGCTTGATGAGGCTGCGAATCAGGGCCGGGCATGTTTGTCCAAAGAAAAGAAACGATGTCCCGATTGTTTTGCACTGTTCAAATCGGAATTCGATCTATTTAATCATCGAATCAGCGAATGCAAACCGAATCGTGCTATTTCAATTGTTAAAGTGGCTAATTTAAAATCACCTGAATCCGTAGAGCCGTCGTTTGCATTGAAACATGAAGATTCTGAATATTTACTTGCTCGCATTAAAATATCACGTTGTCAAGGATGCGATGCAAAATTCAAAAACAGTTGGAATTTGAAACGGCATAAACAAATCTGTAAGCAATTTCAAAAGTTGGCCACCGAATATCCGGAAGAATTGGCTGAAGTCGAATTGGTAAAGGCACCAAAACATCGCTGTGATGAATGTGGCATGGTATTTAATCGTTTGTTTAATCTAAAACGTCATCAAAAAAGTACCGGTTGTAAGCGACGCCAAAATGCACGCATTTATACATGTTCAACGTGTAAAAAAACGCTCATTTCAAAGGAAAGTTTACGCAATCATAAATTACGTTATTGTCCGGCGATCAACAATTCGGCCAAAACCAATCCAATCAAACCACAGAGACTGTTGACCTGCAAAGGTTGCGGTACGAATTTCACGAAGACCTATAATTTAAGTCGTCATCAATCAAGCTCATGCCCAGCATTAAAAGTTTTATCAAAGGATTCCGTGTGCTACGTTTGTTCGCTCACATTTACATCGTTCGATCTATTGAAAGAGCATTTGCAGACATGCCACACAGATCAGTGAACAAAATTCAACGAATTTAATGTAATAAAAACAAAAGACAAAGAAATATTTCATGAATTTATGAAGAAAAGAAATGTATAGGGAATTGTTGAATTCAAATAAATGTTTCAAACAGTTCATTTTTGTTGTGGTTTTCGTGTCATTGCGTTTTTTATTTGCAGTTTGTGTGTGTGTGTTTCTTTTTTACATGTAATTTATTTTGTATCAAAATAATTCGATGCTCATCGAAATCACTTTTCAATTTACAGATCCATTGGACGTAAGTGACGAAAGAAAACGAGTCAAATTGAAACGATGTCCCGATTGTTCGGCAACATTTGACACACATTTCGCGCTATTTCATCATCAAATTGAACAGTGCAACCGAAGCCGTGCTATTTCCATTGTCAAAATGAACAATTCGCCGGCATGCAAACCAAAAAGAAAACCCATACCAAAGATTGTTATCGAAGATGAAACGAATATCACATGTACCGATTGCAATGACACATTTCAAACATTTCATGCGCTAAACCAACACAAACGTTTCGATTGTACGAAAAGTACGGTTGCTAAATTAAATCAGACGCGCACATTTTTCCGTTGTCAATGTGGCACACGATTTTCAAACACTAGCAATTTGAGAAGACACAAAACTAGCGGCTCTTGCACAAGATTAATGAAAAAAACTGGCCTTACACTGAAAATGTACTATTGCGTGGAATGCAAAACGGAATATTCAACACTCTCCAATTTGAAGCGTCACAAAAAAACACATTGCCCATTTGGCACGAAATTAACACTTTTACCATCGATGAGAGTAAAACGTGTTGCATGCCCCGATTGTGGTGTCACCTTTTCACGTAGCAGTAATCTTGCACGACATCGAAAACAGGTCAGATGCTGGGATAAAACCAATGAACCAGAAAATGATGATAGCGACAGTGACGATAATCTCGATGAATAGGTGAGATTTGTAGATTTATAAAAAACCATCGAGGCTGACCAGTGAATCTATTGAAAATGAAGCTGCGCGAATTGGTGATGTAACATCACTAATGTTGTTCACAAATATAAGATTCGAAACCTTAGTCTATTATTCATAAATTCGATGGAAACAATGTTATTCATCGGCATATGATCTTATTTTGTTATTCGTTGTTCGTTGTTTAACAGTTACTCAGCTGAATAGGAATACGAATAACAATAGTTCACACATCTTTCATTTGTCTCTCTAGTAAAAACAGATATGGCATTTCATATAGAAGTGTGAGAGATGGAACCGAAATCCGATGAAAAGTCCATCAGTTGATCCATGGATTTTTTGGAGTTTGCCTGGTTTCATCTCTCACACTAGAAGATATTCAAAAGACTAAGACGATTTCATTCATGTTCGTTTAATTTAATGAATATGAACATAAAATATCCTACTCATGTCAAGTTATTTCAGCACAGCTCTAATTCAAAATGCATTTAATTTATTGTTGCCATCAATAATTCACATCTTGAATAAATTTAAAATGAAAAAAAAACATGTTTGAAGTTTGAACTTGCAAAATAGCTTAACTTTTACAACGTCGCTTAAAGGAAATGTTACATACAAAAACTGAATTTCTAGCGCAAAAAGGGTAAGAAATACTATAAAATGCTGTTAAAATTCTATTACAATGCAATGTTACGTGATATACAAGGTCGCCGTCAGCATTCAAAGTAAGTATCATATCAATCGAGTGTATTATATTAATGCTTAGTCATTTCCGCATATCTTTGCCGTTAAAGTGCACCATGTCACTTGATTCTATAATAGAGTGCATGCCACCATTGGAACTAAAATAGGTAAGATTAGTTTTTCAAGTTGATAGTTCAACAATGGTTTTGTATTTGAAAAATGTACACATTTTTTTTTTATTGCGATGAATGGCTGTCGGCCATTATGAACTGCTTGTCGTAATCCAAAAATTGCAAATTAATATGGTTCTGTGATTTCATGGTGAGGATCATTTTAAATATTAAATGAATTTAATTTAAACATAATTATGCACATTTCATTTAGTGAATGCGTCTTTTCTTAAATGCAAAAATTGGGTGAGTGTGAATTAGGTAAGTATAGTTGATATTCATCTGTTGCATAAATAAAAATGGATCATGTTAACACAAAAATGAGCTCTTTATGATTTGACTTGATGATTAAGTGGTGCAGTCAAAAACTGCGTTAAAAGAAACACACAAAAAAAGACGATGTAAAAAAAAAAATTGGCGCTTAATTTTCTAAACCGAACATGATTTTGATCACCGCCTTCTTTCCGGTCATTCATGTCATCATGTGTCCTAGATCTATGTTGTTCAACCGAACAACAGCACGACATCGAACTTGATAATGGCAGAATAAACAAATAGATCTGAGTTCATTCGCTACGCATATTGTTGATGCGTTGCACTTTCGTTGATTCTTTTGGTTAATTTTCTTTTTATTTCATTTTTTTGTTTTTTGTTTTATCAAAATCGTCTCGGACGATTCCTGAGACAATTAAGGATTCTCTGGGTGAGCCATTTAACTTTTAAGCATATCCGTTTGTTGTTTTTCCAGTAAATAATTGCTTTGATGCAGAGCAATTATCCGAAATTTCACTTTTTCCTTTCGTTACTCACCATTTTTGTTTTGTTTTTTTTTTTTGGGATCTCTTGAGATTCACATTCTCTCACTCTTGCTCTCGCGAATGCAACCGATGTGTAGTGCATGTACTGTGTGTATGTTTGTGTGTGCATTTTTATTTCCATTTCTCATGATGTTGTTCTGGATAATAACACCTTTATTAATGTTACGTGATATAAATTGGCGTTGAAACGCCAGAAAATGTGCACGCTGATTCTTTGCATATGAGCAAATTTTGTATATGGTCAGTCAATGTTTTTGGGCTAAAACAGGCACTTCATTTAAATCAGATGGTTGCACTCTTTCTTTTTTTTTATTCAATTCATTCGTTGGGAATGGAAATCCGTTGAAAATCTACAAATCGTATGAATTAAATTGGTTAAAAATCCATGTTAAAATCACTGAATTGTTTTGTTTTGTTTTGTTTTGTTTTGTTTGCAACGACTGTAAATAGTATATACATTGTATGATTTCGTGTGTATGGAACTTTATCGAATTTGTTATAATAGCATTCATTTGTGTATCGTCTGCATCGTTTTAAATCGGAATGTGAAACTGACATAACAACAACAACAAAAATGTAACTAAATGAAGATTTTGAATGAAAACGCACAGAATGAATGTTGAAAAATAATTATGCGAAAAATATTGGACAAAAGGCAACGAAGAAAAACTGAAATGGATTGTAAAGATAACGTAGTAAATTAGCGTAAACGTCCTTGTTGCAATTTAATAAGCACTTTGCATAAAAGCCCTCGAAAATTAGAGCAAACGCGACGATGTAGTTATTAGCAATTTTTCATCAAAACAATCAACCACAACCGACCAATGCGTTAAATAAAAACACTTTCAGTGAAATTTACATAATCATATGGCCAAAGGAATTGGGCTAATTTCTAAATGCATCTTGATCATTTTGATCAAGTGGATCTCTTGAGGATTTAAGAGGTAATCTTTAATGTCATACCATTATGAATTTGTGACATCCTTTTTCATGTTAGTTTTTCGATGAGTTCAATCAACTTGTTAAATCGTCCTTTGGACTTTTAAAACGATTTGATTTTCTGTTGTTGTTGTTGTTGTTGTTGTTGCCTCTAGATCAATATGCTCTGCATTTATTTATCATTTCAAATGTAACAGTTGTTTTCGTTTGAATTACTCAGTGAAAATGTATGACGTTGAACAAAGTCAACCGAATTGACAAGTCAAAATAGCAGAATGCACATTGCAATTTGTCAGATTGATGCAGAAGATGGTGAAGCTAGGCTGTTTCACATTCATTTTAACTGGCTACATTTATTGAGGGACTTTATTTTTGTTACTTTTTCTTAATTCCCAGTGGTTACCGGTGACCAATCGCAATATGTGACCGCCATATTTGTGGTTAAGCATGTTTCTTTTTCTGTCTCATTCCTCGCCTTCTTTTTTTTCTCATTTTGTGTTGATTGTGTTTTCGTTTATATTTTGTTCGTCGTCGTCGTCGTCGATTGTTTCAGGTTTCGTTTTTATTTATAGTTATTATTTCTTGTTTCAACAAAAGCAGTATGCATGTGCAGTGTGCACACCGTATTTGTTTTCCTGTTGAGTTGCTCAAAAAGCTATTATAAAAGTGTATATAGTGTTGTTTGAGCGTTGGTTTAGCTTTGTTTCGGTTTAGTTTGGTTTGAATAACTTTTGCTTCACTTAGGATCACATGTCGAATACCAATCAGCCGTATTTCATGTGCTGTTTGGCCACAAAATGCTCCGCAAAGCGCTTCGCTGATTCACCTTATATTGGGCGACGGCCGATAAATGTATGTGTGTGTGCAGTTTGTGTGTGTATGTTTGTGCGCACAGTTTGCAATAAAATGTGGTCGATATTCTTTTGGCCGAAACGACTTGTGTTTCGCGCAATGCTCTCTCGAGGTGAAGCTCGTATATTTGCATTTCGAGTGCAACAGTTGCTTGGTTTGTGTTGTGTGTGTGTAAGTTTTTTTTTTGGTGAGGCCTTATTTGGTTGTGGTTTCACGTACTCGTAATTATACTTCCATTCCGTTCGTTTCCATTCGTTTCGTTTTGTTCGGCTGTGTGCTATGTGTTGTTTGTTACTGGGTCCGTTTATTTTTTTTTTTTTATTATTTCGGTGGCGTTCATATTTGTTTTGCTGTTGATGCATACTGGGGTCGCATCGCCATGACACATCGCATCGCCAAAGATAGACAAAAGGGCGCATAATAATTTATTTAACTGGAAACAACGCGAGTAGGCAAAAGTTCTCACAATGGTGAACTGAATTAAAAACCAACAACAAACCACGAACCAAACTCACAGGCAAAAGAAAAACGAAGAAATACACAACTGCACACGAATAAGAGAAAAAACAATAACAACAACAACAACAGCAGCACTGAACTACGTCAAAAATGCACATATGCACACGCAAACCGAAATCCATGTATTCAAACACGAACGAATGCTAACAGCCAAACAGTTTTCAGCAATAAACCAACTCTGAACCACAGAGAGAGAGGGAGAGAGAGAGAGAGAGAGAGAGAGAGAGAGAGAGAGAGAGAGAGAGAAATATAACGTAGAAAAAAGCACCAACAACGAATACGAAGGCATTAATAAATAAATACTTGAAGCGAACATGAATATACGATAAACATGCCCATAAAAATGGTTGGTGTGCTACATTAAGCATGCATCACCCTTTTAGTTCACAGCCGCGCGCGCAAAAATACACGTGGGACGACGAAATCATCGGATTTTTCCATTTGCAACCCAGCAAATCCACTCTCACATCTATGTGTTTGTGTGTGTGTGTGAGTTTGCAATAATTACGCATGATTTGAGGATGTGTTTGCATCAAAACTAAAGGAAAATCAAAAAGCTAGCCGATTTTCTCTTTTTTATCGCCTCAAGACAATTCCAGGTATTGTGTGCTGGGTTTTTTTTTCATCATTTTTTTCTATTTTCTTAGCACCTGATACGATATCCTTGTGATAACTCAGTTGCAATTCATTTACTCACACCACCACAACAACAACAGAACACTAGGCCAAAAGATGTTAATTTGCAATTTATACAAATGTAAAAAGCCTTAAAGGTTTTGTTTTTTATCACCACAAAGTAGCCAACCAAAGTATCAAAACAGATTTAAAAAAAAAACAGTTCATCTCACATTTCATTCGGGCTCGTAATCGTGCATTCACAATTTTAGTGAATTTGTGTTTCGAAACCAAAGTCGAGTTTTTGTGGTTTGGTTGTGAATTCGTTGTTTTAAAACAATCCTTCGACATCCCAGACCAAGATCCAAACATTTTTCGTGCATAATGAACATTTATGAACATGAATCGTGTGCATGAGACATGCAATCTGATCTAACATCTAGATACTGCATACGCATGTCAATTTCAAAACGAATTTTCGACCAATATCAGATAAATGGAGAGATACACACACACACACAAACACACAAAACCAACAACGAAAAACGCAGACAATTTGGTATAAACATGCAATATGAAATAGGTTCATCTGTAAAAACAAATAGAAAGATAGAAATAAATATTTGGCCCAAATGTATGATGGTCACGAAAAATGAAATGCACATGGTAACTCAAACATCGAAAGTGATGTTCATATGTGAATTTTAAATGTTCAAATCGATTTAATCTTCAATCATTTTTGATCTAATCACATTGCGTACCATCGAAAACATGTACCCTCATGGAATCGTGCACTTGATTCGTTTTAAGGGACGCATGAAAATCACTCAAAGATGGCAAGAGCTTCTAAATCGAGATGTAATAAAAAAAAAAACACTAATTTTTTTTTTTCATTAAAAAGGAATTGTTGCTTGCTCCTGAGGCCTCAAACGACAAAATTCAAATTACATGATTTCCTTCGCAAATCAAAAGACAAATAATTTTAAAATGCAAATATTCTCACTGATCACTTGGTGTTTAGGTTTAACTTCAAAGTCAATCTCCAAATTCTTTTGTGTGTGTTTGACTGGCATTTTATGTTCAAAAGATTCAAACATATCAATTGCAACATCGATCCACTCTAATCGCCTTAAACAAAACATTAACAAAAAAAAAAACGAATTTCGTCGTTCGAAGATCGATGCGTTTCAATGAATGCAAATTTATGCCCACAAATCCATTCGGAGTGTTTTTCGTAGTTATTGTTGTTGCAGCCAAACTGTTGTTGTTATCTGAAACATAAATATTCCTACGTTTGTTTCAAAAAGTCATCTATCTTGGCACAGTGTCTGGCATGCATGAAGTGTCGAATGCCAAAAAAATGCGATTCCTTTTGCAAGAGTCGAGAAGAGATAGATGTTGTTGCTGTTGCATCGCGTTTTAGTTTCATCCACACGATCATGGATATTCGCATGGGGAATGCGATATTCCGAAATTTATGCATACATATATGAATTCGATGCCTAGCGGGCATTCATATGTTGGGTCGCGCAGATTCGTACACCATAAAAACAATAATAATCATTTTGAAAAAGAAAAAGAGAAACCAGAATAAAAATACAGCCAAGAAACACAAATCTTAGACACTAACGTACGTGATCTGAAAATGCTTTTATCGAATGGCTGGTGTCGTTGGTGAACATCATGGAATTTTCGTGTTAAAACATTTAATGCAACTTTGTTGCATTCAAATGCATACCAAATTTGGCTCTAAACGGGCCATTTTGGGAATGTGTTATTTAGAATGTGGTTACTTTGGGTTGAAATGTCTAAGAAATCACCGAATAAATTAGACACACGTATTTTAGAGAAGAAGAGCGAAGTAAATGTATAAATCAATGGAAATCTGCACAATTCAAAATGAATGCGTCGAATATGTCATCCTAGATGCTTTTTATTAGTCAAAAGACATCACCATCTAATACACTATTCATTCTGTCAGTTTCAAATCATTTGCTGTGAACGCGTGAGCTTTACGATATCAGTCACATTGAAAATGGTTTGTGATTTAATTGTTACTACTCGTTCAAAATGGGTTTACAACCGAGTTTTTGCAACAACTCATGAGCCCCGCACCACTCCACTGAGATGTTCCTGTGAGATAACCGAGCAGTTTATCTCCACAAGCCAACCTGTGGCTTTCGCTTGTTTTCATTTTTTTTTTGAATGAGCGTGCATTAAGCGCGTGCAACGGAAGTTTGCACACGAGACCGAACCATTTATATTTGTCTGAATTCTGTGTGTGTGTGTGTGTGTGTTTTTGGTTTGTTACACCTTTCTTTTTGTTTAATTATAGGTCGTGGCTTTTGTATAACAAAATTATACTCGATTCTGGTCATCGGTGTCAGGTTGTTTGCTGTGCGTTTTTCTTTGCATCCACGTGAGCTATCTCTCATTTTGTTATCACTTGACTCGTGAATATTTCATATGAATAATTCTTTAATGTTTTTGTTTTTTTCTCATTTTTTTTTTGTGTTTTGGTGAGCATTTTTCGCATGTTGTAATTTGTTATCCGAAGAGAAGAGAACTGACTATACCCTGAAGCGATTTTCAACGATCTACTTTTGCGCATTCATTAGCGATCAAGCCAACATGATTTCGAACATATTGTGTAAGCTAAACTCACTAAGCTTCTAATGCATCGTAGACAAGTTGCTTACAGGCATTTTATAAACATTTTTCCTTAATTTATTTTGAAAAGACGATTTTGACTACGACTTTTCGATTCGATTTGTGCATTTTCCTTTACATTTTGTGAAATGATTTGGAAAGCGCAAGTACTTAAATTCAGCATAAAATGGCCATTTACCCATTCAAATGTGGCACATTTATTGTGCCAAAAGTGCATTCCATTTCGATGATATGATTTGAAATTTGTCATGGATATCGTTGAAAATTGCCGATTGGCAGGAAATATGTTAAAATGTAACTCATGTCTACTTAACACATTCGGCAATTTTTTTTTTGTATCCAATTGTATCGTATGCATGGAAAAAAAACAACAACACACAAAGCTGCTTCATACACGTTCATTTCATTTACAACAAAATTGTTGTCGTTTATATTTTGTGTCTCGATATTTCGATTCGAAAATTGTCTCTCTTTCTCTATTATATACACAAATTCATGTTTGAATGCTGCTTCATTTCTTATACCATGTTTTTATTTTTTATTTGGATCGGCTTTCATCCAATGAGCGAAAAACACAGGAAAAAAAAACGTTTGTTCGTTCTTGTAAACAGTAGTAGCATTTTGCTTGGGTTTTTGTGGCTTGCGTGACTGTGGCATTCAATTTCCAAACGAATTTTTGGTGGAAAATACTAAAGATTTGAACCAAAAATACAACAACAACAACAACAAAAAAGGGAAAAAAAACACTGCTCACTCGCACGAATATTGAAACGACGAAAAAAATAAAATAAAATTTAAATACACAAACAAAGTGAGGGAACGTGAATCAAGAGCTGAATTTAAGAAATAAGTCACATTTACATGAATGTAATTTGTTCGTTGCCGTCGTCGTCGTCGTCACCATTGTTTCATTTTTCAACATTTTGTTATCGTCGGTTTGGCCATTTCCTTTGCATTCTTTACTCATTCCATCGAATCGAATGAGTTATTTTGTTTGCATATGAACCAAACATTCATTTTGATTTTTCGTCTGTCTATTTAGTTGATTTCGGTCTCTTTATTTTCTGTGGATGAAATTGTTAGCGGGTTTTTTTGGGGGAGGGGGGGGGGGGTGTTCATTTCCTTGGTTTAGCTTAAACCATTTTGGAGCCTTTGGATACACCCAAAAACCTTATGTTAAATTAAAATAGCTGATTATACAAACCCAATGCTGAAATAAGCTTCAAATGAAACTACATGACCCACAGGAACCATTTTTTTTTTGAAAACTTAAATATGATCTACTTTTCTGATTCTCGCGTGATTTATTACAAAAATAGTTCAGATCACGCCGATCGTGTTATGGTGTGTTTTGAAAATACTGTTTCCTTATGAAATATTGGTTTAACTTGTAATTAGCTAACTGCTCTCATACGTTTACTATCATCAGATTCTCTTTTTTTTTAAATAATTTAAACTTCTGTTGAATTTAAAACAACTAGACAAAGTGAATTGACCAATAAATTTGAAATAATTTCGAAATTTTGTTAATATTGCAATTCTAAGGCAATGCTGTAATTGAAAGTTGCGAATTTAGTTAATCATCATTATCAATGAAATGCCGATATACACTCAGCGATAATAAGGTGTCATCTGAAGACTTGACGGTGCGATTTGGTTTAACATAAACGTTAGTTTTAAACTTGTGACAATCATTCATTGAATAAAAAATTCGAATTATTTTATGTAAACGCAATATAAAGCAGCCGGGTGATCATCGTTTCATTTCCAAATTTCCCATAGTATCTGTTGTTTAGTGTGAAAAATTCACCAGACAACTCTAGATCCAGATAATAATAACAATTCATAAAGAATATTCTTTTTTTTCATATTCTCTTCTCTTTCTCTCTCTCTCTCGCAAAATAAATGCGCTTACTTTCATTTTAATGTGTATATTTTATCAGACATTTTAAACAGGTGTGGAAAAGGTAGTGAACAATGATGGTTGTTCTTAGCAACGCGATACTTCATTAATCGACCTAATGAAGCTGTAATTGTAATTTATTTAAAAAGAAAAAAAAAACAGATCGTTTGTTCAAAAAACACTGTTATCAAATGAATTTTCAATTGTTATGCACAACGTCGCGTCATTTCACTTGTAAGAAAATTGAAAGCAAAAAAAACAACAACAACAACGTATGCGCGTCAAGAAGTTAAATAAATGACTTCCAATAAGTGTAAACACGGCGAATATTAAAAGACAAAAACCATTCATTCAATCACAAGTAATTACTCTGTCATTTAGTTTTTTTTCCACTTTTTCCGAGTATTTTTTTTTTTCTTCAATTATTCATTTTTCCATGGAAGCATGAAATAACAACAAAATAAAGCTCAATGAAAAAAAAAAAATCTGAATCAAATAGCGTCGAAGAAAAAGCTAGAAAAAGAAAAAATATGATATGCCGACGGAAATTTTAGTCCAACTGAAATCGCTTAGCGCATTCATGGTTTGATATAAGTGTTTATGTTGATTTTGGGGAAAAAAAGTGAAATAAATATCTTAGTCCGATAAAGTTTGTCGCTTCGTTCAAATACTTAAATATTTATAAAGGTAATCGTTAAAAACATGGATTGAATTTTCGGTAATTTGAAATCATTATAAATTTTTTTTCTTAGGTTTAAGATCTGTTCAAAAATATGTTCCATTGATTTTTTTTTTTTACCGAAAATTGAGAAAACATATTTTTTCCCCTTTTTAAAAACGTACACCAATTCACGAGAGACATTTATTTCAAGGCAATTCATTCGATTCAAATAGATTTAATTCGTGTCGAATTTTGATACAGAAACAGAATATATTTCCTGAAATGTTAATACTTTTACCGAATCAAAAATGTAATTTTCTTTATTTCGATAGATGAAACTTCAATATTCATAATGAATTTCAAACGAATGTTGTTCTAATAAACGGAGCCGACTAATAGTTAATAGATAAGTGGTATTGAGCGTATCAATGTTAAAGTACATTTCATCTGATTCTGGTACAAAATGTTTTATTCAAATAAGTCTATAATAAATTCAAATATGCCTGATTCTGACTCGGTTGCATTATAATTAGAGTTTTTATTTGTAACGTTCGATATGATCTATTGCACAATTCTCACATAATTTGCGAAGCGCATCATTATCATGCGTTTTTGAACGCATTCCACACTCGTGTTGAATGGCATTTTTACCATGGAAAACGGTGTAAAACCCACTTTTGTTTCGTGAGGGACATTGATCAATGTTGTACAACCAAAAAGAAAAAAAAAAAAAAAAAAAAAAACAAGAAAAAAACTGATCAACATCCAAAAACGATCGCACCAATTCAATATCGATAAATCAATTTGGCTGTCAGCCGTTCAACGAACGCGCTAATTTATTAGCGGTTGTATTCTTTATTTATTCCATGATGTTGATACAATTTATGGCGATTTGTTTGGCCGATCGGTTCTTCAGTTGAAGTTCGACAATATTTGGCTATTTATGCAAAAATTGCCGACGTGCTGTGCATCACAAAAAAAAAATCCGATCAAAAATTTCGGCATTTTGATTAAGTGTGCGAAAAATTGATGGAACAATAGCGTCAATTTTGATTTTATTGATTGTTACTTCGTCCCGACGCTGATCATACTACATTCCATTAACGGCGTTTTTTTATTGTCATGTCGTTGAAAGAATCCACTCGGTTGTGCTGTGTTGCGGCCAACGAAGTATTAAGAGTCAATTAAACGCTTGATTGAAAGTAATTTTGTCACAGACCATTTTCAACAAATTTTAAAACACCAAATCTGGTAATTAAATCTATAACACTTTGACCCTTGAAAGACGCCACCGAATTCGAATGAAGAACCAATAAATAAAAAAACCTTTAAGAAATTACGCCGAAGATAGTAATTAAAATGGATATTTGATTGAAAGTGGTTTTGCAGCTCCCTGCTGTCACTTCCATTCGGAAGATACTTTTAACGCGACAACCAATCAACGAACGGGAAAAAAAAGAAACCGTATAGATGATAGTCAAATTATAGTCTTTATCATAATATGATAATTACTTAATATTGTAATTTTCAAGCACGAAAAAGCGTTTTCAATTTTTTTTTTTTTATTCTCTCTTCGTGTGGTTTTTTTCGGGATTTTATTCAGTATTCACTGCAAAGATTTAAGAGTGGAGCAACAATAACCACTTATTTAACACTTCAAATTGAAGTATCTTATTCTTATTCGTTTATTGACATTTTTTTGTTGCTGAACAGTGTTCTTCAGGCAATCGGCGAAAATGATACCCAAATATAAATTTATCACTTTGTCTTGGCGCCGTCAATTTTTCAATGAGAAAATGTCTGATTGTTTTTCTGTTTCTGTTTCTGTTTTTTTTTCAATGGGATAAGACGATGACATTTCCAATATACAAACATAATTACCAATGCAGACAGTTTGATCCTCGATGATAGCTGGAAATTTGATCTGGTTTTGCATAAAACATTTGTCCAAAGCTTTGATACTGATAGACAATTGTCGACTGTTTATAAACCATTTCAAATCACTCATATTTATAATAGCAAAATATGAGACGACGTAATATTTATATTGATTTCAAGTTCTTTCAACTTCTCCGAATTGTTGATATCTATATATAAAAACGATTTTCATTTCACAAAATAATTTGAAAGTCATTTAACTACTATTTTATACATTGAAATCATATTTCGATAGTCATATTGAACATTTGAAACATTTATGGAATATCAATGCTTTTAAAATATATATCTTGAATTTGACATTACCATGAATTAGCTTCATGGTTGTGACAGCAAGACTTTCCTTTTGTGTCCATTTGTCAAGAAAAAAAAAATGAATTTTAGTCCTTTAGACATTTATTTGAAGATATTTATAGAGGAAAATTGTTTGTGTGATATTATCAAGCAAATGACTAGATTGCCAAATCAGCTATTTTCTTATGCAAATGAATTCAGAAAGATATCAAATATCAAGTCAGTTCTGATTATTTCAATTTATCAGCTATTTAACTTATTTACTTACATTCACACACACTTATAGTGTTATCGTTTAATTTTGGTACAGAACATCAAAGGAAGTAAAGTTATAATTAGGCTATGCGATTAATTTTAAATGAAGATTTTCGAAACTATCTCCATTTTGATATTAATTTCTACGTTTGACACAGATATTCATTCAAAATAAATGGATTGATGAAATTGACCTCCAAAAACCATTTTGACTATTTTTTGTCATTACTTCGCTTGTATCAATTTGTTTGCTCATTTTCAAATAGATTTATTTTTCTCGTCTGGTCCTGGTCATGCTTTCTTTTTTTTTCTAGTTTCACAGTTTTGAAAATGGCAAAAAGAAGTGGTTTAAGTTTCAGAATTTCAAACACCGGTCGAAAAAGCCGGGCTAAAGTTTAATTGTGTTTGCTGCAAGCAAAATTATGACATTTTGATCATATGCTTTTAAATTGTAATTAAATGAATGTTTTCGTTGGTTTCGTTCATATTCGGTTACTTTTGGTTGAAATTTTGTTGTTTCTCATTTTATATTTTTCTCCAACCTTCGTCTCATCTAAGATCATCGGTTTCAAATATTTTACCGCTATAATCAACTCTCTTTCTCGCACGCATATTTTTCTGTTTTTTTTTTGTTTTTTCGGGTGCGTCTGGGAGGCGTTTGAATCGATCATTCTAAATCTATTCTTAATTAATATTTACGTTTTGTGAAAGGGAAATACAAAAAAAAAATGGTAAATGTGCGTTTCAATCGAATGGAAGCGCGCAACCGTAAAAAGTTGAATGAAAATATAAGGTAAGAAAAAGAAAAACACGGAGACGGTTCATCAATTGAGAGTTGCAGTCAATCGAAGTGATTAAAATCGAAATTCTAGTTTTATGAATGAAACTCAAGTCTGTTTGTTTTTCTGTGTGCATGTTTCTTCGATTATACGATGGATAATTTTAAATGATCTCCAAAGTCAAATAAAGGTACCATTCATCAAAATTGAAAAAAAAACGTTTACAAATGATATGCCAAAAATTAGTGTTTTTTTTTTTGAACAAAAATTCAACGGACTTCAAACTTTTTTTTGCTTTATCCACACTGCGATTTAACTCCAATGATAACTGTCTCAATGGAAATGGAAAATAGGCCATTCTTCTAGTTTTCGTAGAGCCTTTTCTGCTATATTCGCGCCAACAAAAAAATAGAAAGGGAACTAAAAGCTCCGATTCAACATTAATATTGCCATTTGATCGCTGAATTTCAATTCCATCAAGCAGATATAAAAAATGGTTTTCGTTTTTTTTTTGTTCTTATTTTTCGGCCATGCGACAACTCACGCAACCGCAATTCACCTCAGCTTGATAATTACCCGGTCCAAAGTACATTTGAAGGAATAATAATATGCGCATGGCAAAAGTGGAACAAAAAAACACACACACACATGATCCGAATAAGACAAGAACAAATGATCGCAAAATGGTCGAATGGAGGTGGATGGTCTGGTAAAAAGACAATATCGTCGGCTCGTGGTTGAAGTGAGCATGGTACCACTTGATACACACAGACCCAATAATTAAAAATAAATAGAACACTCATGAACATTTGGTTTGGTCGGGGCGATTGTCGTTGCCGATGCCGATGTATCGTTGAGGGAATGGGTATAACCCCGTAGGTAAAAAAAAGAAATCGTAAATATGTGAATGCATTTTAAGAGCTTAGAGGCCGCTCTTGAAATACCTATAATCAAAATGCATTTTCAAATGTGCGTTTGCTAAATGAGTGAGGACGATGATATGTACAAGAGAAAATGAATCGAATCAAAGATACAAAATTTTACACATTTTTTTCTTTTGTTTCAAAGGGAAATGGACAATGGTATGGTGTTCGGTACGGAAGAAAGCCAAATGCATTGGCTCTCATTACAGGGAGAGTTCCATTCATAAATTTTGGATTTTAATTCGATCGGTCGTTCTCTTTCATTTGTTCAGTCCAACATCAGACACTTATGATTGCGTCTCCATAAATGCGTATCATTTATCAGTGTGTGTGTGTGTGTGTGTGTGCATGTGCATAAGTTACTGACTTAAAACCCCCCGAAATCAAATGCAACAGTCAAACCATTTCTCGATGTTCTTCGAAGGAGCAATAAAGAGACAGAAAATGGAAAAAAGAATTGTAACATCGAATTAAAAAGAAAACCCACAAATATATACACGGCACAATATTGAGCATATCTAAAGATATAATAACATAAACTAACAACCATTCATCAACACACATCGAATAAAATTAAAAAAAAAAAAAAAAAAAAACAGACGAAGATCACCATTAAAATGCAGTTCAGAGAGTGAGTGAGTGAGATGAGATCAACTCACTGCCAAAATACCAACAACAACAACAACAAAAATGTGGAAAACATTAAAATACAGCAGACGACGTTTGTTTCGTTTTGGATTGTGTGCGCTTTTTTCGGCATTTGTTCTTCAATAAGTCGGATGTATGTCTTTCTATTTTCCACTGGATGTTTCATTTGTCAGATGCACTGCACTCAGATGGTAGTGTTGATTCACCACTGGTGAGAGAGTATTTGTGTCAGAATTACATATGCCAACATTTATTTGTTGTTGTTGTTTCTTTTTCGTTGTTGTGGCTGTTGTTTCGTACGTTTGTGCTTTCGTATGCATTAATATTTATCTGAACAATAAATAATTACAGAGCGCTAGAAAGATGCGTGCACTCAAAACATAAAATTAATAATAACAGCAAATCAGTCATCTATATGGATGCGATCGCCGGAAAATCGAATAGATTTATTCGTTTTGTTGTTTTTCATATTTGTTGTTGTTGTTGTTGTTGTGTTTCGTTGCTGTTGATCGAAACATATTTAAAACTTGAAAGAAACAAAACTAAAGCAAAACAAAAGGTATAAAAGTCATCGACAAATAAAACGTTAAAAACGCCGCACAAGTGGACACAAGGAAAGCAGCAGTCAGAGCGGGAGCCAGAGAGAAAGAGTGAGAGAGAGAGAGAGAGAGTGAGAAGACGAAGGAACCATTTGGATAGACAAAATGAACATGATTGTGTTTGGTGCTTCTGGTACTCGGGTTTCGTTTTGTCTTTGTTTTTATTTCGTTGTGTTTTTTTGTGTGTGTCTTATTTTCTTTTATTTCTTTGGTTAGCCATATTTCAGTTAATGACCAGTGTTGTGTCATTTATTTCGAATTGTGTTTCCTTTGCTCTTGGCAGGTAGATTGAGATCGGTGACGTGCGCGCGCGCGCGCTCCTTCACTCTCTCTCTCTCTCTATCTCTCGTCCTCTCTCTTGCTCGTTCAGCACACTCAATACCATATATTTCCCCTTGATCTTCATAGCAGTAGACGACGAATTGATATTAATGATATTTGTAATCAAATGAAAGGTCTTTCAATCATTCCTGTTGTGTGTGTGTTTTTTGTTTCTTGTCCGTTTGTTGGTTTCATAAACCGAACACATTTCATGAATGAAACCGCATAGCTTAATCTCGTCTATCTCATGGATGTCGATCTCTTTTTGCTTGTGTGCTGTTCTCGTTTTTACAACTCAAAACACACACACAGAGAGAGAGACACAGAGACACACATACACCTTCTCGATGCCGATTGAAATGACTTTTTTGAGAGTGAGAGAAAGAGAGACTTCTTTCAAATATCAATCAATGTGAACGTGTATAACTGGACCATACAATTATCGAACAAACCGAGTTCAGGTTTGGTGTGCATGCATTGGGCAAGGTAAAATCAGGCACGAACATCACATTAAATGATAGATGACCGAAAGAATTTGCCTTTCGGAAGTTCGTGAGCTTAAGTGATTTGCGTATTATATTTTTTGTTTTGTTTCGTTCTTTATATTTGTGTCTTTGCAACGGATATCTTTCGATTTCCGGTCGGAGACTTTCAACAACAACAAACACACACACACAGCGGGCGAAATCGAAATGCCGCCAAAAATATTCATACGACAAAATGAATGCGACTCATTTAAATTGTAATTTGCGTCATAAAAATCTTGAATAATCGTTAAATAGCAGTCGTCACTAAATTAAGCATATCATATCGAAAAAATGTCTCGATTCGATTGGTTTAAATGCCAAATTAAAACTTAAAACTCAATGCACACGGTTATTTTGTGTGCCATTTTTTTCTTTTCGTCAAGTTTAAGAAACTGGAAGAAAAATAGAAACAAATCACCGAAAGCCAATTAAATTACAATTACACACTTCATGATGCTTGTTAGTGGCTCTTTTTTTTACACTCTCCATACATTTCCACTTCAATCGAATTGCGCCGTGGCGCAAAAAATGCGTTTGTTCAACAACAACAACAACAACAAAAAAATCAGAAAAAAAACACACAAGTAATATTTGTTTTGATTTTGACTAATGAATTTAATAGCCGGTTAAAATACAACTTCAAACGGTCATACATGATTCCTATAATCAATGGCCACAATGGCATATCTATCGACTTCATCTGAATGTTCATAATATCACCAATACGATTTGAATGTTTTCTGATTTTCTATTGAAAATCAACAACCATCAAATCGACTGTATGATCGACAGTTTTATGCAAAAATGGCGTCAAAAAACATCGGGTGTTATGACAATTGATGGCTGTCTGTTTTACGTAAGCTGTTGAATTGCAATTCTCCGATTGCAATTGATGAACAATGACAACTTATCGAATTCGGTTGAATTGAAATTGAGTAAGCACGTTTGTTGGGCTACGGGGCCCGTTAAAATTGTCCATTATTCATGACGGATTGGCCGTCAATCGTGTCAGTTGTCCAGCCTTGATACTGTCGATTGGAATGCAACCATATTCACTGATTAGGCTTCAAGCGAATTCAATGCATTTTGGTTTAATATTGATGAGCATACGTAAAAACACAAATAATTATCAATAGTGCAATATATCGCGGAAAGGGCTGTTGATACTGCTGTTGTGGTTGATGTTGTTGATTTTGTTGCGGTCGTTAATTACCGAAGTGACGATGAATTCCGTAGAAATTTCCTTTAAAATCCCCGTCTTTTCATTTCCTGACAATACAACTGTTTCATGTCTTCGGACATCGTCAATTAGCAAACGAATATTGGAATCTTTACTCATGAAATGGAGAGCTTGACGCTCAAACGATGACAGGCTTTCCTTAAAATGTAGTTTCAGTTCATGTGGCCTGCCTTTGGCATATCGCAATCGATTGCGAAATTCATTTCGACATGTACACAGAGCAATTATAATTTATAGCGACATAATCCACCCTCTTGCTTAATTGCAACTGAGCTTATGTCTACATTCTTGGTGTTTTCCATACATTCGCATTCGCGGGCGCACACACACACACACACAAATCGTATTTTATGTCTTTGGGAATCTTTTTCGCGTACACATTTTTCACGTTTTTTTTCGATCGCCTGAAAATCAGAACAATAGCACCGTTGTGTGTATGGCTTTTGCCATCTCTCACTTGGTGATTTCGATACATTCAACAAACGCGATTCGCATTCTATGTGATTATTATTGGCCGGAAAAAGTGGTTGATGCTGTACAGCACACAAAATATATGTCTTATGCGCTTTGCGTATACACGTTTGAAATTGCATGAGGGAACAACAGAACAGCACAGAGACGGAAGAGAGAGAGAGAGAGAAAAGAAAAGAAACAATAACAAAAAGTATACACCAGATCATCGAGCTTATATTCACATTGTATGACTTGTACACTTTGATAATAATAACACAGAATACTATGTGTTTGTTGAAATACCAAAGTGCATTGCCATCTCGTTTGGTTTCGCTGCTTTTGATCATTCGTATTCTGTCTGTCTCCCTCTCTCTCTCTCTCTCTGCGGCACTGATACGCTGGATTTGTATCCCAGTTTCAAATCGCACACAGAAAATTATCGCGATGCAACCAGTAATAACCATAATTCCAAATAAAACCATACCCAAACATAAATTTTGCTAATCTTTCTTTCACTCGTTCGCCTAACGAGACACACATACACTTGGATCTCGTATTATGAAATCAAAAGCGAAGAAAACCCCAGCATCATTCGGGACTGTGCAGTGAAGTGATGCATGACGTTGGAAACATTTTGGTGAATAATTGTTTTGGCCAATTTCGTTGAAACTTGTATCAACTGTTGATTATTGTCAACCATAAATGCATATGTCAAATTCTGATAAAACTGCCTAATGAGAGTTGAGTCTAATGCTGTCAAATATTCGAAACTGTATGTTCCGATTTATGCATTAAACTTCTGATTTAACCGTGATATTATTGGAAAAAGACAAATGTACACTTTCAACCGTTTCGATGTCGGTTTAGTTGTTGTTTGAGCAACACTTTAAAACAACCAATTTACCGCATTTAAACTCATTCAGTTGAGTTCGGTATTCTATGTCATTCCATTTAATGAAATGTTCTAGTGTTGTGTTGACACAAACTAAAGCAAATATATACATTGAAGCAATTTAAGTTATACCAATCAACAATTTAAATGAAAAAAAGAAAAAAAAAACAAAAACCAAATATCGACAACGCTAAAAAGTCATAATCATGCCAAACAATTCCATGCATTTGGCATTCGAAAAATACTATATTCAGAATTGTTGATGGAGTGTATAAATACAGAAGAAAAATGGCGTTTTTCTCCCACGCCACAATATTTAGTCAGCGCATTTTTCGGTTTACCATCAATTGGATTGCAAACCTAATTCACGAGTCTTGAACTCAGGTTGAATGCTTTTATCCGCCTAAATGTCTTTAGGTCGCGCGTATAAATCCACATGAAATAACAACGAAAGAGAACAAAAAAACGCACACATACACACATACCGCCAAGCCAAAGCATTTCTTCTCTTTCATTCAATACTCACTTTTTATTTAGAAGAAGACGGAAAAAACCAAATATACTTATACATTACTCGGGCTCATACTTATAGCGGAAAAAGGGGTTCAATTTTACCCAGCAAATGGCGTCCGAAAACCATAATATTTTTGTATAGCTCCCAACGTTTGACTCGATCAAAGAAAATTACACTAAAATAATGAATGCCGATCCGGATCCAGACCTAGTTTTACCCCAACCACCTCTAAACCATTTCTGTTGTTTCTTCGATTTGAGTCAAATACTCCGCGTGCGAACTATGGCCGTATTACATTTGTTGTTGTTGTTGTTGTTGTTGTTGATTCCAAGAAATGTGTTTGTTCTTTTGCCAGGAACGGAATGGATAATGGTGTGGTCTCATTGATGCGAAGTGCAGCTCATTTGAAATAAAAGCAAAACGAAAAAGAAAACACACGAAAATAATACAAATTAATAATATATATACATGCGCATATACACATGGGTTCGGAAAGCAGTGAGCTGCATTTTGTGTGAGCCGGCCATAGCACAATTCTCTCTGTGCCATGTGCAGAGTTCGATGAAAGTCTTGCATTTTTTATCGTATCGCATTTTTTATTTAAAATTGTATTCTTTTTTTTCGTACATTTTGTAGTTGTTGTTGTTGTTGTGCTATTGTGTGTAGTTTTCATGTGTTGATTTGCTGGTCGTTGTTGAGCATATGCACTGGTACACTTGTGCTGTGTGCACTCAGTTGGCTTATGCCCTGGCACCATGAAAACAAAACCCCGAACGAACACAAACAAAACAAAAATATTGAAAAACCAAATCTCAACACATATTATTCAAAATGGAGTCTGCATTTAAGCGTTTTTTTGTTTTGTTTTTTTTTTCGTACAATTTTGAGTTTTAGTTGTATTGAAACTTTCAAAGTGGTTTTTTTCGCTTATTTTTTGTTTCATCGTAAAAAAAAGTCACACAGACTTCTTTTTGCTGTTGCGTTTTTGTTTCATTTGCGTCCAGAATATACTGAAATGAAACTAGAATAATGCGAACACGCATGCAAATTTCAATCGAATTGAGCGAAAAAACAAATGATGAAGTGCAAAAGAAATTCCAAATCGATGGCAAAATTCTGGTGAAGCGAGAAAGTAAAACAAAAAAATGTTGCATTGACGGGGGGGCATTAACGAGAGTGAAACCAGGAAGACGAGCACACACATTTTGTTATGTCGTATTACATATACAAAATCAAGACATATCACGAAATCCGCACTTTTTCTGTCGAACTCATTTTTAAGCATTTTTTGTGTTTTGTTTTTGTTCTGTACACGCAACACAACGAATCTCATTTTTCCCGTGTGCATTTGCAAAAGCAAAATCATGTCCACCAATTCTGTATAATGAAGTTCATCTTCGGCAGAAGTGATTAAGTTCATTTTACGAGCAATGAATTCTGAGACGAATGTCGAATCTGTCATTTTTACTATGAAATGATGAAAATTTTTATTACTAAATTCCGTATTTTGTTTTGTTGTTTTTTTTTTTCAATATTTAATTGGTCAACGGAAATGGAGTGTTAAAGAAGATCACATGAAATCCATGAATTCAATCGCTGACTTGACAACTTAAATAGTGTGAATCACATGTGAGAACGTATTAGATATTTTATATGCACACGGTTTGTAGACATATAGCAACGACATTCCTGATGCAAAGTCTCATGTCAGTTGAAGTCAGTGGTTAATTTGATGTATCTCTCGGTCTCTCTCTCTCTCTCCGTGTGTGTTTTTTTTTCGTATTCAAAATAATTACCCGGTTGATGTAATGAAAATCGAGTTGAACCGAATGGAAACAACGCGTGCACAAAATAATTGCAGCGAAGCTTGAATTTTATGTCAGTGTTTTTCTCTCCAGTTATCATAATAGGTGGTCTGTCTCACTCTCTTGTCGTTTATACTCTCTCGGGTTCATGTTCATGAATTGTTGCTCATTTCGATTGGTGTGCACATTTGTGCGGTCAGACAAAAATCGCCAAAGCAAACAACTGCTTACTGCAATCCAATATCGAAAAAAAAAATTTAATTACGGATTCGAACGGTTAAAATATGAAATTTCTTGATTCGGTATACCAATTATCTGGGTACGGGTTCGGTATAACCCAATCAAAATTCAATTAATCAACCAATTGAAAATCAATTAATTTTCGGCTGGTTTAGGGCACTTGTTGACCAATTGGTTGACAATTACGAGAAGCAACAAAAAAAAACAACGGTATAAATCATATTGTCTGTCAACGTGCTGCTTTTCTCAAACATGCAACAGTAAAATTGAGATATGCTGAGTGATAATTTGATATGTGCGAATAATTTGTGTTGAATCGAGGGGAAAAACACCGAATGAAGAATTGAAATGTCACTTGAATCACAATTTCACTACCGAAGATGCAAGCGCTGCTTCTGAACTGTGAATATTTGAGAGAATCAAAGCAAATGTAAAAGTTGTCAGTAAAATCAAAGCAAATGAAAAACAAAGATATTCAAATGAAATGAAAACAAATGAGACAAAATTGATAAGCGATGACAATCACTCAACAAAGTAGTTTGTCCCCCTGTGTTAAATATTTTAATTATAAGCGTTAAAGTAAGTGATTTTGATATGACAAAAAAAAACGTAAATAACAAGCTCTATTTGATGATCACAATCAATTGTCTGGTAATTGCATTGAAATCTCTCTGCATAAACATTCATTTCCATCATCAAATGTAATCCACATATTCTCTGACCGAGAGAAAATGGTTGCTGTTAAATCTTGACAGCTGCTGATGACTGTCATTTAACGTTCTTGTTGGGTTTTTTTTTCACCGAGTTCACAGTTCATTCGAATTGTTCTTAGAAAACGCATTTTATTTTTCTCTTCGCCTATTTATCTTGTGGTTGGATAGAAAATCGTCGAAAACTTTGATACGTATCATTATCATTGTTGTTGTTGGTTATTTGATGTTGTTGTGGTGTTGTCTTTGCCGTTTGCTATCTATTCCACATAAAAGTGCAATTAAGTGTTATGCATAGAACTTGAACCCAATGAATGATGGCTAGGCTGTTGCCCATTTAGAATGTCTCGTGATATCAAATCTCTCCAGAATATGTTGTTGCACACATTTTGTATGTGTATGTAATACAAATGTACCGTCCGTCGACAACGTTCGCAATATATTTGTACAGCACGAAGATGTGTGTTTTTTTTCCCTGTATTCTTGTTGTTGTTGAGCGAGAATGAACAAAACAAAAAAAAAGTTTGTGTGCAAGAAGGAAAAAAAATAGCATTGCCGCTCAAGCTCTTCTCAAACTGACACCAAAACATTTTCGAAGCAAAGCAAAAATAAAAGCACACCACAACACAAAACTAAAAACAATGAGAGTCGAGGTGGGCCAGTTCATTGTCAAAGATGCTAAGTGTATCAGCAGTGAAACATGAAGAGCAAACAGCAAACCGAACGAACGATCGACCAAAATACAACGAACGAACGAACGAAACAAAAAAAAAAAACCCAGCAAGCACCCTGCACCAACATATAGAGGAATGTAAAATTATAGGCTTTGTGTAGCTGCGATTACAAAGCGAACCAAGTAAATGCATCTTTTTTTTTCATCGTCTCCCTGCGATAATGTGCATTGAGTGTGTGTATTTTCAAAATGACTTTCAAAGCGATCTTTCCACTTATATTGTGGCGGCCCGGAACCCGGCCTGAACCTAAGAGGAATCAACATTCAACCGGTACAAGACAAAATATATACAAGTAAAAAAAAAAAGAATAAAACCACAAGCCAATACCAGACCAGTACCAGCGTTATTCGTCAATAAAAAAAACAACAGCAACAGCAACAACAACCAACTAAAAAAAGCGCGCACACACACACAAGATAGACGTGGCTGAACAGACAATATGAACGACGCCAGGAATCGGGAATATACATGCCATTTTATTTACATGCTTTTCATTGCGACGGCGATTTTTTTTTTCTCTACTTGTTTGTTGTTGTTGTGTTTTTACTTCTTTCGAATCTCGTATCAAGTGAAAAAACGACGAGATACTTTATCTGTTTTTGCAGTGCTTCATTTTTAATTTAGTTCAATGGTTTTGCTTTTTTCTTTCTGCTTTTTGTTGCTGTTGATGCCTTCAATGTTGTTTTTTCACCACTGTGTATCATTGCATTACGAATTGAAAACAGAACAGCATCCAGACATGTGCAGATCTCATTCGTCATTCGTTTTATTCAAAATGCACTGATTGATGATGAGTCGACTTTTTACGTCTCTCTGTGGCAACATCGAATCGAACCGCTGTTGTTTGCACATTTTTCCCATATACCCGATAAAGAAAGTATTGCAATGCCCACAATAAATCTAGATTGTACAAAACTTGATGGCTTAGTTTGAACTTAAAGGATTTTTTTTTGTTTTTTTGGTTTTTTTTTTGTGTGATTCTGTTTCCGTTGATAGGAGGGAAATCTTCTAATTTTCAAGAATACTATACAAAAATCAAAAATTGCAATCAGTTAATAATCTGAGCAATATTCAATCCTGAAATATAAAATCATTTATTTGGCCATCGACAATGCGAAAAAGTCTGCATTATGCATGTAAGGCCATATATTTTCTTCCTTTTTTTTTAGTTTTATTCAAACGAAACGATACGTTCAAATGTGTGTGACGTGTATTTAAACGATCATAATGTCACCGTCAATACGGCAATGTAACCGGTTAATCTGTATAATAAACACGTCTGCAACAAATGAAAACCTGGAACTAAGATCTCCTTCACACATAAATATAACGAAATGCAGAACGTTAATCAGCAGAAACGATCGGTTGAATGGCGCTGATGGTGTTGTGGTTCAAATACAGCACGAAAAAAAAATGACCATCTTGTCCCATGTGCTGAAGTTTTCTGAAAACTCTTTGCATTGAAGGGGAAAAAAACCAAAAACCAAAAAAAAAGAAACAGAGAAAAACGCTCTCACCATCGCACTCCAAACCAATTGGGATGAGAAACTTTTTTTGGTCATCTTTTATTTCGTGTGTATTTTGCTCTCTACAATCGTCTTTAAAAGCATACATCAACCAAATAAATTAAAGCATTCTGAGATTTATTTCGACTTATTTCTAGTGTGTGTACGAGAATTGAAACAAAACCAGCAACAAAAAGGAAAAAAAAACAAACTCACATGGAAATCCAACAAGCGCAACGAATGCTGGCAAAGAGCGGTTTATCGGGCGGGAAAAAATCTCTCAGCATATAAAAATTTGTATATGTTTTGGTTTTGGTCAACGATGATTTAAGACGAGCGAGAGAGAGAGAAGAAGCGAGAGAAACCATCAACGACTCTGGGTTTAATCTCGTCAAATGTGCACAATTTCAAATGATATGCTTCGGAATAATAATGACCGGGGCGAAATCATCTGCAGACCATCGAAATTAGTCAACTGGAGTAAGTTCAATTGAAAATTCGAATTGAACGGATCGACCGAAAATCGATTAAATGGATATTTGTAGCCGAGTAAGAACCTTATATGATTGAGCGAGCTCAAATGTTTTATTTTTTTCGTTACATTTTTTGGCGAAGACTAATGAACCAGCCAAATTTCAATCATTAGTTTAAAAAAGCAGAGCACCAATAAAATTTCATTGATCTTGTATTTTCTCTGAATTTCTTCGTTCCACGATCATTTGTTATACATTAAACGAGCATCTTCGATCTATTCACAATGAATTATCGTAAAGATCGTTGGATTTGTGTAACATTTCAATGAATTTCGAATCGTCTATTTCGATTTTACGTCGATTCATAGTCAAATCGATTCAATCCTCAATTACCTTAGCAACGGCTCCAATAAACCAAATCTAAAACATTAATTGTGTGTGTGTGTGTGTGAAATAAATTGATTAGGCCAATTGTTGTGGCAATTTCGAGAATGGTTTCGTTAATGAATGAATCTTTTAAATTCTATTTCAAATCACTTGTTTTTATATAGTCTCACGATCTGAAAGTTTTACTCTTTTTTCGACCTGAATCCGCGTTAAGTTTCCACCGAGAGAGTTAATTTAATGCGATTCCACTTACGTTAATTGTCATCGAAAAATGTTAATTTTATTTCCGAATGCCTCGCGAAGCATCGTTTGTAAATGGTGTATCTTTTCCATAAAATTAATCGAGAAGTAATCACACCAAAAAAAAGGTACGATAATCATGCTACTTTTGAAGACTTTGAAACTTTAACTCATTGAACTGCAATTTAAAATGGTGAGAATGTTCTATTTTAGTAAATATAAATTCATGTGTGCGTAAAATAACTATATCCAAAAGGCCACTTTAATTTTGAAAAGATTAATTGCGAATAAAATTGAACGGATTTTTAACGGTTATCAATCATTTGCGTATAAATTTCAAATATATATTGAACATTTATGAATGGGGAAAAATAGCATATCACCTTTGAAGGGGGCATAATCAGTTGCTAATATAAAGCAAAAAAGAGTCATTGATATGTAAAACTATCATCGATTTGGGCTCCTTAATTTATAATAATAACCTAAACCGTATGAAATTAAGCCATAAGAAAATAGCGCCGCAGTTCATTTTTTCTAAAAGGTCAAACAAGTCCAAGTCTAGTTTGAAAGCATTGTTCAGTTGAATACATCTTTAAGGAGAATCAAAATTTGTCCAGAAAGTCAAGAATTCTATCAATATGAGCCATTTGCGAAGGAGGCAGTAATATCTTAAAATAAGACAGGAGAATCCAGTAAATCGCAAATTTCGACAAGATTGAATCGGAAGAATTCATGTCCAAAAAAAACACGTCGATTCTTAACGCCTTAATTCGATGGTTTGATGATAGAACTGGTTTGATTGCGAAAATCTTTTAGCACCGAAATGCGCTTCTAGCAGCACTTTAACGACGTTGGTATAATAAAAATTCATAACAAGTAAATGACCATTTAAGCATTCTGATGAAAGAGGCGCACATAATTAAATTATACCACCTTCAATACGCCATAAATCTTGCTGTTTGGTTTTAATTCCAACAGCGTGTCGCATTTTTTTTTTATGGATTATAGGCAATGAGGATTATAGTCAATTACATATGATATTCGTGTTGTACTATAATTAATTAATTAATTGTCATTAACACTTTATAAATACTAATTTATCAAGCATCGAAAGCGAGTAAGCGCTCTTGTAACCGAGAACAGTAAACTGTGCAGCAGATGAAAGAAAGCCAAACCAAAATAAGCATAATATTATGTTAAATAAATAACCAAAAGCAATAATCATCCATCGGTCTGGCCAAATGAATGAAAACCAGAGAAATATGCGCGGTTTACCATACAACATTGATTCATTGAGCTACCATACAAAATGCAAAAAAAAACACACACACACACACAAAACACAACAACATACCAAATTAGATGTATTCATTTTGAAAATATAGTGTGATTTGTGTGATGTTCAACGCACAATGACCATTCGTATGGCGCAAAGTTACGGTTACCCTTAATAAATATTTAATCAAAATAGGAATTACTTTAATTTCATTATGGACAACAGCACCAAACACGCGCATACACGTATGAATTTGCGCGGTGGGCTTAATGTGCGCAACCTTCATATACCGATAAACGCGATTTGACCAAAAGAAAGGCATTTACGTTAATTGGACTTACAATGATGTATTATGAACTTTAGTTGTCATAATAATTACAACATATCATTTTATAGCCGCGTACACACACACAAAATCGCATCAAACATCGAGGGAGAGAGAAAGAGTAAATAATACCAGAAGCACCACAGACACTCATGATATTTAGCAATTACGCGTGCCATAATGAAGAGTCATCCGCGTCTTGTTCTCACTCTTTCTCTTTCTCTTTCTCTCTATCTATCTCTGTTTCGAAATTGCAGTTACCATCAGCTACTCAGTAATAAATTTAAGTAGGCTATTCAATGCTTTGCCCTTGATTTAAGGCCGCTCATCAACAGATGGCGCCTTCTGTATGTGTTTTTATTGCTTTTCATTCTATACGCGACAAGGCCTTACATTTATACTAGTAAAATCATTTTACCGTAGAGTTTTTGAAATGGAAGATTCGATTCTTTATTTATTTAATACTGGTTCTAATTTACTATTTCTAGGTCTGGACAATTTTAAGTCTATTTTTAGATTTTTTTGTGTTGAATAAAATATTTTGTGAATTAAATTACATATGACATTGTTTCCCATTTTCAAAATGAATTTGATAAAATATTGATCACAGCTTCTATTGACTTTTTGTTCACTTTAGTTTAACACATCGAAGTTTTTATGGCAGAATCATTTTGATTTGATAACAGAATCATTGTGATCAAAATGAAAACAACCAATATAGTTTATTAGCTTTTAAATGATTAACAATTATGATATGAAGAGTAAATCGCTTGAGTGTAAATAAATACTTTGAAATTTTAAAGGGCATTTCTATGACAGAAGGGAGTAAATTATAAACTGTGTCAAAAAAGTCCAAATATCACATTTTTGTGTTGTTTTTTTTGGAAAGAAATCGCCATTTTTGTGACACTGCAATATTTTCCAATAATTTGATCCAGTAGAAGTCTATCAATGACATCATTGGCAATCATGTTCATTAGTAAATAATTCATTGTGCAATCGATATTCATTAACAGCAATAACGTTCAATCAGCCGTTTTTTATGTTCCTGTTGCCTCTAATGTGATTTACATCATTTTGAATTTATAGGTAATGAAATGCTTGAAGCTAGTTTTTTTTTGCCATAAGTTATCGAAATAAAAAACAAAAGTTGCCTAATGATTGTTTGTAATGATTTGATTTGAAGAATGCATGAGTACGAGAGTAAGAGAGGGGGGGGGGGGGGAGATTGTCATCAAAAGTTGGATTGGGTATGCGAGTTCACTGCAATTCGAAGGATTGTGCAAAGAAAGTGAATCACCAGACATGTGTCAGGTTAAAATTCGGTCTAAATTTAGCGCTGTTAAATGAATTCATCCCAGCTATTAATCCATTTTACAGGCGAATAATCATTGTGCAACAGTGTATGTGAATGTAAATGCCTTTGAAGGGGTTGCCATTTTAAGATTGCTCCCGATATTCAGCCACACCGTACACATTGGATAAAATGGTTAATCCTTTAAGTAACAAATCGAAGGCAATACTCGATTCAAATAGTTTAGTCAGTCAAGAAAATTTTAACCAATTGATAAAACTGTACGGTCAAACAATTTGACAAGCTGTATTAGATATTCAGGAAAAACGGCAAGTAAATTCTACTCACAAAAAAAAAAAGATGAATGGCACAATATTGTGGTTGAAAAAAAGGGCCCCGAGTAATATAAACAAAAAAAAAAAAAAAAAAAAAACAAGAGAGTCAGACTTTGAAGGGCAAACTGTGCCGCCTCCTATTTACCATTCGTTTCACAATCGGCAAGAGAATACATTCCATTCTCTATATATTATTCCCTTTTTATCTGTCATGGATGTGGTGAAATTTTCCAATCCAATTAACTTCAATTTGTGATCATTAAGGATACATTATGATTTTCGTCAAATGCGAAAGAAAAACAGCGACGTAGCAATAGCAAAACACAAATCGAGAGAGAGAGAGAGAGAGAGCGAACTAACGAAATACGATACAAAAAAGCGCCCCGGATGCTGATAACAGCTATAACGACAACAATGAGGAGGATACGCGAACCTCACTCTCAGCCGATTTATTGTGATTATAGGCGAAAAATTTCACTGTTGCGTAGCTGGGCCGGCTGTGTATGTACGTTTGTGTGTGTGTGTGTGTGTGTTGTGCGCGCGTTCGAACACACACAGTGAAAGCACAAAAAGACGACAAGTCTCGCCAATCGGTATACGTGAAATAATATCGAACAATTCATACTGAATAGAAACCAATTCATAATCCATTTGAATAGGCACGTGTCACCCCATGAAGAAATCATCTCTGCAATCAAAAGAAGGAGATTTCGATGTCCTTTTGATGGCATGTTCGTTCGTTATCTCCATTTTCTCGGAATCAAGTTTAAAAAAAAAAGACGAATGAAAGAAGAGGACGAAAAAAAATAAAGACGCACTGTCCTATTGCTCATTGTTCAAATGGGCTTGTGTTCTGAATACATTTCTTTTCACTCTTACAAACACATATATATTGTATTCCATTGGTTCGTTGACAATCTAAAAAATAGTCGATAGTAGATATTAACACTTTCCTGCAATTTGCCCCTTTCTCCATCCTTTCCTTTTTCGCCTTCGCTCTTTTTATGCGAATCCTTTTTTTTTGTTGGTAGTCACGCAGTGTGCCCATTGAAATGCGCTCTCAATATTTGCGTTCATTTGACTTTTATCCAAGTTTGTTTTTTTTGGTTCAATGTTCAACATCTCTATCTCGATAGGCACAAACCATTGACAAGGCCATTTTATATCAACTTGTTGAAGCATAACGATATGTTGTAAACATAATGTAATATTGTGGATAATCGTAACTTCTTCGCTCTCGCACACACTAACACATCCAGAGAGAGAGAGAGAGTGAGAGAGATCGTATAGAGGCGCACAGCCCTCACTTGATTTCAAACAGTTGGCCGCTCGCGCGCGTTCACTGCATGAGAGAAACGTGGCTCTTTTGTATTCACTAACAATTGTCAACAAATTAAGTGTGCTAATTTTCAGAATACAAAAATTGCTGATAGTTTTTTTATATATATATATAAAAAAAAAATTATTCTTCTTGACTTCAATGCCATTCGAGCATACATAGAAATATTGGCTACATTGTTAATGCTGTTCGACATAGAGAAATAAAATAGAGAGAGAGAGCAGCAGACGCAACAGCAGCGGCAAAAACTAAACGAATATTTTTATGCATACGTGCGGTCATGAAATAATGCGATAATATAATGGCAGTAAAATAACAAATAGAGAGAGAGAGAGAGGAAAAAAAATGATGGGTTTCAATAGATCAAAAATGGATTTAAACAAGATGATTAGATGAATACACAGTCGAACGCATATATATGGAAAAACGCGTGTGTTTTGCTAAAGAATTCTCTTTATTTTATTATATTATATTTTTTTTTTGTCGAACATTGAACTAAAGAGACACACCACAGCACGCAATGCGATTAAAAACTCTATATGCATATACGTATATTACGATATATGAAAAAGGGCTCCATTGATTGCCAACCGATGGGAATTGACACAAAACAAATGAAGATATAATGAGCGTGCGATTTTCCATTTATATAAATATTTCTTTGTTCGGTGATAAAAAACACACACACACACACACATCAACCAGCCGTGCCGAAGCCGTGTTGAGACGAGAGCCGAACAAACTCGATGAAATAATTGGAATTCACTTGCATACAAGTTCCAGTAGCACGATTGATAACGAACACAACTCATGACAGTTGCACACAACGCTTAATCGGGTGGCAGTTTTGTGTCGCTCGAAGGCAACCGGAAAAATCGTGGTTGGTCCAGTTCATGTGTCAATCACATGAACTGATTTTTCGTTTGATTTTACATCTCTTAAGTATTTGCCTGTGGTTTGACCAGTTTAAGGTAGCAAATTAAATGTCACATTTTGTGAACATTGTTTTGCCAATAATTTCGTTGTTTATGTTTCCATTCCATGAAAACTCGTACAAAAAAAAAAACAACAAACACATGAAAATCAAAATAACATTTAACATTTTAAGCATTATCGAAAAGAAGAGACAAAAAAAAGACAAGTTGAAATTTCGCTCGTATGCTTTGTGCACACTGCACACTTCATAGCCATTGATTTAGGCATATTTCAATGGATCTCGAGCATGACAAAATGCCGCTTCTCTATTTTAGATTTGCTTGGTCATAAGCTTAAATATGCGTAAAAACGCAAAGGGATGGCGACAAATGTACTCGCGTTGTTTTTTTTTTCTCTCTATTTATTTGTGTGTATTCGGTGCTTGTTTCTGTTATTGTTATTGTCTTTTCCGAATTTAAACAACCTGTTTATTCAAATGACTGATTTTTTTTTTCTACATTTGCTTCGTTTTTGTGACTATTCTAGGCATAATTTTCGAATCATTTATGTACTCGTTTTCCAGACTCTAGATGTGTGTTTTTGTGTGTGTGTGTGTGTTTCTTTTTAGTTGGTCTATAATTTATCTATAGATGTATTAACATGCTTGTTACCTAAACACAATAGAGAAGAGTGTGTACCATCAGAATTTCAAAGTCATTTCAACACAAAGTGAAAAGTCAACGAGATTTTTTTTTGTTTGTTTTATTTGGTGAATGATGATGTAAACGAATTGTTCTCTTTCTCTCTCTTACTCTGTATTTTTCTTTCGAGGTTGATTTTTTTGTTGCTGCTTCTCGTATCTAAATGTGTTCACAACGTAATGTTAATAGGAACCACTACAAATTGAGAATAAGACGCAAAAATGTCAATGCTATGCATATTGTTGATATAACTTTAGTGCCGATTTGAAAATTTCAAACAATGTGAAAAAAAACACACACAATCACAACTTCTTTGTTTCTAATTCTCTTTCAGCTGTGTAAGCTGTGTGTGTGTTTTCCATTTTGATTGTACGCTCCCATCCGGTTGTGCGTTTGATATGCGTGCGACGAAGCACGCAAAATACAAACTCACCCGAACAATTCATCGAAGATGTTGAATTCATTTAGTTGAGTGCTATTGTTGAACTTGGAGATTTTAAGACATTACGCATTTGACTATTCGCATTACACGATGAAATTGACTTTGTCATTTGCCAACAATTCTCTTTCGCCATTCTCTCCATTATGAATTGACATCTCGAAATTTACGCAAAAACCGTCTTCAAAACGATGTACCAAACGACCAATGTTTTTTTTTTTTTTAAATTCATGTCAAACGATTCATCAACTGTTGATGAGATTTTATGACCAAATAATGGCTTTTTTTTTTCTTTTGACATCTCCATTTGTACATTTTTTTTTTTTCAAATTGCAAAACTTTTAAATTCCAAAACTCTCATCAGCAATCAGAAAGGTTTGGACGACACAAATTTCCATGAAATGACTTGAATTTTGAATGTGATTCCATTGAAATGAGGCTACTTCATGGAAATTGGTAGTGTCGATTGGACACTGTCCAAGTGTCCAACCTTTTTCTCTCAACCCCCAACTCTGACTACCCAACTTTAGCCTCTGGTGTCTTCAGTCAGCCATACAAAGTGTGTTTTTTTCATTTGGAAACTCAAATATCTGTGGGCTCGTCGCAGGCACATCGACGCAAAAACTAATAACATCCAACAAATTTCCACGAACAAAATGAATTATTCCTAATTTGTCATCGGCACTATCCGCCTTACCGCGGAAAAGAAACCAACAAACATGTGACAAATTATGCGACATATCAACACAATCTGATTTACCCAAACATATAACATGAAATTGTTTAATATGAACAGTTTCATTCGAAAAAAGTGTGTGTTTCTTTAGTACCGTGAAATGGATATATCGAAATGTCAAGCGAACCAAATTCGATTGACATTCATGATAATGTTTGGTGGTTGTGGTGTTTGTAATGTCCACAAAAAAATGGATTAACAAATAAATGTTGAAGAAGAAAGTTATGCGCGTTTACATTGAAGACTCAAACAAAATGGTTTACAGGTGAGCCAAACAACATAGAGCTAATGTACATTGTACAAGAGCAGTAACCAAAAAAGGCATACAAACAAAAAATTTGCGTTTTGTTCTGTTTTTTGTTTTTTTTTTTAAATATTGTTAAAGAGAAGCAAAAAGAAGGAATGAAACCGAAAAAAATGTACATATGTCGAATCGAAAAACGCACTAATAGCCATTTTTGTTTGTGTTATTGTTCCACCATTGTCGAATCGCTTTACGTGATTACTAAATATATACGCTGACCAAAGGGGATATAAAAAATGAGGAAAGTATGTGATGGTGTGCATGTGTGTGTGTGTGTGTGTGTGTGTGAGAGAGTGAGTGAGTGTGATGAAAACGGCCTCTGATAACATCTCTCTCACCAAACGGGCTAAAAGCTGAGCTTAATATCATACGTACGAATAAATATATAAAATACATGTGGATGGCAAGTCCAAAGTAAAAATAAAAAGGCAAACAGTACCATGTATCAAGTCGTCGCACACACTGCATGCGATTGTATATACAAATGCGATCGTTTGCTTCGTCATTTATTCATCCGTGATTAACATTTTCCATAATTCTTACATTGTGTGGCATACGACGGAATGGAAAAAAGCACACACAACATTCTCTCTCTATCTCTATCTCTATCTCTTTCTCTGTGTGTGTTCAGATGGTAAATAAGGTGTTACGAAATAAACCAAACGGCATCGCAATGGTTTCTTTCGACCATTGCGACACAAATATACAAATGCACGCACACACAGAATAATATAAGGGAACGGGCAATACAATTCTGGTTTGTTAACTTTTTGTGTGTGTTGTGCTGTTTTTATTTTTATTCAACTTCTCTCTCTCTCTCTCTATCATTTTCGCCTCTTTTTTTGTTGCTTTTTATTTGTTCGTGCTTCGTTTTTCGTATGCAGAGAAGAAGTATGTGGATTTTTGTGCTGAACGTGCTTCGATGTTGTTTTTTTTTCTTCTTCTTCTTCTTCTTTATTATTATTATGTACTGTTGTTACACACACTCGAGAATAGTCAGCAATGAACGAATGAGATCGTGAATCGTGATAATAAATCACCTCAAGACCCTTGGCTTGGCCTTTGAAGGCAGCGACGCAGCACAGCTCACCGAAACACACTGTGAGCGAAACATTTTTGCGAAACACGAAAAACCAAAATGGAAGTCATAACTCGTCTCTCCCTGGATACGATAGAGAGAATACGCAAGAAAATAAGGCAACGAACAAAATTGCCAACGACAAACAACAACGATAACGAACATTTCAAATCAAGCAAAATGTGCATATTCACTTGTATAGCATACACTCGTTGAGGTCGGCCTTTTAGCTGGCTAACTGTGCGCGCACCAGTTTACATAATCATAATCTTAGCACCACAAAGAGGATGTGGATCGAACGCACCATACTCAAATGCGAATTGGGATATTCAGTTTTTGATCAAAACGTTCAAACACTTGACCCAATCTAGTTTCTTCTACTCTTTGCATTTTTTGGTACGAAGTTAATTAAGACAAACATTTGACGGATCGATGCATTTTCAATCCAAACGGCAAACAGAAGAAACAAAAAAAAACAAAGAATCTCCGATTTGTTGATTCGCAGTTTCATTACCCAACTAACAACGCTCATTCATCTCCCCGCTTCGATGATTAAAGGCGGATCTAACTGCACTTTTCCATTTACGGCCAAATTAAATGCCACAAAACGTTTTTGTTATTTATTCATTTTGTACATCGTACTGTGGCGCACAACGCCAGGCCAGAGATGCGCATTCGAATTTGCATTTTGCATTTTATTATTTTGCAGTTTGCAGTTAAACAATAACAATGTATTGACCAAATCGTGACCAAATGCACCAATTAATGATGTTTCAGGGTGAACGGTAAACTATTGCATAATGTTCATTTGCTCATGGTGTGCCTTCAATATAGGCTAAGCTCTTGAATTTTCACCTTTAAAAATGAGTAGTTCAGAAAAGCTCACCTCTCAACACAAACACACACACACACACAAAATGAAGATAACGAAACATTTGCTAAAGACTGGGCGATTTAAATGCTTCTGCTTTACTGCCACCAGTTCACATGTGATGTCAACAGAAGTCTCTGAGCTGTAAATCACAGACATTATTCCTTTGATTCAATAAGACGTTTAATCAAACACATTAAGTTAGCAATTTTCGATTTGTACAGTATAATTTTCCGAATTGTCATTCCGGTTCATTGAGTTGAAACAGAAAAAATAACCACAAAAATTGACACATTATTTTTATATGCACGGGTCAAACAATGTTTCTGTATTTTTTTTTTTCATTCAAATACTATTTTTAGTAGGCACATTTTCTGTTTTCAATATCAATCAATCTTTTTGCAATCAATATAATGATGGTCGCGCCAAAGCGTGACAAGTAAATAATAATGACATTTCTTTATCGTAATTAATTAGAGTCATTTTTCTCTCTCTCTCTCTCTTTCTCTCTCTCTTTGTATCAACGTGAAATATTTTCATCATTTATTCATTGCATGAATTAATGAAGGCACAATAGGTTTTAGTAATATTATATGAAGTGCGCCGAGGTCAGGTGCTCCGAATCCGGAATTGAAATTGACCTTTACTTTTTACTGAATATTTTATGTTTGCGGATAGTAATCTAGTTCAATATTTAGACATTCATTTGGCTCCTGAGACTCTTAGTTGGTTTTTCGTCGTTTTTTTGAGATATCGAAACGTTTTTCTGAACCGAGTTTAAAACTCTAACATTATATTTTAATTTAAAGACAAGATGCTGGAATTTAATATAACATTCTAATTATGATCTAACTGCCAAAATGAACCAGTGTCAGACTGGTAATGTATAACAACAGACAATAGACTAAGTCCAGTTGATGTGATTTTGGCGTTAAAACCCCAAAACCAATCCAGTAGCCTTGTTATATCTCTCTTATTCGGGTGTTTTACAGCTCTGCTCGCTTGGCGCGTAGCAATCTACTGTGTATTTTCAAACTTCAAAAAAATGTATATTATTGTTGTTGTAGCTTCATAGCCGTTGCAGATAGCTTACAGATTGATTCGCGCCACAGGCCAAAATCCAAGTTTGAGTTCAATAATATATCGAACCAGCACTTTTGCTGACGAATCATGAAGTTAAAAATATTTTATCAGTAATAACAGAGAAACCATTAACAAACTCGATAATTTAAAATATTACAATTTGCTACAAATTTGCTCCACAGAACACTTTTCTATCTCCATAAGTTGCTAAGATATGGGCTCAGGAAAAAAAGGGTCAAATGTTTTAAAAAACCTGACCTAGGTGTCCAACAAAACGAATTCGCATGTTGTATTCAAAAATATTGAAATATTTTATGTTGAATAGAGAATGAATATCAATTTATATTTAGTGTATTGATAATAATTACCTTTTTGCAGTGTATTGATAATAATTACCTATAATCAGCTTTATTTTTGATAAGAGTTTTGGTTGTTCTATCATAGCAGCAACTTCGAATGTTTATTCATGTAGTGAAAGCCAAGAGAAAAGTTATTTATATCATAACTGGAAATTAATTTGGCACTTTTTGTTCATTTTTCTTATTGAAATAATTTAACTGACTAAGCACAGCTCAAATCTAATATGACATTTAATTAGGGTTTCCTATTTTTTGTTCTATCTAATATCAATGATTAGGCGATTTTGGGTGCAAAGAAAATGCTTTTAATCATTCGAAAATGTGCCAAATCTTCATTTTCTTTTGAATTCGTGGCTAGAAATGGATTCTAATTCATTAGCTTTAGTGCATACATTTTTATCCACCCAAGATGAAATGAACCATACCTCGAGCACTATTCATGTTCACACTGAAAATCAATCGTGATTAATCGAAGAGTTTACGATAAGTAAATCAAAAGTCGATTGGGCATAAACAAAAAATCAATGGAGCCATTTCTTCGAATCTGGTTTACTGTTTAAATTCAAATATCATGATGGCTTTCAATTAGGCTTGACATCATTACGTTGAATTTCATTTATTATTAAGGTTTTTTTTTGCATTTTGGTTTTTCTGTTACTCAGTTGTGTTCGTGTGTTTTGTTGCTTTTTTTCTTCTCTTGCCTGGATTTTTTTGTGTGTTATGCTCACTCAAACATTCGTGTGTGCATTGCCATCGTTCAAGTTTGTAACATATTTTTTGTTTCAACGAATTGAATCGTATGCTCATTGGACGAGTGTATGAGACTGAGTGACTGCAAAAGGTAGCAGCTTCGGTTTCGATAACAAATAGCGGTAGCAAAATAACGAAAAATAATTATGCCACAGCGATGTTTGTATGAATCGGAACGTGGTCGTGCATTTTTGTTGCTGTTGTTGTTGTTGTTGTTCTCGCTGTTTTCATTTTTGTGTGTTGAATTATTTTTCTTTCATCTTTTCTGTGCTTTTCATATATTTGAATATTACATACACATAAATACTTTCTGTGTGTGTGTAGTTTTTTTTTTTTTTTTCAAAGGTGTATTTAATTATAGAGTATGAGTCTAATTTAAGATAAAAAAAAAAGTGTATACATTCACATACATGTGCAAGTGAAAACACGTATTCTCGCGCTGCTGAGTATAAAAAAAAAGTGCACGCGAAATAATTGCACATCGGATTATGCACACCAAATACTATACGAAGAAAATGCGCACGATGTGCGCTTCGTGTATACGCGCATTTCGTTCGACTTTGAATTTCCATGGAAGTGCTCGGTGTTGTGCGTCCATCTCTGTTTCTCTCACTCTCGTTCCTTGACCAATTTTCCATCAACTCGTATAATAATTTTTCTTCTTTATTCCACGTTTCGCTACAGTTTTTGTTTTCTTTCTTTCTTTCGTGGTTTTCTTATTCTTTTTCTATTTTGATTAAATGCGAAATGATTTTTTTTTTTACTTTACAATTTTCACAGTCTCTAGGGTGGACTGCAAATGCCAAACCACTTTTCAGGAGTCACCAACATACATTTTTGTAACACATTTCATAAATTTACCTATTTTGTATAAATATTCTATAGACATATTTGAATATAATTTTTTTTTTCATGTACGAATCCTAGAATGGATTCCAGGGCGGATTTAAATGGTCTTCAAGTAATTGAATTGGTTTTCGAATCGATAGGATAACTCAGAACAACAAGACATTTGATCGTTCAATACTAGCGTTTCTAAACGGTCCAAGCTCAGACCTAAAATTGTGAAACTAGACGTTTCAGGATAAAAAGGAACAAAAAAGATGTTCGAAACGCTTCAATGTTCGGTGCCCGAAACCAATTCTCTTCAACTTCAGAAAGATCTTAAATTTCAGCTGCATTTTAAAAAGAAAAAATTCCCCAAAAATGCCTCGATTGCGAAGACGATTCAAAGCAAGGGCAAAGGTCAATTAAAGTCATAATCGCAAGCACAAAGCGCACCGTTCACCCTAATACTTTGAAAATTCTCATCTCCGTTCATATTATTGGCTGTCGATGTTGTTTCTCTTTTAATTAAGCTTTGAAGAACATAATTAATTTTCGTTGTTTCAATGGAAAATGTGAATGAGTGAGAGATGTGATGATGAAATAATGAAAATTCACAACAGCCACAGCCAATGAACACACACAGGCACAGGCACAGGCACAGGCACATACACTTAAGTGCATTACATTATTCCAGAATACAGATGTCGATATCAATATCAATCACAAAGAATGGCCTGTGCCTTTCTTTGCAGCTGTGTGTTGCTTCAAAATTGGATTTTGTCCAAAAGTTCGATATCGAAACACCAACCAAACTCTATTTGAGTGATAAATGTATCAAAAGCACAATGGTGTTCGTCAACATTGACGTCGATCTCGATTGGTCTCGATTTGAGAATTGACGTCTAGTGAGACTGCATTTTATATGTAATGTAAGGTGTCGCCAGAATCGAATCGCTTACATTGGCTCTTAACTATTGTGCAATGCATTTTTGTTGGTAAAATGAATGAAATAAAAGCAATTGATATTTACCATTTGATCAAGTAAATACAGAATCATGTTCCACGCAAAATGAACAAACAAACATACAAAAACACATCGTACGGAAGGTAGGAACGAGACAAAACCAAAACCTACAGATACAGATAGAAGAGGAGAAAATAAATGATTATGGAGTTAAACTACGCGCTAACCTATAATGCGAATAGAAATGAAGTTGGATTATCGATGCGAAATGTATAAAAGTCTGAGGCAAAGCCAACATGCGCATAAACACAACGACGAATTGCAAGTCATATTGAATACAATATATATATATATATATTGATTGCATGCTGCAACCGGTTCTACTGTAGATTCGATGCAACAGCAGCCGTCGCAGCAATAGCAATAACAACAGCAACCAAACAAAGGGGAAAAAATTGATTGAGTTCGATTTCATTTTTCGAACGCTACAAAATCGTTCTGTTCTGCTTGCGATCGGTTTTTTTTGTCGTCGTCGTCGTCGTTTTTGTTGTTGTTTCGTAAATGGAATTTCACTCATCTCATTTCAGCCAAACCAGAAAAAGTGCCAAGTACATGGTTATTAGAAGAGAAAAAAAAACCGGTTGCAATGCATAACAACAAGAAAATTAGCGACGACTATGAACTGTAGAAAATAATATGCACGGTTGAGCTTATCACATCACTCAAGACACCTACGATAACAAGAGACTGGCGAAGATATCAGTGCGATAAAGCAAAAGGAACTTTTCAATGAGCTACATAACGAATGGCAGTGCGGGCATTTTCATTTCTTTTAGAGGCGCTGGTTCGCCTTAAACCGCTCGACTATCTCAGTGTTGTGTGTGCACGCGCTTGTGCTTATATTTGCCAGTTTTTGTTGCTCGCTATCCTGTATGATGACGATACGTTCTGCATGGAATTCGCAGAATGCTGACGCACAAAATGGCGATTGTATATAGCAGCATTCGCAGTAGCGGTTATGACAGGCGGAGCATTTTGCAAAATGTGAACGTGCACAAATTAGGAACGAAAACAAAAATGAATGAAAAACGAATAAACGAACAAACGAACACACAAACTGAACATACGTTGCACATAGACGGGCTCACTGCCAATACGAACGGTTAAGATTCCATTTTTTTTCCACCATACGTTTAATTTCCTTTCTCGCTTAATATGTTTAAATGCTTCATCCATATTCAACGTTTGTCAAAAATTCTAGCGAAGACAAAATTCTACACGTGTCCATATCGTGGACCTTCTCTTTTATGAACATCAACTTTTCATCAGTGTTCTTCGAACTGAGTAAAAGTCTGTCTGAAAACTGAACTTTAAACTTTCGGATGATGCATATATTTAATTAATTTTGGGTTATTCTTGGTCTGACGGTGACTTTTTGTTGCTGTTTTCGGCATGCTGAATGCATGCTTCGGTTGCTCATTTACCATCACCTTCATTTGAATATTGTTGCTTCAATTAATTGCACGTTTTGAAATGCTTCCTTTCAACATACTTTATGTTTCTTTTAATCTCTGTTCCAGTCGAATAAAAGCTTCAACTTTTTCTGTTTTTTTTTTTTTTTTAAATACATTTTCTTCGAATTTTCGCTAATTCTCACCGATATGCACCCGAAAAGAAAACGGAGCAAAACATGCACGCATCACACATTAGTGCTGATTTCGGTTCATTTGCATATTTACCTCCTGCAGTAGCATAGGCTAACATATGCAGACAAAATTAGTGAAAGGCCATCCTAGCCGGTCGATTTGCAAGAGGCTGCTGCTTCTTTTGGCTATCATTTGTGATTTTTTTTGTGTGTCATATTTTAACGTTGTGAAATCCAAATTGTGATGCAAGAAGAATATTTTGGAACATCCACATTTTGTTACTCAAATTGCCATTTAAACAAAACAAAGAAACTATATATAAGTTATAATAGTCACAAAGCATTAAAAGTCAGTTTTTTCTGTCACGGTTTCAGAATTTAAAACTAAAATCAAACAATTCCATCGCAAGCATCACCATTTTGTCAGCAAAGAGTTCCCGATTGAAGCAATCTTGCTACCCTATTGAGCACACAAAGCTCTGTATCAAATCGATATCGTTCACAGGAGTCTACCCTGATACTTTGATGGTAACAAACGTTCATCACGGTTCGCGTCAAAACTGTTTGAAGCAATGATCATTGAAGCGTTGTCATCATGCAAATCACTCACAGTTAGATTAGATTGAGACTTGAACGTGTACAATTCCAGAATACGACTTCACATATTTTAGTAATTTATTGATTTGTGTGCTCTGTTGAGCTCATTGGACATATTTGAATGCAATGAGAGATGGTATTGTAACTGTAGCCCCAAAGATGAGAATATTACCTCCTTCTGAAGGAGACCTTCAGGGATACGATCCAAAATGCTTTAATTAAAATCACAGCTTTTTATTGTATAGCATCTGTACTTTCATTGGATATGGTAAAATGTTGAATGAAGCAACATCATCGAGAGTAGTACCGAGAAAGTGTTAATTTAGCACTAAATCATTTCTCTACGTGTAAATGGTTTTGTGTTCGTATTGCGAGCAATTGCGATGAGATAATTCCTCAAACAGAGACAAAAACACACAGAGAGAATGAGAAAAATGCTAACCGGAATAAGTGCCGTTGATTTTGCCAGAGATAAGGACACAGTATCAAATGTGTTGACACACACATTTAACTATAATCTACACAGCACCACGATTGCATGCTAATTTTGAATCACACACAACACACCAATAATCTGGGTGCATAGAGAAGAAAAGGAAAAGGAAAAAAAAACAAAACAAAACAAATTAAATGCCATGTTACGATCATGATACGATGATATTATGAAATGGAATGTTTTCCAAGTACGATGGTCGGTATTATTCACACGAATACATCTAGTAAATCAGCAAACAGCTATTGTAGCATCGCGAAAACTTGGAAACTAGTGAAAAGAACGGAAAATGGCAACATGAGCAAACCATTCGGAAAATTTTTTGAAGAAAAAATCGACAAGAAGAGAAGCAAACCAAACAAAAAAATATAATGCGCCACACCGACATAGAAGAAAAAATTGCATTTCAATAGCGGCTAATTGAAATTAATTTGAAAATTTAATAATAAATTTCATTTAACTATGTGTAATTTGTACACATTTTGTATTCCATATTATAGGTATTTATTTTTGTTCTTGTGTCGAGAGAAAGAGAGAAGGTGCGCGCGGCGCGCCATACACTTGTGTGTATTTAGTTGCACAGTTGTTGTTGTTCGTAGTGTTTCTGTTCATTTTGAATGCAAAAATTCAATGCGTAAAAATGGATGTTGGTCTATTATACGCAGAAACACGCACATCGCAATCAAATGGATTATGAATTAAAAATTTATGAGCGCACAACACACTAAAATGAGCACCATAAGCTTAGTGCCATGTGGTGAACGCTAAAACACTATTTTTACTCGACGAAATACACTAACGAAAAAAAAACGTCCGCCATGCAATTCGATTGGGATCGCTTGCATATATTTTGTTTGCATTTTTTTTTCGCATGGTGTTTATTCTCTCGCTCATTCATTCGATTCGTTTGTTTGCGCCACTTTAAGATATGCATGGTGGCCGATATGTTGTCTAGGGCGCTCAATTAAAACGGATGCTTTCGATTCGGTTGGCGAAAATTTCTACAAAAATTCAACCATGAGCTGCAGCACCGGCCAGTTTTGCCTCTGATAACACAATTTCGCATTAATGCGGAACGTAATGTAGTGCAGTGCAGTGCAGTGTGGTTGTGCTGTGTGTGTATGTGTGTGCGCGCGGCCATAAACTACAAGTGGACGATACCAAGGTTTCGAAAAGTCTCCGGCTTTTGTTGATAGGCTCATTAAAATCCGTAAGAAAACAAGAGAAAATATACACACTGAACGAAAAATGAAAAACAGCATGTTGCAAACCAAGAGCTCATTATGGTAAACAATTTTGTTTTTCTTCTTTTTTCTTTGTATTTTTTCTTTTATTTGTAAAGAGAGAGAGAGAGAGAAAACACAAACCAAGAAGAATGGAAATAAATGCGCTCTTGATGCGCTCCTCTTGAACGGCACCATACCAACATCACCGATGGATTATCAATAACAGTAATTGATATTGGGTCTCTCTCTCTCTCAACAGTTCCATTGATCGTTCACTCTGGCACCGAATCCGTTTGGATTCAAGCGATTCGTTCGCATCGAATGATGCATATATATTCCGATTGGGATTCGATCGATCCATCCGAACGTCATAATAAAATGAGTTTGCTAATGATCTGGCTTGCAATGATTATAGTGTCTGCACCGTATCCTATGTCATATCATTCACCATCCTGTTTGTTTTCATTCGCAAACATGCTCTATCTTCGATTTTTTTTTCTTACTTTTTTTTTCGTTGTTGTATTTCATCTCCACTATTTTCGCTTTTTTTTCTTCATATTTTTTTGTTTCGTTCAGCAAATTATTTTGACCGGTGCATATTAAGTTCCGTACACTGAGTTAAAGTGATCGAACATATATCGTTCAGATTGATTCTGTAACAGTGTCCAAAAAAAAAAAAATTGAATGTTTCATCACACACCGAGAGTGATCGAGCAAACGCGTACCCATCGTTTTTTTTTGTTTTGTTCGAACAGGCTGAAGATTCTAAACGAAGTTGCATCAGATTTTTTTTTTATTAATATAATCAACTGACGATAAAAAAAAGAACAATCTAATTTCGGTCCAATTATCACTGACAACAATATGCGGTGATATGGCATAAACAAAGATAATGATAATGTATTCGGACGACCGACATTTCACATTACCGGCGTTTGTATGCACGAACCTTTCGAGATGACGACAACGATGAAAGAAAGTGGACAGTCGATCACCTTTTTCCATTGGATTTTTGGTAACAAATCAAATCGATTTTATAATGGGTTAGTCAACCATTATTGCTGTTCCTTTTGTAAAATGCGATCTCCTGTGAATCAATTTTTTGTTTTCATGATATAAACAGCTCGACTTCAATCTCACCGAAGTTTTGTTTTTTGTCAAGAAACATCAAATCGATTCGCCACTTTGATCACTTTGAGCGAACACCAAAAATATGTCCACTTTGCATGTATGCATTACAATTTATTTCTCATTTTATTTTCTTGATACATGATTTTGTTTTAAATTTTTGAAGTACTTTGGAATCGATGTACCACAATAATATTTGTCACATACATAAGTAGTAGAGGTTGAGTGTTGCGGCATGTCAAATCGTTTAGAGGCATTAGAGGTTTTTTTTTTTTTGAAAGGAAGAGTGAATTAAGTTCAATTTGATTCAATCAGTGTAGATAATGTCGACAAGTAGCAGATACTTAATTGATGTTCACACACAAAACACATTTATGCGGAACAAAAAGATGATATTGTCAAAAGAAAAGACAGAAGTGCAATTGCTTTTCGGAGTTTATAGTTTTGGTATGCCCCGGGCGTGTATACTTCATCCATTGCATAGCAACTAGAGTATTACTATACTGGCTGCCTTTTTTTCATCATACTCATTGCATTGCAGCGTATTGTTTTAAAAAAAAAATTCAATTGACATTATTTTTGACGACATTACTTTTTAAAATGGTTATAGCCGAACGAAATTATAAGCAGCAGTTAAGAAATATTAGTGAATCAGTTTGAGTTGAGCGAAGTAATGTTATGATGCACCCAGAATGAATGTCTTTGACTTTTCGGTTAACCACTTGAAAGCAAAAAAAAAAAAAAAAACAAAACAAAACAAAACGAAAAAAAAAACATTTCAATTATCATTGAAACTAATGAAAATGTCAAAATATTTGATTGCAATTGTAAGCAAATTGTCATGGTTCTAGCTAATCAAATCATACCTATGGCATCATTCAAACTGTATAGAACTTAATTAAGACTCAGCAATTGCTCCTTCGGTGAAGATCGCGCGTAACCCATTTCTAATAACCCGCATTAATAAGCACTAGATTACTGACTTCGTGTAAGACCATGAGCGCAAACCATATATCACGATGAATCAATTACGACAATACGGTTTACAAAAAAGAAAAAAAAAATGAATGCCGAATGAACAGAGGCAACATCAGGTCGAAATTGTTCAATTCGACCGAGGCATAGCGTCTAAAATTGAAATCATTTCATGTAGGCAACTACACATTCAATCAGTGGAAAATTTTCAATGCTATATTGTACATCATTCATTTCACGCAGTTGCTCTTGGATTACAAAGAAATTATGTTCTATTTATCAGTGTAGGAGAATCGGCTACATCGTCTAAGGAAGCCATTAATTAATCGCCCTTTGATTTACACACACACACACACACAAAACGCTTTCACACATCTTCACCAAATGCCATTGTCATTGTCTTCCATTTGCTCAGTGTCGCCACAATGTGCGTATGTGTTGATTTATTTCCGTGTCAATTGATTGTGTCACGAAAAATTATAACGCTTCATAATCAGTTCAACGCTAAATATTTACTTACTCATACACTAATTAAATTCATTAAATGCTATTTCGAAATTAGTAATCAAAATTGTTTCTTTTTTTTTCATCTCATAAATACCATTTGTTGTCATATACGATTATATATGCGAAATATATACATATCGATGTTACCAAAGGTAACAATGAAAAAGCGCCATCTGGCTCTGAGTAGATTGGCTGGCTTAATCAGAAACTTTTAATGAATGGCATTTTAATTGGTGGATATAAGGTGTCTTGCGGCACCGTTTAACGTGTTTGTATTTCATCCATTGCTTTCGTTCTTGGCAAAACAGAAAAATTTAGCATTTACACTGTCATTACCGTGGCAGATTATTGCGTTAAATGATCGTTAATATCACAAATAATCATCTTGTGGTTTGGTTAGTTTGTGTATTCGCACGGTTATCCATAGTTCATCATCATTTTGCTTCATTTTACCACGAACAACAACAACAACAAAAACAATGTGGTGATTTATGAAAGTATATTTTCTATCGTATTGAATTAAAATACGTTCATTTTTGTTTTTAAATCGGTACTTAGATCACTGTCATTAATTTTCTTTCAAAAAAAAAAACCTCAATTTACGCATTGAAGCTCTCTAACAATGGACAATGTTTATGAAGCAGTCTTTAAGTCTTCAAAATCGATAAGTATCATCACATCACTGGAATAGTCAATGGATGATCAAACCTGAAAATAAACAGTCAATCAACATTGACTGCGATACACTGAATTCATGAAAATGTTTCAATAAATTGCAGTTAATCTATTGACCAGATGTGCATTTGTTGTAACACTCGCTTCAATTATCCTCTTGAATATTGTTTTTTTTGTTTTGTTCTTCTCTCGATCCATTGGAGCATAAAATATTCAACGACAACAATGCTCCGTCTTCTCAGTGTTCCAAATGTGAAACTAAAATAAAATCAAAGCCCCCAAATAATGTTATCATCGATTTTGAACGATGTTAATAATATTAGCGCATAAGCCTTTTGTTTGCTATTCAAATATTTCAAGCACTCAGATCGCATCTTTCTTTTTACATTGTTTGATTTTTTTTTTCTTCTAAATTTTCTTTGAAACATTTTCTTTCTAGGGTTCAGATTCAAGTGTATTGTAATGTGATGCTCGGCATCAAGTAGTAATTGTAGTCACTGAAATAATTGGATGGACAACATGGTGATGGAAAAAGGCCAAATCATGAGGCGAATAGGGATTTATGGTGAATTTATACATCCATCGCTAGAATATTTAGTGTATTCGATACAAAGTCAATGCTTTGATGGTGAAAAATTGATGCAACAAATGTACCCACTCAATCCATTGTTCTGAATGGATGAATAGCATTGTAATAGTGCTCAAAAATGTCGAATCAACATCCAATACGTCATAAAATTGTGTTTCGTGTTTGTTGCCGTTAAAATGTGTTCCATCAAGTGTTTCTATTTATTGACGTTGATGCATCATATTTATTTGTGGAAGCTAAAGTAGCTGATCCGATGTATGCATATAGCAACAATGTGATCGAATATATACATGAATAGCACAAGTACGCTTGAATTTTTTTTTATATTGCTCCGTTTTTTTTTGTGTTTCGTTGAACGAGAAGCAAGTTAAAGCATTTATTTCATTCAATTAGAAAACAAAAGAACGACACTCAATGAAATCTCAACGAATGAAAACCAATTTGTTTTATTTTTTCATTTTTTTTTTTTTTTACCAATTATATACATTTTCATTTCAAATGCGGTGTTAGAATTTCATTTATACGATAGAAATGATTATTGGTTTTTCATTTGATTTGAATTTTTATTGAATTATAATTTCGATTAAACGGTCATCCACGTCAAAAAAAATCCACTGCAAATCACAATAAACAAAAAAAAAATTGACTGAAAAATGACTTTGAGATCGAAAATGTCGATTTTATTTCTTGATTTCACGTTAAATTTTAAACCAATGGACTTATTTGAACCGAAAGATGAAAAAAAAATATCATTGAAAATTTTTCATTTTTTTCCTCAAAAATGATACAAATTATGCAACTTTCAATAAAACTATCTCAATGATATGATGCAAAAGATTGGCCGGCAAAAGTATCTTTGAAATGTAAATGCCAGATCATACAAATACACACCCAACACTGTGTTATGGAAAAACAGCTGAAAATGCTCGCATTCAACGGCAAATAAAATTTTGGGCCGAATGACACATCTGTAGCAGTTGCAGCATTAAAGCAGCTCCTCTCTTCACTTCAGCCATTGTTATATGATCTCAACTGAGCGGAAAATGCAAATTTGTTGTTTTTTTATACTTCTATGGGATTTTTGTGTCGTCAATGAACTCCGAATAAGGGAAAGGAGATTGTGTCTTGAAAGTGAGTTCATTTAAAGGCGATATATTTACATCATATGTCGCATCGTCCACCTTTGTAGTAAAAAAAATGGCAGTTTTTTTAAAAAATATTCTTTTCTTTCTTCAATGTGTGTATGTGTTTTTTTTTGCAATGTGTTTTGTTTGACTGATTCACATTTTCATACGTTTCATTTTACCTCTATTCGAATTCATTGGTTGTCGTAGACACAACGATTGCAACCAAATTGACGACAAAAAGAGAATAATAATATTTAAAAAAAAAACATGCACGCATATACTGATCCCTATGTATCAAAAGAAGGAGGAGGATCTCGAGCACACATTATGCCAGCTGAAATCTGAACTTGGCAGAATTTTGTTTTTTAACTCTCGTTTAGTCCTTTATGTGTGTGTGTGTGTGTGTGTGTGTGTGTGCTAGCATTTTTCACCACATCAAATGTGTAGAAAAAATAATCATATAATAGAATATTGAGGCAAATAAAAAACTCAACCGGAAGCAAATATAAAATACAATTCAACGAGAAACAACAACAAAACGAGCACAATTTGAAGAGAATCAACAACACAACTTCAGCACATGGAACCAAATGCCAAAATCAAAGGGAATCAAATGGAGAGAGAGAGAGAGAGAGAAAGAGAATAGAAAATTGTAGGGAAAACAAAAGAAAGAAAGCAAACGTACCGTAGTTCGAAGGAACTGAATACTTTCAGTGCTCGATGTAAATTCCGCATTTGTTGTTGTTGTTGTTGATACACTTCCGATTCATCGAAAAACCAGCTTGTAAGAAAATTGTCTCGGCTTCGTCGAAGCAGCTTCGTGTAGGCTGGTTTTATTATGTTTTTATTGTTCCGTCAATAAAATCATTCACCTTTCTCGTTTGAATAATATCAAAATGTGTTTGGGTCGTTTCTCCCCATAAATGAAGGCACAATCACACCATCAAAATACTTTTGCAAATGACATTAGAAACAATTTTCAGAAGTAACTGGTCAAAATGTTTCACATTCAAAACGGCAAGCAAACAAAATACACACCCAATTGCAAACAACTATTTCGAAAATGTTACCGTTTCCGTAGACCCTTTTGCCGAAACGACTTTCAAAAGGACGAAAACCCGTCATTTTTTCCACCTAACGCTACAATATTGTTATTCAAATGAGCTCTCACGAAATTAAAAAAGAAAAAAACATTTCTCAATTTCGGTCAAACCATTCGGAATTCTCTTTTTAAATACAATTCTCTTTTTTTTTTTCATTCAAAACACATCATAAACACCGAATATTGTACACACATTTAAAATATTCCATCATTTTCCAACAAAAATGTGTTACATTTTATGTTGTGCACACATTCATAATTCGGTTTTTCAAAATAAGTCTAGTTTAATAAATTTCAATGTTGTTTATTTTACCTTAAATATATATTATAAATTTCTTGTTTGAAAACCTATAATCAAAAAATCGTAGCTACTTCATTTAGTTCAGTTGTTGTTTTTTTGTTTCATTTTGGGAAGCTTCAAAGAGCCATATGATATTTATTATTTATTGCAGGCACGCGTTCGACACCGGAATCATTCATTCACTATCACACATACACACACATTTACACTCACTCACTTTGGCCATATCTAAAATCATCAAATGTAATGGAAAATTAATGCATTCTAAACACATGTAATTTTGGTCATTCAAAACAGCTCGAGTTGCTTATTTTGTTGTTGTTGTTGTTGTTGATCGAATTGGGTTCTGTTGCAATAATTCCGTTTACTAATTTCTATGAAATAAATTTAATAAATTTGTTGGAGAGCGATATAGAGGATCTTATATAGATCTCGATCGATTTTTTGTGTGACTCGTGACTAGATATGCTTGGTTTTTCCATCTAAATCCATGCTTAATTTGGCCACGACTATTTCCACTTCAATTTTTTTTACATCTAAAAAAAATGTTGAACTATTGGTAAAAAGCCGCAACGAGCGCTAAACACCCGATCACTTTTCTCTTTCTTCTGCTCTATTCAATAACAGGAAAAAAAACGCATATACAAAATTCTATTCATCTAATCGGTAAATTGAAACCATTAATTTATGATACAGTCAGCCATCAGTATGGGCGACAATGAACTGGAGCAAAACAAAACATTTTCGACTAGGTATAAAAAGCGCTTGCAGACGGTGCAAACGTGAAACCTTTTTTTTTAACATGAAAAAAAAGTGCATAGTTTTGGATAAAAATCTATATTATTATAGAGCAACGGATTCTTAATGCGCCCAAAATAGTATATACAAAAAAAAAAAAAAAATATGAACGCACGCGAGCAATGTCGTCAAAAGGGTCTCTCATATGATTGAAAACACACACACACAAAAAAACCAAGCAGCCGCTAATAGAAACAATCTTTTGACTGGAAGTGTGTTTGTAATGAAACAGCAGAAAAGCTGCACACAACTGAATAAAAGAATGCAAAAATTCAGTTATAATTAGTTGACGCAGATGGTGGTTACCTCATGCCAAACTTTTTGGAGGATGCTTCAAAACAAATGTTACATTGAGGCACACACAAAAAAAAATCAAAATGATCAACCGCAGATCGGTATGGTGTGAGATGGAAGACACTGAAGAGGTGCCACAAGGAATGCGGATTGCAAAAAAAAAAAAATACATTCGAACGGTTTTAGCAGAAAATGGAAAGATTTTGAGCAATTCGTGCGTCATCTGCATCATAATATTGATAAACAAAGTGCTGTTTTAAATGGTTAAAATTCATAAACGACTTCGGGGTAGAAATGCGACTATGAAAAACCTCACGAAAAGTGTTTCTAAGGTTGTAGGAGTATTTCAAGCAGTCACTGTTTAATCACGCTTCAATGTGAATTGATAGCACCATGTTGATGCTGCAAATCGTCTTTCAAAATTATCAGATATTTTTGTTTGGCAACAACAAAAATCCAAATATTTCACAATTTTAAAATGATGCAAATTTAATTAATGATTCCCGTTAAACAGCCAACGTCGAAATACAATGGACATTTCAAAATCATCTGAAAAAAAGCGCCCATAAGAAAAGTAACAACTTTAAAAACGACAGAACATAAGAAAGCCGGAAACTCGGGTACAACAAAAGCCGAAATAATAATAAAAAAAAAAATATTTCAACTGGATTTTCAGCTGAAAGCTGAAATATACAAATGAAGTTTTTATGTGTCGTATTTTTTTTTCGTTCTGTTCAACCGTTGATTGTATTGTTGTGCTGTAAGAAATGTCTGTCGTAGAACAAACACACTTCATTGAGAATAGGAATGTACCACACCTCTTTTTGGTGTTTTTGAATGGAAAAATAAACGCATACACAAAATAAAAAAAAAACCAAATAAAAAAAAAATGAGAAGCAAGCGAGAGATGTCTATAAGAAAAGCCCGTATGCTATACGATTGTGTGTTACTCGTGTGCGCAGCACATCGCACATTGACGACAATGAAATTGAAATTCTCAAATGAAATGAATTGAAGACGAACAGATTTTGCGGGGCATTCAAATTGGGCGCATAAAATCGCGCAACAGATATAACACATATACACATCGAGATGTAGAGAAATAAAAAAAAACAGCAACGAAAAATGAGTTGAAAAAAATATGAACTAAAACGAGAGAAGAAATGGCACAACAACCATTAAAAAGACGTGGGAATGCAAAGTGGAAAAGGCGTGCAAAGGAAGCCAAATCTATAAAAAAAAACAAAATGCAGTGTATAAAGCGACGGTGACAGAGACAGCGATACAGAGAGCGTATACGTCTGAATTTTAACTGTGAAAGAAAGCATTTCTATCCAGTGGAATGGGTGAATGGATTTTGTGTAGAATTTTTGCTGTGAATACATTTTCGACTAAATCGAAACGATAATGGAAATCATGTTAAACAATACGAATTGAAAGAAAAAAAAAAGTAGATAAAATAATGGAATCAAAAGCGCGCGCAACAAGGAAAAAACAACGCAAAATAAAATAAAATAAGATCGAAGTGAGCACATGCGACGAATTCACATCGAGCATTCCATCTCTCATGATGGATCCGATGGGGAGCCTCTTACTAAAATTATAGAAAACCAATAACGCTCTCTTTGCACAGCATCACATTGATGTTGGTGAAATGAAATCAATGTGAACACACAGACACACACACACACACATACGAATGGCAACGAGAAAGTACTTACTGAGGTGGACCAATTAGACGAAATAATGAGGTTTTTTAAAAAGTCGGTTTAAATTCCGTTCGATAGAGATAAACCGTTACTTTGACTATCAAATCGATTGATAGAATTTTAACTCACAGTAAGAGAGTCCAATTTGAAGATTTAAAATATTAATGCACAACATCTCCAACTCAAATGAAATGTGTTATTATTGTTACACATATCAAAGCTTTTATTGATTTCAACGTGTTAAAATTGATGTTACGAATCGTAAAATTTGAATCACATCTAAGTCATTGGGTTTTTAATCAATAAATAGAAAATGTTGACCGTTGAAATAGGAAGAACTGACTAGAATTTAAGACAGTTCATCATAACTTTAATTTAGTTTCGTATCTGAACACATTTTTCAACACATTGAATATAAATGGCATAAATTGTGTTATAGTCTAGGGATGTAGTCTCCTGAATTTGAATTTTGCGGCCTTTTTTTTGTCAGTTTCCAACACAAAAATGAAGATTACAACATCCGCACATTCTATTCTTTCAAAGTCACAACGTTTTATTCCATCTCTATAGAGACTTACAAGTCAATCAACGCGTAGAGGATTGAATTTAACCACTTGAAAATTATGTGTACCGATATACCGGAGCTAATATTGATCTTTTGTCGTACATGTTCTGAACAATTTGTGTAATTTACAAATGAGAAAAAAGTGAGACGCAAACGAGTGTTTTTTCTTTCATGTGTTTGAAAAACCGTTGTGGTAATAAATGTCCAGTCAAAAGCAGCGTTAAACATTGAGCTTAATGAGCAATACAATTAGCTGTTACCGAATATCGAGTATCAAGTAAAATAATCGATGTTCCGTTCGTTTCAATAGAATGGTTTAGTTCTACTAACAATCCACTCTTTGACCGTATAAGACATCCATCACAAATCGAATCTCACACGCATTTTTGTTTCTTTTCAACCGAACTAAAAGTTTTGTTCGGATTGAATGTTTAATGTTCTTTGTGATGTGTTTTCTTACCAACGAATATATCGTAGTGCATTTAAAATGTCTGGCTGGCGTTTTTGCATATGATATCGGATTAAAGAAGAAGAAAAAAAAAGCACCCAGAGAGAGGAAGTAAGGTATTGCGTGCCTGGTAGTCATTGTTTTATTGGATTCTCCACATATACTAGACCGCAATTAGCGGTAGTTCAATACAAAATCTAACCAACATAGGAAACACTAATAAACTAAAACACACACGCATACACACACGCTTATGGTACACCTAACAAACGGGGGTCATGCAGCAGTCTCAATCCCATACCCAAGAACATTTGGGAAATTTAACAAATAATCATATTTTATTGATTCTTATGAATTATTGATCAAGAGTTTTTTGGTGAAAGGCGAACAATAAAATCCGTTGTGAGTGCGAGCCGGTTTTCTTTTGTTTTCATTGGAAATAAATAAAATCGGTTTTTCGGTGAGCTGAATTGTTTCTTTTCCTCTCTCTCTCTCTCTCTCTCCCTCTCCCTCTCCCTCTCCCTCTCTCTCACTCTCACTCCCTGTGATTTTTTTTTTGGTTTGTTTCAATTTCTTCAAAAGAAAGAGAGTCTCGAAATGGGGGCAACAAAGTAGCTAATAGACACAAACTGGACAATGCATTGGATTGGGAAATGATTTCGTGGGAATCATTTGGTTTGTTGGATGATATTGAATATTTTAAGGTGATGGACATCGATTTCCATTGATTTTAGTTGTATTTATTTGTTGATTTCGATTGAAGTTCAAACATTTCTTTTTTCGCTAAGTAAAGCATAAAATGCGACGTCAAGGATTTTGTTGTGTCAACAGCAGTCAGGATTAGTTATTTTGTGTATTATTAATAAGTATTAATGTCGACGTGACAGTGATGAGCACGCACTGTCATCCGAAAAAAAAGAGCCCGGTGAGATTGTTTACGGTTTTTGTTTGTGTGCATGTGTGTTTTATTCGGTTTTGTATTATTATTATTTATTTGAGTTTCGAAACTGTTGAAAAATCCATTAGCCACCACTTGGTTGTAAGTAGACAATAGCCTGTGTTGGTAAGTATGCATTTGTAATACAATTTTCGAATAGTAAAAATTGGTTTTCATCAAATTTTATAAGGTGTTGTTTTTATTTTCATTTATGATCTTTCAACATATCCGACAATCGATGAAAATTTTGCCATCAACACTCTCACTCCTCGCTCATCTTGTTTTTTTTTTTTCACCACACTCTCTATCTCAATAGGTAGTCATTATGTCCCACTGTGCCGTAAGATTCACATACACTCAATATTTAATAAATCCATTCAATAAATTCAGGCGCATTAGAGTAAAACCGACAAAAGAGAGGGAAACGGACAAAAGCCACGTCAAATAAATCTCGAATGCACATCGACCTCTCAAACAAATCAGCGGGATACTTGGTGTGGCTGGAAATTGGATGCAAACAGTGTAAATGCGCAAATAGTTCAACACCATTTCTATCACTCTCTGCTCTTTTGATATAAAGAATATAAAAAAAAACAAACCACGAAAAATGAGAATAGAAACAAGTAGAACTGCATTACACTCACCACTTATGCGCCCGTTTATCACATGCGATTTTATGTTTTTAGTTACAAACCTCTGATTATAACCGCCACTTCTACGATCATGTATCTTTTGTGTGTGTGTGTGTGTGTGTGTGTGTGTGTGTTAACACAGCACACTGTTGAATTGAGCAAAGCAAACGGATCAAAATATGGAACTTAACTGAAATTATTTGAGCAAAAGTACTCACTTTTACCTGTGTCCTTAGAATATCTACCAAAACTAAATATCATTTTAGATTATGTTTCGATGTTCCTTTATTCCTTACCTCGATCTTATATTCGGTTTACATTTTTCTACACACCCTAGAGCAACAGTATGTTCGCGTTTCAGATGCAACACTGATTTTTTTTTGTTGTTGTTGCCAACATTCATTTCAAATGAAGATTAAAAGATTAACGCAATGGAAACAAATCTCAGCACTTGAATGTAACGTTGGTATTGTTTGTTTTTTATCTGGATTAAATCCACTTACATTCTGTTCCGCTTGTACCATTTTATTCACATTTTTTGGTTACATTCTTGTTCATTTAAGTTTGTAAAACATTACTGCGTACAATAGAGACTGTTGCAAAGCACTCACAGTGATTAGGTCAAGTAGATGATTGTTCGAAAAGGGAGACAATATGCCACATGAGATGCCATAAAATGATCCTTACCTTCATGATTTTGGCTGGTCCTTTTTTTTATGTTCTCTTCGTCGATATTTCAGATTTATTTTTCAAGTATCTACTTGCAAAAAGTCATTTGTACATCATTAACACAAAGAATGTGAATGTATTCAATCATGCGATTTTAAGTTTTCCAAAATAAAAAGAACGAACATTGTGAACATCAATCTAAAGCATCGACACATTGCTCATTTTACTTCCCTTGACAATTCTCAGCTTGATTTTCCGTCTTACCGAGCACCAAATAGGCTCAACATTTCATCAACTATCTAGAGGTAGGATGGATCGAATAAGAAGGAATAAAAACACCCGATGTGAATATGTCATTTTTCTATCGTTTTGAATTTACGAAATATATTTTAATTTGTCAAATTCATCGTTATTTATAGTAATTTTATATTAATCATCAATATTTTAGCTCATAGTCATATAGTAAATATGTACTTAATGCAACTTCAATATACATAAGATTAAGGTATACATACATTATATGCAAGATTATGTCTAGGTTTTGCATTTTCAAAAAAAAAAACTTGTCTCTTTAATTTGTGTGTGTTGGGTGTATGTGTGTAGAATTTGTGTATTTTTTTTTGTTATTGTTTGTCGCGATTTTATTTCGGTATTTTCTCATACTTTTGCATTTAAATGTGAACGATTTGTTTATATTAATTTGTTTGAATTGCTACATTGTTCATTCTTATCTGTATTTGTTGTTTTTTTTTGTTTTGTTTTGAAATTTACTCTATTCAAATAATCATTTGAAATCATTTAATATCCGTTTAGGTGCTAAATTCACATAATAATTTATACATCTAATGAAAAAAAAAACCTTGTTTTAATGCGTACGGCTAAGAGTGTGGCTCCTAAAGATGGAATAAATTGATCAATTTGCAGATTAAAACAACGATTGCGCTTTTTTTTGTTGGAGTCATTTTCTATTGAATTTGAAGTTCAACACTTTTGAGCATGTTAAAGACCATCAAAAAGTATTAAAGACTTGCTGAGCATTGTTTGATGTGCACTATCGTGCATTTGATACCGCTCAAATTCATTCGATTGCTCATTTATGGCCGAACACTGTTTTATTTTAACATTTGTCATCAGGTTATTGTTTCAAATGGGTTGGAATAGATACTGGACGATGTTAAAATGAAACAAACAAGTGATTTTATTTGTTGTCGTTGCATTTAGCTGGGTGGTGCAATATTCAGTCGCTCTTGTTTAATCAGTTAAATCGTGTTGTTAGTGATGTCTAAAATCAAAAAAACCCATTTCGTCTCAATTCATTACAATTTATTTGAAATTTAAAAAAAAAAAAAATACACAAAACCAAGTCTAATTCTTACCGAGAGAAATAGAATTCCGAAGAAATTCGATTTTACATGAAGATGTGTATGGGTGTGAGTGTGTTTTGTGTGTTTGTGTGTGTGTGCTTGACAACATTATCTACAATTCGAATGTTATGTTTTTTTTTTGTCTTGCTTGCAAATCAATGAAAAGATCCAATAAGCTTTTTTTTTTTTGTCTTTATTTACCTTCTTAAATTTTATTAAATAATTTCACATTAAACATTTTTTTTTTTTCAAATTTTTGTTCACAATTTGTGTCTTGTTTCACTAAGTGTAAATTAAATAAATTCTTTTCGATTTTATTTTTGTATTTATCTTGTTTCTCTAGATGAACTTAAAAACAAAAGAAAACATCGTTCGAACCAAAAAAAAAAACACAGGAAAGCGTACGGATTGAAGTGGAAAATATAGATTTAGGTATTGAACAACATATATTGAAAATTCGTTTGCAAGAACGAGCCAAGCGCTGTTTGTTTGTTTGTTTTCAGCTTGCTCGTCATTTTATTGAAAATTTGTTTATTTCTTTGCTAAAACAGTCAGATTGACTGGTTTTATGCACCGAACGAGAGACTACATCCTTTTTACTTTTTTTTTTTACTTCATTTCGGTTTAGCGAGAGAGTGAGAAGAAAACAAAAACCATTCCATTAAATATGCATCAACAATGTCAAATGTGCTCGAAATGATAAATATGCTGCATTTTGAGCGCGAAACATCAATCGACTTGTATCGATTTTCAGTTCGATATGATTTAGCCAAATGTTTTGGTTAAGTGCATCGATTTTATCATTGTATTGCATTGGTTTGTTTATTTGTAAATGGGCAAATTTTGTGTTTGTGTGTGTGTGTTGATGCACTGGATCCCCATCGAAGAACGGGGGGAAGGGGTCTCTTTATTTTCCACTCACTCTCCTAATAATATAATTTAGATGTTTTACTAGCAGATTTAAAATTTGTATCGTGTAATGTATATTTTGTTGAGTTGTGAATTGCGATTCTTTCGCATTACCATCTCTTTCACCACTCGTCTCTCTTCTGGATTTTTTTTTTCCTATAATTTCCTCTCTCATTCACTTTTAATTCCAATGATTTGTTTTCACTGTTTCTTATTTTTTTTTTTTTTAACTTACAATCTAATTGCATATTCTTTTTTTTCCTTGTTGTCTTGTCTCCATTTTTCATTTTGTAATTTATTTGTTACGCACTATTTATTGTTAGAATCGATTAAATAATTTCCTTGGTTGATCATCAAAACTGCGCCAATTTTTTCACTCACCCTTGTGATCAACATACCATTGTGTGTGTGTTTTTTGTTTGTTTGTTTTTTTTTGTTTTTAAACGCTAAATAAAGTTATTTAGTTCAATTTGCATTCAGTGTGTGTGTGAGTTTGTGTTCTAGTATATATCTGGATCGTCTTAAAAATTAATGCTGCTCATTTTCGTTCTTTGTACAATTTGTTTCTGTTTGTTGTTGTTACTATAATTAGTTACTTGCGAATAGTTATTTCATTTCTCTTGTTTTTTTGTGTGTGTGTGTGTGTGTTAATTCTTTTAAACATCAGTTTTTTTTTAACGAAGATGATGCTCTGTGTGTATGTGTGTGATTGTGAGATAAATAAAGAATGATCGAAATTGTGCTTGATGTATCAAGTCTGGTCCATCCGAATGATGTATTTTAAATTCACTAAGAATGTGATGATGCCAATAGATCTACTGGATTCCAAACGAAAGCCATTTCTTCGTACATTTCCCTTCCTATCCCACACATACACATCCTTACGAATACACATACACAAAAGACAAATTAAAACAACAACCAAAAAAACGGAGATTAGAAGAAAATAAGAAATTACTATTTATACAATATTGCACAGCACTTGTGTCTGTTTTAGTTTAGTCGCATTTCAAAATATGATCCGTAATAAATCCGTCATTTATTTCTTTTTTTCATGGCTTTCTCTCAAAGTAACACATTTATTTTGTTTATGTGTTGTTGTTTTTACATATTATGTCAATTGAATGACGTGCATGCGAGATTGTAAATGCGTTTGTTGGGGGGGGGGGGGAGGAGGTGTTTAAATGGAATGCATTACAATTGATCAAAATGGAATTGTTTTTTTTTGTTTGTTTTTCTTGTTGTGCATGGAATGCATTAAAAAAAACTGTTTTTTTTTTTCAATGAAAGCCAAAGAATCGCGTGAAATAACATACATTGTATGTGTGCTTTTGAAATGAGGGAAATGATTTTATTTAAAGCTCAGTACGCGCCAAAAAAAAAACAAACCCTATGAAAGATACAGGAAATTGAAGAAGAAGAAGCATTTTGGAGTCATGTTTCGATATTCATTTTTCATTCCATTCAGACAGCATTTTGTCGCCATTTCAATTTTCTTGTAGCTTATCAAATGTTTATGTTAAATTTGTGTGTCTGTTTAAACTTTTTTAATTTGTTACTTACTCCTAAATACTATCATTATACCTACTTGTATTAATATTAATTCTAGGTTTTATGTTTGATTTTTTTTCCACCATTTTTCTTTGTTATCATTATCTATTATTATAAATTTTTTTTTTTGTTTTTGTTGTAATTAGATAATCTGTATGAATACGAATTCTTTTTGTTTGTTTATAGAGCAAATCAATCAAAATATATTGACGAAAGAGTTTTTGTTAAATTGTCCCAAACCCACGAAAAAAAAGACCATGTTTTTTTGAAATAGAGAATGAGAGAGCAAAAAACAAAAATTATAAAAAGAGCTAGAAATTTGCATGTAAGATTTTTGCATTCTACATACATGTTATTTAAAAGAGAAAACACTTCACATTTTTTTTTAATGTACATTAATTTGTTCAATAAATTTTGTTTTGGATGTGTTTGTGTATCTTTTGTCTTTTTCGATTAAATTTTCGAATTCTGTGTGTTTGTGTATGTGTGTTAAGTGCTTTTTCGTATGAAAAAAAAAAACAACAACAAAAAATTAACATCGTTCGAGAAAATCAAACAAATAACATTTTGAGATCGTACAGTTTGTAGTGTGTTTTGTTTTCAATTTCTCTACTTTGAATTTGTTTGGAAATTCCATGTGTTTGAATTTTGATTGGTTTTAATTTCACAATTGAATGAAAATTTGTTTCTGAATCAATTTTGTCTAACGGATTTTGGTTAAAAGAATTGCAATTCTCACAAATTGATTTTCTTCTTGCTTGCCCCGAAACATTTCAACATTGAGAAAGGATTCGTTTGGTTGTTGTTTCATTTTTATGGTTTAGAATGGCCAATGATTATTTTATCAATTTAAATTGAAATCGTTTATTATTCTAAATAAATGGAAAAACAAAAATCACTGCATTTTGTGTATACTTGCGTGGCGGTATCGCTTGGTGCCTGGTATGCTGTATGGTTGGATGTGTGTTTGTGTGTATATGTGTGTGTGTGTGAGTGGTCAATTTTCCTTCAATCTGGTAGTCGAATTGTGTGTGATTTTGAAAATGATAAAAACCGTCAAATCCCGCGTGTTTCATTTCTTTCTCTTCATATTCAATCAATTTTCATTTTTTGTTGATTCTTTCATGGCTGAGATGATTTAAACATTAATGTAACTATGATTTCTCTCTTCATTTGTTATTTTTTGTTTCTTTTATTCTCTTTTTTCAATCCTTTATGTTCCGGGTGAGTTTCTCTTCTTTCTGTGTTGAGTGTGTGTGTGTTTTTGTAAATCTGGTCATTTTTTTTTTTTTTTCTTTTAAAATTTTGTTTACTTTTGCGATATTCACTTAACACACCATGTTTACTGATTTACTTGGCTAATTATTAACATCACTCGTTTGCACCAACCAATTTCTAATTAAATATTATGATGTTTAGTTTTCAATTAATTTGTTGTTGTTTTCATTTATTTTACTCTTTAATTGTTTTTCAGCTATCTTAAAAAAAAAAACGAAGTTTTAGGTTAATTTACGAATTTATTCATGTTAAACTGCTGGCCATACTCTGGAATGAGACAAAATGATGAAAAATAATTAAATTTTGGTTGAATAACATTGAATTGTGATTGAATCGTGAATTAATTCCAAGTTTTTAAAGAGTATTTTATTTTAAATAAATAATTATTTGCATTGGGAATTGGTTTGATGTAGGAATAGAAATCAATTTCAATTGTCAATTGGCATACTGGGATTACCTAGCTCCATATCATGGACCATTTGAATCACCATGTGTTGTTACATTGAACTCATAAACACACACAAAAACACAAAAAAGGTGCATAGCATGAACTAAAAACACAAATTGTACGTCTGCTTTAATATGTACCTACGTTAATAGTGATGGATTCGTTTCGGGATACCAATACTGTGGCATGTAGCCGCCCATCTGTGGTGGATGCGATTGTGGAGGTGGTTGATGCGTCTGCATTTGTGGAGGCTTGTGATCAGACCAATGTGGTGGCTTCTGATCCCAAGGTGCTTGAGTTTGTGGACTTAAGCCTAATAATGCAAAGAAAAGACCACACAAAAATCAATGTTAGAGTTAGTTCTGGAAATTCTGTTGCTCACAATGGATCAATCATTTATTGTTTTGTGAAGAAATTTTTTCTTTTATTTAATGTTAAATGTGAGTTAATAAAATTGATTAACAAACCTGGCGATAATTCGGATACCGGTGTGCTCGATGGTGTTGGACTTTGACCTGGAGGTAGAAAATGAGAAGGTGAACCACTACTTGAACCGGGTGCGCCTAACAAACGAATAATAACAGGATTCCGTATGTTAGACTAAAACACTCAGGACAAATTCAAACGCTTGGTTAAATGTGATCAGTTCAGTGAAATCCATTGATTGAATATGAATTATATGAATAGGGAGTTCACTGTATACACACATCAAACCATAATATTTCGTTTCAATTTTCCATGTTTTTTGTTTTTTAGTCTAAGCACATCAAATGTCATGCCATTTGAATGAGAAAAAAAACGCTATGTTAAACAAAAATCACAAATACCTGGATGCATTGTTTGATGATTTGGACTGTGAGAACCTGGGTTTTGTGTGCCCAAAGGCATACCGCCTGCACTGCTACCACCGCCAACGCCTGGTCCTTGTGCTGCTTTCATCATTTTCTTGTATTTTGATCGTCGATTTTGAAACCAAATTTTCACCTGCAAATAAACAAAAAAACACAGATTTTTTAGAAACGATTGAACAATTTGTTTGTCTAGTGAATAGAATGGACATGGTTAAAAATGTTTAACAACCAAAAATAGACCAGGAAAAATACTGGGAAATCATTATAGAGAATTTCCATTGGAACATTTAAACCATTTTGTAAAATCATTTTGCATCGCTAAATATCGTCATCACATTAAGAAAAGAGGGAAATATACGTATAAAATACACATAGATGAATCACAATCAAACGCTCACTCACTTATTGCAAATTCATTTATGCATAGAAATGCGCATGAACACTACACAAAAAAAAAACAAGATCATTGCAGTGACTTTTTGCGCGTTCTCGCTGCACTGATCTCGCTCACTCATTCGCGCGCGCGCACGCTCATGAGTAGCAATCTTGAGCGCACATATTGCAATTCAACAGCCATACCACCAACAACAACAACAACAACGCGAAAAAAAAGAGTGCACACGAAGTATTTGTTACAAGGTCTTATTATAAGTGTCTTGTTTAATTTGCTGTTGCTGTAGTTGTTTCGGTTGCAACTGCATTCGGTTTTGAATTTACTGTTTGATATCGTTAATTATGAAAATTATAATCGCCGTCATATTTTTTTTTTATCGCTCTGCGTACATCGGGTGTGTACGAGCGCAATTTTTCGCCGTCACTTTTTTCGATGTGAAATGTGTGCATATGAATATTGATCATGTATAAACTCTTCTTCTTTTTCATTCCACCAAAAAATAAAAAAAATAAAAACAACAACAAAAATTGGTGTTTGGCCAATGGAAATTGGATGGCAATTTTCCGAACGTACGAATCGAAGCATAATTTATTCTTTGGCGTTAAAATGTTGTTCATGTTGTATATTCAACACTGTTTTTCTCTTTTTAAACTGTGAGCCAGAATCTGTATTGAAATATGTGTCGATCGTGTCTTCGTGCAAAATTTCAAACGAACAAAAAAAAAACAACAACAACTACAACATGATTTGCAATTTTTTCAATAAATTATTTGGTGTGCATTTTTGAATTTGGAAAATTTCATTGGATTCCATGCCCAATCACTAGATGAACATTTCGAATGAGTAATTCGCTCCGTATTTACCGTTGGTTTTTTCTTTTTCGTTTTATTGTGTTAACGCACATTTACTATAGCTGTAATCGAATTCACGATTATCGCGAATCAACGGTTCGGTTTGCTTATTCACTTCGTTTTGCTCGCGCACAATTCAGATTTTGTTTTTTTTTTCTTCATTATTCATGCATTTTCGAAGAAAATAGATTTATAATTATCAGGAACAGGTAAAATTAACTGCAAGTGATCCCTGCATCACATTGCACACGGTGTGACGAAAGAGAACAACAACAACAACAACAACAACAACAACAACAACAACAAACCACACAATTTTTCGCTACAGACAAAATCACGAATTAAGGCAGTGTAAAAATAAAAACAATAATAAATGCAGTGCCGTCAATTAAAAACATGAATTTTTCTTGATAAATCTCTATCATCATCGGATCGATGTGTTGTTTTTTTGTGTTTCTCCTGTTCATGTTCGGGGTAATTTTTTTTTGTCATCATGCATCAAATTAGGTGTGTGCCTTTAAAAAAAAACACACACACACGCGCGCGGAGAAATAAAAAGTGAGCAACTACATTATAATAGATCTATACAAAACTCAGGTGACTCAATCGACTGCAAATCAATAAAACAAAAACAATGTGCGACTGCAAATTAGCCGCCGGCTGTAAACATACACAAACTCGCACAGAGCAACAGAGACAGAGACACACGCAGAGAGAGAATATTAGCTGCACATTCTTTGTTTGCGTCTCGTGCGCAATTACAATCATTATTACTAATGAATGTATTCGCATCGCGGTATTTTGCTGTGTAGTGGTTGGTGGTGGTGGTGGTGTTGTTGTTGTTGGTCTTCAATGATTTCCAACATTATGAACATGATATGAGACTTCGATTGCTTCGCACGGAAATAAAATTCAAACATTCTTCTCACTTTGAATCCATTTAGCTATTCGCTATACTTCTTGTTCAAAGCGATTTTCAAGTCATTCTCTCTTCCCTTTTTTTTGGCGACAAACCATTTTTACAATAGAAAAATGCAATAGTTTGGATTGCTTTTGAATGTGTGGCTGTGTGGCTGTCTGGGGCTTAGAGCGCAGGTGGTGACGGCCGCATCAAAGTATCGAATTAGTTCGAATTTTTTTCTTTTTTTTTGCATCGACTTTTTTATGAACCAAATTGAAAATGCCAATTTCCATTGGATACAACACACGACGGCGTTTGTGACAACACAACGATCGAAAAGAAAGAGTGTAAAAGAGAGAAAAAATGACGAAGCGATGCCAAGAGTGCTTGTGTGTGACAGAGAGAGGCTTATAAAACCAGAACAAAAATCAATGGTGCTAACTATTGTAAGAGCGCGATTGAGCGCACGTTCGATTCGTCGTTGGAGACAATATGTCAAACAGGTTGTTGAATCTAATTACATGCAATCTGCATAATAGACAGTCGATGCAGTTTTTTTTTTCTCTTTACATAATTGTTCTCTCTTTTTTTTTCCAACGCTCCGTACCTCTCCGTCCAAATTATGGCTGTTGGCAAACTATATTCGTTGCGTCAATTTCAAGTCACAAACAGGATCAAGAGGTGAATAGTTGTTGTTCGGTATGTATTTTTTGTGTGTGTTTTTTTTCTTTCGTTCTTATACATCATTTTCCTTGCAGTTTCTAAGGTTAATTTGCCGTTGCCTGTCTCATTTGCGCTCAGTTTAACATTAGATTGTCATTGATCGTGTTGTGGCTTAGATTTCATTGATTTGATGTTTTATTTATCGATGAATCGATAAAATATCAAATGTGTGTGTGTGTGTGTGTTTTTTTTTTTTTTTCTTTACTCAAAGTTGTTCAACATGCCAAGAAAAAACCACTTGTGGTTCGATATACATTTTTTGTTGTTGCATTGATTGACACAATCGACTACCGTACCGAAACACCTTCGTTAGAGTTTCCGTCAAGACCTACATTCAAAATGGCAAACATATTACATTTAAACCGAGCCGATTTCCATTCAATTCATCTTATTCTTTGTACTGGAGAGCTGCTGCAACTATACATTTTCATGCAATCGGCACGTTTTGTTCTTAATTTTTTTTGGTTTTTGTTCGTTTGTTGCCCTTTCAATTGAAAATCATTTGCTGATTTTGATGTTGTTATTATTTTGCATGTGAACGAAAATTGTATCGCAGCAACAAACAGCGCACACACACACAGCATACATCAAAAAACGATGAAATTGAATAATTTAAACATTGACCTGCCCTACCCACTTCCAATATATGTAAATTATGCTCATGCGTTAGTAATCGAAATGAATGAGCACATACAAGCAACAGAATAAAAACTCACAATAAGAATGAAACTTCTCATGTTCCAAACAACAACAAAAAACCAACAAATAAAATGACACCGATGTAAGGATAGCTAACGAAAAAAAAAAATATGTTCACATCGAAAAATCAAATTGTAGCGATGATGATTTCCAGAATGATAGCGAAGTGTGCCCAGTTTGGTGTGTTTCAGTGTGGTTGGTGTGTCTAAACATGCTTTACATTAATTACAAGACAATTTCAATTGAAACATCATTCACGTTAATTCAATGCAAACCGATTCCTTTTCTGGCGAAAAACGAACCGTAATCTCTTCAAGAGAATCCGACACACACACACACACACACACACACACATGCACACAAAGTCCAAATGGGAAAATTCTTTCTCTCCATTTTTGTTGTTGTTATTTTATTCTCAAGATACTGGTGCGCCGTTGCCGCCAACATCGCCGCTACTTTGATACAGAGAGTGAATTACGCTTTATATTGGCCAACCGTTTTTTCGTGTTGTTGTTGCTGTCTTGGGCACAATTTTCAACGGCAAGACCATTGAAACGGCAGCTACACACACACACTTATACACACGATGTCGATGATTATTCTTTGTTGACGTTCGTTTCCAGCGAAATAAATGACTTATTTATTGAATTTAACGCTTGGTTAAGTGCATACAATATTTGCCTTAATGCGTAATGTTCACATATAATTCGATCGGCTGTGTCACTATCATCCACCGCACGCACCAGTTCATTACGTTTTTATTTCATAGTCATTCATGCATTAAGCAATGAATGCAAATAAATGAAGTTCAACCGTTCGCTCAAACGAAATCAGTCCGAACGATGATGAAGACGGCGGCGGCAACGGCGCACGATGACGGTGGCCAGAGAAAATCTGTTTGGTAGTCAGTACAGTGAATTTCTCACGACTTGAATAATGCGAATGACTTTTTCTATTGTTATTGTTTGACTGAACAGCACATTTGTGCTCTTAATCAACGGGTTTGTAACATTTTTGTTTTTTTTTTTTTGATTTTTGGTAATTCAATTGAAATGTTAATAGACTTGAAATTGATTTACAACTATTGAATTGATCTTTTCACATGATTACCCCTAAATGTTGATACCTCACCAAAGTAACATCATTGGCATATGACAAATTATATTTTCCAGAAAAGAACAAAGTTCTAAAAAACAAGTTGGAATCGAGAATAATCAATTCTCTATAGATTCTTAAAGACAATATCACGTTGGCTAAACCAACAAAAAATTTGAATTGAAACAAATTCAAAATATAATTTT